>CM034146.1:321050355-322355090 GCA_019776745.2 Taxus chinensis
ATTAAGAAAATGGCTAGATATTATTTTTTGTATTCTTGTATTGTTGATCTACTTCATTCTTGTTGGAAATTACATAGCCAAGCTCTGTTCACTAGTGATATCTCTCTTCTACCTACATTGTTACTAGACTACCATTCAAGTTGGAATTGCTCCAGCGCCTTCTCATTGTTGCTTCTACTACATTCGCAATCCCTTGGACTCACATCAACATAGTAGATTGAAAAGACAAACTAAGGGGACAAAGAACAACACAGTTGGATTTTCCATTACATTATATATCTAGGTTGGGATTTGTTTTGATTTCCTCATTTCTTCACATTTTTATTTCTTAATCGAGTGCATATATTTATATCAAATAGAGTAGAAAAGAATAATTTCCATTGTTACAATCATTCAATACTCACAAAAAATCAATTCATATAGGAAATCCTCAATAGAATTATTCTTTACTTTTTTCAAGGAAGTTGCAGGGAAGAAAAGCTTCTGAGAAGCTCTGATTTCTTCCCCTACTTCTAAGGAAAAAATAGAAGGTTATATTTTCATCCATATTTTAGTGAAGCTTTAAATATTTAGAATAATTAGGATTTCTTCTACGCAGATAAACAACTACATCCGACTGTCTATTTTTTTTATGATTTATTAATTAAATTAGAAGCTTTCATTTCTTCATTTCTTCATTTTCCCCCGTGAATCCCAGAAAGCATAAAATACAAAAATATTAAATTAATTAGTTGGTTTTGTATTTATTTATGTTATTCCCTTTATGCAATTAGTTTCCTTTCAAGTAAGTAGATGAATCAATCAAACAATAGGGAGATTATGCTACTAATACATAGCCTATAATACCCCTTTGGCAAATTCAACTACTAGGAATTCATACTACCCGATCTTAGTCCCTAATTCTCCTATAGTTGCCTATCAACACCCCTACAATTTTCTACATCAGTTGTCCCAACACAACCTCAGAAGGTTGAGGGCGATTGAAGGTCACGTTTAAATTTTCATCCGTACAGTTACCCATTACTGAGGTGGTAATGAAGAAAGTGTGGGGAAATTTTGGGCTAATGAATTATAACCTAAGTACTGAATGCACATAAGGATTGGGTGCGTGGATATAGGCCACGTAGGTGCACATGGAAATGTAGCAAAAAAGGGTGTGCTTGCTAAATTATGACTTCAAGGCGTAGCCATTTTGTTTACCATGGGCTAAAATAGTATAGAGTGTTGAGCATGCAAAGGTTTGAAAACTTGGAGACTAAGAAAATTATATTTTGTACAAGTGGAAGATCAAACAACATGCACAATTTTGGGCTATTAATAGGATTATATCTATAGTTTATATTCTTAGGTGATCTATTATTAGCGAGCTTGCATGCTTTTATATTTACCTTGTAGTGGAACATGGTTATTCTTGGCATGTAGACTATTTTGAGGATGCATATGCAGTGAAGGGAAGATTCCCACTCTTATATATATAGTTTCAGTAGTACCGTGAATACTTGTAAGGTTATGCTACTGGTTTATGAGTGCGCATGAATTATGGTGATAATTTTATGTATTTTTCTGGATTTTGTGTTTTATAGTAATTAATACAATGGATCTATATGGTTGGATAATGGTTATTGACATATGTCTTATTATATCTTGTATGGTTAACCTAATCTTAATTCTTGTATGATTCTTTATGCACTATGGTTAAGATCTAGATATGTTTATGTTTTACTTTTGAATGGATATTATGGATCTGGTTTATATGCATGTTCATCATGTTAAATCCTTGAAAAAGCTTCCATAAAATAGGGACCTGGTACCCTTATGTGCTTCAAGTGAGCACTCAGTAATGGATGAGCGATGTGCCAGTGCACCTTTGGCTGTTTGGTAAAATAAAAGACTACACTTTCCAAGTAATAACTAACTTTCACAATTTGAATCTCCTTTTTAATTTGAGAGATGGTAGTGATAGGTTTGACTTAAGATGACTGATTAATATTGTAATCACTACATGTCACCAAAAACCTAAAACAAAGGTCATAACACTTTATTTGATACCCTTGAGGACTAGAATGACATTCCACATTAGTATCCACATTTACATTTTATATCAAACCTCTTCACATAGTCTTGAGAATTCAAATTTCCAAAAATCCCATGTTGGAGGGAAAATACTTAAGGGACCGAAACCACCCATGAAGGACTTAAGGAAGTTATAGGTTACTCTAGAAAAACCTAATACACCTACTAATACTCATCACCATCCAAAATATAAATGAAAACCAAAATTTAACTATAAACAAGATGGTTCTCCTGCATCAATATCATCTCTAATGAAGGTGCAAAATTGGGTCCTCACAAGATCTGGGACATGGTGGAATGGAGAATACCTAAAACCCTCAAAACTCTAAGGGGGTTAATAAGAATTATAATTTACTATCACAAATTTATGATGAAGTAATGTATAATTGTAGCACCACTCATAGATTTATTTATTGAATGAGGAAGAAAGCTAGGAATTTTAAAATTTGGAGAAGGCTATATGTACCACTCTAATTGTGGCTACCCTAGAACTATCTACAAACTTCATAGTCAAATGTAACACTTTCAGGTGTGGTATGGATGTAGTATTCATGCAAGAGGGACGCCCCATCACATGTGAGATTCATAAAATGAAAGGTAAGAATATATCAAAACCAGCTTATGAGAAGAAAATGATGGCTCTTTTTCATGTATTCAAACAATGGAGACCATATCTCATCGGTCGTCACATCAAGGTGAATACAAATCATGAAATTTTGAAATATCCCTTACAGAAATGAATATCATTGAAATAATAATAGAAGTGAGTCACAAAGATGTTGGGTTATGAAATTGAGATGATTTACAAGAAAGGAAAGGAAAATGTGGTCATTGATTCACTATCTAAGAGATATGAGTCCAAAAAAGAATTTTAATATATGAAGTCCATATTAGATTAAGATTGGGTCAAATAGGAAATATTATAATGGTATAATGACATAAAGACACATGGTATCATTAAATGTATTCAATAGGATCTGAGTATTTCAATAAATATTGTATGGAATGGGGATGCATTTTTGGGAAAAGAATTAGTTGTACTTATGTAAGAATTCTACCCTTAAAATTTAGGTTCTCTTGGAGCTCCATGCTTCTCTAATGGGTGGCCCATCTAGGTTCCTACAAAATTATGAAATATTTCTTCTGAGAAGGGTTGAAAGTATATGTCCGGAAAGTTTGGTAGAATGTTTAATGTGTTAGTGTAATGATGGAGAAAGTATTGAGATTCAAGTTATTTTGTAACCTCTATATATTCCTAGTGAATGATGGGAAGATATATATATGGATCTCATCACATGATTTCCAAAAATTGAGGGGAAAATTGTAATTATGGTGGTTGTGGAAACACTCGCCAAATATTATCATGTTTGTGCTGATAGAAATTGAGGGTTCTATTAACTATGGATTTAATCAATTAAATTATACAACATTAATAAACTATGTAATAGTAAATCAATATACATCACACTATATTGCATAAAAAATAAATAAATACTTACAGAAAGTAAATAACAAATGACACCGGATTTATAGTGGAAAACTCGACGGTAAAAAACCATGGTGAAAAGTAACTTTTATTGTAGAGAATCATTTTACATCCAATAAATCACCTCCTCCTTTAGAAACCTTAATCACAAGGGTAAAAACACCTTTGATATATATTTTCCAATATATCAAATGAGGACCCGAAGTCCTTTTTATATGAGGTGATCTGATATGTCTCCCGCCCCACCATTTCAACCTAAATGGTTGACACATATACCAAGATTTACATTAAATATTTAACCTAAAATATATCCCTAGGTTTGAATATTCAATAATATAAATATAAATATTTCTTATTATTAAATATTTAACCTATAGCATAATGTTGGACCCATATTTAATTAAGGAGTGACTAGCCCACTTAACCATTATTCTCCAACACTCCCCCTTAATCTTAAGTGGGATAACATATGCCAATAGATTACCTTCCTGTGGTACACTACAAGATTTACAATCCTAAACCATAAAGGTTTTAGGCTAGCATATAGGTTGAAGAAATTATAACACCTTCATCATAATCAAGTTACCTTTTGGTGCAAAAGGATTTGGAATCCCAAAGATCATCCCATGATCAGTGGCTAAGTATGATTTGTGAGTTTTACTTGTTCTCACAAGTTCTCATAAAAGGTTACTTGAAACCAAACATATAGGAGCCTTTTATAACCAAGGTCCTCCTTAACCATATGCTTACACTAAATGTTTACCATTAAACTCAATAGAACTAAAGAGTTTATTGAATACCACTTTTAAGGTATTTCTACACTTCTTTCTAAAAAATAAGACTAGGAGGTATGCACATGCCCAAAGGTCTTTTTACACTTTCCCAAATGTGTTTTTCACTTACCTAAAGGTCTTTATGATAGTGTATTTTTCATTTTACAAATACCAAGCTCCATTAAGAGGTGACATTGCCATGCACACTCCCCCTCAATGGAAACTCCAACAATTAAATTTGTTCATGAAAGTGACAATAATTTGCAATGCTTAGAGGCTTTGTG
This sequence comes from Taxus chinensis, assembly GCA_019776745.2. Classification (NCBI taxonomy): domain Eukaryota; kingdom Viridiplantae; phylum Streptophyta; class Pinopsida; order Cupressales; family Taxaceae; genus Taxus; species Taxus chinensis. The sequence continues at coordinate 321,054,972 of CM034146.1, forward strand.
AAGATGTTAGCAACCTACTCTTCATTCGGCACGAACTTGAGATTTATCTCACCACTAAGCACCTTCTCACGGATGAATTGTATATGTATCTCAATGTACTTCATCCTCTGATGTTGTACTAGATTATGTGTAAGAGTAATGGTGCTATGTTTATCACATAACAAATAATACTACCTTGATCCTTCATCTTTATCTCGGCGAACAACCTCTTTAGCCATATACCTCTTTTATAGCTTCCATTCCACTTCTATACTCAGCTTTAGTTGAAGAGATAGAAACAATTGGCTACTTTTTACTGCACCAAGTAATGGCACCTGTACCAAATTTAAACACATAGCCAGAAATAGATTTTCTATCTAATACATCACCATCATGATTAGAATCACAAAATACATATAAGTTAGCATTTTCATCCTTAGTATAATGCAACCCATAATTGATTGTACCTTTAATATATCTAAGAATTATTTTTACAAGATTCCAATGATTTTTATAAGGTTCCTGCATAAACCTATAAGTAATTCCTACTGCATAGGAAATATCTAGTCTAGCTATAGTTAATAAAATAAAACTACCAACTAACTACCTATATAAAGTAGGATCATATTTTTTGCATGCAGGTTTAGGACCAAGTTTTATTCCAACTTCCATAGGTGTATAAATTGGTTTATAATCAATCATATTAAAAAAATTCAGTACATTGGTTTCATATTGCACTTGAGAACCAACAATAGAATGCTTATCTTGAAATATAGTGTGCCAATAAAATGATGTAAGAGACTTAAATCAGCCATTTCAAAGTATTGTTTAATTTTTTCTTTAATCCTATGAATTAAAGTAGGATTATCATCATTCATAAGCAGATCATCCACATATAGACATAAAATGATAATGTGAGAACCTTCTTGCTTAATGAATAGATCATTTTCATAAGAACAATTAACAAAACCTAATTTCTTAAAGAAATCCTTAATTTTTGCATACCAAACTCTAAGGGATTGCTTTAAACCATACAAAGATTTTTTGAACTTATAAACATAATTTTCTTTACCATTTTATTCAAAACCTTTAAGTTGAGACATGTAAAGTTCTTATTTTAAATCACCATTCCAAAAAGTATTTTTCATATCCATTTGGTGGATTTCCCACCCAAACTGAGAAGCAATAGAAAACAAGGTCCTAACAGTGCTCATTTTAGCTACAGAGGAAAAGGGCTCAACATAATCTATCAAAATTTTATGAGTGAGACCTCAAGAAACAAGTCTAGATTTGTATTTTTCAATACTACCATCAACATTATATTTTACTTTGTATAACCATATAGACCCTATAATGCTTCTTTTCTCAAGAGGTGAAACCAACTCCGAGGTTTGATTTTGAATTAGGGCATTATATTTAGCCTGCATTAAATTGATCCACTTCTCATCCTGAGAATCTTCTTAAAAACTTTGTGGCTTAGGTGTATACAAGGTCATTAATGCATGGTATGTATGATGGCTTCTGGTCATTTTCCTAAGGTCAATAGGATTAGAAATTTCTAACATAGTTTGAGCCCATTTTGGTTTCTTAGCTAGGAAAAAATGAGATTCAAATACATCCATAACATTAGCAAAAAAAACATCATCATGATATTTTACCATATTTTCATTATCAGAACCAGAACCATCATTGGGAATATTTACATGATTAAGAATATCATTACTATTTGAAGATGAACAGAAATATTTTTCTAAAACAATAACTTTGTAGTTTTTAGTTACTTCCTTTTTTACATGGTCGTAAATCCTTAAACCTGTAGTGTTAATACCATATCCAATGAAAATATAAGAAAAATAAGTCATATCGAGATTCTATCTTTTCTTTTTAGGGATATATACGGAGGCAAGACTACCAAAGACTTTTAAATGTGATACATCATGTTTTTTATTTGACCATTTCTCTAAGTGGTTCGAAAGGTGAATAGCTTCAGTATGGACTCTATTTAGAATGTAGACTGTTGTGTTCATTGCTTCTGCCCATAGAAATTTAAGAAGACTGGCAGAATGAAGCATAGTACAAGCCATATCTAGAATAGTCATATTTTTCTGTTTTGGAACACCATTAGACTGGGGAGAATGGAGAGAATTTAATTATCACTTAATACCACAATCAATACAGAATTTTTCAAATGCCTTGCTAACATATTCACCCCCATTATTTGTTCTAAGCTTCTTAATTTTATAATTTGATGAATTTTCAACAGAAGCTTTAAATTCCTTAAATTTTCCAAATACATCAGGTTTATTTTCAAGAAAATGTGTCTAAATCATTCTAGTTAAATCATCAATAAATGTCACAGCATACAAAGAAGCATTTAACGAATTTACTTCAAGATGTCCACTAACATCACTATGAACGAGTTCTAGTGGTGAAAAGGAACTCTTCTCATGATGTAAGTGAAAGGTTTAACACTTTGTTGCGAGCGTAAACACCCTTCACAAGGATCGTGAGATTAAAACAAAATAGGCAAACCTTTAACTAGATTATATCTATACATTTCATAAAAGCTTTGATAATTGACATGTCCTAACCTTTCATGTCATAGTTTTGAATTATTCAAACTTTGAGATACAAATCAAGATGGAGAAGAAAAATCATCAAAAATATACAAGCCATTTCTTTGAATTCCTTTATAAATTATATTATCATTACTATCTTTGATGTACCAAGTATCCTTCAAAATTTTAATAGGTAACCCATCATGAGTTAGTTGTGAACATGAAAAAATATTCTTTTTAATCTTAGGAACACATAAAACATGATTCAAAATGTCATTTACAAATTTTACATTTCCTTTCTCTATTGCTTCTAAAGACGAGTTATCACCAAGATACACACATTCATTGATTTTTGTAACATCAAACAAAGAATTGGAAATACCAGCTATATGATTTAAAGCACCTGAATTTAGAATCCATTCAAAATTAGAGGAAGAGTATAAAGAAGCATATAATGCAAAAGCTTTAGGAGCATTATTAGGACTACCCTTTTTCCTTAAATTATACTTAGATGAGACAATCTGTTTTTGATTCTTATGGATAGGTTTCTTATATTTACACTCTTCCTTTTTATGCCCAAATTTTCCACATTTGTGATATTTACCATTAAATCTTACATGCAAATGTTCAGAAGTAAAACTTTTCTTATCAGCAAATGAAGATTTAGTTATAAAATTCTAATCAGAGAAGGGCTTACATGGATTGAACTTCGAATTATGAGCAAAAAGTGCATGAGAGGAATTCTCCTTAGATTTGAAGTTCATCATCACTTACTCTTCTTGTTTGAGAAGAGAAATCAAAGTATTTAAATTAGGTAATTCATCCTCATTCTTATATTTAGATTTTAGGATAGAAACAAAATTCTTAAATCTTTCATGTATATTCAATTGGACAATAAAGTAGATTAATTTTCCACAAATTAAGTCACAATTGCATCCATCTAATTGTGTTTTGATATTTTTTATTTTGGCTAATAAATTAACTAATTTTTCATCTCCTTTCATAGGAGTTGTAAGTAATTCTAAAATATGTTTAATAATATTATATAAGAACATACCTTCATGCAGGGATTCTAATTATATACATACCTCTTTAGGATGTTCGATATTACAAATGTGTAAAAGATATTCATCGTTCACATTGCGCATGAACATGGAAAGGGCCTCATGCGTACATTGTTAGAATTCATTCATATTTTTTGCATTCACTTGATGACCGGTAGGCACAAGCTCAGTTACCGAAACAATCGTCCAGAGTTTCCTCGTCATAAGTTTCGATTTGACCCTAATATTCCAAAGATTGTAATTTGCTCAATATAGAATCTGGGATTTATTGAGGCAAAAGAAATTAGATGCCATTGTCTTTCAAATTTCCTGAAACACATACCCCATTATGATATAATGTGTCAAAGAGTTAGAAACATATTAATCGAAAAAACAACAATACCCATGTTTCATGATAAAAAAATTGTATTATTTCAATAAAAAAATCAAATATTATATATTTTTAAAAAGGAATAACTAGTTTTTTGAAAATATGATCATAAAAATATTAATAAAACCATATCTAAATTTATAGATCTAAAGAAACTATTTGACCATAACTAATTTTGTCATTAAAATGTATATTAATTAACTTTCCATAATCAAATAATAACCCACATTATAAAGAGCTCTGGAATTATACCCCAGACCTATCATAAAAAATTTCTGACCATATAGAAGTGAAGATGAAATCTCTAAGAATGCATAACAACTTCAAATTTCTGAAAAAATTAAATGAAGATTAAGATCTAGCCAGCGTAAATTTGACGTCTAAATAACTGTCATTCTGCCTTATTTTGATTTGTTTTGATGGTTATTTGACCGTCAATTTTAATAACTGAAAATTTCTTGCATATGGCCATCTTAAATTTGACGTCTAAATGATCGGCATTCTGCCTTATTTTTTGTCAATCGTGATGGTCATTTTACCGTCAATTTTAACATAGTGAAAATTACATGTATATTTGCATAATATGAAATTTTAGAATTTCTTCTTCTATACAATTTTAGATAGATATTTTTATAAATTATAATAAGATATAAACTATTATATAATTTTTTTTAGAATATTTTATATAATATAAACTATAATGATATTTATTCTATAGCAAATTTTTATTTAAAGAATATTGTAGACACCCAAAATTGGGTTGCAACCCTCTGAGCCCCTTCCAATTAATTAATTTGACACATCCCCCAATCATGACCCCTCCATACATTATTATTAATGTAATTACCCATATTAAATTAATGATTCCCTCACTCCTCCACCTCACCAAGGACCCTTTCCAAGCCTATTTAGACTAAGTCATTTACTTCCCTAACTATAACCTCTTCTAAACCTAACTATGACTTTTTCTACACTTCTCCCACCTATTTCCCGCTTCATTTAGTGACAACCCATACTCCTAGTCCATAACAAATCTTGACCAATCCCAAAAATGGAGAAAAAAGTCTATTTTTGGTAAATATGACCTTTTCTCCCTAACCGACATCGGTTATTCATCGGTTGGTGCCAGTCATCTAACCATCATCAGTTTCTTTAAGTAAGAAATTCCAATCCTTTTCTTGGGTTCTTCTTCCATCTTGGTTTTATTCATTCTGGCATTGGTATTATTGAGCATCCAAGTGACCTCACGATGAACCATGGATCATTCCAGCATTCACAACCTTCACCAAGCATCAACAGTGTGTTTTAGAGCATTATATCACTAATAGAGAAATCTAGAGCCTTTTGTCACTGCTACACAGGATCGAGACTTGTCTCTCCTTTAACCACAACCATTCTTTCTACAAACAGCTACCAATATGCAAGCAAGTAATCTCTACCTTGTGATTGCTTTTAGTATTTTGATTGTTAATTAAATTTATCTGCTTTCTTTCACCTTCTACCTCTCCCAGATCTCTTCCATCTTACCTCCACCCAACCACTTGCCCATTTAACCTCTATACCTATCCCAAAAGACTATTTCTTCATCTCTAAGTCTTTACATAAATCCTAGCACCTAGCGTAAGCCCTCCCAGATCTCTATGCAATCACAGAGAGCTCCAAAACACCCCATTTTAATGTTTGCACCCAATTTCTCCTACCGGCATTAGTCACGCAACTAGCATAAGCTATTACCAAGTACCGGGATCGGTCACCCAACCAATACTGGTCTCTAAGAGTAGTAATTTATCTCAGACCAGCGAGCTCCTAACTTACCCAAAACCTTTTCAAACCTCACCCAATCTTACCCAGACCTTCATAAACACCTCTACCATGCCTTCGAACCTTGAAAACGCCCTTCCTTATCTAGATTTAGTTGTATGTTCAATATTTAGCTTAAATCTAGTCTATTGTTAGCATATGAGACACCTAAATCATATTGTTACAATAGGACCTTTTCTTTACTATCATTTCTTTACATTAAGTTGTTTTTAAATAGTGGACTAATGGCATTTCTAGGAAGTATCAAACTAGATCTAACATAGGCTAGGCAATCCACTGTCATATGATATTTAACTCTATTTGGTGGTATTGTTGTGCTTCTACAAGTAGTCCTTCCTAGCCAAACAGGAGCTCTTCCCAATCAACCTGGTCTTCTCAACGATGTGTAGCCTTCTTCAACTTCACAAGTATTTCTCCTCACCTCAACTTTACCTTATCTATTTTATACGCAACATTGTGGTGAAACATTTTGGCATGCCCAGTGGGACCCTCATTTTTTGGTTCCTTTCTATTCATATAGGTTGCATCTTGTGTGTTTCCTTTCTAAATTTTTATTCACTAAATCTTCCTCTTTGGTAAATTGCTCCTTATTTCTAATTACTCTAAATGAAACACTTCTTTTAGTGCATTTAAAAAGAATCCTTCTTCTTTATTCTGTTCTTACATTAGTCAAATTCATCCTTCTTCCTATTCACTCTTGTTTACATCAAATATCTTATTTCACTTTAGGGCTTAAAAAACTTGCATTTCATCCCTATATGTCTGCATATTTAGCTCACATAGTTAAGTAGCAATCATACGAAAGAGGTCATGATCATTTTGTGATTGATTAATAAAGCGTAGTTCACATTTTTGCACACACTCCTTATCCAAATCACTTAACACAATCTAAAAAATTCTTAAACATTCCCTTCTAGGAAGAATCCATCAAGGATTTAAAAACCCATTGACAGTGAGCCCTGCTCGGTGTTCTTCTTTTTCCACCATCTATAGATTTATAAACTTCTTCACCAAAACAAAACCTAAAACCATCTATAGATTTGTTTCTAGGTACCTTCATTACCCAAACATTTTATATCATTTAAAGTTAGTCTTAAGGCATAATCCAACTAAAGACTAAAAATTTGATCCTAGGATAACGTGTTTATTTAGTTTTTTCTTGTTCGATTGTCACCTTTCTTTCTTGTCTTATGTAATTTGAGTTGTGATGACGTATTCACCACTTTTTCTTCTTTTTCCACACTCAACCATCACAACTAGTTAATTCTAGTTTTTACTGAGTGCGTTACTTCAAATTTGTTATACACAGCCTCTTTTCGAGCTTATTGTGACTAAATTTTTACCCAAAAATCTTAATTTCTTCACTTCCCCAACTTTTATCAATAATTGACATCATTCCACTTATCGACATCGGTCTTTCTACCTAACTGAAAATGGTTTATCAATCGGTATTGGTCTCTGTGTTTTTTACTTTTATCATAAACAACAACTTATTTCTATCCTATACAATTTACCAAACATCTATTTGTGAGTTATGTCAGCTCTGCAGAGCCTAGAATACCTATCTTCTAGCTTACTTATGGTTTGGACTCGCCAACAGGTGCAATATTTTTCCTTTCATGTTAGTCATATACTGTTACCTGCTTCACCTTCACCGTCATCTATTTCTTCACCAGTGGACCCCAATGTTCCTACAACTATACCTTTAGGTGATGAGGATTTCACTAAATTCCTCAATCATAACATCATAGCCTTACAACATTACCTTTCCCACTCTTCTACCCATGACTCATCAACCGATCCATTATTTTGTATGCCTACTTCCATATCCCCTACCATATCTGTGAATGTTACTTTAGCATTACCTACTCCCATGTCAACGGAACCTACTTCACCCTTGACATTCATTTCACCTTCAACTTCTGTCACACTTTCAACATTTCTCACTCCCCAGACCTCTGCAAGTGCCTCGATATCTATCATATCCTCATCCACATCTCCTAGTATAGGGATCTCCACATCATCACTACCTATTATTTCACAGCCACCTGTTACATCGTCATCTTATACCCCCATTCAAAACTTGGTATTTTTTATACCCCAAACTCTTCCACCCATCACTACGAGGGTCTTTACACAAGCTCCTCCCACCTACACCTTGCCATAGTCAGAGTCTATAGCATCCACCTCATATTCAGGGTACATGCCCTCATCGTCTATTCCTTCCTATATACACGCTTCTCATTTCCCATATTTGGCACCACCATACACTAGTATGTAGTCTGCAACATATTCATCTTATCCACCCCCTTATACTACATGGGATGCTCCTCAATCTAATCCTACCACAAATCTTATCAAGATGATGATGGATAAGATGCAAACACTCAAGGCCTCATTTTCGAGATCTTGTAATGTCATCACTTATGATGAAATATGTAATGAGCCCATCCACCCATCCATGCCTATCCACTCTTATCCTGTGCAATGGGAGTTACCCAATTTCAACCATTTCAATAGCAAGGAATACCCTCAACAACATTTACGATCATTTAAACATGTTTACTATTTGATCGCCCATAACGATGCCTTACTCCTTAGAACTTTCCCTATGTCATTGTTGGGACCCACTCTAGACTAGTGCAGTGCTTTACCTAGGCAATCGGTCTTCTCTTTTATTCAATTGGACCAAACATTCCTTAATCAATTCTCAATCAATATCTCTAAGAAGGTCTCTATGACGTTCTTATACTCTATTCACCAATATGAGGATGAATCTATCACAGATTTCATCGCACGCTTGCAGGGCCTCATCAATCAAATCACCTTCCAGCTACCACAAGTAAAGATGATAGATTTTTTCACAAGGGCATGTGCTAGACACATTTACCTAACTCTCCAATTTCAAATGTTTCACATGTTTGACGAAGCCTTCACCATGGCCCAGAAACTAGAGATCTATGCCCTTGAAGAAGAGAAACTTAAGTTACGTAATAAGAAAGCTAACTTCAAATTGAAAGAATCTTCTTATAAATTGCTAAACAACCATTATAATAACTATTCCAAGGCCAAAGGATCCACCAACACGGTGATTCTAAAAATTGGCCCCTCTCATCTATCTAATCAACCAAAACCACATGCCAACCTGTCTCTTATTCAAAACATTCAATACAAATATGAATAGAGGGCTTAAACTCCTATCAAAGAACCATATTCTTCTGTGTTGGAAAATATTTTAAAATAGGGATGCATCACCCTTCCGCTTATCAAACTAAACACTTGTTTTGATCCTTCTCATCCTATACCCTCGTGGTATAAAGAAAATGAATTCTATAACTATCACCGAGTTAGGGGACATAGTGATGAAAATTACAAAACCTGTAAGAACATTGTCCAAGGAATACTCGATAGCGGTCATCTCATCCTGGATAACCCTAATGCACCTCTCAATGCCAATATGGGTGTGCTTAATAAACCTTTTCCTAATGATACATCTTCATCAAAATAGGCATCATATACTTCTACTAGTGGCACCAATGTGCACGAGGTTCATACCAATTTTTGACACAGTACTAGATCTATCTAGCTAGTTTCCTCCCATAGCATCTATTGAGGAAATTCTTGTGTGAACTCCTTTACCCATGGAGGAGCCTATTACACATATTCCTCTATCCACAGAGGAGCTTATCACACCTACTCCTCTACCCACGAAGGAGCCTACCCCATCTATTTCCTACCTACCACATAACCTATCTTGCTTGTTCCTCTACCCAAGAAGGAACATATCTCACATGTTCCTCTACCCCAGGAGGAGCTAACCTTATCCTCCTTTCTACCTAAATAGGTGTCACATCACTTATTTTTCCTTCTCCTCGACCCATAGAAGAGTCACTCTTATCTCGTCTTCCTATAGGTGATGCTTCTCCCAGGGTTTTCTAAGATCCTGTCAACCTTCTTACATCACTCCTACCTATTGAATCAGAGTTTAAAATCTTCCCTATATCACATGTCTCATATTTGTGGATGGTTTTCACCACTAATTCAACATCGTCTAAATAAAAACTATATTTGCGTTTAGTGGACCGATTAGAGTATATTGATTACTCCACACTCTGGGGGTGCCTTTCACTCCCAGTATCCACCCAAATGTAGATGTTGTCCCTGGATACCTCAACTATATATCCTAAGGTATTCAAGGAAACTACCATGACACCTGAGTTGATCATATCAAGCCCTTCTTCTTCAGCCTCACCTTCACCCAAACCCCTATCCGCACCTAAACTTACCACTTCCTTAGGGGTCCTACCAACACCTAGCTTCTTGCATCCCGTAGTGAAACTAGACTTGTCTACTCAACCATCACCTGTCACAAAACTAATTCCCACACCTAAGAGGAAGACCCAACCTCCTAGGCCTCGCACCCTGGTCTCTCCCATGCCTTCTCTTTCACCTTTTCTTCTACCTTCAATTTTAGACCCACACCTTTCCACGTTGGTCAAGTTACCTCTTCACCAAGGAAAATTCAAGGCGCGGAGACCCGAATTTGCACCTTTACCTTCTCTTCTACCCACACCTTCACCTTAATCACCTCTTCTACCTACATCTTCTCCATTAACTACAACCACATTATTTCCAACATGGCCACTCTCACATTGGCTTTCTAGTGTACCCCCTCCTACATCTTCTTCTACCTCGTGCACCCCTCCTACACCTTTACCCAAGAAGGGGAAACCTAAACTGAAACCAAAACCTTCACTACCTACCAAAAAGGTAGTCACATGTACACCACCTCCAGCAACACCTCTCCCATGAAAATCATTTGTGCCTTCATCCCATCCAATGTTGACTTCTCACTCTGATCCATTGGCAAGATCATATTCTAACATCCTTGCTAGGTTGTTAGAAACCTCCGCTATATTACTGCCTCCTATTAAGCCTTATGACCCCCTCAAACACAAACTAGTAGGGTTTGAGGACACAAAAATCTGTGGATATCATCACTCACCAGAGTATGATGTCGAAGGTTGTAAGGGCCTCAAAATAATTCTCCTTCAACTATGTACTTCAGATGGTTTCTTCGACAAAGATGACATGTTGGAGGAGATTAACATTACCCCTTTTTCCCACTACCACATGGTCTAGCACTATATTTATTTAATGGCCTTTACCTACATCCCCATAACCCTCTTTTCCTCCTCTAATATTCAAAATAAATATGGCTTGAGTAGCCACTCGATCAAAAAATATAAAGGAAAAGATAAAAATAGTAGCTCATCTAGTGCACCTTCACCCACCATTCCACCTACACCTACCCCCAAGGTAGCCATCTATGGGTCAGCTTATCTTGTTTCTGACAGAGTCACCCATTTCTCTATGATTAAATAGCTTCATCAATCACCTCTGAAGATGTCCTTGTATGACCTAATTCAAACCTTTGAGTCTCATCGTCAGGCCCTTATTGAGGCTATGTAATATATCAAGGTTCCACCAAATGATCCTACATATGTGGCCTTCATTTTTACCCCTCATCATGTGGCCGCTCTCACTACTACGCCTCAAAACTTTTCCCCCATTACCTCTCCTCAATTTTCCACCATCATTTTCTCTTACTCAGAGATTCCCCCTCTACAATCAGATGATCTTGATCCTACCCTCTTCATCTCTGCTTGCATCAATAATACTCGCATTTGACACGTTATGATTGATGGATGTGTTAACATTAATATAATTTCTTCCCATGTGTACAAATAATTACGTATACCCACCAAATGCATGCATAATAACCTTGTTATGTTGTGTTATTTGAATGATGACATGACTTCTACCCTTAGCACCATCATCCTCCAAATTCATGTGGGTCACCGCACCAGCCCCGAACTATTCTATGTTCTTAAGGGGGAATTTCAATATAACATGTTGCTTGGTCGACCCTGGATTCACCCCATGGGATGTGTACCTTCAAACCTTCACCGTTGCCTAAAATTTGAATATGAAGGGCACTCGTGCACCATTCGGGTAGATCCTTCACCTTTTAAAACTTGCAACATGCTTTAATAACCAAAATATGTCCTTTTTCTAGTCAAGGTATCTACCACCCTTGTTGCTTCATCTTCTTCCACTATCTCCTCTACCACTTCTACCACTACACCTTCCATAGCCAACCCATCTATCCCCTCTACTTCTGCATCTTCCATAACTAACCCATCTACCAAACTACCTATTTCACCAGTAACTGATGCCCCATCTTCTCATACTTCGAGTAGCTCATCCATCCCCGCTAGCCAAGTACCGAACTCAGACCCTTTAGTAGGTGTTTTTCAATGCCTTTCCTTGGGGGAGTACCGCCTATGCAACATATACACTTTCCTTACTCCTCAGGAGTATGAAAGCCTTCACCAACACCCATGTTACAATCGTCATGTAGGAGAAGTTTTTCCATATGGTCCTCCCCACCTTTGAACCAACCTAACATATGGGGAGCTTGACACTTCTTATTCTCCTGAACCACGTACCCAAACCCAGCCTTTCTAATCAGATTTTAAATACCTCACCAACCGTTGCTTAGCCCACACTTTTCTTCATCGATGTTCCTAGAAGGGCTTTATAGTTTTTCCTTATGAGCAAGGTCATCACACAGTCATACCTTGCACCACCTGAAAACACAAAGACCATAGTGGTATTAGATTTTCCATGCCACCTAGTCTTAAGAAAGCTAGAATCGACCTCATAAAGGAAGATAATCCTTACCCACCTAACTCACCTACCACACTGCCTTCACCCACGGAGTCCATGGATACAAAATCCATCCCTTCTAAAAAAAAATTCATGAACATCATTTCTTTGGGACCTCTGACCTATCATCATGTTAGATGATGAAACACCTTTTATCAATGTCATTCAATGTCAGGATGATGATTTTATTCCCACCTATTTAGGTGCAGATCATTCTTACATTCACCAATTGTTACCTTCTAAGACACAAACCATGTTGAATGAATTGACCATAAACATCAACATTCACACTCAGGACGACACCCAAATTCTAAAGATAGGCCAATCTTTAGATTTTATTGAATATTAATCCTTCACCTCTTTCCTTCGGGATCATAGCAACGATTTTGCTTGGTCTTATGCCGATATACCCAGTATTGACACTAATATCATGGTCCACAATATCATGACTATCCCCGATGTGAAACCCGTGAAACAGAAGCTGTAAAAAATGCATCCACGCATTTCCCTTCTTGTGAAATAAGAAATCCAGCACCTTCTTTTTATTTCCTTCATTCTACCCATTGACTATCCACAATGGATTTCTAACAGTGTTCGTGTCACCAAAGTGACAAGGTGATTCTACATCTACATGGACTTCCATGACCTCAACCTTTCCTGCCCTAAGGACGACTTTCCTCTACCTAGCATTGAACAACTCGTTGATCTTACATCTGGTCATGAGATGTTATCTCTTATGGATAGATTCTTCGGTTATAATCAAATATTACTCACCCCAGAAGATCAACACAAAAACCACCTTCATCACCCCTTGGGGGACCTTCTGTTATCACGTCATGCCCTTTGGCTTGAAAAATGCTGGTGTCACATATCATTACACACTATGACCTATATCCTTCCACGATATCATGCATGACATATTGGAAGATTATGTCGACAACCTTCTCGGTAATTCCAAAAGTCATGTCAAACATCTTGCAGTTCTTAAAGTCATATTTGATCGTGTCATCCAATACTACATTCACCTTCAACCAAAGAAGTGTGTCTTTGTCATTCTCTTTGAAAAAATCCTTGGTTTCATCGTCTCTTTACGGGGCATTGAAGTCGATCCCACTAAAATCAAGGCTATTCTCAAGATTCCTCCACCTACTAGCCTTTGACAACTTCATAGTTTTCAAGGTAAATTCCAATCCATTCGACGCTTTATTTCCCAAAATTTTGACCGATGTCACCCTTTTCATCATCTCCTTAAAAAGGATGTCTCCTTCAATTGGAACGATGAGTGCCACAAAGCCTTCAAAGCATTGAAGAAATATTGTCTTTAACCACCTGTGCTCATCCCACCTAAATATGACAAACCTGTTTACCTCTACATTTTTTCCATTGACTCTTCCTTGGGTTCAATGCTTGCTCATCGCGAAGAAAAACATAGGGAACAAATGGTTTATTACATAAGTTGTAATTTTTTAGACTATGAGACTAGGTATACTCATGCTAAACAGCTTTTCCTAGCCTTGGTCTTCATGGCCACCAAACTTCACCACTTCCTAATTAAGCACAAAACCTTCGTCATCACTAACACCGACCCTCTGCATTTCATGTATGCTAAACCTTACCAACACCAATGTACCACCCATTGGCTCATGCTCCTTGCAGACCTAGACCTAGAATTCATTCATCAAAATTATGTCAAGGGACAAACCATTACAAATCAGCTTGTAGATGCTCCTCTTCCTAGAAATCAATCCTCAAACTTTGATTTTCTAGACGATTCTATCACCACCCTCTCCCTTGATGACATTTTTTATCAAATGAAACTTATTCTTTGATGGATCCAAATGTCGACATGGGGGAGGTGCGGGGGTCATCCTCATTCTTCTTGACAGCGAGCCTATGACTTTATCCTTCAAACTCAACTTCAACTACACTAATAACATGGCTGAGTATGAAGCACTTGTGTTAGGTCTTCAAAATTGTCATCAGCCCTAGATGTTAAATCCATTAATATCTTTGGTGACTCTCAACTGGTTGTGAACCAAGTCAATGGTTTGTACCAGTGTCATAACAAGGAACTTCAAAAGTATAAACATCATGTTGACATACTTTTGACCACCTTTGACACACTTCCTCATTCAAACCACTCCGCAATCCACTAACAAATTCCCGGATACCATGGCTTTTCTTGCCTCACAAATACCTACCTCACCTTCAGACTCCAAAATATTTATCACAGTATAATGGTTGTATTCACCCTCTTATATTATCCACACAGTAAATTTTGTGGGAAGAATCAAAACCGACCCACATTACATTTGGTATAAGAAGTTTGCTGACTACCTCTCCCTTTCAATTTTTCCTCCAGATCTCACTTGGAATGAATGATGAGATTTCCTAAAAAGTTTCTCTCATTACATCATCATGGGGGTCTTCTCTACAAATGTGGCTTTGACAGTATCCTCCTGCGGTGCCTCACCAATTTGGAAATCCCATACACTATTCAGAAATTCATGATGGGATTTATGGGGGACATTTTAGTTGCCTTGTTGTTGCAAAACATATCCTTCACCTCGGCTATTACTGGCCAACCCTTAACCAAGAATCCTATAAATACATCAAACATTGTGTGAAGTGTCACTAACATGATAACCTTCACCACACCCCTAGTCATGCCTTACAAGTTGTCAAATAATTTTGGTCCTTCTCTTAATGGGGTTTGGATCTCATTGGAGAGATTAACCCTCATTCCTCTCAATTTCATCGTTTGGATCATCACAATAACGGAATACTGCACTAAATGGGTGGAAGCCATCCATCTCATTTATACCAAAGCTGAAAAGATAACTGAATTTATCAACCACCATATCATTTTTCATTTTGGTGTTCCTCATCACTGACAATGGCAAGCAATTCAAAAAAAAACCATTTGATAATTGTGTGACAACATTGGCATTCAAATCAGTTTTTTTTCACCATATTACCCACAATCAAATAGTCAAGCCAAATCTTCTAACAAAACCCTCAAAAAAATCTTATGAAATCCACCAACCACACTGGTAAAGATTGGCACATGCACATTCCTTTCACTTTATGGGCTTATAGTACCAGCATTCACACCTCTGCCAATGTCACACCTTTTTCTTTGGTCTATGGTACAGAGGGTGTCCTGCCTCTCAAAGTCCAAATTCCATCTCTTCATATATGAGCTAAATAAGAGAAGTACAAGTTAGGGTTAGAGAGGGTTGCACCAATTTTAGATTAAGATGGAGTGACAATGATATGAGAGTGTATAAGAAGGATGTGCAAAGTGTGTTCAATTCATCCTAAATAAAATTGAAAGTATGAATCTGAGTGTAGGGCAAAGTCACTCGTTACAAACAAATTCACCAAAGAGACTTTGTTTTGCATGGATGGATTTGTCCCTTGTAAGGTTAGGTTGGATCTCACCTCTGGAACTATATTTGTAGCTTCTCTTCTCATGTTTATAATTTCACAACTACAATTGTACGATAAATTATGGATATTTCTTCCTCAAACCCTATCTCTCCTATTTAAAGACCTAACAAGGCATCAGTCTTATTGGGTTGAGTTTCCCCAACAATGCCTACATAACAATACTTTGAAGAGTTATCAAACCCTCATTTTTCCCCACCCGATGTATGTGTACATGATGCATATTGTAATGTGTTTCTCCTTAAATATCTCAATCAAACCTCTAATACCTTGCAATGATCTTTAGTGTGATATAGCTTTGCAAAATGGCCCAAGGCAGCCATGTAAGATGTGAGCAAACTTAGAGTTAGGTGATATGATTGACAAGTTGATTTAAAAATTGGGTGATTTATTGTGATCTCTTAAGTAGTCCCTATGTGTGAGAGGTGAGGCCCTGGAAATGGTTTGCATGGATGTGCTTTTATATGTGATTGTTGCGAAAAGATGTATCACTCAAATGACTCTAGGCCAATTGGGGTATCTTGTGAAATTGAAAATGTGACTGCTAGAGCTTTGGAGGATGAAGTCATCGACTCAGGACAAAGTCTCCTAAGCGACGTTGTGTATCAAGGTCAATTTTGTGCTAGTGAAGCACACAATGCAATCAGTTAGTTGCGAAAGGTGCCCAAATGTTTGAAGATGTGCTATATATTTTGGAAATGATTTATTGGTTGGCCAATGATGGATAACAAGTGTGACCTAGTGGCTGAGAGTGCTAGTTGCATAAGGTGTATGTAAAAGTAAGTCATTTATGTGCAGAATAATTTATGGGTTGAGATAAATGTCAATGATTAATTGTCAAATGCCAACGGTCCAAATTTAGGTATCTGTATACATGTACTTCTACCAATAATTGAGCTTATCAAATAGTTTTGTGTGATATGCTATAAAGGATATTGAATTGTTGTAACATGTATTTCTGTAGTGTAAGGTGGAAAAAAACGATAACGATATCTTACTCGTAAAGAGTATTAGCTAGGATATTATTGACCAGGAAGTGTAGGATATTGACTCGTAAGTTAGATGATAAAAAATTACAGTGGATTTCAACTGGAATGAAATCCTTAATTAATTGTTATAGAACAATCTTTAAAATTTTAGAACATTTACATAATGATAATCACTAGATATGGGACCCACAAAGCACACAAATGCATTTGAACTTGGATCTGAGTGATCAAAATGCCCAAGAACTGCCACTTTAACACAAGGCCCAAACCCTTTGGTAAGTGACATTGATGATTATTAACATTTTATATCTACTTTCTTTCCATCAAATTTAGCATTTATTACATGAATAAAGTAATGATTTCCAACCCATCTTTTTCTAAACTTATATATGGAAATGGGCATCATCACTACACCAATAGGCATTTCTTCTATTGGATTGAGTGGACCTACTAATTTCACATGTAAGAAAATCAACTACCCCCATTTCTTTTGTACAATGATTGAACCAAAAATTTTAATAACATCCACGAGACCAAATACCTTAAACAAAAGGACACCACCCTAGCACAAGACACAAGGGTTGCCCTCTCAATCTTATAAATGTTCCCCCCTTTTTTTGATGTTGGGTTTTGGACCATCAATCCAAGTGTGTTTGCTGCTGCTCTTGCTCCTATTTACCGTTTACGTTTGATCGAATGTGAACTGTATTTACAATTGTATTCAATGCTTTGACCCCCGATAAAATGTGAACAATTGATGTTTACAGTCTCTGGGGTGTGGCTAAATGCTTTGAATAAAGCTTTGTGTACTGTCATCTGGAAACAAGGTTTTGGACCGTCAATCCAACTGTATTTGATGTTGTTCTGGCTCCTATTTACCTTGCCAATAGTGGGGGTCGAAAGTAAAAGAGGAACTTCGCTTTTTTCAGTTGCACCTTTTTGTTGTACGTTTTTATTCTCCTTTCATGGGGAATCCATGTGGTTTGTGAATTGATTCCCATGTGAAGCTACAGATCTTGAAATCATGAAAACATTCTTTGGGTAGGAGAAGCGAATGCAACAGGCAGCTAGAAGAGCATGCCGAGCAAGTGGGAAGAAGAATGGAGAGTCGGTACCCCCTTGATGTTGCTTAACTCAGCGGCGGGCATACCCAACGGCCCAACATCGATAATAACATTGCAACTCTCATCCCAAAAGGGAAATTCCAGATAAGAAATGGATGCGTGCCTTGCGAAGGAGGGAATGATATTTGATGGGGTCAACTGCAAGGAATTCATACAAGTGTGGGCTCTTGTCTAGTTTTAGTGTGAGAATTAAAGGAGGATCAAAGAAAAAGAAATCTTATGGGGAATCCAAAATTGTAAAATGAACCATCTAATGTGGATTTGAACAGAATATTGATTTATTGAAGAAATTGCTACTAAACGTCTTTTGTGTCTACAACTGTGGACATGGTGGTCATATCCTGAACAAGTGGAGCTGAGGGTGAAGGTGTCATCTATGGAGGAACATCAGTTCGCCGTTATATGGAAATTATGCAAGCGAATCCTTTGAAATAGACTTAAATGAATTATTAAGCATCCAATTGTCCCTAACATGTAGGGAATCGGTTGAATTACTAGCTATCAATCCTGAGCAGGAGAGATTATTCAAAGTTGTCGATCTCAAGTCCAGAGAGTTGCTGGATTTTATTCACAATTCAAATATTCTTACCTATATCTGTGTCATTGTCCTGAGCTTATTTACAACATAAATTACATTAATTGGCCTATTCATACATTTTGATTTAGGAGAGGATTCAATTTGCTGGTTGTAGATGAATCTACACATGCTATGGTTCTGTATGAAAAATAAGAGAGCAAGATAGTAATATATAAGTTCGATGAATTTTGGAAGGTCTATTAAACCAGTGTTGAAATTACTCTCGAATCATATAAGGGGAGCAACATCATTACATGGATGCATTTAATTCCAGGAAAAAATGGAGCTGCTCTTGGTTGATGACACAAATAGCGAAAGGGTGGCAGAATCCATGAGAAACCCATGATGAAGGCAAAGCATATTTCTCTTCTGTTGAACCAGCGTCAGCGTCCTTTTAAATCAATGCATCTCTGCTGATGGCTATTTCTTCATTGTCATCAGGCAATTCCAATCTTCAGGAGATGATGATGATGTTGCAGGAAGAAGACATGCAAGTCCTGGGGACGAGCTAGAAATATATGTTTTAAGTGATGGTATAAGGTACTTGAAGACTACAAGTGACATATTTGATTTAGATCAACTAGAGGTGAAATTTACGATCCTCAAACCACAAAATCAACTATTACCATATAGTCCTATCGATGCCCCTGGTTATTATGTATCCACATTGTAGGTTATTATGTATCCAGGCTTATAAAATATTCCCAACTTCCAGATGTTAACGGTGGCTAAAGAAGTGTTAAGACCTGTAATTATTTTATTTTCCAGCCAAATTTTGAGACATTGATATCTTCCATTCACACATGATATGTGATTTTTCATACCCTGCCAAAAAAATGTATCATACAGTTCTTTCAGTGAAAGAACCTTATAATACTGCGAGAAGAGACTACATTTCTCTCAGCAGAAACAATAGTAGATTTTGGTAGAATCATAAATTCAAAGTCCAGAGGCAAAAGTGCACTAAGATTTTCACAATTGCTGCAAAACTTGTTATGCATACTATTTGGGGTTATGATCGATTTATCTCCCAAATATGAAACAACTTTCAAATGACAGTTTGTCATGAAACAGGAATATTGAGCAGGAGATTAACCTGAATATTCAAAGGCCTTTGGGGTCGGGTTACTGATTCAATTTTGCAGTCCTTATGAGAGAACACAGGTGGGCGTGACCGGCGCACTGCAATGCCCGCCGGTCACACTGCAACGGTGGCAACACAGTCGGAGTAGCCAGCCGGTTGCCACCACTGCCCAGGCCCTTCAGCCATGGAATCAGAGAACCGTTTTCCGGTGCAGGTCCGCAGTCCACCGGTTCGGATATTCTCATACCCTAGTTTCACAAAAACAAAAATTTCAACCGTAAACCCCAAATTCAAACCACAAAAATAATGAAAGACCAAAACATTAGATCTGAATCTTTTGTTTCATTAACCGGGCGGTAAGTGGTTCCGTTCGCGTCGACGATCCACCCGGCCTCGGCACAGACAGCCTTCAAAATCGCAGTGCTTGGGAAGCCTGTAATTTCCGTAAAGACGAAGCCCTGCAAAAATCCTTTGCTGCAATGGCTCAACTTCTTCTTTCCGTTTCTTGTTGTTCTCTCGGGTTTGTTTCAACAAAAAACGGGAAAGAAGAAGAAGAGCTATTGCAGTGCGCCGGTCTCTGTGTTGACTTCAAGACATAACTACATAGAAATAAACATTTGTACACTTCACTCCATTAGCCATGGTGTTGTTAAATGATCTAATTTTTCACGACCAGACAGCTGATTCTGGGTCCAAGTCCTTTGGACGGGCTTAAAGAAAAATCATAGATGATTACAAATGAAGACCAAGCAAGTATTAATAGAGCAAAATCCTAAACATGATTGGCCAAGAATGGAAAGTTAAATGCATGTCAAAATGACTTCAAAATCTCGTTCCACAAATCCAGTTTCTGTCAGAAAAGACTCCATTCTTGTAGGGAAACCCTAGAAATACAAATTTAGAAAGGGCCCAAGCAACTTTATCAATTTAGCACCAAATTCAGTTTTCATTGAAGCCCTAACGCAATAAAATTCTTATACTAAAAACAAGAGTTCTGATCAACAGGAAATTTCCAAAAACAAGAGTTATTGATTATCTATGTAGTGACAATAAATTAGGTGGCGTATGTTAACAATTAAATAGAATAACTTGCATAACGATACTTTCCAGCGACCGTCTTCTCCTTCATCTTCTGGTATAATATGAGGGGCAGCAGAATCTGTCAAATGGGTTGGTGCTGTTGGTGCTGGTGCTTCTGGTGTATCAATAAAAATATGGGAATTGGAATCGTCGGCTTCTCGATCCCCCTGTTATTGTATATTACGTACTACATATTTTCTACACACGGGGCAAATAGAATGGTAAAAACGAAGCCACTTATCAATACAGTACATATGAAAGCAGTGAATGCATCTGGGCAAGCGCCTGCATTTATCGCCGTCCTCGAATTGAGAGAGGCAAATTGCACAGTGGAGCTCGTGCTCTTTGACGCTTTGTGCTGCTGAAGCTGAATACACAAACATAGGCAGAGCCTCTGTGTCTTGCGCATCCAATATTCTGCGAGGAAGAGGAGACCGACTATCAAGTAGGCGAAAATGCATCGACGAAGCTTGAAAAGGTCAGTAGGCTCTGCAAAACACAATTAGTATCAGGAAGGAATACTTAATTATTGGGGAATCTATATCCATGGCTACTGGAACTATTATTATGAAAACAGTATTCGCGAATCGCAGGGCAATTTGAAAACGTCATTAATAAACAGTAGAAAATAGTTATAATTAGTATCATTTAAAACAAATAGTTAAAAAAGTTACATAAATAGCTTTTTCTAAGACTAGCAATTATACATGAGGGGTGCGATGTGACAGAGAAAGGAATATGGTGGAAGAAAGATATGTGGCAAAGGGAAGGAAACTAAGCAGAGTAGTTGTGTTACGGTGGAAGAAAGATATGTGGAAAAGGGAAGGAAACTAAGAAGAGTAGTTGTGTTGGTTGGTATTTGATTTGTCAGTTATATGGAGGAAGAGAGAGTGGAATAGAAAAAACTAGTACGGTGAGTAGTGGAGTAATGTGTGGTAATGTTAGAGAGGAGAAACTATTTATGGTGATTGTTTAAAGGAAAGTACCTGAAATACGAGTGAAGATAATGGGAAAAAATTGCAGAAAATGCAGTTGACAGGAAGAAAAGTTTCAAGCAAAGGATCAAATTTGATGGGAAATAAGAGCATGAAATTCCCGTGATATAGACATCTAACAAAATCTCCTTACAACGGGGATGTAAAAGAGGATGAAAAAGCGACGAATGAGGGAGAGTTTCTATTGTATGCTCCCTTCTAGATCTATAGGCATCCGCTCATATTGGGTAAAGGGGTGTAGGGAACCATTGTGAAACCCTAGTTTCCTACAACCACATGACATATTTGTGAATCTTTTATAGGGATAAGGACCAGTTGCACAGTCATTAAGGCAATGTATTGTGGAGATATCTGAAAAAATAAAAAGTGGTTAATCAATAATGTTGAAGAGAATAATTGTTTGTAATTTCAAGCCTTTTGTTTTATGGGTAGTTAGAATAAGCATATATGCAATGGTAATTTGCATGTGTCTCATGGGACAATTTAGAGATAAAGAGATGTTGACCATACATGGTGTGCGAGGGTGGCGATTTCATACACATTTGAGATTATGCTTTCTCACTAGCTATAAGGGTAATGATTAAGATTTCCCTGATGGGGTCATCCATCAATAGGCATCAAAGTCAAGGATTGCAATTAGATGGTATTTAATATGTTAGATAAGACAAAGATATGAATGAAAACTTAGAAATAAGGTGTTAATTAAATACCTACATGTGCCACACCTATTTCGTGGTTGAAATTGTTCTTGCTAAAATAATATTTGTTATTTGTGCTTCACATTATTGTCGTCATCTCACTTGCATCATTCATGTGAGTGCAAGTTGTGTATAAAGATTCAAATATAAAACGTGGGAAATCCAATAAGTTTCTCATTCAAAACCCAACCACAATGCTTGCTCCTTGGTTTCCCCCCTTTCAGTTGTAAGGTCGAGTAAATGTAGGAAAGCAAGAAATATGCAAATAACCATCTCTGATTAAAACTTATGATTCTTGTCCCCAGTTGACGAGCGAATGTGAAAACATGGTATTGGGTGGTCATGAGCATCCTCTATAATGTAATTGTATAGGTAACGAAGTTGATTAGAAAGAAAAATTCCAAGACTGACGTTTCTATAATCAACAGTGTCATCTTGAGCCATCAGTACTCCTGAAGGTGTCATCCATCTAGGAGCATCAGTGTTAAGGATCACGAACAATCTTCAATTTGTTAGATAAGAAAAAGACATGAATGGAAAGTCAGAAAAATGTGAGAAATAAATACCTACATGTACCACACCTATTCCACAAGTGAAATCATTCTTACCAAGATGATTTTTATTGTATACAACCAGCAGGCTAACGATAAAGGTTTTTCTCATCATTTCTGGCGACGACTACTATAAAAAATTGCTAGCACCAACGATACAACAACAGGATTCGGGATCATACCTCGAGTAAATTTGAGGGAATGGATTCTCTCCAACCCTTGGTAACTAAGGCCAAGAAATCTGTGTAAGTTTCATATTGGATAACAAAATACTTTGTTTATAAAAAAAATTTATGTTTACTTTTGAATATATATGAAAAGGAATTGGTAATTTTTTTGGATAATATGTGAAGTAATACATATTTTTAAAAGCAATAAAGCGGATTAAAATATATTTTATTATTAGATGTGATTGTATGACTCTCTCTCTTTATTAAATACTAATATGCAGGTAATAGCCATGCACTTTTGTCAGCCAAAAAAAGTTTTTCAGAAGAGGTTCAATCATCAAAAGATAGAAACAACAAAATAGCTGCAAACAAAAATGGTGCGATGTGAACACCGAAGGGGAAGGGTCGAAGAAGGAAAAATTGAGGGAGAAAACACTACACCAGGAAGAGGAGGAAAAAAGGAGTTTGAAGGAGTAGAATTTCAAGGATGGAGAAAATGTTGGGGGTGTTATGCTTGTGGAGCCTATTTGCATGTTAGAATGTGTTACACCTTCTATGTGTTACACTCAAGTATTTTCATGGGTGGTTTATTAACCCATGTGTAATGGGTAACCGTTATGGGTTGTTTTTAGGCCCATGGTTTTTTCGTTCTTTTTCCCATTGTTTTGATACACATGGTTTTTTGCCCTTGGTTTTGATACCCATGGTTTTGTATCAAACTGCTTAAGTAGTTGTCTATTTATATGGTCTTATGCATATGATAGATGTACAAGCAAATGTATTGCATATGTGTTTTGAATTCGGGTGTGAATTTTGTAGAGTTTGTTGAGCATAGCTCCAAACGGATCTGGGTATTGTATTGAGAGAGTAGAGGCTTGTAATAAAATATGAACAAGTGATTCTTGGTGGACGTAGCCCAAAAAGAATGAACCATGTTAAATCTTGTCTCTCTATGTTGTGTTATTTACTTTGCACTTTTATTTCAGATTTGTAATAATTTGTACATATTAGTTTCTACTGTTGCAATTCTGTGAGGGATTATTCCACATATTTTATCTCTTATTTCCTAACAATTGGTATCAGAGCCTGGTTTGGTTTGCTGAAGTGTTGAATTGCAGGGAAAGTTTTTAGCTTGAGTGGGAGCTATGGTAGATGAAGGAAGATCTAGGGTTGATAAATTCAACGGGTAGAATTTCAGTCTTTGGAAGATGTAGATGGAAGATTACCTTTATCAGAAGGATCTTTATACTCTGTTGTCTGAGAAGGTGAACAAACCCTCGAGTATGACAGATGCAGAATGGGATTTGTTGGATAGGAAGGCACTTGGGACAATCCGGCTATGTCTTGCATCTTCGGTATTATTTAATGTTTCAAAGGAAAAGACTACAAAAGATCTAATGGATGCATTAGGGAAGTTGCATGAAAAACCCTCTGCCTCTAACAAGATATTTTTAATGAAAAAGTTGTTTAATATGAAGATGTCTGAGAATAGTTCAGTAGAAGATCATTTAAATGATTTCAATACGGTTGCGAATATGCTAGCTTCAGTTACAATAGAATTTGATGAAGAAGTTAGGGCTTTATTAATTCTATACTCTTTACCTGAGAGTTGGAATAGCCTGGTAATGGCGGTAAGTAACTCGGTTCTAGCTAACTCGAAGTTAAAGTTTAAGAATGTTGTAGGGGTGATTCTAAGCAAGGAAATATGAAGAAAAAGCTTCGGGGAATCTTCTACTTTAGGGAATTCTTTGACAGTGGAAACTAGAGAAAGATAGAAGAATAGAGGAAACCGTGGAAAATACAAAGATCGGGAAAGGTCAAAATCTAAGAACAAGATTGTATGCTGGAATTGTGGAAAGCCTAGGCATGCAAAGAAGGACTGTTGGGAGCTTCGGGATAAGAAGAAACAACATGAAGAAAACAAGGAGGTAAATGTGGCATCGGGTAATGTATGTCAGGATTCTTTGATTTTTTCTTTGCATAATATTACTGAATCTTAGGTTTTAGATTCAGGGGCTTCTTTTCATGCTACTCCACAT
This sequence comes from Taxus chinensis, assembly GCA_019776745.2. Taxonomy (NCBI): domain Eukaryota; kingdom Viridiplantae; phylum Streptophyta; class Pinopsida; order Cupressales; family Taxaceae; genus Taxus; species Taxus chinensis. The sequence continues at coordinate 321,080,253 of CM034146.1, forward strand.
AGGCATTATTTTGTTGATTATGTTCAAGGGGATTTTGGGCATGTTTTTCTTGGTGATGATGAGCCTTGCAGTATAGTTGGAAAAGGTTTTGTTCAGGTTAAGATGTAGAATGGGAATACATGGCTATTGAAGGATGTCAGACATGTGCCTACATTAAGGAGAAATTTGATATCGGTGAGGCAATTAGGAAGTGATGGTTGTAATGTGATATTTACAGCTAACTCTTGGAAGGTTACTAAGGGTGCTCTTGTGGTGGCAAGAGGGAAGAAGGTTGAAACCTTGTATTTAACCACTGATAGTACTAATGATTGTAATCTTGTGGCTTTAGATGCAGATACAACATTATGGCTCTATAGGCTCAATCATATGAGCCATAAGGGCATGGACATCATAAAGAAGAATTTTCCTAGATATACAGAAATAGGTTTGGAGTTCTGTGAGGACTGCATATATGGGAAATAGAAGTGAGTAAGGTTTCTCAAGGTTGGACCTACAAAGAAAGAGAGTAAGTTAGAGCTGGTGCATTCTGATGTGTGGGGGCTAGCTCAGGTATCATCTCTTGGGGGTTCAAGTTATTATGTTACTTTTATTGATGATGCAACAAGGAAAGTTTGGGTTTATTGTATTAGAAACAAATCTAATGTATTTGAAACTTTTGTTAAATGGAAAGCCTTGGTAGAGAATGAAACAACTCTTAAGCTAAAATTTCTCAGGTCAGATAATGGAGGGGAGTATTGCAGAAATGAATTTAATGATTACTGTTCTAAGAATGGAATCCATAGGTAAAAGACGGTTCCAGGAACTCCGCAACAGAATGGGGTATCAGAAAGGATGAAGAGAACAATAATGGAACGTGCTAGGAGCATGATATTACATGCAAGACTGCCTCTTTCTTTTTGGGCAGAAGCAGTGAGCACAACGGTGTACTTGATAAACAGAGGACCCTCAAGTGCCTTGGATGGAGGCATACCTGAGGAGGCTTGGTATGGTAAGAAAGTTGATTATTCATTTCTTAGAGTCTTTGGATGTGAGGTGTTTGTTCATATAGACAAGGATGATAGGACCAAGCTAGAGGCTAAATCAGAAAAATGTACTTTCATTGGTTATGGTGGTGATGAATTTGGATATATATGTTGGAGTATGAAGGACAAGAAAATCATTTGATCTAGGGATGTGGTCTTTAATGAGAAATTCATGTGTAAGCATCAGTTACAGGAAAATAGGGAGGAATCCAAGAAAGAATATGCAGCGGTAGAGGATCTTCTGGATAGGAAAGTGACACATGAATCAATTCAAGAACCCCCTCAACAGGAACCCCAAACTCCTATATTGAGGAGGTATTCTAGGGTAAGAAGAGAACCTGAACTTTTTTCTCCTTCTCTTTATTATTTATTACTCATTGATAGTGGAGAGCCAGAGAGCTTTGATGAAGCAATGCAGGTAGATGCTAGGAAAAAGTGGGAGCAAGCCATGGATGAGGAGCATCAGGCTCTCATGGAGAACCAGACATGGGATTTGGTGAAGTTACCCGAAGGCAAAAGAGCATTATAGAATAAGTGGGTGTTCAGAGTTCAAAGATGAAGAAGGAGGAAAGAAAATATATAAGGCCTGGTTGGTGGTCAAGGGGTTTGCACAGAAACAAGGTATAGATTTTGATGAGATTTTTTTCTCCTGTAGTAAAAATGACTTCTATTAGAACTGTTCTAGGAATAGTTGCAGTAGAAGACTTGCACTTAGAACAGCTTGATGTAAAGACTACATTTCTCCATGGTGATTTGGAGGAGGAACTATATATGCAGCAACCAGAGGGCTATGAGGTCAAAGGTAAAGAGGAGATGGTTTGCAAACTGAAGAAAAACTTGTATGGCCTGAAACAAGCTCCACATCAATGGTATAAGAAGTTTGATAGCTTCATGATGGAACAAGGTTATATCAGATGCCATTCTGACCATTGTGTGTATACAAAGAAATTTGAAGATGGAAGTTATATTATCCTGTGTTTGTATGTTGATGACATGCTGGTTGCAGGTAAAAAAAAGTAGGAAATAAAGTACTCAAGAAGCAGCTAAGTGAATCCTTTGCTATGAAGGATTTGGGTGCAGCCAAACAAATCCTTGGTATAAGGATATCTCAAGATAGGAAGGAACGGAAGTTAACTTTATCTCAAGAAGAGTACATTAAGAAGGTATTGGAGAGGTTTAATATGTAGGATGCTAAACCGGTTGGGACTCCTTTGGCAGGCCACTTCAAGTTATCAAAGGAGCAGTGTCCCAAGACAGAGCAGGAAAGAAACCAGATGTCAAAGGTACCTTACTCATCAGCAGTTGGTAGTTTGATGTATGCTATGGTGTGCACTAGGCCTGATATTTCCCATGCAGTGGGAGCTGTGAGTAGATTTATGAGTGATCTAGGTAAAGAGCATTGGCAAGCAATAAACTGGATCCTTTGATATTTGAGGGGGACCATGGGGATAGTTTTGTGCTACAGTGGATCAGACACCACTTTACGTGGTTATGTAGATTCATACATGGCTGGAGATGTAGACAGTAGGAGGAGCACAACAGGTTATATTTACACTATAGGTGGGATAACAGTGAGCTGGATTTCATGACTACAGAAGCTGGTGGCTTTTTCAACCACGGAGGCTGAGTATGTTGCAGCCACAGAGGCAAGCAAAGAGATGATTTGGCTACAACAATTGCTTGAGGAGTTAGGGCATAAGCAGGAGGAATGTAAGCTATATAGTGATAGTCAGAGTGCTATACACCTAGCTAGGAACTCTTCTTTCCACTCCAGGATGAAGCATATATAGTTGAGATATCACTTCATCAGGACAGCTTTGGAGGAAGATAAGTTCAAGTTGGAGAAGATTCATTACCAGTAAGAATCCTGCAGACATGATGACCAAGGTGGTCACAAGAGATAAACTAAAGCTATGTTCAGCTTTGGTTGGCCTTCGCAAATGACAGTGAAGGGTTGAGAAGCTTGCTCAGTGGAAATCAGTCTCCAAGTGGGAGATTGTTATGTTTGTGGAGCATATTTGCATGTTAGAATGTGGTACACCTTCTATGTGTTACACTTGGGTAATTTTCATGGCTGGTTTATTAACCCATGGGTAATGGGTAACCATTATGGGCTATTTTTGGGCCCATGGTTTTTTCGGTCTTTTGCCCATTGTTTTGATACCCATGAATTTTTTCCCTTGGTTATGATACCCACGGTTTTGTATCAAACTACTTAAGCAGTTGTCTATTTATATGGTCTTATGCATATGATAGATGTACAAGCAAATGTATTGCAGATGTGTTTTGAATTTGGGTGTGAATTCTGTAGAGTTCGTTGAGCATAGCTCCAAACGGATCTGGGTATTGTATTAAGAGAGTGGAGGCTTGTAATAAAATCTGAGCAAGTAATTCTTGGTGGACGTAGCCCAAATTGGGTGAACCACGTTAAATATTGTCTCTCTGTGTTGTGTTATTTATTCTGCACTTTTATTTCAGATCTGTAATAATTTCTGCATATTAGTTTCTACTGTTGCGATTCTGTGAGGGATTATTCCGCATATTTTATCTCTTATTTCCTAATATGGGGAATGCGTGTGAAACATTGTTTTGTTATGACCAAGAACATACAAACCACACACTATTTTTGGTAATCATTTAAATTGGAGGAAAGGGGGGTGGAGCAAGTAATTATTAACAATGACATCCCGTTTGATTTGCGGGTAGTTAGAACACATTTAAATTTAAGGGGGGTTTTTTTCTTTGTGTCATAATACACTTTAGAGATAAGGATACATGGAGCGGACTCATTATCCCAAGTGAAGACATTGCAGTTGTTGAATTTAAAAATCACAAAGCATAGGGTAGATCATGTGCTTTTGTGACATTTTTATAGACCATTATCTTATTCCACTCTACATGCTTTCCTAGGAAATAATGGGTATCATTTATAAGAGTTTTCCTTATGGATTTTCAGCCAAGACTTTATCCTCAACATTCCAGGTTCTTAACACCAAATAAATTTAAAGTGTTGGGGTTAGCACACTAGTTGTATAGACAATATATCATATCTAAGCATACATGCAAATAAAAACAAATATTCTACCATAAGAAATATACAAAACAAGAAACATAAATCAACACCATATTTAACGTGGTTCACTCAGTGTGGGCTACGTCCACCAAGAAACAAGCCATTAATCTATTATCTAAAGCTTTGACAAGATATACAATACAAATTTACAATCTTACACACCTCTCAAATGTACAATACTTTCTTTCTTTCAAGCTTTTGCTTCATCACCAAGAATTCTTTCTCTCACCAAATTTTGCAAGTTCTTTCTAATTCTTGTTAATCATACTTCTAAACCCTAACTTTTATGCTTATATAGTCCTTTATAAACTTAGGGAACTTAGCCATGTAATTACAGTAAATAGATATACTTTAATGCTAAAAATAGATCTAATTCCCGAGAGTTAATTAAAACATCCTCACATAGGTAACCAACGTCGGTTAGATCTAACCGCTGTTGTAGTGCCCACTTCCCTTTGACACCTTTTTTATACTAATCATGATACTGTTGATTATATTATAGACATGATTATGGACCTTATTATAGTATGATGATAGATGTAGATCATGGATTATTGTTGACTTGATTCAGTTATGGTGCATGATGATTATTAGAGGCATTTTGGATATTGATGATAATATACTATTTGACATGGTTATATTATGGATGTTGTGCGGACTTGTGATATTTGGATATTGTGAGTAGACCTAGAAATGGAAATTATTGGATGATGATATAGTTGTTGATAAAACTATAAATGATATTGTAAGATTGCTTTGATGTTGTTGTGATTCATATATATATATAAATGATTTTAGAAATTATATTTATATTATTTTTGATGTTCTAATATGGCCATGAGGCCAAAGGAGGTATTTGGGTTTTGCAGGTTAAAATATCACAACAAACATCAGGGGATTGGAGACCAACCACATTGGAATTCTAAATGAATTCAACAAGGTCACCATGGCAACTGGTATTTGTTTGTGTGTGTTTGTGTGTGTTAGGGATTCCCATGGGGGGATCACCTTTAAATGTGACCAAGGGGTTATGTGTATTTATTTTTTGGTTCCTTTTTTTATGTTTGCATGTGTTTATTTTGTGGTGCCTTTGCCCCTTTCATTATTCATTAAATGGTGTGTAATATTGTGAGTAATCATGTTGTAAAGTTAATTAATTAAAATATGTCATAAGAAAGTAATTAATAGAGTTGTTGGCCTTGAATTAAAGTGTTGGAAGAGATGTGTAAGTGATGTGTAAGTTAACTTTTGAGTGTGAAACACTCCACCTTCTCGGAAATTCGAAATTGTCCTTGGAGACTTATTTTGGAGGCTTGTGGGACAAGTTAAAATTTTCCCATACCTCTTAAATTTAATTACCAACCATACCTACAGTTGGAGAGTTGATATTAGACTTTTATAATTCTTTTTGAGAAGGCAAATTGTAGGTTTTAATTGCACTTTTCTTACATGATTTAATTTCAGTCCTTTAGGGTGTGGGTTAGATTTGAGTGTGTAAGTAAACTGTCATGTTATTCACCCACCTATTTATTACGCATTGGAGAATGAAGTTGACTTTGGGGGTTGGAATTGAGGATGTGTGATGCAACATCCTACATGAACCCACCTCATCCTCTTCCCTTCCCTCTTCTATTAAATTTAAATTCCTTGCCTTGTTTTAAGGTTGCTTCATTTTGGAGAGTTTATTCTTGGGTGGATTCCTTGTTGTTTCGGGAGCTCTTGCTTGAAGAAGTTTTTGGAAGATTGTTGTATGCTTGTGCTTGGCTGATTTGGAATGGTTGCATTGGGATAAAGCTTGTTGTTATGGAACTTGGAACAACTCTATCATGGAGAGGTAGGAGCTTGGCTCTTGAAATGCTCTTCTTTTATGAATGTTAATGTTAATGTATGAATGTTTTGATATGTTTGTGGGCTGTTGGGTAGATGGCCTACGAATAGTGTAAGAGAATACTATGGGGTTTTCTTTTGTGGGAGGCACAAGTGTGTTTTAGGGAGGTATAAGGGTGGAGGGAGTTGGGATTTGGGTTCCACATTACAAAGAAATAGCTTTCATTTCTTTACTCGTTATGGGGTGCCATAAGAGGTTGGGGAGGCATAAGGAAATGTGAGGAATAACGGGTACTTGGGGGAGGCATAAGGAATGTCAGGGCTTTAATATACTATATTTTGGCAGTTTGTAATTCAGGTGTTGATACCCTTTGCCCATTTTGGGAGGCATAAGAAGCATCCCCCATAGTTTCTTTCTCCTTTAGCTTTCTTGAGGAAGCCTTAGTAGTATTTGGCATGATTTAATGTAGTTGTAAACTACATTCTGTTTTGGACTGTGTTTTTATTGTGAAAGTGTTGCTTGTGTATTTGTGGAAGCTTGTTGTTGCCATGAGTTGGATCACATATTTTATTGCACTGTGGTTGGGGCTTGGAGGCCAATGAAGAAGGATGGATTCTCCTCTTCATTGGATATCTTGGTTGGGTGGAGATCATTTCCTTTCCCTTACTCTTGTTGTGAACACAATTTGGAAGAATGAGAAATCTGCATGTTGTTGTCTAAGAGCTGAGATAAAGATAGTTTGACAGTCCCTTGTGAAATGAAATCTTATTGTAACCTTTCCCACTTGAAGTGGATGAACTTGTATATTTTTGTAATGGAAATATGTTGTAGTGGTTATGAAAGTGTAAATTTAAATGTGAAAGAGGCATACTTTATCTGTTCTTTTGAAAGCAAGACATTGTGTTCTGTATGATGAAATGGAAGTATGAAAGAAGAAAGTTGTAAAGTTTTCAATTGGAATCAATAAATGAATTTATTACCTCCCTCAAATTGCATTTTTGTATTGAATCTGATCATTTCAATGTATTTGAAGTCTCTGTCTGAAAGGAAGAAATGCGTGTGAGAAAAATACAGAATTTTGTCCTTTGAAATATGTGAAAATTAGAAATCAGAGACGTATTTTAGCTCTTGAATAGATTTATTTGAATTAACTAAATATATTATATTGGAATTGGGATGTATTATAATACCTGGATGAAGAAAATGACAAATAGACCTTTTAAAATTTGATCTTTGTCTTGTATTTTCAAACTGATACCTATTTAATCCAAAATACACAGACCAAACCTGCAACAAAGAAATAACAAATGAAACATTAATTTATACATGATAATATCTAATTGAATTCATCTAATACATTAACACTTGAGGAATTTCTTAGAAAACTTAGCAAAATCGGGCTCAAAACCGTTTTGTAATCGTTTTGTTTGTCAAGAATGTAAATGTTCAAATTGCAAATCAATCAGACAAATTGAATATTTAAATATTCTTAAATCCATCTAAAAAAAATTCTCATGTCTATTTGACATGTTGAGAGAGGAAGAAGATCAAATTGAGCAAATTTTATAAGTTAATTTTTACCAATTTCCACTATAAAAGCCTGTAGATTGTTTTCTTTAAATTGACTCCTTAAACCTTATCAAAATCAAAATTTAATGATCATTGAGTAAAGAGGATGTCGAGAGCTTTCCATAAAGTCTGTGTTTTCCAAAAACTTAGTTCTCTATCAAAATTTATGGCCTTCTAAATTTTTTCTTCACTTAGCGTAAAAAAAACAAATTTGGGAAAAATTTGCTTGGCGGGCCCGCGGGCCTGAATTTTTCCCTTAGCCCTTCAAAAAAAAATTTAAGAAAATTTTCCTCATTTTCCCCACTTCCCTGCCAACCCATAGCCAATCATATGCTTCCAGATGGCACCACGAGGCGTTCGCAGTGGGGCTGAGCCCCTTTTTAAGCTTAGTGCTTCGGAAATTTTTTGGGAAATTTTTTCTAATTTTCCCTCCTCCCCGAAGCCAATCATAGGTTGCCACGTGGAACCACAAGGTGTTGGTGGAGGGGCGGATCCCTTTCTAACTTAGCATTTCATAAAATTTTGAGAGAAATTTTTAATTTTTCTCCGCTGGCCCGCAGCCAATCAGGAGCTGCCACGTGGCATTGCGAGGCATCAGTGGAGGAGCGGGTTCCCTTTTGCCTTTGGTGTTTTCAAAAAATTTTGGGAAATTTTTCTAAAGTTCCCTGTCACCCCACAAGCCTGCAGCCAATCGAGAGCTACCATGTGGCATTGGGAGGCTTCACCGGAGGCACGGGTGAATTTTACCCTTTTTTCCCTTTGGGGAGCTCAAAATATTTTATCCCCACCGCCCCACTTTCCCCACGTGGCTTAGGAAGTGCCATGTGTCCCTTTTGGACTTGCGGGAGTGCGGGTGTAAAGGTAGCATTTTTCCCCCACATGGAAAATTTTCCAAAATTCTCTCGTGGCCCCGCTGACCTGACTATTCCTCTAGGAAATATTTCTCCCTACAATCTGCAGACTCACCCCTGGAGAAAATTTTCTCCCATGGGCCCGCAGGCCCACTCTTGGGGAAAATTTTCACCCCAAGACCTGCCAGCCCATAACTTGAGAAATATGAGAAGTTAGGAGGACTTCTTTATATCAATGGAAAGGTGAGGAAATTTCCTATCCAATAGGAATGGTTTAGGGAAATTTTTGAATGTGTTAATTTTGAGAAAAATCATTTTGAATCTTTAAATCCTGTTAGAGAGTGGTTATGGTGAGGAATTACCCTTTGAACCTAATTGAACTTTCTAACCCTAAATTGTGGGACCTTGTGACCTCTAATAATTGTTAATAAAATATAAGTATATTCCATTGGTTTAGAACTGATCTCGAACTTGTTAGTGACAACTATTTTCTTGTAACCTAGTTGTAGACGCTTTAAACAAACAAAATTATTCCATAAGTTGTTTCCTAATTTAATCCTAATTTGTTCTTGGTGCGCATATTGTGAGCGCGAGCACGTGTTGGCGCAGAAGGCCGCTTGCGAGACAGGACCGTAATTTACATCTGAGAGGTGTGGAAGATTGTAAATATTCATTATATATATTATGAAATCTTTGGATAATAGATTGGATTTCTTCTTGGTAGATGTAGCCCACACAGGGTGAATCATGTTAAATCTGGTGTTGATTTATATCTCTTGTTCTATATATTTCTTTTGGTATAATATCCAATTCTATTGCATGTATGCTTAGATTTGATATATTATCTATACAACCTTGTGTTAACCCCAACAACTGATATCATAGCTTTGTTTGAGGGTTTTGTGTGTTGACAGATTTACTCACAGAGGTTTTTTTGATTGAGTGGGAGCTACAGTAATGGCAAACGAAAATAAATACAAGGTAGAGAAGTTTGATGGGAAAAATTATCAATTATGGAAGATGCAGATTGAGGATTATTTGTATCAAAGAGATTCGTACTTATTGTGGGATGAAACTTCTAGACCTACGAAGTTGACTCATGAAAAATGGAATATTCTTAACAAAAAGGCTTTGGGATCTATAAAAGAGAATTCTATAGTAGAGTTAATGAAATCTATTTCTAATTTATATGAAAAAGCCTAGTGCTTCAAATAAACTTTATTTGATGAAGAAACTATTTAGCTCTAAGATGCATGAAGGTGGATCTACATCTAGTCATTTGAATGATTTCCGATCTATTGTAAATTAGTTAAAATCAGTTGATATTTTGTTTGATGATGAAGTGAAAGCCCTTTTATTCTTATGTTCTTTTCCTGATAGTTGGGATAACTTCGTAATGGTTGTTAGTAATACAAAATTTGCTAATAATATTTTGAATTTTGATGATGTGGTTAGTATAATCTTGAATGAAGAAATTCACAGGATAACTACAGATGACTCATAATCTGGGAATACTTTGAATGTAGAAAGTAGAGGCATGTAGAAGGAGAGATCGAAAATTAAGAATAATAGAAAATCAAATCCAAGGGATGGCATATATAAATCCAGAGGTAAGGGAATTACCTGTTGGAAATGTGGAAATAAAGGACACGCAAAGAAAGATTGTTGGTCAAAGGATAAAGAGAACCAACATCCAAAAAAAGGTAAAGAGTCAAATAAAGAGCCAAATATTACAGCAGAGGTAATGCAAGATGCTCTTCTTCTTTCTTTAGATAATAAAATAGAATCATGGGTTTTAGATTCAAGATTTTTTTTCCATGTAACCCCTAATAAGGGTTATTTCAGAAATTATATCTAGGCTAATTTTGGGCATGTTTATTTGGGTGATGATGAACATGTAATGAATACAACAGTTTTACAGTGAAATATAATTGATATTCGTTCAATCTTCTTCAATATTGATTACACATATATAGGAAATATACTCCCTAAATAATAGGAAGTAGTTTATAACAACTCACTAACTTATGTGAGTTGTTTCTAACACACTAACCAAATATAATTGTTATTGTTGTTTTATATAACAACTAATAATAATTTACTAACACATACTTACAACTTAATAATTACTTCATGTAATTATTGTTTACTAATGGAGCACTAATTAAATATTTCCTAACATTCCCCCCCTTAGTGCGAACATGGGGAAAACCTGCCTTTGTACTTGCACCTGCTCATGATCTGGTGATTTTCACAGGATGATCAAAAACCTCAGGGATGGTTTTGCAAATGGTTGACCACAAACCAAGAATGGTGGTTTTGCAATTGGTTTACCACAAACCACAAAGTGATGGTTTTGCAAATGGATTACCAACAACCAAGAATGGTGGTTTTGCAATTGGTTTACCACACACCACAAATGAAGGTTTTCAAGTGGTTTACCTACAACCACATCATGATGTGCCAAGCACTATCATCGGCCCTCATCACATTGCACTGTAGGGAATAACATAGGAAATTCTGCTGACATCTGTTGCTCGTACATACATAGAAAAAGCTGACATACTGGAAATGGAACATTGGATCATGTTCCCCCCCTCAATGTGAAATTTCCACTTATTGAAAACAGGATCACTGCAAACTGAGGCACACCACACTGGAAGCACTAAAATCAAACTACACACACACATGTCACCAAAGCTGATATGCGGCCCCGTCGTTGGCAACTGACGAGAGGTCGCTGAATGACCTCCAACCTCCGATGCCTCCTGCCTCCGGTTTCATGCTCAGAACAAGAAGTCTTCAGAGCCACTGTTTTCATTTACTTGTTCTTCCTCATAATCAGATTCATCGTCTATGCCCATAGTTGCTTCTTCCATTTTGATTGTTCCATTTATAAGATCACGAGCTCGATTTTTACAAAATGGAGTTTTATGCCTCTTTCTCTTACAGTAAAAACATTCAATTTCCTCCTTATTTTTGGAGAAATTCTTCTACTTCTTTTTTAAGTACAATGCAGTTTCTTCTTCTACATCTTCTTTAGTCCTTTTTTCCTCAGCTAGAAGAGCTAATATCATATCTTCCAATGAGTTGGAAGGCATCTGACCATGTGTGAAGACAATATTACTGTATTTGGGAGGCAAACTATTTAACAGAATAGCTTTTGCATCTTCATCGTCTACAGGAGCTTTTACTTCTGCTAGCTGTCGGAGAAGAGACCGTAAATCATTAATATGACTGGACATTGTAGTTCCTTCACCCATTTTTAACTTGAACAACTGCAATTTGAGAGAAAATTTTGCATTCACTGCTTTAGCACCAAAGGTTTTGTTCAAGTTTTCCCACATTTCATGAGACGATTTCTCAAGATCAACATAGTGTAGCTCAGTATCTGAGAGAGCAAGACCAATAATGGCTTTGGATTTATCATCTCTCGTTTCCCATTCTGCCAATTTGGTCAGATTTGTAGGTTTTGGTTCTTTTCCATCGACTGTCCGCCAGAGATTTTTATTCATTAACTGCATCTGGATCTTCACTTTCCAAGTATGAAAGTTGAGCCCATTGAATTTTTCTAGAGGGACTTCCATTGTGAGATGGGAAAAAAAAATCTAACAACACTTTTGACGTTTGACAAGACAATAATAACTTGAAAAATGATGAGAACTTTGATTATTTTGATTACTTTCGATAAAAAAATCCTAAAATCACCTATATGAAATACAACCTATTATTCACCTAAACATATTTTGACGATACAATGATGAAAAATATATTAATAAACCTGTAACAACATGCTCTATTTGACAAAAACTTCTTGATGTCAACATTTGACATATTAATTTTGACTTGACACTCCTAATAATACAAACATTTAATTTTACATAAGAGACAAGAAAATTATTAACAAAACATAGACTTTATTCCTAAACATATTAAATGACTCAATAATTAAATTTTAGCTATTTTTAAAAATGCAGCAAACTTATCTAACAAGTATCTCGAAAGCCATAAAGTAGACCGACCTCTGAATAAAAGACACGAGTCTTCTGATATATATATATCAATTTCCTTTTACGAATGGTGTCAACTGAAGATGATTTGGCACAAATGGGTAATGGCATCAACTAGAAAATCTGAGTAATGAACAATAAGGAATCTGCAGACTGCGCATATATCATTTGGACAAATCTGGCAGGGAAGTGTACGTAGCAGAGATCTGGTCTGAGTTTGAATGATTCCGAATGCACTCAAAATTTTGACAAATCATATGCTCAAAACCCCGAGATAATACTTGCATGTGAACGCATGCAGTCATATCATTGTTCATATGCATGCAGTCAGAGTGAATGCATGCAGTCCGATTACTTATAATATGAAAATATTGATTATAGATGCATAAACTCCATTTGAAATCCAGATATAGAACTCCTCAATCTCCTTCTACACAATCAGTCCCCATTTGTTAGATGCAGTAAAATACGAGGCCGTATGGAGCTCTTCAATCGCCTTCCACGCAGCTACACAAAAAATTGACTAACTTTAGCGGATCGTATTTGTCCTTTGCTACGTATCTGTTGACATAGGTCTCTCATCTCGCTCTGATACTAACTGAAGAGAGCATATCAGAATAGTTGCAGGTAATAGACAAAATAATAACAAATGATATTCCGTCAATCTTCATATTACATACAGATGATTATATAGGAATTATATTTCCTATAATATAGGAAACCACTCACCTAAATTATACAAGTTGTTTTAACAACTCGTAACAACTCTAAAATTAATACAATACAAATAACATGAGTTGTTATAATAACAAACAATATCAAAATATAAACAATATAGCAATAATATAATATTGCTCACACATTAACATAATGGAGCACTAATATAATTATTTCCTAACAAACCATGTGTTGAGAAATAATTTAGAGAGGTTCTAGAATTATAGGAGAAATGGTGAAAGATGAGTCAAATAACAGATAAATGGAAAAGAGATATTGTCCAATTGGATAAAGAGACTGGAATATTCTACCATATTATAAGAGATAAGGAGAGAGAGAGAGAGTGTGTGTGTGTGGAAGTATGAGAGACTCCATGTTTTTAGTATGAGGGATTTTTTTTGCATCTCTTGGTGAATGTGTAACATATAGCTAACAATGATTATTATTATAAACCACTAGGATTAGGAGTACAATGTAATTTGGATTTATTTATGTGGTTATATTAGCTCTTGGGTCAGATATTTCATTAGTTGAAAACCCATCTACACGAATATGTTATAAAGTATCCAATATTAGTTTTTACCTTTGGGAGTGGAAGAAAATCTGCGAGAAGGGTGACATATGTAGGACTATGGGTGGAGACTTAAAGTAATAGGGTTTATTTTCAAAGAAATAAAATATCTTACATATGAAAAAATTAAATAGAGGTGGTGTCGATGTAGCATGGTTTCATAGTCACTATAATTTGGTAACTTTTCCTTTTTCACTACCAAGTTTCACTATGTTCCCTTGTTTACAAAATTGAACACATTCAGAATCCAATCAATTCTTCTCTCTAGCTCTTCCATAAATTGTTTATATTTAAAAGATGATTTATCATCAAATCAAATAATATTATCAAATCAATGTTTTAAATAACCTTTTTACTTCATGTCACAAATCTATATTTCATTTTTATGTTGTTGTCCAGGACCGTACAAAGGGTTAAGATGAGGGCCCATTCCTAACTAGCCTATACAGTCCTACCTCTTTTCTTTCTTCAACTCAATTTTTTATGTGAGCATATTTATTGGGTCATTTCATCTTCTTAGGGTAGGACTTATTAGAATATTTCATCTACAGAAGGCTATATAAAAAATTTAATATCACTTTATAACTCACATAGTACTCATACAATATCCTACTAGAAATATCATTCCAAATTAACTCAAGGATTACCTTTATATATTCAAATCAAATGTGCATCAATTAAATCATCCCATAATATAGTTTTGAAGCACTCAACTAGGCCAAATATTATAGCTTCCTCCACTTCCTTGAGTATGTAAATTTCATAGACCTATGTCTTAGCAAGAGAAAAATCACTCCAAGAATTGTTCAAGAATTCAAAAGAACAAATAGTTAGCTCATGTAGTGGAGGCACATAGCATCACACTGCCACCATGCTGGGTACATTCTATACTATACACGTATCCCCTTATTTTGGAGTCAATTTACATGAGGTAATCCTTAGGGGTTGACTAGATTTCATTCTCACTTTCACAAGTACTTAGGAAACTACAAGTGAGGATTGATCCTACATGAGGGCATGCAGTGAAACACTTGGATTGCTTCAGCTGCTAAGGTTGACCACCATATTTACTATAGCCTCACCACACACATATTTTATATCATTTTGGTTTTATAATTGTTTAGTGAAGGGTTCTGCATGTTTCTAGGGTTTCATTGTGTTACAGGTGATTATAGTTCATTCCAAAGTTATATAAGAAATAACACGTAATATTTAATTAAGGCCATTTTTAGGAAGTTGAAACACACATGAATTTTTATACCTATACTATTGAAGGGTCCAATACCTTACATATATATGTCAAGACTGTATAGTTCTATTTTGGATTATACAGTAGTTGTATGGTCCTATCCCTGTTAAGTTTCAAGTTCCAAAACTTGCACTAAAATGCTCCTAATCTCTAATGTTCCCTTTTCACTTGTTTACACATATAGATCCTCCATGTTTTGACTTATTAAATAAATTATCTTTATCCTATACTACATTTGATCTATTACTTATGGTTTTATCATTTTTTGTAAACATTAGCATTATTTTGGCTATGAATGGTTAATGGTGAATTAATTAGGTCAAAGTAATATCCTATAAAAACCCTTATATTCTTACTATTATTTTTTGCTTCCATAACATAGTTTTAATTAGGGTATAAATATGTTGGAGTAGTTAATAAAGTATTAAACTACCTCAGGAGTATGTAAACTAGACTAGATGTGGTAGAAAATAACTATAGAAGAGGTTTTGCATCAATAGAATTTACATCAATAAAATATTGGATGACTTTATGAAGCTAGAATCATCTATTACTATATTAGCTAACATGTTTGTGATAATCACAATAGTTATTACAATAAAAAATGTTTACATGAGGCTTGTTTGTATCAACCTCTAGAGGTGGAAGGAGAGATACAAGGTTACACTTAAGAAAATGGACTACTTAGGGTGAAGCAAATATTTTTTTGAATTCCCTTCTAGGAGGAGCTTATAACTATACCTTAGTAGGTTGAGACACAACATTGACGATAAATTTAGTATCAACCTTGGTTATTGAGTTGTGGAGCTCAATTACTTAGGATTGGAATGCAATATGAAATCTTTCTAGAAAACACAGTAACCATCATCGGTTATGGAGGGACCGACATCGGTCAGGCAAGGAGGAACCGACATCGGTTAGGGTTAACCAATGTCGATTACCTATGTGTGGGTGTTTAAATTAACTCATGAGAATTAGATATAATTTTAGTATTAAAACAAATATATTGATTTTAATTGCATGGCTAAGTGCCCTAAGTTTGTATACACCTATATAAGCATGAAAGATAGGGTTTAGAAGTAATAATTAAGAAGAACTTGCAATAGTTGATGATTATTGTGAGAATAATTGTGAGAGAGAGACTTCTTAGAGAAGAAGGAGAGCTTGAGATAAAGAAAGTACTGTACATCTGAGAGGTGTGGAAGATTGTAAATATTCATTGTATAGCTTCTGAAAGATTTGGATAATAGATTGGCTTGTTTATTGGTGGATGTAGTACACACTGGGTGAACCATGTTAAATCTGGTGTTGATTTATATCTCTTGTTATGTATATTTATTCTGGTAAAATATCCACTTTTATTGCATATATGCTTAGATTTGATACATTATCTATACAACCTTGTGTTAACCCCAACAGTGATAATTTTCATGAAAGATGAAAGGTTTCAAGAATTTTTTTAAAGTAAATTTATTTTTGCATCCCCAAAAATCAAGTGACAAATTGTGCATACATGAGGAAAATTGGATTATCTTTAATGAAGGTGAATTTTAGATTAACAAAGATATATGTGCAATTATAAAGTGTAAAAAAAAGTGAAAAGAGGTCATTTACATGGCGATAAAGAAAAGCGGACACGTGTAACATCTTGATTTTTGGAAGCTACTATAATAACCTCTTTTCGTGATGTTGTAACTGTGGAAATAAGGATAATTATGTTAAGATATATTTTTTTTAATCTAAAAAAGAATGTGTTACTGATCTGAACCCTTGCTTACTGTAACTTGTTTACTTGGGACGGAGGTCATTATAACTTGTGTTTTGCAAAGTGTGAAATAACAGACTTGCTTTTGTGTTTGATGAACTCATATAGTTGTTGACAGCACACCTTGAATCTATTCCATTGATCCAAGGTATGTTGTGGCCTTCTTTGTGATCACTTTGTTGATTTACTTTCTAATTTGAACAAATTTTCGAACCAAACTCAAGGTCATTATACATTTTACAGAACCTGGTTATAGGTATAATTATTCAGCACCATGTTGCCAATGGAAAGGTTCGATTTCTCAACTATATAAAAATTATAACGCCAGAAAGCGTAAGACAGTAAGAGTTTTGGTGCAAGTGAACAAGGTATAGATATGTCGAGCATGGAACAAACGTCCTGCATTATGCTGGATATGAACGTAAGTTGGTAAACTTACTAAAAGAACCCATTAATTAAAATACTATGGCTATGTTTTAAGATACAACTATGTTTTAGCCTATAACCTAACTACTACCCTATGTGGATTTTAAATTAAATGGGATGTCAATTATTGCAAATCCTAATGAATTGCGACCTAGGTGGAAACCTACCTATGGGCAATACAACCTAAACTATTGTTAACCTAAGGAGGGGACCTACGGATACATGTTGATGAACGGATAAGAAGGGAAGGTTAGAAATTTAATAAAGGACATTAAATGATGTCCTTGAAGTTTTAAACGCCAAGTTTGGTGGGAACATGGGAAGTTGGAGATATCCAACTAGAAATGTAGCTAAGAAGGAAATTACATGCAAAAATTTAAAGGTGGAACTCGCCAAACTTGAGTCGGTGGTGGCGTGGAGATAGAGGAAAAAGAAATGCTTTCAATGCATTTATTGATGATCCAAAAATAATCAGATTATTACTACCTGATCTCGGACCCTTGTAGGCTTTAATTATTTGTTGATAATTTACTCCTTTTAAGTAATCAATTTAAAAATAATGTAAGACATTTAAGACAATTGCACAAAGATTGATTACGGAGTTCGGTAATTGCCTACGTCTCTGGGTTCGTGGTCGAACCATTCCACTAGTCAAAACTTGTAAGTTACAATAGTACTTTCACAAGAAAACCTAATGGAAACTATTTAAACTTACTTAGAAGAATAACCAGACCTTCGGATGACAAGGGTGAAAAATAGCACTCGACTTCCACCTTCCTGGCATATTCGACAAGCTTGATGGCTCCAGTTCCACTGTCAGAAACCTCTGGTTCTCGATCGGCCTTCCAGACACTAATACAATGCCCTATGGCTCTCCGGTCAATATACCAGGCTTCACAATAATTTACTGTGGCGCTATGGGCCGACTAGGTAGTTTGAATAACTCCTAGCCACAAATATTTAATTTATTATTTCCTAACAAATAATAGGTTAATAATCAAAATAATAATGCCTAAATAATTTAGGTCTTCACACAACAACAATTTCTCATTCTCTTTCCAAGCTCTGAGCTTGTCTTCGTATTTTGTGTGTTTGTTCCCACAATAAGCTTAACAAATAATAAGCTTAGGTTGTGTGTGTTTAAAATGAAATAGGTACCCTATTTATGCATTTTTAGGGTCCTTGCATAATGCATTGCCATATTATCCCTTAGGCTATTTTTAAACCTTTAGCCCGTAGTATGTTGATAAGGGATATAATATTCTAAAATGGATGCTTAGCATTTTAAATGGGATTAAATCCCAAAAAGGTGACTTTTGAAGTGGGTATATCCCACATTTTGGGGTTTTGTAATGTTTTAGGCTTTAAAGCCTTTCCACGCATATGTGAAGTGGTCAAAAGACCATGTTAGGCTTAACCGCCCCCATCTCCACCGCTTCACCACCTTCCACATGGTCCTCCATGCATGGAATGTGGGTAATTTCTAACCATTAATACATGGATATTATAATAAAACCCACCCCACTTAGTCATGTGGCATGGAAATTGATTTGTAAGTGGACTTACCAAGATAATATAATTTCGACCCATATAATGTGGTATAGAAATAATTAACTCGGTCCATAGCATGTAATCCACTTGTTGTCTCCCAATAGGAAAATTGAGTGAATTTGACGAGTGGTGGAAAGCCACGTGTCACAGTGCGATTGGTCCAGTATTGACCAGTTGACCAAAGTTGACTTTCCCAATGTCTAAACTTTGACCAAACATACCTAGAGCTCCCGATGTCTGTTTGTCACATTCTTACAGTCATTGGAAATCTCTTGAAATGATATTCTACACTAACACCATTTAGGGATGTTTAGAGAACTTTTAAAAATGATCCCTTGATCACACCTCCCCACTGAGAAAAGCTTTTTGTCCCAAAAAGCTTCCATACTGTCCTGAATATGAAAAACTCTGCTACCACCTCAGAAGTTCTATTGTAGTAGACCCTCGGGTCTTCTCCTCCAAGCTTCTCACTTTGAAAACTATGCTCTGATCCTGGGACCTGTGGGTTATGGGCCCACAATACTTCCGTTGCGCCACTCTGATATCCGAAGAAGACCTCCATGCCTCTGCTTTATGGTGCTAAGTTTTTGAATGAAACCTCAACGCTCCTTCTATGCAGTGCTAAGCTTCTTGATATCTGACAACAAGGATCTTCTTTTACTCTATAACATAGCTCCTTACTCCGAGTTGATTCCGCAGAATCCAAACTGGTTTGAAGGAACTCCATGTTACGTAGAGCTTTGATTGATCCAATGTTAATAATGGATAATGCCTTGTCCCTTTACAGACCTCAACGCCTCCAATGCATGATGCTAAGCCTCTTTCAAGACCTCAATCCTCTGATGCACGATGCTAAGTCTCTATAGACCTCAACACCTCTGATGCACGATGTTAAGCCTCTTTCAAGGCCTCGAGCCTCCAATGCATGATGCTAAGTCTCTATAGACCTCAATGCCTCCGATACATGATGCTAAGCCTCTTTCAAGACCTCAAGCCTCCAATGCACGATGCTAAGTCTGTTATAGACCTCAACGTCTCCGATTCATGATGTTAAGTCTCTAGCAAGACCTCGAGCCTCTGATGCATGATGTTAAGCCTCTTTCAAGACCTCGAGCCTCCAATGCATGATGCTAGGTCTCTGTAGACCTCAACACCTCCAATACATGATGCTAAGCCTCTTTCAAGACCTCAAGCCTCCAATGCACGATGCTAAGTCTCTAGCAAGACCTCGAGCCTCCAATGCACGATGCTAAGTTTGTTGATCAGCTACCATTCGTATGTGTGGTTGCAATGCCTTGACACCGAATGACGTTCCAAGCTAATCCTTTGAGAGCTCCTCTTTTTGACATGCTAATATCAGGTACCACTTTGCTACATGGTCACAATGCCTCTACACAGAATGAAGTTCTGACCCGATATCAATGCCAATGGTGATTCAACTACCATTCCATTGCATGGTCACAAAGCCTCTATGCAAAATGAAGTTCCGAGCTAAACTCTGTGAACTCTATTGTCTGCAAAAATGGCAGATCAATCTCCAAGCTTTATATGAGTTAATTGCTATGTCCAAGCTGTAACAGGTAGTCACAAGCTTATTAAGAGATATGTTTGGAGCATTAATCAAATTTTCTAAGCAAGAAAATCCACCGAGTATTGTAAACCTTTCGCTCAGCATTTTCTCACAATATCTGATCTCCAAACATAATACTGCATACGATTCATCAATCTGAATTATGTAATATATAATTGAAAAATTGTTGACTTACCCATTTGAAAAGACTTTCACTTTCAGGTATTATCTGGTCCTAGGTTGACTTTTCAACTGGTGGTGGAGTAGAAACTTCCTCTGCCTTTGTAATAGGCCTCCATTCCATCTTTGGCTTGATATTACCCTGATGGCAAGATGGATGTAGTTTCTAGCAATTTTCCACCTAATGCCCATTCCTCTGGAAATGACCACAAAAATTTCTCTTAAACTCCTTTTGAGACGAGGAACTCTTTTTTCCATTTCTCGACTGTGCATGATGAGATTGGTCTTTCTGATTTGCCTTGTTCATGATGAATGGCATCAACTTCTTCGTCAGTGTCCTTCTCTTTAGCATATGGCCACCGAATGATTATGCAATCCATAAAAAGTACATGGAAAAGAATTCCACATCTTCTAAAAATCATAACCATACTTCTTAAGCTGAAAAAGTGGATCAGAAGTTTTATTGTGCTTATGATTATGGTAAGAAACTGGAGGTGGAATCTCATTACCTCTTCGCTGATTTCTCTTACCACATCTTGCCTGTTATGACGAAGCTCAACTTGCCTGCTCAAAATCTTCTCTCAAGACTAGTGGGATATTCACTTTTCTTTCGGAAGCTTGTCTCCTGTCAGTGTTCTTGGAGCATTCTCCAATTTCCATTCCCACACTAGGAAAACCCAAACCTACAAAATGAGGACGATCCTCGACCTGTATTGGGTTAGCAATACCTTGGCCATTTTTACCAAGGCCTCTTCAATCAAATCCCATTTTGTCTAGTAACTTGGATCCAACGCCTCTAGTATGCTTTTCAAACAAACCAAAGACTTTATTACCTAAATCTAAAATCGAATGGGAGGAAGAAGAAGATTCCAGTGGTGAAAAATTTATAGTGCAGTCATCTGCCATGGCCTCTGCATTTGAAGTTAAAGGTATTTCCTTCGTCTGATCACCACACTGCAACCTTGCCAAGAGATCATCCTTGGTTTGCAATTCTGATTTCAAACGAGCATTCTCCTCTTCCAAGGAGTAATACATTGATCACAAGAGAGAGTTCTCTTCCTAGATCTGGTGATTATACGCTTCAATATCATCGAGCTTCACCTATTTAGACATCTTGCCCATGGTGCACGTGTACCCTGTTCACACAAACTGAACCAACTACACCAATCTTGAAGAAATCACTTTGTTAATCAGATTTACTAAAAAACAAGTAAGGAGCTAAACCAGCTCTGATACCAAACATGATCCGAAAATAATCAGATTATTACTACCTGATCTTGGACTCTTGTAGGCTTTAATTATTTGCCGATAATTTACTCCTTTTAAGTAATCAATTTAAAAATAATGCAAGACATTTAAGACAATTGCACAAAGATTGATTACGGAGTTCGGCAATTGCCTACGTCTCCGGGTTCATGGTCGAACCGTTCCACTAGTCAAAACTTGTAAGTGACAATAGTACTTTCACAAGAAAACCTAATGGAAACTATTTAAACTTTCTTAGAAGAATAACCAGACCTTCAGACGACAAGGGTGAAAAAAATCACTCGACTTCCACCTTCCTGGCATATTCGACAAGCTTGATGGCTCCAGTTCCACTGTCAGAAACCTTTGGCTCTCGATCTGCCTTCTAGACACTAATACAACGACCTATGGCTCTTCGGTCGATATACCAGGCTTCACAATAATTTACTGTGGCGCTATGGGCTGACTAGGTAGTTTGAATAACTCCTAGCCACAAATATTTAATTTATTATTGCCTAACAAATAATAGGTCAATAATCAAAATAATAATGCCTAAATAATTTAGGTCTTCACACAACAACAATTTCTCATTCGCTTTCCAAGCTCTGAGCTTGTCTTCATATTTTGTGTGTCTGTTCCCACAATAAGCTTAGGTTGTGTGTGTTTAAAATGAAATAGGTACCCTATTTATACATTTTTAGGGTCCTTGAATAATGCATTGCCATATTATCCCTTAGGCTATTTTTAAACCTTTAGCCCGTAGTATGTTGATAAGGGATATAATATTCTAAAATGGTCACTTAGCATTTTAAATGGGATTAAATCCCAAAAAGGTGGCTTTTGAAGTGGGTATATCCCACATTTTGGGGTTTTGTAATGTTTTAGGCTTTAAAGCCTTTCCACGCATATGTGAAGTGGTCAAAAGACCACGTTAGACTTAACCACCCCCATCTCCACCGCTTCACCACCTTCCACTTGGTCCTCCATGCATGGAATGTGGGTAATTTCTAACCATTAATACATGGCTATTATAATAAAACCCACCCCACTTAGTCATGTGGCATGGAAATTGATTTGTAAGTGGACTTACCAAGATAATATAATTTCGACCCATATAATGTGGTATAGAAATAATTAACTCGGTCCATAGCATGTAATCCACTTGTCGTCTCCCGATAGGAAAATCGATCGAATTCGATGAGTGGTGGCCAGCCACGTGTCATAGTGCGATTGGTCCAATATTGACCAATTGACCAAAGTTGACTTTCCTGATGTCTAAACTTTGACCGAACATATCTAGAGGTCCCGATTTCCGTTTGTCACGTTCTTATACTTATTGGAAAGATCTCAAGATGATCTTCTACACTGACACCATTTACGGATGTTTAGAGAAATTTTGAAAATGATCCCCTGATCAATTGATCTATGTCTTGGTGACCAGCTCGCCTTGGAAAGGGGAAAGAGGAAATTTTGTGGTTATTGTGTTCAATTGGGTTTCTTGTATTCGCTCTAGATTTCTTTTGAGGTTATTTCGAACCTGCAACCATTCTAGTCATTGTAGTTGTTGTTTTGATTAACCACGGCTATCTTGGAGTCTGTGGGAGTAAGGAGATCGTTGGGGAAAACTTGTTGTTTGTCGCCACGGAAAAGAAGAATTCCTGAGGGCATGGACACAGTTTTCTTCAAGCCACAAGATGTTTTACAGGCATGTTGAGCTCTTCTCTTTAAACCGTTTTGCTCTTTGTTAAGCGTCTTCATTAAAAGAACTTTGCGCTTCTATTGAATTTTTTTGTAAAATGAAAATGTTGATATGGTGATGAGATTTCTGGGTTGAGTTTCCTTTTTGAGAATAAATACGAATTGGGTGTTTTCTTTACTAGGAGGGTAACGAGATGAAATCTATCCTTGTTGTTTGAATTTTTATAGTAATGGGTATTCGGTTTTATTTCCCATTATGGGTTTGATTTGATGGAAGTAATAATGATGTGTAGATTGTTTTCTGAGTTCTGTCGTGCAAATGGATTTGGAAAAACTGTGAGAATGCTTGATGGAACTGTTTGCGTGAGTTATTTTTCTAGTCGTATTACAGTGCATAGAATATGAATTCATTGGGAAAGTGAATTTATTTCATCATCTTACCCTTGCATGATTTAAAAACAATTCAATGTCTCCTTATTTGGTTTGAAGTCCGTGAATGATTTTTAGGAATGATTTACTTAAATCTGGAATAGAGCTTATCATTTTATTCTCCTTTGACTTCGATGATGAATTTATATATTTATATATATACGAACTACGGTCTAAACTTCTACGTTGTTTCATTAAAACTGAACTGAAGCTGATTTCTTACTCTGGTGTTTGAAAAATGATTCCTTTTATTATTATGATTAAAAACATGATGTTTTTGTTTGATGTACATTCTTGCTTGTTTCAGACCTAGCTGGAATGTTCGTTTTTGGTGAATAATTATGGTTATATAACTAGCTGTACATTCTTGCTTGTTTCAGACCTAGCTGGAAATGTTTGTTTTTGTGAATAATTATTGAAAATGATTTTAATTGAAAGATTCAGTTGTTTTCTATACTTGCGGAATCATATGCAAATGAACTCTGGCATGCTTCCATGAAAGGTACTTAGTAAGTTTTATATACTGAAATAGACTTGTTAGAAGAAATCATCTTATGGGAATAGGTCTATACTAACTAGTTGATATTTGGCCAGGCATTCAGAAGAGATAATATGATTCTTCTTCCTTTCATTCGATTATTGACCTTAATTGTTCTCTCTCTTTGACTGTTATCATTGATTGTTATCACTTCTTGTTTAAATCATCCAGTTCAATTGTGATGAAAAGAAAGTGAATATTCGATGGGTAATCAGAAGTAATAATTATTTTCTTCTCTTATCCAGTTGAAATTCTATATTTGATATTGAATGAATTTCTTACTGCCTTAGGCGTAAGCAACTGCATTCAACTGTTGTTTTTCTTCTTTTCTAATTTGAAATAAGTACTATGCTGCTTGTTGAATTCTGAGAAATGACACCAGTGTTGTCACGGTGAATGACTTCTTATCTCTTCTGCATTTGATTTGTTTGAAATTAAATGAGTAGTACGAAAGGGAAGTAGCTCTGTTTGAATTTTTAATTAAAATTCATCTCTTGAAATTTCAACTATAATAAGGTAATGGAATTGATAGTAATTGCATTAGAATAGCATTATATAGATATGTGTATTAGCTCTTACAGATGTTTTTAATCTGGAACTATTTAGAGGAAATTACTTCTCGTAGTGATTGTTTTAAATGAAGAATGAACCCCTTGCATTATTGGAATAAAAACAGTAAGGAAATGTGAAGAAAGTGTTGTGGGTTGTAGTAATTATTTGGGAGAAAGTTAGTAAATATTTTTATCTGATTGTGATGGTAATTAGGGGATTGGGTTGTTAAGTTGTTCATCCTTATCAGCACTTAATTCGTAGATGATGTCCATCTCAATTTATAAAAATTTCATAAAAGAAGAGTTCTTTTATTGAGACAGTTAATCAAGAGCACCTCATTTTAATGATAAGTGCTTAATATGCTCAGTTCGATGAACTGACCCATGCAAGTTAATTGTGCAGATGGATTCTATGAGTGAAAATGAAGATTTGTTGTTTTATGATGCTTCTTCTGATTAACTAAGGGATTGATCTTTTCTGAGATTTTATTATTCTTCCACCAGGAAATGAAAAAAAAGAAAAATTGTATTCTTCTTTCTTTACGAGTTGTTAATGTTGTTTAGCATGAATGAAGTCCGGTTGTATGGATTTGTAGATTGCATAAATTCTAATCTAGAGGAATGAGTAAAAGGAAGGGTGTGTTATTTTAATGGTTGTACCACCTTGGAACTGTTGAATAATATTGAGAATATAGTTGTATTCATTGAATTTGGATTTATTCAAATGATGGTTGACAGATTTATAGGGACATAATATCTGTTCTTTACTTGAATACAACTTTTAAGTTGGAATGTGCAATTAATTCACACTTAGATCAATATGGATTTAAAATTGACATTTGAAAAGAGTTAAGTGAATATGAACTCTTAAATGAACGATATTCGGAACTAGTATATAAGCTAATGAATATAAATAAAGAGACAATTGAATCTTGTATTTTGATTTCGATAATATCCTTGAGATGTTTGATCCAAAGGATATTCAGTATGAGGAATCATATCTCCTCATAACAAACCTTATCTGAAGTAAGGTTATAGTGAATAAATGAATACAATCATTTGTGGTTAGACCTCATTTAAGTGACGTCTAATGAGATGGAATTTTGAATTTAAATGCGGTTGCGTATAAAACTTGGTTAAGTTTAGTGAGTTGATCTTACTACGTTAAGTTGTAGTGGACTGTTAGTCCGAAGCTTAAATTAAGGAATTAAGATGGAATTAAGCAATCCTTTAGTAGGGAGGAGTAAAGGCATATTAAGCCTTAAGATAATTTAAGTCTCTCTTAGCTATGCAACTGTAACGAGAAGTGAGGTTAGAAGATCAGCACGGTTGCTGAAACTTATTCTTAAAATACTTAAGATTATAATCTAATCACGCTTCTAGCTGGATGTGTATCCCTTGATGAGAGGATTCCGTAGGACCTTAGCACACACCAGCTACAATCTGGTGTCTTCATGATGGTGGGGCCTTCACGATGACACAATGTTGCAGCTGACATGTTAAAATGCCCTCCCGAATCGAATCATCAAGTTTACATAAGCTGGGACCAAGTTACTTGGATGAGGTTAGGAATGTGATTGTGTATACGGAGTGACTCAAGAAGACTAAAGGTAGCTATACATGCGTAGTCGTCTAGGTTCGACAAAGTATGTCTGCATACCTTTAGTCACCGTGAGTGTCTTCCTCTACTCTTTCATATTTCTAGCTTGGGTTAAAGTTTAAACTTGGATGAGAGGACTGATAGAGGTCAGGAAAGACCATTCTAGATAACAGACGAAGTGAGGTGAAGGATGTATTCCATTGATGTGTATAATGTCTAGGAATATGATCATGCAAAGCATGTGAAAATATTCGGCCAAAGTATCACAAGTTGTTGGTTGCGTTGTCCTAATCACCTAGTTTAAGAAGCAGGATTTTAGATGAGTATCGGTAACAGATATTCAGATAGGCCTCTTAAATGGAACACTTCGATTACTGAAATTGGTAAGAGAACCAAGTATACTTAATATACAATACATGGATTAACATGAAGGATCGGTAAGTAGCCGAGTCATGAAATGAGAGATCGTTGAAACTTCGAGCCATAAAATGGGAGATCGGTAGTTCTTCGAGTCATTACACTAGCAAATGGTATCTGTTATATGATTGAATGGCATTGGATTTGTGTTCCATATTATAAATATGTGAACAGAGAACATTGGTTTTAAAAGTATTGTGTTTTCTACATTACGTTAATGGGACAAAAAAAAATTATTAAAACTTGGTCGTGTGTTCTAAATTATATAAATTAGAAGAGAGAACGTTATAAAAAAAATTCCCCTGTTCTAATGTCTTAAAATGGGAATGTTACATCTTGGTATCAGAGCTAAAGGTTACAACTTTTGGACCTAATGAGTCCACAATTTAATAATTTTACATTTTCTTATTGAACAGAAAATGGTTAGAACAAGAGGAAATGCTGCGAACAACCCATTACTGGGTGGAGAAGCAGCCACTGCTCAAAAGCTAGATGAAATCCTTGCTGCCCTACTAGATACGAGAGATTGTTTGACTATTTTGGAACATCAAGTAATGGGAAATGAGGAGGAGGAGGAAGAAGAAGCTGATATAAATGACCAGCCACCTCCTGTGGACAACACCAATGGAGGGAATCCGGGTGTTGATAATAGTAACATGAATGCTCCTAATCTTCTTGAAAATAAAAGGGCAAGATTAGCGGTTGAAATTATAAATGATATAGAGAGAATAAGTCCTCCAAAGTTTGATGGAACAACACTTGGGGACGGGGCTGAAAATTTGCTCAGTGAAATGGAGAAGTAATTTGTAATAAGAAACTTCTCTAAGGAGACCAAAGTGATATGGGGAGCATATTATCTTTCTCAAGAAGCATCATCATGGTGGGAAAACCGTAAGGTTTAGTTGAACATTGTCAAAATAGACATAACTTCGGATCAATTCAAAAGTTACTTTAGGCAACGATCGCTGCCTCAACTCTTTTTTGATCAGAAAATGAATGAATTTCAGAACTGGTCACAAGGTAGGCTGACGGTGACAGAATAATGGGAAGGGTTTACTAAACTCCTTAAGTATGTACCGCAGTACCAAGCTGACGAGAAGTTCAAGATATGAAAGTTCATAATGGGACTGAATCCCATCATTGGTGGCGAGGTGGATGTCCATGGTCCAAACACTATGGAAGGAGTTTTCGAAAAGGTAATAAGACAAGAATAGAAATTGAGAGCAATCTCTACTCATAGGGAGGAGATTAGGAAGAAGATTCCCAACTCTTCTTCATCTCTCGCACCCAAAAAGGGACCCTGGAAAAGGTTTGGTATGAAAAACAAAATTGTTGTGGATAAAAATAAGAAATCAGTAATGAACAAACCTGTTAATAGTGTGTGAAGCAGCTTTGCAAAAATTAGTGGTAATGGACAAAAGTCCTATGGAAGCCAGAGTGATAACTTCAAGGCTGGCAGTAAATTTGAACCTAGGAAGGGGCCAGTCAGAGGTTGCTTCAACTGTGGAAAGGACCATTAGGGAAGTCACTATCCTCTGAAGAAGGATGATAGTGATTAGTAGCATAGGATACACACTACAGTGGCTAACAAACAAGATGAAAAACAAGTCACACCCATAGAAGTTCCGGGTAAGTTATTCGGTACACCTGTAGTCATACTTTTTGATACTAGAGCTACTGAATGTTTTATCTCTACTAAACTAGCAATGAAATTAAAAAGGAAATCTGAACGAATGGATAAGACATGGAAAGTGTATTATGGAAATAATGTTGTCCATACAGTCGATATGTGCCTTTTTGGGGTAATTCTTGACTTTCCTAGTTTCTCCACAGAAATTGACTTGTATGTTACTCCTTTAGGGTCATATGATATAATTATAGGATTTAATTGGTGGTGGAACATAAGGCGAAGGTTGATTGTTATGAAAAATAGATTTACTGTTTTGATGACCTACAGAAAGCAGTAGTCATTCAAGGTGTAAAGCGTGAGGTTGCAGTTAGGAAACTAACAGCTATGCAACTAAAAAGGGCTAAAAATAGAGGCTGCACTTTGTATGCCATAAGAATGATGGAAAATTCCAAAGAATATAATGATTTTATGGAAAAGTATCTATTATTAAGATATTTCAGCGATGTCTTTCCAGAAGAATTACTAGGTCTTCTGCCTAAACGGGAGTTTGACTTTGCAATAGAGATCAAGCTAGGAACCGAACCCATATCTAAGGCACCATACCGAATGACCACCCTTGAGTTGGTGGAACTTAAGGCTCAGTTACAATAAATTTTGACAAAAGGGCTGATAAGACTGAGCGTCTCACCATGGGGAGCGTTGGTAATTTTTGTAAAGAAGAAGGATGGCACACTTAGATTGTGCATTGATTACAAAATGTTGAACAAGGAAACCATTAAGAATCGATATCCACTTCCTAGGATTGATGATCTGTTCGACCAGATGCGTGGAGCATTAGTCTATTCAAAAATATATCTCCAATCTAGATATCACCAGCTGAGAATAAATGAAGAATATATTCATAAAAAATCTTTTAGAACAAGGTACGGGCATTATGAATTCACGGTGTTACCTTTTGGGTTGACGAATGCACCTGCCGCCTTCATGAATTTGATGAACAATATTTTTCAAGAATACTTAGACAAGTTTTTGATTGTATTCTTGGATGACATCCTTATATACTCCAAAAATGTTGAAGAACATCAAGAGCATTTAAGGATAGTGCTGGAAATTTTGAGAAAGAAAAGGTTGTATGTTAAATTATCTAAATGTTCCTTTTATGATGTAGAGGTGCATTATTTGGGGCATGTTATAAGAAAGAACGAGATTGTTGTAGACCCTTCAAAGATCAAAGCTATAACTGAGTGGCCTATGCCTAAGAATGTGCATGAAGTAAGAAGCTTCATGGGCCTGGAAGGATACAATAGAAAGTTCGTTAAGGACTTTTCTAAAATTGTTGCACCAATCACTTCATTACAAAAGAAAGATAAGAAATTTGTCTGGAGTGAAAAATGTGAATCTGCCTTTAAAATTTTAAAGGAAAAGTTAACTACAACGCCTATTCTAACTGTACCTGACACAAATGGAGATTTTATGGTAGTAACAAATGCATCTGGAGAGGGTCTCAGAGGCATTCTGTTACAAAATGACCATGTCATAGCATATGAAAGCGGAAAGCTTAAGTTACATGAACAGAATTATGCTCCACATGACCTAGAGCTCACTGCCATTGTTCATGCACTTCAAATGTGGAGGCATTACCTTCTTGGTAAGCCCTTTGAGCTAAAAACCAACCATCTAGGGTTGAAGTACATTTTTACCCAACCAAACCTGAATGCAAGACAGCGAAGATGGTTAGAATTTCTATCTCATTATGATTTTGATATAAGCTACATTAAAGGCAAGGAAAATAGGGTAGCAGATGCTCTGATTCATAGGAAGCACATCTCTACCCTTATAACATTAAGAACTCAGTTTAAAGACGAGGTGAAAGATGTCATGGAATCTGACTCTTATTTTCAGCAAGTTAAAACAGCACTTACTACAGATCCAAAGGATGTGAAGTATAAAGGATTTTGTTTTGATAATGAAGGGATTCTGAGGTTTGAAAATAGGGTATATATACCCTTGGTAAATGATTTAAGAAAGAAATTATTAACTAAATTTCATAATTCACCTTTTTCTAGACACCCTAGCATTACGAAAATGCTTGTTGATCTCAAGCAGAAATATTTCTGGAAGGGAATGAAAAAGGATGTGGTGGATTTTGTGACACACTACTTAGAATGTCAGCGTGTTAAGGCGGAACATATGCATCCTGCCAGATTATTGTATCCCCACAGTATTCTGCAGTACAAATGGCAAGTGATAAATATGGATTTCATTCAAGGATTACCTATGTCAAGGAATAAACATGATATCATCTTGGTTTTCATCGAAAAACTAACCAAAATGGCACACTTCATTGCTGGTAATTTAAAATATGATGCACCAATGTTAGCAAGAAGGTTTGTACATGAAATTTTCAGATTGCATGGAATAGCCGAATTGATCATATCGGACAGAGATCCGAGAATGACATCAAGATTTTGGCAAACGCTTAATGCGGCCTTGGGAACTAAATTAAACTTCAGTTCTGCATATCATCTAGAAATGGATGGATAGACTGAAAGAGTCAATCAAGTTTTAGAGGATATGTTAAGAATATATTGCATGGACCAGCAGTATAAATGGGAGGAATACCTTCCATTGGTTGAATTTTCCTATAATAATACATACCACGCCTCTTTAAAGATGGCACATTTTGAATCATTGTATGGAAGAAAATGTAGAACCCCTGTTAGCTGGGACAGCATAGAGGACAAAGAGGTAATTGGGCCAGAAATCGTTACGGAAATGGAACAACAAATTAAAATGATTCGGGAACATTTAAAGGAGGCTGCCAATAGGCAAAAGAGTTATGTAGACCTAAAGCAGGTTGATAGGAATTATAAACTTGGTGAGAAGGTCTTTCTTTGGGTCAAGCTGAAAAAGAGTTCTATAACTTTTGCCAAGGCTGCCAAGTTATCACCTTGTTATGTGGGACCTTTTGAAATTGTTGAAATAATCAACCCTATAGCTTATCATCTAGCATTACCTCCTACTTTATCACAAATGCATGATGTTTTTCATATTTATTTGCTTAAGAAAAACGCATCAGATTTATCACATGTGCTAAATAGGAATTCCTTGCAGGTCCAAGACCTAGGAATAATCGTGGTTAAGCCCATTCGAGTGCTGGGAACTCGCCAGTTGTACTTAAGAAATTGTGAAGTGAATCAATGTAAGGTCCAATGGGACTAGCTTAGCAAAGAAAGTGCAACTTGGTAAAATATCGAAGAAATGAGATATGCTTTTCCATACTTGTTTGATCGAAATTGAATTCGAAAAACTGATAATTCTGCCAAACATGGAAAATTATTGGTATATTTTATGGTTCTCTTAAAACACAGTTTTAATGATTAAATCTATTTTTGTTATGAACTTATGAATGAAAGGATGATAATTGAATTTTGTCCTTAAAAATCTATGAATTGGCTAATTTGATCATTGGGATGATGATTCTTTTAAACAGGGAGGAATGTAAGATCTTGATTTTTGGAAGCTACTATGATAACCTCTTTTCGTGATGTTGTAACTGTGGAAATGAGGATAATTATGTTAAGATATATTTTTTTAATCTCAAAAAGAATGTGTTACTGATCTAAACCCTTGCTTACTGTAACTTGTTTGCTTGGGACGGAGGTCATTATAACTTATGTTTTGCAAACTGTGAAACAACAGACTTGCTTTTGTGTTTGATGAACTCATATAGTTGTTGACAGCACACCTTGAATCAATGCCATTGATCCAAGGTATGTTGTGGCCTTATTTGTGATCACTTTGTTGATTTACTTTCTAATTTGAACGAATTTTGGAACCAGACTGAAGGTCGTTATAAATTTTACAGAACCTGGTTATAGGTATAATTATTCAGCACCATGTTACCAATGGAAAGGTTCAATTTCTCAACTATATACAAATTATAACACCGGAAAGCGTAAGACAATAAGATTTTTGGTGCAAATGAACAAGGTATAGATATGTCGAGCATGGAACAAACGTCCTGCATTATGTTGGATATGAACGTAAGTTGGTAAACTTACTAAAAGAACCCATTAATTAAAATACTACGGCGACATTTTAACCTATAACTATGTTTTAGCCTATAACCTAAATACTACCCTATGTGGATTTTAAATTAAATGGGATGTAAATTATTGCAAATCCTAATGACTTGCGACCTAGGTGGAAACCTACCTATGGGCAATACAACCTAAACTATTGTTAACCTAAGGAGGGGACCTACAGATACATGTTGATGAGCGGATAAGAAGGGAAGGTTAGAAATTTAATAAAGGTCATTAAATGATGTCCTTGAAGTTTTAAACGCCAAGTTTGGCGGGAACATGGGAAGTTGGAGATATCCAACTAGCAATGTAGCTAAGAAGGAAATTACATGCAAAAATTTAAAGGTGGAACTCGCCAAACCTGAGTCGGTGGTGGCGTTGAGATAGAGGAAAAAGTAATGCATTCAATGCATGTATTGATCTCGGTCTT
This sequence comes from Taxus chinensis, assembly GCA_019776745.2. Classification (NCBI taxonomy): domain Eukaryota; kingdom Viridiplantae; phylum Streptophyta; class Pinopsida; order Cupressales; family Taxaceae; genus Taxus; species Taxus chinensis. Next base: position 321,113,261 of record CM034146.1, read on the forward strand.
GGTGACCAGCTTGCCTTGGAAAGGGGAAAGATGAAATTTTGTGGTTATTGTGTTCATTTGGGTTTCTTGTATTCGCTCTACATTTTTTTTGAGGTTCTTTCGAACATGTAACCATTTTGGTCATTGTAGTTATTGTTTTGATTAACCACGGATATCTTGGAGCCTGTGGGAGTAAGGAGATCGTTGGGGAAAACTTGTTTGTCACCGTGGAAAAGAATAATTCCTGAGGGCGTGGATGTGGTTTTCTTCAAGCCATGAGAATTTTTACAGGCATGTTGAGCTCTTCTCTTTAAACTGTTTTGCTCTTTGTTAAGCGTCTTCATTAAAATAACTATGCTCGTTTATTGGATGTTTTTGTAAAATTAAAATGTTGATATGCTGATGAGATTTATGGGTTAAGTTTCCTTTTTGAGAATAAATACGAATTGGGTGTTTTCTTTACTAGGAGGGTAATGAGATGAAATCTATCCTTGTTGTTTGAATTTTTACAGTAATGGGTATTCGGTTTTATTTCCCATTATGGGTTTGATTTGATGGAAGTAATAATGATGTGTAGATTGTTTTCTGAGTTCTGTCATGCAAATGGATTTGGAAAAACTGTGAGAATGCTTGATGGAATTGTTTGCATGATTTAAAAATGATTCAATTCTTTGGGAAAGTGAATTTATTTCATCATCTTACCCTTGCGTGATTTAAAAATGATTCAATGTATCCTTATTTGGTTTGAAGTTCATGAATGATTTTAGGAATGATTTAATTAAATCTGGAACAGAGTATCTGGTTATCTGTTGGATGGAATAGAGCTTATCATTTTATTCTCCTTTGAATTCGATGATGAATTTATATATTTATATATATACGAACTACAGTCTAAACTTCTTCGTTGTTTCATTAAAACTGAACTAAAGTTGATTTCTTACTCTGGTGTTTGAAAAACGATTCCTTTTATTATTATGATAAAAATCAAGATTTTATTGTTTTCTTTACATTCTTGCTTGTTTCAGACCTAGCTAGAATGTTCGTTTTTAGTGAATAATTATGGTTATATAGCTAGTTGTACATCCTTGCTTGTTTCAGACCTAGCTGAAAATGTTTGTTTTGGTGAATAATTATTGAAAATGATTTTAATTGAAAGATTCATTTGTTTTTTATACTTGCGGAATCAGATGCAAATGAACTCTGGTATGCTTCCATGATTGGTAGTGAGTAAGTTTTATATACTGAAATAGACTTTTTAGAAGAAATCATCTTATGGGAACAGGTATGTACTAACTAGTTGATATTCGGCTAGGCATTGAGAAGAGATAATATGATTCTTCTTCCTTTCATTCGATTATTGACCTTAATTGTTCTCTCTCTTTGACTGTTATCATTGATTGTTAAAACTTCTTGTTTAAATCATCCAGTTCAATTGTGATGAAAAGAAAGGGAATATTGGATGGGTAATCAGAAGTAATCATTATTTTCTTCTCTTATCCAGTTGAAATTCTATATTTGATATTGAATGAATTTCTTACTACCTTAGGCATAAGCAACTACATTTAACTGTTGTTTTTCTTCTTTTCTGATTTGAAAGAAGTACTATGTTGCTTGTTGAATTCTGAGAAATGACACCAGTGTTGTCATAGTGAATGACTGCTTTTCTCTTCTACATTTGATTTGTTTGAAATTAAATGGGTAGTACGAAAGGGAATTAGTTCTGTTTGAATTTTTAATTAAAATTCATCTCTTGAAATTTCAACTATAATAAGGGAATAGAATTGATAGTAATTGCATTAGAACAACATTATATACATATGTGTATTAGCTCTTACAGATGTTTTTAATCTGGAACTATTTACAGGAAATTACTTCTGGTAGTAATTTTTTTAAATTAAGAATGAACCCCTTGCGTTATTGGAATAAAAACAGTAAGGAAATGTGAAGAAAGTGTTGCGGGTTGTAGTAATTATTTGGGAGAAAGTTAGTAAATATTTTTGTCTGATTGTGATGGTAATTAGGGGATTGGGTTGTTAAGTTGTTCATCCTTATCAACACTTAATTCGTAGAAGATGTCCATCTCAATTTATAAATGTTTCATAAAAACAGAGTTCTTTTATTGAGACAGTTAATCAAGAGCACCTCATTTTAATGATAAGTGCTTAATATGCTCAGTTCGATGAACTGACCCGTGCAAGTTAATTTTACAGATGGATTCCATGAGTGAAAATGAAGATTTATTGTTTTATGATGCTTCTTCTGATTAACTAAGGGATTGATCTTTTCTGAGATTTTATTATTCTTCCACCAGGAAATGAAAAAAAAGAAAAATTGTATTCTTCTTTCTTTACGAGTTGTTAATGTTGTTTAGCATGAATGAAGTCCGGTTGTATGGATTTGTAAATTGTATAAATTCTAATCTAGAGGAATGAGTAAAAGGAAGGGTGTGTTATTTTAATGGTTGTACCACCTTGGAACTGTTGAATAATATTGAGAATATAGTTGTATTCATTGAATTTGGATTTATTCAAATGATGGTTGACAGATTTATAGGGACATAATATCTGTTCTTTACTTGAATACAACTTTTAAGTTGGAATGTGCAATTAATTCACACTTAGATCAATATGGATTTAAAATTGACATTTGAAAAGAGTTAAGTGAATATGAAATCTTAAATGAACGATATTCGGAACTAGTATATAAGCTAATGAATATAAATAAAGAGACAATTAAATCTTGTATTTTGATTTTGTTAATATCCTTGAGATGTTTGATCCAAAGGATATTCAGTATAAGGAATCATATCTCCTCATAAAAAAACTTAAATGAAGTAGGGTTATAGTGAATAAATGAATACAATAATTTGTGGTTAGACCTCATTTAAGTGACGTCTAATGAGATGGAATTATGAATTTAAATGCGATTGCGTATAAAACTTGGTTAAGTTTAGTAATTTGATCTTACTACGTTAAGTTGTAGTGGACTGTTAGTCTGAAGCTTAAATTAAGGAATTAAGATGGAATTAAGCAATACTTCAATAAGGAGTAAAGGCATATTAATCCTTAAGACAATTTAAGTCTCTCTTAGCTATGCAACTGTAACGAGAAGTGAGGTTAGAAGATCAGCACGGTTGCTGAAACTTATTCTTAAAATACTTAAGATTATAATCTAATCACAATTCTAGCTGGATGTGTATCCCTTGATGAGAGGATTCCATAGGACCTTGGCACAAGCTAGCTACAATCTGGTGTCTTCCTGAAGGTGGGTCCTTCATGATGACACAATGTTGCAGCTGACATGTTACAACGCCCTCCCGAATCAAATCATCAAGTTTACATAAGCTGGGACCTATTTACTTGGAGGAGATTAGGAATTTGATCGTGTATACAGAGTGACTCAGGAAGACTAAAGGTAACTAGACACATGCATTTTTATAGGGTCGACAAAGTATGTCTACGTACCTTTAGTCACCGTGAGTGTCTTCCTATACTCTTTCATATTGCTAGCTTGGGTTAAAGTTTAAACTTGGATGAGAGGACTGATAGAGGTCAGAAAAGACCATTCTAGATAACAAACGAAGTGAGGTGAAGGACATATTCCATTGATGTGTATAACATCTAGTAATATTATCATGCAGAGCATGTGAAAATCTTTGGCCAACGTATCGCAAGTTGCTGGTTGCATTGTCCTAATCACCTAGTTTGAGAAGCAGGATTTCAGATGAGTATTGGTAACAGATATTCAGATAGGCCTCTTAAATGGAACACTTCGATAACCGAAATTGGTAAGAGAACCAAGTATATTTAGTATACAATGCATGGATTAACATGAAGGATCGGTAAGTAGCTGAGTCATGAAATGAGAGATCGTTGAAACTCCGAGCTATAAAATGGGAGATCGGTAGTTCTTCGAGTCATTACAGTAGCAAATGGTATTTGTTATATGTTTGAATGGCATTGGATTTGTGTTCCATAATATAAATATGTGAACAGAGAACATTGGTTTTAAAAGTATTGTGTGTTCTAAATCACGTTAATGGGACAGAGAACAATTATTAAAACTTGGTCGTGTGTTCTAAATTATATAAATTAGAACAGATAATGTTATTAAAAAAAAAATTCCCCTGTTCTAATGTCTTAAAATGGGAATGTTACAACACAAGCATGATGGTGAATGAGATATTTGTAGTGGATTTGAAGAAGATGCAATTAATACATTACTTTTACATATGTTTTATAAACATTGAAGGATTTAAATCCACAAACCCTATGCTCAAATTACAGTGGAAACAGTTACATATGAGGTTGAATTAGTGGCATGTGAGTGATGCAGGTTGAAAGAGGAATGCACGCCCACTTACATAGCTCACATACATGATTGGTTCTTTGGATGTTGGGTTTGTGGGCTACATACTGAAGCTATAAATAGAGGAGATGTACAGGACTAACATAATTATCGATATGAAGGACAGATTGTAGACACATAATTTTGTGTATGTAGTTTAGGTTTGATGTAAACGATAACAGTAAAATAATGTTTATTAAGCCACATGCATGGATGTGAAAACAATAAAAGATATAATTTCATATCTAGTAATGTCTTATATAATATATGTTAAAAGCCTAATCAAATTTATATTTTCGTGAATTGTATTAGATTTTTTGCAACCGTCCAAATGACCATCAAATGTCCCAAATGTTTAATTTCAAATGTAAATCTTCTACATGAATAAGCCATTAGGTGACAGTTCTTTAATGAGAATCGTAATGCCACTAGTCCTCGTCTTTACACTAAATTTTTGAATTATTCTAAAGTATTTAACATTGAATTATTTTGAAGTAATTAATACTAAATTATTTTTAAATGATCAACATTATGTGATTTTCAAATACGCAAAATAGTATACAGTTTTAATAAAAACATTAGAAATAAATAAATAAGATTATTATTAAAATTATAAATTAGAAAAAAGGAACCAATGAGAAATTAAAGAAAGCGCGATGGGAGTTTTATGTGATATTTAAAGAAAAATGTACATATTTGCAACGATTAATTATTCAGGCATAAAAAAATCCATTTGTTAAAACATAATTAGAATCTAAATCACAAATTTGAAAATTATTAAATAGACATTAAAGGTTGTGGACCATCGGATCTGAAGAAATGAACAACTAATGCAACATTTTTTTGTTTTTTAAAGGGTAATCTTGAAAAATTATTGTCACCTTAAAATTGTTTGACATGCATATGTGGTCGTTAAATTTAACTCGTTTCTTTGATATATAACAAATATGTCACCAACGCCACCATGCAAAGAGCAGGAGCTTTAGTAGTCTGTCACCATGGCTGAATACCTTTCTCCCAACAAAATTAAAAGTACTCTCATGTCAGTGGTTCAAATCCCCTCAAAACATTCCATGGCAGAAGCTCAAATCCTACATTCTAATGTTGTGAACCCCCAAGTCATTTGAAGAGGAAAAAATTATTTCTATGTTACTACTCCAAAGAATCACAGAGATAGAACACTGCATGTACAACACAATAATAGACATGGTGACAATTATGCTAACTAGTATTTTATTTTAGATCTTCGATTAATAGTAACAGTGACAGTAATAGCGGCCAATTGTCTATTTTGGTGCTTTTGTTGGAGGTATTTGGTTTCATACTAGTAAATTGTGAACAATATACGAGCATGGAGATAAGTTGGCTGACAAATACTATTTGTCAATATACATAGGGGTACAGTGGTTGCATTACCTGGGGAGATGCTCAAAGAAGGAGGAGAATATGTCGACGACGTTACTACAGACCAATCTAATGAAAATAATCTACAACTAAAATTCATTAGAAGACATTGATATGGTCCAAATAATCTACACCTGACACATTCAAAGGGGGGAAAACTTCTTAATGTGAAAAACACCTTTTGACGTAATTACATTGTATTTTAATAATAATTTTAAATTGGATTGCATTTTTAAAATAATTTTAAATAAATTGTAATTGTGTTAATTATGTTGAGATGCATTTTATAATGGAAACCTAGAGGAAGGGGAAGAGGGAAGGGTGTGTTCACCATGGAAAATTTTAGAGGCGAATATTCGTAATTAGGTGAATAATAGAGATTTCTTAAATCCCAATTAGTTATTTGGTCATCATATACCTACCCCCTACTTGCAAAAAAAAATTACAATTGTTACTATTTCCCAGTCACATAGCCAAAGGATTTATAGTCTCAATGAGGTTTTTTTAAGGATCGCCTTCACATTGATGGTCTAGGATTGTAATAATTTTTTTCTTTGCCACATATTATATGGGTCGCTGAGTCACAATTTCCAACATTATAGAGGTAAAATTTGTGTGTGTGTGTGTGTGTGTGTTACATTTACTTGAAAATTCAAAGTAAATACTTTTCATTTTATTCATCTTTTACGAATTGTAAATTTACGATTTCAACATTGATCTAAATATAAAAGGAATCAACAATAACATATTTCTTAGTGCTTACAAAATTCATATAAAAAAATCTCTTATACATTGTGACATTCAAGTTTGTAGTGTATTAGTTTACAGGTAACCAGCAAGTCAATTGATCAATGATCCATTTTAAATTTGATAACATGTTTGTGATCATGTGATGCCATATCTCTTTATTTACTTTTGTGAGTTATCAACGCTATTAAATATTTTAATGCTTTTCAAATTATCTTTTCTTAATTTGTAGCATTACTAGTATAGGTGTAACATTACATTTTTCATTTTTCATCTACTTCTTTTTACGTGTTTTTTCATACTTTATTCTTTCCATGTCATACAACACAACAATGCCTTAGTCAATTTTTAGTTTAACACAACCATTTCCTATGTTTTGTGTGCCATGATATATGAGTTCCTTCACACTGCGACACTTAACCATACTATGAAGGTCTATCATACACCGTGAAAAACTATTTTGACATGCCCCTAAATGACGATGTTCACTTTTAGATCTCCATATAATGTAAAGCTTCATTATTTTTGCCATGATTTTTAATATGTTTGTTATGTTTACTATTTCTAATGTGATGTTATCCCTATTTTTTGTTTCTCTAATAGTAACTAGAAAATTATTCAAAATTGGCAGTTAACAAAGAAACCTCAAGAAAGAAAGCTAGTTCAACACCTTCTAGTTCTAACAGATGAAGCATCACATCTTACTTTTAGAAACCATCTATAGAATTTCATACATATCCACCACTATCAATGGATCATGATATCATTCAAAATAAAACTTAGAAAGAGTTCAATGATAATTTCATAATTGACATAATCAATGAAGATGAAAATTAAATACATCCCCTTGAAGATGTCCAATAGGAAGAACTTAAATTTGTATCACTAGAAGCATTACATTCCAAATCTAGTGTTGGGATGCTAAGTTATACTCAATTGAATGATGAAAGTGAAAATTTTAGTAATCGGTGAAATTACACCACACCAAATACTCTAGGGACACATCTTTCTAGTAGAAATAGGAAGGAAAGAAAATGGGACTTGGGAAGGAGTTTCATGTTAGTGTGGGTTTCTAAGTTTCCATTCATAGAACCTATTGAAAACGAAAATAAAATTAAACCTCCCAAGAAATGAAAGTTTACAATTTGTAGCTAGAAAATGGGCATGGACAAGACAATGCAACTTAAGATGGATACCATTGAGAAGCATGTAGGAAGATATATGAAAAGCAAATTTCCAAATAAGTTGTGAATAATGTTGCAAGATGGAAAAATGTGGATGACTATTTACATATGATGTATGTAAAATATTATGAGGAACACATGCAAAATTGAAGAGTGTTTGCTAAAAATGGAGGGACAATTAAATCTTTATTTAACAAGGTTATTCAAAACAATATTTTAGGTAAAAAAAATTAGCTAGTTTTTGCTTTTCACACTCTAAAAAGAGGTTGTCCTATAATATTTTTTTCCAAAAATAAAAATATTCTCTCTTTTCTTGGTGTCCCACACTCTCCACATTCTCATTGGCTTGAAAGTAGTGGTTGGGATTGGGAAAAAAATCCTAGCTATGGTTGAGAAAGAAGACTTGAAAGAGAAACTTAACTGTGTTTGGTATGTGTCTTTATCTATTAATGAGGTTATAATAGTAAATAATAATTCTTGGGTATATATGCATGTTTATACTATTGAAAATAAAGTGAGATAACCTCATTTACTTGTCATTCACAATATGAAAAAACTCCAATATTGAAAACCTTTGTTAACTTGTAATAAGAAGTTTGAAGGATATTGGTGGCATGGATGATTCTTCAATTGCAATGAAGTTGGTATATGTTGGGGCAGATGAGGAATATTTAATGTAAGGTCATCGTAATAGTTTGTGTGTAAGAATCCAAACATCCCATTACACATATATGATTGACATACATTGTATGGCTCATAGAATGAATAACATACAAAACGATCAGCAAGTTTAAACATGTAGTAAAAGTGGAAGAACTTGTTTGAGAGGTACATGTTTATTTCTATCAAATTCTTGAAAGATTCATGTAATTGCAAATATTTACAAAAAGAATAACAAATGGGTATAAATTGTAAAAATATTTTAACACTAGGTGGGTTTCATTGTATCAGTCAGTTCACAGGGTGTACAATGAGTACCCATCCTTATTGGGAGTAACGTGGAAGAATCGCATGTAAGTGGATAAGGATCAAGATTTAATAAATAATTTGATTGATATATAGACATTGTTGATATTGTGTGGTATCCTTCCCATGCTAGATGAAATGCATCATTTTATTAAGCAAGCCCAAGAAAGAAGTATATATTTTATTGATTTTACAAGTTTGAGGAAACATGTTTTTATAGTTATAGAAAATTTATTTTTTAATGAGACTTCTTTTTCTTTTCCAAAGTTTAAGATTTGAAAAAAATGATAAACATTAGAAGTTGAAGTAACTTTCTAGAGGTGCTTCTGTATGCAGATATGAGATACCCATGAACTCCTTTAAAATAGTAGACAATTGTAACATTGAGAAGCTAAATGTCAAACATATGCTCTTTATCTTATTGTATCATAAACACGGATAAGGTTAAGAGAATGATTTAATTAAATCTTAATCATAGGATTGAGATCAAATAAATATAATAGTGACAAACAAGATATAACATGAAAATTACAAGAAATTGTATGCAATAGTGATATAAGAATGACTTATCTTGAATCTGGAGAGATGGCATGATTCTAGGATGAGAAACAGATTGAGAAGGTTTGATCTGGAATGTGCAGGATTTGTCTGATAAACTGGGATCTAGAACTTCTTTGGACAAGAGCGCATATAGGAGGACACGACTTCCATGGGTGTTAATGTCTAATTTGGGCACTAGTGTCATGGTAGTAGCTCTTTTTCTGATCTTTTCAAGGCATGACCTTGGTTCCTTCCTTTTATTTTCTGTCACTTCAAATCTATCGTAGGGTTCCTATACCACACATATTTCTATAAAACAAACCCTAGCTACATGCACACAACTCAAAAAATATTAGATGAGATAAATGATGCATATGTTTGAGTCGAATTGACCTCAATGGTCACCCCAATGTGATTGTCACCGAGTGTTGCACTACATTTCAGACTCTATGTAGTTCTTGTGAGTGTCTGATTTGAACTGTGTCCCTTGAAGCCAGGTTGCCCTTGTGTCATTCCCACCAAGATAGCGGGCTACAAATAATTTTACCCCAAGATGAATGTGTGATATGGAATTTAGAAATAACCCCTCTTATGCAGTGAATAATGCATCCCAAATGTAGTCCTTGAATGTTTCTCTTTTCCCAAGTAATAGATAGTAAGTATTAGCTCCTAATTTCCCACCCCTTAATAGTAGTGAGTAAGTCATGTATGTATGTATGTATGTATGTATGTATGTATGTATGTATGTATATGATTCCCTTGTTTGAATTTTGTCATGAACAACTGAAAAGATGACCCAAAGTGATAAAGGAGACTCTAGAAAAGATACTAAATGATGTGGCAACTCGAAATCATGAAAAGAAGAGAAAGGGATAAAATTCATTTGATCACACCTATTACCAAGGAAATGTAACACACCGAAATTACCAACACAAGGACAACACAGTGGAATACAGGATAAATTTTTTTTTTTTGACTTGCTTGAAGATAATACGACACTACACAAGTTCTCTAGGGAATACAACCAACCAAAGACATGCTTTCCACAACACGGACCCACACTGGTTACAGATAAACTTGAGGCACACACTAAGGACACAATGGTTCATCTAAAGTATGCAGTCTTACAACAAGGTCTTCCCACAGAAGGTTTCTTTAGATTCATGTTTTAGCTGTAAGTGCTTTTACATTCTTTACTTTTCACAGAGGAATCATAATAGGAGAATCTGAAAGTCATGTCTCCTTTGAAGAATTTTCCCCTACCTTGATAATGTTAATAAACAGTGTAAACCAATTATTGGATGGTAAGAGGTTGCTTCATTAACTTGATTAACTGGTTCATTGGTTAGGAGGCAGTTAGTTTATCAAGGCTCTTAACTTCATCAAACTGTTTTCAACGTTGTGCTTTTAAACATATATGTTTTACCCCTTTTAAGCGGTCATAATTTTATTTTATTTTATTTTTACAGTACATGATTGTCTAAGACTTGGATTCTTCATTAAGATCTTATTAGTGGTTAAAAAGGATTTCATTGGGGCAAGAGTCTAACCAGAATTGTTAAAGGTTTCACTTGGGCTTCACTTGAAGAGATAGACATAAGTATACTATTTATTTTTTTCAACGGGCAAGATAGGTCGAAGAGTTTCTTAGTCAAGTTCCTTCTATTTATTATAATCTTATTATCTTCCAAGAATTCAATCATTGATTTCACTTTAAGACCGTTCTGAGGATTTACCACAATAAGAGATTGTTGATTAGTTTAAGTGGGATCACCAGGTATATTTGTTTCTCTTGTTTTTTTTTTTCTTTTTTGCTAGGTTGAAAACATAGTCCTCTACCAAACGACACAAGACCAAGGTAACTAGAGCGATGCAAGATGATTCAAGTTTGGATAATTAGAATTAGGTTTGACAATTCAAGGATAAATCATATTCTGAAAAGTAAAAATTCAACAAAGGATACGCATGTCAAAACAAGTTCATTTAATCTTATTGACAAAAATATTTCTCAAATTGACTTTCAACGATGACAACAACCTACATGAGAACAATACAAAATTATAACACAATGCCTTCTAGATAGTCTCCACAATTTCCATACCAATGCTGTAAAGCAAAAGAAAACATTCGTACAACAGCAGTTCCTAAGAAGGCTGGAATCCACTTTCTACACGTGTTTCTTTTTCTACTTTTTTTTTTCTTTTCTACTCAAGAAATCCTCCTGCACATTTGTTAGCACATGTCAGTTCGCAAGAACTGAGCACGATAAAAACTATAATCATTAAGACAATATATTGTTATCTAACTGTTTCAAGGAAGAAAAGCACTGTGAAGAAGAAAACAATAATCCAAGAGTCTAAACAAGAGCAATTAAAGAGCTGTCCAAAAGCATAAAATGCCTAGAATAAAATGGGACGGCACTAACTCTGTTTAATTATCATTTCTCATAGGAGCAATTAATAAACATCATAGTGAATTTCACTCATATCACAATAATGACCGTCATTTTAACAAGATAACATTTCGAAACAAAAACAATTACAAGAAGAGAATTAATTTCAAATGTGATCTGTCCCTATTTGTTTAAGTTAGTTCACCAAGCCAAGGATTCACTATGCCACTGGAAGATCCCAAACAATCAATCAACATGAGAATATCTAAACCAACATGACTTATTAATATTAAGATGATGTGCCTTTAACAGTTAATTTTATGTCAGTACAGAATAAATAAATTGGACAGAAAAGGGATGAAACGCACAAATGACCTCGTATGGGTTACATCCTATCCTAACAATCCTTCTATTAAACTTTCTTCTAATCAAGAGAATGTCTTAAGAAAAAGGACAAACTTGGCAAGACCAAACATAACCATTATAAATCTTACAAGAGGGTTACTCAATCATTCACAAGAACACAACACAGGATACATAGCTTCCAAAGGATCTGTCGTCAACAACAAGTCAACTTTAACCTTTTTGGTCAACGCATAACCATTCTACTACAATGACAGCAAGGAGGTCGTATCACAACGATCATAACAAAAACCAGTCAGCCAATGAGTTTCCAAACACACCAACCTCTAAGTCACAGGAGAATGAAATTTAAACATCTTTACAGAGAAAAATGTAGAGTAATTTCTTACGCAATAAAACCAACATCCCAATTTTTAAGATTTGAAAACTTCCTCACTAATGATCCAGTAGATCTCGTATCCTCCAACATGTGTGAAACAAAATCAAGGTACGAAAAAGAGTATTTCCTCTGACATTTTAAGCTATCTAAAAGAAATGTGAGTAACGTCTAAAGAAGGCATTCCATAGGATCAGCTACATTCCTCAAACATACAACAGTCACCAAGGGAGAGAAGGTGGTTCCAAAGAAAACAATCTCCAAACGGTGAACATGAATTGATATCAAATTATGAAGATCAACCATGACGCTTGACGAATAAAAGTATTTCTTCGAGCGATTTAAAAAAAAATAACAAAAGAAACTAACCTAGTTAAGAGTAATATCAACTTGGCTCAATTCGATAATCAGTCAAGCTAAGCACACACCAAGCCAACCGGGAAGGGTTACTAGAAACTAAAACAACTAAAAGAAAAGAATAGAGACAGGAAAAGCATCATTCACCTATACACAATGCACTCGCAGTACTCAATCCCTAATTCGCAAATACCCGACATAACCCAGGACTACAGATCTCGAACCGAAACAAGAATAAGAACAAAACAGGAACTATAAGGTTGAGTCCAACAACAATGTTTGATAAAACATTCAAATCGTGAGACCAACATAAGGAACTAGGGGGTGTTCATTACAGGACCCCCACCTCTTTTGTTTTATTATACTTAAGAACAAAGTTCACCCAACTAATATTTATTAAAACCTAGAAACAATATAAAGGCTTCAACCAATGCAATCATTTCTAACGCCAAAAAGGAAATACAAATGAGCAAGGGAAGTGGAAAACAAACAACATACCATCACACGAGACATTTATAGGAAGATTAGAGTTATTTAATGAATCAGTTAAATAACAGCATAAGAATCAATGGTACAGAGAATATCGTGCCTGATTAAGCTCCGGCAGTCGATCACAAGATGGACGGGGCCTGAAACAGCAACCCAACCAGCGTAGCTTCTCTTCCTCAGCCTGCTAAAGGTCCAAACTCTGTTAACAGCCATGCTCTTGTCCTTTTCAGTGAACAAACTGGGTGCCACATCTATTACATACAACAGCGGATGAACCATATTGGTAACCATTACCATGAGCTATACTCTCTGAAAGAGGCCCTTGCCAAGTGCAGCCGCTCTTGTGGTGTAGGCAATGAACTGTCACACGGCCTATAGCATCAGCCAATACCGGATTTGCCTCTTGCACTGCCTTCGAATCTATATCAGTAACCAAATACCCGTCATAAGGGAAGGCCCTAGTAGTACTCATCACATAAGTTAGGCAAGGCTTGCAGAAAGGATGTGTACATTGGGTTTACACAGCCTCATTAGGGTAAACATGCTGCCTACCAACTGGACAGAAATATTCTCCAGGGAGTGATTGTATATTTATGATACTCTCGTTGTCAAAACCCATGACCTCCCCGAGAAAGCAAACCAAATGTATTTTCACCTGTGAAGAAGCTGCCACAAAATATCAGGTGTGTTGGTTGTGCAGCAAAACATTTCAGCTGTAGCTTGCAAGGTGCGACAAAACCAACAGAGACCTTTATGCCTGCCAACTTGGTGACTCGTTGAAGCAGCTCAAATGATTGCAAAGCAAATTGTGTTTCATGAATATTCTGATATGAAACAGATCCACGCCTATGGGATTCTCTCCCATGAGTTACATCGTAAAACAAGTAAGATCTCAATAGAGACTCTTTGTAAATAAATTTCATCAGGTCTGCTGGTAACACCCTCACTGTCACATAACCGATTTTGAAGAAACAACCTCTGTACATGCTCTGGATCTGAAAGATATCCTGCTACCTTCATCTCCCAAGACATTTTCTCCAACATTGCGTAGATCTCCAATGCCTGTGGGTGTGATCTCGGACCGACTCGTCTCTCACACAGCTATGGAGAGATATTTCATAAAGAGGAGCCTGCCACAACTTTCCCAATTCAACAAAGGAGGGATTACTTTCTCCTTGCTTATCAACCAAGGCATCTTTTTCTTGTTGATTATCCACTAAGCCATCATCTGTTCTTGCATATGACGCATGGACCTTTAAAGAATGAAGGATGCTGAAAGAATTGGGTTCCTTGAGAAAAGCTTCATAAGCACTTGACAAGAAAGGCCTTACTTCCATATGTTGATATGAATTTATACCCATAGACTTTGCAAAACCAAAAAGAATTGTCCTAGACTGTCCAGATCGGAAACTTCTTCCTTGTAGGAACTTTTAGCTGGTAAGTGTGCTGAAAGTTGCAATTTGACTGAAATTTCGAGAGCCACAAAATGCCTTAAGGCTTAAAGGGTGCAGCACTGGAAGCTTTGCATGTGACGTTGCTGGGCAAGTTCCTCTTTTTCATTGAGCACATAATCACTATTTCTCTTTCATTTTTTTTTATTTTTTTTTTGCCGTCCTCTTCTTCTTTAGCTCTCTCGCTTCTGGTTCTTTTTCATCTTCGTTTTGGGGATTGGGAAGAGAGCGGCCATAGTAAATGGCTGGTGAAATACGAAAGTTAGAAAAGCAAGTGTTGAGGATACGAGCTGGGTCGCCCTCCATTGAAAATATGGATGAACAAATTCTCTGGAGAGAAAGTTAAAAGATGTTCTTCAATGCATACCCTCTTCTTTACACATCACCTGGGTGGAAGTGACTTTCCAAAATGAAAAGGGCAAGACAGCACAACTAAAACTTTACCTCGTTCTCCAACTACAGCTGTAAGATTTTGCAACAACTGTTCACGACTGTGGTCGCGTGCAAACCAGAATAGCAGGTACAGCACCATCGGTTCCTTGGGCTCGCCCTGCAGTAGTTGTCGCACCTAGCTCTCTCTGGGCCACTGGTTTTCTGAGATACGTTTACTTCTCTGCCTGTAGCTGCTGCGTGCGGCCAAATACCTCCTCACGGCACTCCTAGCAGAATTTCAGTTCTACGCTCCACTGAAACCACCTGCACAACACGATTTTGAGAATCCACACCCACCCACGCAACATCAAGGCGACAGACCTTCATTTCACCATTAATGAATCCACTGTTTAGAACACGCCAAGGAGGAGCAGGTCAAAATGAGGTGACAGGGTTATAAATTGCGGTAGGTTGTGACAGTTAGTATGTTGAAAAATGGAGATAGCTGGTGGAGGGCAGGTAGAAAAGGAGCCGATGCCCAGCGGGCATTACATTCTCCTCCCCTTAAGAAGCATCGTCCTCGATGCGACATAACACAAAGGCAAAGAAATGGTAAGCAACCAAGAACAGACACAGGAGGGAGTACACTCTATGGTTTAAAATTTTAGTTGATTTAAAGCATGGCCACAGGGTAGCCTTAGGAACATTTGGTAGAAATTTTAACTTTCAAGGTTCTGTGAAGATTGGCAGTTCTTTCTTGTTCATCATTTCATTAGTCTCTTTCCATTATCATTATTTCTAGTTTTAGTTTCTTTTAAAAAATATCATCATTGGAGGGTTTTGATTTATTCCTTATTGTGGGTGCCCAACATGAACTGCTAACACAACACCCTATCAGATTCACAAGACCCTACAGATTCACAAGTACACAAGTATATACTTCAAGATTGTATTACACCAAAAAAAGGTTACTCAATTACGGAATAGAATAGGCACACTCCACATAACATAGTACTTGTCACACATCTATGGCTGACATATAAAATACTCAAACAAAAGAGTACTACAATCCACCAGACATTTCCTCAATTTGCATCAATGAAAAACTCACATAACACCAACCCATGCTACAGGTACATAGTGTCCACAAGGGAATCAATGACATAACCACTACATCACAACACATATCATATGACATGAGTAACACACACATCAAAAGACCACTACCAAAACATCACAATAACTCAACATATATCTCGAGACATCAACATACAGACAAATATAATAAGTCTCCCTCAAACTCTTATGCCTCCCTCAAGTCTCTTATGCCTCCCTCAAACTCTTATGCCTCCCTCAAGTCTCTTATGCCTCCCTCAAACTCTTATGCCTCCCTCAAGTCTCTTATGCCTCCCTCAAACTCTTATGCCTCCCTCAAACTCTTATGCCTCCCTCAAGGAGGCCGGTTGTCCCTATGGTCCAAGACACATAGAGTTCGAACACTCCTAACCCAAGTGACATAATAACGCGTGGTTCAACAACCCGCTAGTTATATGTACCCCTTGGGGCGTACCCCCATACAACGAAGTGGGTCCATAGGTCCAACCAATCCATGGTGCATCCCATGACCCTATTCCACACATCACGACATTAGAACCAGCACAACAATCCAGTCAAAGTGCCAAGTGGCAAAGTACAAGCCTTGGGCAAGGCGGTAAAAATTCCAAATTTAAAAGAAGACCCAAAATCAAGCAAAAATAAATGACCAAATGGCCAAAGTTAGTATCAAAATCCCCATGTTAGTGCCACAAACCAAGGAAATGCCCAAAATTGTAAAGCATTGCAATCAAGAAAAGATGCTGGTCCTTGCAAAATAAAGTAAAAGCTCAATTTACGAATAAAATCAACTTATAATAATGTCACATTACGATAACTGTGTGGCCTTATCTGGCCACCAAAGGGGTACTCAACGAGTTGCTAGCACTCGGAACATCGAGCCTCAGCTCGTAAAATACATATCAATAATACCAATCCCGCCACCCTTCGACAAGGCTAAACATAGTCATAGATACACTAAGGTTGCATACATACAACCACATAGGGAGAGAGGAAAGAATCACATGTAATCTACTAAACCGAGTTTTGACTCGAGTTATTGACCCATGGTACACCATTCCTCACTCTCAACATACACTTCTACCGATTTCCCTCAGGATCGGTTAGTGTAAGGTTCACAACATAACATATAACTACATTACTAACACCATGGTGGTACACACATAGCTACCATAACGTCTCACGTATGGTAGGTATACGGGGTAGATCACAATCATACATTCACAGGGCGCAATACATCACTTTACCACATTCTACACCCAAAGTGCAATCACAATACGATAGGGTTCATACACTCACCGTATGACCCTAAATCACGACATGAAGCATTACATGTTTACACAACTCATATATACGATGAACATAATACATCACAACATAACATACATTGCAACATAACAAGGTGGTACACACGTTTCTTCAGAACATGGTAAAAACATCATGATACAACTCGTTTCTTTTAACATCAACTACTCATACAACACATTGATACACCCACATATCACAATATGCCACAATGCTCCAACACTACATCATCCACATTAGAATTCTTTTCACACATCACAAAAAATAATTTACACGTGAATTCTTCCTAGAATCCACAAGAAGGAGAGAGAATACTCTCATCCCCAACACATCAACATGATGACAAATACGCACTGAGTGACATACACATCACGTGCGTTCACAATATCACAATTACGACAATAATCACATCACGCTTAAAGCACATTACTCTTCCAATATAAATCATCATCATGCAACATCATCATCATCATGCAGTATCATCATGTAACACCACCACCACCATGCAACATCACCATACAACACCAATCCGGCCCAGAGGTTCGAGAGCATGAACCTACGCTCTGATACCAAAGTGTAACACACCGAAATTACCAACACAAGGACAACACAGTGGAATACAGGATAACTTTTTTTTTTTGACTTGCTTGAAGATAATACGACACTACACAAGTTCTCTAGGGAATACAACCAACCAAAGACATGCTTTCCACAACACGGACCCACATTGGTTACAGATAAACTTGAGGCACACACTAAGGACACAATGGTTCATCTAAAGTATGTAGTCTTACAACAAGGTCTTCCCACAGAAGGTTTCTTTAGATTCATGTTTTAGCTGTAAGTTCTTTTACATTCTTTACTTTTCGCAGAGGAATCATAATAGGAGAATCTGAAAGTCATGTCTCCTTTGAAGAATTTTCCCCTACCTTGATAATGTTAATAAACAGTGTAAACCAATTATTGGATGGTAAGAGGTTGCTTCATTAACTTGATTAACTGGTTCATTGGTTAGGAGGTAGTTAGTTTATCAAGGCTTTTAACTTCATCAAACTGTTTTCAATGTTGTGCTTTTAAACATATATGTTTTACCCCTTTTAAGCAATCATAATTTTATTTTATTTTATTTTTACAGTACATGACTGTCTAAGACTTGGATTCTTCATTAAGATCTTATTAGTGGTTAAAAAGGATTTCATTGGGGCAAGAGTCTAACCAGAATTGTTAAAGGTTTCACTTGGGCTTCACTTGAAGAGATAGACATAAGTATACTGTTTATTTTTTTCAATGGGCAAGATAGGTCGAAGAGTTTCTTAGTTAAGTTCCTTCTATTTATTATAATCTTATTATCTTCCAAGAATTCAATCATTGATTTCACTTTAAGACCGTTCTGAGGATTTACCACAATAAAAGATTGTTGATTAGTTTAAGTGGGATCACCAGGTATATTTGTTTCTCTTGTTTTCTTTTTTTTTTTTTGCTAGGTTGAAAACATAGTCCTCTACCAAACGACACAAGACCAAGGTAACTATAGCGATGCAAGATGATTCAAGTTTGGATAATTAGAATTAGGTTTGACAATTCAAGGATAAATCATATTCTGAAAAGTAAAAATTCAACAAAGGATACGCATGTCAAAACAAGTTCATTTAATATTATTGACAAAAATATTATCTCAAATTGACTTTCAACGATGAACAACAACCTACATGAGAACCATACAAAATTATAACACAATGCCTTCTAGATAGTCTCCACAATTTCCATACCAATGCTGTAAAGCAAAAGAAAACATTCGTACAACAGCAGTTCCTAAGAAGGCTGGAATCCACTTTCTACACGTGTTTCTTTTTCTCTTTTTTTTTTTTTTTCTTTTCTACTCAGGAAATCCTCCTACACATTTGTTAGCACATGTCAGTTCGCAAGAACTGAGCACGATAAAAACTATAATCATTAAGACAATATATTGTTATCTAACTGTTTCAAGGAAGGAAAGCACTGTGAAGAAGAAAAAAGTAATCCAAGAGTCTAAACAAGAGTCTAAACAAGAGCAATTAAAGAGTTGTCCAAAAGCATAAAATGTCCTAAATAAAAAGGGACGGCACTAACTTTATTTAATTATCATTTTCTCATAGGAGCAGTTAATAAACATCATAGTGAATTTCACCCATATCACAATAATGACCGTCATTTTAACAAGATAACATTTCGAAACAAAAACAATTACAAGAAGAGAATTAATTTCAAACGTGATCTGTCCCTATTTGTTTAAGTTAGTTCACCAAGCCAAGGATTCACTATGCCACTGGAAGATCCCAAACAATCAATCAACATGAGAATATCTAAACCAACATGACTTATTAATATTAAGATGATGTGCCTTTAACAGTTAATTTTATGTCAGTACAAAATAAATAAATTGGACAGAAAAGGGATGAAACGCACAAATGACCTCGTATGGGTGACATCCTATCCTAACAATCCTTCTATTAAACTTTCTTCTAATCAAGAGAATGTCTTAAGAAAAAGGACAAACTTGGCAAGACCAAACATAACCATTATAAATCTTACAAGAGGGTTACTCAATCATTCACAAGAACACAACACAGGATACATAGCTTCCAAAGGATCTGTCGTCAACAACAAGTCAACTTTAACCTTTTTGGTCAACGCATAACCATTCTACTACAATGACAGCAAGGAGGTCGTATCACAACGATCATAACAAAAACCAGTCAACCAATGAGTTTCCAAACACACCAACCTCTAAGTCACAGGAGAATGAAATTTAAACATCTTTACGGAGAAAAACGTAGAGTAATTTATTACGCAATAAAACCAACATCCCAATTTTTAAGATTTGAAAACTTCCTCACTAATTATCCAGTAGATCTCGTATCCTCCAACATGTGTGAAACAAAATCAAGGTACGAAAAAGAGTATTTCCTCTGACATTTTAAGCTATCTAAAAGAAATGTGAGTAACGTCTAAAGAAGGCATTCCATAGGATCAGCTACATTCCTCAAACATACAACAGTCACCAAGGGAGAGAAGGTGATTCCAAAGAAAACAATCTCCAAACGGTGAACATGAATTGATATAAATTATGAAGATCAACCATGACGCTTGATGAATAAAAGTATTTCTTTGAGTGATTTAAAAAAAAAATAACAAAAGCAACTAACCTAGTTGAGAGTAATATCAACTTGGCTCAATTCAATAATCAGTCAAGCTAAGCACACACCAAGCCAACCGGGAAGGGTTACTAGAAACTAAAACAACTAAAAGAAAAGAATAGAGACAGGAAAAGCATCATTCACCTATACACAATGCACTCGCAGTACTCAATCCCTAATTTGCAAATACCCGACATAACCCAGGACTACAGATCTCGAACCAAAACAAGAATAAGAACAAAACAGGAACTATAAGGTTGAGTCCAACAACAATGTTTGATAAAACATTCAAATCATGAGACCAACATAAGGAACTAGGGGGTGTTCATTACAGGACCCCCACCTCTTTTGTTTTATTAGACTTAAGAACAAAGTTCACCCAACTAATATTTATTAAAACCCAGAAACAATATAAAGGCTTCAACCAATGCAATCATTTCTAACGCCAAAAAGGAAATAAAAATGAGCAAGGGAAGTGGAAAACAAACAGCATACCATCACACGAGACATTTATAGGAAGATTAGAGTTATTTAATGAATCAGTTAAATAACAGCATAAGAATCAATGGTATAGAGAATATCGTGCCTGATTAAGCTCCCGCAGTCGATCACAAGATGGACAGGGCCTGCAACAGCAACCCAACCAGCGCAGCTTCTCTTCATCAGCCTGTTGAAGGTCCAAACTCTGTTAATGGCCATGCTCTTGTCCTTGTCGGTGAACAAACTGGGTGCCACATATATTACATACAATAGCGGATGAACCATACTGGTAACCATTACCATGAGCTATACTCTCTGAAAGAGGCCCTTGCCAAGTGCAGCCGCTCTTGTGGTGTAGGCAATGAACTGTCACACGGCCTATAGCATCAGCCAATACCGGATTTGCCTCTTGCATTGCCTTCGAATCTATATCAGTAACCAAATACCCGTCATAAGGGAAGGCCCTAGTAGTACTCAGCACATAAGTTAGGCAAGGCTTGCAGAAAGGATGTGTACATTGGGTTTGCACAGCCTCATTAGGGTAAACATGCTGCCTACCAACTGGATAGAAATATTCTCCAAGGAGTGATTGTATATTTATGATACTCTCGTTGTCAAAACCCATGACCTCCCCGAGAAAGAAAACCAAATGTATTTTCACCTGTGAAGAAGCTGCCACAAAATATCAAGTGTGTTGCTTGTGCAGCAAAACATTTTAGCTGTAGCTTGCAAGGTGCGACAAAACCAACAAAGACCTTTATGCCTGCCAACTTGGTGACTCGTTGAAGCAGCTCAAATGATTGCAAAGCAAATTGTGTTTCATGAATATTCTGATATGAAACAGATCCACACCTATGGGATTCTCTCCCATGAGTTACATCGTAAAACAAGTAAGATCTCAATAGAGACTCTTTATAAATAAATTTCATCAGGTCTGCTGGTAACACCCTCACTGTCACATAACCGATTTTGAAGAAAAAACCTCTGTACATGCTCTGGATCTGAAAGATATCCTGCTACTTTCATCTCCCAAGACATTTTCTCCAACATTGCGTAGATCTCCAATGCCTGTGGGTGTGATCTCGGACCGACTCGTCTCTCACACAGCTATGGAGAGATATTTCATAAAGAGGAGCCTGCCACAACTTTCCCAATTCAACAAAGGAGGGATTACTTTCTCCTTGCTTATCAACCAAGGCATCTTTTTCTTGTTGATTATCCACTAAGCCATCATCTGTTCTTGCATATGACGCATGGACCTTTAAAGAATGAAGGATGCTGAAAGAATTGGGTTCCTTGAGAAAAGCTTCATAAGCACTTGACAAGAAAGGCCTTACTTCCATATGTTGATATGAATTTATACCCATAGACTTTGCAAAACCAGAAAGAATTGTCCTAGACTGTCCAGATCGGAAAATTCTTCCTTGTAGGAACTTTTAGCTGGTAAGTGTGCTGAAAGTTGCAATTTGACTGAAATTTTGAGAGCCACAAAATGCCTTAAGGCTTAAAGGGTGCAGGACTGGAAGCTTTGGATGTGACGTTGCTGGGCAAGTTTCTCTTTTTCATTGAGCACATAATCACTATTTCTCTTTCATTTTTTTTTTCTTTTTGCCGTCCTCTTCTTCTTTAGCTCTCTCGCTTCTGGTTCTTTTTCATCTTCGTTTTGGGGATTGGGAAGAGAGCAGCCATAGTAAATGGCTGGTGAAATACGAAAGTTAGAAAAGCAAGTGTTGAGGATACGAGCTGGGTCGCCCTCCATTGAAAATATGGATGAACAAATTCTCTGGAGAGAAAGTTAAAAGATGTTCTTCAATGCATACCCTCTTTTTTACACATCACCTGGGTGGAAGTGACTTTCCAAAATGAAAAGGGCAAGACAGCACAACTAAAACTTTACCTCGTTCTCCAACTACAGCTATAAGATTTTGCAACAACTGTTCACGACTGTGGTCGCGTGCAAACCAGAATAGCAGGTACAGCACCATCGGTTCCTTGGGCTCGCCCTACAGCAGCTGTCACACCTAGCTCTCTCTGGGCCACTAGTTTTCTGAGATACATTTACTTCTTTGCCTGTAGCTGCTGCGTGCGGCCAAATACCTCCTCACGGCACTCCTAGCAGAATTTCAGTTCTACGCTCCACTGAAACCGCCTGCACAACACGATTTTGAGAATCCACACCCACCCACGCAACATCAGGGCGACAGAACTTCATTTCACCATTAATGAATCCACTATTCAGAACACGCCAAGGAGGAGCAGGTCAAAATGAGGTGACAGGGTTATAAATTGCGGTAGGTTGGGACAGTTAGTATGTTGAAAAATGGAGATAGCTGGTGGAGGGCAGGTAGAAAAGGAGCCGATGCCCAGCGGGCATTATAGGAAAGGGATTACGTTAAATATGCATCCTAGAAGCAGTAGGGGTATGGGTACCCCTTATTGTAATAATTTAAAATAACAAAAGAGAGATTCGACTCAGAAAATACTTGAGAATAGAATGGACTCGTGTGATTTTTTTACATCTAGCCCATTTCCATTGTTTTTATTATTTAATCAGTAGAATGTTATATTTATTTTGATAAGATGGTTGTTTTCCGTTACACTAAAAAAATCAAGTGGATTAAACAAAAAAATTTAGTGTAGTGCAATGTAGCAACACTCACATGAAAACTAAGAAATACTCCCGCTAAGGAAGTTAAAAATTTCCCCCAATACGAGGAATGTGGCATAATGAAATCAAATATGCATGAAATCCAAATCCATAATTTTGAGATCATCACATCCTTGGAACAAATTAAAATAACTTCATTGTTGACAATGACACCTGCTAGTGCTGGGACAAACTCCTCCACAAAAGAAAAGCTACCAAATTCATCCTTGAAAAGATAGTCTGACTCTGCATCCAACCCTAGGAAACTGACACCACTTGTTTCCCCCATCATTCCAATACAGTAATCGTTCATGCTCAAGTTCTTTGCTACTACTTCTTCAGAGAGCTCGAATCCCTCCGACAGGCTCCAAAAGGCTAGGAAGTCAAAAATAAGACTACAATCCATAATTAAATTGTTAAGGTCATTGATGGAAAAATCCATATTGGCATTAACATAGTTAAGAGGATGCTACTTTCCAAAGGCAATAGAGGTAGTGGCAGTGTCAGTAGTAGTAATGGAGCTTGGAATAAATCTAAGCACATATGTTGGCAAGGAAACGAGAAAGCACTCCTCTGCAGATGACTCCTCATTGTAGAAACTCGACTCCCCCGTGCTCCCTTTCACAACCATATGTCTTTCAAGGGAATTGGAATCTAGTAAATAGTGTAGGTACAAAGCTACGGAGGAGAAGTTGGTGGAAATTTCAAGGCCTCACATCTCAAGGGAGGCATTATCGTAGGCCATGGTGGCCTTTTCGGTGGTGTCATATGTACCCAGTTGTCGCGGGGTTAGTGCACAGTGGAAGAAACTAACCCCCATGCGGCACTGAGATGCTACTTTTTTCACTTGCCTTAGAGGATCAAACTACTCCGGTAGTCCTAGACTATGACTTAACACACCAACTACCATTCCCCACAACTTCTACTTTGTGCACAAGTGAACTCTTTAAACACCATTCACAGATGCCCACACAACTGCTACAGAAGACCACTCACCAAAAACCATGGCTTCCCATACAACCACTAGGAGATCTTAATATGCCTTCTTAGTCCACTTGAGGGAATGCTCAACTCTTGCCTCCTTGACCCATCACTGAACCAGCTCTCTCTATGACGCCGCTGGCCGGACCACTGTCAAACACCCAACTGCTCTGCCCAATGCCACTAAGGAACATCACATGCCCTTACTACCATCCATCCATGAGTCTACCTGAGTTTCCGTGCTGATCATTTTCCATACACCAATGGGGGAATTCCTCCTCACGATTCCTTCTCGAGCGTGAGCTACCAACTCACCCTGACCTGCTAACTATTCTGTCACTCAAGTCCCAACACCAAAGATCCCTGTGAAGAGCAATGCAAAGCTCTCCATCTTTGTAAACCGCATCACATGCGATTGAGGTACTATTCTTCCCTTTCCTCGATCCCAACATAGATCTCACCCAGATGCCATGGCCTTGACACCCATCTGCATCCAAACTGCATTGACTCCTACTCGGGCCTTCTGTCCTAGTTGCATACTCTCCACATTGCAATCGAATCCATGATGTCCTTGACTCAGACCACCATGTTTCATAACACCATGTGAACTGTTCTCTAAGTCCACTTTCATAAGTCTGTATCTACTCCCACTCCACATCCACGCATGCACACACCTCATGATACATCTACGTGAGTGCCCTACTCATTTGTTTCTCTAGACCTCTCGTAAGGTTTGAGGATCTCGCCATATCTTGGCTCACCTACGTGTGAGTTACATCTCTTCTATTTTGACCCCTAAATCCCAGTCTCATTCCAACTCACCCCATGGATGTATTTCACGTGACTTTGCTTCCAAGGACGTTGCCACCACTAAGGTCTCCCCAAGTCCAATGCTACTTCTCTCTAGAGTCCCACTACTAATCCATGATGCACACCTCTGTATGGACATACTCCGCAAGGGTGGATTATGTCTCCAAGGTCTCCTGAACACCTCTTTCCATCTGAATGTCCAAGTTTCCCAAGTGTTCCACATTCCACTTGGTGTGGTTGTAAGCTCACCACGTTGGTCACCCAAGTCTGCCAATCTCATATGGCTCCTAAGGATCTTTCGTTGCACTCTCAAGGTAAGGCCTCATTCATGCAAGGTCTTCATGCTCAAACCAACCCATTCTACAACTTAACAGCTCTCCTGATTTTCCCAACTCGCTCCGCATACATTGGGTATGTTTTGCACTCCAAGACTCCTTACACCGCTCTAAGTGTAACCAAATCGCTTACCAACCTGCCTTCGGCTAACCTTGACTCTAGGACATCTTTGAGCTCATATAATGGAGCATTCCACTCTCCATGCACCTCTCTTACTCGCCAACCAGCCCTTAAGAGTAGAAACAATGTGACACCGGGAACTTCCCGGGAGGTCACCCATCCTAGTGCTACTCTGGCACATGCATGTTAACTCGCCCAAAATTCACCCAGATCTTCTGTGGGCTGACGCATGTGAGGTTTCCAACCCCAATGCACACATAGCCAACCGTTTGCCTCGGCTGTGATTCATTTTGGAACCCTGGATAATGCCTCATACACTACCCTAGTAGGATGGGGACTGCTCATCCTGGGGGAGGCGGTCACCCACTGAGCTTCGAGACTCATCCCCCTTATACCAACCACAAGAAAAATCCCTTGAAATAGTTCCTGATATCTGTATCCCACTTTCCCCATGGTCTATGTCTTGCCCCTTTGAACTTTTTATTCTTCCTCTTCCCACAAACTGATACTGACTCTTCAACATAATCATCATATACACCATATTTTCTCACCTTTTTATTCTGATTCTTTCTCAAAGCTCAAGCTTTTCGAGTATTCTATCTAGGTAGCCTTGATAGTTAATGCAATACCTTTCCTAGGTAAAATGTGTGAAAGTTAAAGGGAAATGGAAAGGTATAATATATCATCCAAACAAGGAGCAACCAACAATGGTGAAGGAAGCTCATTAGGACTAGAAAAGACTTCCATCAAACCTCCACCTCAAATATTTAGAGCCAAATATCTTCAAAAATAGGAGCAACCCATTGAACTATATCCTCCAAATGATGTTGATGACATAAAGGCATGAGGTGAAGAGTATGCCGCCCTCGGTTTTAGAGTAAGAGAAATTTTATCCTTAAGGATTATTATCAAGTGAATAATAGGAAATCCACAAGAAGGAATAGATGAATTCAACAGGAGCAACCAAGAATATATATGCAAAAAATATTGGGTAAGGTAAATCTTACTTCTTATGATGGTTTAGATAAATGTTTAGCTAGATATTGGTTACATAAATTAGATACATATTTATCTTTGAATCCAATGTGTGAGGAAGAAGCCCTCAAATTTACAACTTTGCATTTGGAGGGAGTTGCATATGAATGGTGGTATCATGGAATGATCACACAAGAGCATGATTCCATCACCACCATTGAAGAATTTAGTCAAGGTTTGATAAAATAGATCCAGAGATTCATTACAAAGAGTTAGCTCAACTTAGGCAAGAAGGATCATCAGATAAGTATATTTTAGATTTTTAGAGACTTGCAGTGATGGTACCAGATATTAGTGAAAGAAAGTTTGTATAATTATTTATTGAAGTTCTATCTGAGCCACTTAGAGGATTATTCAAATCCTTCAATGATCCATCTCTACAAGGAGTTGTTAAGAATTCATTAGAATTAGAAAGTACAGTCCCTAAAGGCAAAAATCTATAGTTTGTACAACAACAAACAACATCTTTGGGGCAAAAAACGGACTCACTTGGACAACCAATGACAACTTCAAACAATGAGAAAAAGGAACCAAATTTTGGGCAACAAGGTAAGTATTTTCAAGGAAAATTTGAAGCAAAAGAAAGGACAAAAAACAATAAAGAAATAGAGGCAAGAAATGAGTTGAGAACGAAAAATTTATGCTTAAATTGTAGGGACCCATGGACACCCAACCATCATTGTCATGTTAAAGGGTCAATCCACTAAATTTAGGTAGTTTCAGATGATGGAGATAATGCTAATGATAGGCCAATCTTTAGATTTTATTGAATATTAATCCTTCACCTCTTTCCTTCGGGATCATAGCAACGCTTTTGCTTGGTCTTATGCCGATATACCCAGTATTGACCCTAATATCATGGTCCAAAATATCATGACTATCCCTGATGCGAAACCTGTGAAACAGAAGCTAAAAAAATGCATCCACACATTTCCCTTCTTGTGAAATAAGAACTCCAGCACCTTCTTTTTATTTCCTTCATTCTACCCATTGACTATCCACAATGGATTTCTAATAGTGTTTGTGTCACCAAAGTGACAGGGTGACTCTACATCTACATGGAATTCCGTGACCTCAACCTTTCCTGCCCTAAGGACTACTTTCCTCTACCTAGCATTGAACAACTCATTGATCTTACAGCCAGTCATGAGATGTTATCTCTTATGGACAGATTCTTAGGTTATAATCAAATATTACTCGCCCCAGAAGATCAACACAAAACCTTCTTCATCACCCCTTAGGGGACCTTCTGTTATCACGTCATGCCCTTTAGCTTGAAAAATGCTATTGTCACATATCATTACACAATGACCTATATCCTTCACGATATCATGCATGACATATTGGAAGATTATGTTGACGACCTTCTCGATAATTCCAAAAGTTGTGTCAAACATCTCGCAGTTCTTAAAGTCATATTTGATCGTGTCATCCAATACTGCGTTCACCTTCAACCAAAGAAGTGTGTCTTTGTCATTCTCTTTAAAAAAATCCTTGGTTTCATCGTCTCTTTACGGGGCATCGAAGTCAATCCCACTAAAATCAAGGATATTCTTGAGATTCCTCCACCTACTAACCTTTGACAACTTCATAGGTTAAGAGGAAAATTGCAATCCATTTCATCAAATTTCTGACCGATATCACCCTTTTCATCATCTCCTTAAAAAGGATGTCTCCTTCAATTGGAACGATGAGTGCCACAAAGCCTTCAAAGTGTTGAAGAAATACCGTCTTTAACCACCTGTGCTCATCCCACCTAAATATGACAAACCTGTTTACCTCTACATTTTTTCCATTGACTCTTTCTTGGGTTCAATGCTCGCTCATCGCGAAGAAAATCATAGGGAATAAATGGTTTATTACATAAGTCATAATTTTTTAGACTATGAGACAAGGTATACTCATGCTAAAAAGCATTTCCTAGCCTTGGTCTTCATGGCCACCAAACTTCACCAGTACCTAATTAAGCACAAAACCTTCGCCATCACCAACACCGACCCTTTGCATTACATGTATGCTAAACCTTACCAACACCAACATACCACACATTGGCTCATGCTCCTTGCAAACCTAGACCTAGAATTCATTCATCAAAATTTTGTCAAGGGACAAACCATTGCAAATCAGCTTGTAGATGCTCCTCTTCCTAGAAATCAATCCTCAAACTTTGATTTTCTAGACGATTCTATCACCACCCTCTCTCTTGATGACATTTTTTATCAAATGACACTATTCTCTGATGGATCCAAATGTTGATATGGGGGAGGTGCAGGGGTCATCCTCATTCCTCTTGATGGGTAGTATATTCCTTTATCCTTCAAACTCGAATTCAACTGCACTAATAACATGGCCGAGTATGAAGCACTTATGTTAGGTCTTCAAATTGTCATCACCCTAAATGTTAAATCCATTAATATCTTTGGTGACTCTCAACTGGTGGTGAACCGAGTCAATGGTTTGTACCAGTGTCATAACAAGGAACTTCAAAAGTATAAACATCATGTCGACATACTTTTGACCACGTTTGACCACTTCTTCATTCAAACCACTCTGCAATCCACTACAAATTCAAGGATACCATGGCTTGTCTTGCTTCTCAAGTACCTGCCTCACCTTCAAACTCCAAAATATTTATCACAGTATAATGGTTGCATTCACCCTCTTCTATTATCCACACCGTAAATTTTGTGGGAAGAATTGAAATCGACCCACATTACATTTGGTATAAGTATTTTGCTAACTACATCTCCCTTTCAATTCTACCTCCAAATCTCACTTACAATGGCAATGATCCTTCTTAAAAAGTGTCTCTCATTACATCATCATGGGGGTCTTCTCTACAAATGTGGCTTTGGCAGTATCCTCCTGCGGTTCCTCACCAATTTGGAAATGCCATACACTATTAAGAAATTCATGATGGGGTTTATGGGGGACATTTTAGTGGCCTCGTTGTTGCAAAATGTATCCTTCACCTCGGCTATTACTGGCCAACCCTTAACCAAGAATGCTATGAATACGTCAAACATTATGTGAAGTGTCACCAACATGATAACCTTCACCACACCCCTAGTCATGCCTTACAATTCGTCAAATAATTTTGGTCCTTCTCTCAATGGGGTTTGGATCTCATTGGAGAGATTAACCCTCATTCCTCTCAACTTCATCGCTGGATCATCATAAAAACGGAATACTGCACTAAATGGGTGGAAGCCATCCATCTCATTTATACCAAAGCTGAAAAGATAACTAAATTTATCAACCACCATATCATTTTTCATTTTGGTGTTCCTCATCACTGACAATGGCAAGCAATTCAAAAAAAAACTATTCGATAATTGTGTGAAAACATTGGCATTCAAAACAGTTTTTCTTCACCATATTACCCGCAATCAAATAGTCAAGCCAAATCTTCTAACAAAACCCTCAAAAAAAATCTTATGAAATCCATCAACCACACTGGTAAAGATTGGCACATGCACATTCCTTTCACCTTATGGGCTTACAGTACCAGCATTCACACCTCTGCCAATGTCACACCTTTTTCTTTGGTCTATGGTACAGAGGGTGTCCTGCCTCTCAAAGTCCAAATTCCATCTCTTCATATATGAGCTAAATAAGAGAAGTACAAGTTAGGGCTAGAGAGGGTTGCACCAATTTTAGATTAAGATGGAGTGACAATGATATGAGAGTGTATAAGAAGGATGTGCAAAGTGTGTTCAATTCGTCCTAAATAAAATTGAAAGTATGAATCTGAGTGTAGGACAAAGTCACTTGTTACAAACAAATTCACCAAAGAGACTTTGTTTTGCATAAATGGATTTGTCCTTTGTAAGGTTAGGTTGGATCTCACCTCTGGAACTATATTTTTATCTTCTCTTCTCATGTTTATAATTTCGCAACTACAATTGTATGATAAATTAGGGATCTTTCTTCCTCAAACCCTAGCTCTCCTATTTGAAGACCTAAAAAGGCATTAGTCTTATTGGGTTGAGTTTCCCCAACAATGCCTACATAACAATACTTTGAAGAGTTATCAAACCCTCATTTTTCCCCACCCGAAGTAAGTGTACATGATGCATATTGTAATGTGTTTCTCCTTAAATATCTCAATCAAACCTCTAATACCTTGCAATGATCTTTAGTGTGATATAGCTTTGCAAAATGGCCCAAGGCAACCATGTAAGATGTGAGAAAACTTAGAGTTAGGTGATATGCTTGACAAGTTGAGTTAACAATTGGGTGATTTATTGTGATCTCTTAAGTAGTCCCTATGTGTGAGAGGTGAGGCCCTGGAAATGGTTTGCATGGATGTGCTTTTATATGTGATTTTTACGAAAAGATGTATCACTCAAATGACTCTAGGCCAATTGGGGTATCTTGTGAAATTGAAAATGTGAATGCTAGAGATTTGGAGGATGAAGTCATCGACTCAGGACAAAGTCTCCTAAGCGACGTTTTCTATCAAGGTCGATTTTGTCCTAGTGAAGCACACAATGCAATCAGTTAGTTGGAAAAGGTGCCCAAATGTTTGAAGATGTGCTATATATTTTGGAAGTGATTTATTGGCTGGTCAATGATGGATAACAAGTGTGACCTAGTGGCTAAGAGTGCTAGTTGCATAAGGTGTATGTAAAAGTAAGTCATTTATGTGCAGAATAATTTATCGGTTGAGATAAATGTCAATGATTAATTGTCAAATGCCAACGGTCCAAATTTAGGTATCTGTATACATGTACGTCTACCAATAATTGAGCTTATCAAATAGTTTTGTGTGATATGCTATAAAGGATATTGAATTGTTGTAACATGTATTTCTTTAGTGTAAGGTGGAGAAAAAGGATAACGATATCTTACTCATAAAGAGTATTAGCTAGGATATTATTGACCATGAATTGTAGGATATTGACTCGTATGTTAGATGATAAAAAATTATAGTGGATTTCAACTGGAATGAAATCCTTAATTAATTGTTATAGAACAATCTTTAAAATTTTAGAACATTTACATTAATGATAATCACTAGATATGGGACCCACAAAGCACACAAATGCATTTGAACTTGGATCTGAGTGATCAAAATGCCCAAGAACTGCCACTTTAACACAAGGCACAAACCCTTTGGTAAGTGACATTGATGATTATTAACATTTTATATCTTCTTTCTTTCCGTCAAATTTAGCATTTATTACATGAATGAAGTAATGATGTCCAACCCATCTTTTTCTAAACTTATATATGGAAATGGACATCATCACTACACCAATAGGCATTTCTTCTATTGGATTGAGTGGACCTACTAGTGTCACATGTAGGAAAATCAACTACCCCCATTTCTTTGTACAATGATTGAACCAAAGATTTTAATAACGTCCACGAGACCAAATACCTTAAACAAAAGGACACCACCCTAACACAAGACACAAGGGTTGCCCTATCAATCTTATAGACATTCCCGCCTTTTTTTGATGTTGGGTTTTGGACCATCAATCCAAGTGTGCTTGCTGCTGCTGCTCTTACTCCTATTTACTGTTTACGTTCGATCGAATGTGAACTGTATTTACAATTGTATTCAATGCTTTGACCCCCGATAAAATGTGAACAATTGATGTTTACAGTCTCTGGGGTGTGGCTAAATGCTTTGAATAAAGATTTGTGTACTGTCATCTGGAAACAAGGTTTTGGACCGTCAATCCAACTGTATTTGATGTTGTTCTGGCTCCTATTTACCTTGCCAATAGTGGGGGTCGAAAGTAAAAGAGGAACTTTGCTTTTTTCAGTTACACCTTTTTGCTGTACGTTTTTATTCTCTTTTCATGGGGAATCCATGTGGTTTGTGAATTGATTCCCATGTGAAGCTATAGACCTTGAAATCATGAAAACATTCTTTGGGTAGGAGAAGCGCATGCAACAGGCGGCTAGAAGAGCATGCCGAGCAAGTGGGAAGCAGAATGGAGAGTCGGTATCCCCTTGATGTTGCTTAACTCAGCGGTGGGCATACCCAACGGCCCAACATCGATAATAACATTGCAACTCTCATTCCAAAAGGGAAATTCCAGATAAGAAATGGATGCGTGCCTTGCGAAGGAGGGAAATCCATGAGAAACCCATGATGAAGGCAAAGCATATTTCTCTTCTGTTGAACCAACGTCAGCGTCCTTTTAAATCAATGCATCTCTGCCTATTTCTTCATTGTCATCAGGAATTCCAATCTTCAGGAGATGATGATGATGTTGCAGGAAGAAGACATGCAAGTCCTGGGGACGAGCTAGAAATATATGTTTTAGGTGATGGTATAAGGTACTTGAAGACTACAAGTGACATATTTGATTTAGATCAACTAGAGGTGAAATTTACGATCCTCAAACCACAAAATCAACTATTACCATATAGTCCTATCGATGCCCCTGGTTATTATGTATCCACATTGTAGGTTATTATGTATCCAGGCTTATAAAATATTCCCAACTTCCAGATGTTAACGGTGGTAAAGAAGTGTTAAGACCTGTAATTATTTTATTTTCCAGCCGAATTTTGAGACATTGATATCTTCCATTCACACATGATATGTGATTTTTCATACCCTGCCAAAAAAAAGTATTATACAGTTCTTTCAGTGAAAGAACCTTATAATACTGCGAGAAGAGACTACATTTCTCTCAGCAGAAACAATAGTAGATTTTGGTAGAATCTTAAATTCAAAGTCCAGAGGTAAAAGTGCACTAAGATTTTCACAATTGCTGCAAAACTTGTTATGCATACTATTTGGGGTTATGATCGATTTATCTCCCAAATATGAAACAACTTTCAAATGACAGTTTGTCATGAAACAGGAATATTGAGCAGGAGATTAACCTGAATATTCAAAGGCCTTTGGGGTCGGGTTACTGATTCAATTTTGCAGTCCTTATGAGAGAACACAGGTGGGCGTGACCGGCGCACTGCAATGCCCGCCGGTCACACTGCAACGGTGGCAACACAGTCGGAGTAGCCAGCCGGTTGCCACCACTGCCCAGGCCCTTCAGCCATGGAATCAGAGAACCGTTTTCCAGTGCAGGTCCGCAGTCCACTGGTTCGGAAATTCTCATACCCTAGTTTCACAAAAACAAAAATTTCAACCGTAAACCCCAAATTCAAACCACAAAAATAATGAAAGACCAAAACATTAGATCTGAATCTTTTGTTTCATTAACCGGGCGGTAAGTGGTTCCGTTCGCGTCGACGATCCGCCCGGCCTCGGCACAGACAGCCTTCAAAATCGCAGTGCTTGGGAAGCCTGTAATTTCCGTAAAGACGAAGCCCTGCAAAAATCCTTTGCTGCAATGGCTCAACTTCTTCTTTCCGTTTCTTGTTGTTCTCTCGGGTTTGTTTCAACAAAAAACGGGAAAGAAGAAGAAGAGCTATTGCAGTGCGCCGGTCTGTGTGTTGACTTCAAGACATAACTACATAGAAATAAACATTTGTACACTTCACTCCATTAGCCATGGTGTTGTTAAATGATCTAATTTTTCACGACCAGACAGCTGATTCTGGGTCCAAGTCCTTTGGACGGGCTTAAAGAAAAATCATAGATGATGATTATGGTCCCATGGAAGGGGGGCTCCTTAATTATCTCAGTGGGTGCTGTTGAGAAAATTTAGGAGCATTTAACAGTTTTAAGGTCCCATGAATTTTTATTAGTTTCCTCAACAATACCCACTGAGATATTATAGGATCCAACTAGATATTTATGGTTATTTGAAGGAAAATAAAATCATATTTCTCTCTAAAATCATATTTAACAGTTTAGATTCTATCAGCCCTAAACTGTAGGGGGAAACTCCCAGCCCCCCCTCTCCAGCCACCTCTTAAGTTTAGGGGGCTAAAAAAGTGGAGCTCCTATTCTTTAGGCCTAGATTCTATTATTTCCTGTAGCTGGCTTTTAAAATAAGCATGGGACCTTCCGCTGCAAGAAAATAGGAGCCCAAGCCCCTCCATGGGACCATGCCATTACAGATAAAGACCAAGCAAGTATTAATAGAGCAAAATCCTAAACATGATTGGCCAAGAATGGAAAGTTAAATGCATGTCAAAATGACTTCAAAATCTCGTTCCACAAATCCAGTTTCTGTCAGAAAAGACTCCATTCTTGTAGGGAAACCCTAGAAATACAAATTTAGAAAGGGCCCAAGCAACTTTATCAATTTAGCACCAAATTCAGTTTTCATTGAAGCCCTAATGCAATAAAATTCTTATACTAAAAACAAGAGTTCTGATCAACAGGAAATTTCCGAAAACAAGAGTTATTGATAATCTATGTAGTGACAATAAATTAGGTGGCGTATGTTAACAATTAAATAGAATAACTTGCATAACGATACTTTCCAGCGACCGTCTTCTCCTTCATCTTCTGGTATAATATGAGGGGCAGCAGAATCTGTCAAATGGGTTGGTGGCATGCTGTTGGTGCTGGTGCTTCTGGTGTATCAATAAAAATATGGGAATTGGAATCGTCGGCTTCTCGATCCCCCTGTTATTGTATATTACGTACTACATATTTTCTACACACGGGGCAAATAGAATGGTAGAAACGAAGCCACTTATCATTACAGTTAATATGAAAGCAGTGAATGCATCTGGGCAAGCGCCTGCATTTATCGCCGTCCTCGAATTGAGAGAGGCAAATTGCACAGTGGAGCTCGTGCTCTTTGACGCTTTGTGCTGCTGAAGCTGAATACACAAACATAGGCAGAGCCTCTGTGTCTTGCGCATCCAATACTCTGCGAGGAAGAGGAGACCGACTATCAAGTAGGCGAAAATGCATCGACGAAGCTTGAAAAGGGCAGTAGGCTCTGCAAAACACAATTAGTATCAGGAAGGAATACTTAATTATTGGGGAATCTATATCCATGGCTACTGGAACTATTATTATGAAAACGTATTCGCGAATCGCAGGGCAATTTGAAAA
This sequence comes from Taxus chinensis, assembly GCA_019776745.2. Classification (NCBI taxonomy): domain Eukaryota; kingdom Viridiplantae; phylum Streptophyta; class Pinopsida; order Cupressales; family Taxaceae; genus Taxus; species Taxus chinensis. The sequence goes on from CM034146.1 coordinate 321,149,175, forward strand.
CGTCATTAATAAACAGTAGAAAATAGTTATAATTAGTATCATTTAAAACAAATAGTTAAAAAAGTTACATAAATAGCTTTTTCTAAGACTAGCAATTATACACGAGGGGTGCGATGTGACAGAGAAAGGAATACGGTGGAAGAAAGATATGTGGAAAAGGGAAGGAAACTAAGCAGAGTAGTTGTGTTACAGTGGAAGAAAGATATGTGGAAAAGGGAAGGAAACTAAGAAGAGTAGTTGTGTTGGTTGGTATTTGATTTGTGAGTTATATGGAGGAAGAGAGAGTGGAATAGAAGTTAAAACTAGTACGGTGAGTAGTGGAGTAATGTGTGGTAATGTTAGAGAGAAGAAACTATTTATGGTGATTGTTTAAAGGAAAGTACCTAAAATAAGAGTGAAGAGAATGGGAAAAAATTGCAGAAAAATGCAGTTGACAGGAAGAAAAGTTTCAAGCAAAGGATCAAATTTGATGGGAAATAAGAGCATGAAATGCCCGTGATATAGACATCTAACAAAATCTCCTTACAATGGGGATGTAAAGGAGGATGAAAAAGCGACAAATGAGGGAGAGTTTCTATAGTATGCTCCCTTCTAGATCTATAGGCATCCACTCGTATTGGGTAAAGGGGTGTAGGGAACCATTGTGAAACCCTAGTTTCCTACAACCACATGACATATTTGTGAATCTTTTATAGGGATAAGGACTAGTTGCACAGTCATTAAGGCAATGTATTGTGGAGATATCTGAAAAAATAAAGAGTGGTTAATCAATAATGTTGAAGAGAATAGTTGTTTGTAATTTCAAGCCTTTTGTTTTATGGATAGTTAGAATAAGCATATATGTAATGGTAATTTGCATGTGTCTCATGGGACAATTTAGAGATAAAGAGATGTTGACCATACATGGTGTGCGAGGGTGGCGATTTCATACACATTTGAGATTATGCTTTCTCACTAGCTATAAGGGTAATGATTAAGATTTCCCTGATGGGGTCATCCATCAATAGGCATCAGAGTCAAGGATTGCAATTAGATGGTATTTAATATGTTAGATAAGACAAAGACATGAATGAAAACTTAGAAATAAGGTGTTAATTAAATACCTACATATGCCACACCTATTTCATGGTTGAAATTGTTCTTGCTAAAATAATATTTGGTATTTGTGCTTCACATTATTGTCGTCATCTCACTTGCATCATTCATGTGAGTGCAAGTTGTGTATAAAGAGTCAAAATATAAAACGTGGGAAATCCAATAAGTTTCTCGTTCAAAATCCAACCACAATGCTTGCTCCTTGGTTTCCCCCTTTCAGTTGTAAGGTCGAGTAAATGTAGGAAAGTAAGAAATATGCAAATAACCATCTCTGATTAAAACTTATGATTCTTGTCCCCAGTTGATGAGCGAATGTGAAAACATGGTATTGGGTGGTCATGAGCATCCTCTATAATGTAATTGTACAGGTAACGAAGTTGATTAGAAAGAAAAATTCCAAGACTGACGTTTCTATAATCAATGGTGTCATCTTGAGCCATCATTACTTCTGAAGGTGTCATCCATCTAGAAGCATCAGTGTTAAGGATCACGAAAAGTCTTCAATTTGTTAGATAAGAAAAAGACATGAATGGAAAGTCAGAAAAATGTGGGAAATAAATACCTACATGTCCCACACCTACTCCACAAGTGAAATCATTCTTACCAAGATGATTTTTATTGTATACAACTAGCAGGCTAACGATAAGGGTTTTTCTCATCATTTCTGGTGACGACTACTATAAAAAATTGCTAGCACCAACGATACAACAACAGGAGTTGGGATCATACCTCGGGTAAATTTGAGGGAATGGATTCTCTCCAACCCTTGGTAACTAAGGCCAAGAAATATGTGTAAGTTTCATATTGGATAACAAAATACTTTGTTTATAAAAAAAATTATGTTTACTTTTGAATATATATGAAAAGGAATTGGTATTTTTTTTAAAAGGATAATATGTGAAGTAATACATATTTTTAAAAGCAATAAAGCGGATTAAAATATAATTTATTATTAGATGTGATTGTATGACTCTCTCTCTATTAAATACTAATATGCAGGTAATAGCCATGCACTTTTGTCAACCAAAAAAAGTTTTTCAGAAGAGGTTCAATCATCAAAAGGGAAGGGTCGAAGAAAACAGCAAAATAGGAGCTAACATTTTCATGCAATAGAAACCGCAAAATAGCTGCAAACAAAAATGGTGCAATGTGAACACCGAAGGGGAAGGGTCGAAGAAGGGAAAATTGAGGGAGAAAACACTACACCAAGAAGAGGAGGAAAAAAGGAGTTTGAGGGAGTAGAAGTTCAAGGATGGAGAAAATGTTGGGGGAACATGTGTGAAACATTGTTTTGTTACGACCAAGAACATACAAACCACATACTATTTTTGGTAATCATTTAAATTGGAGGAAAGGGGGATGGAGCAAGTAACTATTAACAATGACATCCTGTTTGATTTTTGGTTAGTTAGAACACATTTAAATTTAAGGGGGTTTTTTTTCTTTGTGTCATGATACACTTTAGAGATAAGGATACATGGAGTGAACTCATTATCCCAAGTCAAGACATTGTAGTTGTTGAATTTGAAAATCACAAAACATAGGGTAGATCATGTGCTTTTGTGCCATCTTTATAGACCATTATCTTATTCCACTCTACATGCTCTCCTAGGAAATAATGGGTATCATTTATAAGAGTTTTCCTTATGGATTTTCAGCCAAGACTTTATCCTCAACATTCCAGGTTCTTAACACCGAATAAATTTAAAGTGTTGGGGTTAGCACACTGGTTGTACAGACAATATATCATATCTAAGCATACATGAAAATAAAAATGAATATTCTACCAGAAGAAATATACAAAACAAGAGACATAAATCAACACCAGATTTAACATGGTTCACCCGGTGTGGGCTATGTCCACCAAGAAACAAGCCATTAATCTATTATCTAAATCTTTGACAATATATACAATAAAGATTTACAATCTTCCACACCTCTCAAATGTAAAATACTTTCTTTCTTTCAAGCTTTTGCGTCATCACCAAGAATTCTTTCTCTCACCAACTTTTGCAAGTTCTTTCTAATTCTTGTTAATCATACTTCTAAACCCTAACTTTTATGCTTATATAGTCCTTTATAAACTTAGGGAACTTAGCCATGCAATTACAATCAATAAATATACTTTAATGCTAAAAATAGATCTAATTCCCGAGAGTTAATTAAAACATCCTCGCACAAGTAACCGGCGTCGGCTAGATCTAACCACTGTTGTAGTGCCCACTTCCCTTTGACACCTTTTTTATATTAATCATGATACTATTGATTATATTATAGACATGATTATGGACCTTATTATAGTATGATCTGATAGATGTAGATCATGGATTATTTTTGAATTGATTCAGTTATTATGCATGATGATTATTAGAGGCATTCTAGATATTGATGATAATATACTATTTGACATAGTTATATTATGGATGTTGTGCGAACTTGTGATATTTGGATATTGTGAGTAGACCTAAATATGGAAATTATTGGATGATGATATAATTGTTGAGTAAAATTGCAAATGATATTGCTAGATTGCTTTGATGTTGTCATGATTCATATATCTAGATGATTTTGGTAATTATATTTATATTATTCTCAATATTCTGATATGGCCACAAGGCAGAAGGAGGTAATTGTGTTTTGGAGGTCAAAATATCACAAAAAAAACTAGGGGATTGCAGACCAACAACATTGGAATTCTAGTTGAATTCAACAAGGTCACCATGACACCTAGTATTTGTTTGTGCATGTTTGTGTGTGTTAGGGATTCCCTTGGGGGGAAATAACCTTTAAATGTGACCAAGGGGTTTTATGTATTTCTTTTATTTTGGTCCCTTTGTCTATGTTTGCATGTGTTTATTTTGTGATGCTTTTACCCCTTTCATTAATTATTAAATCGTATGTAAATATTGTGAGTAATCATATTGTTAAAATAAATAATTCAAATATGTCATAAGAAGGTAATTAATGAGATTTGTTAGCCATGATTTAAATTGGTATAAAGCAATGTGTAAGAGATATGTAAGTGATGTGTGAGTTAAATTTTGAGTGTAAAACGCTCCACCTTCTTGGAAATTCGAAATGGTCCTTGGACGCTAATTTTAGAGGCTTGTGGGACAACTTAAAATTATCCCATACATCTTAAATTTAATTACCATCCATACCTATGGTTGGAGAGTTGAGATTTGAATTTTATAATACTTTTTGAGGTGGCATATTTTAGGTTTTAATAAAACTTTCCTTACATGATTTAATTTAAGTCCTTTGGGGTGTGGGTTGGATTTGAGTGTGCAATTAAACTGTCATATTATTCACCCACCTATTTACTATGCTCTGGAGAATGAAGTTGACTTTTGGTTTAGGTTTGAGGATGTGTGATGTGGCATCCTACATGGATCTGCCTCGCCTCTCCTTTTCCCTCTCCTATGAAATTTGAATGGCTTGCCTTGTTTTGGCTTTGCTTGATTTTGGAGACTTTATTCTTGGGTGAATTCTTTTGCTTTTTGGGAGCTATTGCTTAGAAGAAGTTTTTAGAAGATTGTTCCATGCTTGAGCTTGGCTATTTTGGATTGCTTGCATTGGGATAAAGTCTACATTTTTGGGAGCTTGGAACAACTCCATCATGGAGAGGCAAGAGCTTGGCTCTGGAAATATTTTTCTTTTTTTTATAAAGATGTTCATGTCTGAATCTTTTGAATTGTTGTAGGGATGTTGTGTAGATGGCCTAAGAATGGTGGAGGAGAAGACTATGGGCTTAATTTATGGGAGACGCAGTTGTGTTTAGGGAGGTATAAGGGTGGAGGGAGTTGGGATTTGGGTTCCACCTTACAAATAAATAACTTGCATTTCCTTACTCGTTAAGGGGAGCCATAAGAGGTTGGGGAAACATAAGGAAATTTGAAGAATAAGGGGTACTTGGGGGAGGCATAAGGGCATGTCATGGAATTGAAATTTATATATATATATATATATATACATACATACATATCTTTGTGGTTTATTTCTAGGTTTGGATACCCATTTCCCCTTTTGGAGGCATAAGCAACATCCCCCATAGTTTCTTGTTTTGTTGTCTTGCTTGATGAATCCTCAGTAATGTGTGTCATGTTTTAATGTAGTTGTACACTACATTGTGTTTTAGACTATGCTTTATTTTGATTATGTTGCCTATGTGTTTTTGGAATCCTGTTGTTTCCATGAGTTGGATCACATCTTTTATTGCATTCTGGTTGGGGCTCGAGGGTCAATCATGAAGGATGGATTCTCCTCTTTATTGGATGTCTTGGTTTGGTGGAGAGTGTTTCCTTTCCCCCTACCTTTGTTGTGATCAAAATTGGAGAATGATGGATCTGCAAGTTGTTGTTCTCGAGCAAAGGAAAAAGATAGTTTTGATAGTCCCTTGTGAGAGTTCTTTTCACAAAGCCTTTTTCCCACTTGAAATGGATGATAATGTAATATATTCATGAAGGAAAAATGGTTTGTATTTGTTATGAAAGTTGTAATTCGAAGTTTGAAAGTGATCCACTATGTTCTTGGTTTGTGAATGTAAGAAAAGAAATATTATATCCTTGTAAGTTGTATTTGATCATTGTAAATGAATAAGTTATGAAAGAAATCATACTAACTGAATATATATGTTGTTCTACCTTTACAAAATAAGTTACTATTGTTTTAAATCTGTTTTGAAATGTATTTGAAATCTTTGTTGGAAAGGAAGAAATGCGTGTGAGAAAATACATAACTCTGTGTCTTAGAAATGTGTGAAATTGGAAATCAGAGTTGCATTTGTGTTTTGAATAGTTTGATTTGAATAAAATAAATGTATTATATTTTAATTGGAATGAATTCTAATACTTGGAAGAAGAAAATGACAAATAGATCCATTACAATTTTTATCTCTATTTTACATTTTCAAAACTAGAAAATACTTTACCTAAAATGCACAGCGTGAACCCGCAACAAGGAAATACTAAATTAAATGATTAAATTGAATTAGTAAGCCCTAAACAAATATAATTGGACAAAAACATTTAAGAAATTTCTTAGAAAACTTTGAAAAATCAGGCTCAAACCATTTTGCAGTCATTTTTCTATCAAGAAAAAAAAATGTTCAAATTGCAAATCAATCAGACACATTGAATCTTGAAATACTCCTTAAATCCATATAAGAATAATTCCCCATGTCTATTTCAAAAGTTGAGAGAGGAATAAGATCAAACTAAATGAATCTTATAAGTTAAAATTTACTAGTTCGTATTGTAAAATCCTGCAGACCGTTTTCTTAAAAATTGATGCTTTAAAATTTATCAAAACTAAGAATTAATCATGTTTGAGTAAAGAGGACATCGAGAGATTTCCATAAATTCCTTATTTTCCCACAATCGAGGACTCTGTCAAACGTTATGGGCTTCTGAAGTTTTCTTCCTTAGCATTAAAAAAAATTGGGGAAAAGTTTCATGGGTGGGCTTGCGGGCCTGAATTTTTCCCTTAAGCACTTGGGAAAATTTTTGGAATTTTTTTTCAAATTTTCCCCACCGCCATGCCAACCCATAGCCTATCAGAGGCTGCCACATCGCACCACGAGGTGTCGGCAGAAGGGTCAACCACTTTTTAGACTTAGCGCTTAGGAAAAAATTTTGGGAAATTTTTCCTAAGTTTCCCCCGCCAGCCCGCAGTGAATCAAAGGATGCCACATGTCACCATGAGGCATTAGTTGAGGAGCCTTTTGACTTAGTAATCCAAAAAAATTTGGGAAAAATTTCAAATTTTCCCCACTGGCCCACAACAAATTAGGTGATGCCATGTGGCGTATTGAGGCATCGGCAACGGAGTAGGTCCTTTTTTACCTTTTTGTGTTTTCAAAATTTTTTGGGAAACTTTTCCAACTTTTCCCCACTGCCCTACCAACCTGTAACCAATCAAGATATGCCACTTGGCATCATGAGGTGCTGGCAGAGGTGTGGGTGGGGGCTACCCTCTTAGCCCTTCGAGGAATTAACCTAATTTTCTACACACTACCCCACCTTCCCTGCGTTGGCTTAGGAGATGCCATGTGTCCCTTACACACTCTTGAGAGAACAGGTGCAAAATGGACTTCTCGCCCTACGCGGGAAATTTTTGAAAATGTACCCGCCACCCTATTTTTCCCTCGCTGGCTTCAGAGGTGCCACGTGTCCCTTATGGACCCGCCGGTGTGCAGGCACAAAATTTATTTTCACCCCCATGCGGAAATTTTTCCAAAAGTCCCCTGCGGTCCGCCGACCTTCCCTTGGGGCAAATTTTCACCCTTGGGCCTGCAAGCCCACTCTTGGGGAAAATTTTCACCCCAAGGACCGCTGACCCATAACTCAAAAAATATGAGGAGTTAGGAGGAATTCTTTATATCAATGGAAAGGTGAGAAAATTTCATATCCAATGGAAAAAATTTAGGGAAATTTTTGAATGCGTTAAATTTGAGAAAAACCTAGTTGAATCTTTAAAGCCTATTAGAGAGTGGGTTTGGTGAGGAATTACCCTCTGACCCTTTTTGAACCTTATAACCCTGAGATTTTTGGACCTTATGACCCCTAATAATTGTTAATTAAAGAAAAGTATGTTCTAGTGATTTAGAAGTGTTCTGGAAATTTTTAATGATAGTTCTTTCCTTGTAACCTAGTTATAGATTCTTTTAAACAAAAAAAAATTATTCCATAATTTTCCTAACTAATCCTAGGTTGTTCTTGGGTCTCAAGTGGGTTGTTTTAGTAGGCGTTACATGCATCAACTGAAATGAAAGAAACCAAATGAAATGATCAGTTCCTTCATACTCATTTACTTTCTTTTTCATGCATATTTACCTCTTACTTAAGTAGTTGTAATTTAATTTTGAATTACATCCCATAGCTTGTGTGGGAACATTTGAAATTCCTTATGAATAAAACTTTGAATTCTTAAACTAGGTTGTGTATTTCTTTCTACGTTTCAAATTTTGCATATGGATTATATAATGAATCAAACAACTCAATAACATAATTGAATGTATTTAATCATGAAGCAAAGAACTTTAAAGTACCTGTAAATTTAGTAATGAGCTTTGATACTGATGTAATCTACAACTATGATTGTTGTTCCAAAACATAACACTTCATCTATTCTATATTTTAAGCCTTCATCAAGATTACACATCTTTCTTTCAAGGCCTTTATGTTCTTTTCCTGAAGATAATCATTAAAAATTGCATACTATGTGATCTGTTACGTTTTCAAACAATACACATAGTTGTGAATTACATGTATTCATTGATTAATCCAACCAAAAAAAATTGAATTGAAAGAATCTCTCCTAGCTTAGGGTCACTTCACCAATTCCATGCATCATAATGAATTTTTGAGTTTCCCATTTTTGCATGAGTGTCAAAATTTTCAACATTTTTCTTCCATGAATTATGTCAGGAATTATTTACTCCTCGTACTCTTGAGCATTAATATTTAACTCCTTGAACACAATATCCATTTTATTCATGTCTCAATGTTTCCTTCTTGCACTAAACCATGGCTGTAAACAATTGGTAGAACTCTCTTTTGCACTACAATATGGAACTAAATCAAATGGCAATGAACCAGAGTTGTGTAAAATATTCTTAAAATATTGCACACATTTTCTAAAAGAAAAAAATTGTTAATCACTATCAAGCAACACATCCAACAATTATTTTAAAAACTCTTTGGATTGGCTGAGCACTTGCAATGTATTTCCATTTTTTCTAGCATGTTTCTCAGGACTAATGTATTATATTTCCCCTTGAATTCCTTCATCACCCTCATCTATCACAAACAAGAAAATTGATTGAGTAATTGAGAAATTTTTGATATATCTAACACTAATAATTCATAATAAATTAAGTACTATGAATGACAATACGAGGCTTCTCTAATGGAGCTTCTTCAGGAATATTACATTCAACTACTTCTGCAACATGCAATATGGTCATATACAATGACAACAATACTTGTAGAGGGTTTATAATGAATTGTTCTAAGGATAAAAATGATAATAAATATTTGAAATAATGAAATGAAAACATCCACCCTCACCATTGACATTTTGATACCTAGAAGATGCCCTACCCTGGTGTGTCCTCTCATGTTGTGACACCTTAAAAAAATGTTTGTAGGTGTTGCCTATGGTATCCTAACAACAGTCATAAAATTTGGGCCAAATATCTCAACGAAATACAACCAATCCCTACATGTTTCACTTTCTACCATGTAATACGCATGAATGGCATTTGTTATGGAGAAATCACAACACCTCTAATTGTTCACAAGTGAATGGTTGAGGCAATCAGTTTGATTCATCAAACATGGAGTTATCCCAAAGTTTGGGACTTTGCAATAGGGATAACCCTTTAGATAAGGCCTTATTTTTATCCTATCCTAGTGCTCACTACTCCAAAGTGAAGAGATTTGCAAATCTAACACTAATCTAATACTTCCAATGAGACAGAGATAGAGAAAAATATATGAAAATTAAAATATACTCTAAGGGAAGGTGATGCAATAAGAAGTATATTGAACAACCTACATAATAAACACAACACTACCAGAACCTTTTAATGAAAACAAAAATAACACACAATAACCTTGCATCCAAAGAAATATCAGAAAGTTGTAATATAACACAAAAGACTATTTGAAGCATCCACATATATGATTTTATTGCTCTCAAATTTGATACAATACATCACATCCAAGCTCAAAGGAACATATTTGACATTATAATGCCCACTGGGGAGGTTTGCAATCTCCAAAAAGTCTCTTACAAATAAGAAGATGAAGGGAGGGACATTTACATGGTGTCCAACCTTTTGAAATGAGCCCCTCCTTACAATATATAGGAAGAATGAGAGAAATGGAGAGAGAAGGAATTCAAAATCTTTCTTCAACCACCCAAAAATGCATTAAAATCTTCTACAACAATGATGGGTGCCACTCCAAAACCCATACCTCCATGCACTTTTAATTTTTGGGGAAGAAAGGAATCCCATACATTCATCAGTTGGAAGGTGGGAAATTTTGAAACATTCCTCTAAAATTCCACAATTTATTTCCCTATTCATCATTTGTAGGTGTAGAGAACACTGAGAGCTTTCCAAAAATTCATGTTTTATGCAAATCCAAGATCCCAGTGAAACGTTACGACCATATTAAGATGAGGTTACCTTACTATAATAAATTTGGATGGATGATCTTATTTTTCACACTCCGTCCATGCATCATACCCTCTGAAATATGAAATTTTGGACTTTCAGGATTCGTAGCTTTAGAAATTTCTACTGCATAGGTCATTTTACTATTCATCTAACAGGCTGGCTCGAGAGTGACAAAATGTCTTATGATCGATGTATGAAATTCAAACATCAAAGTTTGAAGTCTAAAATCCTGTTGTGTTGCATTGTTTATTGCTTGAGCCAAAATATTGTGAAATTTTGAAAACCTGAAGTCTGAATTTTGGGATTAAGAATTTTGAACCTTTATGTTTTCGGGGATTCCAATTTTAGGATTTCAAGGGTTTGGGCTCTGAGATTTTAGGGGTTTGGGTTTCAAGATTTTGACGGTTTGAGTTTCAGGGTTTTGGGAGTTGTTCATCTGACTAAGTCTATCAAACCTCTAAATCTCTACAATCTTGAAGTCCAAATTATAAATTCAGGTTTCGGACTTTCTTTTTTCTCCACATGACACTATTCACCTCTCAACCCTCCTGCCATATCTGAACTCCTCAATGTCAAAATTTTGAATTTATGAATTCAAAATTTAATTTCCTTCATATTTTTTGAGCCTGCCAATTTAGAATTTTTTCCCAGCTAATACAAATGTTTCCACATCACTTACCGAAATGTGAGCTCATGTCCTTGTATTGATACCGAAATGTGAGCTCCTCATGAGTCTTGCAAATGATCCTCCTTTTTTCTCTGTGCGGAGTCATATTGTCTACTTTTTCCTGAGGGGAAAAATTGGATAGAAATATCATTTTCACACCATTCCCTAACGGACACTACTCTAGAACTCTTAGTGGAAGTCAAAGGTTCCTTCTCCTTCTTGTAATTTTTAAATAAACCCAATACTTAAAACTTCATCTCATGTTTGTAATGGGTTTTAACTCAAAATACCAATGTGTACAATAACCAATCCATTCATCTTATGCATTTATTTATTCAATCGTAGAAGTATCGAATCTTTAGGATAAATGGTAAGATTATATGGATGCATTTGTATGTTGATTGTTATGGGTGAAGTTGCATATATTATTTTACCACGTCAATCCATGTAGAAAAAAAAAAACCATTACTTAGAATTGCTATTCACATGACTTTGATGTCCCAGTTAGCACTTACTCTTAAATATGTCCTTCTGCTTACAACCATGCATTTCTACATTCAAAGCATTTCCATATGATGCGGTCTCCTCTTTGAAATCCTCCTATGAATTAGTTGATGAGGAATATTATAGGTAATGTGCATCATTTTCAAATTGATGACATAGCATGATGCCACCTACTCTACTTGAACAGCCATTACCAAGTTATCCCAACCTCCTCTTTTGCAAAATATCATAAAAATAAAATTGTTGTTACTTCATCATCAAATGGTAGAGGAACTGATTTTAACTAATTTACAATAGATCGGAAATCATTCAAATGACTAGATGCAGATCCACCTTCATGCATCTTAGAAATAAATAGTTTCTTCATCAAATAAACTTTATTTGAAGCACTAGGTTTTTCATATAAATTAACAAGATATTTCATTAAGTCTACCATAGAAGCTGCTTCTGTAATATCGGAAGCCACAGATGCTATCAAGCTTGATCTTATAGATCCCAAAGCCTTTCTGTCAAGAATCTTCCATTCTTCATCCGTCATCTTCATAGGTCTAGACTTCTCATCCTACGGTAAATACAAATCCCTTTGATACAGATAATCCTCAATCTGCTTCTTCCATAATAATTAATTTCAGTCGTCAAATTTCTCTACCTTGTATTTGTTTTCTTCGGCCATTGTTGTAGCTCCCACTCAATCAAAAAACCCTCTATGAGTAAATATGTCAACACACAAAACCCTCAAACAAAGCTTTGATATCAGTTGTTGGGGTTAGCACACCAGTTGTATAGACAATATATCATATCTAAGCATACATGTAAATAAAAATGGATATTCTACCAAAGGAAATATATAAAACAAGATACATAAATCAACACCAGATTTAATGTGGTTCACCCAGTGTGGGCTATGTCCACCAAGAAAAAATCTAATCTATTATCCAAAGCTTTGACAAGATATACAATGAAGATTTACAATCTTTCACACCTCTTAGATGTACAATACTTTCTTTCTTTCAAGCTTTTGCTTCATCACCAAGAATTCTCTCTCTCACCAACTTTTGCAAGTTCTTTCTAATTCTTGTTAATCATACTTCTAAACCCTGGTTTTATGCTTATATAGTCCATTATAGACTTACGTCACTTAGCCATGCAATTACAATCAATAGATATACTTTAATACTAAAAATAGATCTAATTCCCAAGAGTTAATTAAAACATCCTCACACTGGTAACCGACACTGGTTAGATCTAACCGATGCCAATTCCTCCCTTGCTTGACCGATGTCAGTCATACCTGACCGATGCCTATTACTGTATTTTCCAGCATGTTTCCATTGCACGCTAAACTGAAGTAATTGAGCTCCATGAATCAACAATATCCCCCTTGGAGATTAATTACTGCACCATACTTGTACAATGTCATTCTTGGACCTTCCTAAGCTCTGTTTCTTCCTCTTCAAGTGTCAAACTTGAAGACCAATAGAAGTGGAGTGTAGCTTCAAATTCTCCTTTGTTAATGGCTTCATTAGCATATCTGCAAAGTTCTTACTCGTATGAATTTTTTCCAGATTCCACTGTCTATCCTCCAATACCTTTCATATGAAGTGATACCTCAATTGAATGTGTTTCATTCTCAAATGAAACACTAAGTTCTTTGCCAAATGAATTGCACTCTAACTGTCGTCACTTGTAAATAGGGAAATTGCATATGTTTGACTTTCAAACTCTACGTGTGCTAGATATAGAAACTATATGTTCAGGGTTCCTTCTATCATCGATTTCATGAATATTTTTCTAGTTGATTTTTTACTTAGCGATTAAGGTAGAAACTACGGTATCTCATTCAATTAATTGGTTTAAAAATTATAATTTAGTTTATTTATCATGACAATTTATATTAATGGTGCAATCCTTCATAGCTCATTTGTTTCCTAGTCCATTGTTGAGGCGTGATACAAAAAATCTATGTTATGGGTTCCTTCTATTGTCAATTTCATGCACATTTGTAATTAGTTTTTTTATTTATTGATAAAGTTAGGTCAATGGTCTTAACAACATTTTTCTTAAATGACCACCAACACAAAAATTTGTTGGTCCTTTTTATCGTACCCGATCGTGCATTCCCCCAACCCATGTCATACACAACTAGTAAGAATCATGTCTGGAAATGATTATCGACATAATTTAATAGTCTAAGACATTGGGAAAAAAAGAAAAAAGTGTGCTTTTGGGAAGGCTTGGAAATTGACAAGATGTGAGCCAGTTTTTGTTATTTTAATTATATATTAATAGCAACAAAACAATAATCGTAGACAATGACAGGCTGAAAAGTTAGAAAATCGTATAATTTTATAAATAGTCCTCTAAAAAATATATAAAAAAATATTGTAAAAAATAGACAACTTGTGTGTGTGTGTGTGAAGAAATCGTCAAAATAAATATAGAAAAAATTAAAATTAATAGCCCCTGAAACAATTAGGTCATCAACAAATTTTGATTTGACAGGTGCAGATAATTTGAAATCCAAGCCTGCTCTTAGGTCCTCCTTCAATGCTTTATCTCATCCAAGGTTATAGATAGGGAATGATTTAGTTTGAAGATTATAACTCAGTCAATTGGTTAGAAGATTATAATTTGGTTTATTTATCATGGCACTTAATATCAATGGTGCAAGCCTTCATAAATCATTTGTTGCCTAACCCATTTCTAAGGCATGAAAAGAGATTTGTAATGAAATATAAAAAATGCTCACCATCCAATAGAGTGTAACACTCAAAATCTTGAGAAGAATGATGGATTGGAAATTTTCATGAAAGATGGAAGGTTTGGAATTTTTAAAAAGTAAATTCATTTTTGTATCCCCAAAATTCACTGGGACAAATTGTGCATACCTGAGGAAAATGAGATTATATTTAATGAAGGTGAATTTTAGATTAATAAAGTTATATGTGCACTTATAAAGTGTAAAAAAAAGTGACGATAGGTCATTTATGTGGTGATAAAAAAAAAGGGGACACGAGGTCGATGGTGAATGAGATATTTGAAGTGGATTTTAAGAAGATGTAACTAATACATTACCTTTACATATGTTTTATAATCATTGCAAGATTTAAATCCACAAACCCCATGCTCAAATTGGAGTGGAAACGATTAAATATGAGGTTGAATTAGTGGCGTGTGAACGATGCAAGTTGAAGGAGGAATGCACACCCACTTACATATCTCAATTGCATGACTAGTTCTATGGATGTTGGGTTTGTGGGCTACATACTAAAGTTGTAAAAGAGATGTGTAGGGCTAACATAATTATCGGTATGAAGGACACATTGTAGACATATATAAGTTTTTGCATGTAGTTTAGGTATGATGTAAACGTTAACAATAAAATAATGTTTAGCAAGCCACATGCATAGATGTGAAAACAATAACAGAGATAACATTAGATCTGAAGAAACAAGTGACTGATGCAACATTGTTTTGTATTTTTAATGGGAAATGTTGAAAAATTATCATCACCTTAAAATTATTTGACATGCATAGGTGACTGTCAAATTTAACTCAATGTTCTGACATATAATAGATATGTCACAAGCGTCACCATGCAAATATCATGAGCTTTAGTATTCTTCCATTATAGCTGACTATTAATATCAATCGTGCAAACCTTCATAGATCATTTGTTTCCTAACCCATTTCCAAGGCATGAAAAAACATCTATACGAAATATAAAAAATGCTCACCACTCAGTAGAGCATAACACTCAAATTTTTTGCAAAAATGATAGATTGAATGTTGAGTTGTGGAGATCAATTACTTCATATTAGCATGATATATTAAACTTTCTGGAAAGCATAATAACCGACATCAGTCACCTATGACCGGCATCGGTCAAGCAAGTAGGAACCAACCTCGGTTAGGGCTAACCAACATCAGTTACCTGTGCATGGGTGTTTTATTTAACTCATGAGAACTAGATATATTTTTAGCGTTAAAACAGATCTATTGATTGTAATTACATGGCTAAGTGCCCTAAGTTTGTATATGCCTATAGAAGCATGAAATCTAGGGTTTAGAAGTAGAGGATTGTAAGAATTGATGATTATTGTGAGAATAATTGTGAGAGAGAGAATTCTTGGTGAAGAAGGAGAAGCTTGAGAGAAAGAAAGTAATTTACATCTGAGAGGTGTGGAAAATTGTAAATATTCATTATATATCTTTTGAAAGCTTTGGATAATAGATTGGATTTCTTCTTTGTGGATGCAGCCCACACTGGGTGAATCATGTTAAATCTAGTGTTGATTTAAATCTCTTGTTCTATATATTTCTTTTGGTATAATATCCACTTTTATTGCATGTATACTTAGATTTGATATATTATCTGTACAACCTTGTGTTAACCCCAACAACTGATATCAGAGCTTTGTTTGAGGGTTTTGTGTGTTGACATATTTACTCACAGAGGGTTTTCTGATTGAGTGGGAGCTACATTAATGGAAAACAAAAATAAATACAAGGTAGAGAAGTTTGATGGGAAAAATTATCAATTATGGAAGATGCAGATTGAGGATTATCTGTATCAAAGAGATTTGTACTTATTGTGGGATGAAAATTCCAGACCTACGAAGCTGACTCATGAAAAATGGAATATTCTTAACAAAAAGGCTTTGGGATCTATAGAAGCGAATTCTATAGTAGAGTTAATGAAATCTATTTCTAATTTATATGAAAAAACCTGGTGCTTCAAATAAAGTTTATTTGATGAAGAAACTATTTAGCTCAGATGCATGAAGGTGGATCTACATCTAGTCATTTGAATAGTTTCCGATCTATTGTAAATTAGTTAAAATCGGTTGATATTTTGTTTGATGATGAAGTGATAGTTGGGATAACTTCGTAATGGTTGTTACTAATACAAAATTTGCTAATAATATTTTGAATTTTGATGATGTGGTTAGTATAATCTTGAATGAAGAAATTCGCACGATAACTACAGATGAATCATCATCTGGGAATGCTTTGAATGTAGAAAGCAGAGGCATGTAGAAGGAGAGATCAAAAATTAAGAATAATAGGAAATCAAAGCCAAGGGATGGCATATCTAAATCCAGAGGTAAGGGAATTACCTGTTGGAAATGTGGAAATAAAGGACATGAAAAGAAAGATTTTTGGTCAAAGGATAAAGAGAACCAACACCCAGACAAAGGTAAAGAGTTAAATAAAGAGCCAAATATTACAGCAAAGGTAATGCAAGATTCTCTTATTCTTTCTTTAGATAATAAAATAGAATCATGGGTTTTAGATTCAGGAGTTTTTTCCATGCAACCCCTAATAAGGGTTATTTCAAAAATTATGTCTAGGATAATTTTGGGCATGTTTATTTGGGTGATGATGAACCTAGCAGTATTACTGGTAAAGGGGAAGTTCATCTTAAATTGAAAATAGGAAATACATAGGTATTAAAAGATGTGAGGCATGTGTCAAGCCTCAAGAGGAATCTTATTTCTACAAGGCAACTTGGTGAAGTTGGTTGCATGGTTACATTCATAGCAGACTCTTGAAAAGTCACCAAGGGTGCTTTTAGAGTGGCAAGAGGTAAGAAGGTAGGAACATTATATTTATCCACTTGTGTTATTGATTCATTTTCTGTATTATCTACTTCAGATTCAGATGCATGCATATGTCATAATCGGTTGGGCCATATGAGTCAAAAAGAAATGCATATCTTAAATGCTAAGGGTAAGTTATCAGATTTGAAAGATTCAGATCTTGATTTCTATGAGCATTGTATCTTTGGAAAGCAAAAAAGAGTGAGATTTCTCAAATTTGGGGCAACTAAAAAGGAGAAAAATTGGAGATTGTACACTTATATGTGTGGGGACCAGCCTAGGTAGCTTCTCATAGAGGATCCTAGTATTATGTTACTTTCATTGATAATGCTACAAGAAAGGTATGGGTTTATGTATTAAAAATAAATTTGATGTTTGTGTTAATTTTAAAAGATGGACAGCCCTTGTTGAGAATGAATCAAATTCAAATTTAAAATGCATTAGATCTGACAATGGTGGTCAATATTGTATCAAGACTTTCAATTATTATTGTCCATTAAATGGAATACATCGAGAAAGGACGGTTCCAAGAACACCACAAGAGAATGGTGTTGCAGAAATAATGAATAGGACAATCATGGAATGTGCTAGAAGTATGAGGATACATGCTAGATTGCCCTTGCAATTTTGGGCAGAAGCAATTAATACAATAGTTTATTTGATTAATCATGGGCCTTCAAGTTCACTAGATGGAGGAATACCAGAGGAAGCTTGGACCAGAAAAGAGGTAGATCATTCTTTTCTTAAAAATTTTGGTTCAGAAGCTTTTGTGCATATTTATAAGAAAAATAGAAAAAAATTGGATGCAAAATCCAATAGATGCACTTTCATTGGTTATGGATCTGGTGATTTCGGTTTCAGTTTTTAGGATTTAGAGAATTCTAAAATTATTAGTTGTGACATTGAATGGAATGAAAAGAGAATGTACAGGGATCAAATTACAGTACCCAAGGACGAACCGGTTGAGAATTTTGTGAATGAAAATGAACTCTCATATTTAAAAATAATACCTACATGGTTACACAGTAACCGGTGTCAGTTGACCCTTGACGGACATCGGTCAGCTGAAACAGTATCAGTTACAAAAGAGCCAAACCGACATCGGTTAGCAGAACCGACGTCAGTTATAGGTGACCGGTGTCAGTCACTGTTAGAATTGGAAAAAAATGTCCAAGAAGTCTAGAATGAGCCTTCGGTACCCCAAACTTCTGTGAGAAGATTGCAAAGGGTAGGTAAACCTCCAAAAATATTTACACCTTCTCTATCTTTTTATTATTGACTGATAATGGTAAACCAGAAAGTTTTGAAGAAGCAATATAGGATAAGACCCACTTGTAGTGGGAGCATGGTATGGATGAGGAGATGGACTCCTTGGAGTTAAACCACACATGGGATTTGGTTAAGTTTCCAACAAGTAAGAGGACATTATAAAACAAATGGGTTTACAAGATCAAGGAAGAAGAGGGTGGACAGAAAAAATATAAGGTAAGGCTTGTAATAAAGGGATTTACACAGAAAGCAGGTATTGACTTTGGTGAAATATTTTATCTTGTTGTTAAAATGACTTCCATATGTATTGTATTGAGATTCGTTGCAGTACATGATTTACATTTAGAACAACTAGATGTGAAGACAGATTTCCTTCATGTTGATTTTGATGAAGAGATTTATATACAACATCCGCTTGGGTATGAAGTCAAGGGTAAGGAGAAATTAGTGTGCAAGTTGAAAAAGAGTCTATATGGGGTAAAGAAAGCTCTAAGGAAATGGTACATGAGGTTTGATAGTTAAATGGATGAGCATGGTTATTTGAGATGTGAATCTAACCATTGTGTTTATTTCAAAAGGCTTGAAAATGGGAGTTATGTTAATTATTTAATGTATGTGGATGATATGCTTATTACAGGATCTAGTATGCATGACATTGGTAAGCTTAAGGGAAAGCTAGCTCACACATTTTCTATGAAGGATTTAGGAGCTGAAAAAAGAATCATTGGCATGCAAATACACAAAGACAGGAAGAACAAGAAATTGTATTTGTCTTAGGAGGCTTATATCAATAAGGTGTTGGAAATTTTTAACATGAAAGATTCAAAACTGGTGAGTACACCTATGGTTGGACACTTCAAATTTAGAAAATATCAGTGTCCTTCATCACATGAGGAGGTCAAATATATGACACGAGTACCATATGCTTCAGCAGTTGGGAATCTCAGGTATGTTATGGTTTGTATCAGACTAGACATTACACATGTTGTGGGAGTTGTGAGTAGATTTATGGCTAATCTAGGTAAAGAGCATTGGAAAGCAGTCTAATGGATTCTCAGGTATTTGAGAGGGACATCTAGCATGTAGTTATGTTATGGAGGTTCGGATATTTCTTTATGTGGCTATGTTGATTCGGATATGGCTAGAAATCTAGATGGTAGAAAGAGCACTATTGGATATATTTTCATAGTAGGTGGGATGACAGTTAGCTGGATTTTGAGATTGTAGAAGGTTGTGGCTTTGTCTACTATAGAGGCGGAGTATGTTGCAACTATAAAGGATAGCAAAGAGATGATATGGATGAGCAGGTTCATAGAAGAGTTTGGAAAAGAGAAGGATGTTTGTAAATTGTTCAGTGACAGTCAGAGTGTAATTCATTTAGTAAATAACTTAGCGTTTCATTCTAGAACGAAACACATTCAGTTGAGGAATCACTTCATACAATAGGTATTGGAGGATGGGGAGCTGAAAATGGAGAAGATTCATACAAGTGAAAACCCTATGGATATGCTAACGAAGCCATTAGCCAAAGAGAAGCTATAGCTACACTCCACTTCTATTGGTCTTCAAATTTGATACTTGAAGAGGAAGAAACAAAGCTAAGGAAAGGATCCAAGAATAACGTTGTACATGTATAGTGCAGTAATTTATCTTCAAGTGGGAGATTGTTGAGTTGTGGAGCTCAATTACTCCAGATTAGCATGCTTTATTAAACTTACAGGAAAGCACAGTAACCGACATCGGTTATGGAGGGACGACATCAATCACCTATGACTGACATCGGTTAGGCAAGTAGGAACTGACATCGGTTAGGGCTAACCAATGTCGATTACCTGTGCATGGGTGTTTTATTTAACTCACGGGAATTAGATCTATTTTCAGCATTAAAGAAGATCTATTGATTGTAATTGTATGGCTAAGTGCCCTAAGTTTGTATATGCCAATATAAGCAATAAAGCTAAGGTTTAAAAGTAGATGATTGTAAGAATTGATGATTATTGTGAGAATAATTATGAGAGAGAGACTTCTTAGAGAAGAAGGAGATATTGAGATAAAGAAAGTACTGTACATCTGAGAGGTGTAGAAGATTGTAAATCTTCATTGTATATCTTCTGAAAGATTTGGATAATAGATTGGATTGTCTATTGGTAAATGTAGCTCACATTGGGTGAACCATGTAAAATCCGTTGTTGATTTATATCTCTTGTTATGTATATTTATTCTGGTAGAATATCCACTTTTATTGCATGTATGCTCAGATTTGATATATTATCTGTACAACCTTGTGTTAACCCCAACATTGAGAATTTTCATGAAAGATGTAATGCCCACTTCCCTACGACACTTAGTTGATTACCATTTTGAGTTATGCAGACTTTGGATATGGACATGACTTATACTTATGTTGATTAGCATGATGTTTTGTGACTAGATGCATTTGGATTATGATTGGATTTTGTTTTCAGTATGATCTACACTGACTCATGGACAGACTATTGGATACCAATATTATTTTTATATGGATATATTGCATGTGTTCTAACATTGGATTTCTTCGCCATGATGAGTAGAATGTAGTTGTTGAATTTACATTACTATAATTTTGGATAATGATGAAATGCATAATTAAGATGTGATTTAGACCTAGAAATAATGATTGATTAAATTACGTATAGATGTTAATAAATTTCATGCATATGGTCATTTTGGATACTTTGACATGGCAGCAAGGCCGAAGGAGGTATTTTGCATTTTGCAGGAAACACAGCATGATCACAACCATGAGGGGGATTGGGAACCAAACACAACAGGATGTCGGGTGGTTACAACTTTTGGTCGTCAAGGCAACTAGTGAATTGTATTGTGTTACCTTTGTTCTTCTATGTGTTAAGAAAAATTTCCATGAGGGGGAAATTTTCTAATGTGACCAAGGGGGTAAGAATTTTAATTACTTGTTTTAACTAACTTTAGTAGGTGTTTTTATTTGTGATATCTTTTTAAAATTTACTTTGCTAAGTGTGTTTAGATTAATGTAATATCTTGTTTTAATTTTTAAGTTTTGGAGGGAAGTCAAGTGGGTGTAATTAATTTTGATGGTTGGCTCCTTGAGCCTTGTGTTTCCTCGTGTATTGAATGTTGGTTTTGAGTGTTGACCACTTCAAATCCTTTGAATCTCGAATTTGAGATTTTGGGCAATTTTAGGGGACTTGTGGGACAAGTTGAACTTGTCCCACACTTCCCAAAATCCCTTACCAACCATATCTATGGGTTGGGAATCCAAAAAGGGGATTATTTATTGTTTTGGGAAGGGAAATGTGACTTTGGAGTGCACTTGTCTTCTTTTGCATTAAATTGTGCATTAAGACACATGAGAAGGGATGGATGTGGAAAAGAGATGTCAATCAACCCAACCACCCATTTATGGTGTTTTGGGATTTGAGTTGATTTTGGGAGGTGGCTTGAGGATGTGTGATGCGGCATCCTACATGGAGCCACATCACCCTCACTCCTTCCTTTTGTCTATTTATTGAAACTTCCTCTCTTGTTGAGGGGGTTGGAGTTTTGTTTTTGTTTTGTGGAAGAGTTCTCTTTTTATTTTTGGGAAGAGAAAAGAATTGGGAAAAAGAGAAAGAAGAGAGTGCTTGGACTTGCATGCTTGGATTGTTTTGGAGGGATCTTGGACAAATTTCTTGGTTTAGGCTTCTCCAATGGAGAGGTAGGAAACCTTCTCCTTTGTTTTGCTTTCATATTATTGTTTCTTCTATGTTAAATTTGTGAATAATTCATGTTTACTTTGGTGTATTGTGAAAAATGGATAGAATGCTTATTGTGTAATATAGGAGAGCTCTATGGGAATACTCATGAGGGAGGCATAAGAGTAGATTAGGATATTGTGGAGGGAGTTTGAGAGGGATGCCCATCTTGGATGAGAATGTTTACATTCTTACCCTGTCCTTGAGGGAGCCATAAGAGGACGGAGGCATAAGAGTATGGGAGGAAAAAGGGGTACTTGAGGGAGGCATAAGAGTCATAGGGGCTTGAGTTTTATTGTGGAGGGTTTTGGATGGGCATCTCATCTCAATGGGGAGGCATAAGGAAAACTTTCCCATAGTTCCTTCTCTTGTTGGCTTGATGAAAGCCTTGTTGTGAAATGTTTGGTGTTATTTGTGTGTCTCCTTGTTTCTTCTATTTTAACTTTGAATGTTGTGAAGAAATTGTATTGTGGAAGAAAGTATTGTTGTCTTGAGTTGGAGACCACCCTTCATTGTGTTGTGTTTGCGGCTCGGGGGTCAATGGAGGAGATTGCTTCTCTTCTCCATTGATATTTGGTTGGGAGGAGAGTGTTTCCTCTCCCCCTATCTTGGTTGTGCTTTGAGCTACTTGGAACTTGGAGCATGGATGAAGAACATCTTGGAACACAAGAACCTTATTGTTGACAATGTAAAAACATCATGTATTTACCCACCTTTCGTGGAGGAAAAATATAGTATTGCTTTACTTTCTTCAGCTTACATTATTGCAAATTTATTTCCACATGAAATAGAAAGTGTTGTAACAAATATTGAATGAAAGTTGTCTTTTTTTTTGAATTCCAATAATAAGTATGCAATATAGATGGAATAAAAAAGTTGAAAGGATGACAATCTATCTATTCTCCTTATTACTTGACTTGGAACCTCTCTTGAGTATGTTAATCTTGTTTACATGTTAATAGTTCTTGCTTTAAACCTTATTGAAAGTAATTTTGGAACCCTCTTGAAGGGTGTTGGGAAATTTTACAAAAACACCTTTCAATATTATAACTTATTCTTAATTATATACATCAAAAGCTTAAATTTTCCCTCATCTCATTTACATGTCTTTTTGCTTCCTAAGAATGTTTTATTTAATCCTTTATATAAATCTTATATTTTCTTCCTAAAACATCTATATTGAATAATTGATGTATAGATGAATTTTTTTTATCACTTTAGTTATATTTTATGTATATATATTATTTATATCATATCATATTTTATTCTATATTGTTGTTGAAATGACCTTAATAAGTATAAAATTAAAAAATGTATGGGGAATATCTTGAGCTACGAAATACATTTTTTGCAAGGGAAAACTGTTAAAAGGTGTGTCATTTTCCTCACTACCATATTATTAAGATGTGGAGTGGTAGTTTTACACAGATTGATCTTGAACCATTACAGAATTTAGAAACTGGAAATAGAACCTGGTGCTTTCTTTATCACCATAGATCTGATACAGTGCGCCTTGTTATGGTGCAAGCCTATGTTTACAAATTGCCTCACTTAGCATCAAAAAAAAAAATGTCTGCAAGCCTGATACATTGTTTTTTTTTTACCGTGCAAAAAAACTATATTTACAGATTGCTTCGACAAGATCACATTTTAGTTATCTACTGCTTGGAAACACAACCAAATTAATTACACAGAAATAGCTCAAAAGACGAGACTCTACAAAGGAGCACTCGTCCTCTATCAAGAGTTGAGCATGCACTATACTATGATACACCATTAAAAATACTCGCAAGATAGTTGTTTGGAATTAGTTGTTAGAGCTTACACATGATAAAGTTTATACCATGCAAAAATTACAAGGAGATGGTCGTTGGATGTTTCAAAGCTTGGTAAAGGGAATGGTGCTGCAAATGTTACAGTGCACATAGCACAGGTGCTAAGAAGCAAAATCAAAACAGCTTGTTCCTTGCCTGGAGTTTGAAATCTACAGATTACCCACTCCAACGCTTCAAGTTCCTTATTTATCCATTGCTCTTATCTACAAGATCTTATTGACACTGACAAACAGCATGAGTTCAGTTTACCATGAGGAATTCTGCATCACACTCGAGCAGATCCATTGTCTGAGGCAACAGAGCGATATCTACATCCACACTACCAGCTTCATCCTTACCAGGACAAAGATATACCATGCCATCAAACTTATTATTGCATCCATTTGTGACTCTCACAAGCTTACCCCATCCAAAATCATTTTGGTACACTTCAAATCTTGCGAAGGAGAACCACGCACTTGAGGATGCATTCAACACTGAACAGATAACAACATAGTTGAAAAACCTGCTTGTTGGAACTGCCCTAGGGGCCTTCATGTTCTGTCTGGTCACCACTATGTAGGCCAGGGCCGTGGATCTCTTCCACCCTCTGCCAAAGATTCTAAAAAAAAAAAAAACTTGAGGCACCTTACCCCGGGCTCCCTGTGCCCCTGTCCCGCTCGGGAATGTATAAAAGAAAGAAAACACAAAAAAAAAAAGAGAAAGACGTCTCCTTGTTGCGCCACCTCTATCTGACTGTCCACGCGGCCTGGGTGACTGAGCAATGGATCCACGCGCCAATAACCTTTTTCTTCACCTCCCTGTGAGCTTCATGCGTGGCCAGGTCAATGGGGAACTGCATGCCGAACTGTAACAACATAGTTGGATAAACTACTTGTTTAGGCACCCCCCCTTCTCGCCTGTAGCTCCAACTGCGACCTCCTATCCCTGTACTCGTGGCCTGGGCATTTGTAATGGCGTCCTCACCTGCTACTTCGTGGATTCATTCTTAACCACCACATTAAATTTTGCGGCCGGGGTAGTATCCAACAACCGGCAGGCGTAGAAGTTGAAGGATTGCAAAATCTGATAAAGTAAATGTTATGTGGCTGGAAAGAGTGACTAACATGCTAGGTGGGAGTTCTTAAATTGTGACAGTTGGGTGATGCGACCCACCACCCCAACCAAAAGACTTTAGCATAGTTTGAAACGTTTTTCCCTCACTCCTTTAATCCAAATTTCAAACGTATGTTAAGCATATAGACTTATTTAAGAGAAAATTTAGATTATATATATATATATATATATATATATATATATATATATATATATATATATATACATATATATATATATATATATATATATATTTATATAACTTAAATATAATTTAAAATTCAATAGACCTATAAACTATTTGGAAGATTTTTTTTTATGTCGTTGTTAAGATAGGTGTAATGGACCTTTATTCCTCTCGATGTATCAGATCCCTCGCAAATACATCCCGTGAGTCTTTTGCGTGATATTGATGTATCACTCAGATATTATAGCGGCATGGAAAAGTATACATCGAATCTGCTTTAGATTGGATGGGAAGAGTTATCGAGGTTGCTTGGTAGATTGCTGTGCACATTAGGGATAGGGGATTTTAGTAAAACACACTATAAATATCAAAAAATTTAAATTGAAAGAATCAAAGGTTCTATTTACAAGTCTTTGCGATGCTTGCTGGGCAAATTTTACTTACATTTTTGTTACACATTGTGAATACGGGGCGTGTAACCGAGTATTGGAAGTTACAATCTTTTGACATCTGAGTCCTTCGTATGTCAATACCAATATTAACTCACCGCAAATAAAGACGGATGTTTTTCGGCACCATATCGCCGTCGTTGATCGTTCATTACGTCGCCATCTATATATACGTACATTACATTTTGGTATCACAGCCAGGGGTTATCAAGCATGGGACCCTTGGGCAAAAGCAGATAACTATCCCCCTGAAACAAATAACACTATAACTCAGTTCAGAACATTATTGTATTAAAATATAAAACCATAATGATTGCTAATATATAGTAACTCAAGTAAATTATGAATACTAGCACAAGTTTCCCTAGAACAATTAACCAGTAATTTTGCACATGCAAAACCTTTCACAATTATTCTTGTTTGTATATATATATATATATATATATATATATATATATATTGAAATACTTAAGGGTTGCGACATTTGCATTATTATATTGTTTGTTGATTTGCATCGAGTATTAATTCTGATTTTTAATCTTAAACAATGTCAAAAAGCATTCTCAATAATAAATGACTTCAATTTTTGTTATTTAAAACACTCTAAATAATGATTAATAATGTGACTTATGAATTAGGTAACATGTTAAAAAATTGTGATACATTTTATATGGAGTAGACTATAAATTACTATTGTTAAAATATAATATATATTGTATTTCTGTAAGAGTGAGCGGCATGCTCTCTACTGCTTGACGTACTGTTAGATAGATATAGTGAAGGACTAGGGGGTTTGGTTCATTTGGTTATATAGAACCTGAGGGGTTCGGTTCATCTGATATCGCTTGGCGTTGCTGCCTATCTAGATTCTTTATATCTATGGGGGGTTCATCTGGTCGAGATGACCCAAACTTGTCATGATAGTAACAAGGTGATTTATAATACATGTAAACAAAATATAAACCATAAAATTTCAAATAAAAAGGTAGTCCTTAGCTTAAAAAGTGTTTTATATCGAAAATTCCTTCTATTAGTGATGATGTTGGCTCTCATTGAGCCCAATAGGGATCAAGTCTTGTTGTGTGCAAGGCGTGGAGATTCCTGACACGAAGAGTCAAACGATTGAGGTTAGGATTGTTCCTACCCGTAGTTGCTTAGCTGAGTGCAAGGCCTAGAGATACCCAACACATAGAGTCAAACGGTTGAGGCAAGGATCATGCCCTAGGTGATTTTGACGGTGTGGATGCCCCTTACCCGTAACTGCTTAGCTGAAGGTGCTCACTGGATTAGTTTCCTCGCATACTTTGTATTGTTGAATCTATATGTCATTAAACTAAGGCAGATATGACATTAAACTATGTAATCTGGTGCCCAATTGTGTCGCCCATAGACAAGGGGGGATTAAGCCCTAGGTAAACTAGGCAGTTACCTAGGGCGCTTGTAGTGAGGGGGCGCCTGAATCTAGAAATTTCCTTTTTATCAGTTAATTTTAGAACTTATCTTTAAAATAATTTATTCAAAGATTTAATATTCATGAACCCATTTATAGATATTATAATATAATAACATAAATTTCACGCATACAAATAAAAAGGTTTTGTAATATTTTTACAAGTAAAAGGAAATATGACATATTTATAAGCAGATATGATTGTTTTGGTATTATCACCCATTCTCTGATGTAACTCCAGATTATTTAGGTGTATAATTTGTTCTAGAAAAAGGTTAATGTATTATGTATAATGTCACTGGTGTATCTAGTAGAGGTGAGTATAATTTAAGGGAAAAAGTATTTAATTCTCTATTCTTAATTTTTTGGCGGAAATGTCTATTATTTTTTATGGAGGAACTTGTAGGCCCAGTCCAAATACAACTCTTCACAAAACTATGGGAGATACATAAATGTTCTTGTTTCTTTGTAAAAAATGGTGATTTATTTTAGGATGGAGTTCTTGTCACCTACTTGATATAGCTAAATAAGAGTTCTAAGAAGCCTTTTATATAATATAGTATTTTTTGCATTCTGAGCATCTCCTACCATTAATTTTTCCATCCATGGAATATTTTGCATACTTCTCTAATAATTGAAAAGATATTTTTATTACTATTTTATTATGACTATAATGTAAATTTAAAAATACAAGAAATAGGCATATTTTATTTATTTGTCTGGTGGCATGGCGTCGCCGTCTTTTTGCGTCATCACATTTTGGTATCAGAGCCAGGGGTTTGAAGCTGGGACCCTTGGGCACATGCAACAAATTTAAATTTGACTATTTGTGAAATATCTACAAATTGTATTTATAAACACTATCAAACCACACATAGTACTATTTATATTAAGCATGTTAACTTTTACAATTGTGTTTTATTCACAACTAGAATTTAGTATACTCTTTTATTTTTTTTAAACATATACTTGAAATTTTGTGAATAATACACAATCAATATGTTAGTATAGGTTGATTTTTAACCTTTGTATTTATAAATTTGTTAATGTATATATAGTTCTTGTCTAAACCAAAAAAAAGGTGTGAAACTATGAAATTTTGAGACATTATATTTATGTAGTGATACAAAATATCATAATTCTATTTTCAAAAGTTTACTTTTTTAACATGTGAAGAAAATGTGATTTTTCCATAGTAAAATTCCGAGAATATGGATATTTCATGATTTGCAATTTTACTTATATGAAAACATGAAAAAATGTAATTTAATCTGAATATTTAACATATTTAATTGTGACTTTATGAAATTGTAGAAAATCTACATAGAAGCTTATACAAATTATCCATTTAATGTTGATAATTCACAAACTAGAACAATGAACTTCTAGTAGTGAATGCATAGCACTATATGGATGCAAGTGATGTAATAGATGTAGTGATAGTAGTGATAAGATGCAATGACCTAGGACCCCTATTGTGCTCTTATAATTTTATATTTATAGGGCTCTCTAGATCAATTTCTTAACTAATCCCGACAAGGCTGACTGAGAAGAAGATAAGAATTACCAATAACTAGAAGTGACCCAAAATGAAGCGAAAGAAGTTGTGTATAGACAGGGGTGCCCAAAATGGCACCAAAGCACCCTAATATATGTTGGGGCACCCTAATTTGGGGATAGAATGTCAGAAAGGTCATGAAATGGGTTGATAGGTATTGAGAAATATGCGGAAAAGACGAAATAAAAAATAAAAAAACGGTGGCAAAAAGGTGGGATTAATTAGTACTTTGTACACTTGAGAACCTTCTAAATAGTAGTATAAGACTGGGCTATATATTTTCTAATGTGCAATATTTTTATCTACAAACAAAGATCTAGGGTCTGGGTTCAAGTCATGATCCCACCCTCCAGGAATTTGAATTCCAATATCGCATGCAGATCCTTTCATCCATATTAATTGACTAAAAAAACTATTGACATTAATTATTAATTGAATATATATTGAACATTTTGAATTATTATGAATGTGAATAACAAAAGAATTGAACCAATGTTCACAGCAAAGTATGTTTGAAATTAAAAAATTTATAATGAGTTATTATATTTATTGTTACGATCTCATTATGAGTAGTATTTTTTTTTGTACAAAACATATTCTGAAGACAAAAAATGTATGATAAAACAATGATGTTATTCTTATAGTTATAAACGAATTATTCATTCATTAATGAAGATAAACATGTGATGTTATTTCATGTGAAACCTTATTTATTAACAATAACTATATGTTACGATAATATAATATTATATGATCGTAAACAATGATGACATTTAATAAAGATATTATAATTAGCTAACACAAATGAATGTCACGTATCAATATGATATAACCTAGCATAAACTGAAGTCAGTTACTTATTGTAAACATATAAATAATTTATAAATGAAGAACAAATATCACAAAACATCATTCACGTCATTTGGATATTTTCTGATGCCATCTTTGAGAGGACCTAGTATGGGAAGCCTAAAGATCACGTAGGGGACACATCAGGACATCAGGGTGCATCTGAGAGCTCAGTCAGTAGGAGCTCGTCAGCAGAGACCTTGACAGTCCATAGCTTGATCATTAAAATCGATCTGTATCTCAGTCATCTAGAGTACCAGCTGGAGCTAACTTCTCACTGGAGAGGACCAATGCAGCTGTTATGGTTACGAGACGGTTGTTGACGAAGACATATTTGGAGAGATTTCCCGCATAACCCTACCAAGGGTAAGACACAGAGCTCAAAGCCTACCGTTGGAGATATGGCATGGAGTCATCTGATCTACACTAGCGGTCGAGAACCGCCAGGCTTGAGCATCAGAGTACTGTGATTGAGACGACAGGTAGTATTGGTGGTATTTCCACCTCTATATTATTTGATTCTGGTTCTTCTGATTCATTCATTGCACCATTTTAGTAGAGCATTATAGGTTGGTGGCAGTTAGGCAGGGCCGTATTGGGACGTTGAGATGGCTTCTGGAGCCAAGATTTCTGTAGACTCCTTAGTCAAGGAGTGTGTAGTGGATTTGGGACCCTTCACCACTACTTCTGATCTTAGGATCCTTCCATTAGGATCTTATGGCATCATTTTAGGCATAGATTGGTTGTCCGTCACAGAGCTAGAGTGCATTGTTACCATAAGACTATTGCTTGCATAGATGATCTTGGAGTAGAGTCAAGGCGTGATATCAGGAGTTAGGAGGGCCATATCCATTACACCATCTCCGCTATGCAGCTTAAGTGGTGTGCACGACAGGGTTGTCAGATGTTTGCTATTGCGGTCAGTGATAGATCAGAGGATGAGTCGAAAGGACCTTCCCTCGATGATCATCCTATCTTGTCAGAGTTTACCGATGTGTTCCCAGGGGAGCTACCAGGATTACCTCCCCCACGTGAGATCGACTTCCATATAGATCTAGTTCTGGGCGTAGAGCCTATCTCACGAGCACCTTATCGGATGACTACACCTAAGTTATGTGAGCTCAAGTTATAGCTTGAGGACCTTCTGGAGAAAGGCCTAATTCATCCTATTGTATCCCCTTGGGGTGTACCAGTTATCTTCGTGAAGAAGAAAGATGGATCTCTTTGGTTGTGCATTGATTACCGTCAGCTGAATAAAGTAACGATCAAGAATCGTTACCCCCTTCCATGCATTGATGATTTATTTAATCAGATGAAGGGGGCTACCATTTTCTCCAAGATAGATCTTAAGTCAGGGTACCATCAGCTCAGGATTGCGGAGACAGATATTCACAAGATAGCTTTCTGCACGAGATATGGCCACTACGAGTTCACAGTGGTACCGTTCGGTTTGATAAATGCCCCCGCAGTGTTTGTGAGTTTGATGAAAGGGGTGTTCAGGACCTTCCTTGATCGCTTCATGCTCATGGTTTATCTTGATGACATTCTGATTTACTCACGCACACGTCAGGAGCACGAGGATCACCTTTGCCAAGTTCTTCAGTGTCTTCGCGAGCAGCGCCTTTACGAGAACTTGGAGAAGTGTGCGTTCTTTCAGCCTGAGGTCCAGTATTTGGGCCATATCATTTCAGGGGAAGGTATTACAATCGATCCTTCCAAGATTTGAGCCATCATGGATTGGCCAGCACCCACTAGTGTGATCGAGGTGCATAGTTTCATGGGTCTAGCAGGGTACTACAGGAGGTTTGTTCAAGACTTTTCTCAGATTGCGAACCCTATCACTTCTCTTCAGTGGAAAGGGAAGAAGTTTTTATGGTCAGATAGATGTGAGCAGGCCTTCAGTACACTGAAGGAATGCCTTACGAGAGCACCTATCCTTGTAGTGCCAGATCCTCATGGAGAGTTTTTCGTGTGCACAGATGCTTCCTTGGCAGGAATTGGAGGAGTGCTAATGCAGGAGGGTAGAGTAGTTGCCTTTGAGTCTCGCAAACTCAAAGATTATGAGATAAATTATCCGACCCATGACCTTGAGCTTGTAGCAGTAGTACATGCCTTAGTAAAGTGGAGACATTTTCTCCTTGGCCAGAGATTTACACTCAGGACTGATCACTTGAGCCTTCGCCACCTCTTCACGTAGCCCAATCTCAATGCTCGTCAGCGACATTGGATGGAGTTACTCTGTGAGTATGACATGGAGATAGAGCATGTGAAAGGGAAGGAGAATGTGGTTGCAGATGCCTTGAGTAGGTGGAGACATGTGGCTATGGCCACCTCAGTGGGCACAGATTTGCGGAGTAGGATCTTGCAGCAGCTTCCTCAGGATAGTTTCTACCTTGCAGCCAGAGTAGAGATTGAGTCTCAGAGATCCCCTTGAGGGAAGATTTGATGGATTTTATTTAGAGGCGGATGGCCTTCTCAGACACAGAGGTCGGATATATGTTCCTAGAGATGGAGGCTTGAGACATGACATTTTGACAGTGGCCCATCATGCACCGTATTCAGCCCATCCCGAGTTGAAGAAGATGCACGCCACCTTGAGACAGTTGTACTTTTGGAGAGGACTTCGGAGAGACATAGCTTCTTTTGTATCCCACTGTTTAGAGTGTCAGAGGGTGAAGGCCGAGCATCAACATCCGACTGGCCTTCTCTATCTTCACGCCATACCAGAGTGGAAGTGGGACACATTTCTATGGATTTCATTGTTGGGTTGCCGACGTCAAGATACCATCAGGACGCCATCATGGTCACGGTGGATAAATTGATGAAGGTAGCTCACTTTTCTCCAATGAAGACCACCTATACAGCGAGTGCGGTGGCACGAGTATACCTTGATGAGATTTTCAGACTACATGGGATTCCGCAGAAGATCATTTGCGACCGCGACCCTTTGTACACCTCCCATTTCTAGACCACCATGCAGTATGCCCTCGGGACGAGGATTAATTTCAGCACAGCTTATCACCCTGAGACAGATGGACAGACAGAGAGGGTGAATCAGATTTTGGAGGACATGCTCAGGATGTACGTGATGGATCATTAGTCGAGATGGGAGGAGTATCTGTATTTGGTGGAGTTTTCCTACAATAATAGTTTCCAGAGTTCTATAGGCATGGCTCCTTTTCAGGCATTATATGGTAGAGAGTGCAGGACACCTCTAGCCTATCTGGGATAGGATTGAGGACAGGGTTTCTCTTGGACCAGTTTTGTTACAGGACATGGAGCAGCAGGTTTCCTTGATCAGACAGAGATTGCAGGAGGCGCAGGATAGACAGAAGAAGTATGCAGACCAGCATAGGACAGATCGCAGTTTTGAGGTAGGCACGAAGGTGTTCCTTCGTGTCAGACCGCATAAGAGCCCTATCCGTTATGGAAAAGGTTCTAAGCTTGCTCCTAGATTTGTGGGTCCCTTTGAGATCTTGGAGCGCCTCGGCCCCTTAGCCTATCGTCTAGCACTGCCACCTAGCTTATCGCGCGTCCATGATGTATTTCACGTTTATGTGCTTAGGAGATATGTTTCTGATCCTTCTCATGTGCTAGATTGGACTGCATTGCAGGTGCAGGATCAAAGGCAGGTGATGGTGGAGCCCGTGCACATTTTAGATCGCAGGAAACTGGGCCTTCGCAGCAGAGAGATTGATCAGGTTCGGGTCCAATGGGACATGTACGATGAGACTGCTGCTACTTGGGAGGATGCTACATCATTGCGAGCTCAGTTTCCACACTTATTTCAGTGACTTCCAGGAGGGAGTCTAGTCTAAGGGGAGGGGGATGTAATGCCCACTTCCCTACGACACTTAGTTGATTACCATTTTGAGTTATGCAGACTTTGGATATGGACATGACTTATACTTATGTTGATTAGCATGATGTTTTGTGACTAGATGCATTTGGATTATGATTGGATTTTGTTTTCAGTATGACCTACACTGACTCATGGACAGACTATTGGATACCGATATTATTTTTATATGGATATATTGCATGTGTTCTAACATTGGATTTCTTCGCCATGATGAGTAGAATGTAGTTGTTGAATTTACATTACTATAATTTTGGATAATGATGAAATGCATAATTAAGTTGTGATTTAGACCTAGAAATAATGATTGATTAAATTACGTATAGATGTTAATAAATTTCATGCATATGGTCATTTTGGATATTTTGACATGGCCAGCAAGGCCGAAGGAGGTATTTTGCATTTTGCAGGAAACACAGCATGATCACAACCATGAGGGGGATTGGGAACCAAACACAACAGGATGTCGGGTGGTTACAACTTTTGGTCGTCAAGGCAACTAGTGAATTGTATTGTGTTACCTTTGTTCTTCTATGTGTTAAGAAAAATTTCCATGAGGGGGAAATTTTCTAATGTGACCAAGGGGGTAAGAATTTTAATTACTTGTTTTAACTTACTTTAGTAGGTGTTTTTATTTGTGATATCTTTTTAAAATTTACTTTGCTAAGTGTGTTTAGATTAATGTAATATCTTGTTTTAATTTTTAAGTTTTGGAGGGAAGTCAAGTGGGTGTAATTAATTTTGATGGTTGGCTCCTTGAGCCTTGTGTTTCCTCATGTATTGAATGTTGGTTTTGAGTGTTGACCACTCCAAATCCTTTGAATCTCGAATTTGAGATTTTGGGCAATTTTAGGGGACTTGTGGGACAAGTTGAACTTGTCCCACACTTCCCAAAACCCCTTACCAACCATATCTATGGGTTGGGAATCCAAAAAGGGGATTATTTATTGTTTTGGGAAGGGAAATGTGACTTTGGAGTGCACTTGTCTTCTTTTGCATTAAATTGTGCCTTAAGACACATGGGAAGGGATGGATGTGGAAAAGAGATGTCAATCAACCCAACCACCCATTTATGGTGTTTTGGGATTTGAGTTGACTTTGGGAGGTGGCTTGAGGATGTGTGATGTGGCATCCTACATGGAGCCACATCACCCTCACTCCTTCCTTTTGTCTATTTATTGAAACTTCCTCTCTTGTTGAGGGGGTTGGATTTTTGTTTTTGTTTTGTGGAAGAGTTCTCTTTTTATTTTGGGAGAGAAAAGAATTGGGAGAAAGAGAAAGAAGAGAGTGCTTGGACTTGCATGCTTGGATTGTTTTGGAGGGAGCTTGGACAAATTTCTTGGTTTAGGCTTCTCCAATGGAGAGGTAGGAAACCTTCTCCTTTGTTTTGCTTTCATATTATTGTTGCTTCTATGCTAAATTTGTGAATAATGCATGTTTACTTTGGTGTATTGTGAAAAATGGATAGAATGCTTATTGTGTAGTATAGGAGAGGTCTATGGGAATACTCATGAGGGAGGCATAAGAGTAGATTAGGATATTGTGGAGGGAGTTTGAGAGGGATGCCCATCTTGGGTGAGAATGTTTACATTCTTACCTTGTCCTTGAGGGAGCCATAAGAGGAGGGAGGCATAAGAGTATGGGAGGAAAAAGGGGTACTTGAGGGAGGCATAAGAGTCATAGGGGCTTGAGTTTTATTGTGGAGGGTTTTGGATGGGCATCTCATCTCATTTGGGAGGCATAAGGAAAACTTTCCCATAGTTCCTTCTCTTGTTGGCTTGGATGCAAGCCTTGTTGTGAAATGTTTGGTGTTATGTGTGTGTCTCTTTGTTTCTTCTATTTTAGCTTTGAATGTTGTGAAGAAAATTGTATTGTGGAAGCAAGTATTGTTGCCTTGAGTTGGAGACCACCCTTCATTGTGTTGTGTTTGGGGCTCGGGGGTCAATGGAGGAGATTGCTTCTCTTCTCCATTGAGATTTGGTTGGGAGGAGAGTGTTGCCTCTCCCCCTATCTTGGTTGTGCTTTGAGCTACTTGGAACTTGGAGCATGGATGAAGAACATCTTGGAACACAAGAACCTTATTGTTGACAATGTAAAAACATCATGTATTTACCCACCTTGGGTGGAGGAAAAATATAGTATTGCTTTACTTTCTTCAGCTTACATTATTGCAAATTTATTTCCACATGAAATAGAAAGTGTTGTAGCAAATATTGAATGAAAGTTGTCTTTTTTTTTGAATTCCAATAATAAGTATGCAATATAGATGGAATCAAAAGTTGAAAGGATGACAATCTATCTATTCTCCTTATTACTTGACTTGGAACCTCTCTTGAGTATGTTAATCTTGTTTACATGTTGGTAGATCTTGCTTTAAACCTTATTGAAAGTAATTTTGGAACCCTCTTGAAGGGTGTTGGGAAATTTTACAAAAACACCTTTCAATATTATAACTTATTCTTAATTATATACATCAAAAGCTTAAATTTTCCCTCATCTCATTTACATGTCTTTTTGCTTCCTAAGAATGTTTTATTTAATCCTTTATATAAATCTTATATTTGCTTCCTAAAACATCTATATTGTATAATTGATGTATAGATGATTTTTTTTTATCACTTTAGTTATATTTTATGTATATATATTATTTATATCATATCATATTTTATTCTATATTGTTGTTGAAATGACCTTAATAAGTATAAAATTAAAAAATGTATGAGGAATATCTTGAGCTACGAAATACATTTTTTGCAAGGGAAAACTGTTAAAAGGTGTGTCATTTTCCTCACTACCATATTATTAAGATGTGGAGTAGTAGTTTTACAGAGCTTGATCTTGAACCATTACAAAATTTAGAAATTGGAAATAGAACCTGGTCCTTTCTTTATCGCAATAGATCTGATACAGTGCACCTTGTTATGGTGCAAGCCTATGTTTACAAATTGCCTCACTTAGCATCAAAAAAATATATATATGTCTGCAGGCCTGATACATTGTTTTTTTTTAACCGTGGAAAAAAAACTATATTTACAGATTGCTTCGACAAGATCACATTTTAGTTATCTACTGCTTGGAAACACAACCAAATTAATTCCACAGAAATAGCTCAAAAGATGAGACTCTACAAAGGAGCACTCGTCCTATATCAAGAGTTAAGCATGCACTATACTATGATACACCATTAAAAATACTCGCAAGATAATTGTTTGGAATTAGTTGTTAGAGCTTACACATGATAAAGTTTATACCATGCAAAAATTACATGGAGATGGTCGTTGGATGTTTTGAAGCTTGGTAAAGGGAATGGTGCTGCAAATGTTACAGTGCACATAGCACAGGTGCTAAGAAGCAAAATGAAAACAGCTTGTTCCTTGCCTGGAGTTTGAAATCAACAGATTACCCACTCTAGCGCTTCAAGTTCCTTATTTATCCATTCGCTCTTATCTACAAGATATTATTGACACTGACAAACAACATGAGTTCAGTTTACCATGAGGAATTCTGCATCACACTCAAGCAGATCCATTGTCTGAGGCAACAAAGCGATATCTACATCCACACTACTAGCTTCATCCTTACTAGGACAAAGATTTACAATGCCATCAAACTTGTTATTGCATCCATTTGTGACTCTCACAGGCTTACCCCATCCAAAATCATTCTGGTACACTTCAAATCTTGCGAAGGAGAACCACGCACTTGAGGATGCATTCAACACTGAACAGATAACAACATAGTTGAACAACCTGCTTGTTGGAACCGCCCTAGGGGCCTTCATGTTCTGTCTAGTCACCACTGTGTAGGCCAGGGTAGTGGATCTCTTCCACCCTCTGCCAAATATTCTAAAACAAAAAAAAAACAAAAAAAAAACTTGAGGCACCTTACCCCGGGCTCCTTGTGCCCCTGTCCCGCTCGGGAATATATAAAAGAAAGAAAACACAAAAAAAAAAAAAAGAGAAAGACGTCTCCTTGCTGCGCCACCTCTATCTGACTGTCCACGCGGCCTGGGCGACTGAGCAATGGATCCACGCACCAATAACCTTTTTCTTCACCTCCCTCTGAGCTTCATGCGCGGCCAGGTCAATGGGGAACTGCATGTCGAACTGTAACAACATAGTTGGATAAATGGCTTGTTTAGGCGCCCCCCCTTCTCGCTTGTAGCTCCAACTGTGACCTCCTATCCCTGTACTCGTGGCCTGGGCATTTGTAATGGCATCCTCACCTGCTACTTTGTGGATTCATTCTTAACCACCACATTAAATTGTGCGTCCGGGGCAGTATCCAACAACCGGCAAGCATAGAAGTTGAAGGATTGCAAAATCTGATAAAGTAAATGTTTTGCGGCTGGAAAGAGTGACTAACACGCCAGGTGGGAGTTCTTAAATTGTGACAGTTGGGTGATGCAGACCCACCACCCCAACCAAAAGACTTTAGCATAGTTTGAAATGTTTTTCCCTCACTCCTTTAATCAAAATTTCAAACGTATGTTAAGTATATAGACTTATTTAAGAGAAAATTTAGATTATATATATATATATATATATATATAGATATATATATATATATATATTTATATTTATATAACTTAAATATAATTTAAAATTCAATAGACCTAAAAACTATTTCGAAGATTTTTTTTATGTCCTTGTTAAGATAGGTGTAATGGATCTTTATTCCTCTCAATGTATCAGATCCCTCGCAAATCAATCTCGCGAGTCTTTTGCATGATATTGATGTATCACTCAGGTATTGTAGCGGCATGGAAAAGTATACATCAAATCTGCTTTAGATTGGACGGGAAGAGTTTATCTAGGTTGCTTGGTAGATTGCTGTGCACATTAGGGATAGGGGATTTGAGTAAAACATACTATAAATATCAAAAATTTTGAAACTGAAAGAATCAGGGGTTCTATTTACAAGTCTTTGCGATGCTTGCTGGGCAACTTTTACTTACATTGTTGTTACACATTGTGAATATGCGACTTTAATAAACATATTGGAAATTACAATTTTTGAATCTGAGGCTTCGTTGGTCAAAAAAAAAAAAATTGTCGCATTTTCGGGACGGATGTTTTGCGGCGCCATCATCGCCGTCGTTGTCGTGAGCGTGGCATCACCGTCTTTTTGCGTCGTCACAAAAGATGAAAGGTTTGGAATTTTTTTAAAGTAAATTCATTTTTGCATCCCCAAAAATCATAAGACAAATTGTGCATACATGAGGAAAATTGGATTGTCTTTAATGAAGGTGAATTTTAGATTAACAAAGATATATGTGCAATTATAAAGTGTAAAAAAAATGAAAAGAGGTCATTTACATGGCGATAAAGAAAAGGGGACACGTGTAACGTCTTGATTTTTGGAAGCTACTATGATAACCTCTTTTCATGATGTTGTAACTATGGAAATAAGGATAATTATGTTAAGATATTTTTTTTTAATCTCAAAAAGAATGTGTTACTGATTTGAACCCTTACTTACTGTAACTTGATTACTTGGGACATAGGTCATTATATAACTTGTGTTTTGCAAAGTGTGAAACAACAGACTTGCTTTTGTGTTTGATGAACTCATATAGTTGTTGACAGCACACCTTGAATCAATTCCATTGATCCAAGGTATGTTGCAGCCTTCTTTGTGATCACTTTGTTCATTTACTTTCTAATTTGAACGAATTTTGGAACCAGACTGAAGGTCGTTATAAATTTTACAGAACCTGGTTACATGTATAATTATTTGGCACCATGTTTCGAATGGAAATGTTCACTTTCTGAACTATATAAAAATTATAACGCCGAAAAGCATAAGACAACAAGAGTTTTGGTGCAAGCGAAAAAGGTATAGATATGTTGAGCATGGAACAAACGTCTTGCATTATGCTGGATATGAACGTAAGTTAGTAAAATTACTAAAAGAACCCATTAATTAAAATACTACGGCTACATTTTAACCTATAACTATGTTTTAGCCTATAACCTAACTACTACCCTATGTGGATTTTAAATTAAATGGGATGTAAATTATTGCAAATCCTAATGACTTGCGACCTAGGTGGAAACCTGACTATGGGCAATACAACCTAAACTATTGTTAACCTAAGAAGGGGACCTATGTATACATGCTGATGAGCAGATAAGAAGGGAAGGTTAGAAATTTAATAAAGGACATTAAATGATGTCCTTGAAGTTTTAAACGCAAAGTTTGGCGGGAACATGGGAAGTTGGAGATATCCAACTAGTAATGTAGCTAAGAAGGAAATTACATGCAAAAATTTAAAGGTGGAACTCACCAAATCTGAGTCAGTGGTGGCATGGAGATAGAGGAAAAAGCAATGCATTTTTTGATCACGGTCTTGGTGACCAACTCGCCTTGGAAAGGGGAAAGAGGAAATTTTGTGGTTATTGTGTTCATTTGGGTTTCTTGTATTGGCTCTGCATTTCTTTTGAGGTTCTTTCGAACCTACAACCATTCTGGTCACTGTAGCTGTTGTTTTGATTAACCACGGCTATCTTGGAGCCTATGGGAGTAAGGAGATTGTTGGGGAAAACTTGTTGTTTGTCTCTGTGGAAAAGAAGAATTCCTGAGGGCGTGGACGTGGTTTTCTTCAGGCCACAAGAATTTTTATAGGCATGTTGAGCTCTTCTCTTTAAACCGTTTTTCTCTTTGTTAAGAATCTTCATTAAAATAACTCTACTCTTTTATTGGATGTTTTTGTAAAATGAAAATGTTGATATGCGGATGAGATTCTGGGTTGAGTTGCCTTTTTGAGAATAAATACGAATTGGTTGTTTTCTTTACTAGGAGGGTAATGAGATGAAATCTATCCTTGTTGTTTGAGTTTTTATAGTAATGGGTATTCAGTTTTATTTCCCACTATGGGTTTGATTTGATGGAAGTAACAATGATGTGTAGATTATTTTCTGAGTTTTGTGCGTGTAAATGGTTTTTGAAAAACCGTGAGAATGTTTGATGGAACCATTTGCATGATTTATTTTTCTGGTCGTATTACAGTGCATAGAATACAAATTCTTTGGGACAGTGAATTTATTTCATCGTCTTAGCCTTGCATGATTTAAAACTGATTCAATGTCTCCTTATTTGGTTTGAAGTCCGTGAATGATTTTTAGGAATGATTTACTTAAATATGGAACAAAGTATCTAGTTATCTGTTGGATGGAATAGATCTTATCATTTTATTCTCCTTTGAATTCGATGATGAATTTATATATTTATATATATACGAACTACAGTCTAAACTTCTTTGTTGTTTCATTAAAACTGACCTGAAGTTGATTTCTTACTCTGGTGTTTGAAAAATGATTCCTTTTATTATTATGATAAAAATCATGATTTTGTTGTTTGTTGTACATTCTTGCTTGCTTCAAACCTAGCTGGAATGTTTGTTTTTGGTGAATAATTATGGTTATATAGCTAGCTGTACATTCTTGCTTGTTTCAGACCTAACTGGAAATGTTTGTTTTGGTGAATAATTATTGAAAACGATTTTAATTGAAAGATTCAGTTGTTTTTGATACTTGCGGAATCAGATCCAAATGAACTCTGGCATGCTTCCATGAATGATAGCTAGTAATTTTTATATACTGAAATAGAATTGTTAGAAGAAATCATCTTATGGGAACAGGTCTGTACTAACTAGTTGATATTCAGCCAGGCATTGAGAAGAGATAATATGATTCTTCTTCCTTTCATTCGATTATTGACCTTAATTGTTCTCTCTCTTTGACTGTTATCATTGATTGTTATCACTTCTTGTTTAAATCATCCAGTTCAGTTGTGATGAAAAGAAAGGGAATATTGGATGGGTAATCGGAAGTAATAATTATTTTCTTCTCTTATCCAGTTGAAATTCTATATTTGATATTGAATGAATTTCTTACTGCCTTAGGCATAAACAACTACATTTAACTATTGTTTTTATTCT
Organism: Taxus chinensis; assembly: GCA_019776745.2. NCBI lineage: Eukaryota > Viridiplantae > Streptophyta > Pinopsida > Cupressales > Taxaceae > Taxus > Taxus chinensis. The sequence continues at coordinate 321,190,476 of CM034146.1, forward strand.
TTTCTGATTTGAAAGAAGTATTATGTTGCTTGTTGAATTCTGAGAAATGACACCAGTATTGTCACAGTGAATGACTACTTTTCTCTTCTGCATTTGATTTGTTTGAAATTAAATGAATAATACGAAAGGGAAGTAGTTCTATTTGATTTTTTAATTAAAATTCATCTCTTGAAATTTCAACATAATAAGGGAATGGAATTGATAGTAATTGCATTAGAATAGAATTATATACATATGTGTATTAGCTCTTACAGATGTTTTTAATCTGGAACTATTTAGAGGAAATTACATCTGGTAGTAATTGTTTTAAATACAGAATGAACCCCTTGCATTATTGGAATAAAAACAGTAAGGAAATGTGAATAAAGTGTTGCGGGTTATAGTAATTATTTGGGAGAAAGTTAGGAAATATTTTTGTCTGATTGTGATGGTAATTAGGGGATTGGGTTGTTAAGTTGTTCATCCTTATCAGCACTTAATTCGTAGATGATGTCCATCTTAATTTATAAACATTTCATAAAAGCAGAGTTCTTTTATTGAGATAGTTAATCAAGAGCACCTCATTTTAATGATAAGTGCTTAATATGCTCAGTTCGATGAAATGACCCGTGCAAGTTAATTTTGCAGATGGATTCCGTAAGTGAAAATGAAGATATGTTGTTTTATGATGCTTCTTCTGATTAACTAAGGGATGGATCTTATCTGAGATTTTATTATTCTTCCATGAGGAAATGAAAAAAAAGAAAAGTTGTATTCTTCTTTCTTTACAAGTTGTTAATTCTGTTTAGCATGAATGAAGTCCGGTTGTATGGATTTGTAAATTGTATAAATTATAATCTAGAGGAATGAGTAAAAGGAAAGATGTGTTATTTTAATGGTTGTACCACGTTGGAACTGTTGAATAAGATTGAGAATATAATTCTATTCATTGAATTTGGATTTATTCAAATGATGGTTGACAGATTTATAGGGACATAATATCTGTTCTTTACTTGAATACAACTTTTAAGTTGGAATGTGTAATTAATTCACACTTAGGTCAATATGGATTTTAAATTGACATTTGAAAAGAGTTAAGTGAATATGAACTCTTAAATGAAAGATATTCAGAACTAGTATCTAAACTAATGAATATAAATAAAGAGACAATTGAATCCTATATTCTGATTTCATTAATATGTTTGATCCAAAGGATATTCGGTATGAGGAATCATATCTCCTCATAAAAAACCTTAACTACAGTAAGGTTATAAGGAATAAATGAATACAATCATTTGTGGTTAGACCTCATTTAAGTGACGTCTAATGAGATGGAATTCTGCATTTAAATGCGGTTGCGTATAAAACTTGGTTAAGTTTAGTAAGTTGATCTTACTACGTTAAGTTGTAGTGGATTGTTAGTCTAAAGCTTAAATTAAGGAATTCTGATGGAATTAAGCAATCCTTCAGTAAGGAGGAGTAAAGGCATATTAATCCTTAAGACAATTTAAGTCTCTCTTAGCTATGCACCTGTAACGAGAAGTGAGGTTAGAAGATTAGCACGGTTGCTCAAACTTATTCTTAAAATACTTAAGATTACAATTTAATCACACTTCTAGCTGGATGTGTATCCCTTGATGAGAGGATTTCGTAGGACCTTGGCACATGCTAGCTACAATATGGTGTCTTCATGAAGGCAGGGCCTTTATGACAACACAATGCTACAGTTGACATGTGACAACGCCCTCCCAAATCGAATCATCAAGTTTACATAAACTGGGACCAAGTTACTTGGATGAGGTTAGGAATGTGATCGTGTATACAGAGTGACTCAGGAAGACTAAAGGTAGCTAGACACACGCAGTCGTCTAGGGTCGACAAAGTATGTCTGCATAGCTTTAGTCACCGCAAGTGTCTTCCTATACTCTTTCATATTGCTAGCTTGGGTTAAAGTTTAAACTTGGATGAGAGGACTAACAAAGGTCAGAAAATACCATTCTAGATAATAGACGAAGTGAGGTCAAGGACGTATTCCATTGATGTGTATAACATCTAGGAATATCATCATGCAAAGCATGTGAAAATCTTTGGCCAAAGTATCACAAGTTGTTAGTTGCATTGCCCTAATTACCTAGTTTAAGAAGTAGGATTTCAGATGAGTATCGGTAACAGATATTCAGATAGGCCTCTTAAATGGAACACTTCGATAACTAAAATTGGTAAGAGAACCAGGTATAATTAGTATACAATGCATGGATTAACATGAAGGATCGGTAAGTAGCCGAGTCATGAAATGAGAGATCGTTGAAACTTTGAGCCATAAAATGGGAGATTGGTAGCTCTTTGAGTCATTACAGCAGCAAATGGTATCTGTTATATGTTTGAATGGCATTGAATGTGTGTTCTATATTATAAATATGTGAACAGAGAACATTGGTTTTAAAAGTATTGTGTGTTCTAAATTACGTTAATGGGACAGAGAACAATTATTAAAACTTGGTCATGTGTTCTAAATTATATAAATTAGAATAGAGAACGTTATAAAAAAAATTCCCCTGTTCTAATGTCTTAAAATGGGAATGTTACATCTTGGTATCAAAGCTGAAGGTTGCAGCTCTTGGACCAAATGATTCCACAATTTAATAAGTTTACATTTTCCTTTTAAACAGAAAATGGTTAGAACAAGAGGAAATGCTGCAAACAACCTGCTACTGGGTGGAGAAGCAGCCACTGCTCAAAAGCTAGATGAAATCCTTGCTGCCCTACTAGATACGAGAGATCGTTTGACTATTTTGGAACATCAAGCAATGGGCAATGAGGAGGAGGAAGAAGCTGATATAAATGATCAACCACCTCCTGTGGACAACACCAATGGATGGAATCCGGGTGTTGATAATAATAACACGAACGCTCCTAATCATCTTGAAAATTAAAGGACAAGATTAGTGGCTGAACTTATAAATGATATAGAGAGAATAAGTCCTCCAAAGTTTGATGGAACAACACTTGGGGATGGGGCTGAAAATTGGCTCAATGAAATGGAGAAGTAATTTGTAATAAGAAACTTCTCCGAGGAGACCAAAGCGATATGGGGAACATATCAGCTTTCTCAGGAAGCATCATCATGGTGGGACAACCGTATGGTTGAGTTGAACATTGTCAAAGCAGACATAACTTGGGATCAATTCAAAAGTTACTTTAGGAAATGATGGCTGCCTCAACTCTTTTTTTATCAGAAAATGAATGAATTTTAGAACTGGTCACAAGGTAGGCTGATGGTGATAGAATACTGGGAATGGTTTGCTAAACTCCTTAAGTATGTACCGCAGTACCAAGTTGACGAGAAAGTCAGGATATGAAAGTTCATAATGGGACGGAATCCCATCATTGGTGGCGAGGTGGATGTCCACGGTCCAACCACTATGGAAGGAGTTGTTGAAAAGGTAATAAGACAAGAACAGAAATTGAGAGAAATTTTTGCTCATAGGGAGGATATTAGGAAGAAGATTCCCAACTCTTCTTCATCTCTCGCACCCAAAAAGGGACCCTGGAAAAGGTTTGGTATGAAAAACAAAATTGTTGTGGATAACAATAAGAAATCAGTAATGAACAAACCTATTAATAGTGTGTGGAGCAGCTTTGCAAAAATTAGTGGTAATGGACAAAAGTCCTATGGAAGCTAGAGTGATAACTTCAAGGCTAGCAGTAAATTTGAACCTAGGAAGGGGCCAGTCGGAGGCTGCTTCAACTATGGAAAGGACCATTACATGAGTCACTTTCCTCTAAAGAAGGATGATAGCAATTAGCAGCATAGGATACACACTGTGATGGCTAACAAACAAGCTGAAAAACAAGTCACACCCATAGAAGTTCCGGGTAAGTTATTCAGTACATGTGTAGTCATACTTTTTGATACTGGAGCTACTGAATGTTTTATCTCTACTAAACTAGCAATGAAATTAAAAAGGAAAGTTGAATGAATGGATAAGACATGGACAGTGCATTATGGAAATAATGTTGTCCATACAGTTGATATGTTCCTTTTTGGGGCAATTCTTGACCTGCCTAGTTTCTCCACAAAAGTTGACTTGTATGTTACTCCTTTAGGGTCATATGATATAATTATAGGATTTAATTGGTTGGTGGAACATAAGGTAAAGGTTGATTGTTATGAAAAATAGATTTTTTGTTTTGATGACCTGCAGAAAGCAGCAATCATTCAAGGTGTAAAGCGTGAGGTTGCAGTTAGGAAACTAACAGCTATGCAACTAAAAAGGGCTAAAAATAGAGGATGCACTTTGTATGCTGTAAGAATGATGGAAAATGCCGAAGAAGATAATGATTTTATGGAAAAGTATCTATTATTAAGAGATTTCAGTGATGTCTTTCCAGAAGAATTACTAGGTCTTCCACCTAAATGGGAGTTTGACTTTGCAATAGAGATCAAGCTAGGAACCAAACCCATATCTAAGGCACCATACCGAATGACCACCCTTGAGTTGGTGGAACTTAAGGCTCAGTTACAAGAACTTTTGACAAAAGGGCTGATAAGACTGAGTGTCTCACCATGGAGAGTGCCGGTAATTTTTGTAAAGAAGAAGGATGGCACACTTAGATTTTGCATTGATTACAAAATGTTGAACAAGGCAACCATTAAGAATCTATATCCACTTACTAGGATTGATAATCTATTCGACCAGATGCATGGAGCATCAGTCTATTCAAAAATAGATCTCCGATCTAGATATCACCAGCTGAGAATAAAGGAAGAAGATATTCATAAAACAACTTTTAGAACAAGGTACGGGCATTATGAATTCATAGTGTTACCTTTTGGGTTGACGAATGCACCTGTCGCCTTCATGAATTTGATGAACAATATTTTTCAAGAATACTTAGACAAGTTTGTGCTTGTATTCTTGGACGACATTCTTATATATTCCAAAAATGTTGAAGAACATCAAGAGCATTTAAGGATAGTGCTAGAAATTTTGAGAAAGAGAAGGTTGTATGATAAATTATCTAAATGTTCCTTTTATGATCAGAGGTGCATTATTTGGGGCATGTTATAAGCAAGAACGGGATAGTTGTAGACCCTTCAAAGATCGCAGCTATAACTGAGTGTCATGTGCCTAAGAACGTGCATGAAGTAAGAAGTTTCATGGGCCTGGAAGGATACTATAGAAAGTTCGTTAAGGACTTATCTAAAATTGTTGCACCAATCACTTCATTAAAAAAGAAAGATAAAAAATTTGTCTGGAGTGACAAATGTGAATCTACTTTTAAAATTTTAAAGGAATAGTTAACTATAGCACCTATTCTAAATTTGTATGGAGTGACAAATGTGAATCTGGAGAGGGTCTTGGAGGCATTTTGTTACAAAATGACCATGTCATAGCATATGAAAGTAGAAATCTTAAGTTACATGAACAGAATTATGCTCCACATGACCTAGAGCTCGCTGCCATTGTTCATGCACTTCAAATGTGGAGGCATTACCTTCTTGGTAAGCCCTTTGACCTAAAAACCAACCATCTAGGGTTGAAGTACATTTTTTCCCAACCAAACCTGAATGCAAGTCAGCAAAGATGGTTAGAATTTCTATCTCAGTATGATTTAGAATAGGGTAGTAGATGCTCTGAGTCGTAGGAAGCACATCTCTTCCCTTATAACATTAAGAAATCAGTTTAAAGACAAGGTGAAAGATGTCATGGAATCTGACTCTTATTTTCAGCAAGTTAAAACAGCACTTACTACAGATCCAAATGATGTGAAGTATAAAGGATTTCGTTTTGATAATGAAGGGATTCTGAGGTTTGAAAACAAGGTATATATACCCTTGGCAAATGATTTAAGAAAGAAATTATTAACTAAATTTCATAATTCACCTTTTTCTGGACACCCTGGCATTATGAAAATGCTTGTTGATCTCAAGCAGCAATATTTCTAGAAGGGAATGAAAAAGGATGTGGTTGAGTTTGTGACACACTACTTGGAATGTCAGCATGTTAAGGCGGAACATATGCATCCCGCCGGATTATTGTATCCCCACAGCATTCCGCAATACAAATGGCAAGTGATAACTATGAATTTCGTTCAAGGATTACCTATGTTAAGGAATAAACATGATATCATCTTGGTTGTCGTCGACAAACTAACCAAAGTGGCACACTTCATTGCTGGTAATTTAAAAGACAATGCACCAGTGTTAGCAAGAAGGTTTGTACATAAAATTTTCAAATTGCATGGATTACCTGAATTGATCATATCAGACAAAGATCCGAGAATGACATCAAGATTTTCGCAAACGCTTAATGCGGCCTTGGGAACTAAATTAAATTTCAGTTCTGCATATCATCCAGAAACAGATGGACAGACTGAAAGAGTCAATCAAGTTTTAGAGGATATGTTAAGAATGTATTGCATGGACCAGCAGTATAAATGGGAGGAATACCTTCCACTGGTTGAATTTGCCTATAATAATACATACCACACCTCTTTAAAGATGGAGCCTTTTGAAGCATTGTATGGAAGAAAATGCAGAACCCCTATTAGCTGGGACAGCATAGAGGACGGAGAGGTAATTAGGCCAGAAATCCTTACAAAAATGGAACAACAAATTAAAATGATTCAGGAACATTTAAAGGAGGCTGCCAATAGGCAAAAGAGTTATGCAGACTTAAAGCAGGTTGATAGGAATTATAAACTTGGTGAGAAGGTCTTTCTTTGGGTCAAGCCGAAAAAGAGTTCTATAACTTTTGACAAGGCTGCCAAGTTATCACCTCGTTATGTGGGACCTTTTGAAATTGTTGAAATAATCAACCCTGTAGCTTATCGTCTAGCATTACCTCCTACTTTATCACAAATGCATGATGTTTTTCATATTTCTTTTCTTAAGAAATACGTATCAGATTTATCACATGTGCTAAAGGGTCAAAGCATACAAGTGTGTCCCACTTTGTGGCCGTAAATATTTTAAAATCTAACTAGTAAATAAATAATTAAAAAATACTATAAAAATTTAAAGAATCAGGTAAATTCTGGATTCCCTGCACCTTGGTATTTATAGCCTCTTAAAAATGCATGTTTGGTTATTTTATATGTGTTTGTTCATGTTTTGGTTGTCAAACATAGTTTGCTGAAAGTACAAAAACTACAAAAAAGTGGGACACAGTTATATTGGAATTCCTTGCAGGTCCAAGACCCAAGAATAATCATGGTTAAGCCCATTCGAGTGCTAGGAACTTTCCAGTTGTACTTAAGAAATCGCGAAGTGAATCAATGTAACGTCCAATGGGACCAGTTTACCGAAGAAAGTGTAACTTGGGAAAATATCGAAGAAATGAGATTTGCTTTTCCATTCTTGTTTGATCGAAATTGAATTCGAAAAAGTGATAATTCTACCAAACATGGACAATTATTGGTCTATTTTATGGTTATCTTAAAACATAGTTTTAATGATTAAATCTATTTTTGGTACGAACTTATGAATGAAAGGACGATAATTGAATTTTGTCCTAAAAACTCTATGAATTGGCTAATTTGATCATCGGGACAATGATTCTTTTAAGAAGGGAGGAATGTAACGTCTTGATTTTTGGAAGCTACTATGATAACCTCTTTTCGTGATGTTGTAACTATGGAAATGAAGATAATTATGTTAAGATATATTTTTTTAATCTCAAAAAGAATGTGTTACTGATCTGAACCCTTGCTTACTGTAACTTGTTTACTTTGGACAGAGGTCATTATAACTTATGTTTTGCAAAGTGTGAAACAGCAGACTTGCTTTTGTGTTTGATGAACTCATATAGTTGTTGACAGCACACCTTGAATCAATTTCATTGATCCAAGGTATGTTGCGGCCTTCTTTGTGATCACTTTGTTCATTTACTTTTTAATTTGAACGAATTTTGGAACCAGACTGAAGGTTGTTATAAATTTTACAGAACCTGGTTACAGGTATAATTATTCAGCACCATGTTGCCAATGGAAAGGTTTGATTTTTGAACTATATAAAAATTATAACACCGGAAAGTGTAAGACAGTAAGAGTTTTGGTGTAAGCGAACAAGGTATAGATATGTCAAGCATGGAACAAACGTCATGCATTATGCTGGATATGAACATAAGTTGGTAAACTTACTAAAAGAACCCATTAATTAAAATACTACGGCTACGTTTTAACCTATAACTATGTTTTAGCCTATAACCTAACTACTACCCTATGTGGATTTTAAATTAAATGGGATGTAAATTATTGCAAATCCTAATGACTTGCGACCTAGGTGGAAACCTAACTATGGGCAATATAACCTAAACTATTGTCGACCTAAGGAGGGGACCTATGGATACATGCTGATGAGCGGATAAGAAGGGAAGGTTAGAAATTTAATAAAGGACATTAAATGATGTCCTTGAAGTTTTAAACGCCAAGTTTGGCGGGAACATGGGAAGTTGGAGATATCCAACTAGCAATGTAGCTAAGAAGGAAATTACATGCAAAAATTTAAAGGTGGAACTCGCCAAACCTGAGTTAGTGGTGGCATAGATATAGAGGAAAAAGCAATGCATTTAATGCATTTATTGATCTCAGTCTTGGTGACCAAATCGCCTTGGAAAGGGGAAAGAGGAAATTTTTTGGTTTTTGTGTTCATTTGGTTTTCTTGTATTTTCTCTACATTTCTTTTGAGGTTCTTTCGAACCTGTAACCATTCTAGTCATTATAGCTGTTGTTTTGATTAACCACGGCTATCTTAGAGCCTGTGGGAGTAAGGAGATCGTTGGGGAAAAGAAGAATCCCTGAGGGCGTGGATGCGGTTTTCTTTCAGCTACAAGAAGTTTTACAGGCATGTTGAGCTCTTCTCTTTAAACCATTTTTCTCTTTGTTAAGTGTCTTCATTAAAAGAACTCTACTCTTTTATTCGATTTTTTTGTAAAATGAAAATGTTGATATGATGATGAGATTTCTGGGTTGAGTTGACTTTTTGAGAATAAATACGAATTGGGTGTTTTCTTTACTAGGAGGGTAATGAGATGAAATCTATCCTTGTTGTTTGAATTTTTATAGTAATGGGTGTTTAGTTTTATTTCCCACTATGGGTTTGATTTGATGGAAGTAACAATGATGTGTAGATTATTTTCTGAGTTCTGTGCGTGTAAATGGTTTTGGAAAAACCGTGAGAATGCTTGATGGAACTGTTTGTGTGATTTATTTTTCTAGTCGTATTACAGTGCATAGAATACAAATTCTTTGGGACAGTGAATTTATTTCATCGTCTTACCCTTGCGTGATTTAAAAATGATTCAATGTCTCCTTATTTGGTTTGAAGTCCGTGAATGATTTTTAGGAATGATTTACTTAAATATGGAACAGAGTATCTAGTTATCTGTTGGATGGAATAGAGCTTATCATTTTATTCTCCTTTGAATTCGATGATGAATTTATATATTTATATATATACGAACTACAGTCTAAACTTCTTCGTTGTTTCATTAAAACTGACCTGAAGTTGATTTCTTACTCTGGTGTTTGAAAAATGATTCCTTTTATTATTATGATAAAAATCATGATTTTGTTGTTTGTTGTACATTCTTGCTTGTTTCAGACCTAGCTGGAATGTTCGTTTTTGGTGAATAATTATGGTTATATAGCTAGCTGTACATTCTTGCTTGTTTCAGACCTAACTGGAAATGTTTTTTTTGGTGAATAATTATTGAAAACGATTTTAATTGAAAGATTCAGTTGTTTTTTATACTTGCGGAATCATATCCAAATGAACTCTGGCATGCTTCCATGAATGATAGTTAGTAAGTTTTATATACTGAAATAGAATTGTTAGAAGAAATCATCTTATGGGAACAAGTCTGTACTAACTAGTTGATATTCGGCCAGGCATTGAGAAGAGATAATATGATTCTTCTTCCTTTCATTCTATTATTGACCTTAATTGTTCTCTCTCTTTGACTGTTATCATTGATTGTTATCACTTCTTGTTTAAATCATCCAGTTCAGTTGTGATGAAAAGAAAGGGAATATTGGATGGGTAATCGGAAGTAATAATTATTTTCTTCTCTTATCAAGTTGAAATTCTATATTTGATATTGAATGAATTTCTTACTGCCTTAGGTGTAAGCAACTGCATTTAACTATTTTTTTTCTTCTTTTCTTATTTGAAAGAAGTACTATGCTGCATGTTGAATTCTGAGAAATGACACCAGTGTTGTCACGGTGAATGACTACTTTTCTCTTCTGCATTTGATTTGTTTGAAATTAAATGAGTAGTATCAAAGGGAAGTAGCTCTGTTTGAATTTTTAATTAAAATTCATCTCTTGAAATTTCACCTATAATAAGGGAATGGAATTGATAGTAATTGCATTAGAACAGCATTATATACATATGTGTATTATCTCTTACAGATGTTTTTAATCTGGAACTATTAGGTAGTAATTGTTTTAAATACGGAATGAACCCCTTGCGTTATTGGAATAAAAACAGTAAGGAAATGTGAATAAAGTGGTGCGGGTTGTAGTAATTATTTGGGAGAAAGTAAATCTTTTTGTCTGATTGTGATGGTAATTAGGGGATTGGGTTGTTAAGTTTTTCATCCTTATCAACACTTAATTCGTAGAATATGTCCATCTCAATTTATAAAAGTTTCATAAAAGCAGAGTTCTTTTATTGAGACAGTTAATCAAGAGAACCTCATTTTAATGATAAGTGCTTAATATGCTCAGTTCAAGTTAATTTTAATGATGAACTGACCCGTGCAAGTTAATTTTGCAGATGGATTCCGTGAGTGAAAATGAGGATATGTTGTTTTATGATGCTTTTTCTGATTAAATAAGGGATGGATCTTTTCTGAGATTTTATTATTCTTCCATGAGGAAATGAAAAACAAGAAAAGTTGTATTCTTCTTTCTTTATGAGTTGTTAATGTTGTTTAGCATGAATGAAGTCCGGTTGTATGGATTTGTAAATTGTATAAATTCTAATCTAGAGGAATGAGTAAAAGGAAAGGTGTGTTATTTTAATGGTTGTACCACCTTGGAACTGTTGAATAAGATTGAGAATATAATTTTATTCATTGAATTTGGATTTATTCAAATGATGGTTGACAGATTTATAGGGACATAATATTTGTTCTTTACTTGAGTACAACTTTTAAGTTGGAATGTGCAATTAATTCACACTTAGGTCAATATGGATTTTAAAGTGACATTTGAAAAGAGTTAAGTGAATATGAACTCTTAAATGAACGATATTCGGAACTGGTATATAAGCTAATGAATATAAATAAATAGACAATTGAATCTTGTATTCTAATTTCGTTAATATCCTTGAGATGTTTGATCCAAAGGATATTCAGTATGAGGAATCATATCTCCTCATAACAAACCTTAACTGAAGTAAGATTATAGTTAATAAATGAATACAATCATTTGTGGTTAGACCTCATTTAAGTGACGTCTAATGAGATGGAATTCTGAATTTAAATGTAGTTGCGTATAAAACTTGGTTAAGTTTAGTAAGTTGATCTTACTACGTTAATTTGTAGTGGACTGTTAGTCTGAATCTTAAATTAAGGAATTAAGATGGAATCAAGCAATACTTCAGTAAGGAGGAGTAATGGTATATTAAGCCTTAATACAATTTAAGTCTCTCTTAGCTATGCAACTGTAACAAGCAGTGAGGTTAGAAGATCAGCACGGTTGTTGAAACTTATTCTTAAAATACTTAAGATTATATTCTAATCACACTTCTAGCTGGATGTGTATCCCTTGATGAGAGGATTCCGTAGGACCTTGGCACACGCCAGCTACAATCTGGTGTCTTCATGAAGGTGGGGCCTTCATGACAACACAATGTTGCAGTTGACATGTTACAACGCCCTCCTGAATCGAATCATCAAGTTTACATAAGCTGGGACCTAGTTACTTGGACGAGGTTAGGAATGTGATTGTGTATACGGAGTGACTCAGGAAGACTAAAGGTAACTAGAAACACGCAGTCATCTAGGGTCAACAAAGTATGTCTGCGTACCTTTAGTCACGGCGAGTGTCTTCCTATACTCTTTCATATTGCTAGCTTGGGTTAAAGTTTAAACTTGGATGAGAGGACTAACAAAGGTCAGAAAAGACCATTCTAGATAACAGACGAAGTGAGTTGAAGGACGTATTCCATTGATGTGTATAACATCTAGGAATATCATCATGCAAAGCATGTGAAAATCTTTGGCCAAAGTATTGCAAGTTGCTGGTTGCATTGTCCTAATCACCTAGTTTAAGAAGTAGGATTTCAGATGAGTATTGGTAACAGATATTTAGATAGGCCTCTTAAATGGAACACTTTGATAACCGAAATTGGTAAGAGAACCAAGTATACTTAGTATACAATGCATGGATTAACATGAAGGATCGGTAAGTAGCCAAGTCATGAAATGAGATATCGTTGAAACTCTGAGCCATAAAATGGGAGATCGGTAGTTCTTCGAGTCATTACAGCAGCAAATGGTATATGTTATATAATTGAATGGCATTGAATGTGTGTTCCATATTATAAATATGTGAACAGAGAACATTGGTTTTAAAAGTATTGTGTGTTCTAAATTACGTTAATGGGACAGAGAACAATTATTAAAACTTGGTCATGTGTTCTAAATTATATAAATTAGAACAGAGAACGTTATAAAAAAAAATTCCGATGTTCTAATGTCTTAAAATGGGAATGTTACAACACGAGCATGATGGTGAATGAGATATTTGTAGTGGATTTGAAGAAGATGTAACTAATACATTACTTTTACATATGTTTTATAAACATTGAAGGATTTAAATCCATAAACCCTATGCTCAAATTACAATGGAAACAGTTACATATGAGGTTGAATTAGTGGCATGTGAGTGATGCGGGTTGAAAGAGGAATGCACGCCCACTTACATAGCTCGCATACATGAATGGTTATGTGGATGTTTGGTTTGTAGGCTACATACTGAAGCTATAAAGAGAGGAGATGTACAGGGCTAACATAATTATCGATATGAAGGACACACTGTAGACACATAATTTTTTGTATGTAGTTTAGTTCTAATGTAAACGATAATAGTAAAATAATGTTTATCAAGCCACATGCACGGATTTGAAAACAATAAAAGAGATAATTTCATATTTAGTAATGTCTTATATAATATATGTTAAAAGCCTAATCAAATTTAGAGTTTCGTGAATTGTATTGGATTTTTTGCAACCGTCCAAATGACCATCAAATGTCCCAAATGTTTAATTTCAAATGTAAATCTTCTACATGAATAAGCCATTAGGTGACAATTCTTTAATGAGAATCGCAATGCCACTAGTCCTCTTCTTTACATTAAATTTTTGAATTATTCTAAAGTATTTAACATTGAATTATTTTGAAGTAATTAATACTAAATTATTTTTAAATGATCAACATTATGTGATTTTTAAATACGCAAAATAATATACAAATTTAATAAAAACATTAGAAATAAATAAATAAGATTATTATTAAAATTATAAATTAGAAAAAAGGAACCAATGAGAAATTAAAGAAAGTGCGATGGGAGTTTTATGTGAGATTTAAAGAAAAATGTATATATTTGCAACGATTAATTAGTTAGGCGTAAAAAAATCCATTTGTTAAAACATAATTAGATCCAAAATTCACCCTCAAGGTAATTTTGATAACATGCATCAAATTCTTTAGTCCCAGGCAAATAGATTGAGTCAAGGAAAAAATTTCATGTTTCTAGGGTCCCCTCATATTTTTCTAACTCCCCTGTCCAAGTAGAAGAGAGCAAGTTCTGAGAAAATGTAAAAAAATTGCAAAAACAAGCTCGGGCCAGGAAAAATCACGAAAAATGGCTAAGTCCTAGTCCTCGCAGCATTTGGGACAGTTGGGACAAAAGGGCGCGAACCGGCCGAAATGAGCACAGATGATCCGAAAGCAAATGGGACATCCGGGCCAAAAGGACGCGCGGGACGCGGAAATCCGAACTGGCCGAAAAGAGAGAAAAAATTGGCTAACTGCTGAGAGGGTCGCCTTTGGGACAAGCGGGACAAAAAGACGCGAACCGGCCGAACCGGGCGAAATGAGTCAAGGCAGCCCGAAACAGTCTGGGACGCGCGGGCCAAAAGTACGCGAACCGGCCGGATCGGCCGAAATGAGAACTTTTGTCCCGGAACAGTTGGGACAAAAGGGCGCGAACCGGCCGAACCGGGTGAATTTGTCCCAGACGGTCCGAAAGCAAATGGGACATATGGGCTGGCGAACGCGAACCGGGCGAAATGGGAACAAGCGGCCGAAATGGGAAATTGGGACAAATGGGGCGAACCGGCCGGTTCGGCCGAAATCAGCACAATTTCAGCACTGTGCTAAATGGGACAAAGGGACGCGCGGGACGCGAAAAGCCGAAATGGCCGAAGGCAGGGAAGAAAAGTCAACGTTTGGTCCGGAAACTTCAAACGGCCATAACTTTTGACTCCGAGCTCCGATTTTCATAAAATTGGACTTTCTGGAACGAGCACGACGTCCTCTACGCCAAAAAAACTGGATTTCTTAATTTTAATGAGGGTAGATATATTTAAATAAAAGAAACATATTCGGCTCCAGTCAGTCAATGCTCATTCCCGTCAAATGACAGAAAACGCCTGCCAGGCCCAAAATAGCTGCCCGCACTCAGAAGGCCATAACTTTTGCATTTCTCAACGAAATCGCACAAAATTGGTACCGTTGGAATCGTGGTTCCGAGCCCGATGCACAGAAATCAAGAAATTCCATATTTGATCAGAAATTGATTGAGTTTTTTAAGGAAACGTGGCCGGGTTCAGAACAGTGTTTTATTTGGTAGCTGGGAGTGCAATTAAGAGGCATGGTCATCATTCCTTCTCTGCTGCAGCACATGGGACAGTATGGGGAGCCTTTTGCAAGTAATGTATAACCATTCCACTCAATTTAATGCCTCTTACAGGTGGTTGAAGGACAGATTTCGGGATTTCCATTTTCCCTTCTCTTTTCCTTCTCATTTTTCTATAAATTGGAGTGTTGGGCTCATTGTAAAAGGGGAGAGTTTTTGGGTAACAAAGCTCTGTCAAAATTGCTTTGTGAAGCCAGTGTGTTGCAGGCCCTTGTAGTGGACTCCTTGCATGGTGATCCAGGCCCTTATCTTGTAATAGATTGAACTGTGCATATCATGAAGCAATAAAATATCAGTTTGTGGATATATCTTCCCCTGCTGTGTTTCCTTGCATTCTTCTTGCCCCTTTAATCTTTCTACAAGTATATTGTGTCTATTTATTATGTTCTTGCAGGAATTCATTATCATTGTGTGTGCTTGGAATATTGCTGTGAATGCATTTTGCTGGATTATGGTGAACTGTCATCACCTCTTCTAGTGTGCACTTTGCCTCTGTATTTCACACATTTGGAGATTACTCTCACACCCTCTTTTTCTGGTGTATCACCGCTTTAGTGTAGGCTTTCATTTTATGCATTCTCTCTCTCTGGTCCCTTGGAATTTTAGGTTAGAATAGCTAGTTTCTCCTGCATTAGAGTAGATTGTGGCAGGTAGTTTAGGAGCAAGAACCAGCTTTCTCTGGAGGTCTATCTCAAGTAGCAAGTCCCACAACTTGGAGATAGTACCCATGTTATCCAATCACACTGGATGCTTAGAGTGATCAAACTAGAAATCTGATCAACATCCAGGGGTGCTGTGATTCGGTGATAACAGTTCTGGCACGCCCGGTGGGACCTAGAGGTCTTTAATTTCATTGCAACAAGATTGATGTGCACTTGTTGTAAGTTCCAGCTTTGAAGGAGCTTTAAAATCACACATCTGGCGACTCCAAAAGAGGCATAATCCACTGGTTTCTGCAGTCCAAGCCTAAAAAATTTATGAGAAGAATACAGACCAGGTCAAGAACTAGGGAGGAAGGATTGTTTGTTTATCTGCATCTATCTCCAGGCAGAGAAAGAAGGGGAAGAAGAGCTCAAAGATCTGCATCTCCACCTAATCGAACTTTGTCTACACCTCCACCTGGTAGACCTTTTCTCGCATCAACAAGGGTTCTCAGGCCAATCAGAATGGCGCAACCACTAAATCCCTTTGTCAATTTCACTGGCAGCAGCCCACTTGCCCTCAATGCACAGAATCCAGTTCCAATTGCAGCATTGAAGAACATTCCATTTTTCACTGGAGAAAATCATACCACTCCTGGTGATCATGTCAAAGACATTGCTAACGTCTGTGCAATCCATGAGATAAACGAAATGAACGTGGCTGTCAAACTGCTGGCATCATCGTTCAAAGGGAAGGCATTGCAATGGTTCAGAAGCCTTGAAGCTGGTTCTATCACAAATTGGAATCAGTTGTGCATAGTTCTCCATGAGCAGTTTGGAGAGAAGGGAGACAACTTGTCTCTTCTAGAACAATTGACAACTATCAAGAGAGCTCCCAATGAGCAGCTGACTGACTTCAACTTCAGATTTCAAAGGTCTTGGGATAGGATTCCAGTGGCAGTCAGGCCAACAGCAGAAGGTGCTTTTCTATACTATCTTAAAGCTTTGAATTCTGATATTTCTATGTTAATTCAATCTATGGGAGGCACAACCTTACCTGCTTCTTATAGCATTGCCATTAGGGCTGAAAATTGTCTTATTCAAGCTGGTAAACTGGCTCCCAGGCCCCCAATGCCATTATACCCAAGTTTAGAGAGCCCAAGTACTAGTCAAGCACCTGTCTTAGCTCCTATTCCCACTCCTAGAAATCAAAGTTCAAATGAAGCTTCCACTTCATCTCCAAGTGCCCCAAATGAGCTTCAAGAAGTTATGAAACAATTGCAAAATTTAGGTAATGAGCTGGTCACACTCAAGAGACAGCAAGCTCAAAGTTTTAGACCTTCCTATCAGCCTCAAGCTCAACCAAATAGGCAACCATATCAACCTCAAAGACCACCCAATCCAGCTGCAAATCAGAATCAAGCAAGGCCTCCTGCCAACAGACCATTTCAGCCCTACAACCCCAATGTTGCATCTGCATCCAGAGCTTTGGTGCCAGTCCAAAATAACATGGCCCAAGAGTATGATTGGTGTTTCCCATGCAGTCAGCCACATAACCAATCAATGTGCTTTAACGGTGCATTAAATCAGGCTCTAATGGTGCAAACCATTGGTGGGTCGCAAGAGTCCAGCCACGAAGGAGATCAGCAGCAGGAAGCACCTCAGCAAGGAACATCTCCGAACGAAACTACTCTTGTCAATTGGCAGGCTGAAGATTTCTGTGGTATGAATCAAATACCCTCTCAAAGTGTTGCAGCCAACACAAGGTCAAAGAGGAGAAATTTGGGTGAAGGACAGCCATTGGCTTCGAGTAATCCACAACCTTCTACCACTCCACAAGCCGCTGGCAGACAAACTGTAGCTCCAAACATACAAGGAGCATCCTAAACCAGCTCCTAAACCAACTCAGATGCCAGCTGCTGCTGCCTCATTTGCAAGGAATGAATGTACAGGCCAAGGGACAGCAGAGGGATACTTCATCTCCATTCAACATCATTGATCAGATGAAGAAGACAAATGTCAACATATCAATGTGGCAATCACTATCCATCCTAGGACAAAGAGATTTGCTACAAGCTGCCATGAAGGACTGGTCAACTTCAAATCACCATGTCCAGATGCAAGAGGAGGTACTCACAAATGCTGCCCAGCCTGAAGGAAATCATGGAGGACAGCAAGGTAAAATGTTGAAGCCCCCTCCATTTTATGTTTCATTGATCATAGGAGATAAGCTGGTGCATAATTGCATGATTGACTCTGGGGCAAGTAGTTCAGTAATGCCAAAACAGATAGCTGACCAGTTAGGGCTTCAATATGAAGTCGTCTCCAAGGGTGTAGTGCAATTAGATGGGACAGCAGTGACAACGGTTGGAGTAATCAAAGGTTTGAGCCTCACACTGCACGCATGTCCCAATGTAGTAGTGTTGCAAGATGTGTCGGTCATAGACCTACCACCACTCTTTGCATTATGCTTGTCAAGAGACTTCACTGCTAAAATTGGAGGCTATCTTTCAGCGGATTGGTCACACATGCTGTTCAGAACAAGGTATGGAACTAAGGCTACAATCAGGTCTGAACCTATTGCAAACTTCCACATTGAGCCTTACACTCCAAGCCAAATCAATGCCAACTGCTCAGCGTTTGATCAAGAAGATTATCCAAGCACTGACGAAGTTGACACCAAGGTTGGAAGCATCCCAGATTTGACTCTTGATGAATGGGCAAGCAAAGTGCATGCTTTTGATCCCTATCAAGAAATAGAAGAATCTGAGCTAGGAGTCTATTGCATACATGAAGAAAGTCAACCTATTCCCAGCATCACCAAGCCAGATCATAAGGACAAGAATGAAGTATGGCAATTGTTCTTTGATGGGTCAAGGAGCAGACAAGGTGCAGGAGGAGGAGCTATGCTCATTTCACCGCAAGGTATAAGGTATTACTCAGCCTTCCGTTTCCAGTTTTCCTGTTCAAACAACACAGCTGAGTATGAAGCCTTAATTCATGGACTGCACTGGGCAAAGAAGAAAGGCATCAGGAATTTACAAGTGTTTGGTGATAGTGAGCTGATCATAAACCAAGTCAAAGGAAAAAATGCTGCCAAAAATGATCTGTTGAAGAACTACAAAAATCGGGTATGGGATCTTATTGAAGATTTTGAAGCTTTTAGCATCATTTCCATCCCAAGAAAAAAGAATGAAGCCGCTGACAGACTGGCAGCAATTGGGGCTGCGTTTGATGTTGTAGAAAGTATCAAAAGTGAGAAAACTCAGCCTCATATCAAAGTGGTTGTGAGACCAGCTGTTCCGGATAACAACACAAGTTGGCAAGTCTTCGAGAATGATCAGCAAATTGTTAATTTCCTGCAAGAAGAAGCTGAGTTCTCCATGAGAAATCAAGACAAGCTGGAGCAGCAGTATGGTGACCAAGTGGTGCAGCTGAGGACTAACAAACTGCCAAAAGGCCTCATAACGCTGGAGTCAATCTTCAACCCGAATGATCAGTTCCGGAAGGAGAAAGCGAACATTCAAGTAAAGGGTGAAGATTCAGAGCCTATCTTAGTAGATGAAGGCAAGACATTACAAATTGGCAAAGTAAGTACTCCACAAGAGAAATCTGATTTTGTTCAGCTTTGTCAAGAATTCCCAGATGTCTTTGCTTGGACTTACAAAGATTTAAGAGGTTTCAATCCAAATTTGGCACAACATACTATTGAGTTGGATCCGGAATCCAAGCCTGTCAGGCAAAAGCAAAGGCCAGTAAATCCTCATATCGAGCCTCTCATGAGAAAAGAGTTAGGCAAGCTCATTGAGGCCAGTATCATCTTCCCCATCAAACACTCAAGTTGGGTTGCAAACTTGGTGCCGGTAAGAAAGAGAAACGGAGAAATAAGATTGTGTGTGGACTTCCGCGATCTAAATAGAGCATCACTGAAAGATCATTATCCGCTTCCATCAATGGAACAAATATTGCAGGTTGTAGCTGGTTCAGAAAGGTTTTCATTGCTAGATGGATATTCAGGCTATAATCAGATATTGGTGAAAGAAGAAGATCAATTCAAAATGGCCTTCACTACAAAATGGGGCACATATGCTTACAAGAAGATGCCATTTGGACTGTCAAATGCCGGAGCAACATTTCAGCGAGCTATGGATATGGCGTTCAAAGGCTTGATCAACAAGATAGTGCTGGTATACCTGGATGATATCACTGTCTTCTCAAAGAATGCAGCAGACCATCTCTTTCACCTCAGGAAAGTATTTCAGAGGTGTAGAAGGTTTGGAGTGTCTTTGAATCCAAAGAAGTGCATATTCTTGGCACACGAAGGCAAACTGTTGGGCCACATTGTCTCTAGGGAAGGGCTAACAATTGATCCTGAAAGGGTTGAAGCCATCCGAATGCTTCCATTGCCACACCACAAGAAATCTCTCCAAAGCTTCTTAGGAAGGATAAACTTTGTCCGCAGATTTGTGCCTAATTTTTCCACTCTTGTGAAGCCTCTAACAATGATGTTGAAGAAGAGTCTGGCATTCAAATGGACAGCAGAAGGCAAAGAGAGTTTTGAAGCACAAGCTCCAACTCTTATCAACCCAGATTTCTCAAAGGACTTCATGTTGTATGCATTTGGAGGATCAGATACAATCTCAGCTATCTTGACACAGCTGAACAGAGAAGGTTCAGAACAGCCCATAGCATTCTTCAGCCAAACCTTGGAAGATTACGAAATAAAGTATTCTTTCATCGAAAAGCATGTCCTTGCTGTCATCAGAAGCTTGAAGAAGTTCAGACACTTGGTCTCAAACAATAAAATTCAACTGCTGGTGTCTCATGCTGGTGTCAAAGACTTCCTCCTAAATAAGGATTTAAATGAGAAGAGAGTAGGTTGGATCACTCGGGTGATGGAATACGATATTGAAATCAAAGTGACCAAGCTAGTTCGTGGCAAAGGCTTGTGTGAGGAGCTCGCTTCCAAACAACCAGACGAGTCAAAAAATGAAGAAGATGCTGTCCTGCTACTACAGAATGATCAAGAACAACCAGCTGATGATGCACCCGTCCCATGTTGGACTCAAGACTTGGTGCACTACCTCCAAACAGGCTTGTGCCCCCCAGAAGTAAGCAAAGCAAAAAGGAGATACTTCAGATTACAAGCCATTCCATATGTGCTTGTTGATGGAGTTTTGTTTAAAAGGGACATCAATGGTGTTCTATTAAGATGCATTGGAACAGGTCAAGTTGAGAAAATGCTACACGAGTTCCATGACGGGGAAGCAGGAGGCCACTTTGCTCCACGAGTAACAGCTCTAAAAATCATGAAAGCTGGTTACTATTGGCCTACTGTGTTCAATGATTGCTACTCATGGGTCAAGAAATGCAAGAAATGTGCATTCTTCACGGGGAAAGAAAGGTTAGCAGCGCTGCCCCTTCGTCCAATTTCAGCGGATCAGCCATTCATGCAATGGGGATTGGACTTCATTGGAGTCATCAATCCAAATTCAAGTCAAGGCCACAAGTGGATTCTAACAGCAACAGACTATTTCACCAAGTGGACTGAAGCAGTGGCACTCAAGGAGGCAAATGAATCTAATATCTTAGATTTCTATGAAGGGATAGTCACGAGGTTTGGTGCCCCTGCCACTATCATATCAGATAATGCATTGGCATTCCTTGGCACAAAGATCACTGAGTGGGCTGTAAAAAATTGTGTGTATCTCAGCACTTCATCAAACTATTACCCTCAAGGTAATGGCCAAGCCGAGTCTACAAACAAGAATCTACTAAGAATCATCAGGAGGACTCTTGATGAGAATCAGAGGACTTGGCACGCAAAGCTCAAATCAGCCCTATGGGCTGATAGGATCACACCCAAGAGATCTACAGGAAGCTCTCCATACAAGCTTGTGTACGGGAAGGAAGCAGTTCTACCCATATCACTCGAGTTGCCAGCATTGGAACTCATGAAACAGTTGGAACTAGCTGAGTTTGAACCTATGGAAATCAGGTATGCAGAGCTGATGGAATTAGAAGAGATCAAGAGAGCACGCAATACAGGCCATAGAGAAGGATAAAGCATTGGTCAAGAAGACTTTTGATAAGAAAGCCAAGGCCAGGATATTGCAAACTGGAGATTTGGTACTGAAGTGGGATGCTGATCATGCAAAACCAGGAAAGCACTCCAAGTTTGATGCCATCTGGAGTGGCCCGTACATGATCATCGAATGCAAAGGTAGCAATGCTTTCCGACTTGCTAAGTTGGATGGTGAAGAATTGCAGATCCCGGTCAATGGAAATCTATCTCAAACGCTGCTACTAGAAAGATAGCTTCTCATCCTTGTAAATATTAATTTAGATTTTCCGACTGGCTAAGTTGGATGGTGAAGAATTACAGATTCCGGTCAATGGGATCTATCTCAAACGTTGCTACTAGAAAGATAGATTTTCATCCTTGTAAATATTAATTTAGAATTTTCCATTCCTCTAAGTGCTTATGCACATTGTACTACTGTTAGAGTAGTTTTTATTTCCCTAAGTGCTTGTGCACATGTCCTATTGCTTCTAGTACGTGCATGTTTGGCAGTTCATGAAGTTCCTGGAAAAGAATTTGCAACCACAGGAAAACCAGCTCAACGAATGTTTTGATGGCTTATTGATACAAGCTTTCAAATTTCAGATCAGCTGAGAGGCTATCAAACAAACTCCATGCCCAATGGATTGCTTGAAGCAACTGGCCGTTCTTCATCTGGCAGGCAGATGACCCCGCTGAGTCACCAAATTGTTATCCAAAATTCACCCTCAAGGTAATTTTGATAACATGCATCAAATTCTTTAGTCCCAGGCAAATAGATTGAGTCAAGGCAAAAAATTTCATGTTTCTAGGGTCCCCTCATATTTTTCTAACTCCCCTGTCCAAGTAGAAGAGAGCAAGTTCTGAGAAAATGTAAGAAAAATTGCAAAAATAGGCTCGGGCCAGAAAAAATCACGAAAAATGGCTAAGTCCTAGTCCTAGAAGCATTTGGGACAAGTGGGACCAAAAGGCGCGGTTCGGCCGAAATGAGCACAGACGGTCCGAAAGCAATTGGGACATCCGGGCCAAAAGGACGCGCGGGACGCGGAAATCCGAACTGGCCGAAAAGAGAAAATTGGCTAGCTGCTGAGAGGGTCACCTTTGGGACAAGTGGGACAAAAAGACGTGAACCGGCCGAACCGTGCGAATTGAGTCAAGGCAGCCCGAAACAGTCTGGGACACGCGGGCGAAATGAGAACTTTTGTCCCGGAACAGTTGGGACAAAAGGGCGCGAACCGGCCGAACCGGGCGAAAGGCCGCCAGACGGTCTGAAAGCAAATGGGACATATGGGTTGCGAGTATGCGAACCGGCTGAACCGGGCGAAATGGGAACAAGCAGTCCGAAACAACTGGGACATTTGGGACAAATGGGTGCGAACCGGCCGGTTCGCCCGAAATCAGCACAAGGAGCACTGTGCTAAATGGGACAAAGGGACGCGCGGGACGCGAAAAGCCGAAATGGCCGAAGGCAGGGAAGAAGAGTCAACGTTTTGTCCGGAAACTTCAAACGGCCATAACTTTTGACTTCGAGCTCCGATTTTCATAAAATTGGACTTTCTATTTATTATGTTCTTGCAGGAATTCATTATCATTGTGTGTGCTTGGAATATTGCTGTGAATGCATTTTGCTGGATTATGGTGAAATGTCATCACCTCTTCTAGTGTGCACCTTGCCTCTGTATTTCACACATTTAGAGATTACTCTCACACCCTCTTTTCTGGTGTATCACCGCTTTAGTGTAGGCTTTCATTTTATGCATTCTCTCTCTCTGGTCCCTTGGAATTTTAGGTTAGAATAGCTAGTTTCTCCTGCATTAGAGTAGATTGTGGCAGGTAGTTTAGGAGCAAGAACTAGCTTTCTCTGGAGGTCTATCTCAAGTAGTAAGTCCCACAACTTGGAGATAGTACCCATGTTATCCAATCACACTGGATGCTTAGAGTGATCAAACTAGAAATCTGATCAACATCCAGGGGTGCTGTGATTCGGTGATAACAGTACTCTCATGTCAGTGGTTCAAATCCCCTCAAAGCATTCCATGGCAGAAGCTCAAATCCTACATTCTAATGTTGTGAACCCCCAAGTCATTTGAAGAGGAAAAAATTATTTCTATGTTACTACTCCAAAGAATCACAGAGATAGAACACTGCATGTACAACACAATAATAGACATGGTGACAATTATGCTAACTAGTAGTTTATTTTAGATCTTCGGTTAATAGTAACGGTGACAGTAATAGCGGCCAATTGTCTATTTTGGTGCTTTTGTTGGAGGTATTTGGTTTCATACTAGTAAATTGTGAACAATATACGAGCGTGGAGATAAGTTGGCTGACAAATCCTATTTTTCAATATACATAGGGGTACGGTGGTCGCATTACCTGGGGAGAGGCTCAAAGGAGGAGATATGTCGACGACGTTACTACAGACCAATCTAATGCAAATAATCTTACAACTCAAATTCATCAGAAGACATTGATATGGTCCAAATAATCTACACCGACACATTCAAAGGGGGTAAAACTTCTTAATTTGAAAAAACACATTTCGACGTAATACATTGTATTTAATAATAATTTTAAATTGGATTGCATTTTTAAAATAATTTTAAATAAATTGTAATTGTGTTAATTATGTTGAGATGCAATTTTATAATGGAAACCTAGAGGAAGGGGGGAAGAGGGAAGGTTGTGTTCACCATGGAAAATTTTAGAGGTGAATATTCGTAATTAGGTGAATAATAGAGATTTCTTAAATCCCAATTAGTTATTTGGTCATCATATACCTACCCCCTACTTTGCAATAAAAAGATTATTAAATTGTTACTATTTCCCAGTCACAATACCAAAGGATTTTAGTTCTCAATGAGGTTTTTTTAAGAGATCGCCTTCACATGGATGGTCTAGGATTGTAATAAATTTTTTTCTTTGCCACATATTATAATGGATCCTTGAGTCACAATTTCCAACATTATAGAGGTTAAAATTTGTCGTTTGTGTGTGTGTGTGTGTGTGTTACATTTTACTTAAAATTTCAAAGTAAATACTTTTCATTTATCATCTTTGCGAATTGTAATTTACGATTTAAAACATTGATCTAATATTAAAATTAGGAATCAATCAACTTAATAACATATTTCTTTATGCTTACAAAATTCATTATAAAAAAATCTCTGTATACATGATGTGACATTCAATTTGTAGTGTATAGCTTTAACAGGTAACTAGCAAGTCAACTTTGATCCAATGATCCATTTTAAAATTTGATGAACAGTTTGGTGATCATGTTGATGCCGGTAATATCTTTAATTCTACTTTTGTGAGTTATCAACGCTAATATAATATTTTATGACTTTTCAAAATTATTCCTTTTCTTAATTTGTAGCATTAACTAGTATAGGTAACATTAACATTTTTCATTTATTTACTTCTTTTTACGTGTTTTTTTTTCATTAACTTTATTCTTTCCATGTCAATACAAACACAACAATGCCTTATCAATTTTGGTTTCAGCTTTGGTCAAGAATTCCCCAGATGTCTTTGCTTGACTTCCAAATAATTTAAGAGGTTTTCAATCAAATTTGGCACAACATCTATCGAGTTTGGATCCGGAATCCAAGCCTGTCAGGCAAAGCAAAGGCCAGTGAATCCTCATATCGAGCCTCTCATGAGAAAAGAGTTAGGCAAGCTCATTGAGGCCAGTATCATCTCCCCATCAAACACTCAAGTTGGGTTGCAAACTTGGTGCCGGTAAGAAAGAGAAACGGAGAAATAAGATTGTGTGTGGACTTCCGTGATCTAAATAGAGCATCACTGAAAGACCATTATCTGCTTCCATCAATGAAACAAATATTGCAGGTTGTAGCTGGTTCAGAAAGGTTTTCATTGCTAGATGGATATTCAGGCTATAATCAGATATTGGTGAAAGAAGAAGATCATTCAAAACGGCCTTCAACTACAAAATGGGCACATATGCTTACAGAAGATTCCATTTGGACTGTCAACTGCTGGAGCAACATTTCAGCGAGCTATGGATATGGCGTTCAAAGGCTTGATCAACAAGATAGTGCTGGTATACCTGGATGATATCACTGTCTTCTCAAAGAATGCAGCAGACCATCTCTTTCACCTCAAGCAAGTATTTCAGAGGTGTAGAAGGTTTGGAGTGTCTTTGAATCCAAAGAAGTGCGTATTCTTGGCACACGAAGGCAAACTGTTGGGCCACATTGTCTCTAGGGAAGGGCTAACAATTGATCCTGAAAGGGTTTGAAGCCATCCGAACGCTTCCATTGCCACACCACAAGAAATCTCTCCAAAGCTTCTTAGGAAGGATAAACTTTGTCCGTAGATTTGTGCCTAATTTTGTCACTCTTGTGAAGCCTCTAACAATGATGTTGAAGAAGAGTCTGGCATTCAAATGGACAGCAGAAGGCAAGGAGAGTTTTGAAATCATCAAGCATGCAATATCACAAGCTCCAACTCTTATCAACCCAGATTTCTCAAAGGACTTCATATTGTATGGCATTTGGAGGGGATCAGATACATCTCAGCTATCTTGGACCATAGTTGAATAGAGAAGGTTCCGAATAACCATAGCATTCTTTCAGTCAAACCTTGGAAGACTACGAAATAAATATTCTTCATCGAAAAGCATGTCCTTGCTATCATCAGGAGCTTGAAGAAGTTCATAACACTTGGTCTCAAACAATAATATTCAACTATTGGTGTCTCATGCTGGTGTCAAGGACTTCTCCTAAACAAGGATTTAAATGGTAAGAGAGTAGGTGGATCACTCGGGCGAGGTAGGAATATTGATATTGAAATCAAAGTGACCAAGCTAGTTCCTGGCAAAGGCTTGTGTGAGCAGATCGCTTCCAAACAATCAGACGAGCCAAAAAGTGAAGAGGATGCTGTCCTGCTACTACAAAATGATCAAGAACAACCAGCTGATGATGCACCCGTCCCATGTTGGACTTAAGACTTGGTGCACTACCTACAAACAGGCTTGTGCCCCCCAGAAGTAAGCAAAGAAAAAAGGAGATACTTCAGATTACAAGCCATTCCATATGTGCTTGTTGATGGAGTTTTGTTTAAAAAGGACATCAATGGTGTTCTATTAAGATGCATTGGAACAGGTCAAGTTGAGAAAAAGTTTACATGAGTTCCATGATGGGGAAGCAGGAGGCCACTTTGCTCACGAGTAACAGCTCTAAAAATCATGAAAGCTGGTTACTATTGGCCTACTGTGTTCAATGATTGCTACTCATGGGTCAAGAAATGCAAGAAATGTGCATTCTTCACGGGGAAAGAAAGGTTAGTAGCGCTGCCCCTTCATCCAATTTCAGTAAATCGGCCATTCATGCAATGGGGATTAGACTTCATTGGGGTTATCAATCCCAATTCAAGTCAGGGCCACAAGTGGATACTAACAGCAACAGACTATTTCACCAAGTGGACTGAAGTAGTGGCACTCAAGGAGGTAAATGAATCTAATATCTTAGATTTCTATGAAGGGATAGTCACAAGGTTTGGTGCCCCTACCACTATCATATCAGATAATGCATTGGCATTCCTTGGCACAAAGATCACTGAGTGGACTGTAAAAAATTGTGTGTATCTCAGCACTTCATCAAACTATTACCCTCAAGGTAATGGCCAAGCCAAGTCTACAAACAAGAACCTACTAAGAATCGTCAGGAGGAATCTTGATGAGAATCAGAGGACTTGGCATGCAAAGCTCAAATCAGCCCTATGGGCTGATAGGATCACACCCAAGAGATCTACAGGAAGCTCTCCATACAAGCTTGTGTACGGGAAGGAAGCAGTTCTACCCATATCACTCGAGTTGTCAGCATTGGAACTCATGAAACAGTTGGAACTAGCTGAGTTTGAACCTATGGAAATCAGGTATGCAGAGCTGATGGAATTAGAAGAGACAAGAGAGCATGCAGCCCAGGCAATAGAGAAGGATCAAGCCCTGATCAAGAAGACTTTTGATAAGAAAGCCAAGGCTAGAACTTTCCAAATTGGAGATTTGGTGTTGAAATGGGATGCTGATCGTGCAAAACCAGGAAAGCACTCCAAGTTTGATGCCATCTGGAGTGGTCCATACATGGTCATTGAATGCAAAGGTAGCAATGCTTTCTGACTGGCTAAGTTGGATGGTGAAGAATTGCAGATTCCGGTCAATGGAATCTATCTCAAACGATGCTACTAGAAAGAAAGCTTCTCGCCCTTGTAAATATTAATTTAGATTTTCCGACTGGCTAAGTTGGATGGTGAAGAATTGCAGATTCCGGTCAATGGAATCTATCTCAAACGATGCTACTAGAAAGAAAGCTTCTCACCCTTGTAAATATTAATTTAGATTTTCCATTCCTCTAAGTGCTTATGCACATTGTACTGCTGTTAGAGTAGTTTTTATTTCCCTAAGTGCTTGTGCACATGTCCTATTGCTTCTAGTATGTGCGTGTTGCAGTTCATCAAGCTCCTGGAAAAGAATTTGCAGCCATGAGAAGACCAGCTCAACAAATGTTCAAATAGCTCAAAGACACAGGTTTTCGAATTTCAGATCAGCTGAGAGATTATCAAACAGACTCCATGCCCAATGGATTGCTTCAAACAGCTAGTCGTTCTTCATCTGGCAGGCAGATGACCCCACTGAGTTGCCAAATTGTTATCCAAAATTCACCCTCAAGGTAATTTTGATAACATGCATCAAATTCTTTAGTCCCAGGCAATTATATTGAGTCCAGGCAAAAATTCATATTTCTAGGGTCCCCTCATATTTTTTCTAACTCCCCTGTCCAAGTAGAAGAGAGCAAGTTCTGAGAAAATGAAAAAATTTGCAAAAACAAGCTCGGGCCAGGAAAAATCACGAAAAATGGCTAAGTCCTAGTCCTCGCAGCATTTGGGACAGTTGGGACAAAAGGGCGCGAACCGGCCGAAAGGCCGCCAGACGGTCCGAAAGCAAATGGGACATCCGGGCCAAAAGGACGCGCGGGACGCGGAAATCCGAACTGGCCAAAAAGAGAGAAAAAATTGGCTAACTGCTGAGAGGGTTGCCTTTGGGACAAGCGGGACAAAAAGACGCGAACCGGCCGAACCAGGTGAAATGAGTCAAGGCAGCCCGAAACAGTCTGGGACGTGTGGGCCAAAAGTACGCGAACCAGCCGGATCGGTCGAAATGAGAACTTTTGTCCTTGAACCGGGGCGAAAGGCCGCCAGACGGTCTGAAAGCAAATGGGACATATGGGTTGCGAGTATGCGAACCGGCTTGAAATGGGAACAAGCAGTCCGAAACAACTGGGACATTTGGGACAAATGGGTGCGAACCGGCCGGTTCGCTCGAAATCAGCACAAGGAGCACTGTGCTAAATGGACAAAGGGACGCGCGGGACGCGAAAAGCCGAAATGGCCGAAGGCAGGGAAGAAAAGTCAACGTTTGGTCCGGAAACTTCAAACAGCCATAACTTTTGACTTCGAGCTCCGATTTTCATAAAATTGGACTTTTCTATTTATTATGTTCTTGCAGGAATTCATTATCATTGTGTGTGCTTGGAATATTGTTGTGAATGCATTTTGCTGGATTATGGTGAAATGTCATCACCTCTTCTAGTGTGCACCTTGCCTCTGTATTTCACACATTTAGAGATTACTCTCACACCCTCTTTTTCTGGTGTATCACCGCTTTAGTGTAGGCTTTCATTTTATGCATTCTCTCTCTCTAGACATATGGGTTGCGAGTATGCGAACCGGCTGAACCGGGGTGAAATGGGAACAAGCAGTCCGAAACAACTGGGACATTTGGGACAAATGGGTGTGAACCGGCCGGTTCGCCCGAAATCAGCACAAGGAGCACTGTGCTAAATGGGACAAAGGGACGCACGGGACGCGAAAAGCCGAAATGGCCGAAGGCAGGGAAGAAAAGTCAACGTTTGGTCCGGAAACTTCAAACGGCCATAACTTTTGACTTCGAGCTCCGATTTTCATAAAATTGGACTTTCTATTTATTATGTTCTTGCAGGAATTCATTATCATTGTGTGTGCTTGGAATATTGCTGTGAATGCATTTTGCTGGATTATGGTGAAATGTCATCACCTCTTCTAGTGTGCACCTTGCCTCTGTATTTCACACATTTAGAGATTACTCTCACACCCTCTTTTTCTGGTGTATCACCGCTTTAGTGTAGGCTTTCATTTTATGCATTCTCTCTCTCTGGTCCCTTGGAATTTTAGGTTAGAATAGCTAGTTTCTCCTGCATTAGAGTAGATTGTGGCAGGTAGTTTAGGAGCAAGAACTAGCTTTCTCTGGAGGTCTATCTCAAGTAGTAAGTCCCACAACTTGGAGATAGTACCCATGTTATCCAATCACACTGGATGCTTAGAGTGATCAAACTAGAAATCTGATCAACATCCAGGGGTGCTGTGATTCGGTGATAACAGTACTTTCATGTCAGTGGTTCAAATCCCCTCAAAGCATTCCATGGCAGAAGCTCAAATCCTACATTCTAATGTTGTGAACCCCCAAGTCATTTGAAGACGAAAAAATTATTTCTATGTTACTACTCCAAAGAATCACAGAGATAGAACACTGCATGTACAACACAATAATAGACATGGTGACAATTATGCTAACTAGTAGTTTATTTTAGATCTTCGGTTAATAGTAACGGTGACAGTAATAGCGGCCAATTGTCTATTTTGGTGCTTTTGTTGGAGGTATTTGGTTTCATACTAGTAAATTGTGAACAATATACGAGCGTGGAGATAAGTTGGCTGACAAATCCTATTTTTCAATATACATAGGGGTACGGTGGTCGCATTACCTGGGGAGATGCTCAAAGGAGGAGAATATGTCGACGACGTTACTACAGACCAATCTAATGCAAATAATCTACAACTCAAATTCATCAGAAGACATTGATATGGTCCAAATAATCTACACCTGACACATTCAAAGGGGGTAAAACTTCTTAATTTGAAAAACACATTTCGACGTAATTACATTGTATTTTAATAATAATTTTAAATTGGATTGCATTTTTAAAATAATTTTAAATAAATTGTAATTGTGTTAATTATGTTGAGATGCATTTTATAATGGAAACCTAGAGGAAGGGGAAGAGGGAAGGTTGTGTTCACCATGGAAAATTTTAGAGGTGAATATTCGTAATTAGGTGAATAATAGAGATTTCTTAAATCCCAATTAGTTATTTGGTCATCATATACCTACCCCCTACTTGCAAAAAAGATTATAATTGTTACTATTTCCCAGTCACATAGCCAAAGGATTTTAGTCTCAATGAGGTTTTTTTAAGGATCGCCTTCACATTGATGGTCTAGGATTGTAATAATTTTTTTCTTTGCCACATATTATATGGGTCCTTGAGTCACAATTTCCAACATTATAGAGGTAAAATTTGTGTGTGTGTGTGTGTGTGTGTGTGTTACATTTACTTAAAAGTTCAAAGTAAATACTTTTCATTTTATTCATCTTTTGCGAATTGTAAATTTACGATTAAAACATTGATCTAAATATAAAAGGAATCAACAATAACATATTTCTTAGTGCTTACAAAATTCATATAAAAAAATCTCTTATACATTGTGACATTCAAGTTTGTAGTGTATTAGTTTACAGGTAACCAGGAAGTCAATTGATCAATGATCCATTTTAAATTTGATAACATGTTTGTGATCATGTGATGCCGTATCTCTTTATCTACTTTTGTGAGTTATCAACGCTAATAAATATTTTAATGCTTTTCAAATTATCTTTTCTTAATTTGTAGCATTACTAGTATAGGTGTAACATTACATTTTTCATTTTTCATCTACTTCTTTTTACGTGTTTTTTCATACTTTATTCTTTCCATGTCATACAACACAACAATGCCTTAGTCAATTTTTAGTTTAACACAACCATTTCCTATGTTTTGTGTGCCATGATATATGAGTTCCTTCACACTGCGACACTTAACCATACTATGAAGGTCTATCATACACCGTGAAAAACTATTTTGACATGCCCCTAAATGACGATGTTCACTTTTAGATCTCCATATAATGTAAAGCTTCATTCTTTTTGCCATGCTTTTTAATATGTTTGTTATGTTTACTATTTCTAATGTGATGTTATCCCTATTTTTTATTTCTCTAACAGTAACTAGAAAATTATTCAAAATTGACAGTTAACAAAGAAACCTCAAGAAAGAAAGCTAGTTCAACACCTTCTAGTTCTAACAAATGAAGTATCACATCTTACTTTTAGAAACCATCTATAGAATGTTATACATATCCACCACTATCAATGGATCATGATATCATTCAAAATAAAACTTAGAAAGAGTTCAATGATAATTTCATAATTGACATAATCAATGAAGATGAAAATAAAATACATCCCCTTGAAGATGTCCAATAGGAAGAACTTAAATTTGTATCACTAGAAGCATTACATTCCAAATCTAGTGTTGGGATGCTAAGTTATACTCAATTGAATGATGAAAGTGAAAATTTTAGTAATCGGTGAAATTACACCACACCAAATACTCTAGGGACACATCTTTCTAGTAGAAATAGGAAGGAAAGAAAATGGGACTTGGGAAGGAGTTTCATGTTAGTGTGGGTTTCTAAGTTTCCATTCATAGAACCTATTGAAAATGAAAATAAAATTAAACCTCCCAAGAAATGAAAATTTACAATTTGTAGCTAGAAAATGGGCATGGACAAGACAATGCAACTTAAGTTGGATACCATTGAGAAGCATGTAGGAAGATATATGAAAAGAAAATTTCCAAATAAGTTGTGAATAATGTTGCAAGATGGAAAAATGTGGATGACTATTTACATATGATGTATGTAAAATATTATGAGGAACACATGCAAAATTGAAGAGTGTTTGCTAAAAATGGAGGGACAATTAAATCTTTATTTAACAAGGTAATTCAAAACAATATTTTAGGTAAAAAAAATTAGCTAGTTTTTTCTTTTCACACTCTAAAAAGAGGTTGTCCTATAATATTTTTTTCCAAAAATAAAAATATTCTCTCTTTTCTTGGTGTCCCACACTCTCCACATTCTCATTGGCTTGAAAGTAGTGGTTGGGATTGGGAAAAAATCCTAGCTATGGTTGAGAAAGAAGACTTGAAAGAGAAACTTAACTGTGTTTGGTATGTGTCTTTATCTATTAATGAGGTTATAATAGTAAATAATACTTCTTGGGTGTATATGCATGTTTATACTATTGAAAATAAAGTGAGATAACCTCATTTACTTGTCATTCACAATATGAAAAAACTCCAATATTGAAAACCTTTGTTAACTTGTAATAAGAAGTTTGAAGGATATTGGTGGCATGGATGATTCTTCAATTGCAATGAAGTTGGTATATGTTGGGGCAAATGAGGAATATTTAATGTAAGGTCATTGTAATAGTTTGTGTGTAAGAATCCAAACATCCCATTACACATATATGATTGACATACATTGTATGGCTCATAGAATGAATAACATACAAAATGATCAGCAAGTTTAAACATGTAGTAAAAGTGGAAGAACTTTTTTGAGAGGTAAATGTTTATTTCTATCAAATTCTTGAAAGATTCATGTAATTGCAAATATTTACAAAAAGAATAACAAATGGGTATAAATTGTAAAAATATTTTAACACTAGGTGGGTTTCATTGTATCAGTCAGTTCACAGGGTGTACAATGAGTACCCATCCTTATTGGGAGTAACGTGGAATAATCGCATGTAAGTGGACAAGGATCAAGATTTAATAAATAATTTGATTGATATATAGACATTGTTGATATTTTGTGGTATCCTTCCCATGCTAGATGAAATGCATCATTTTATCAAGCAAGCCCAAGAAAGAAGTATATATATTATTGATTTTACAAGTTTGAGGAAACATGTTTTTATAGTTATAGAAAAATTATTTTTTAATGAGACTTCTTTTTCTGGTCCAAAGTTTAAGATTTGAAAAAAAATGATAAACATTAGAAGTTGAAGTAACTTTCTAGAGGTGCTTCTGTATGCAGATATGAGATACCCATGAACTCCTTTAAAATAGTAGACAATTGTAACATTGAGAAGCTAAATGTCAAACATATGCTCTTTATCATATTGTATCATAAACACGGATAAGGTTAAGAGAATGATTTAATTAAATCTTAATCATAGGATTGAGATCAAATAAATATAATAGTGACAAACAAGATATAACATGAAAATTACAAGCAATTGTATGCAATAGTGATATAAGAATGACTTATCTTGAATCTGGAGAGATGGGATGATTCTAGGATGAGAAACAGATTGAGAAGGTTTGATCTGGAATGTGCAGGATTTGTCTGATAAACTGGGATCTAGAACTTCTTTGGACAAGAGCGCATATAGGAGGACACGACTTCCATGGGTGTTAATGTCTAATTTGGGCACTAGTTTCATGGTAACAGCTCTTTTTCTGATCTTTTCAAGGCATAACCTTGGTTCCTTCCTTTTATTTTCTGTCACTTCAAATCTATCGTAGGGTTCCTATACCACACATATTTCTATAAAACAAACCCTAGCTAGATGCACACAACTCAAAAAATATTAGATGAGATAAATGATGCATATGTTTGAGTCGAATTGACCTCAATGGTCACCCCAATGTGATTGTCACCAAGTGTTGCACTACATTTCAGACTCTATGTAGTTCTTGTGAGTGTCTAATTTGAACTGTGTCCCTTGAAGCTAGGTTGCCCTTGTGTCATTCCCACCAAGATAGCGGGCTACAAATAATTTTACCCCAAGATGAATGTGTGATATGGAATTTAGAAATAACCCCTCTTATGCAGTGAATAATGCATCCCAAATGTAGTCCTTGAATGTTTCTCTTTTCCCAAGTAATAGATAGTAAGTATTAGCTCCTAATTTTCCACCCCTTAATAGTAGTGAGTAAGTCATGTATATATGTATGTATGTATGTATGTATATGATTCCCTTGTTTGAATTTTGTCATGAACAACTGAAAAGATGACCCAAAGTGATAAAGGAGGCTCTAGAAAAGATACTAAATGATGTGGCAACTCAAAATCATGAAAAGAAGAGAAAGGGATAAAATTCATTTGATCACACCCATTACCAAGGAAAGGGATTACATTAAATATGCATCCTAGAAGTAGTAGAGGTATGGGTACCCCTTATTGTAATAATTTAAAATAACAAAAGAGAGCTTCGACTCATAAAATACTTGAGAATAGAATGGACTCGTGTGATTTGTTTACATCTAGCCCGTTTCCATTATTTTTATTATTTAATCAGTAGAATGTTATATTTATTTTGATAAGATGGTTGTTTTCCGTTACACTAAAAAAATCGAGTGGATTAAACAAAAAAATGTAGTGTAGTGCAATGTAGCAACACTCACATGAAAACTAAGAAATACTCCCGCTAAGGAAGTTAAAAATTTCCCCCAATACGAGGAATGTGGCATAATGAAATCAAATATGCATGAAATCCAAATCCATAATTTTGAGATCATCACATCCTTGGAACAAATTAAAATAACTTCATTGTTGACAAT
Source organism: Taxus chinensis (assembly GCA_019776745.2). Classification (NCBI taxonomy): domain Eukaryota; kingdom Viridiplantae; phylum Streptophyta; class Pinopsida; order Cupressales; family Taxaceae; genus Taxus; species Taxus chinensis. The sequence goes on from CM034146.1 coordinate 321,225,668, forward strand.
GACACCTGCTAGTGTTGGGACAAACTCCTCCACAAAAAAAAAGCTACCAAATTCATCCCTGAAAAGATAGTCTGACTCTGCATCCAACCCTAGGAAACTAACACCACTTGTTTCCCCCATCATTCCGATACAGTAATCGTTCATGCTCAAGTTCTTTCCTACTACCTCTTCAGAGAGTTCGAATCCCTCCGACAGGCTCCAAAAGGCTGGGAAGTTAAAAATTAGACTACAATCCATAAATAAATTGTCAAGGTCATTGATGGAAAAATCCATATTGGCGTTAACATAGTTAAGAGGATTCTACTTTCCAAAGGCAATAGAAGTAGTGGCAGTGTCAGTAGTAGCAATGGAGCTTGGAATAAATCTAAGCACATATGTTGGCAAGGAAACGAGAAAGCAATCCTCTACAGATGACTCCTCATTGTAGAAACTCGACTCCCCCGTGCTCCCTTTCACAACCATATGTCTTTCAAGGGAATTGGAATCTAGTAAATAGTGTAGGTACAAAGCTATGGAGGAGAAGTTGGTGGCAATTTCAAGGCCTCACATCTCAAGGGAGGCATTATCGTAGGCCATGGTGGCCTTTTCAGTGGTGTCATATGTACCCAGTTATCGCGGGGTTAGTGCACAACGGAAGAAACTAACCCCCACGCGGCACTGAGATGCTACTTTTTTCACTTGCCTTAGAGGATCAAACTACTCCGGTAGTCCTAGACTATGCCTTAACACACCAACTACCATTCCCCACAACTTCTCCTTTGTGCAAAAGTGAACTCTTCAAACACCATTCATAGCTGCCCACACAACTGCTACAGAAGACCACTCACCAAAAACCATGGCTTCCCATACAACCGCTGGGAGATCTTAATATGCCTTCTTAGTCCACCTGAGTGAATGCACAACTCTTGCCTCCTTGACCCATCACTGAACCAGCTCTCTCTACGACGCCACTGGCCGGACCACTGTCAAACACCCAACTGCTCTACCCAATGCCACTAAGGAACATCACATGCCCTTACTACCATCCATCCATGAGTCTACCTGAGTTTCCATGCTGATCACTTTCCATACACCAGTGGGGGAAGTCCTCCTCACGATTCCTTCCCGAGCGTGAGCTACCAACTCACCCTGACCTACTGACTATTATGTCACTCAAGTCCCAACACCAAAGATCCCTGCGAAGAGCAATGCAAAGCTCTCCATCTTTGTAGACTGCATCACATGCGGTTGAGGTACTATTCTTCCCTTTCCTCGATCCCAACATAGATCTCACCCAGATGCCATGGCCTTGACACTCGTCTGCATCCAAACTGCATTGACTCCTACTCGAGCCTTCTGCCCTAGTTGCATACTCTCCACATTGCAATCGAATCCATGATGTCCTTGACTCAGACCACCATGTTGCATAACACCATGTGAACTATTCTATAAGTCCACTTCCATGAGTCCGTATCTGCTCCCACTCCACATCCACGCATGCACACACCTCATGATACATCTACGTGAGCGCCCTACTCATCTGTGTCTCTAGACCTCTCGTAAGGTTTGAGGATCTCGCCATATCTTGGCTCACCTACGTCTGAGTTACATCTCTTCTATTTTGACCCCTAAATCCCAGTCTCACTCCAACTCACGCCATGGATGTATTTCACGTGACTCTACTTCCAAGGACGTTGCCACCACTAAGGTCTCCCCAAGTCCAATGTTACTTCTCTCTGGAGTCCCACTACTAATCCATGATGCACACCTCTGTATGGACATACTCCGCAAGGGTGGAGTATGTCTCCAAGGTCTCCTGAACACCTCTTTCCATCTGAATCTCCAAGTTTCCCAAGTGTTCCACATTCCACTTGGTGTGATTGTAAGCTCACCACGTTGGTCACCCAAGTCTGCCAATCTCATATGGCTCCTGAGGATCTTTCGTTGCACTCTCAACGTAAGGCTTCATTCATGTAAGGTCTTCATGCTCAAACCAACCCATTCTACAACTTAACTGCTCTCCTGATTTTCCCAACTCGCTCCGCATACATTGGGTATGTTTTGCACTCCAAGACTCCTTACACCGCTCTAAGTGTAACCAAATCGCTTACCAACCTACCTTCGGCTAACCTTGACTCTAGGACATCTTTGAGCTCATATAATGGAGCATTCCACTCTCCATGCACCTCTCTTACTCGCCAACCAGCCCTTAAGAGTAGAAACAACGTGACACCGGGAACTTCATGGGAGGTCACCCATCCTAGTGCTACTCTGGCACATGCGTGCTTAACTCGCCCAAAATTCACCCAGATCTTCTGTGGGCTGACACATGTGAGGTTTCCAACCCCAATGCACACATAGCCAACCGTTTGCCTCGGCTGTGATTCATTTTGGAACCCTAGATAATGCCTCATACACTACCCTAGTCGGATGGGGACTGCCCATCCTGGGGGAGGCGGTCACCCACTCAGCTTCGAGACTCATCCCCCTTATACCAGCCACAAGAAAAATCCCTTGAAATAGTTCCTGATATCTGTATCCCACTTTCCCCACGGTCTATGTCTTGCCCCTTTGAACTTTTTATTCTTCCTCTTCCCACAAATTGATACTGACTCTTCAACATAATCATCATATACACCATATTTTCTCACCTTTTTATTCTGATTCTTTCTCAAAGCTCAAGCTTTTCGAGTATTCTATCTAGGTAGCCTTGATAGTTAATGCAATACCTTTCCTAGGTAACATGTGTGAAAGTTAAAGGGAAATGGAAAGGTATAATATATCATCCAAACAAGGAGCACCCAACAATGGTGAAGGAAGCTCATCAGGACTAGAAAAGACTTCCATCAAACCTCCACCGCAAATATTTAGAGCTAAATATCTTCAAAAATAGGAGTAACCCATTGAACTATATCCTCCAAATGATGTTGATGACATAAAGGCATGAGGTGAAGAGTATGCCCGCCCTCGGTTTTAGAGTAAGAGAAATTTTATCCTTAAGGATTATTATCAAGTGAATAATAGCAAATCCACAAGAAGGAATAGATGAATTCAACAGGAGCAACCAAGAATATATATGCAAAAAATATTGGGTAAGGTAAATCTTACTTCTTATGATGGTTTAGATAAATGTTTAGCTAGATATTGGTTACATAAATTAGATACATATTTATCTTTGAATCCAATGTGTGAGGAAGAAGCCCTCAAATTTACAACTTTGCATTTGAAGGGAGTTGCACATGAATGGTGGTATCATGGAATGATCACACAAGAGCATGATTCCATCACCACCATTGAAGAAATTAGGCAAGGTTTGATAAAATAGATCCAGAGATTCATTACAAAGAGTTAGCTCAACTTAGGCAAGAAGGATCATCAGATAAGTATATTTTAGATTTTTAGAGACTTGCAGTGATGGTACCAGATATTAGTGAAAGAAAGTTTGTATAATTATTTATTGAAGTTCTATCTGAGCCACTTAGAGGATTATTCAAATCCTTCAATGATCCATCTCTACAAGGAGTTGTTAAGAATTCATTAGAATTAGAAAGTACAGTCCCTAAAGGAAAAAATCTATAGTTTGTACAACAACAAACAACATCTTTGGGGAAAAAAACGGACTCACTTGGACAACCAATGACAACTTCAAACAATGAGAAAAAGGAACCAAATTTTGGGCAACAAGGTAAGTATTTTCAAGGAAAATTTGAAGCAAAAGAAAGGACAAAAAACAATAAAGAAATAGAGGCAAGAAATGAGTTGAGAACGAAAAATTTATGCTTAAATTGTAGGGACCCATGGACACCCAACCATAATTGTCATGTTAAAGGGTCAATCCACTAAATTTAGGTAGTTTCAGATGATGGAGATAATGCTAATGATAGGCCAATCTTTAGATTTTATTGAATATTAATCCTTCACCTCTTTCCTTCGGGATCATAGCAACGCTTTTGCTTGGTCTTATGCGATATACCCAGTATTGACCCTAATATCATGGTCCATAATATCATGACTATCCCCGATGCAAAACCTGTGAAACAGAAGCTGAAAAAAATGCATCCACGCATTTCCCTTCTTGTGAAATAAGAACTCCAGTACCTTCTTTTTATTTCCTTCATTCTACCTATTGACTATCCACAATGGATTTCTAACAGTGTTCGTGTCACCAAAGTGACAGGGTGACTCTACATCTACATGGAATTCCGTGACCTCAACCTTTCCCGCCCTAAGGACGACTTTCCTCTGCATAGCATTGAACAACTCATTGATCTTACAGCCGGTCATGAGATGTTATCTCTTATGGACAGATTCTTGGGTTATAATCAAATATTACTCGCCCCAGAAGATCAACACAAAACCTTCTTCATCACCCCTTAGGGGACCTTCTGTTATCACGTCATGCCCTTTAGCTTGAAAAATGCTGGTGTCACATATCATTACACAATGACCTATATCCTTCACGATATCATGCATGACATATTGGAAGATTATGTCGACTACCTTCTCGGTAATTCCAAAAGTTGTGTCAAACATCTCGCAGCTCTTAAAGTCATATTTGATCGTGTCATCCAATACTGCGTTCACCTTCAACCAAAGAAGTGTCTTTGTCATTCTCTTTAAAAAAATCCTTGGTTTCATCGTCTCTTTACGGGGCATCGAAGTCGATCCCACTAAAATCAAGGATATTCTCGAGATTCCTCCACCTACTAACCTTTGACAACTTCATAGGTTAAGAGGAAAATTGCAATCCATTCAACGCTTTATTTCCCAAATTTCTGACCGATATCACCGTTTTCATCATCTCCTTATAAAGGATGTCTCCTTCAATTGGAACGATGAGTGCCACAAATCCTTCAAAGCGTTGAAGAAATACCGTCTTTAACCACCTATGCTCATCCCACCTAAATATGACAAACCTGTTTGCCTCTACATTTTTTCCATTGACTCTTCCTTGGGTTCAATGCTCGCTCATCGCGAAGAAAAACATAGGGAATAAATGGTTTATTACATAAGTCATAATTTTTTAGACTATGAGACAAGGTATACTCATGCTAAAAATCATTTCCTAGCCTTGGTCTTCATGGCCACCAAACTTCACCACTACATAATTAAGCACAAAACCCTCGCCATCACCAACACCGACCCTTTGCATTACATGTATGCTAAACCTTACCAACACCAACATTCCACGCATTGGCTCATGCTCCTTGCAAACCTAGACCTAGAATTCATTCATCAAAATTTTGTCAAGGGACAAACCATTGCAAATCAGCTTGTAGATGCTCCTCTTCCTAGAAATCAATCCTCAAACTTTGATTTTCTAGACGATTCTATCACCACCCTCTCTCTTGATGACATTTTTTATCAAATGACACTATTCTTTGATGGATCCAAATGTTGATATGGCGGAGGTGCAGGGGTCATCCTCATTCCTCTTGATGGTGAGTATATTCCTTTATCCTTCAAACTCGAATTCAACTGCACTAATAACATGGCCGAGTATGAAGCACTTATGTTAGGTCTTCAAATTGTCATCACCCTAAATGTTAAATCCATTAATATATTTGATGACTCTCAACTGGTGGTGAACCGAGTCAATGGTTTGTACCAGTGTCATAACAAGGAACTTCAAAAGTATAAACATCATGTTGACATACTTTTGACCATGTTTGACCACTTCTTCATTCAAACCACTTTGCAATCCACTACAAATTCAAGGATACCATGGCTTGTCTTGCTTCTCAAGTACCTGCCTCACCTTCAAACTCCAAAATATTTATCACAGTATAATGGTTGCATTCACCCTCTTCTATTATCCACACCGTAAATTTTGTGGGAAGAATTGAAATCGACCCACATTACATTTGGTATAAGTATTTTGCTAACTACATCTCCCTTTCAATTCTACCTCCAAATCTCACTTACAATGGCAATGATCCTTCTTAAAAAGTGTCTCTCATTACATCATCATGGGGGTCTTCTCTACAAATGTGGCTTTGACAGTATCCTCCTGCGGTGCCTCACCAATTTGGAAATCCCATACACTATTAATAAATTCATGATGGGATTTATGAGTGACATTTTAGTGGCCTCGTTGTTGCAAAACGTATCCTTCACCTCGGCTATTACTGGCCAACCCTTAACCAAAAATGTCGTGAATACGTCAAACATTGTGTGAAGTGTCACCAACATGATAACCTTCACCACACCCCTAGTCATGCCTTACAAGTCGTCAAATAATTTTGGTCCTTCTCTCAATGGGGTTTGGATCTCATTGGAGAGATTAACCCTCATTCCTCTCAACTTCATCGCTGCATCATCACAAAAATGGAATACTGCACTAAATGGGTGGAAGCCATCCATTTCATTTATACCAAAGCTGAAAAGATAACTAAATTTATCAACCACCATATCATTTTTCATTTTGGTGTTCCTCATCACTGACAATGGCAAGCAATTCAAAAAAAAAACCATTCGATAATTGTGTGACAACATTGGCATTCAAAACAGTTTTTCTTCACCATATTACCCGCAATCAAATAGTGAAGCCAAATCTTCTAACAAAACCCTCAAAAAAATCTTAGGAAATCCATCAACCACACTGGTAAAGATTGGCACATGCACATTCCTTTCACCTTATGGGCTTACAGTACCAGCATTCACACCTCTGCCAATGTCACACCTTTTTCTTTGGTCTATGGTACAAAGGGTGTCCTGCCTCTCAAAGTCCAAATTCCATCTCTTCATATATGAGCTAAATAAGAGAAGTACAAGTTAGGGTTAGAGAGGGTTGCACCAATTTTAGATTAAGATGGAGTGACAATGATATGAGAGTGTATAAGAAGGATGTGCAAAGTGTGTTCAATTCGTCCTAAATAAAATTGAAAGTATGAATCTGAGTGTAGGACAAAGTCACTTGTTACAAACAAATTCACCAAAGAGACTTTGTTTTGCATGGATGGATTTGTCCTTTGTAAGGTTAGGTTGGATCTCGCCTCTGGAACTATATTTTTATCTTCTCTTCTCATGTTTATAATTTTGCAACTACAATTGTACGATAAATTAGGGATCTTTCTTCCTCAAACCCTAGCTCTCCTATTTGAAGACCTAAAAAGGCATTAGTCTTATTGGGTTGAGTTTCCCCAACAATGCCTACATAACAATACTTTGAAGAGTTATCAAACCCTCATTTTTCCCCACCCGATGTAAGTGTACATGATGCATATTGTAATGTGTTTCTCCTTAAATATCTCAATCAAACCTCTAATACCTTGCAATGATCTTTAGTGTGATATAGCTTTGCAAAATGGCCCAAGGCAACCATGTAAGATGTGAGAAAACTTAGAGTTAGGTGATATGCTTGACAAGTTGAGTTAACAATTGGGTGATTTATTGTGATCTCTTAAGTAGTCCCTATGTGTGAGAGGTGAGGCCCTGGAAATGGTTTGCATGGATGTGCTTTTATATGTGATTTTTGCGAAAAGATGTATCACTCAAATGACTCTAGGCCAATTGGGGTATCTTGTGAAATTGAAAATGTGAATGCTAGAGCTTTGGAGGATGAATTCATCGACTCAGGACAAAGTCTCCTAAGCGACGTTTTCTATCAAGGTCGATTTTGTCCTAGTGAAGCACACAATGCAATCAGTTAGTTGGAAAAGGTGCCCAAATGTTTGAAGATGTGCTATATATTTTGGAAGTGATTTATTGGCTAGTCAATGATGGATAACAAGTGTGACCTAGTGGCTAAGAGTGCTAGTTGCATAAGGTGTATGTAAAAGTAAGTCATTTATGTGCAGAATAATTTATCGGTTGAGATAAATGTCAATGATTAATTGTCAAATGCCAACGGTCCAAATTTAGGTATCTGTATACATGTACGTCTACCAATAATTGAGCTTATCAAATAGTTTTGTGTGATATGCTATAAAGGATATTGAATTGTTGTAACATGTATTTCTTTAGTGTAAGGTGGAGAAAAAGGATAACGATATCTTACTCATAAAGAGTATTAGCTAGGATATTATTGACCATGAAGTGTAGGATATTGACTCGTATGTTAGATGATAAAAAATTATAGTGGATTTCAACTGGAATGAAATCCTTAATTAATTGTTATAGAACAATCTTTAAAATTTTAGAACATTTACATTAATGATAATCACTAGATATGGGACCCACAAAGCACACAAATGCATTTGAACTTGGATCTGAGTGATCAAAATGCCCAAGAACTGCCACTTTAACACAAGGCACAAACCCTTTGGTAAGTGACATTGATGATTATTAACATTTTATATCTTCTTTCTTTCCGTCAAATTTAGCATTTATTACATGAATGAAGTAATGATGTCCAACCCATCTTTTTCTAAACTTATATATGGAAATGGACATCATCACTACACCAATAGGCATTTCTTCTATTGGATTGAGTGGACCTACTAGTGTCACATGTAGGAAAATCAACTACCCCCATTTCTTTTGTACAATGATTGAACCAAAGATTTTAATAACGTCCACGAGACCAAATACCTTAAACAAAAGGACACCACCCTAACACAAGACACAAGGGTTGCCCTATCAATCTTATAGACATTCCCGCCTTTTTTTGATGTTGGGTTTTGGACCATCAATCCAAGTGTGCTTGCTGCTGCTGCACTTACTCCTATTTACTGTTTACGTTCGATCGAATGTGAACTGTATTTACAATTGTATTCAATGCTTTGACCCCCGATAAAATGTGAACAATTGATGTTTACAATCTCTGGGGTGTGGCTAAATGCTTTGAATAAAGATTTGTGTACTGTCATCTGGAAACAAGGTTTTGGACCGTCAATCCAACTGTATTTGATGTTGTTCTGGCTCCTATTTACCTTGCCAATAGTGGGGGTCGAAAGTAAAAGAGGAACTTTGCTTTTTTCAGTTACACCTTTTTGCTGTACGTTTTTATTCTCTTTTCATGGGGAATCCATGTGGTTTGTGAATTGATTCCCATGTGAAGCTATAGACCTTGAAATCATGAAAACATTCTTTGGGTAGGAGAAGCGAATGCAACAGGCGGCTAGAAGAGCATGCCGAGCAAGTGGGAAGCAGAATGGAGAGTCGGTATCCCCTTGATGTTGCTTAACTCAGCGGTGGGCATACCCAACGGCCCAACATCGATAATAACATTGCAACTCTCATTCCAAAAGGGAAATTCCAGATAAGAAATGGATGCGTGCCTTGCGAAGGAGGGAATGATATTTGATGGGGCCAACTGCAAGGAATTCATACAAGTGTAGGCTCTTGTCTAGTTTTAGTGTGAGAATTAAAGGAGGATCAAAGAAAAAGAAATCTTATGGGGAATCCAAAATTGTAAAATGAACCATCTAATGTGGATTTGAACAGAATATTGATTTATTGAAAAAATTGCTACTAAACGTCTTTTGTGTCTACAACTGTGGACATGGTGGTCATATCCTGAACAAGTGGATCTGAGGGTGAAGGTGTCATCTATGGAGGAACATCAGTTCGCCGTTATATAGAAATTATGCAAGCGAATCCTTTGAAATAGACTTAAATGAATTATTAAGCATCCAATTGTCCCTAACATGGAGGGAGTCGGTTGAATTACTAGCTATCAATCCTGAGCAGGAGAGATTATTCAAAGTTGTCGATCTCAAGTCCAGAGAGTTGCTGGATTTTATTCACAATTCAAATATTCTTAGCTATATCTGTATCATTGTCCTGAGCTTATTTACAACATAAATTACATGAATTGGCCTATTCATACATTTTGATTTAGGAGAGGATTCGATTTGCTGGTTGTAGATGAATCTACACATGCTATGGTTCTGTATGAAAAATAAGAGAGCAAGATAGTAATATATAAGTTTGATGAATTTTGGAAGGTCTATTAAACCAGTGTTGAGATTACTCTCGAATCATATAAGGGGAGCAACATCATTACATGGATGCATTTAATTCCAGGAAAAAATGGAGCTGCTCTTGGTTGATGACACAAATAGGGAAAGGGTGGCAGAAATCCATGAGAAACCCATGATGAAGGCAAAGCATATTTCTCTTCTGTTGAACCAACGTCAGCGTCCTTTTAAATCAATGCATCTCTGCTGATGGCTATTTCTTCATTGTCATCAGGAATTCCAATCTTCAGGAGATGATGATGATGTTGCAGGAAGAAGACATGCAAGTCCTGGGGACGAGCTAGAAATATATGTTTTAGGTGATGGTATGAGGTACTTGAAGACTACAAGTGACATATTTGATTTAGATCAACTAGAGGTGAAATTTACGATCCTCAAACCACAAAATCAACTATTACCATATAGTCCTATCGATGCCCCTGGTTATTATGTATCCACATTGTAGGTTATTATGTATCCAGGCTTATAAAATATTCCCAACTTCCAGATGTTAACGGTGGTAAAGAAGTGTTAAGACCTGTAATTATTTTATTTTCCAGCCAAATTTTGAGACATTGATATCTTCCATTCACACATGATATGTGATTTTTCATACCCTGCCAAAAAAAAGTATTATACAGTTCTTTCAGTGAAAGAACCTTATAATACTGCGAGAAGAGACTACATTTCTCTCAGCAGAAACAATAGTAGATTTTGGTAGAATCTTAAATTCAAAGTCCAGAGGTAAAAGTGCACTAAGATTTTCACAATTGCTGCAAAACTTGTTATGCATACTATTTGGGGTTATGATCGATTTATCTCCCAAATATGAAACAACTTTCAAATGACAGTTTGTCATGAAACAGGAATATTGAGCAGGAGATTAACCTGAATATTCAAAGGCCTTTGGGCTCGGGTTACTGATTCAATTTTGCAGTCCTTATGAGAGAACACAGGTGGGCGTGACCGGCGCACTGCAATGCCCGCCGGTCACACTGCAACGGTGGCAACACAGTCGGAGTAGCCAGCCGGTTGCCACCACTGCCCAGGCCCTTCAGCCATGGAATCAGAGAACCGTTTTCCAGTGCAGGTCCGCAGTCCACCGGTTCGGAAATTCTCATACCCTAGTTTCACAAAAACAAAAATTTCAACCGTAAACCCCAAATTCAAACCACAAAAATAATGAAAGACCAAAACATTAGATCTGAATCTTTTGTTTCATTAACCGGGCGGTAAGTGGTTCCGTTCGCGTCGACGATCCGCCCGGCCTCGGCACAGACAGCCTTCAAAATCGCAGTGCTTGGGAAGCCTGTAATTTCCGTAAAGACGAAGCCCTGCAAAAATCCTTTGCTGCAATGGCTCAACTTCTTCTTTCCGTTTCTTGTTGTTCTCTCGGGTTTGTTTCAACAAAAAACGGGAAAGAAGAAGACGAGCTATTGCAGTGCGCCGGTCTGTGTGTTGACTTCAAGACATAACTACATAGAAATAAACATTTGTACACTTCACTCCATTAGCCATGGTGTTGTTAAATGATCTAATTTTTCACGACCAGACAGCTGATTCTGGGTCCAAGTCCTTTGGACGGGCTTAAAGAAAAATCATAGATGATTACAGATGAAGACCAAGCAAGTATTAATAGAGCAAAATCCTAAACATGATTGGCCAAGAATGGAAAGTTAAATGCATGTCAAAATGACTTCAAAATCTCGTTCCACAAATCCAGTTTCTGTCAGAAAAGACTCCATTCTTGTAGGGAAACCCTAGAAATACAAATTTAGAAAGGGCCCAAGCAACTTTATCAATTTAGCACCAAATTCAGTTTTCATTGAAGCCCTAACGCAATAAAATTCTTATACTAAAAACAAGAGTTCTGATCAACAGGAAATTTCCAAAAACAAATGTAGTGACAATAAATTAGGTGGCGTATGTTAACAATTAAATAGAATAACTTGCATAACGATACTTTCCAGCGACCGTCTTCTCCTTCATCTTCTGGTATAATATGAGGGGCAGCAGAATCTGTCAAATGGGTTGGTGCTGGTGCTTCTGGTATATCAATAAAAATATGGGAATTGGAATCGTCGGCTTCTCGATCCCCCTGTTATTGTATATTACGTACTACATATTTTCTACACACGGGGCAAATAGAATGGTAAAAACGAAGCCACTTATCAATACAGTTAATATGAAAGCAGTGAATGCATCTGGGCAAGCGCCTGCATGTATCGCCATCCTCGAATTGAGAGAGGCAAATCACACGGTGGAGCTCGTGCTCTTTGACGCTTTGTGCTGCTGAAGCTGAATACACAAACATAGGCAGAGCCTCTGTGTCTTGCGCATCCAATATTCTGCGAGGAAGAGGAGACCGACTATCAAGTAGGCGAAAATGCATCGACGAAGCTTGAAAAGGGCAGTAGGCTCTGCAAAACACAATTAGTATCAGGAAGGAATACTTAATTATTGGGGAATCTATATCCATGGCTACTGGAACTATTATTATGAAAACAGTATTCGCGAATCGCAGGGCAATTTGAAAACGTCATTAATAAACAGTAGAAAATAGTTATAATTAGTATCATTTAAAACAAATAGTTAAAAAAGTTACATAAATAGCTTTTTCTAAGACTAGCAATTATACATGAGGGCTGCGATGTGACAGAGAAAGGAATACGGTGGAAGAAAGATATGTGGCAAAGGGAAGGAAACTAAGCAGAGTAGTTGTGTTACGGTGGAAGAAAGATATGTGGAAAAGGGAAGGAAACTAAGAAGAGTAGTTGTGTTGGTTGGTATTTGATTTGTCAGTTATATGGAGGAAGAGAGAGTGGAATAGAAGTTAAAACTAGTATGGTGAGTAGTGGAGTAATGTGTGGTAATGTTAGAGAGGAGAAACTATTTATGGTGATTGTTTAAAGGAAAGTACCTGAAATACGAGTGAAGAGAATGGGAAAAAATTGCAGAAAATGCAGTTGACAGGAAGAAAAGTTTCAAGCAAAGGATCAAATTTGATGGGAAATAAGAGCATGAAATTCCCGTGATATAGACATCTAACAAAATCTCCTTACAACGGGGATGTAAAAGAGGATGAAAAAGCGACAAATGAGGGAGAGTATCTATTGTATGCTCCCTTCTAGATCTATAGGCATCCGCTCGTATTGGGTAAAGGGGTGTAGGGAACCATTGTGAAACCCTAGTTTCCTACAACCACATGACATATTTGTGAATCTTTTATAGGGATAAGGAGCAGTTGCACAGTCATTAAGGCCATGTATTGTGGAGATATCTGAAAAAATAAAGAGTGGTTAATCAATAATGTTGAAGAGAATAGTTGTTTGTAATTTCAAGCCTTTTGTTTTATGGGTAGTTAGAATAAGCATATATGTAATGGTAATTTGCATGTGTCTCATGGGACAATTTAGAGATAAAGAGATGTTGACCATACATGGTGTGCGAGGGTGGCGATTTCATACACATTTGAGATTATGCTTTCTCACTAGCTATAAGGGTAATGATTAAGATTTCCCTGATGGGGTCATCCATCAATAGGCATCAGAGTCAAGGATTGCAATTAGATGGTATTTAATATGTTAGATAAGACAAAGACATGAATGAAAACTTAGAAATAAGGTGTTAATTAAATACCTACATGTGCCACACCTATTTCGTGGTTGAAATTGTTCTTGCTAAAATAATATTTGTTATTTGTGCTTCACATTATTGTCGTCATCTCACTTGCATCATTCATGTGAGTGCAAGTTGTGTATAAAGAGTCAAAATATAAAACGTGGGAAATCCAATAAGTTTCTCGTTCAAAACCCAACCACAATGCTTGCTCCTTGGTTTCCCCCCTTTTAGTTGTAAGGTCGAGTAAATGTAGGAAAGTAAGAAATATGCAAATAACCATCTCTGATTAAAGATTATGATTCTTGTCCCCAGTTGACGAGCGAATGTGAAATCATGGTATTGGGTGGTCATGAGCATCCTCTATAATGTAATTGTACGGGTAATGAAGTTGATTAGAAAGAAAACTTCCAAGACTGACGTTTCTATAATCGACGGTGTCATCTTGAGCCATCAGTACTCCTGAAGGTGTCATCCATCTAGGAGCATCAGTGTTAAGGATCACGAACAGTCTTCAATTTGTTAGATAAGAAAAAGACATGAATGGAAAGTCAAAAAAATGTGGGAAATAAATACCTACATGTCCCACACCTATTCCACAAGTGAAATCATTCTTACCAAGATTATTTTTATTGTATACAACTAGCAGGCTAACGATAAAGGTTTTTCTCATCATTTCTGGCGACGACTACTATAAAAAATTGCTAGCACCAATGATACAACAACAGGAGTCGGGATCATACCTCGGGTAAATTTGAGGGAATGGATTCTCTCCAACCCTTGGTAACTAAGGCCAAGAAATATGTGTAAGTTTCATATTGGATAACAAAATACTTTGTTTATAAAAAAAATTTATGTTTACTTTTGAATATATGTGAAAAGGAATTGGTATTTTTTTTGGATAATATGTGAAGTAATACATATTTTTAAAAGCAATAAAGCGGATTAAAATATAATTTATTATTAGATGTGATTGTATGACTCTCTCTCTTTATTAAATACTAATATGCAGGTAATAGCCATGCACTTTTGTCAGCCAAAAAAAGTTTTTCAGAAGAGGTTCAATCATCAAAAGATAGAAACCGCAAAATAGCTGCAAACAAAAATGGTGCGATGTGAACACCGAAGGGGAAGGGTCGAAGAAGGGAAAATTGAGGGAGAAAACACTACACCAAGAAGAGGAGGAAAAAAGGAGTTTGAGGGAGTAGAAGTTCAAGGATGGAGAAAATGTTGGGGGTGTTATGTTTGTGGAGCCTATTTGCATGTTAGAATGTGGTACACCTTCTATGTGTTACACTCGGACATTTTCATGGGTGGTTTATCAACCCATGTGGGTAATGGGTAACCGTTATGGGTTGTTTTTGGGCCCATGGTTTTTTCGGTCTTTTGCCCATTGTTTTGATACCCATGGCTTTTTGCCCTTGGTTTTGATACCCACGGTTTTGTATCAAACTACTTAAGCAGTTGTCTATTTATATGGTATTATGCATATGATAGATGTACAAGCAAATGTATTGCACATGTGTTTTGAATTCAGGTGTGAATTCTGTAGAGTTTGTTGAGCATAGCTCCAAACAGATCTGGGTATTGTATTGAGAGAGTGGAGGCTTGTAATAAAATCTGAGCAAGTGATTCTTGGTGGACGTAGCCCAAATTGGGTGAACCACGTTAAATCTTGTATCTTTGTGTTGTGTTATTTACTCTGCACTTTTATTTCAGATTTGTAATAATTTGTACATATTAGTTTCTACTGTTGCGATTCTGTGAGGGATTATTCCGCATATTTTATCTCTTATTTCCTAACAATTGGTATCAGAGCCTGGTTTGGTTTGCTGAAGTGTTGAATCGCAGGGAAATTTTTAGCTTGAGTGGGAGCTATGGCAGATGAAGGAAGATCTAGGGTTGATAAATTCAACGGGCAGAATTTCAGTCTTTGGAAGATGCAGATGGAAGATTACCTTTATCAGAAGGATCTTTATACTCCGTTGTCTGAGAAGGTGAACAAACCCTCGAGTATGACAGATGCGGAATGGGATTTGTTGGATAGGAAGGCACTTGGGACAATCCGGCTGTGTCTTGCATCTTCGGTATTATTTAATGTTTCAAAGGAAAAGACTACAAAAGATCTAATGGATGCATTAGGGAAGTTGCATGAAAAACCCTCTACCTCTAACAAGATATTTTTAATGAAAAAGTTGTTTAATATGAAGATGTCTGAGAATAGTTCAGTAGCAGATCATTTAAATGATTTCAATATGGTTGTGAATATGCTAGCTTCGGTTACAATAGAATTTTATGAAGAAGTTAGGGCTTTATTAATTCTGTGCTCTTTACCTGAGAGTTGGAATAGCCTGGTAATGGCGGTAAGTAACTCGGTTCCAGCTAACTCGAAGTTGAAGTTTGAGGATGTTGTAGGGGTGATTCTAAGCAAGGAAATACGAAGAAAAATCTCTGGGGAATCTTCTACTTTAGGGAATTCTTTGACAGTGGAAACTAGAGGGAGACAGAAGAATAGAGGAAACCGTGGAAAATACAAAGATCGGGAAAGGTCAAAATCCAAGAACAAGATTGTATGCTGGAATTGTGGAAAGCCTGGGCATGCAAAGAAGGACTGTTGGGAGCTTCGGGATAAGAAGAAACAACAGGAAGAAAACAAGGAGGAAAATGTGGCATCGAGTAATGTATGTTAGGATACTTTGATTCTTTCTTTGCATAATATTACTGAATCTTGGGTTTTAGATTCAGGGGCTTCTTTTCATGCTACTCCACATAGGCATTATTTTGTTGATTATGTTCAAGGGGATTTTGGGCATGTTTTTCTTGGTGATGATGAGCCTTGCAGTATAGTTGGCAAAGGTTCTGTTCAGGTTAAGATGCAGAATGGGAATACATGGCTATTGAAGGATGTCAGACATGTGCCTACATTAAGGAGAAATTTGATATTGGCGGGGAAATTAGGAAGTGATGGTTGTACTGTGATATTTACAGCTAACTCTTGGAAGGTTACTAAGGGTGCTCTTGTGGTGGCAAGAGGTAAGAAGGTTCGAACCTTGTATTTAACCACTGATAGTACTAATGATTATAATCTTGTGGCTTTAGATGCAAATACAACATTATGGCTCTATAGGCTCAGTCATATGAGCCATAAGGGCATGAACATCATAAAGAAGAATTTTCCTGGATATACAGAAACAGGTTTGGAGTTCTATGAGGACTGCATATATGGGAAACAGAAGCGAGTAATGTTTCTCAAGGTTGGACCTACAAAGAAAGAGAGTAAGTTAGAGCTGGTGCATTTTGATGTGTGGGGGCCAGCGCAGGTATCATCTTGTTAGATCAGGAGAAATGTAAATGTCTGAATGATATATTGAATGTAAGAGGAGTGTATAAATATAAGTGAGAATGTGGTTAAGAGGTAACCGCCTGTAACTGACAGATCGGTTACATGTAGCTAAACTAAACTCTGTATTAATTATGCCAACATTCCCCCCGTTAATACATTTTTTTTACAAATCTACCCTAGATTCATCGTCTTGTTACGTCGCAACATGTCCTATTTGCTTCTTGTAACAAGGACTTTGTCTATATTTTCTTGAATCTCTGCGACATATGTGCTCTCGTTTGTAGAAAACAAACAGATGAAGAATTGAGCTCAAAATCTCATGTGGTGTGCCATAGATGTGCCTGAGGGAATTTAATCTCGCATTTGTCATTTGGATCGACACAACTCTTCTCCGTCTATATGTCGAACAAGACTCAGTCCATTATGTCCTCGGATTGCAAGTTTTGGAGACTGGCGAAGAGTAGATACCGATGCTCTTCGGTTCTCTCAAATGCGGCACGTCTCTATGGTTGCTTGCAATGTTGCTAACATCTTGGGGCACGACTTTCATGCTCTCAGAATTTGGCATGGGATCATAGGCTGGTTTTTCGCGTCCATCTTTGATAGCAAATTTGATGAATGAATGAAGGGGCTTAATCTCGTTTTGTTCCGGTTTGATTCAAACAAATTCCACGTCTCTTGATCTTTTGTACAATGTGCTTGCTAATGTATCACTTGGTCTGCGAACAACAGTTGTGAAGATGTTGGGGGAAGGATTCTACCAATGCACACCTAGGTTTTCGGTGGTCGATGCCACTCATGTCAAACTCCACACAGTGCTTATAAATTGGTTAGTGCTCATTGCCACATGCTCTCTTCTCCCTCTTTGGTGACTCCACCATTTCTCAATGAGACTACTTCTTCCTCCACGATTGTGCTGCGACTCTTCACTAACTAGCCAAAGCTCTATGTTTTTGGAATTTAATTTTGATGTAGACATTATTGTAAAGAGTGCTTCAAAGTTTCGTAGACCTCTTTCTACATCAATAGAAATGAGTTGAAAGGTAAATCATAACCATCATAACCATTATGTTCCTTCCTTATGTGACTTCTCCTTATCCCTGCGTCTCTATCAGGAGCTCCACGTTTAGATAATCCTTTCGTTTTTGCAGAATACATGCATTTTGGAATGGCACTTTCCCACATACAGTCAACTCTGACGCCAAGATGACTCCAAATTCCACACAGGTCACCTTTGGCGTTGGCTTAGGCTCCTTCCACGGCTTACCTCCTTCCCGCTAGGTCTACACATCAATTTCCAGCCACGTCCAAACAAAAGAACAGTGGCTCCAATGAAAGGAAATGAAATCAGGTCATTTGGATCTCCACGCAGGCTTATGCTCCTATGCTCCTTCCATGGTAGCCTCTCCTCCAGTGCACAACACACAAAGAAATACACCAAAAACAATTTTCTTGCTCCAAAAACTAGCACTCCAATTTTTCACGTAGGTAGAGGATGGACAGAGGCTCAAATAAATTTCCACGCAGGAGGGGAAGTGGCGGTTTCTAGCATATATTCAACAGTCCATGAAACTAATGAAATATAAACCTTTTTGGCTCCCTCGCTCCCACTTCCATGCTCTGATACCAATGTTAGATCAGGAGAAATGTAAATGTCTGAATGATATATTGAATGTAAGAGGAGTGTATAAATACAAGTGAGAATGTGGTTAAGAGGTAACCGCCTGTAACTGACAAATCGGTTACATGTAGCTAAACTAAACTCTGTATTAATTATGCCAACACATCTCTTGGGGGTTTAATTTATTATGTTACTTTTATTGATGATGCAACAAGGAAAGTTTGGGTTTATTGTATTAGAAACAAATCTAATGTATTTGAAACTTTTGTTAAATGGAAAGCCTTGGTAGAGAATGAAACAAGTCTTAAGCTAAAATGTCTCAGGTCAGATAATGGAGGGGAGTATTGCAGCAATGAATTTAATGATTACTGTTCTAAGAATGGAATCCACAGGAAAAATACGGTTCCAGGAGCATGAACAGAACAATAATGGAACATGCTAGGAGCATGAGATTACATGCAAGACTGCCTCTTTCTTTTTGGGCAGAAGCGGTGAGCACAACGGTGTACTTAATAAACAGAGGACCCTCAAGTGCCTTGGATGGAGGCATACCTGAGGAGGCTTGGTATGGTAAGAAATTTGATTGTTCATTTCTTAGAGTCTTTGGATGTGAGATGTTTGTTCATATAGACAAGGATGATAGGACCAAGCTAGAGGCTAAATCAGAAAAATGTACTTTCATTGGTTATGGTGATGATGACTTTGGATATAAATGTTGGAGTATTAAGGAAAAGAAAATCATTCGATCTAGGGATGTGGTCTTTAATGAGAAATTCATGTATAAGTAGCAGTTGTAGGAAAATAGGGAGGAATCCAGTAAAGAATATTCAGCAGTAGAGGATCTTCTGGATGCGAAAGTGACACATGAATCAATTCAAGAACCCCCTCAATAGGAACCCCAAACTCCTATATTGAGGAGGTTTTCTAGGGTAAGAAGAGAACCTGAACTTTTTTCTCCTTCTCTTTATTATTTATTACTCACTGATAATGGAGAGCCAGAGAGCTTTGATGAAGCAATGCAGGTAGATGCCAGGAAGAAGTGAGAGAAAGCCATGGATGAGGAGCATCAGCTCTCATGAAGAACCAGACATGGGATTTGGTGAAGCTACCCGAAGGAAAAAGAGCATTACAAAATAAGTGGGTGTTCAAAGTCAAAGATGAAGAAGGAGGAAAGAAAAGATATAAGGCTCGGTTGGTGGTCAAGTGGTTTGCACAGAAACAAGGTATAGATTTTGATAAGATTTTTTCTCCTGTATTAAAAATGACTTCTATTAGAACTGTTCTAGGAATAGTTAGAGTAGAAGACTTGCACTTAGAACAACTTGATGTAAAGACTGCATTTCTCCATGGTGATTTGGAGGAGGAACTATATATGCAGCAACCAGAGGGCTATGAGGTCAAATGTAAAGAGGAGATGGTTTGCAAACTGAAAAAAAGCTTGTATGGCCTGAAACAAGCTCCACGTCAATGGTATAAGAAGTTTGATAGCTTCATGATGGAGCAAGGTTATCTCAGATGCCATTCTGACCATTGTGTGTATACAAAGAAATTTGAGGATGGAAGTTATATTATCCTGTGTTTGTATGTTGATGACATGTTGGTTGCAGGTAAAAACAAGTAGGAAATAAAAGTACTCAAGAAGCAACTAAGTGAATCCTTTGCTATGAAGGATTTGGGTGCAGCCAAACAAATCCTTGGTATGAGGATATCTCAGGATAGGAAGGAACGGAAGATAACTTTATCTCAGGAAGAGTACATTAAGAAGGTCTTAGAGAGGTTTAATATGCAGGATGCGAAACCGGTTGGGACTCCTTTGGCAGGCCACTTCAAGTTATCAAAGGAGCAGTGTCCCAAGACAGAGCAAGAAAGAAACCAGATGTCAAAGGTACCTTACTCATCAGTAGTTGGCAGTTTGATGTATGCTATGGTGTGCACTAGGCCTGATATTTCCCATG
Source organism: Taxus chinensis (assembly GCA_019776745.2). NCBI lineage: Eukaryota > Viridiplantae > Streptophyta > Pinopsida > Cupressales > Taxaceae > Taxus > Taxus chinensis. Next base: position 321,246,086 of record CM034146.1, read on the forward strand.
AAGTGGGAGCTGTGAGTAGATTTATGAGTGATCCAGGTAAAGAGCATTGGCAAGCAGTAAAGTGGATCCTTCGATATTTGAGAGGGACCATGGGGATAGTTTTGTGCTACAGTGGATCAGACACCACTTTACGTGGTTATGTAGATTCAGACATGGCTGGAGATGTAGATAGCAGGAGGAGCACAACATGTTATATTTACACTGTAGGTGGGATAGCAGTGAACTGGATTTCACGACTACAGAAGCTGGTGGATTTTTCAACCATGGATGTTGAGTATGTTGCTGCCACAGAGGAAAGCAAAGAGATGATTTGGCTACAACAATTGCTTGAGGATTTAGGGCATAAGCAGGAGGAATGTAAGCTATATAGTGATAGTCAGAGTGCTATACACCTAGCTAAGAACTCTTCTTTCCACTCCAGGATGAAGCATATATAGTTGAGATATCACTTCATCAGGACAGCTTTGGAGGAAGATAAGTTGAAGTTGGAGAAGATTCATACCAGTCAAAATCCTACAGACATGATGACCAAGGTGGTCACAAGGGATAAACTAAAGCTATGTTCAGCTTTGGTTGGCCTTCACAAATGAAAATGAAGGGTTGAGAAGCTTGCTCAGTGGAAATCAGTCTCCAAGTGGGAGATTGTTATGTTTGTGGATCCTATTTGCATGTTATAATGTGGTACACCTTCTATGTGTTACACTCAGGTAATTTTCATGGGTGGTTATTAACCCATGGGTAATGGGTAACCGTTATGGGCTATTTTTGGGCCCATGGTTTTTTCGGTCTTTTGCCCATTGTTTTGATACCCATGAATTTTTTCCCTTGGTTTTGATACCCACGGTTTTGTATCAAACTGCTTAAGCATTTGTCTATTTATATGGTCTTATGCATATGATAGATGTACAAGAAAATGTATTGCAGATGTGTTTTGAATTCGAGTGTGAATTCTATAGAGTTTGTTGAGCATAGCTCCAAACGGATCTGGGTATTGTATTGAGAGAGTGGAGACTTGTAATAAAATCTAAGCAAGTGATTCTTGGTGGACGTAGCCCAAATTGGGTGAACCACATTAAATATTGTCTCTCTGTGTTGTGTTATTTATTCTGCACTTTTATTTCAGATCTGTAATAATTTCTGCATATTAGTTTCTACTGTTGCGATTCTGTGAGGGATTATTCTGCATATTTTATCTCTTATTTCCTAATAGGGGGAACTTGTGTGAAACATTGTTTTGTTACGACCAAGAACATACAAACCACACACTATTTTTTGTAATCATTTAAATTCGACGAAAGGGGGGTGGAGCAAGTAATTATTAACAATGACATCCCGTTTGATTTGCGGGTAGTTAGAGCACATTTAAATTTAAGGGGGGTTTTCTTCTTTGTGTCATAATACACTTTAGAGATAAGAATACATGGAGCAAAATGATTATCCCAAGTCAAGACATTGCAGTTGTTGAATTTGACAATCACAAAACATTGGGTAGATCATGTGATTTTGTGACATCTTTAGAGACCATTATCTTATTCCACTCTACATGCTCTCCTAGGAAATAATGGGTATCATTTATAAGAGTTTTCCTTATGGATTTTCAGCCAAGACTTTATCCTCAACATTCCAGGTTCTTAACACCAAATAAATTTAAAGTGTTGGGGTTAGCACACTAGTTGTATAGACAATATATCATATCTAAGCATACATGCAAATAAAAATAGATATTCTACCATAAGAAATATACAAAACAAGAGACATAAATCAACACCAGATTTAACGTGGTTCACCCAGTGTGGGCTACGTCCACCAATAAACAAGCCATTAATCTATTATCTAAAGCTTTGACAAGATATACAATAAAGATTTACAATCTTCCACACCTCTCAAATGTACAATAATTTCTTTCTTTCAAGCTTTTGCTTCATCACCAAGAATTCTTTCTCTCACCAAATTTTGCAAGTTCTTTCTAATTCTTGTTAATCATACTTCTAAACCCTAAATTTTATGCTTATATAGTCCTTTAAAAACTTAGGGAACTTAGCCATGTAATTACAGTGAATAGATATACTTTAATGCGAAAAATAGATCTAATTCCCGAGAGTTAATTAAAACATCCTCGCATAGGTAACCAACGTCAGTTAGATCTAACCACTATTGTAGTGCCCACTTCCCTTTGACACCTTTTTTATACTAATCATGATACTGTTTATTATATTATAGACATGATTATGGACCTTATTATAGTATGATGATAGATGTAGATCATGGATTATTGTTGACTTGATTTAGTTATGATGCATGATGATTATTAGAGGCATTTTGGATATTGATGATAATATACTATTTGACATGGTTATATTATGGATGGTTTGCAGACTTGTGATATTTGGATATTGTGAGTAGACCTAGAAATGGAAATTATTGGATGATGATATAGTTGTTGATAAAACTATAAATGATATTGTAAGATTGCTTTGATGTTGTTGTGATTCATATATCTAAATGATTTTGGGAATTATATTTATATTATTTTGGATGTTCTAATATGGCCATGAGGCCGAAGGAGGTATTTGGGTTTTGCAGGTTAAAATATCACAACAAACATCGGGGGATTGGAGACCAACCACATTGGAATTCTAGATGAATTTAATAAAGGTCACCATGGAAACTAGTGTGTGTTTGTGTGTGTTAGGGATTCCCATGGGGGGATCACCTTTAAATGTGACCAAGGGGTTATGTGTATTTATTTTTTGGTTCCTTTTTTTATGTTTGCATGTGTTTATTTTGTGGTGCCTTTTTCCCTTTCATTATTCATTAAATGGTGTGTAATTTTGTGAGTAATCATGTTGTAAAGTTAATTAATTAAAATATGTCATAAGAAAGTAATTAATAGAGTTGTTGGCCTTGAATTAAAGTGTTGCAAGAGATGTGTAAGTGATGTGTAAGTTAACTTTTGAGTGTGAAACACTCCACCTTCTTGGAAATTCGAAATTGTCCTTGGAGGCTGATTTTGGAGGCTTGTGGGACAAGTTAAACTTTTCCAATACCTCTTAAATTTAATTACCAACCATACCTACGGTTAGAGAGTTGATATTAGACTTTTATAATGCTTTTTGAGTAGGCAAATTGTAGGTTTTAATTGCACTTTTCTTACATGATTTAATTTCAGTCCTTTGGGGTGTGGGTTAGATTTGACTGTGTAAGAAAACTGTCATGTTATTCACCCACCTATTTATTAAACATTGGAGAATAAAGTTGACTTTGGGGGTTGGAATTAAGGATGTGTGATGCAACATCCTACATGAACCCACCTCATCCTCTTCCCTTCCCTCTTCTATTAAATTCGAATTCCTTGCCTTGTTTTAAGGTTGCTTCATTTTGGAGACTTTATTCTTGGGCGGATTCCTTGTTGTTTTGGGAGCTCTTGCTTGAAGAAGTTTCTGGAAGATTGTTGTATGCTTGTGCTTGGCTGATTTGGAATGCTTGCATTGGGATAAAGCTTGTTGTTTTGGAACTTGGAACAACTCCATCATGGAGAGGTAGGAGCTTGGCTCTTGAAATGCTCTTCTTTTATGAATGTAAATGTTAATGTATGAATGTTTTGATATGTTTGTGAGCTGTTGGGTAGATGGCCTACGAATAGTGTAAGAGAATAATATGGGGTTTTCTTTTGTGGGAGGCACAAGTGTGTTTTAGGGAGGTATAAGGGTGGAGGGAGTTGGGATTTGGGTTCCACCTTACAAAGAAATAGCTTGCATTTATTTACTCGTTATGGGGTGCCATAAGAGGTTGGGGAGGCATAAGGAAATGTGAGGAATAATGGGTACTTGGGGGAGGTATAAGGAATGTCAAGGCTTTAATATACTATATTTTGGCAGTTTGTAATTCAGGTGGTGATACCCATTTCCCATTTTGGGAGGCATAAGAAGCATCCCCCATAGTTTCTTTCTCCTTTAGCTTGCTTGAGGAAGCCTTAGTAGTATTTGGCATGATTTAATGTAGTTGTAAACTACATTCTATTTTGGAATATGTTTTTTTGTGAAATTGTTGCTTGTGTATTTGTGGAAGCTTGTTGTTGCCATGAGTTGGATCACATATTTTATTGCATTGTGGTTAGGGCTTGGAGGCCAATGAAGAAGGATGGCTTCTCCTCTTCATTGGATATCTTGGTTGGGTGGAGAGCATTTCCTTTCCCTTACTCTTGTTGTGAACACAATTTGGAAGAATGAGAAATCTGCATGTTGTTGTCTTGGAGCTGAGATAAAGACAGTTTGACAGTCCCTTGTGAAATGAAATCTTATTGTAACCTTTCCCACTTGAAGTGGATGAACTTGTATATTTTTGTAATGGAAATATGTTGTAGTGGTTATGAAAGTGTAAATTTAAATGTGAAAGAGACATACTCTGTCTGTTCTTTTGAAAGCAAGACATTGTGTTCTGTATGATGAAATGGAAGTATGAAAGAAGAAAGTTGTAAAGTTGTCAATTGGAATCAATAAATGAATTTATTACCTCCCTCAAATTGTGTTGTTGTATTGAATCTGATCATTTCAATGTATTTGAAGTCTCTGTCTGAAAGGAAGAAATGCGTGTGAGAAAAATACAGAATTTTGTCCTTTGAAATATGTGAAAATTAGAAATTAGAGATGTATTTTATCTCTTGAATAGTTTGATTTGAATTAACTAAATATATTAGATTGTAATTGGGATGTATTATAATACCTGGATGAAGAAAATGACAAATAGATGTTTTAAAATTTGATCTTTGTCTTGTATTTTCAAACTAATAATTATTTAATCCAAAATACACAGACCAAACCTGCAACAAAGAAATAACAAATGAAACATTAATTTATACATGATAATATCTAATTGAATTCATCTAATACATTAACACTTGAGGAATTTCTTAGAAAACTTAGCAAAATCGGGCTCAAACCGTTTTGCAATCGTTTTGTTGTCAAGAAATGTAAATGTTCAAATTGCAAATCAATCAGACAAATTGAATATTTAAATATTTCTTAAATCCATCTAAGAAGAATTCTCCATGTCTATTTGACATGTTGAGAGAGGAAGAAGATCAAATTGAGCAAATTTTATAAGTTAATTTTTACCAGTTTCCACTGTAAAAGCCTGGAGATTGTTTTCTTTAAATTGACTCCTTAAACCTTATCAAAATCAAAATTTAATGATCATTGAGTAAAGAGGACGTCGAGATCTTTCCATAAAGTCTATGTTTTCCCAAAACTAAGTTCTCTATCAAAAGTTATGGCCTTCTAAAGTTTTTCTTCACTTGGCGTCGAAAAAACAAATTTGGGAAAATTTTCCTTGGCGGGCCCGCGGGCCTGAATTTTTCCCTTAGCCCTTCAAAAAAAAATTAGGAAAATTTTCCTCATTTTCCCCACTTCCCTGCCAACCCATAGCCAATCAGATGCTTCCACATGGCACCACGAGGCGTTTGCAGTGGGGCTGCCCCCCTTTTTAAGCTTAGCGCTTCAGAAATTTTTTGGGAAATTTTTTCTAATTTTCCCTCCGACCCGAAGCCAATCATAGGCTACCACGTGGCACCACAAGGCATTGGTGGAGGGGCAGATCCCTTTCTAACTTAGCATTTCATAAAATTTTGAGAAAAAATTTTAATTTTTCTCTGTTGGCCCGCAGCCAATCAAGAGCTGCCACCTGGCATCGCAAGGCATCGGTGGAGGAGCAGGTTCCCTTTTGCCTTTGGTGTTTTCAAAAAAATTTGGGAAATTTTTCTAAAGTTTCCCTGTCACCCCGCAAGCCTGCAGCCAATCAAGAGCTACCATGTGGCATTGGGAGGCGTCACCGGAGGCACGGGTGAATTTTACCCTTTTTGCCCTTCGGGGAGCTAAAAATCTTTTATCCCCACCGCCCCACTTTCCCCACGTGGCTTAGGAGGCACCACGTGTCCCTTGTGGACTCGCGGGAGTGTGGGTGTAAAGGTAGCATTTTTCCCCCACATGGAAAATTTTCCAAAATTCTCTCATGGCCCCGCTAACCCGACTATTCCTCTAGGAAATATTTCTCCCCACGGTCCGTAGACTCGCCCTTGGGGAAAATTTTCTCCCATGGGCCCGCAGGCCTGCTCTTGGGGAAAATTTTCACCCCAAGACCTGCTAGCCCATAACTTGAGAAATATGAGAAGTTATGAGGACTTCTTTATATCAATGGAAAGGTGAGGAAATTTCCTATCCAATGGGAATGGTTTAGGGAAATTTTTGAATATGTTAATTTTGAGAAAAATCAATTTGAATCTTTAAATCCTGTTAGAGAGTGGGTATGGTGAGGAATTACCCTTTGAACCTAATTGAAATTTCTAACCCTAAATTGTGGGACCTTGTGACCTCTAATAATTGTTAATAAAATAAAATTATATTCCAGTGGTTTAGAACTGATCTCGAACTTGTTAGTGACAACTATTGTCTTGTAACCTAGTTGTAGACTCTTTTAAACAAAAAAAATTATTCCATAATTTTCCTAACTAATCCTAGGTTGTTCTTGGGTCTCATGTGGGTTTTTTTTAGTGAGTATTACAGTTTCTGGTTCCTCCCTTTCCTAACCGATGCTAGTCTTGGGTAACCGATGTCGGTTACTATATTTTCCAGTAAGTTTCCATTGCATGCTAAACTGAAATAATTGAGCTCCACAACTCAATAATCTCCCAATTGGAGATTAATTTTTTCACCATACATGTACAACATCATTCTTGGATCCTTCCTTAGCTCTGTTTGTTCCTCTTTAAGTCTCAAACTTGAAGACCAACAGAAGTGGACTGTAGCTCCAACTTCTCCTTTGCTAATGGCTTTGTTAGCATATCCGCAGGGTTCTTGCTTGTATGAATCTTTTCCAGATTCAACTTTCCATCCTAAAATACCTTCCATATGAAGTGATACCTCAATTGAATGTGTTTCATTATCTAATGAAATGTTGAGTTCTTTTCCAAATGAATTACACTCTGACTGTCACTAAACTATTTACAATCACTTTGCTTCTTTCTCAACTCTTCCATGAACGTACTCATCCATATCATCTCCTTGCTAGCCTCTATAGCTGCAACATAGTCTGCCTTTGTAGTAGAAAAATCCACAACCTTCTGCAATCTTTAAATCCAGCTAACTGGCATTCCTCCTACTATGAAAATATATCCAGTACTTTTCCTCCTACCATCCAAATCTCTAGCCATATTTGAATCAACATAGCGACATAATGAAATATCTGAACCTCCATAGCATAAATTCATGCTAGATGTCCCTTTCAAATACCTGAGTATCCATTGGACTGATTTCCAATGCTCTTTGCCTCGATTAGCCATATATCTACTCACAACTCCCACTGCCTATGTAATGTCTAGTCTGGTACAAACCATAACATACATGAGACTTCCAACTACTGAAGCATATGACATTCGTGTCATGTATTTGACCTACTCATGTGATGAAGGACACTGATCTTTTCTCAATTTGAAATGTCAAGCCATAGGTGTACTAACAGGTTTAGCATTTTACATTTTGAACCTTTCTAACACCTTGTAGATATAATCCTCTTGAGACAAATACAATTTATTTTTTTTGTTGTCTCTATGTATTTACATGCCAAGGTTTCTTTTTGTAGCTCTTAAATCCTTCATAGAAAATGTGTGCGCTATATTTCCCTTAAGCTCACCAATGTCCTACATACTAGATCATGCAATAAACATACCATCCACATACAGTAACAAAATAATATAGCTCCCATTTTCAAACTTCTTGAAATAAACACAATGGTTAGATTCAGATCTCAAGTAACCATGCTCATACATAAAACAAGAAAACCTCATGTACCATTGCCTTAGAGCTTTCTTGACCCCATATAGTCTCTTTTTCAACCTGCACACTAGTTTCTTCTTACCCTTGACTTCATACCCAAGCGGCTGCTACATATAAATATCTTCATCCAAATCACCATGAAGGAAAGTCATCTTCACATCTAGTTGCTCTAAATGTAAATCTTCTACTGCAACTAAGCTCAATATAGTATGAATAGAAATCATCTTAACAACAGGAGAAAATATTTCACCAAATCCAATACCTAATTTCTATGCAAATCCCTTTACTACAAGCCTTTCCTTATACCTTTTCTGTCGACCCTCTTCTTACTTAATCCTGTAAACCCAATTGTTCTCCAATGTTCTCTTACCTGCTGGCAACTTAACCAAATCCCAAGTCTGGTTTTGTTCCAAATATTCCATCTCCTCATCCATGCCATGCTCCCACTGAACGTGAGTCTTATCCTACATTACTTCTTCAAATATCTCCGGTTCACCATTATCAGTCAACAATAAATAAAATAGAGAAGGTGTAAATCTTTCTGGAAGTTTACTTATACTTTGAGACCTTCTCACATGAATTTGGGGTACCAGAGGCTCAATCTAGACCTCCTGGACATTCCTATCCAAATCTGATAGTGACTAACATCGGTCACCTCTAACTGATGTCAGTTCTGCTAATCAATTCCAGTTTCGATCCTCTGTAACTGATACCGGTTCGTCTGACCAGTGCCGATCAGGGGTCAACCGACACTAGTTACTATGTAACTCTGTCGGTAATTCTTTTAAATCTGAGAGTTCATTTTCATTCACAAACTTCTCAACTGGTTCCTCCTTGGGTACCAAATTTTGATCCATGTACATTCTCTTTTCATTCCATTCAACATCATGACTCCTAATAATTTTAAAATTCTCTAAATCCCAAAAACAAAAACTGAAATCACCAGATCCATAACCAATGGAAGTGCACCTCTTGGATTTTGCATCCAACGTCTTTCTATTCTCCCTATCAACATGCAAAAAAGCTTCTAAACCAAAAAATTTAAGAAAAGAAAGATCTACCTCTTTTCTGGTTCAATATTCCACTGGTATTCCTCCATCTAGTGAACTTGAAGGCCCACGGTTGATTAAATAAACTGTTATATCAACTACTTTTGCCCAAAACTACAAGGGAAATCCAGAATGTGTCCTCATACTTCTAGCACGCTCCATGATTGTCTTGTTCATTCTTTCTACAACACCATTCTCTTGTGATGTTCCTAGAACTGTTCTTTCTCTATGTATCTCATTCACTGAACAATAATCATTGAAGGCATTACTACAGTATTCACCACCATTGTCAGATCTAAGACACTTTGACTTAGAATTTGATTCATTCTCAACAAGGGATTTCTATCTTCTAAAAGTCTCAAAAACATCAGATTTACATTTAATACAATAAACCCATACCTTTCTTGTAGCATCATCAATGAAAGTAACATAATACTGGGATCCTCCATGAGATGTTACCTGAGATGGTCCCCACACATCTGAGTGTACAAGCTCAAACTTTTGCTCCTTCTTAGTTGCCCCAACTTTTAGAAATCTCACTCTCTATTGCTTTCCAAAGATACAATGCTCACATAAATCAAGATCTAAATCTTTCAAATCTAATAACTTACCCTTAGTATTTAAGATCTACATTCCTTTTTGACTCATATGACCCAACCAATTAAGCCACATGCATGCATCTAAATCTGAAGTAGATAATACAAAAAAGGAATTAGTAATACAAGTAGATAAATATAATGTTCCTACCTTCTTACCTCTTGCCACAACAAAATCACCCTTTGTGACTTTAAAAGAGTCTCCTGTAAAAGTAACCATGTAACCAGATTCACTTAGTTTCCCTGCAGAAATAAGATTCCTCATGAGGCTTGGCACATGCCTCACATCTTTCAATACCCATGTATTTCCATTTTGTAATTTTAGATGAACTTCTCCTTTACTAGTAATACTACAAGGTTCATCATCACCCAAATAAACATGCCCAAAATTTCCCTAGACATAATTTCTGAAATAACCCTTATTAGGGGTTGCATGGAAAGAAGCTCTTGAATCTAAAACTCATGATTCAATTCTACTATATAAATAAAGAATAAGAGCATCTTGCATTACCTTTGATGTAGAAATATTTTCTTCTTTACCTTTGTGTGGTTATTAGTTCTCTTTATCCTTTGACCAACAATCTTTCTTTGCATGTCCTTTCTTTCCACATTTCCAACAAGTAATTCCCTTACTTCTGGACTTAGATCTGCTATCCCTTGACTTTGATTTCCCATAACTCTTACTCTTGGATTTTTCCTTTTGCTTGCCCCTGCTTTCTACATTCAAAGCATTTCCAGATGATGATTCCTTTGTACTCTTCCTACGAATTTCTTCATACAATATTATACTAGCCACATCATAAAACTTCAAAATATTATTAGCAGATGTTGTATTACTAACAGTCATTACCAAGTTATCCCAACTATCAGGAAAAGAACATAAAAACAAAAGTGTTGTTACTTCATCATCAAATGGTAGAGCAACTGATTTTAACTGATTTACAATAGATCGGAAATCATTCAAATGACTAGATGCAGATCCACCTTCATGCATCTTAGAACTAAATAGTTTCTTCATCAAATAAAATTTATTTGAAGCACTAGGTTTTTCATATAAATTAACAAGATATTTCATTAAGTCTACTGTAGAAGCTGCTTCTGTAATATTAGAAGCCACGGATGTTGTCAGGCTCAATCTTATAGATCCCAAAGCCTTTCTGTCAATAATCTTCCATTCTTCATCAGTCATCTTCATAGGTCTAGACTTCTCATCCTACGGTAAATACAAATCCCTTTGATACAGATAATCCTCAATCTACTTCTTCCATAATAATTAATTTCAGTCATCAAATTTCTCTACCTTGTATTTGTTTTATTCTACCATTGTTATAGCTCCCACTCAATCAAAAAACCCTCTGTGAGTAAATATGTCAACACACAAAACCCTCAAACAAAGCTTTGATATCAGTTGTTGGGGTTAGCACACCGGTTGTATAGACAATATATCAGATCTAAGCATACATGTAAATAAAAATGGATATTCTACCAAAAGAAATATATAAAACAAGAGACATAAATCAACACCAGATTTAATGTGGTTCACCCAGTGTGGGCTACGTCCATCAAGAAAAAATCCAAATTATTATCCAAAGCTTTGACAAGATATACAATGAAGATTTACAATCTTTCACACCTCTTAGATGTACAATACTTTCTTTCTTTCAAGATTTTGCTTCATCACCAAGAATTCTCTCTCTCACCAAATTTTGTAAGTTCTTTCTAATTCTTGTTAATCATACTTCTAAACCCTATTTTTTATGCTTACATAGTCCTTTATAGACTTAGGTCACTTAGCCATGCAATTACAATCAATAGATATACTTTAATGCTAAAAATAGATCTAATTCCCAAGAGTTAATTAAAACATCATCACACTGGTAACCGACACTTGTTAGATCTAACCATTGCCAGTTCCTCCCTTACTTGATCGATGTCAGTCATACCTGACCGATGCCTGTTACTGTATTTTCCAGCAAGTTTCCATTGCATACTAAACTGAAGTAATTGAGCTCCATGAATCAACAATATACCCCTTAGAGATTAATTACTGCACCATACTTGTACAATGTCATTCTTGGATCCTTCCTTAGCTCCGTTTCTTCCTCTTCAAGTGTCAAACTTGAAGACCAATAGAAGTGGAGTGTAGCTCCAAATTCTCCTTTGTTAATGGCTTCGTTAGCACATCCGCAGAGTTCTTGCTCATATGAATTTTTTCCAGATTCAACTTTCTATCCTCCAATACCTTTCATATGAAGTGATACCTCAATTGAATATGTTTTGTTCTCAAATGAAACACTAAGTTATTTTCCAAATGAATTGCACTCTGACTGTCGTCGCTTGTAAATAGGAAAATTGCATATGTTTGACTTTTAAACTCTAGATGTGCTAGATATAGAAACTATATGTTCAGGGTTCCTTCTATCATCGATTTCATGAATATTTTTCTAGTTGGGTTTTTATTTAGCGATTAAGGTAGAAACTACGGTATCTCATTCAATTAATTGGTTTAAAAATTATAATTTAGTTTATTTATAATGAAAATTTATATTAATGGTGCAAGCCTTCATAATTCATTTGTTTCCTAGTCCATTGTTGAGGCGTGATACAAAAAATCTATGTTATGGGTTCCTTCTATTGTCAATTTCATGCACATTTGTAATTAGTTTTTTTATTTATTGATAAAGGTAGAAACTATGGTTTCCTTCATCAATGGTCTTAACAACATTTTTCTTAAATAACCACCAACACAAAACTTTGTTGGTCCTTTTTATCGTACCCAATCGTGCATTCCCCCAACCCATGTCATACACAACTAGTAAGAATCATGTCTGGAAATTATTGTCGACATAATTAATGTCTAAGACATTGGAAAAAGAGAAAAAAGTGTGCTTTTGGGAAGGCTTAGAAATTGACAAGATGTGAGCCATTTTTTGTTATTTTAATTATATATTAATAGCAAAAAAACAATAATCATAGACAATGATAGGCTGAAAAGTTAGAAAATCGTATAATTTTATAAATAGTCCTCTAAAACTATATAAAAAATATGTAAAAATAGACAACTTGTGTGTGTGTGTGTGTGAAGAGATTGTCAAAATAAGTATAGAAAAAATTAAAACTAATAGCCCCTGAAACAATTAGGTCATCAACAAATTTTGATTTGACAGGTGCAGATAATTTGAAATTCCAAGCTTGCTCTTAGGTCCTCCTTCAATGCTTTATCTCATCCAAGGTTATAGATAGGGAATGCTTTAGTTTGAATATTATAACTTAGTCAATTGGTTAGAAGATTATAATTTGGTTTATTTATCATGGCACTTAATATCAATGGTGCAAGCCTTTATAAATCATTTGTTGCCTAACCCATTTCTAAGGCATGAAAAGTGATTTGTAATGAAATATAAAAAATGCTCACCACCCAGTGGAGTGTAACACTAAAAATCTTAAGAAGAATGATGGATTGGAAATTTTCATGAAAGATGGAAGGTTTGGAATTTTTGAAAAGTAAATTCATTTTTGCATCCCCAAAATTCATTGGGAAAAATTGTGCATACCTGAGGAAAATTAGATTATCTTTAATGAAGGTGAATTTTAGATTAATAAAGTTATATGTGCACTTATAAAGTGTAAAAAAAAGTGACGATAGGTCATTTAGGTGGTGATAAAAAAAAAGGGACACTAGGTCAATGGTGAATGAGATATTTGAAGTGGATTTTAAGAAGATGTAACTAATACATTACCTTTACATATGTTTTATAATCATTGCAAGATTTAAATCCACAAACCCTATGCTCAAATTGGAGTGGAAACGATTAAATATGAGGTTGAATTAGTGGCGTGTGAAGGATGCGAGTTGAAGGAGGAATGCACACCCACTTACATATCTCACATGCATGACTAGTTCTATGGATGTTGGGTTTGTGGGCTACATACTAAAGTTATAAAAGATATGTGTAGGGAAAACATAATTATCGATATGAAGGACACATTGTAGACATATATAAGTTTTTGCATGTAGTTTAGGTCTGATGTAAACGCTAACAATAAAATAATGTTTAGCAAGCCACATGCACAGATGTGAAAACAATAAAAGAGATAACATCATATCTGAAGAAACAAGCAACTGATGCAACATTGTTTTGTATTTTTAATGGGAAATGTTGAAAAATTATCATCACCTTAAAATTATTTGACATGCATAGGTGACTGTAAAATTTAACTCGTTGTTCTGACATATAACAGATATGTCACAAGCATCACCATGAAAATATCATGAGCTTTAGTATTCTTCCATTATAGCCGACTATTAATATCAATGGTGCGAACCTTCATAGATCATTTGTTTCCTAACCAATTTCCAAGGCATGAAAAAACATCTATAACGAAATATAAAAAATTCTCACCACTCAGTCGAGCATAACACTCAAAATATTTGCAAAAATGATGGATTGAATGTTGAGTTGTGGAGATCAATTACTTTAGATTAGCATGATATATTAAACTTGTTGGAAAGCACAATAACTGACATCAGTTATGGAGGGACCAACATCGGTCAAGCAAGTAGGAACCAACATCGGTTAGGGCTAACCGACGTCAGTTACCTGTGCATGGGTGTTTTATTTAACTCACGAGAAATAGATATATTTTTAGCATTAAAACAAATCTATTGATTGTAACTTCATGGCTAAGTTCCCTAAGTTTGTATATGCCTATAGAAGCATGAAATCTAGGGTTTAGAAGTAGAGGATTGTAAGAATTCATGATTGTTGTGAGAATAATTATGAGAGAGAGAATTCTTGGAGAAGAAGGAGAAGCTTGAGAGAAAGAAATTAATTTACATTTGAGAGGTGTGGAAGATTGTAAATATTCATTATATATCTTCTGAAATCTTTGGATAATAGATTGGATTTCTTCTTGGTGGATGTAGCCCACACTGGGTGAATCATGTTAAATCTGGTGTTGATTTATATCTCTTGTTCTATATATTTCTTCTGGTATAATTCCACTTTTATTGCATGTATGCTTAGATTTGATATATTATCTGTACAACCTTGTGTTACCCCCAACAACTGATATCAGAGCTTTGTTTGAGGGTTTTGTGTGTTGACAGATTTACTTACAGAGGGTTTTTTGATTGAGTGGGAGCTACAGTAATGGTAAACGAAAATAAATACAAGGTAGAGAAGTTTGATGGGAAAAATTATCAATTATGGAAGATGCAGATTGAGGATTATCTGTATCAAAGAGATTTGTACTTATTGTGGGATGAAACTTCTAGACCTACGAAGCTGACTCATGAAAAATGGAATATTCTTAAAAAAAATGCTTTGGGATCTATAGAAGCGACTTCTATAGTAGAGTTAATGAAATCTATTTCTAATTTATATGAAAAATCCTAGTGCTTCAAATAAACTTTATTTGATGAAGAAACTATTTAGCTCTAAGATGCATGAAGGTGGATCTACATCTAGTCATTTGAATGATTTCCAATCTATTGTAAATTAGTTAAAATCGGTTGATATTTTGTTTGATGATGAAGTGAAAGAACTTTTATGCTTATGTTCTTTTCTTGATAGTTGGGATAACTTCGTAATGGTTGTTAGTAATACAACATTTGCTAATAATATTTTGAATTTTGATGATGTGGTTAGTATAATCTTGAATGAAGAAATTCACAGGATAACTACAGATGAATCATCATCTGGGAATTCTTTGAATGTAGAAAGTAGAGGCATGTAGAAGGAGAGATCAAAAATTAAGAATAATAGAAAATCCAAGCCAAGGGATGGCATATCTAAATCCAGAGGTAAGGGAATTACCTGTTGGAAATGTGGAAATAAAGGACATGTAAAGAAAGATTGTTGGTCGAAGGATAAAGAGAACCAACACCCAAACAAAGGTAAAGAGTCAAATAAAGAGCCAAATATTACAGCAGAGGTAATGCAAGATGCTCTTATTCTTTCTTTGGATAATAAAATAGAATCATGGGTTTTATATTCAAGAGCTTTTTTTCCATGCAACCCCTAATAAGGGTTATTTCAGAAATTATGTCTAGGCTAATTTTGGGCATGTTTATTTGGGTGATGATGAACATAGCAATATTACTGGTAAAGGGAAAGTTTATCTTAAATTGAAAAATGAAAATACATAGGTATTTAAAGATGTGAGGCATGTGCCAAACCTCAAGAGGAATCTTATTTCTGCAAGGCAACTTGGTGAAGTTGGTTGCATGGTTACATTTATAGCAGACTCTTGAAAAATCACCAAGGGTGCTTTTAGAGATCAAAAATTAAGAATAATAGAAAATCCAAGCCAAGGGATGGCATATCTAAATCCAGAGGTAAGGGAATTACCTGTTGGAAATGTGGAAATAAAGGACATGTAAAGAAAGATTGTTGGTCGAAGGATAAAGAGAACCAACACCCAAACAAAGGTAAAGAGTCAAATAAAGAGCCAAATATTACAGCAGAGGTAATGCAAGATGCTCTTATTCTTTCTTTGGATAATAAAATAGAATCATGGGTTTTAGATTCAAGAGTTTTTTTCCATGCAACCCCTAATAAGGGTTATTTCAGAAATTATGTCTAGGCTAATTTTGGGCATGTTTATTTGGGTGATGATGAACATAGCCATATTACTGGTAAAGGGGAAGTTTATCTTAAATTGAAAAATGGAAATACATAGGTATTTAAAGATGTGAGGCATGTGCCAAACCTCAAGAGGAATCTTATTTCTGCAAGGCAACTTGGTGAAGTTGGTTGCATGGTTACATTTATAGCAGACTCTTGAAAAATCACCAAGGGTGCTTTTAGAGTGGCAAGAGGTAAGAAGGTAGGAACATTATATTTATCCACTTGTGTTATTGATTCATTTTCTGTATTATCTACTTTAGATTCAGATGCATGCATATGTCATAATCGGTTGGGCCATATGAGTCAAAAAGAAATGCATATCTTAAATGCTAAGGGTAAGTTATCATATTTGAAATATTCAGATCTTGATTTCTGTGAGCATTGTATCTTTGGAAAGAAAAAGAGAGTGAGATTTCTCAAATTTGGGGCAACTAAAAAGGAGAAAAATTGGAGCTTGTACACTTAGATGTGTGGGGACCAGCCTAGGTAGCTTCTCATAGAGGATCCTAGTATTATGTTACTTTCATTGATGATGCTACAAGAAAGGTATGGTTTTATGTATTAAAAATAAATTTGATGTTTGTGTCAATTTTAAAAGATGGAAAGCCCTTGTTGAGAATGAATCAAATTCAAATTTAAAATGCATTATATCTGACAATGGTGGTCAATATTGTAGCAAGACTTTCAATTATTATTTTCCATTAAATGGAATATATCAAGAAAGTACGGTTCCAAGAACACCACAAGAGAATGGTGTTGCAGAAATAATGAATAGAACAATCATGGAATGTGCTAGAAGTATGAGGATACATGCTAGATTGCCCTTGTAGTTTTGGGCAGAAGTAGTTGATACAATAGTTTATTTGAGTAATCGTGGGCCTTTAAGTTCACTAGATGGAGGAATACCAGAGGAAGCTTGGACCAGAAAAGAGGTAGATCTTTCTTTTCTTAAAATTTTTGGTTCAGAAGCTTTTGTGCATATTGATAAAAAAAAATAGGAAAAATTTGGATGCAAAATCCAATAGATGCACTTTCATTGTTTATGGATCTGGTGATTTTGGTTTTAGTTTTTAGGATTTAGAGAATTCTAAAATTATTAGGAGTTGTGACATTGAATGGAATGAAAAGAGAGTGTACAGGGATCAAATTATAGTACCCAAGGATGAACCAGTTGAGAAGTTTGTGAATGAAAATGAACTCTCATATTTAAAAATAATACCTACATGGTTACACAGTAACCGGTGTCAGTTGACCCTTGACGGAACTCAGTTAGCTGAAACGGTATCAGTTACGGAAGATCCAAACCGGCATCGGTTAGCAGAACCGACGTCGGTTACAGGTGACCGGTGTTGGTCACTATCAGAATTGGAAACAAATGTCCAGGAAGTCTAGAATGAGCCTTCGGTACCCCAAAATTCTGTGATAAGATCACAAAGGGTAAGTAAACCTCCAAAAATATTTACACCTTCTCTATATTTTTTATTATTGACTGATAATGGTAAACCAGAAAATTTTGAAGAAGAAATGTAGGATAAGACCCACTTGCAGTGGGAGCATGGTATGGATGAGGAGATGGGCTCCTTGGAATTAAACCACACTTGGGATTTGGTTAAGTTTCCAACAAGTAAGAGGACATTGCAAAACAAATGGGTTTACAAGATCAAGGAAGAAGAGGGTGGATAGAAAAAATACAAGGTAAGGCTTGTAGTAAAGGGATTTACATAGAAAGCAGGTATTGACTTTGGTGAAATATTTTCTCTTGTTGTTAAAATGACTTCCATATGTATTGTATTGAGTTTAGTTGCAGTACATGATTTGCATTTAGAACAACTAGATGTGAAGACAGATTTCCTTCATGTTGATTTTGGTGAAGATATTTATATACAACATCCGCTTGGGTATGAAGTCAAGGGTAAGGAGAAATTAGTGTGCAAGTTGAAAAAGAGTCTATATGGGGTAAAGAAAGCTCCAAGGAAATGGTACATGAGGTTTGATAGTTAAATGGATGAGCATGGTTATTTGAGATGTGAATCTAACCATTGTGTTTATTTCAAAAGGCTTGAAAATGGGAGCTATATTAATTATTTATTGTATGTGAATGATATGCTTATTACAGGATCTAGTATGTAGGACACTGGTAAGCTTAAGGTAAAGCTAGCTCACACATTTTATATGAAGGATTTAGGAGTTGCAAAAAGAATCATTGGCGTGTAAATACACAAAGACAGGAAGAACAAGAAATTGTGTTTGTCTTAGGAGGCTTATATCAATAAGGTGTTGGAAATTTTTAACATGAAAGATTCAAAACTAGTGAGTACACCTATGGTTGGACACTTCAAATTTAGGAAAGATCATTGTCCTTCATCACATGAGGAGGTCAAATATATGACACGAGCACCATATGCTTCAGTAGTTGGGAATCTCAGGTATGTTATGGTTTGTACCAGACTAGACATTACACAGGTAGTGGGAGTTGTGAGTAGATTTATGGCTAATCTAGGTAAAGAGCATTGGAAAGTAGTCCAATGGATTCTCAGGTATTTGAGAGGGACATCTAGCATGTATTTATGTTATGGAGGTTCGGATATTTCTTTATGTGGCTATGTTGATTTGGATATGGCTAGTGATCTAGATGGTAGAAAGAGAACTACTGGATATATTTTCACAGTAGGTGGGATGACAGTTAGCTAGATTTTGATATTGAAGAAGGTTGTGGCTTTGTCTACTACAAAGGCAGCGTACGTTGTAACTATAAAGGATAGCAAAGAGATGATATGGATGAGCAGGTTCATAGAAGAGTTTGGAAAAGAGAAGGATGTTTGTAAATTGTTCAGTGACAGTCAGAGTGTAATTCATTTAGTAAATAACTTAGCGTTTCATTCTAGAATGAAACACATTCAGTTGAGGTATCACTTCATACGATAGGTATTGGAGGATGGGGAGCTGAAAATGGAGAAGATTCATACAAGTGAAAACCCTTTGGATATGCTAACGAAGCCATTAGCCAAAGAGAAGCTATAGCTACACTCCATTTCTATTGGTCTTAAAATTTGATACTTGAAGAGGAAGAAACAAAGCTAAGGAAAGGATCCAAGAATGACGTTGTACATGTATAGTGTAGTAATTTATTTTTAAGTGGGAGATTGTTGAGTTGTGGAGCTCAATTACTTTAAATTTACAGGAAAGCACAGTAACCAACATCAGTTATGGAGGGATGACATAAATCACCTATGACTGACATCGGTTAAGCAAGTAGGAACCGACATCGGTTAGGGCTAACCGACGTCAGTTACCTGTGCGTGGGTGTTTTATTTAACTCACGGGAATTAGATATATTTTCAGTATTAAAGAAGATCTATTGATTGTAATTATATGGCTAAGTGCCCTAAGTTTGTATATGCCTATATAAGCAAGAAAGCTTGGGTTTAAAAGTAGATGATTGTAAGAATTGATGATTATTGTGAGAATAATTGTGAGAGAGAGACTTCTTAGAGAAGAAGGAGAGCTTGAGATAAAGAAAGTACTGTACATCTGAGAGGTGTGGAAGATTGTAAATCTTCATTGTATATCTTCTGAAAGATTTGGATAATAGATTGGCTTGTTTATTGGTGGATGTAGCACACACTTGGTGAACCATGTTAAATCTGGTGTTGATTTATATCTCTTTTTATGTATATTTATTCTGGTAAAATATCCACTTTTATTGCATGTATGCTTAGATTTGATATATTATCTATACAACCTTGTGTTAACCCCAACATTGAGAATTTTCATGAAAGATGAAAGGTTTCCAAAAAAAATTTAAAGTAAATTTATTTTTGCATCCCCAAAAATCATGCGACAAATTGTGCATACATGAGGAAAATTGGATTATCTTTAATGAAGGTGAATTTTAGATTAACAAAGATATATGTGCAATTATAAAGTGTAAAAAAAAGTGAAAAGATATCATTTACATGGCGATAAAGAAAAGCGGACACGTGTAACATCTTGATTTTTGGAAGCTACTATGATAACCTCTTTTCGTGATGTTGTAACTGTGGAAATAAGGATAATTATGTTAAGATATATTTTTTTTAATCTAAAAAAGAATGTGTTACTGATATGAACCCTTGCTTACTGTAACTTGTTTACTTGGGACGGAGGTCATTATAACTTGTGTTTTGCAAAGTGCGAAACAACAGACTTGCTTTTGTGTTTGATGAACTCATATAGTTGTTGAAAGCACACCTTGAATCAATTCCATTGATCCAAGGTATGTTGCGGCCTTCTTTTTGATCACTTTGCTGATTTACTTTCTAATTTGAACGAATTTTCGAACCAAACTGAAGTTCGTTATACATTTTACAGAACCGGGTTATAGGTATAATTATTCGGCACCATGTTGCCAATGGAAAGGTTCACTTTCTGAACTATATACAAATTATAACGCCAGAAAGCGTAAGACAGTAAGAGTTTTGGTGCAAGTGAACAAGGTATAGATATGTCGAGCATGGAACAAACATCCTGCATTATGTTGGATATGAACGTAAGTTGGTAAACTTACTAAAAGAACCCATTAATTAAAATACTACGGCTACGTTTAAACCTATAACTATGTTTTAGCCTATAACCTAACTACTGCCCTATGTGGATTTTAAATTAAATGGGATATAAATTATTGCAAATCCTAATGACTTGCGACCTAGGTGGAAACCTAACTATGGGCAATACAACCTAAACTATTGTTAACCTAAGGAGGGGACCTACAGATACATGTTTATGAGCGGATAAGAAGGGAAGGTTAGAAATTTAATAAAGGACATTAAATGATGTCCTTGAAGTTTTAAATGCCAAGTTTGGTGGGAACATGGGAAGTTGGAGATATCTAACTAGCAATGTAGTTAAGAAGGAAATTACATGCAAAAATTTAAAGGTGGAACTCACCAAACCTGAGTCAGTGGTGGCGTGGAGATAGAGGAAAAAGAAATGCTTTCAATGCATTTATTGATGATCCGAAAATAATTAGATTATTACTACCTGATCTCGGACCCTTGTAAGATTTAATTATTTGTCGATAATTTACTCCTTTTAAGTAATCAATTTAAAAATAATGTAAGACATTTAAGACAATTGCACAAAGATTGATTACGGAGTTCGGCAATTGCCTACGTCTCCGGGTTCGTGGTTGAACCGTTCCACTAGTCAAAACTTGTAAGTTACAATAGTACTTTCACAAGAAAACCTAATGGAAACTATTTAAACTTACTTAGAATAATAACCAGACCTTCGGATGACAAGGGTGAAAAATAGCACTTGACTTCCACCTTCCTGGCGTATTCGACAAGCTTGATGGCTCCAGTTCCACTGTCAGAAACCTCTGGTTCTCGATCGGCCTTCCAGATGCTAATACAACGCCCTATGGCTCTCTGGTCGATATACCAGGCTTCACAATAATTTTCTGTGGCGCTATGGGCCGACTAGGTAGTTTGAATAACTCCTAGCCACAAATATTTAATTTATTATTGCCTAACAAATAATAGGTTAATAATCAAAATAATAATGCCTAAATAATTTAGGTCTTCACACAACAATTTCTCATTCTCTTTCCAAGCTCTGAGCTTGTCTTCATATTTTGTGTGTTTGTTCCCACAATAAGCTTAACAAATAATAAGCTTAGGTTGTGTGTGTTTAAAATGAAATAGGTACCCTATTTATACATTTTTAGGGTCCTTGAATAATGCATTGCCATATTATCCCTTAGGCTATTTTTAAACCTTTAGCCCGTAGTATGTTGATAAGGGATATAATATTCTAAAATGGACGCTTAGCATTTTAAATGGGATTAAATCCCAAAAAGGCAGCTTTTGAAGTGGGTATATCCCACATTTTGGGGTTTTGTAATGTTTTAGGCTTTAAAGCCTTTCCACGCATATGTGAAGTGGTCAAAAGACCACGTTAGGCTTAACCGCCCCCATCTCCACCGCTTCACCACCTTCCACGTGGTCCTCCATGCATGGCATGTGGGTAATTTCTAACCATTAATACATGGATATTACAATAAAACCCACCCCACTTAGTCATGTGGCATGGAAATTTATTTGTAAGTGGACTTACCAAGATAATATAATTTCGACCCATATAATGTGGTATAGAAATAATCCACTCGGTCCATAGCATGTAATCCACTTGTTGTCTTCCGATAGGAAAATCGAGCGAATTTGACGAGTGGTGGCAAGCCACATGTCACAATGCGATTGGTCCAATATTGACCAGTTGACCAAAGTTGACTTTCTCGATGTCTAAACTTTGACCAAACATACCTAGAGCTCCCGATGTCCGTTTGTCACGTTCTTATAGTCGTTGGAAAGCTCTCGAGATGATATTCTACACTAACACCATTTAGGGATGTTTAGGGAACTTTTAAAAATGATTCCCTGATGACACATCCCCACTGAGAAAAGCTTTTTGTCCCAAAATGCTTCCATACTGTCCTGAATCTGAAAAACTTTGCTGCCACCTCAGAAGTGCTGTTGTAGTAGACCCTTGGGTCTTCTCCTCCAACCTTCTCACTTTGACAACTCTGCTCCGATCATGGGACCTGTAGGTTATGGGCCCATGATGCTTCCGTTGCGCCACTCTGATATCTAAAGAAGACCTCCACGCCTCCGCTTTATGGTGCTAAGTTTTTGAATGAAACCTCAACGCTCCTTCCGTGCAGTGCTAAGCTTCTTGATATCTGACAACAAGGATCTTCTTTTACTCTATAACACATCTCCTTACTCCGAGTTGATTCCGCAGAATCCAAACTGGTTTGAAGGAACTCCATGTTACGTAGAGCTTTGATTGATCTGATGTCAATAATGGACAATGCCTTGTCCCTTTACAGACCTCAACGCCTCCAATGCATGATGTTAGGCCTCTTTCAAGACCTCAAGCCTCTAATGCATGATGCTAAGTCTCTATAGACCTCAACACCTCCGATGCATGATGTTAAGCCTCTTTCAAGGCCTCGAGCCTCCAATGCATGATGCTAAGTCTCTGTAGACCTCAACGCCTCCGATACATGATGCTAAGCCTCTTTCAAGACCTCAAGCCTCCAATGCACGATGCTAAGTCCCTGTAGACCTCAACCCCTCCGATACATGATGCTAATACTCTTTCAAGACCTCGAGCCTCCAATGCATGATGATAAGTCTGTTACAGACCTCAACGCCTCCGATGCATGATTCTAAGTCTCTAGCAAGACCTCGAGCCTCCAATGCGCAATGTTAAGTCTATTGATCAGCTACCATTCGTATGTGTGGTCGCAATGCTCTTCTCTTTAAACCGTTTTGCTCTTTGTTAAGCGTCTTCCTTAAAATAACTATGCTCTTTTATTGGATGTTTTTGTAAAATGAAAATATTGATATGCTGATGAGATTTATGGGTTGAGTTTCCTTTTTGAGAATAAATACGAATTGGGTGTTTTCTTTACTAGGAGGGTAATGAGATGAAATCTATCCTTGTTGTTTGAATTTTTACAATAATGGGTATTCGGTTTTATTTCCCATTATGGGTTTGATTTGATGGAAGTAACAGTGATGTGTAGATTGTTTTCTGAGTTTTGTGCATTTAAATGGTTTTGGAAAAACCATGAGAATGCTTGATGGAACTGTTTGCGTGAGTTATTTTTTTGGTCATATTACAGTGCATAGAGTACGAATTCTTTGGGAAAGTTAATTTATTTCATCATCTTAACCTTGCGTGATTTAAAAATGATTCAATGTCTCCTTATTTGGTTTGAAGTCCGTGAATGATTTTTAGGAATGATTTACTTAAATCTGGAACAGAGTATCTGGTTATTTGTTGGATGGAATAGAGCTTATCATTTTCTTCTCCTTTGAATTCAATGATGAATTTATATATTTATATATATACGAACTATGTAGTCTAAACTTCTTCGTTGTTTCATTAAAACTGAACTAAAGTTGATTTCTTACTCTGGTGTTTGAAAAACGATTCCTTTTATTATTATGATAAAAATCATGATTTTGTTGTTTGCTTTACATTCTTGCTTGTTTCAGACCTAGCTGGAATGTTCATTTTTAGTTAATAATTATGGTTATATAGCTAGTTTTACATCCTTGCTTGTTTCAGACCTAGCTGGAAATGTTTGTTTTGGTGAATAATTATTGAAAACGATTTTAATTGAAAGATTCATTTGCTTTTGGTACTTGTGGAATCAGATGCAAATGAACTCTGGCATGCTTCCATGAATGGTAGTTAGTAAGTTTTATATACTGAAATAGACTTTTTAGAAGAAATCATCTTATGGGAACAGGTCTATACTAACTAGTTGATATTTGGCCAGGCATTGAGAAGAGATAATATGATTATTCTTCTTTTCATTCGATTATTGACCTTAATTGTACTCTCTCTTTGACTGTTATCATTGATTGTTATCACTTCTTGTTTAAAACATCCAGTTCAGTTGTGATGAAAAGAAAGGGAATATTGGATGGGTAATCAGAAGTAATCATTATTTTCTTCTCTTATCCAGTTGAAATTCTATATTTGATATTGAATGAATCTCTTAATGCATTAGGCATAAGCAACTACATTTAACTGTTGTTTTTTTTCTTTTCTGATTTGAAAGAAGTACTATGTTGCTTGTTGAATTCTGAGAAATGAAACCAGTGTTGTCACAGTGAATGACTGCTTTTCTCTTTTGCATTTGATTTGTTTGAAATTAAATGAGATGTACGAAAGGGAAGTAGTTCTGTTTGAATTTTTAATTAAAATTCATCTCTTAAAATTTCAACTATAATAAGGGAATGGAATTGATAGTAATTGCATTAGAATAGCATTATATACATATGTGTATTAGCTCTTACAGATGTTTTTAATCTGGAACTATTTAGAGGAAATTACTTCTGGTAGTAATTGTTTTAAATTAAGAATGAACCCCTTGCGTTATTGGAATAAAAACAGTAAGGAAATGTGAAGAAAGTGTTGCGGGTTGTAGTAATTATTTGGGAGAAATTTAGTAAATCTTTTTATCTGATTGTGATGGTAATTAGGGGATTGGGTTGTTAATTTGTTCATCCTTATCAGCACTTAATTTGTAGATGATGTCCATCTCAATTTATAAACATTTCATAAAATAAGAGTTCTCTTATTGAGACAGTTAATCAAGAGCACCTCATTTTAATGATAAGTGCTTAATATGCTCAGTTCGATGAACTGACCCATGCAAGTTAATTTTGCAGATGGATTCTGTGAGTGAAAATGAAGATATGTTGTTTTATGATGCTTCTTCTGATTAACTAAGGGATGGATCTTTTCTGAGATTTTATTATTCTTCCACGAGGAAATGAAAAAAAATAAAAGTTGTATTCTTCTTTCTTTACGAGTTGTTAATGTTGTTTAGCATGAATGAAGTACGGTTGTATGGATTTGTAAATTGTATAAATTTTAATCTAGAGGAATGAGTAAAAGGAAAGGTGTGTTATTTTAATGGCTGTACCACCTTGGAACTGTTGAATAAGATTGAGAATATAATTTTATTCATTGAATTTGGATTTATTCAAATGATGGTTGACAGATTTATAGGGACATAATATATGTTCTTTACTTGAATACAACTTTTAAGTTGGAATGTGCAATTAATTCACACTTAGGTCAATATGGATTTTAAATTGAAATTTGAAAAGAGTTAAGTTAATATGAACTCTTAAATGAACGATATTCAGAACTAGTATATAAGCTAATGAATATAAATAAAGAGACAATTGAATCTTGTATTTTGATTTCGTTAATATCCTTGAGATGTTTGATCCAAAGGATATTCGGTATGAGGAATCATATCCCCTTGTAACAAACCTAATCTGAAGTAAGGTTATAGTGAATAAATGAATACAATCATTTGTGGTTAGACCTCATTTAAGTGACATCTAATGAGATGGAATTCTGAATTTAAATGCGGTTGGGTATAAAACTTGGTTAAGTTTAGTAAGTTGATCTTACTACATAAAATTGTAGTGGACTGTTAGTCCGAAGCTTAAATTAAAGAATTAAGATGGAATTAAGCAATCCTTTAGTAAGGAGGAGTAAAGGCATATTAAGCCTTAAGACAATTTAAGTCTCTCTTAGCTATGCAACTGTACCGAGAAGTGAGGTTAGAAGATCAGCACGGTTGCTGAAACTTCTTCTTAAAATACTTAAGATTATAATCTAATCACACTTCTAGCTGGATGTGTATCCCTTGATGAGAGAATTCCGTAGGACCTTGGCACATGCCAGCTACAATCTGGTGTCTTTATGAAGGCGGGGCCTTCATGATGACACAATGTTGCAGCTGACATGTTCTAATGCCCTCCCGAATCGAATCATCAAGTTTAAATAAGCTGGGACCAAGTTACTTGGATGAGGTTAGGAATGTGATCGTGTATACGGAGTGACTCAAGAAGAATAAAGGTAGCTAGACATGCGCAGTCATCTAGGGTCGACAAAGTATGTCTACATACCTTTAGTCACCACGAGTGTCTTCCTATACTCTTTCATATTGCTAGCTTGGGTTAAAGTTTAAACTTGGATGAGAGGACTGATAGAGGTCAGAAAAGACCATTCTACATAATAGACAAAGTGAGGTGAAGGACGTATTCCATTGATGTGTATAACGTCTAGGAATATGATCATGCAAAGCATGTGAAAATCTTTGGCCAAAGTATCACAAGTTGTTGGTTGCGTTGTCCTAATCACCTAGTTTAAGAAGCAGGATTTTAGATGAGTATCGGTAACAGATATTCAGATAGGCCTCTTAAATGGAACACTTCGATTACTAAAATTGGTAAGAGAACCAAGTATACTTAATATACAATGCATGGATTAACATGAAGGATCGGTAAGTAGCCGAGTCATGAAATGAGAGATCATTGAAAGTTCGAGTCATAAAATGGGAGATTGGTAGTTCTTCGAGTCATTATAGCAGCAAATGGTATCTGTTATATGATTGAATGGCATTGAATGTGTGTTCCATATTATAAATATGTCAACAGAGAACATTGGTTTTAAAAGTATTGTGTTTTCTAAATTACGTTAATGGGACAAACAAAAATTATTAAAACTTAGTCGTGTGTTCTAAATTATATAAATTAGAACAAAGAACGTTATAAAAAAAAATTCCCCTGTTCTAATGTCTTAAAATGGGAATGTTACATCTTGGTATCAGAGCTGAAGGTTGCAGCTCTTAGACCTAATGAGTCCACAATTTAATAAGTTTACATTTTCTTATTGAACAGAAAATGGTTAGAACAAGAGGAAATGCTGCGAACAACCCATTACTGGGTGGAGAAGCAGCCACGCTCAAAAGCTAGATGAAATCCTTGCTTCCCTACTAGATACGAGAGATCGTTTGACTATTTTGGAACATCAAGTAATGGGAAATGAGGAGGAGGAAGAAGAAGCTAATATAAATGATCAGCCACCTCCTGTGGACAACACCAATGGAGGGAATCCGGGTGTTGATAATAGTAATGTGAACGCTCCTAATCATCCTGAAAATAAAAGGGCAATATTAGCTGCTGAACTTATAAATGATATAGAGAGAATAAGTCCTCCAAAATTTGATGGAACAACACTTGGGGACGGGGCTGAAAATTTTCTCAGTGAAATGGAGAAGTAATTTGTAATAAGAAACTTCTCTAAGGAGACCAAAGTGATATGGGGAGCATATCAGCTTTCTCAGGAAGCATCATCATGGTGGGAAAACCGTAAGGTTTAGTTGAACATTGTCAAAATAGACATAACTTGGGATCAATTCAAAAGTTACTTTAGGCAACGATGGCTGCCTCAACTCTTTTTTTATCAGAAAATGAATGAATTTCAGAACTGGTCGCAAGGTAGGCTGACGGTGACAGAATACTGGGAAGGGTTTACTAAACTCCTTAAGTATGTACCGCAGTACCAAGCTAACGAGAAGTTCAGGATACGAAAGTTCATAATGGGACTGAATCCCATCATTGGTGGCGAGGTGGATGTCCATGGTCCAACCACTATGGAAGGAGTTGTCGAAAAGGTAATAAGACAAGAACAGAAATTGAGAGCAATCTCTGCTCATAAGGAGGAGATTAGGAAGAAGATTCCCAACTCTTCTTCATCTCTCACACCCAAAAAGGGACCCTGGAAAAGGTTTGGTATGAAAAACAAAATTGTTGTGGATAACAATAAGAAATCAGTAATGAACAAACCTGTTAATAGTGTGTGGAGTAGCTTTGTAAAAATTAGTGGTAATGAACAAATGTCCTATGGAAGCCAGAGTGATAACTTCAAGGCTGGCAGTAAATTTGAACCTAGGAAGGGGCTAGTTGGAGGCTGCTTCAACTGTGGAAAGGACCATTACGCAAGTCACTATCCTCTGAAGAAGGATGATAGCGATTAGCAGCATAGGATACACACTGCAGTGGCTAACAAATAAGATGAAAAATAAGTCATGCCCATAGAAACTCCTGGTAAGTTATTCGGTACACCTGTAGTCATACTTTTTGATACTAGAGCTACTGAATGTTTTATTTCTACTAAACTAGCAATGAAATTAAAAAGGAAAGCTGAACAAATGGATAAGACATGGACAGTGCATTATGCAAATAATGTTGTCCATACAGTCGATATGTGCCTTTTTGGGGTAATTCTTGAATTTCCTAGTTTCTCCACAGAAGTTGACCTGTATGTTACTCCTTTAGGGTCATATGATATAATTATAGGATTTAATTGGTTGGTGGAACATAAGGCGAAGGTTGATTGTTATGAAAAATAGATTTACTATTTTGATGACTTGCAAAAAGCAATAGTCATTCAAGGTGTAAAGCGTGAGGTTACAGTTAGGAAACTAACAGCTATGCAACTAAAAAGGGCTAAAAATAGAGGTTGTACTTTGTATGCCATAAGAATGATGGAAAATGCCAAAGAAGATAATGATTTTATGGAAAAGTATCTATTATTAAGATATTTCAGCGATGTCTTTCCAGAAGAATTACTAGGTCTTCTGCCTAAACGAGAGTTTGACTTTGCAATAGAGATCAAGCTAGGAACCAAACCCATATCTAAGGCACCATACCGAATGACCACCCTTGAGTTGGTGGAACTTAAGGCTCAGTTACAATAATTTTTGACAAAAGGGCTGATAAGACTGAGCGTCTCACCATGGGGAGCGCTGGTAATTTTTGTAAAGAAGAAAGATGGCACACTTAGATTGTGCATTGATTACAGAATGTTGAACAAGGAAACCATTAAGAATCAATATCCACTTCCTAGGATTGATGATCTGTTTGACCAAATGCGTGGAGCATCAGTCTATTCAAAAATATATCTCCGATCTGGATATCACCAGCTGAGAATAAATGAAGAATATATTCATAAAAAATATTTTAAAACAAGGTACGGGCATTATGAATTCACGATGTTACCTTTTGGGTTGACGAATGCACCTGCCGCCTTCATGAATTTGATGAACAATATTTTTCAAGAATACTTAGACAAGTTTTTGCTTGTATTCTTGGACGAAATTCTTATATACTCCAAAAATGTTGAAGAACATCAAGAGCATTTAAGGATAGTCCTGGAAATTTTGAGAAAGAGAAGGTTGTATGGTAAATTATCTAAATGTTCCTTTTATGATGTAGAGGTGCATTATTTGGGGCATGTTATAAGAAAGAACGGGATTGTTGTAGACCCTTCAAAGATCAAAGCTATAACTGAGTGGCCTGTGCCTAAGAACATGCATGAAGTAAGAAGCTTCATGGGCCTAGAAGGATACTATAGAAAGTTCATTAAGGACTTTTCTAAAATTATTGCACTAATCACTTCATTACAAAAGAAAGATAAGAAATTTGTCTGAAGTGAAAAATGTGAATCTGCCTTTAAAATTTTAAAGGAACAGTTAACTACAACACCTATTCTGACTGTACCTGACACAAATGGAGATTTTATGGTCATAACAAATTCATCTGGAGAGGGTCTCGGAGGCATTCTGTTACAAAATGACCATGTCATAGCATATGAAAGCAGAAATCTTAAGTTACATGAACAAAATTATGCTCCACATGACCTAGAGCTCGCTGCCATTGTTTATGCACTTCAAATGTGGAGGCATTACCTTCTTGGTAAGCCCTTTGAGCTAAAAACCGACCATCTAGGGTTGAAGTACATTTTTACCCAACCAAACCTGAATGCAAGACAGTGAAGATGGTTAGAATTTTTATCTCAGTATGATTTTGATATAAGCTACATTAAAGACAAGGAAAATAGGGTAGCAGATGCTCTGAGTCATAGGAAGCACATCTCTACCCTTATAACATTAAGAACTCAGTTTAAAGACGAGGTGAAAGATGTCATGGAATCTGACTCTTATTTTCAGCAAGTTAAAACAACACTTACTACAGATCCAAAGGATGTGAATTATAAAGGATTTTGTTTTGATAATGAATGGATTATGAGGTTTGAAAACAGGGTATATATACCCTTGGCAAATGATTTAAGAAAGAAATTATTAACTAAATTTCATAATTCACCTTTTTCTAGACACCCTAGCATTACGAAAATGCTTATTGATCTCAAGCAGAAATATTTCTGGAAGGGAATGAAAAAGGATGTGGTGGAGTTTGTAACACACTGCTTGGAATGTCAACGTGTTAATGCGGAACATATGCATCCTGCCAGATTATTGTATCCCCACAGCATTCTGCAGTACAAATGGCAAGTGATAACTATGGATTTTGTTCAAGGATTACCTATGTCAAGGAATAAACATGATATCATCTTGGTTGTCATCGAAAAAATAACCAAAGTGGCACACTTCATTGCTAGTAATTTAAAATACGATGCACCAGTGTTAGCAAGAAGGTTTGTACATGAAATTTTTAGATTGCATGGAATACCCGAATTGATCATATCGGACAGAGATCCGAGAATGACATCAATATTTTGGAAAACGCTTAATGCGGCCTTGGGAACTAAATTAAACTTCAGTTCTGCATATCATTCGGAAACGGATGGACAGACTGAAAGAGTCAATCAAGTTTTAGAGGATATGTTAAGAATGTATTGCATGGACCAGTAGTATAAATGGGAGGAATACCTTCCACTGGTTGAATTTTCCTATAATAATACATACCATGCCTCTTTAAAGATGGCACCTTTTGAATCATTTTATGGAAGAAAATGTAGAACCCCTGTTAGCTGGGACATCATAGAGGACAGAGAGGTAATTGGGCCAGAAATCCTTACGGAAATGGAACAACAAATTAAAATGATTTGGGAACATTTAAAGGAGGATGCCAATAGGAAAAAGAGTTATGTAGACTTAAAGCGGGTTGATAGGAATTATAAACTTGGTGAGAAGGTCTTTCTTCGGGTCAAGCCGAAAAAGAGTTCTATAACTTTTGGCAAGGCTGCCAAGTTATCACCTGGTTATGTGGGACCTTTTGAAATTGTTGAAATAATCAACCCTGTAGCTTATCGTCTAGCATTACCTCCTACTTTATCACAAATGCATGATGTTTTTCATATTTCTTTGCTTAAGAAATACATATCAGATTTATCACATGTGCTGAATTGGAATTCCTTGCAGGTCCAAGACCTAGGAATAATCATGGTTAAGCCCATTCGAGTGCTGGGAACTCGCCATTTGTACTTAAGAAATTGCGAAGTGAATCAATGTAAGGTCCAATGGGACTAGTTTAGCAAAGAAAGTGCAACTTGGTAAAATATCGAAGAAATGAGATCTGCTTTTCCATACTTGTTTGATCGAAATTGAATTCAAAAAATTGATAATTCTGCCAAACATGGACAATTATTGGTCTATTTTATGGTTATCTTAAAACACAGTTTTAATGATTAAATCTATTTTTGGTATGACCTTATGAATGAAAGGATGATAATTGAATTTTTTCCTAAAAAATCTATGAATTTGCTAATTTGATCTTCGGGATAATGATTCTTTTAAGAAGGGAGGAATGTAACGTCTTGATTTTTGGAAGCTACTATGATAACCTCTTTTCGTGATGTTGTAACTGTGGAAATGAGGATAATTATGTTAAGATATATTTTTTTAATCTCAAAAAGAATGTGTTACTGATCTGAACCCTTGCTTATTGTAACTTGTTTACTTGGGACGGAGGTCATTATAACCTATGTTTTGCAAAGTGTGAAACAACAGACTTGCTTTTGTGTTTGATGAACTCATATAGTTGTTGACAGCACACCTTGAATCAATGCCATTGATCCAAGGTATGTTGCGGCCTTATTTGTGATCACTTTTTTGATTTACTTTCTAATTTGAACGAATTTTGGAACTAGACTGAAGGTCGTTATAAATTTTACAGAACCTGGTTACAGGTATAATTATTCAGCACCATGTTTCCAATGGAAAGGTTCGATTTCTGAACTATATACAAATTATAATGCTAGAAAGCGTAAGACAGTAAGATTTTTGGTGCAAGCGAACAAGGTATAGATATGTCGAGCATGGAACAAACATCCTGCATTATGTTGGATATGAACGTAAGCTGGTAAACTTACTAAAAGAACCCATAAATTAAAATACTACGGCTACATTTTAACCTATAACTGTGTTTTAGCCTATAACCTAAATACTACCCTATGTGGATTTTAAATTAAATGGGATGTAAATTATTGCAAATCCTAATGACTTGCGACCTAGGTGGAAACCTACCTATGGGCAATACAACCTAAACTATTGTTAACCTAAGGAGGGGACCTATGGATACATGTTGATGAGTGGATAAGAAGGGAATGTTAGAAATTTAATAAAGGTCATTAAATGATGTCCTTGAAGTTTTAAATGCCAAGTTTGGCGGGAACATGGGAAGTTGGAGATATCCAACTAGCAATGTAGCTAAGAAGGAAAGTACATGCAAAAATTTAAAGGTGGAACTCACCAAACCTGAGTCGGTGGTGGCGTTGAGATAGAGGAAAAAGCAATGCATTCAATGCATTTATTGATCTCGGTCTTGGTGACCAACTCGCCTTGGAAAAGGGAAAGAGGAAATTTTGTGGTTATTGTGTTCATTTGGGTTTCCTGTATTCGCTCTACAATTTTTTTAGGTTCTTTTGAACATGTAACCATTTTGGTCATTGTAGCTATTGTTTTGATTAACCACGGCTATCTTGGAGCCTGTGGGAGTAAGGAGATCATTGGGGAAAACTTGTTGTTTGTCACCATGGAAAAGAAGAATTCCTGAGGGCATGGATGCGGTTTTCTTCAAGCCACAAGAATTTTTACAAGCATGTTGAGCTCTTCTCTTTAAACTGTTTTTCTCTTTGTTAAGCGTCTTCCTTAAAATAACTATGCTCTTTTATTGGATGTTTTTGTAAAATGAAAATGTTGATATGTTGATGAGATTTATGGGTTGAGTTTCCTTTTTGAGAATAAATACTAATTGGGTGTTTTCTTTACTAGGAGGGTAATGAGATGAAATCTATCCTTGTTGTTTGAATTTTTACAATAATGGGTATTCGGTTTTATTTCCCATTATGGGTTTGATTTGATGGAAGTAACAGTGATGTGTAGATTGTTTTCTGAGTTTTGTGCGTGTAAATGGTTTTGAGAAAACCATGAGAATGCTTGATGAAACTGTTTGCGTGAGTTATTTTTTTGGTCATATTACAGTGCATAGAGTACGAATTCTTTGGGAAAGTGAATTTATTTCATCATCTTACCCTTGCGTGATTTAAAAATGATTCAATGTCTCCTTATTTGGTTTGAAGTCTGTGAATGATTTTTAGGAATGATTTACTTAAATCTGGAACAGAGTATCTGGTTATTTGTTGGATGGAATAGAGCTTATCATTTTATTCTCCTTTGAATTCGATGATGAATTTATATATTTATATATATACGAACTACAGTCTAAACTTCTTCGTTGTTTCATTAAAACTGAACTAAAGTTGATATCTTACTCTGGTGTTTGAAAAACGATTCCTTTTATTATTATGATAAAAATCATGATTTTTTTGTTTGCTTTACATTCTTGCTTGTTTCAGACCTAGCTGGAATGTTCATTTTTAGTGAATAATTATGGTTATATAGCTAGTTTTACATCCTTGCTTGTTTCAGACCTAGCTGGAAATGTTTGTTTTGGTGAATAATTATTGAAAACAATTTTAATTGAAAGATTCATTTGCTTTTGATACTTGCGGAATCAGATGCAAATGAACTCTGGCATGCTTCCATGAATGGTAGTTAGTAAGTTTTATATACTGAAATAGACTTTTTAGAAGAAATCATCTTATGGGAACAGGTCTGTACTAACTAGTTGATATTCGGCCAGGCATTGAGAAGAGATAATATGATTCTTCTTCCTTTCATTCGATTATTGACCTTAATTGTTCTCTCTCTTTGACTGCTATCATTGATTGTTATCACTTCTTGTTTAAATCATCCAGTTCAGTTGTGATGAAAAGAAAGAGAATATTGGATGGGTAATCAGAAGTAATCATTATTTTCTTCTCTTATCTAGTTGAAATTCTATATTTGATATTGAATGAATTTCTTAATGCCTTAGGCATAAGCAACTACATTTAACTGTTGTTTTTTTTCTTTTCTGATTTGAAAGAAGTACTATGTTGCTTGTTGAATTCTGAGAAATGAAACCAGTGTTGTCATGGTGAATGACTGCTTTTCTCTTCTGCATTTGATTTGTTCGAAATTAAATAAGTAGTACGAAAGGGAAGTAGTTCTGTTTGAATTTTTAATTAAAATTCATCTCTTGAAATTTCACTATAATAAGGGAATGGAATTGATAGTAATTGCATTAGAACAACATTATATACATATGTGTATTAGCTCTTACAGATGTTTTTAATCTGGAACTATTTAGAGGAAATTACTTCTGGTAGTAATTTTTTTAAATTACAAATGAACCCCTTGCGTTATTGGAATAAAAATAGTAAGGAAATGTGAAGAAAGTGTTGCGGGTTGTAGTAATTATTTGGGAGAAAGTTAGTAAATCTTTTTGTCTGATTGTGATTGTAATTAGGGGATTGGGCTATTAAGTTGTTCATCCTTATCAGCACTTAATTCGTAGAAGATGTCCATCTCAATTTATAAATGTTTCATAAAAGCAGATTTCTTTTATTGAGACAGTTAATCAAGAGCACCTCATTTTAATGATAAGTGCTTAATATGCTCAGTTCGATGAACTGACCCGTGCAAGTTAATTTTGCAGATGGATTCTGTGAGTGAAAATGAAGATATGTTGTTTTATGATGCTTCTTCTGATTAACTAAGGGATGGATCTTTTCTGAGATTTTATTATTCTTCCACGAGGAAATGAAAAAAAATAAAAGTTGTATTCTTCTTTCTTTACGAGTTGTTAATGTTGTTTAGCATGAATGAAGTACGGTTGTATGGATTTGTAAATTGTATAAATTCTAATCTAGAGGAATGAGTAAAAGGAAAGGTGTGTTATTTTAATGGTTGTACCACCTTAGAACTATTGAATAATATTGAGAATATAGTTTTATTCATTGAATTTGGATTTATTCAAATGATGGTTGACAGATTTATAAGGACATAATATCTGTTCTTTACTTGAATACAACTTTTAAGTTGGAATGTGCAATTAATTCACACTTAGATCAATATGGATTTTAAATTGACATTTGAAAAGAGTTAAGTGAATATGAACTCTTAAATGAACAATATTCGGAACTAGTATATAAGCTAATGAATATAAATAAAGAGACAATTGAATCTTGTATTTTGATTTCGTTAATATCCTTGAGATGTTTGATCCAAAGGATATTCGGTATGAGGAATCATATCTCCTCCTAACAAACCTTAAATGAAGTAAGGTTATAGTGAATAAATGAATACAATCATTTGTGGTTAGACCTCATTTAAGTGACGTCTAATGAGATGGAATTCTGAATTTAAATGCGGTTGCGTATAAAACTTGGTAGTTTAGTAATTTTATCTTACTATGTTAAGCTGTAGTGGATTGTTAGTCCGAAGCTTAAATTAAGGAATTAAGATGGAACTAAGCAATACTTCAGTAAGGAGGAGTAAAGGCATATTAATCCTTATGAAAATTTAAGTCTCTCTTAGCTATGCAACTGTAACAAGAAGTGAGGTTAGAAGATCCGCACGGTTGCTGAAACTTATTCTTAAAATACTTAAGATTATAATCTAATCACACTTCTAGTTGGATGTGTATCCCATGATGAGAGGATTCCATAGGACCTTGGCACACACCAGCTACAATCTGGTGTCTTCATGAAGGTGGATCCTTCATGACGACACAATGTTGCAAGTGACATGTTACAACACCCTCCCAAATCGAATCATCAAGTTTACATAAGCTGGGACCTAGTTACTTGGAGGAGATTAGGAATGTGATTGTGTATACAGAGTGACTCATGAAGACTAAAGGTAACTAGACACACGCATTCGTCTAGGGTCGACAAAGTATGTCTACGTACCTTTAGTCACCGTGAGTGTCTTCCTATACTCTTTCATATTGCTAGCTTGGGTTAAAGTTTAAACTTGGACGAGAGGACTGACAGAGGTCAGAAAAGACCATTCTAGATAACAGACGAAGTGAGGTGAAGGACATATTCCATTGATGTGTATAACGTCTAGGAATATGATCATGCAAAGCATGTGAAAATCTTTGGCCAAAGTATTGCAAGTTGCTAGTTGCATTTTCCTAATCACCTAGTTTGAGAAGCAGGATTTCAGATGAGTATCGGTAACAGATATTCAGATAGGCCTCTTAAATGGAACACTTCGATAACCGAAATTGGTAAGAGAACCAAGTATACTTAGTATACAATGCATGGATTAACATGAAGGATTGGTAAGTAGCTGAGTCATGAAATGAGAGATCGTTGAAACTCCGAGCCAGAAAATGGGAGATAAGTAGTTCTTCGAGTCATTACAGTAGCAAATGGTATTTGTTATATGTTTGAATGGCATTGGATGTGTGTTCCATATTATAAATATGTGAACAGAGAACATTGGTTTTAAAAGTATTGTGTGTTCTAAATTACGTTAATGGGACAGAGAACAATTATTAAAACTTGGTTGTGTGTTCTAAATTATATAAATTAGAACAGAAAATGTTATTAAAAAAAAAATTTCCCCTGTTCTAATGTCTTAAAATGGGAATGTTACAACACAAGCATGATGGTGAATGAGATATTTGTAGTGGATTTGAAGAAGATGCAATTAATACATTACTTTTACATATGTTTTATAAACATTGAAGGATTTAAATCCACAAACCCTATGCTCAAATTACAGTGGAAACAGTTACATATGAGGTTGAATTAGTGGCATGTGAGTGATGCGGGTTGAAAGAGGAATGCACTCCCACTTACATAGCTCGCATACATGACTGGTTCTGTGGATGTTGGGTTTGTGGGCTACATACTGAAGCTATAAAGAGAGGAGATGTACAGGGCTAACATAATTATCGATATGAAGGACACACTGTAGACACATAATTTTTTGTATGTAGTTTAGGTTTGATGTAAACGATAACAGTAAAATAATGTTTATCAAGCCACATGCATGGATGTGAAAACAATAAAAGAGATAATTTCATATCTAGTAATGTCTTATATAATATATGTTAAAAGCCTAATCAAATTTAGATTTTCGTGAATTGTATTAGATTTTTTGCAACCGTCCAAATGACAATCAAATGTCCCAAATGTTTAATTTCAAATGTAAATCTTCTACATGAATAAGCCATTAGGTGACAGTTCTTTAATGAGAATCGCAATGCCACTAGTCCTCGTCTTTACATTAAATTTTTGAATTATTCTAAAGTATTTAACATTGAATTATTTTGAAGTAATTAATACTAAATTATTTTTAAATGATCAACATTATGTGATTTTCAAATACACAAAATAATATACAGTTTTAATAAAAACATTAGAAATAAATAAATAAGATTATTATTAAAATTATAAATTAGAAAAAAGGAACCAATGAGAAATTAAAGAAAGTGCGATGGGAGTTTTATGTGAGATTTAAAGAAAAATGTATATATTTGCAACGATTAATTAGTCAGGCGTAAAAAAATCCATTTGTTAAAACATAATTAGAATCTAAATCACAAATTTGAAAATTATTAAATAGACATTAAAGGTTGTGGACCATCGGATCTGAAGAAATGAACAACCAATGCAACATTTTTTTGTTTTTTAAAGGGTAATCTTGAAAAATTATTGTCACCTTAAAATTGTTTGACATGCATATGTGGTCGTTAAATTTAACTCGTTTCTTTGATATATAACAAATATGTCACCAACGCCACCATGCAAATAGCAGGAGCTTTAGTAGTCTGGCTGAATACCTTTCTCCCAACAAAATTAAAAGTACTCGCACGTCAGTGGTTCAAATCCCCTCAAAGCATTCCATGGCAGAAGCTCAAATCCTACGTTCTAATGTTGTGAACCCCCGAGTCATTTGAAGAGGAAAAAATTATTTCTTTGTTACGACTCCAAAGAATCACAGAGATAGAACACTGCATGTACAACACAATAATAGACATGGTGACAATTATGCTAACTAGTAGTTTATTTTAGATCTTCGGTTAATAGTAACGGTGGCAGTAATAGCGGCCAATTGTCTGTTTTGGTGCTTTTGTTGGAGGTATTTGGTTGCATACTGGTAAACTGTGAACAATATACGAGCATGGAGATAAGTTGGCTGACAAATCCTATTTGTCAATATACATAGGGGTACGGTGGTCGCATTACCTGGGGAGATGCTCAAAGAAGGAGGAGAATATGTCGACGACGTTACTACAGACCAATCTAATGCAAATAATCTACAACTCAAATTCATCAGAAGACATTGATATGGTCCAAATAATCTACACCTGACACATTCAAAGGGGGGAAAACTTCTTAATGTGAAAAACACCTTTCGACGTAATTTTAAATTGGATTGCATTTTAAAAATAATTTTAAATTGGATTGCATTTTAAAAATAATTTTAAATAAATTGTAATTGTGTTAATTATGTTGAGATGCATTTTATAATGGAAACCTAGAGGAAGGGGAAGAGGGAAGGGTGTGTTCACCATGGAAAATTTTAGAGGTGAATATTCGTAATTAAGTGAATAATAGAGATTTCTTAAATCCCAATTAGTTATTTGGTCATCATATACCTACCCCCTACTTGCAAAAAAAATTACAATTGTTATTATTTCCCGGTCACATAGCCAAAGGATTTATAGTCTCAATGAGGTTTTTTTAAGGATCGCCTTCACATTGATGGTCTAGGATTGTAATAATTTTTTTCTTTGCCACATTTTATATGGGTCCTTGAGTCACAATTTCCAACATTATAGAGGTAAAATTTGTGTGTGTGTGTGTGTGTGTGTTACATTTACTTGAAAGTTCAAAGTAAACACTTTTCATTTTATTCATCTTTTACGAATTGTAAATTTACGATTTCAACATTGATCTAAATATAAAAGGAATCAACAAAAACATATTTCTTAGTGCTTACAAAATTCATATAAAAAAATCTCTTATACATTGTGACATTCAAGTTTGTAGTGTATTGGTTTACAGGTAACCAGGAAGTCAATTGATCAATGATCCATTTTAAATTTGATAACATGTTTGTGATCATGTGATGCCGTATCTCTTTATCTACTTTTGTGAGTTATCAACGCTAATAAATATTTTAATGCTTTTCAAATTATCTTTTCTTAATTTGTAGCATTACTAGTATAGGTGTAACATTACATTTTTCATTTTTCATCTACTTCTTTTTACGTGGTTTTTCATACTTTATTCTTTCCATGTCATACAACACGACAATGCCTTAGTCAATTTTTAGTTTAACACAACCATTTCCTATGTTTTGTGTGCCATGATATATGAGTTCCTTCACACTGCGACACTTAACCATACTATGAAGGTCTATCACACACCGTGAAAAACTATTTTGACATGCCCCTAAATGACGATGTTCACTTTTAGATCTCCATATAATGTAAAGATTCATTCTTTTTGCCATGATTTTTAATATGTTTGTTATGTTTACTATTTCTAATGTGATGTTATCCCTATTTTTTATTTCTCTAACAGTAACTAGAAAATTATTCAAAATTGGCAGTTACCAAAGAAACCTCAAGAAAGAAAGCTAGTTCAACACCTTCTAGTTCTAACAGATGAAGCATCACATCTTACTTTTAGAAACAATCTATAGAATGTCATACATATCCACCACTATCAATGGATCATGATATCATTCAAAATAAAACTTAGAAAGAGTTCAATGATAATTTCATAATTGACATAATCAATGAAGATGAAAATAAAATACATCCCCTTGAAGATGTCCAATAGGAAGAACTTAAATTTGTATCACTAGAAGCATTACATTCCAAATCTAGTGTTGGGATGCTAAGTTATACTCAATTGAATGATGAAAGTGAAAATTTTAGTAATCGGTGAAATTACACCACACCAAATACTCTAGGGACACATCTTTCTAGTAGAAATAGGAAGGAAATAAAATGGGACTTGGGAAGGAGTTTCATGTTAGTGTGGGTTTCTAAGTTTCCATTCATAGAACCTATTGAAAATGAAAATAAAATTAAACCTCCCAAGAAATGAAAATTTAAAATTTGTAGCTAGAAAATGGGCATGGACAAGACAATGCAACTTAAGTTGGATACCATTGAGAAGCATGTAGGAAGATATATGAAAAGCAAATTTCCAAATAAGTTGTGAATAATGTTGCAAGATGGAAAAATGTGGATGACTATTTACATATGATGTATGTAAAATATTATGAGGAAGACATGCAAAATTGAAGAGTGTTTGCTAAAAATGGAGGGACAATTACATCTTTATTTAACAAGGTTATTCAAAACAATATTTTAGGTAAAACAATTTAGCTAGTTTTTGCTTTTCACACTCTAAAAAGAGGTTGTCCTATAATATTTTTTTCCAAAAATAAAAATATTCTCTCTTTTCTTGGTTTCCCACACTCTCCACATTCTCATTGGCTTGAAAGTAGTGGTTGGGATTGGGAAAAAATCCTAGCTATGGTTGAGAAAGAAGACTTGAAAGAGAAACTTAACTGTGTTTGGTATGTGTCTTTATCTATTAATGAGGTTATAATAGTAAATAATACTTCTTGGGTATATATGCATGTTTATACTATTGAAATTAATGTGAGATAACCTCATTTACTTGTCATTCACAATATGAAAAAACTCCAATATTGAAAACCTTTGTTAACTTGTAATAAGAAGTTTGAAGGATATTGGTGGCATGGATGATTCTTCAATTGCAATGAAGTTGGTATATGTTGGGGCAGATGAGGAATATTTAATGTAAGTTCATCGTAATAGTTTGTGTGTAAGAATCCAAACATCCCATTACACATATATGATTGACATACATTGTATGGCTCATATAATGAATAACATACAAAACGATCAGCAAATTTAAACAT
Source organism: Taxus chinensis (assembly GCA_019776745.2). Classification (NCBI taxonomy): domain Eukaryota; kingdom Viridiplantae; phylum Streptophyta; class Pinopsida; order Cupressales; family Taxaceae; genus Taxus; species Taxus chinensis. The sequence goes on from CM034146.1 coordinate 321,287,663, forward strand.
GTAGTAAAAGTGGAAGAACTTGTTCGAGAGGTACATATTTATTTCTATCGAATTCTTGAAAGATTCATGTAATTGCAAATATTTACAAAAAGAATAAAAAATGGGTATAAATTATAAAAATATTTTAACACTAGGTGGGTTTCATTGTATCAGTCAGTTCACAGGGTGTACAATGAGTACCCATCCTTATTGGGAGTAATGTGGAAGAATCACATGGAAGTGGACAAGGATCAAGATTTAATACATAATTTGATTGATATATAGACATTGTTGATATTGTGTGGTATCCTTCCCATGCTAGATGAAATGCATCATTTTATTAAGCAAGCCCAAGAAAGAAGTATATATATTATTGATTATACAAGTTTGAGGAAACATGTTTTTAGAGTTATAGAAAATTTATTTTTTAATGAGACTTCTTTTTCTGGTCCAAAGTTTAAGATTTGAAAAAAATTGATAAACATTAGAAGTTGAAGTAACTTTATAGAGGTGCTTCTGTATGCAGATATGAGATACCCATGAACTCCTTTAAAATAGTAGACAATTGTAACATTGAGAAGCTAAATGTCAAACATATGCTCTTTATCATATTGTATCATAAACACGGATAAGGTTAAGAGAATGATTTAATTAAATATTAATCATAGGATTGAGATCAAATAAATATAATAGTGACAAACAAGATATAACATGAAAAGTACAAGAAATTGTATGCAATAGTGATATAAGAATGACTTATCTTGAATCTGGAGAGATGGGATGATTCTAGGATGAGAAACAGGTTGAGAAGGTTTGATCTGGAATGTGCAGGATTTGTCTGATAAACTAGGATCTAGAACTTCTTCGAACAAGAGCGCATATAGGAGGACACGACTTCCATGGGTGTTAGTGTCTAATTTGGGCACTAGTGTCATGGTAGTAGCTCTTTTTCTGATATTTTCAAGGCATGACCTTGGTTCCTTCCTTTTATTTTCTGTCACTTCAGATCTATCGTAGGGTTCCTATACCACACATATTTCTATAAAACAAACCCTAGCTACATGCACACAACTCAAAAAATATTAGATGAGATAAATGATGCATACAGTTTGAGTCGAATTGACCTCAATTGTCACCCCAATGTGATTGTCACCGAGTGTTGCACTACATTTCAGACTCTATGTAGTTCTTGTGAGTGTCTGATTTGAACTGTGTCCCTTGAAGCTAGGTTGCCCTTGTGTCATTCCCACCAAGATAGTGGGCTACAAATAATTTTCCGCCAAGATGAATGTGTGATATGGAACTTAGAAATAACCCCTCTTATGCAGTGAATAATGCATCCCAAATGTAGTCCTTGAATGTTTCTCTTTTCACAAGTAATAGATAGTAAGTATTAGCTCCTAATTTCCCACCCCTTAATAGTAGTGAGTAAGTCATGTGTGTCTATATATATATATATATATATATATATATATATATATATATATATGTACGTATGTATATGATTCCCTTGTTTGAATTTTGTCATGAACAACTGAAAATATGACCCAAAGTGATAAAGGAGACTCTAGAAAAGATACTAAATGATGTGGCAACTCGAAATCATGAAAAGAAGAGAGGGATAAAATTCATTTGATCACACCTATTACCAAGGAAAGGGATTGCATTAAATATGCATCCTAGAAGCAATAGGGGTATGGGTACCCCTTATTATAATAATTTAAAATAACAAAAGAGAGCTTTGACTCAGAAAATACTTGAGAATAGAATGGACTCGTGTGATTTTTTTACATCTAGCCCATTTCCATTGTTTTTATTATTTAATCAGTAGAATGTTATATTTATTTTGATAAGATGGTTGTTTTCCGTTACATTAAAAAAATCGAGTGGATTAAACAAAAAAATGTAGTGTAGTGCAATGTAGCAACACTCACATGAAAACTAAGAAATACTCCCGCTAAGGAAGTTAAAAATTTCCCACAATACGAGGAATGTGGCATAATGAAATCAAATATGCATGAAATCCAAATCCATAATTTTGAGATCATCACATCCTTGGAATAAATTAAAATAACTTCATTGTTGACAATGACACCTGCTAGTGCTGGGACAAACTCCTCCACAAAAGAAAAGCTACCAAATTCATCCATGAAAAGATAGTCTGACTCTGAATCCAACCCTAGGAAACTGACACCACTTGTTTCCCCCATCATTCCGATACAGTAATCGTTCATGCTCAAGTTCTTTGCTACTACTTCTTAAGATATTTCAAATCCCTCCGACAGGCTCCAAAAGGCTGGGAAGTCAAAAATTAGACTACAATCCATAAATAAATTGTCAAGGTCATTGATGGAAAAATCCATATTGGCGTTAACATAGTTAAGAGGAGTCTACTTTCCAAAGGCAATAGAATTAGTGGCAGTGTCAGTAGTAGCAATGGAGCTTGGAATAAATCTAATCACATATGTTGGCAAGGAAATGAGAAAGCGCTCCTCTGCAGATGACTCCTCATTGTAGAAACTCGACTCCCCTGTGCTCCCTTTCACAACTATATGTCTTTCAAGGGAATTGGAATCTAGTAAATAGGGTAGGTACAAAGATATGGAGGAGAAGTTGGTGGAAATTTCAAGGCCTCACATCTCAAGGGAGGTGTTATCGTAGGCCATGGTGGCCTTTTCGGTGGTGTCATATGTACCCAGTTGTCGTGGGGTTATTGCACAACGGAAGAAACTAACCCCCACGCAGCACTGAGATGCTACTTTTTTCACTTGCCTTAGAGGATCAAACTACTCCGGTAGTCCTAGAATACACCTTAACGCACCAACTACCATTCCCCACAACTTCTCCTTTGTGCACAAGTGAACTCTTTAAACACCATTCACAGCTGTCCACACAACTACTACAGAAGACCACTCACCAAAAACCATGGCTTCCCATACAACCACTGGGAGATCTTAATATGCCTTCTTAGTCCACCTAAGGGAATGCACAACTCTTGCCTCCTTGACCCATCACTGAAACAGCTCTCTCTACGATGCATCTGGCCGGACCACTGTAAAACACCCAACTGCTCTACCCAATGCCACTAAGGAACATCACATGCCCTTACTACCATCCATCCATGAGTTTACCTGAGTTGTCATGCTGATCACTTTCCATGCACCAGTGGGGGAAGTCCTCCTCATGATTCCTTCCCGAGCGTGAGCTACTAACTCACCCTGACCTGCTGACTATTCTGTCACTCAAGTCCCAACACCAAATATCCCTGCAAAGAGCAATGCAAAGCTCTCCATATTTGTAGACCGCATCACATGCAGTGGAGGTACTATTATTCCCTTTCCTCGATCCCAACATAGATCTCACCCAGATGCCATGGCCTTGACACCCGTCTGCATCCAAACTGCATTGACTCCTACACGAACCTTCTGCCCTAGTTGCATGCTCTCTAAACTGTAATTGAATCCATGATGTCCTTGACTCAGACTACCATGTTGCATAACACCATGTGAATTGTTCTCTAATTCCACTTCCATGAATCTGTATCTGCTCCCACTCCGCATCCACGCATGCACACGCCTCATGATACATCTACGTGAGCGCCCTACTCATCTATGTCTCTACACCTCTCGCAAGGTTTGAGGAGCTCGCCATATCTTGGCTCGCCTACGTCTGAGTTACATCTCCTCTATTTCGACCCCTGAATCCCAGTCTCACTCCAACTCACCCCTTGGATGTATTTCACGTGACTCTTCTTCTAAGGACATTGCCACCACTAAGGTCTCCCCAATTCCAATGCTACTTCTCTCTGGAGTCCCACTGTTGATCCATGATGCACACCTCTGCATGGACATACTCCGCAAGGGTGGATTATGTCTCCAAGGTCTCCTAAACACCTCTTTCCATCTGAATGTCCAAGTTGCCCAAGTGTTCCACATTCCACTTGGTGTGGTTGTAAGCTCACCACGTTGGTCACCCAAGTCTGCCAATCTCATATGGCTCCTGAGGATATTTCGTTGCACTCTCAACATAAGGCCTCATTCATGCAAGGTCTTCATGCTCAAACCAACCCATTCTACAACTTAACTACTCTCCTGATTTTCCCAACTCGCTCCGCATACATTGGGTATGTTTTACGCTCCAAGACTCCTTACACTGCTCTAAGCGTAACCAAATCGCTTACCAACCCGCCTTCAGCTAACCTTGACTCTAGGACATATTTGAGCTCATATAATGGAGCATTCCACTCTCCATGCACCTCTCTTACTCGCCAACTAGCCCTTAAGAGTAGAAACAACGTGACACCGGGAACTTCCTGGGAGGTCACCCATCCCAGTGCTACTCTGGCACCTGCGTGCTTACCTCACCCAAAATTCACCCAGATCTTCTGTGGCCTGACGCATGTGAGGTTTCCAACTCCAATGCACACATAGTCAACCGTTTTCCTCGGCTGGGATCCATTTTGTAACCCTGGATAGTGCCTTATACACTACCCTAGTTGGATGGGGATTGCCCATCCTGGGGGAGGCAGTCACCCATTGAGCTCCGAGACTCACCCCACTTATACCAGCCATAATAAAAATCCCCTGAAAGAGTTCCTGATATCTGTATCCCACTTTCCCCATGGTCTATGTCTTGCCCCTTTGAACTTTTTATTCTTCCTCTTCCCACAAACTGATACTGACTCTTCAACATAATCATCGTATACACCATATTTTCTCACCTTTTTATTCTGATTCTTTCTCAAATCTCAAGCTTTTCAAGTATTCTATCTAGGTAGCCTTGATAGTTAATGCAATACCTTTCCTAGGTAACATGTGTGAAAGTTAAAGGGAAATGGAAAGGTATAATATATCATTCAAACAAGGAGCAACCAACAATGGTGAAGGAATCTCATCAGGACTAGAAAAGACTTCCATCAAACCTCCACCTCAAATATTCAGAGCCAAATATCTTCAAAAATAGGAGCAACCCATTGAACTATATCCTCCAAATGATGTTGATGACATAAAGGCATGAGGTGAAGAGTATGCCGCCCTCGGTTTTAGAGTAAGAGAAATTTTATCCTTAAGGATTATTATCAAGTGAATAATAGCAAATCCACAAGAAGGAATAGATGAATTCAACAGGAGAAACCAAGAATATATATGCAAAAAATATTGGGTAAGGTAAATCTTACTTCTTATGATGGTTTAGATAAATGTTTAGCTAGATATTGGTTACATAAATTAGATACATATTTATCTTTGAATCCAATGTGTGAGGAAGAAGCCCTCAAATTTACAACTTTGCATTTGGAGGGAGTTGCACATGAATGGTGGTATCATGGAATGATCACACAAGAGCATGATTCCATCACCACCATTGAAGAATTTAGTCAAGGTTTGATAAAATAGATCCAGAGATTCATTACAAAGAGTTAGCTTAACTTAGGCAAGAAGTATCATCAGATAAGTATATTTTAGATTTTTAGAGACTTGTAGTGATGGTACCAGATATTAGTGAAAGAAATTTTGTATTATTATTTATTGAAGTTCTATCTGAGCCACTTAGAGGATTATTCAAATCCTTCAATGATCCATCTCTACAAGGAGTTGTTAAGAATTCATTAGAATTAGAAAGTACAGTCCCTAAAGGCAAAAATATATAGTTTGTACAACAACAAACAACACGTTTGGGGGAAAAAAAGGACTCACTTGGAAAACCAATGACAACTTCAAACAATGAGAAAAAGGAACCAAATTTTGGGCAACAAGGTAAGTATTTTCAAGGAAAATTTGAAGCAAAAGAAAGGACAAAAAACAATCAAGAAATAGAGGCAAGAAATGAGTTGAGAACGAAAAATTTATGCTTAAATTGTAGGGACCCATGGACACCCAACCATCATTGTCATGTTAAAGGGTCAATCCACTAAATTTAGGTAGTTTCAGATGATGGAGATAATGCTAATGATAGGCCAATATTTAGATTTTATTGAATATTAATCCTTCACCTCTTTCCTTCGGGATCATAGCAACGCTTTTGCTTGGTCTTATGCCAATATACCCAGTATTGACCCTAATATCATGGTCCACAATATCATGACTATCCCCGATGTGAAACCTGTGAAACAGAAGCTGAAAAAAATGCATCCACGCATTTCCCTTCTTGTGAAATAAGAACTTCAACACCTTCTTTTTATTTCCTTCATTCTACCCATTGACTATCCACAATGGATTTCTAACAATGTTCGTGTCACCAAAGTGGCAAGGTGACTCTACATCTGCATGGAATTCTGTGACCTCAACCTTTCCTGCCCTAAGGATGACTTTCCTCTGCCTAGCATTGAACAACTCATTGATCTTACATCCGGTCATGAGATGTTATCTCTTATGGACAGATTCTTGGGTTATAATCAAATATTACTCGCCCCAGAAGATCAACACAAAACCTTCTTCATCACCCCTTAGGGGACCTTCTGTTATCACATCATGCCCTTTAGCTTGAAAAATGCTGGTGTCACATATCATTACACAATGACCTATATCCTTCACGATATCATGCATGACATATTGGAAGATTATGTCGACGACCTTCTCGGTAATTCCAAAAGTTGTGTCAAACATCTCACAGTTCTTAAAGTCATATTTGATCGTGTCATCCAATACTTCGTTCACCTTCAACCAAAGAAGTATGTCTTTTTCATTCTCTTTGAAAAAATCCTTGGTTTCATCGTCTCTTTACGGGGCATCAAAGTCGATCCCACTAAAATCAAGGTTATTCTCAAGATTCCTCCACCTACTAACCTTTGACAACTTCATAGGTTAAGAGGAAAATTGCAATCCATTCAACGCTTTATTTCCCAAATTTCTGACCGATATCACCCTTTTCATCATCTCCTTAAAAAGGATGTCTCCTTCAATTGGAACGATGAGTGCCAAAAAGCCTTCAAAGTGTTGAAGAAATACCATCTTTAACCACCTGTGCTCATCCCACCTAAATATGACAAACCTGTTTACCTCTACATTTTTTCCATTGACTCTTCCTTGGGTTCAATGCTCGCTCATCGTGAAGAAAAACATAGGGAACAAATGGTTTATTACATAAGTCATAATTTTTTAGACTATGAGACAAGCTATACTCATGCTAAAAATCATTTCCTAGCCTTGGTCTTCATGGCCACCAAACTTCACCACTACCTAATTAAGCACAAAACCTTCACCATCACCAACACCGACCCTTTGCATTAGATGTATGCTAAACCTTACCAACACCAATGTACCACGCATTGGCTCATGCTCCTTGCAAACCTAGACCTAGAATTCATTCATCAAAATTTTGTCAAGGGACAAACCATTGCAAATCAGCTTGTAGATGCTCCTCTTCCTAGAAATCAATCCTCAAACTTTGATTTTCTAGATGATTCTATCACCACCCTCTCTCTTGATGACATTTTTTTATCAAATGACACTATTCTTTGATGGATCCAAATGTCGATATGGGGGAGGTGCGGGGGTCATCCTCATTCCTCTTGATGGTGAGTATATTCCTTTATCCTTCAAACTCGACTTCAACTGCACTAATAACATGGCCGAGTATGAAGCACTTGTGTTAGGTATTCAAATTGTCATCACCCTAAATGTTAAATCCATTAATATCTTTGGTGAATCTCAACTGTTGGTGAACCAAGTCAATGGTTTGTACCAGTATCATAACAAGGAATTTCAAAAGTATAAACATCATGTCGACATACTTTTGACCACGTTTGACCACTTCTTCATTCAAACCACGCTGTAATCCACTACAAATTCAAGGATACCATGGCTTGTCTTGCTTCTCAAGTACCTGCCTCACCTTCAAACTCCAAAATATTTATCACAGTATAATGGTTGCATTCACCCTCTTCTATTATCCGCACCGTAAATTTTGTGGGAAGAATTGAAATCGACCCACATTACATTTGGTATAAGTAGTTTCCTGACTACATCTCCCTTTCAATTCTGCCTCCAAATCTCACTTACAATGGCGATGATCCTTCTTAAAAAGTGTCTCTCATTACATCATCATGGGGGTCTTCTCTACAAATGTGGCTTTGACAGTATCCTCCTGCGGTGCCTCACCAATTTGGAAATCCCATACACTATTAAGAAATTCATGATGGGATTTATGGGGGACATTTTAGTGGCCTCATTGTTGTAAAACGTATCCTTCACCTCAGCTATTACTGGCCAAACCTTAACCAAGAATGCTGTGAATACGTCAAACATTGTGTGAAGTGTCACCAACATGATAACCTTCACCACACCCCTAGTCATGCCTTACAAGTCGTCAAATAATTTTGGTCCTTCTCTCAATGGGGTTTGGATCTCATTGGAGATATTAACCCTCATTCCTCTCAACTTCATCGTTGGATCATCACAACAACGGAATACTGCACTAAATGGGTTGAAGCCATCCATCTCATTTATACCAAAGCTGAAAAGATAACTGAATTTATCAACCAGCATATCATTTTTCATTTTGGTATTCCTCATCACTGACAATGGCAAGCAATTCAAAAAAAACCATTCGATAATTGTGTGACAACATTGGCATTCAAATCATTTTTTCTTCACCATATTACCCACAATCAAATAGTCAAGCTGAATCTTCTAACAAAACCCTAAAAAAAAATCTTATGAAATCCATCAACCACACTGGTAAAGATTGGCACATGCACATTCCTTTCACCTTATGGGCTTACAATACCAGCATTCACACCTCTGCCAATGTCACACCTTTTTCTTTGGTCTATGGTACAGAGGGTCTCCTTCCTCTCAAAGTCCAAATTCCATCTCTTCATATATGAGCTAAATAAGAGAAGTACAAGTTAGGGTTAGAGAGGGTTGAATCAATTTTAGATTAATATGGAGTGACAATGATATGAGAGTGTATAAGAAGGATGTGCAAAGTGTGTTCAATTCGTCCTAAATAAAATTGAAAGTATGAATCTGAGTGTAGGACAAAGTCACTTGTTACAAACAAATTCACCAAAGAGACTTTGTTTTGCATGGATGGATTTGTCCTTTGTAAGGTTAGGTTGGATCTCACCTCTGGAACTATATTTGTAGCTTCTCTTCTCATGTTTATAATTTTGCAACTACAAATGTACGATAAATTAGGGATCTTTCTTCCTCAAACCCTAGCTCTCCTATTTGAAGACCTAAAAAGGCATTAGTCGTATTGGGTTGAGTTTCCCCAACAATGCCTACATAACAATACTTTGAAGAGTTATCAAACCCTCATTTTTCCCCACCCGATGTAAGTGCACATGATGTATATTGTAATGTGTTTCTCCTTAAATATCTCAATCAAACCTCTAATACCTTGCAATGATCTTTAGTGTGATCTAGCTTTGCAAAATGGCCCAAGGCAACCATGTAAGATGTGAGAAAACTTAGAGTTAGGTGATATGCTTGACAAGTTGATTTAACAATTGGGTGATTTATTGTGATCTCTTAAGTAGTCCCTATGTGTGAGAGGTGAGGCCCTGGAAATGGTTTGCATGGATTTGCTTTTATATGTGATTTTTGCGAAAAGATGTATCACTCAAATGACTCTAGGCCAATTGGGGTATCTTGTGAAATTAAAAATGTGACTGCTAGAGCTTTGGAGGATGAAGTCATCGACTCAGGACAAAGTCTCCTAAGTGACATTTTCTATCAAGGTCGATTTTGTCCTAGTGAAGCACACAATGCAATCAGTTAGTTGGAAAAGGTGCCCAAATGTTTGAAGATGTGCTATATATTTTGGAAGTGATTTATTGGTTGGTCAATGATGGATAACAAGTGTGACCTAGTGGCTGAGAGTGCTAGTTGCATAAGGTGTATGTAAAAGTAAGTCATTTACGTGCAGAATAATTTATGGGTTGAGATGAATGTTAATGATTAATTGTCAAATGCCAACGGTCCAAATTTAGGTATCTGTATACATGTACTTCTACCAATAATTGAGCTTATCAAATAGTTTTGTGTGATATGCTATAAAGGATATTGAATTGTTGTAACATGTATTTCTTTAGTGTAAGGTGGAGAAAAAGGATAATGATATCTTACTCGTAAAGAGTATTAGCTAGGAGAACGATATCCATCTCATTTATACCAAAGCTGAAAAGATAACTGAATTTATCAACCACCATATCATTTTTCATTTTCGTGTTCCTCATCACTAACAATGGCAAGCAATTCAAAAAAAAAACCATTCGATAATTGTGTGACAACATTGGCATTCAAATCAGTTTTTCTTCACCATATTACCCGCAATCAAATAGTCAAGCCAAATCTTCTAACAAAACCCTAAAAAAAAATCTTATGAAATCCATCAACCACACTGGTAAAGATTGGCACATGCACATTCCTTTCACCTTATGGGCTTACAATACCAGCATTCACACCTCTGCCAATGTCACACCTTTTTCTTTTGTCTATGGTACAGAGGGTCTCCTGCCTCTCAAAGTCCAAATTCCATCTCTTCATATATGAGCTAAATAAGAGAAGTACAAGTTAGGGTTAGAGAGGGTTGCACCAATTTTAGATTAAGATGGAGTGACAATGATATGAGAGTGTATAAGAAGGATGTGCAAAGTGTGTTCAATTCGTCCTAAATAAAATTGAAAGTATGAATCTGAGTGTAGGACAAAGTCACTTGTTACAAACAAATTCACCAAAGAGACTTTGTTTTGCATGGATGGATTTTTCCTTTGTAAGGTTAGGTTGGATCTCACCTCTGGAACTATATTTGTAGATTCTCTTCTCATGTTTATAATTTCACAACTACAATTGTACGATAAATTAGGGATATTTCTTCCTCAAACCCTAGCTCTCCTATTTGAAGACCTAAAAAGGCATTAGTCTTATTGGGTTGAGTTTCCCCAACAATGCCTACATAACAATACTTTGAAGAGTTATCAAACCCTCATTTTTCCCCACCCGATGTAAGTGTACATGATGTATATTGTAATGTGTTTCTCCTTAAATATCTCAATCAAACCTCTAATACCTTGCAATGATCTTTAGTGTGATCTAGCTTTGCAAAATGGCCCAAGGCAACCATGTAAGATGTGAGCAAACTTACAGTTAGGTGATATTCTTGACAAGTTGATTTAACAATTGGGTGATTTATTGTGATCTCTTAAGTAGTCCCTATGTGTGAGAGGTGAGACCCTAGAAATGGTTTGCATGGATGTGCTTTTATATGTTATTTTTGCGAAAAGATGTATCACTCAAATGACTCTAGGCCAATTGGGGTATCTTGTGAAATTGAAAATGTGACTGCTAGAGCTTTGGAGGATGAAGTCATCGACTCAGGACAAAGTCTCCTAAGTGACGTTTTCTATCAAGGTCGATTTTGTCCTAGTGAAGCACACAATGCAATCAGTTAGTTGGAAAAGGTGCCCAAATGTTTGAAGATGTGCTATATATTTTGGAAGTGATTTATTGGTTGGTCAATGATGGATAACAAGTGTGACCTAGTGGCTGAGAGTGCTAGTTGCATAAGGTGTATGTAAAAGTAAGTCATTTACGTGCAGAATAATTTATGGGTTGAGATGAATGTCAATGATTAATTGTCAAATGCCAACGGTCCAAATTTAGGTATCTGTATACATGTACTTCTACCAATAATTGAGCTTATCAAATAGTTTTGTGTGATATGCTATAAATGATATTGAATTGTTGTAACATGTATTTCTTTAGTGTAAGGTGGAGAAAAAGGATAACGATATCTTACTCGTAAAGAGTATTAGCTAGGATATTATTGACCATGAAGTGTAGGATATTGACTCGTAAGTTAGATGATAAAAAATTATAGTGGATTTCAACTGGAATGAAATCCTTAATTAATTGTTATAGAACAATCTTTAAAAGTTTAGAACATTTACATTAATGATAATCACTAGATATGGGACCCACAAAGCACACAAATGCATTTGAACTTGGATCTGAGTGATCAAAATGCCCAAGAACTGCCACTTTAACACAAGGCCCAAACCCTTTGGTAAGTGACATTGATGATTATTAACATTTTATGTCTTCTTTCTTTCCGTCAAATTTAGCATTTATTACATGAATGAAGACCAATTTGTAGAAAATATACAGTCTTATACAATAAACAACATAAAAGAAATAAACAGAATACTTAAATAACTTGCATAAACAGATGAATATTCAAACCAGCACTACTGTGCATAATCTCCATTAATAAAAGCTTCATCATACTCAGAGCTTCAGCTCTTTACAATTGTGCGTGCAGCTGTGTGCTTTCAATGCACATCCTTCCTTGCTTGTGCAGATTTCACACCTTTGTGTGTGCATACAAAGCAATTACAATTGCTGTTATTTAAATAGAATAACTCACCCACTAACAGCTCTTCAACTGAGCATTCTAAATCTAAACTCATGCTTTAAAACAGTTGCATGTTATGCATGATTTAAAACAGATTTATTTGAATTAAATCTAATGATAAAAATAAGATAAAGCTAACTTAACTAAAGCAAACTAAAACAAGACTAAAGCTAAAATTAGCTTTCCTAAAAAAGCTATAGTTGGAATTAAATATGCATCACATGCATATTTCCAACACTCCCCCTTAATTTCAAACTGTAGCTTTCACTCTTCTAGAGTTGTGTTTGCTTTTTCAGATCTGCCATGTGCAGGATCACATACTCCCAAACAATCTCTCAAATATTCGAAAACTTCTTTTGCTAAAGCCTTTGTAAAAATGTCTGCAAACTGATCTTCGGATCTACAAAATTCAAGATGAATTTCCTTGTTGTTTACCAGCTCCCTGATGAAATGATACCTCGTATCAATATGCTTGCTTCTCTTATGAAAAACATGATTTTTAGACAACGCTATGGCTGAGTTGTTGTCACAAAAAATCTGTGTAGCTTCCTCTTGTTTCTGTTGTAAATCTGTCAACACTCTTCTCATCCAAACAGCTTGACATGCTGCTCCTGTTGCTGCTACATACTCTGCTTCTGCTGAAGATAACGTGACAATGGGCTGCTTCTTTGATGCCCATGAAACCACTCCTGTTCCAAAGTGAAAAGTATAGCCGGATGTGCTTTTCCGATCATCTATACTTCCAGCACTGTCACTATCTGTATAACCAATGAGTTTGAACTCATCTGAACTTGAATAAAGAATTCCATGATTTCTTGTTCCACGTACATACCTCAAAATTCTTTTTCCAGCTTGCCAATGTGAATCTTTTGGAGATTCCATGAACCTTGATATGAGGCTCACACCATACATGATATCAGGCCTTGTGGCCGTCAAATACATAAGACTTCCAACCAACTTTTTAAACAATGTTGGATCCACAAATGATCCTTCATCCTCTTTGCTCAACTTCAAACCTACTGCAACTGGTGTTGGTGCTGGCTTACAATTCAACATGTTAAACCTTTTCAAAACGTCACTTGCATACTTTTCTTGTGAGATAAAAACTTCACCTTCTGATTGTTGAACTTCAATACCCAAAAAATAATGCATAAGACCAAGATCTGTCATCTCAAACTCCTTCTTCATGGCTGATTTGAATGACTCTGTAGATAGATTTCCAGTAATGATCAAATCATCTACATATAAACAAACAATTAAAATTTTACCTTGCTCATTTATCTTGGTGTATAAGGTAGGCTCACTGCTGCTCCTACTGAAACCATTCTCAATCAAATAAGAATCTATTCTGTTGTACCAAGCTCTAGGTGCTTGCTTGAGACCATAGAGTGCTTTCTTCAATCTGTATACTTTTCCTTCATGACCTTCAATCTCATAACCTTCTGGCTGATTTACATAAACTTCCTCTTCAAGGAATCCATTTAAGAATGCTGATTTAACATCCATCTGATAAATAGGCCATTTGTTTTGAGCTGCAATTGCTAAAACCATTCTTACCGTATCCAAACGTGCTACTGGTGCAAATGTTTCATTGTAGTCAACTCCATATTGCTGCGTAAAACCTCTTGCAACCAGCCTTGCTTTGTGCTTCTGTACTTTTCCATCAGCATTGTATTTTGTCTTGTAGACCCACTTGACTCCTATCACGTCCTTTCCTTTTGGAAGATCCATTAGCTCCCATGTCTGATTCTTCTCTATAGCATCAATCTCATCATCCATGGCTTTTTCCCAAACTTCATTCTTTATAGCCTCTTCGTAATATACTGGATCTGCAGCTTGAGAAAATAATGCAAAAACTGAAAATGAATTAGTTGTATCAACATTATAAATCTCACTTAGACTTCTTGTTTTCCGCTGCGTAGGACTATTTGATGCAGGACTGCTTTTTGGTGATGGAGTAGCTTCTGGTGTTCCCTGTGGTGTCTCTTGCATGGCTGAAGATGGCTGAAATCTTGGTGACCTCCTGACTGTAGATGGAGGTGTAGCTTGTGCTACAACTTGTGGTGCATGTCCAAGATTTGTAGATACAGTAGCTTGTTGCTCTAAAGTTTCATCTGTCATATCATCATGTGGAATAGATGTTGCTATACTCACTGTTTTCTCTATACTTCCATCCCATGCTTCATTCTCAATAAACTGTACATCCCTGCTGATCACAACCTTTCCAGTGACTGGATTGTACAACTTGTATGCTTTTGTATTCTCTGAATACCCAACAAAAATACATTTTTCTCCTTTGTTATCTAACTTCTTCCTTAGCTCATCAGGTACATGTGCATACGCTACACAACCAAAAACTCTGAAATGTGAAACACTGTGTTTCCTATTAGTCCATGCTTGTTGAGGAACCATGTTCCTAACAAGTTTCGTTGGACACCTGTTCAAAATATAAACAGAAGTTGCTACTGCTTCTGCCCAATACTCATTTGGAAGATGTTTTGCCTTCAACATGCTTCTCGCCATCTCCATGATGGTTCTATTTTTCCTCTCTGCCACACCATTCTGTTGTGGTGTATACCTGGTAGTAAACTGCTTGTGTATACCATGATATCTACAAAAATTCATAAACTCATTAGAAACATACTCACCTCCTATGTCCGTTCTGAGAACTTTGATGTAGTATCCACTTTGCTTCTCCACTAATGCCTTGAACTGCTAAAATGTATCAAAGGCATTTGATTTATTTCTCAGAAAATAAACCCATGTCTTCCTTGTGTAATCATCAATGAATGTCATAAAATAAATACAACCTCCAATAGAAGTTGTCTGCATAGGTCCACATAAATCTGAATGTACAATCTCAAGTGGTGCACTTGCTCTTGCTGTTTTGCCAACTGGGAATGAATCTCTATGTTGCTTTCCCAAAATACAACCTTCACATACCCTTTCAGGTTTCTGAATCAATGGAAAACCTTTAACCATATTTTTTCTATGTAATAAATTCAAACCTCCAAAATTCAAATGTCCATACCTTAGATGCCAAAGCCATGTTTCATCCTTCATGACTGAATGAAAAGATGATTGTGTTCCTTCAGCGTAGGACTCAACTATATTTACGTAGGAATCAGCGCAGGACTCGCTTACTGTAGTGCAGACCTAATTTTCATTGGCGCAGGACTCATCTGTTTGAGCGCAGGACTCAACAAAAGACTGATTTGGCTTAACGCATGACTTTGCTGCAAACAGATCTGATTTCTTCTTCTTTCCAGGTTTCAAAATCAATGGAAACATCCTATTGCTGCTCATCTTCACTTTTGCAATCAACTGAGTGCTAGGAGCTTTGTCCACAATCACGCACTCATTGTCTTCCATATAGACTCGGTATCCTTTCTGTACCAGTTGTCCAATACTCATAAGGTTATGTTTCAAACCTGCAACGTAGTAAACATCTTACATACTTGTTTTCTCCCCCTGTCTTGTTAGAATACTAACTGTGCCTTTTCCTTTCACAGACACAATATTGTTATTTCCAAGAGTTACATCACTCTTAACTGAATCATCCAAACTAGAAAACAAATCTAGATTACCTGTCATGTGATTACTGCAAC
The DNA here is from genome assembly GCA_019776745.2 of Taxus chinensis. Taxonomy (NCBI): domain Eukaryota; kingdom Viridiplantae; phylum Streptophyta; class Pinopsida; order Cupressales; family Taxaceae; genus Taxus; species Taxus chinensis. The sequence goes on from CM034146.1 coordinate 321,303,607, forward strand.
CTGAATCCAAATACCATACATCACATGGACTCTCTTTTGACAAATTACATTCAATAGGGGATAAAGAAGGTATTGCTTCGGCAATCCTTGTGCATGCAATAAACATAGGTTTAGAAATAGAACTTCTAACCTGATTTTGATTTTGTCTCTCCTGATCATATTGCTTTTTCTTGCAATCATAAGCATAGTGCCCATACTTCTTGCAATAATGACACTGAACATGAGATTTATCTTGTCTCTGACCATAACTCTGTTCTTGATTATATCCTCTTCCACTTGAGTTTGATGAACCACTGCCACGTCCTCTAGATGGACTTCTTCCTCTGCCTCTTGGGCTGAAACTTCCTCTTCTTTTGCCACGACTACCTGCTGTCTGAGATGCAAAAGCCTGATCTACACTTGCATGTGATCTATTCATCCTCTGTTCATGATTGATTAGTGATGCATGCAACTCATCAATAGAAAATTGACTCAGATCCTTAGTTTCTTCAATAGCAACAACTAAAGGATCAAATTTCGTAGGCAAACTTCTAAGCAATTTTTCAATAATCCTTCTATCCTCAAGAGTCTCACCATGGGATTTGATTTGATTGACTAAGCCAACTACATAAGTAAAAAATGATTCTACAGAATCTGAATCTTTCATTGCTAAATTCTCAAAATCTCTACGAAGTAACTGTAGCTTGGCGGTTTTTACTTTCTCCTTACCTTGATATGCAACTTGTAAAGTATCCCATGCAGTCTTTGCTTGACTGGCTGCTGCCACTCTTGGAAGAATGCTTTCATGCATTGCCTGATGAATATAGAAAAGAGCTTTTCTGTCCTTCTTTCGTAACTCCTTCAAAGTATATTTCTCTGCTTGAGAAAGTGCAGTATATGCTGCTGCATTTGCGGGCTCTGTGTACCCATCTTCAACGATCTCCCACACGTCTTGAGATCTGAATAGCACCTTCATGGTCAACGACCAGTATTCGTAATTCTTTCCATTAAATTGCGGCGTCTGCATGCCGGATGTAGAAGCCATAGCTTGCTACCAATTTAATAAGCTGCTGGAATAACCTCGCTCTGATACCAATTTGTAGAAAATCTGCAGTCTTATACAACAAACAACATAAAAGAAATAAACAGAATACTTAAATAACTTGCATAAACAGATGAATATTCAAACCAGCACTGCTGTGCATAATCTCCATTAATAAAATCTTCATCATACTCAGAGCTTCAGCTCTTTACAATCAAGTTGTGCGTGCAGCTGTGTGCTTTCAATGCACATCCTTCCTTGCTTGTGCAGATTTCACACCTTTGTGTGTGCATACAAAGCAATTACAATTGCTGTTATTTAAATAGAATAACTCACCCACTAACAGCTCTTCAACTGAGCATTCTAAATCTAAACTCATGCTTTAAAACAGTTGCATGCTATGCATGATTTAAAACAGATTTATTTGAATTAAATCTAATGATAAAAATAAGATAAAGCTAACTTAACTAAAGCAAACTAAAACAAGACTAAAGCTAAAATTAGCTTTCCTAAAAAAGCTATAGTTGGAATTAAATATGCATCACATGCATATTTCCAACAGCCAATAGTGGGGGTCGAGCAGTAAAAGAGGCTACTTTGCTTTTTTCAGTTACACCTTTTTGCTGTACGTTTTTATTCTCTAGGTCATGAGGGAAATTGAATTGTGAATTTATTCCCATGTGAAGCTATAGACCTTGAAATCATGAAAAGTAAAATCTTTGGGTAGGAAATGTGAAATACCAACATGCAGCTAGAAGAGCATGCCGAGCATGTTGTGAAGCAGAATGGATGTAGTCATGTATAGACTTTATGGTTGCTTTGGCTCAGCAGTGGGTCATACCCAACGGCATTAAATCGAAACTCAACACTTGCAACTGAGAATTCCATTAAAGGTCTATTATATTAAGTCATGGATGCGTAACCTTGCGAATTGGAATTATAACAGCCCATTTCTGTAGGATATTGTACAAGTGTAGCCATCTTGTATAGTTTTAGTGCCTTGAGCTTTGAAACCAAAGGAGTGAATTATCAAAGAAAAAGAAATCTTATGGGGAATACCAAAATTGTAAAATGAACCATCTAAAGAGGCTTTAACATTTGGACGGACTACCCACAATATATTCTATGGTTTCTATGGTTAGAACAGAATATGGAGGATGGTTTATTGAAAAAATTAATACTAAACGTTTTCTGTGTCTACTATTTTGTAAGGAATTTTTAATATTGAACAAGTGGATCTGATTGCTAGTCAAAGTGGCACGTCACTAGTTATTGTTGAGAAAAGTTCAAAAATAAGAACAAAAATTATCAATTTGTTGTTTTTAAATTTGTATATAATGAATTAGCTAGCACCCTGTCATCAAATACAGAGAACTTAGTTGGCCACATATTTACCCCTGAGCACTCAACAAATTTAAGTTTACTTAAAACTATCTGATTTTGTTTCCTAATAGTTCTTGAACTTCATATTTAGCCAACTAGTTAAGTTATTGTGATATCCTTAGGTCTGCATCATTGTCTCTGTAAAAGTTATTAATAAAACACGAAATACGATTATTGGCACTATTCAGTTACACTGATTTAGGATAAGAAATTTGTCAAACAATTTGCATGAATCTACAGATGCTAGGATTCTGTATTCAACAAAATTTGTCAATCTGTTAGAGACACCTTAGTAATATGATAATTTGATGAACTTAAATTTTCAATGTACACTTTTCCAGCAAACACATTGTTGACCATTACTTCCTCGCAATTCATATAAAATGTTGCAAAATTACTCTTCCATGGACTGTTGCATGCTGAGGATTTCCATCGTCAAAAAATGCTAGCTGTCAATCATGAACATGAATGACATCAAAATGTTGGGGAAAATGAACAGAAATCCATTCAAAATTGCTGATTGAACTTGAAAACATATTTGTACCTTTGTTGAACCAGCGAACAACCTCCTTAACCTGTTTTAAAATCAATTCCACCTCTTGATTCAGTCAATGTTTCTCAATTGTAATCAGGCAATTACTCTTTTTGAGATCTAGGTGATTTGCACTTCTAGCATGCAACCATGAAATGCTGACGAGCTGAAATATATTGCAATTTTAAAGGTACCAAAATGTTTCACGTTATAATGATACTTGTATAGCATTACAAATGTTGCTGGAAATGAATGATTGGGATTCCAACATATTGGTGAAATTTACGATCTCTCAAACCCAAAAGCTGGGGAACTGATTACCAACATAAAAATATCGATTACATTGGTTCATCAATGAAATGGCGTCATGATGGCAATAATCAGGAAATACAGTTTAGGTGGCTATAGAGGCTGAAATGAAAATCTTCCCAACTTCCAGATGTTTAACCTATGCCTAAAGGAAAGTTATGTTATATATCTGTAACTTTAAGCTTACCAAAATTTCACGTTTTCTTCTAGTATCTCAAATTATGGAGAATGTGTTACTTCAATGTCAAAGCATGGCATGAGAAATTATTGTCATTCCCTGGATCTCTTCGGTACTCTTTTCTTTAATGAAAAATGTTATAAACTGTGATGAATGAGTGCCCCTGATTTCTGCTCAGCAGAAATTTTGCACATAGTAGAATTGATTGGTAGAATCATAAATGTTTCAAATCCTGTGGAATGACGCACAAATTGCACTGTAGATACTCACGATAATAAGCTGCAAAACTTTTCTGGATGTATTTGTCTTCAACCCAGATTATCGGATTTATCACAACAAAGTTTTTATATTCATCTTTACAAATGGACAGTGTTAGTCATAGAAACATCGATTATGTATTGTCGTTACTGTATGCAAATTTTACTTTGTAATATTGCAAAGGAATACCAATGGGGTGGTTTCTTTAATGATAAATTTTACAGTGTTGAATCAGATGAACACAGTTGTACTCACCGTTCTACACTGCAATGTTATAAATATTTATTTTCTAAACTGCAACTTTGTCTGATACATAATATATCAGTTAGTCAAGCCGGTTGCCAGCCACAGTTGCGACAGGTAGATTTTATCTCATGGAAACTTAAAACCGTCAACACATTAATTGCTTCAGCCACATGTCCTATCTGCATGCCTAATTTTGGTAATTCTCAAATGTTTATCCCTATTTCAGTCAAAAACAAAAATTTCAATGATTATTTAAAACAAACTGATCTAATATGCCTTAATAAAAGACTTTAACCAATCATTAATGATTAAATCTTACTTGTTTTCACTAAATAACTAAATATTTATTTTCTTTTTAGTCTGAATAATAAGTTAGCGGGCCTGGCATGGGATAGTTTTAAAAATTACACAAAAATGCTAGGGGGAAGCCTGTATATCGCCTTTGGTAAATAAACAAGGTTGTTCATTGATAGTTTGTCTGCAAATGGTTCATTAAAACTTATTACTTTCCGTTTCTTGAATAATTTTCTCACGTTTGATTTTAACTAAAACGGGAAAGATTAAAGAAGAATTTAGCACTATTGCATGTTGCCTTTATTATAGTAATTAGACGTTAGGAAGGTTAATTTCTTAAATACTTAATAAACATTTACATACACTTCGACTGTATTCAAAATCATGGTGTTTAAGATAATATCGATGCTAAATTGTTTCTTGAGTAAACATGACTTCTATTGGTCATAAGAGCCTTTGGATAGGCTTAAAGATTTTTTCTTTAGGATTACAGATGAATTTTACTCTTGTATTCGAGATAGATTAAGGTTGGAAAATGATTGGCCAACTTAAATGGAAATTTTTTGCATGTCTAAAGGGTGTATTCATATTCTTGTTCCAGATAATTGATGTTTGTTATTGTCTATGTAAAAACTCAGTTTGTAGGGAAACCACTAAAATACAAATTTAAAAGGGACTCTCCTATGCTCTAGCAACTTTACAACTTTATTCGACCGAAATTCAGGTTTTCATTGTCTAATGCATTTAAAATTCTTAGGTACTGAAAAAAAGAGTTCATATGTTTCATTTTGGAAATTTGACCATATTTTGTAAACAATGAGTTTTGATTGAATTCTTAAGGGACCTTTAGGCTTTATAGCCCTAAAAACAATTTTTAAATAGAATAATCATTGAGAAAAAATATAACGAATCTTTCATGAATAACTTAGAGTACTTCATTTCACCCTTCTGGAATCTTATATGGATGGTCATGTTCAACAATTTGATCAAGATGTTATTCTCAAAGGACATGCTTTATGCTGGTAGCTTCTAAAAGGATGTATCACTAGTGAAAATTTATGAGGAATTGGAATTGTTGTGCTTCTACGATAAAGCCATAGATTGTTGTACGCATATTTTGTCTCTAGGCATATTATGCCTTCTAATGTGGTGAAGATTTAATGTAGAAAGATTCATTCCCATAATTTAATAAAACTATAGAAAATAGTTATCACACTTCCAAGCAAGCCTAAATCAATGTGCAATTGAATAGTTTCTAAGTTAAATCACATTGAGAGGACTAAACTTTGATTTGATACAATAGAATCGTTAATGTTTTTTATCTCCTTCTGAACTTGAAAAGTTTGATATAGTAGATTGGAATGAGGTATGTGAGGAATGAAAAAAGAATGAAAATTTTATAGACCTTTTCCTTTGAGTGATGCAAGTTGAACCAATGTAATTACTATTTTGAATCTTGATTATTTAAAAAGTTGATTTTTTATTTAATATTTTTTTCCTTTCTTCAAAATTTACAATTAGTTGTCAAATATATATATCAGGAAAATACTCCTTTTTTGAATCTATTTTATGCAAAGCTATTGTCAAAACTATATATTTGAAAACTAGTATTCGCGATCTTTTTTTTTCCATTGAAGGGGAATGTCATTGTTTAATCTGTCACTTACGAAGGGTCAATCTTAACCTAACCCTTCAAATTAAAATAGTTAAGGGAGCCTTACATATTTGTATCACTAAACTTTAGGATTAACATCTAATAGATACCATGCGAGTAGTGTGATGTGAATGTTGAAAGGGGTGTGGTGGAAGAAAGATGTGTGGAAAAGGAAGGAAACTAAAAAGTGTAGTTGTGTTGGTTAAAGTATTCGATATATCAGATTATATGAGGGAAAAGAGAGTGGAATAGAAGTTAAAATTAGTACGAGGGTGGTGGTCTAATTTGTGGTTACATTAGAGATGAGAAACTATTTATGGTGATTGTTTAAAGGAAAGTACTAGAAATGCAAGTGAAGAGAATGGGAAAAAATGTTGATACGAAGAAATATATTTTATGCAAAGAATCAAATTTGATGGGGAATGAGAGAAAGAAATGTCCGTGATATAGACGACAACCAAAACATAATTTACAATAGGGATGTAAAGGTGGATGAAAAGTGTCAAATGAGGGAGAGCCTCTATAGTATGCTCCCTTCTAGATCTATAGGCATTCACTCATAATTGGGTAAAGGGGTATGAGGAACAATTGTGAAACTCTAGTTTCCTACAACCACATGACATATTTGTGAATATTTTAAAGGGGTAAGGACCAGTGGTGGATAGTCATGAAAAAATAAAGATTGGTTTATCAATAATACTAAATTGAATAGTTGTTTACAATTTCAAGGCTTTTGTTTTATGGGTAGTTATATTCATGCAAACACCACGTCCTGAACGAGGGTTAATGTCACGATGCGGGTCTCATGGGAAAAAGTAAAGTATTCTAATTGGATCTTAACCATTTTTTGTGTTCAAGAATGTAATTGGTCATGTAGGTTTTGAAATAGGTAGAGAGAGAAAAATTATGAAATAATTTTTTTTTTTGTTTAGACTCAGGTTACAAGAGGAATTAATTTAGGGCCCTTATAAAGATTAAAACCCCCTTTTCTTTTATTTTAACAAAATTATAATAAAAAAAGATTCACACCTTCTAATTCAAGGTCATAAGCATATGAATGTTGCTTGCTTGCTAGGAGGGGGGTCAAGCACATACTATTTGCCAAATTCTTTCCTCCCTTCTATTTCTATTTATTCTTTTAATTCTTTTAATTCCCACCAAAAGAGCCCATCACTTAAGTGGTGTAGGATATAACCTCCACCCTTGGATCAAATCTCTTCCCACCCTTAGATCTAGGTTGGGCAAGGAAACCCTAGAAATCCTTATGGATTTCCTTATGAATATTCTCCTCTTTTTTTTTATCTCATTTAGTTTTATTTTCTTTCCTACATCTAAAGTTCTCATTTCTTTTGTTCTTTGTTTGCAGGCTAAGGGAGAGAGAGAGGAAGAAGCTCCATCCATGGTGGTCATCTCAGCCATGGGGACTCTCCTCAGCATTTTTTTTTGTACAAGTTTTAATGGAAGAGCTTCTTTTTTTTATTATTATTATGGATCTGGCCTGGTTTTGGGTGGATTGTTTGTATTTTCCCAAGCCCTGGGCGCCCGATTTTAACATATATACATATGTATTCATATATATATATATATACACACACATGTATATGAGAAGGGAGTGACTGGCCGTAGGAGGGCCGAAGGGCAGGCCGCGCACACAGGCCGTGCGCGGGCCGTATTCTTTTGTTTTTTTTTGTTTGGTTTGCTGTATACACAGCGCAGGGGACAACAAATCTAAGGGCCGCGCACAGCAATGGAGGGACAGTATGTTGGGGGGGAGGGGCGCCGACCCCATCCCCACCCCATAAGGTAAATGGGTTGGGGGTGGGGGCGGCGCCCCTCCCCCCCAATCCTCTGCAAAACCCTGTACAGGCCGCGGCCTGTACAGGTCATTTTTTTTATATATATATATAAAACGTTTAACACACAAAACAAAACGTGTTTTTTGTATTATAATACATGCTTGGTTTAAAAGGTCCGTAAATACACGCATACATATACATATATATATATATATATATATATATATTATATATATATATAATATATATATATATATATATATATATATATATATATATATATATATATGTATGTATGTATGTATTTGTGTGTGTGAGTGAGATTGAGTATGGTATATTTTTTTTTGAAGAAGAAAATAATAGAAGTTTGCAGTTTGTAAAAAAAATTTATTTATTTTAATATTGTTTATCTCATTGTTATTAAAATATTTTAACCAATGAGGATATATATATATATATATATATATATATATATATATATATATTTCTCATTATTGCTACAACAATCTCATCAATGTGGGCATTTAAAAATAATACTAATACTAATACTATCGAATAATAATAAATCATGGTTGGAATGTTGACAAGAGTATAAAAAAAAAGGAAATTTACTTAAACTATTTCCCTTTCATAGTTTGGTGACTCTAGAATACAAGATAAAAACAAGTAAACTTCATTTCTTTAACAATGTTGACACGATTTGTAACAAGTCTCAATTAAGCAATTCCTATTTCAATACAATATTTAGACTACTTGTTACCCAATTTAAAAGTAATGGAGCTTCAAATTGCTATCTATCCACAAGAAGGAAAGAACTAGCTTTTACCACTCATTTCATTTGATTAATACAAAGAAATAAAACCAACATTTCACAAGAATGTATTTGCAACCATTCTCTCTATTATTACATCCACAAAATTATCACAAGCCTTATTATACACATCATTTCTCTATTGTCTTACAATCCTTCCAATAATATACATCTTGCAAGTAAACTTTGCATTTAACTATGTAACTTTTGACACAAAATGGATTACAATATCCTTTTATTTTTCAATGAAAACACAAGATGATACAAGTCTCTTTCTTCAACAAATTTGCAACAAAGTAAAGTATGTAAGGTAATGGAAAGAGTCTCCACAAGATCCAAAGTGCTCTACATCCATGCTCCAAGCTCCAAGTAGTTCATTCACAACCAAAAATAGGGGGAGAGGCAACACTCTCCTCCCAACCAAAATTCAATGGAGAAGAGAAGCAATCTCCTCCATTGACCCCCGAGCCCCAAACACAACACAATGAGGGGTGGTCTCCAACTCAAGGCAACAATACATGCTTCCACAATACAAGTTTCATTCACAACATTCAAGGTAAAAGAGAAAACAACAAGGAAACACAATAACACAATATTTTGCACAAAAGGCTTTCATTCAAGCCAATCAAGAGAAGGAACTATGGGAATGTTTTCCTTATGTCTCCCAATTGAGATGAGATGCCCATCCAAAACCCTCCACAATATAACACAAGCCCCTATAACTCTTATACCTCCCTCAAGTACCCCTTTTACCTCACATACTCTTATGCCTCCCTCCTCTTATAGCTCCCAAAAAAAACAAGGTAGAATGTAAACATTCTTACCCAAGATGGGCATCCCACTCAAACTCCCTCCACAATATCCTAATCTACTCTTTTGCCTCCCTCATGTGTATTCCCATAGACCTCTCCTATACTACACAAAAAGCATTCAAATCCATTTTCACAAAATACAACAACAACATGCATTTTCTTCAATTTTAAGCTCAAAGAAATAACAAGAGAAAACACAAGAGAGAAGTTTTCCTACCTCTCCATTGGAGAAGTCTAATCCAAGAAGATTTTTCCAAGCTCCCTCCAAAGCAATCCAAGCATACAAGTCCAAGCTCTCTTTTTTTTTTCTTCTCCCAAAACTCTCCTCTCCCAAAATAACAAAAGAACTTTTTTTTTTCACCCAAGAAAACTCCAACCCCCTCCACAATAGAGGAAGTTTCAATAAATAGACCAAAAGGAAGAGTGAGGGTGATGTGGCTCCTAGTTGGATGCCACCTCACACATCCACAAGACCACCTCCTTTTAGTCAACTCAAATCCCAAAACACCATAAATGGGTGGTTGGGTTGAATGACCACTCACTTCCACAACCATCCCTTCCCATGTGCCTTAAGGCACAAAATAATTCAAAATGAAGAAAAAGTGCACTCCAAGTCAAAATCACTTCCCAAAACAATAACTAATCCCTTTTTGGGCTTCCCAACCTATAGATATGGTTGGTAAGGGGTTTTGGGAAGTGTGGGACAAGTTTAACTTGTCCCACAAGTCCCCCAAAATTGCCCTCAAACTCAAATTCGAGTTTTCAAGAGATTTGGAGTGGTCAACACTCAAGATAAGCATTCAATACAAGAGACAACACATGGCTCAAGGAGCCAACCAACAAAATTTATTACACCCACATGACTAAAACAAGATATTAAATAAATCTAAACATACTTAGCAAAAGTAATAAAAGAAGGGCATCCCAATGGAATCACCTACTAAAATAAATAAAACAATTAAATAAAATTCTCAACCCCATGGTCACATTAGAACATTACCCCCTCAAGAAAATTTTCTCAACACATACAAGAACAAGCTAACACAATACAATTTACAAGTTGCCTTGACCACCAATGTTGTAACCACCCGGCATCCCGTTGTGTTTGGTCCCCAATCCCCCTCATAGTTGTGATCATGCTGTGTTTCCTGCAAAATGCAAAATACCCTCTTCGGCCTTACGGCCATGTCAAAATATCCAAAATAACCATATGCATAAAATTTACTAATCATCTATACGTAATTCAATCAATCATCATTTCTAGGTCTAAATCACAACTTAATTATGCATCTCATCATCATCCAAAATTAGAGTAAAGAAATCTAATGTTAGAACACATGCCACATATCCATATAAAATAATATCGGTATCCAATAGTCTGTCCATGAGTCAGTGTAGATCATACTTGAAAGCAAAATCCAACCATAATCAAACGCATCTAGTCACAAAACATCATGTTAATCAACATAAGTACAAGTCATGTCCATATCTAAAGTCTACATAACTCAATATGATAATCAACTAAATGTCGTAGGGAAGTGGGCATTACATCCCCCTCCCCTTAGACTAGACTTCCTCCTGGAAGTCACTGAAATAAGTGTGGAAACTAAGCTCGCAATGATGTAGCATCCTCCCAAGTAGCAGCAGTCTCATCGTATCTGTCCCATTGGACCCGAACCTGATCAATCTCTCTGCCGCGAAGGCCCAGGGTCCTGCGATCTAAAATGCGTACGGGCTCCACCATCACCTGCCCCTGATCCTGCACCTGCAATGCAGTCCAATCTAGCACATGAGAAGGATCAGAAACATATCTCCTAAGCACAGAAACGTGAAAAACATCATGGACGCGCGATAAGCTAGGTGGCAATGCTAGGCGATAGGCCAAGGGACCGAGGCGCTCCAAGATCTCGAAGGGACCCACAAACCTAGGAGCAAGCTTAGAACCTTTTCCATAACGGATAGGGCTCTTATGCGGTCTGACACGAAGAAACACCTTCGTGCCTACCTCAAAACTGTGATCTGTCCTATGTTGGTCTACATACTTCTTCTGTCTATCCTGAGCCTCCTGCAATCTCTGTCTAATCAAGGTAACCTGCTGCTCCATATCCTGTAATAATGCTGGCCCAAGGGAAACCCTGTCCTCAATCCTATCCCAGCTAAGAGGTGTCCTGCACTCTCTACCATATAATGCTTGAAAAGGAGCCATGCCTATAGAACTCTGGAAGCTATTATTATAAGCGAACTCTACCAAATACAGATACTCCTCCCATCTCGACTGATGATCCATCACGTACATCCTGAGCATGTCCTCCAGAATCTGATTCACCCTCTCTGTCTGTCCATCTGTCTCAGGGTGATAAGATGTACTGAAATTAATCCTCGTCCCGAGGGCATACTGCATGGTGGTCCAGAAATGGGAGGTGTACAAAGGGTCGCGGTCACAAATTATCTTCCACGAAATCCCATGTAGTCTGACAATCTCATCCAGATATACTCGTGCTACTGCACTTGCTGTATAGGTAGTCTTCACTGGAGAAAAGTGAGCTACCTTCGTCAATTTATCCACCGTAACCATGATGGCGTCGTGGTGGTATCTCGACGTCGGCAACCCAATGATGAAATCCATAGAAATGGTGTCCCACTTCCACTCCGGTATGGCGTGAGGATAGAGAAGCCCAGCTGGATGCTGATGCTCGGCCTTCACCCTCTGGCACTCTAAACAGCGGGATACAAATGAAGCTACGTCTCTCTGAAGTCCTCTCCAAAAGTACAGCTGTCTCAAGGTGGCGTGCATCTTCTTCACCCCGGGATGAGCTGAATACGGTGCACGATGAGCCTCTGTCAAAATGTCATGTCTCAAACCTCGATCTCTAGGAACATATATTCGACCTCTGTGTCTGAGATAGACCATCTACCTCTAACGAAAATCCGTCAAAATCTACCCTCAAGAGGTCTCTGGGACTCAAACTCTGCTCTGGCTGCAAGGTAAAAACTATCCTGAGGAAGCTACTGCAAGATCCTACTCCTGCAAATCTGTGCCCACTGAGGTGGCCATAGCCACATGTCTTCACGTCTACTCAATGCATCTGCAACCACATTCTCTTTCCCTTTCACATGCTCTATCTCCATGTCATACTCACAGAGTAGCTCCATCCAACGCAGCTGACGAGCATTGAGATTGGGCTGCGTGAAGAGGTGGCAAAGACTCAAGTGATCTGTCCTGAGTGTAAATCTCTGGCCAAGAAGAAAATGTCTCCACCGTACTAAGGCATGTACCACTGCTGCAAGCTCAAGGTCATGGGTCGGATAATTGAGCTCATAATCTTTGAGTTTACGAGACTCAAAGGCAACTACTCTACCTTCCTACATTAGCACTCCTCCTATTCCTGCCAAGGAAGCATCTGTGCACACGAAAAACTCTCCATGAGGATCCGGCACTGCAAGGATAGGTGCTCTCGTAAGGCACTCTTTTAATGTACTGAAGGCCTGCTCACATTTATCTATCCAAACAAACTTCTTCCCTTTTCGCTGAAGAGAAGTGATGGGGTGCGCAATCCGAGAGAAGTCCTGAACAAACCTCCTGTAGTATCCTGCTAATCCCATGAAACTACGCACCTCGAGTCACACTAGTGGGTGCTGGCCAATCCATGATGGCTCGAATCTTAGAAGGATCAACTGCGATTCCTTCCCCAGAAATAACGTGGCCTAAATATTGCACCTCAGTCTGAAAGAACGCACACTTCTCCAAGTTCCCGTAAAGGCGCTGCTCGCGAAGACACTGCAGAACCTGGCGAAGGTGCTCCTCATGCTCCTCACGTGTGCGTGAGTAGATCAGAATTTCATCAAGAAAAATGAGCACGAAGCGATCAAGGAAGGTCCTGAATACCCCATTCATCAAACTCATAAACACTGCGGGGGCATTCGTCAAGCCGAAAGGTACTACTGTGAACTCGTAGTGGCCATATCTCCTGCGGAAAGCTGTCTTGTGAATATCTGTCTCCGCAATCCTGAGCTGATGGTACCCTGACTTAAGATCTATCTTGGAGAAAATGGTAGCCCCCTTCATCTGATCAAATAAATCATCAATGCGTGGAAGGGGGTAACGATTCTTGATCGTTACTTTATTCAGCTGACGGTAGTCAATGCACAACCGAAGAGATCCATCCTTCTTCTTCACGAAGATAACTGGTGTGCCCCAAGGGGATACACTAGGACGAATTAGGCTTTTCTCCAGAAGGCCCTCAAGCTGCAACTTGAGCTCACATAACTCAGGTGTAGTCATCCGATAGGGTGCTCGTGAGATAGGATCTGCACCTGGAACTAGATCTATATGGAAGTCGATCTCACGTGGGGGAGGTAATCCTGGTAGCTCCCCTGGAAACACATTGGCAAACTCCGATAAGATGGGATGATCATTGAGGGAAGGTCCCCCTGACTCATCCTCTGATCTGTCACTAACTGTAACAGCATACAACTGGCAACCCCGTCGCACACACCGCTTAAGCTGCATAGCGGAGATGGTGCGAATAGAAACGGGTCTCTTAACCCCTGATATCACTGACTCTACTCCAAGATCATCTATGCAAGCAATAGTCTTATGGTAACAGTCCACTCTAGCTCTGTGAGCAGACAACCAGTCCATACCCAAAATGACGCCATAAGATCCTAATGGAAGGATCCGAAGGTCAGATGTAGTGGTGAAGGGTCCCAAATCCACTACACACTCCTTAACTAAGGAGTCTACAGAAATCTTGGCTCCAGAAGCCATCTCAACGTCGCAACTACGGCCCTGCCTAACTGCCACCAGCCTACAACGCTCCACCAAAGATTGTGCAACGAAAGAATGAGAGGAACCAGAATCAAATAATATAGAGGTGGAAATACCACCAATACTACTTGTCATCTCAATCACAGTACTTTGATGCTCAGCCTGGCGGTTCTCGACCGCTGCGTAGATCCGATGACTCCGTGCCATATCTCCAACAGTAGGCTCTGAGCTCTGTGTCTTACCCTTGGTAGGGTTAAGTGGGCAATCTCTCCAAATATGCCCAACGACTCCGCAACCATAACAGCCGCCTGATCCTCTCCAGTGGGAAGCGGCTCCAGCTGGTACTCTAGATGACTGAGATGCTGATCCTGACGATCTGGCTATGGACTGCTGAGGTCACTGCTGACAAGCTCCGACCGACTGAGCTCTCGGTGCACCCTGTGTCCTGATGGGACCCCTAGGAGGAGGCCCCATACTACGTCCTCTCTGTGCATCGAATCTCTAAGGAGGTCGGTAAGGTGGGCGGGTCTACTGCTGCTGCTGCTGCTGTGGTGGCCTAAATGAAGCCTGCCCTGAACTTTGTCCACCCCGTGGAGGAGGAACTAACCCCTTCGACCTACTATCCTGCATCTGCTGGATACGGCTCCGAACTCTATCTCTGGCCTGTTGTGTCTTCCCCCGTGTCTCCTCTGCAATATAGGCCTTCTCCACGGCCTCTGCTAATGTCTGTGGGCAGTGAATGCGTACTGCACCAGCTAAATCCAAGTTCAGGCCCCGGATGAACCTGTGAATCCGTACCTGCTCATCCTGCATATAATCGACATACTGAAGTAGGTCCAGAAATCGACTCTCATACTCAGCTACGGTCATCGATCCCTGACGGAGGTCGTGAAACTCATCTATCCGCTGCTGAATAAACCTCCTGGGTAAATACCTGCTCCTGAACCGCTCCTCAAACAACTCCCAGGTAATCGTCTCTGAGTCGACATGGAGCTTCTGCTCCTCGGTCCTCCACCAGACTCCTGCTCCATCCTTTAGAAGATGGATCGCAACACGAGCTTTCGTGTTGCTACTACAAGGACAGAGCTTGAAGCATCCGCTCAAGCTCACCAACCAGGCCTCTGCCTGGAAACCGCCTATATCTCCTAAATACTGAGATGGTCGCAGCTTCAGGATCTCCCTGATATGGTCTGCAGCTGATGTATGACGAATCTTAGGTCTCTCTGTATGCTCCTCCCTCTGTCTCGGGCTCCGAGACCTGTCCCTATGTCCTGATTTCCTGTCCCCATGTCCTCTCTGTGGCAACTCTGCCCTAGCTGACTCTACACGGAAATTCTCTGCTCTGTGCTCCTCGCTGTGTCGAGGGGATGCCTGGAAATCTACTGATGGCTCCAAACTATGCCTAGCAAGTCGTCCTCCCAAGGGCTCTCCGCATATAGCGGCATTAACATCCTGAAGTGTCTGCAAAATATGAGGCAGAAGGGCTGCTACGGCCTGCTCTGGGGGTGGTATGTCTAGGTCCATGTGAAGAGACCCCTCGCCAAATCCGCGCCTCCTGCACAGATCAAGGCGAGAGTTAGTTCATCGTACTAGGTCTTGTGTCAATTTTCTAAATTTGTTGTTTGCAATAATTATCCACATTAGGCTTTTATAATTTTAAAAAAATCAGCTCTGAACTAGGTTAAAGGTTCCTGTTTCACGTTTTCTGCGTGTGCCCAAGGGTCCCAGCTTCGAACCCCTGGCTCTGATACAAAAAATGTAAAGCCAAAAAAAAATTGAACGCCGACACAACGACGACATCGACAAAGACGACGCCACAACAAATAAGTGACCCGAAAATACGACAAACTTTTTTTTTTTTTTTTGTTATTGTATGGCGAACTATTAACCTACGAGTTGCTTCCACCTGGCTCGATGAGTAAAGCTTATACGTGCACCACCAATCAGGGTCAAAGTCAAACCGCTCCTAGCGAGCTGATCAATTAATTAAGGTTAACCCTAGAATAAGATATATTTTATTTCGAGGTGACTCGCAATTTTTATTTATTTATGGAATTTATTTAGTTACGTTAGTTATTATTATTATTTATATTATATCGCGTTATCTCCTGATTCGAATAGGGTACAAAAACATGTAAGGTCAGATTTAATTATATAGATATTATACATACATACGTATATATATAATTATGTACTTACCCATTACAACCATTATTATTATTATTTTTATTATGCGTTATCTCCTGATTCAATACATTACAAAATATGTTAAATCCAGATTCAAACATAAAGATATTTATACATACATACGCTTCATATATAGATAATATGTATACATACTTTAGATGTCATATCAGAGGTGCTACACATTTATAGCAGGGAAATACTATTTCGGATGCACTTGACATTGATTTATTTTATTGCCTTGTATATTTTTAATATGCTAGATCTACATACTACCATACGTATATCTAGTGCAATTATTACAAGAAAGCTTTACTTCCCATCACCTCTATCATTTTATGTAGCGCTTCAATTAAATTTGAAATTTCTGAGGCAAAGAAGTAAGAGGCAACGTGGGGAAAACTTTTCTAACTTTGCTTAAATGCTTATGGTGGACGGTGGGTGGCCCATTCAAGCCACCTGGCGGCCATGGAGATTTTCTTCCAACCGGCGGCCAATTAGACATTGAAAATTTCATCCCCACAATCAACCAGCCACCTACAAACATTGAAACGCGTCATTTAGCACATGTCGATATACTGTATTCCAACCGGCGCATACAACTAGATTTTAAAACTCAATTAGACCTCCCCCAATCAACCAGGCCGCATAGAAGACCACATGGTGGTCAGAAAAGAGTGGCTAAAGAGAAAGAGGATTTTTCGAAGCAAGTTACAGGCAAACTAGGCGTGTTTTTTTCTCTGTCCTCCCCGCCTCTGGCCGCACATGGTACATGGAAGCAACCAAAATAGACCTGGGCATGTGGACAGTCAGGGGGAGGAGGTGAAACAGTGAGCAGGTCGTTTTGCAAGCACTCCAACAATCTAAACATTCGTTGTGACAGTCAGCACTTTGTGTATCACATTGTCTATCAGGCATATCTGCTGAAACGTATCATTCTTTTTATATATATATATATATACAGTTATTCTTTTAGACAACGATTTAAGGGTGATTGACTGGTCTTGATTTTGAGGTTAAATTCACATTTGTTTGGGCAGTTGCGAGGTCTGCCATATAGCTTGGTATTTGTAAAGCTAATCACTCGCAGTGTCCTAATTCTATAAAAAAACGTTCGAATTCTTTGTAAGCATTGCAACCATTTAAATATTCGCTGTGACAGTCATTTTGTGCATTATAAAGCTAAGACCACTCGCAGTCATTCTCTATCGAATTAAGGGTGATTGACTGGTCTAGATTTCTTTGACTAAGCATTGCAACAATTTAAATATTCGGCAGTGTGACAAGGCCTGCCATTTGCAGCATGATAGTTTGTTCTATCAGGACCATATCAGTGAAACGTATCATCATTTTTTGCATATTAGCATTTATACTCCTTCACGTATCTTTTTTTTTTGTTAAAGCCTCCTACTGTTACTTTTCCCAGTCGATGGGATTGTTTGGATTGAATTGCTCAGTTAAATGCGCATATTAGAACAGGTAACTGGGGTTTCTTTACCACCGGAAGAAAGTTTATAACGACAATCGATTAAGGGACAGAGCAGGCACTAAAGTCAGCAATCTGTCCAACCAGTTCGTTATCTGTCCAGTATCAAATACATCCTAGGAGCGCAACGAGTTCGCCTTCAAGCTGATCCTATCAATATCACTCAAGACACAGTGGGAGAGTTACACGTAGAGGTGGATCTGTTCCATGTATACAGGGGCGCAATATGCTGTGTTTTCTACAAGTATACTACGTAGGTTTAAATATGCTGTATTCATTGAGACTACGTAGTTTTTATGTAAATTGGATAAAATTGGGTGGTTTATTGCATATGTGCTAGAGATAGTGTGTTAGAGTGGATATATAACAAAATAATGATTATTAGTTCCTTAATACTATAAAAAATTATTATTACTAGATTCATTAGTTTTAATATTACTTAGATTAAGAAAGATATTCAAACCTATTAATACTTTTCCTAGACATTAATGGGTATTAGGCGTTGAACTTGATAAGTTTAGAAATTTGTATTACTATCTCCTTCCACACAATTCAATGGATATAGCAGGGGTATTCTAAGAGGTTTGATTTCATTTTCTTGTTTATTTGCAATGGATTTTACAATGAATTCATGGATGAATAAAACATGAAGGAACTAGAGCTTGAAAAGGTTTTATTGGCATTACAAATCATTAAAAACTTAAGCCTTTCCAATAAGTATACAAGAAAGAGTAATGCACTATTTTTTTTTTCAATCTTTACTACACATTACTTTCAAGTATCCAAACAAAATCTTAATATATTTCCTTTTGAAATTTCTTCACAGTATTCCACAAGAAATCAACAACATTTCCAATAAATTTTGAGTGAGAAAACTAACATTTCAATACACTTTCTTCCAATATTTTGTTACAACACCTTTTACTTCATGTGGAACATATTTACAATCATGTAACACTTTTCAAGTAAAATTTGCATTCAATCATGTGTCTCTTGGAGCAACTATAGATTACAATGTCCCTTATTTTTGGAATGAAAACACGATGATACAACTTTCTTTCACTTGCAAGTTTCACAACAAAATAATATATGTAAGGAAATGGAAAAAGTCTTCACAAGCTCCATGGTGTTCTTCATCCATGCTCCAAGTTCCAGGTAGTTCAATCACAACCAAAATAGGGGGAGAGGCAACACTCTCCTCCCAACCAAATCTCAATGGAGAAGAGAAGCAATCTCCTCCATTGACCCCCGAGCCCCAAACATAACACAATGAAAGGGTGGTCTCCAACTCAAGGGAACAATACATGCTTCCACAATACAAGTTCTTCACAACATTCAAGCTAAAAATAGAAGAACAAAGAGACACACAATAACATCAAACATTACACAACAAGGCTTGCATCCAAGCCAACAAGAGAAGGAATTATGGGAATATTTTCCTTATGCCTCCCAAATGAGATGAGATGCCCATCCAAAACCCTCCACAATAAAAAACAAGCCCCTATGACTCTTATGCCTCCCTCAAGTACCCCTTTTTCCTCCCATACTCTTATGCCTCCCTCCTCTTATGGCTCCCTCAAAGACAAGGTAGAATGTAAACATTCCTACTCAAGATGGGCATCCCTCTCAAACTCCCTCCACAATATCCTAATCTACTCTTTTGCCTCCCTCATGAGTATTCCCATAGACCTCTCCTATACTACACAATAAGCATTCAAACCATTTTTCACAATACACCAAAGTAAACATGCATTTTTTTTTTTTTTACAAGTTTAGCATAGAAGCAATAATAATATGAAAGCAAAAAACAAAGGAGAGGGTTCCCTACCTCTCCATTGGAGAATCCTAAACCAAGAAACTTGTCCAAGCTCCTTCCCAAATCAATCCAAGCATGCAAGTCTAAAACTCTCTTTATCTCTTTCTCCCAATTCTTCTCTCTCAAAAATCACAAAGGAGAACTCTTCCACAACACAAAAACAAAGCTCCAAAAAAAACCCCCTCAACAAGAGAGGAAGTTTCAATAAATAGATCAAAGGTAAGGGTGAGGGTGATGTGGCTCCATTTAGGATGCCACATCACACATCCTCAAACCATCTCCCAAGGTCAACTCAAATCCCAAAACACCATAAATGGGTGGTTGGGTTGAATGACAACCCTCTTCCACATTCAACCCTTTCCCATGTGCCTTAAGGCACAATTAAATGCAAAATGAGGAATATGCACTCCAAAGTCATATTTCCCTCCCCAAAACAATAAATAACCCCCTTTTTGGATTCCCAACCCATAGATATGGTTGGTAAGGGGTTTTGGGAAGTGTGGGACAAGTTTAACTTGTCCCACAAGTCCCCCAAACTTGCCCTCAATCTCAAATTCGAGATTCTAAGAACATGGAGTGGTCAACACTCAAAACCAAGCATTCAATACAAGAGGACACACAAGGCTCAAGGAGCCAACAAACAAAATTGATTACACCCACTTGACTTCCCTCCAAAACTTAAAATTTAAAGCAAGATGTTAATTAAATCTTAAACATACTTAACAAAAGTAATTTAACAAAAAGACATTACAAAAGAAATCACCTACTAAAGCAAGCTAAAACAAGTAGATAACATTCTTACCCCCCTTGGTCACATAGGAAAATTTCCCCCTCATGGAAATTTTCTCAACACATAAAAGGACAAAGTTAGCACAATACAATTTACAAGTTGCCTTGACGACCAAATGTTGTAACCACCCGACATTCTGTTGTGTTTGGTCCCCAATCCCCCTCATGGTTGTGATCATGCTGTGTTTCCTGCAAAATGCAAAATACCCTCTTCGGCCTTGCGGCCATGTCAAAATATCCAAAATAATCATATGTATGAAATTTATTAACATCTATACGTAATTCAAGCAATCATTATTTCTAGGTCTAATTCACAACTTAATTATGCATTTCATCATTATCCAAAATCATAGTAATGTAAATTCAACAACTACATTCTATTTCAACATGGCGAATAAATCCAATTTTAGAACACATGCAATACATCCATATAAAAATAATATCAGTATCCAATAGTCTGTCCATGAGTCAGTGTAGATCATACTGAAAACAAAATCCAACCATAATCCAAATGTATCTAGTCACAAAACATCATGCTAATCAACATAAATATAAGCCATGTCCATATCTAAAGTCTGCATAACTCAAACTGATAATCAACTAAGTGTTGTAGGGAAGTGGGCATTACATCCCCCTCCCCTTAGACTAGACTTCCTCCTGGAAGTCACTGAAATAAGTGTGGAAACTGAGCTCGCAATGATGAAGCATCCTCCCAGGTAGCAGCAGTCTCATCGTATCTGTCCCATTGGACCCGAACCTGATCAATCTCTCTGCCGCGAAGGCCCAGGGTCCTACGATCTAAAATGCGCACGGGCTCCACCATCACTTGCCCCTGATCCTGCACCTGCAATGCAGTCCAATCTAGCACATGAGAAGGATTAGAAACATATCTCCTAAGCACAGAAATTAGAAATACATCATGGACGCGTGATAAGCTAGGTGGCAGTGCTAGACGATAGGCTAAGGGGCCGAGGCGCTCCAAGATCTCAAAGGGACCCACAAATCTAGGAGCAAGCTTAGAACCTTTTCCATAACGGATAGGGCTCTTATGTGGCCTGACACGAAGAAACACCTTCGTGCCTACCTCAAAACTGTGATCTATCCTATGTTGGTCTACATACTTCTTCTGTCTATCCTGAGCCTCCTGCAATCTCTGTCTAATCAAGGTAACCTACTGCTCCATATCCTGTAATAATGCTGGCCCAAGGGAAACCCTGTCCTCAATCCTGTTTCAGCTAAGAGGTGTCCTGCACTCTCTACCATATAATGCTTGAAAAGGAGCCATGCCTATAGAACTCTGGAAGCTATTATTATAAGCGAACTCTACCAAATACAGATACTCCTCCCATCTCGACTGATGATCCATCACGTACATCCTTAGCATGTCCTCCAGAATCTGATTCACACTCTCTGTCTGTCCATCTGTCTCAGGGTGATAAGCTGTACTGAAATTAATCCTCATCTCGAGGGCATACTGCATGGTGGTCCAGAAATGGGAGGTGTACAAAGGGTCGCGGTCACAAATGATCTTCCGCGGAATCCCATGTAGTCTGACAATCTCATCCAGATATACACGTGCTACTGCACTAGCCATGTAGGTAGTCTTCACTGGAGAAAAGTGAGGTACCTTCGTCAATTTATCCACCGTGACCATGATGGCGTCGTGGTGGTATCTCGACGTCGGCAACCCAACAATGAAATCCATAGAAATGGTGTCCCACTTCCACTCCGGTATGGCGTGAGGATAGAGAAGGCCAGCTGGATGCTGATGCTCGGCCTTCACCCTCTGGCACTCTAAACAGCGGGATACAAATGAAGCTACGTCTCTCCGAAGTCCTCTCCAAAAGTACAGCTGTCTCAAGGTGGCGTGCATCTTCTGCACCCCGGGATGAGCTGAATACGGTGCACGATGAGCCTCTGTCAAAATTTCATGTCTCAAACCTCGATCTCTAGGAACATATATTCGACCTCTGTGTCTGAGATAGCCATCTGCCTCTAGTGAAAATCCATCAAACCTCCCCTCAAGAGGTCTCTGAGACTCAATCTCTGCTCTGGCTGCAAGGTAGAAACTATCTTGAGGAAGCTGCTGCAAGATCCTACTCTGCAAATTTGTGCCCACTGAGGTGGCCATAGCCACATGTCTTCACCTACTCAAGGCATCTGCAACCACATTCTCCTTCCCTTTCACATGCTCTATCTCCATGTCATACTCACAGAGTAGCTCCATCCAACGCCGCTGACGAGCATTGAGATTGGGCTGCGTGAAGAGGTGGCGAAGACTCAAGTGATCTGTCCTGAGTGTAAATCTCCGGCCAAGAAGAAAATGTCTCCACTGTACTAAGGCATGTACCACTGCTGCAAGCTCAAGGTCATGGGTCGGATAATTGAGCTCATAATCTTTGAGTTTGCGAGACTCAAAGGCAACTACTCTACCTTCCTGCATTAGCACTCCTCCTATTCCTGCCAAGGAAGCATCTGTGCACACGAAAAACTCTCCATGAGGATCCGGCACTGCAAGGATAGGTGCTCTCGTAAGGCACTCCTTCAATGTACTGAAGGCCTGCTCACATTTATCTGTCCATACAAACTTCTTCCCTTTCCGCTGAAGAGAAGTGATGGGGTGCGCAATCCGAGAGAAGTCCTGAACAAACCTCCTATAGTATCCTGCTAATCCCATGAAACTACGCACCTCGGTCACACTAGTGGGTGCTGGCCAATCCATGATGGCTCGAATCTTAGAAGGATCGACTGCGATTCCTTCCCCAGAAATAACGTGGCCCAAATACTGCACCTCAGTCTGAAAGAACGCACACTTCTCCAAGTTCCCGTAAAGGCGCTGCTCGCGAAGACACTGAAGAACCTGGCGAAGGTGCTCCTCGTGCTCCTCACGTGTGCGTGAGTAGATCAGAATGTCATCAAGAAAAATGAGCACGAAGCGATCAAGGAAGGTCCTGAATACCCCATTCATCAAACTCATAAACACTGCGGGGGGCATTCGTCAAGCCGAAAGGTACTACTGTGAACTCGTAGTGGCCATATCTCCTGCGGAAAGCTGTCTTGTGAATATCTGTCCTCCGCAATCCTGAGCTGATGGTACCCTAACTTAAGATCTATCTTGGAGAAAATGGTAGCCACCCTTCATCTGATCAAATAAATCATCAATGCATGGAAGGGGGTAACGATTCTTGATCGTTACCCTTATTCAGCTGACGGTAGTCAATGCACAACCGAAGAGATCCATCCTTCTTCTTTACGAAGATAACTGGTGCACCCCAAGGGGATACACTAGGATGAATTTAGGCTTTTCTCCAGAAGGCCCTCCAGCCTGCAAACTTGAGCTCACATAACTCAGGTGTAGTAATCCGATAGGGTGCTCGTGAGATAGGATCTGCACCTGGAACTAGATCTATATGGAAGTCGATCTCACGTGGGGGAGGTAATCCTTGTAGCTCCCCTGGAAACACATCGGCAAACTCCGATAAGATGGGATGATCATCGAGGGAAGGTCCCCCTGACTCATCCTCTGATCTATCACTAACTGTAACATCATACAACTGGCAACCCCGTCGCACACACCGCTTAAGCTGCATAGCGGAGATGGTGCGAGTAGAAACGGGTCTCCTAACTCCCTGATATCACTGACAGCTACTCCAAGATCATCTATGCAAGCAATAGTCTTGTGGTAACAATCCACTCTAGCTCTGTGAGCGGACAACCAATCCATGCCTAAAATGATGCCATAAGATCCTAATGGAAGGATCCGAAGGTCTGATGTAGTGGTGAAGGGTCCCAAATCCACTACACACTCCTTGACTAAGGAGTCCACAGAAATCTTGGCTCCATGAAGCCCATCTCTACGTCCCAACTACGGCCCTGGCCTAACTTGCCACCCAGCCTACAACGCTCCACCAAAGATGGTGCAACGAAAGAATGAGAGGAACCAGAATCAAATAATATAGAGGTGGAAATACCACCAATACTACCTGTCGTCTCAATCACAGTACTTTGATGCTCAGCCTGGCGGTTCTTGACCGCTGCGTAGATCCGATGACTCCGTGCCATATCTCCAACAGTAGGCTCTAAGATCTGTGTCTTACCCTTGGTAGGGTTAAGTGGGCAATCTCTCCAAATATGCCCAACGACTCCGCAACCATAACAGCCGCCTAATCCTCTCCAGTGGGAAGCGGCTCCAGCTGGTACTCTAGATGACTGAGATGCCGATCCTGATGAGTCCGGCTATGGACTGTTGAGGTCTTTGCTGACGAGCTCCGACCGACTGAGCTCTCGGTGCACACCTGTGTCCTGATGGGACCCCTAGGAGGAGGCCCCCATACTACGTCCTCTCTGTGCATCGAATCTCTGAGGAGGTCGGTAAGGTGGGCGGGTCTGCTGCTACTGCTGCTGCTGTGGTGGCCTAAATGAAGCCTGCCCTGAACTTTGTCCACCCCGTGGAGGAGGAACTGACCCCTTCAACCTACTATCCTGCATCTGCTGGATACGGCTCCGAACTCTATCTCTGGCCTACTGTGTCTTCCCCCATGTCTCCTCTGCAATATAGGCCTTCTCCACGGCCTCTGCTAACGTCTGTGGGCAGTGAATGCGCACTACGCCGGCTAAATCCAAGTTCAGGCCCCGGATGAACCTGTGAATCCGTACCTGCTCATCCTGCATATAATCGACATACTAAAGTAGATCCAGAAACCGACTCTCATACTCAGCTACTGTCATCGATCCCTGACGGAGGTCATGAAACTCATCTATACGCTGCTGAATAAACCTCCTAGGTAGATACCTACTCCTAAACCGCTCCTCAAATAACTCCCAGGTAATCGTCTCTGAGTCGACATGGAGCTTCTGCTCCTCGGTCCTCCACCAGACTCCTGCTCCATCCCTCAGAAGGTGAATCGCTACACGAGCTTTCGTGTTGCTACTACAAGGACAGAGCTTGAAGCATCCGCTCAAGCTCACCAACCAGGCCTCTGCCTGAAAACCGCCTATATCACCTGAATAGTGAGAGGGTCGCAGCTTCAGGATCTCCCTAATATGATCTGCAGCCGAAGTATGACGAATCCTAGGTCTCTCTGTGTGCTCCTCCCTCTGTCTAGGGCTCCGAGACCTGTCCCTATGTCTTGAGATCCTGTCCCCATATCCCCTCTGTGGTGACTCTGCCCTAACCGACTCTGCGCGGAAATTCTCTGCTCTGTGCTCCTCGCTATGTCGAGGGGATGCCTGGGCATCTACTGAAGGCTCCAAACTACGTCTAGCAAGTCGTCCTCCCAAGGGCTCTCCGCGTATAGCGGCATTGACATCCTGGAGTGTCTGCAAGATCTGAGGTAGGAGAGCTGCTACGGCCTGCTCTGGTGGTGGTATATCTAGGTCTATATGAAGAGACCCCTCGCCCAATCCGCGCCTCCTGCACAGATCAAGGCGAGAGTTAGTTCGTTGTTTTAGGTCTTGTGTCGGTTCTCTAAATTTGTTGTTTTCTATAATTATTATAATTGTGGTTTCATATTTTTTTTTTAAAAACAAAAATCAGTTCTGAGCTAAGTTAAATGTTTCTGTTTCGTGTGTTCTGCGTGTGCCCAAGGGTCCAAGCTTCGAACCCCTGGCTCTGATACCAAAATGTAACGTCCGCAAAACTACTCGCAAGAAGACCGAACGAAACAGGTTTAGAGAGAGAAAAATTATGAAATAATTTTTTTTTTTGTTTAGACTCAGGTTACAAGAGGAATTAATTTAGGACCCTTATAAAGATTAAAACCCCCTTTTCTTTTATTTTAACAAAATTATAATAAAAAAAGATTCACACCTTCTAATTCAAGGTCATAAGCATATGAATGTTGCTTGCTTGCTAGGAGGGGGGTCAAGCACATACTATTTGCCAAATTCTTTCCTCCCTTCTATTTCTATTTATTCTTTTAATTCTTTTAATTCCCACCAAAAGAGCCCATCACTTAAGTGGTGTAGGATATAACCTCCACCCTTGGATCAAATCTCTTCCCACCCTTAGATCTAGGTTGGGCAAGGAAACCCTAGAAATCCTTATGGATTTCCTTATGAATATTCTCCTCTTTTTTTTATCTCATTTAGTTTTATTTTCTTTCCTACATCTAAAGTTCTCATTTCTTTTGTTCTTTGTTTGCAGGCTAAGGGAGAGAGAGAGGAAGAAGCTCCATCCATGGTGGTCATCTCAGCCATGGGGACTCTCCTCAGCATTTTTTTTTGTACAAGTTTTAATGGAAGAGCTTCTTTTTTTTTAATTATTATGGATCTGGCCTGGTTTTGGGTGGATTGTTTGTATTTTCCCAAGCCTTGGGCGCCCGATTTTAACATATATACATATGTATTCATATATATATATATATATATATATATATATATATACACACATGTATATGAGAAGGGAGTGACTGGCCGTAGGAGGGCCGAAGGGCAGGCCGCGCACACAGGCCGTGCGCGGGCCGTATTCTTTTGTTTTTTTTTTGTTTGGTTTGCTGTATACACAGCGCAGGGGACAACAAATCTAAGGGCCGCGCACAGCAATTGAGGGACAGTATGTTGGGGGGGAGGGGCGCCGACCCCATCCCCACCCCATAAGGTAAATGGGTTGGGGGTGGAGGGGGCGCCCCTCCCCCCCAATCCTCTACAAAACCCTGTACAGGCCGCGGCCTGTACAGGTCATTTTATTTTTTTTATATATAAAAAATGTTTAACACACAAAACAAAACGTGTTTTTTGTATTATAATACATGCTTTGGTTTAAAAGGTCCGTAAATACACGCATACATATATATATATATATATATATATATATATATATATATGTATGTATGTATGTATTTGTGTGTGTGAGTGAGATTGAGTATGGTATATTTTTTTTTGAAGAAGAAAAATAATAGAAGTTTGCAGTTTGTACAAAAAAATTATTTTTTTTAATATTGTTTATCTCATTGTTGTTAAAATATTTTAACCAATGAGGATATAGAATATTATATATATATATATTTATATTTCTCATTATTGCTACAACAATCTCATCAATGTGGGCATTTAAAAATAATACTAATACTAATACTATCGAATAATAATAAATCATGGTTGGAATGTTGACAAGAGTATAAAAAAAAAGGAAATTTACTTAAACTATTTCCCTTTCATAGTTTGGTGACTATAGAATACAAGATAAAAACAAGTAAACTTCATTTCTTTAACAATGTTGACACGATTTGTAACAAGTCTCAATTAAGCAATTCCTATTTCAATACAATATTTAGACTACTTGTTACCCAATTTAAAAGTAATGGAGCTTCAAATTGCTATCTATCCACAAGAAGGAAAGAACTAGCTTTTACCACTCATTTCATTTGATTAATACAAAGAAATAAAACCAACATTTCACAAGAATGTATTTGCAACCATTCTCTCTATTATTACATCCACAAAATTATCACAAGCCTTATTATACACATCATTTCTCTATTGTCTTACAATCCTTCCAATAATATACATCTTGCAAGTAAACTTTGCATTTAACTATGTAACTTTTGACACAAAATGGATTACAATATCCTTTTATTTTTCAATGAAAACACAAGATGATACAAGTCTCTTTCTTCAACAAATTTGTAACAAAGTAAAGTATGTAAGGTAATGGAAAGAGTCTCCACAAGATCCAAAGTGCTCTACATCCATGCTCCAAGCTCCAAGTAGTTCATTCACAACCAAAAATAGGGGGAGAGGCAACATTCTCCTCCCAACCAAAATTCAATGGAGAAGAGAAGCAATCTCCTCCATTGACCCCCGAGCCCCAAACACAACACAATGAGGGGTGGTCTCCAACTCAAGGCAACAATACATGCTTCCACAATACAAGTTTCATTCACAACATTCAAGGTAAAAGAGAAAACAACAAGGAAACACAATAACACAATATTTTGCACAAAAGGCTTTCATTCAAGCCAATCAAGAGAAGGAACTATGGGAATGTTTTCCTTATGTCTCCCAATTGAGATGAGATGCCCATCCAAAACCCTCCACAATATAACACAAGCCCCTATAACTCTTATACCTCCCTCAAGTACCCCTTTTACCTCCCATACTCTTATGCCTCCCTCCTCTTATAGCTCCCAAAAAAAAACAAGGTAGAATGTAAACATTCTTACCCAAGATGGGCATCCCACTCAAACTCCCTCCACAATATCCTAATCTACTCTTTTTCCTCCCTCATGTGTATTCCCATAGACCTCTCCTATACTACACAAAAAGCATTCAAATCCATTTTCACAAAATACAACAACAACATGCATTTTCTTCAATTTTAAGCTCAAAGCAATAACAAGAGAAAACACAAGAGAGAAGTTTTCCTACCTCTCCATTGGAGAAGTCTAATCCAAGAAGATTTTTCCAAGCTCCCTCCAAAGCAATCCAAGCATGCAAGTCCAAGCTCTCTTTTTTTTTTCTTCTCCCAAAACTCTCCTCTCCCAAAATAACAAAAGAACTTTTTTTTTTTCACCCAAGAAAACTCCAACCCCCTCCACAATAGAGGAAGTTTCAATAAATAGACCAAAAGGAAGAGTGAGGGTGATGTGGCTCCTAGTTGGATGCCACCTCACACATCCACAAGACCACCTCCTTTTAGTCAACTCAAATCCCAAAACACCATAAATGGGTGGTTGGGTTGAATGACCACTCACTTCCACAACCATCCCTTCCCATGTGCCTTAAGGCACAAAATAAATGCAAAATGAAGAAAAAGTGCACTCCAAGTCAAAATCACTTCCCAAAACAATAAATAATCCCTTTTTGGGCTTCCCAACCTATAGATATGGTTGGTAAGGGGTTTTGGGAAGTGTGGGACAAGTTTAACTTGTCCCACAAGTCCCCCAAAATTGCCCTCAAACTCAAATTCGAGTTTTCAAGAGATTTGGAGTGGTCAACACTCAAGATAAGCATTCAATACAAGAGACAACACATGGCTCAAGGAGCCAACCAACAAAATTTATTACACCCACATGACTAAAACAAGATATTAAATAAATCTAAACATACTTAGCAAAAGTAATAAAAGAAGGGCATCCCAATGGAATCACCTACTAAAATAAATAAAACAATTAAATAAAATTCTCAACCCCATGGTCACATTAGAACATTACCCCCTCAAGAAAATTTTCTCAACACATACAAGAACAAGCTAACACAATACAATTTACAAGTTGCCTTGACCACCAATGTTGTAACCACCCGGCATCCCGTTGTGTTTGGTCCCCAATCCCCCTCATAGTTGTGATCATGCTGTGTTTCCTGCAAAATGCAAAATACCCTCTTCGGCCTTACGGCCATGTCAAAATATCCAAAATAACCATATGCATAAAATTTACTAATCATCTATACGTAATTCAATCAATCATCATTTCTAGGTCTAAATCACAACTTAATTATGCATCTCATCATCATCCAAAATTAGAGTAAAGAAATCTAATGTTAGAACACATGCCACATATCCATATAAAATAATATCGGTATCCAATAGTCTGTCCATGAGTCAGTGTAGATCATACTTGAAAGCAAAATCCAACCATAATCAAACGCATCTAGTCACAAAACATCATGTTAATCAACATAAGTACAAGTCATGTCCATATCTAAAGTCTACATAACTCAATATGATAATCAACTAAATGTCGTAGGGAAGTGGGCATTACAGTGTGCGAGGGTGGCGATTTCATACACATTTGAGATTATGCTTTCTCACTAGCTATAAGGGTAATGATTAAGATTTCCCTGATGGGGTCATCCATCAACAGGCATCAGAGTCAAGGATTGCAATTAGATGGTATTTAATATATGTTAGATAAGACAAAGACATGAATGAAAACTTAGAAATAAGGTGTTAATTAAATACCTACATGTGCCACACCTGTTTCATGGTTGAAATTGTTCTTTCTAAAATAATATTTGTTATCTGTGCTTCACATTATTGGTGTCATCTCACTTGCATCATTCATGTGAGTGCAAGTTGTGTATAAAGAGTCAAAATATAAAATTTGGGAAATCCAATAAGTTTCTTGTTCAAAACCCAACCACAATGCTTGCTCCTTGGTTGCCCCCCTTTCAGTTGTAAGGTCGAGTAAATGTAGGAAAGTAAGAAATATGCAAATAACCATCTCTGATTAAAACTTATGATTCTTGTCCCCAGTTGACAAGCGAATGTGAAAACATGGTATTGGGTGGTCATGAGCATCCTCTATAATGTAATTGTACAGGTAACGAAGTTGATTAGAAAGAAAACTTCCAAGACTGACGTTTCTATAATCGATGGTGTCATCTTGAGCCATCAATACTCCTGAAGGTGTCATCCATCTAGGAGCACCAGTGTTAAGGATCACGAACAGTCTTCAATTTGTTAGAGAAGAAAAAAACATGAATGGAAAGTCAGAAAAATGTGACCTACACATCCCACACCTATTCCACAGGTGAAATCATTCTTACCAAGATTATTTTTATTGTAAACAACTAGCAGGCTAATGATAAGGGTTTTTCTCATCATTTCTGGTGACGACTACTATAAAAAATTGCTAGCACCAATGATACAACAACAGGAGTCGGGATCATACCTCGGGTAAATTTTAGGGAATGGATTCTCTCCAACCCTTGGTAACTAAGGCCAAGAAATATGTGTAAGTTTCATATTGGATAACAAAATACTTTGTTTATAAAAAAAATTATGTTTACTTTTGAATATATATGAAAAGGAATTGGTATTTCTTTTTAAAGGATAATATGTGAAGTAATACATATTTTTAAAAGCAATAAAGCGGATTAAAATATAATTTTTTATTAGATGTGATTGTATGACTCTCTCTCTCTATTAAATTCTAATATGCAGGTAATAGCCATGCACTTTTGTCAGCCAAAAAAAGTTTTTCAAAAGAGGTTCAATCATCAAAAGATAGAAACCGCAAAATAGCTGCAAACAAAAATGGTGCAATGTGAACACCGAAGGGGAAGGATTGAAGAAGGGAAAATTGAGGGAGAAAACACTACACCAAGAAGAGGGGAAAAAAAGGAGTTTGAGGGAGTAGAAGTTTAAGGATGGGGAAAATGTTGAGGGAACGTGTGTGAAACATTGTTTTGTTACGACCAAGAACATACAAACCACACACTATTTTTGGTAATCATTTAAATTGGAGGAAAGGGGGGTGGAGCAAGTAACTATTAACAATGACATCCCGTTTGATTTGCGGGTAGTTAGAACACATTTAAATTTAAGGGGGGTTTTCTTCTTTGTCTCATGATACACTTTAGAGATAAGGATACATGGAGTAGACTCATTATCCCAAGTCAAGACATTGCAGTTGTTGAATTTGACAATCACAAAACATAGGGTAGATCATGTGCTTTTGTGCCATCTTTATAGACCATTATCTTATTCCATTCTACATGCTCTCCTAGGAAATAATGGGTATCATTTATAAGAGTTTTCCTTATGGATTTTCAGCCAAGACTTTATCCTCAACATTCCAGGTTCTTAACACTGAATAAATTTAAAGTGTTGGACTTAGCATACTAGTTGTACAGACAATATATCAGATCTAAGCATACATGCAAATAAAAATGGATATTCTACCAGAAGAAATATACAAAAAAAGAGACATAAATCAACACCAGATTTAACGTGGTTCACCCAGTGCGGGATACATCCACTAAGAAACAAGCCAATCTATTATCCAAATCTTTGACAAGATATACAATGAAGATTTACAATCTTCCACACCTCTCAGATGTACAGTACTTACTTTCTTTCAAGTTTTTGCTTCATCACCAAGAATTCTTTCTCTCACCAAATTTTGTAATTTCTTTCTAATTCTTTTTAATCATACTTCTAAACCCTAACTTTTATGCTTATATAGTCCTTTATAGACTTAGGGCACTTAGCCATGAAATTACAATCAATAGATATACTTTAATGCTAAAAATATATCTAATTCCCGAGATTTAATTAAAACATCCTCGCATAGGTAACCGACGTCGTTAGATATAACCGATATTGTAGTACCCACTTCCCTTTGACACCTTTTTTATACTAATCATGGTACTGCTGATTATATTATGGACATGATTATGGACCTTATTATAGTATGATGATAGATGTTAGATCATGGATTATTGTTGACTTGATTCAGTTATGATGCATGATGATTATTAGAGGCATTTTGGATATTGATGATGATATACTATTTGACATGGTTATATTATGGATGTTGTTTGGACATGTGATATTTGGATATTGTGAGTAGACCTAGAAATGGAAATTATTGGATGATGATATAGTTGTTGATAAAACTATAAATGATATTGTTAGATTGCTTTGATGTTGTTGTGATTCATATATCTAGATGATTTTGGGAATTATATTTATATTATTTTGGATGTTCTGATATGGCCACGAGGCCGAAAGGAGGTATTTGTGTTTTACAGGTTAAAATATCACAACAAACATCGGGGGATTGGAGACCAACCACATTGGAATTCTAGATGAATTCAACAAGGTCACCATGGCAACTAGTATTTGTTTGTGCGTGTTTGTGTGTGTTAGGGATTCCCATGGGGGGATCACCTTTAAATGTGACCAAGGGGTTATGTGTATTTATTTATTTGGTTCCTTTGTTTATGTTTGCATGTGTTTATTTTGTGGTGCTTTTACCCCTTTCATTATTCATTAAATGGTGTGTAATTTTGTGAGTAATCATGTTGTTAAGTTAATTAATTAAAATATGTCATAAGAAAGTAATTAATAGAGTTGTTGGCCTTGAATTAAAGTGTTGTAAGAGATGTGTAAGTGATGTGTAAGTTAACTTTTGAGTGTGAAACACTCCACCTTCTTGGAAATTCGAAATTGTCCTTGGAGGCTGATTTTGGAGGCTTGTGGGACAAGTTAAACTTGTCCCATACCTCTTAAATTTAATTACCAACCATACCTATGGTTGGAGAGTTGAGATTAGAACTTTTATAATGCTTTTTGAGAAGGAAAATTGTAGGTTTTAATTGCACTTTTCTTACATGATTTAATTTCAGTCCTTTGGGGTGTGGGTTGGATTTGAGTGTGTAAGTAAACTGTCATATTATTCACCCACCTATTTATTATGCATTGGAGAATGAAGTTGACTTTGGGGGTTGGGTTGAGGATGTGTGATGTGACATCCTACATGGACCCACCTCATCCTCTTCCCTTCCCTCTTCTATAAAATTTGAATTCCTTGCCTTGTTTTGGGTTGCTTCATTTTGGAGACTTCATTCTTGGGTGAATTCCTTGTTGTTTTGGGAGCTCTTGCTTTGAAGAAGTTTTTTTTGGAAGATTGTTGCATGCTTGTGCTTGGCTGATTTGGATTGCTTGCATTGGGATAAAGCTTGTTGTTTTGGAACTTGGAACAACTCCATCATGGAGAGGTAGGAGCTTGGCTCTTGAAATGCTCTTCTTTTATGAATGTAAATGTTAATGTGTGAATGTTTTGACATGTTTGTGGGTTGTTGGGTAGATGGCCTAGGAATGGTGTAGGAGAAGACTATGGGGTTTATTTTGTGGGAGGCACAAGTGTGTTTTAGGGAGGTATAAGGGTGGAGGGAGTTGGGATTTGGGTTCCACCTTACAAAGAAATAGCTTGCATTTATTTACTCGTTATGGGGTGCCATAAGAGGTTGGGGAGGCATAAGGAAATGTGAGGAATAAGGGGTACTTGGGGGAGGCATAAGGAATGTCAGGGTTTTGATATACTATATTTTGGTGGTTTGTAATTCAGGTGGTGATACCCATTTCCCCTTTTGGGAGGCATAAGAAGCATCCCCCATAGTTTCTTGCTCCTTTGGCTTGCTTGAGGAAGCCTTAGTATTGTTTGTCATGCTTTAATGTAGTTGTAAACTACATTCTGTTTTGGACTGTGTTTTTATTGTGAAAGTGTTGCTTGTGTGTTTGTGGAAGCCTGTTGTTGCCATGAGTTGGATCACATATTTTATTGCATTGTGGTTGGGGCTCAGGGGCCAATGAAGAAGGATGGCTTCTCCTCTTCATTGGATGTCTTGGTTGGGTGGAGAGCGTTTCCTTTCCCCTACTCTTGTTGTGATCAAATTTGGAAGAATGAGAAATATGCATGTTGTTGTTCCTGGAGCTGAGATAAAGACAGTTTGACAGTCCCTTGTGAAATGAAATCTTATTGTAACCTTTCCCACTTGAAGTGGATGAACTTGTATATGTTTTGTAATGGAAAGATGTTGTAGTGGTTATGAAAGTGTAAATTGAAATGTGAAAGAGACATACTCTGTATGTTCTTTTGAAAGCAAGAAATTGTGTTCTGTATGATGAAATAGAAGAATGAAAGAAGGAAGTTATAAAGTTGTCATTTGGAATCAATAAATGAATGTATTACCTCTCTAAAATTGTGTTGTATTGAATCTGATCATTTCAATGTATTTGAATTCTCTGTTTGAAAGGAAGAAATGTGTAGAAAGGAAATGTAATACTCTGTTTTTTGAAATATGTGAAAATTAGAAATTAGAGATGTATTTTAGCTTTTGAATAGTTTGATTTGAATCAACTAAATATATTATATGAAACTATAATTGGAATGTATTATAATACTTGGAAGAAGAAAATGGCAAATAAACCATTTAAAATTTGATCTTTTTTTGTATTTTCAAACTGCAATTATTTAATCCAAAATGCACAGACCGAACCTGCAACAAAGAAATAACAAATGAAACATTAAATTGACATAATAAGATCTAAATGAATTCATTAGACAAAAACACTTAAGGAAATATTCTTAGAAAACTTAGCAAAATCGGGCTCAAACCCTTTCACAGTCATTTTGCTGTCAAGAAATGTAAATTTCAAATTGCAAATCAATCAGACAAATTGAATACCTTGAAATCTTTCTTAAATCCATCTAAGAACAATTCTCCATGTCTATTTGACATGTTGAGAGAGGAAGAAGATCAAATTGAACAAATCTTATAAGTTAAAATTTACCAGTTTGCACTGTAAAAGCCTGCAGATCGTTTTCTTGAAATTGACTCCTTAAAATTTATCAAAATCAAAATTTAATGATTCCTGAGTAAAGAGGACGTTGAGATATTTCCAGAAAGTCCTCGTTTTCCCAAAACTGAGCTCTCTATCAAAATTTATGGCCTTCTGAAGTTTTTCTTCACTTGGCGTAAAAAAAAAATTGGGAAAAATTTCCTTGGCGGGCCCGCGGGCCCAAATTTTTCCCTTAGAGCTTCGGAAAAATTTTGGGAAAATTTTCTAATTTTCCCCTCCACCCCACCAACCCACAGCCAATCAAAGGATGCCACGTGGTACCACGAGGCATTCAGCAAGGGGAATCCCTTTTTAAGCTTAGCACTTCAGAAAAATTTTGGGAAAATTTTCCTAATTTTCCCCGCCGGCCCACAGCCAATCAGAGACTTCCACGTGGCACCACGAGGCATTGGCAGAGGGTTGGATCCCTTTTTAACTTCACATTTTAGAAAATTTTGGGAAAATTTTCTAAATTTTCTCTGTCGGCCCGCAGCCAATCAAGAGCTGCCACATGGCATCATGAGGCATCAGTGGAGGAGCGGGTTCCTTTTTGCCTTTGGCATTTTTCAGAAAATTTTGGAAATTTTTTCTAAATTTTACCCACCACCCCATCAACCCATAGCCAATTAGGAGCTGCCACATGGCATTACGAGGCGCGGGTGGAGGCACAGGTGAATTTTACCCTTTTTTCCCTTCGGGGCATTAAAACTCTTTTATCCCGCCTGCCCCGCTTTCCCCGCATTGGCTTAGGAGGCGCCACGTGTCCCTTGTGGACTTGCGGACTCGCGGGAGCGCAGGGTGCAAAGGTGGATTTTCACCCCCACGGGAAATTTCCAAAATGTCTCCCATGGCCCCATCGACCCGACTCCTCCTCCAGGAAATATTTCTCCCAGCAGCCCGCAGACCCGCCCCTGGGGAAAATTTTCTCCCCTGGGCCCGCAGGCCCACTCTTGGGGAAAATTTTCACCCCAAGGCCCACCGGCCCATAACTTGAGAAATATGAGGAGTTAGGAGGACTTATTTATATCAATGGAAAGGTGAGGAAATTTCCTATCCAATGGGAATGATTTAGGGAAATTTTAAATGCATTAATTTTGAGAAAAATCAAGTTGAATCTTTAAATCCTGTTAGAGAGTGGGTATGGTGAGGAATTACCCTCTGAACCTAATTGAACTTTCTAACCCTAAATTTTGGGACCTTGTGACCTCTAATAATTGTTAATAAAAGAAAATTATATTCTAGTGGATTAGAATTGATCTGGAACTTGTTAGTGACAACTATTGTCTTGTAACCTGGTTGTAGACTCTTTTAAACAAAAAAAATTATTCCATAATTTTCCTAACTAATCCTAGGTTGTTCTTGGGTCTCAAGTGGGTTGTTTTTAGTGGGCATTACACTTGGTATCAGAGTAGTGGTTCAAAATCTTGGGCCATTGGGCACACTAGAAAACTTGAGACATGAACCTTAAACCTAGCACACTTTTAAATCTAGAAAACAACTTAGTTTAGAAATTACATATTTTAGTAAACATGGAAACTGAATAAAACTTAGAAAGATGAACTAACTCTCGCCTTGGTCTGTGCAGGAGGCGCAGATGGGACGAGGGGTATTTTCACATAGACCTAGACTTACCACCACCAGATCATGTTGTAGCAGCCATCCTACCCCAGATTTTGCAGACTCTTCAGGATGTTAATGCCGCTCTACGTGGAGGATCAGTAGGAGGACATGCAGCCAGACATGATAGAGTCACTTCCATTGAGGGTCATGTATCTCCTCGACCCAGCGAGGAGCAT
The DNA here is from genome assembly GCA_019776745.2 of Taxus chinensis. Lineage (NCBI taxonomy): Eukaryota > Viridiplantae > Streptophyta > Pinopsida > Cupressales > Taxaceae > Taxus > Taxus chinensis. The sequence continues at coordinate 321,340,810 of CM034146.1, forward strand.
GGAGGAGAGAACTTCCATGCAGAGTCAGCCAGAGTAGAGTCACCACAGAGGGGACAGGGTGACCAAGTTTCAGGACATAGAGAGAGGTCTCGGAGCCCTAGGCTTAGGGATGAGCATACAGAGAGGCCTAGAGGCCGTCAGACCACAGCTGTAGATCACATCAGGGAGATCCTGAAGCTTTCAGCCATCACATTATTCTGGTGACATAGGTGGATTTTAGGTAGAGGCCTAGTTGGTGAGCTTGAGCGGATGCTTCAAGCTCTGTCCTTGTTCTAGCAAACATGAAATCTCGTGTTGTGATCCATCTACTGAGGGATGGAGCTGGTGTCTGGTGGTGGACAGAGGAGCAGAAGCTCCATGTTGATTCTGAGATAGTTACCTGGGAGCTCTTTGAGGAGCATTTTCTGGAGTAGATATTTGTCATGGAGGTTCATACAATAGCGGATAGATGAGTTCCATGACCTCCGACAGGCATCTCTTATAGTGGCTGAGTATGAGAGTAGATTTCTTAATCTACTCCAGTATGTTGATTACATGCAGGATGAGCAGGTGCGGATCCACAGGTTCATTCGGGGCCTGAATCTAGACATTAGAGGTGCAGTGCAGATCCATTATCCACAGACATTAGCTGAGGCCATCGAGAAGGCCTATATAGCAGAGGAGACTCGGGGAAAGACCCAACAGGCTAGAGACCGAGTCAGAGCTGCATACAACAGATGCAAGACAACAGATTGAGGGGGTCAGTACCTCTTCCTCGTGGTGGACAGGGTTCAACATAGTCATCTTTTAGACCACAGCAGCAACAACAGTAGTCCCACCCACCTTATAGACCTCCACAGAGGTTTGATGCACAGAGAGGTCGGAGTATGGGGCCTCCTCCCATCAGGACACAGGGTGTCCAAAGAGCTCACTCAACAAGAGCTCGCCAGCAAAGACCTCAGAAGACCATAGCCGGATCATCAAGATCCACACCACAGACCTCCAGAGTACCGGACTAGACCTGCTACACAGGGAGAGGATCAAGCGGTTGTTTTGGTTGTGGTGTTACTGGACATTTTTGGAGAGACTGCCCACATAACCCTAATAACAAGGGTAAGACACAGATCTCAGAGCCTACTATTGGTGATATGGGGCGCAGTCATAGGATGTATGTAGTGGTCGAGAACTACCAGGTAGAGCATCAGAGTACAGTTATTGAGACTACAGGTAACATTGGTGGTATTCCTACCTCCATTTTGTTTGATTCTGGTTCTTCTGATTCTTTTATTGCACCATCTTTAGTAGAGCGATGCAGGCTGGTGGCAGTTAGGCAGGGTCATAGTTGGGATGTTGAGATGGCTTCTGGAGCCAAGATCTCTGTAGACTCCTTAGTTAAGGAGTGTGTGGTAGATTTGGGACCTTTCACCACTACCTCGGATCTCTGTATCCTTCCTTTGGGCTCATATGGAGTCATCTTGGGTATGGATTGGTTGTCTGCACACAGGGTCAGAGTGGATTGTTACCACAAGATTATATCTTGTGCAGATGATTTGGGAGTTGAGTCGGTGATTTCAGGGGTCAGGAGACCCGTTTCTATTCACACCATCTTTGCTATGCAGCTTAAGCGGTGTGTGTGACGGGGTTGTCAGATGTATGCTATTACAGTCAGTGACAGATCAGAGGATGGGTCTAGTGGACCATCACTAGATGATCACCCCATTTTGAGAGAGTTTTCAGATGTCTTTCCTAGGGGAGCTACCGGGGTTACCACCCCCACGTGAGATTGATTTTCATATAGATCTGGTTCTGGGAGCAGAGCCTATCTCACGAGCACCTTATTGGATGACCACCCCAGAGCTCTGTGAGCTCAAGTTACAGTTGGAGGGCCTCCTGGAGAAAGGCCTTATCCATCCTAGTGTATCCCCTTGGGGTGCACTGGTGATTTTTGTGAAGAAGAAGGATGGATCCTTGCGGTTGTGTATTGATTACCACCAGCTGAACAAAGTAATGATCAAGAATCGTTATCCCCTTCCATGCATTGATGATTTGTTTGATCAGATGAAGGGAGCCACAACTTTCTCTAAGATAGACCTTAAGTCAGGTTACCATCAGCTGAGGATTTCAGAGGTGGACATTCATAAGACCACCTTCCGTACGAGATATGGCCACTATGAGTTCACAGTGGTGCCTTTTGGTTTGACTAATGCCCCCGCAGTGTTTATGAGTTTGATGAATGGGGTATTTAGGACCTTCTTAGATCACTTCGTGCTCATCTTCCTTGATGACATTTTGATTTACTCATGTATGTGTGAGGAGCACGAGGGGCACCTTCGCCAGGTTCTTCAGTGTCTTCGAGAGCAACAACTTTATGGGAACTTGGAGAAGTGTGCATTCTTTTAGATGGAGGTGTAGTATTTGGGTCATATCATTTCTAGGGAAGGTATCACCATCGATCCTTCCAAGATTAGAGCTATTATGGATTGGCCAGCACCCACTACTGTGACTGAGGTGCGCAGCTTCATGGGACTAGCAGGTTACTACAGGAGATTTGTTCAGGACTTCTCTCAGATTGCGCACCCCATCACTTCCCTTCAGAGGAAAGGGAAGAAGTTTGTTTGTTTAGACAGGTGCGAGCAGGCCTTCAGTACACTGAAGGAATGTCTCACTACAACACCTATTCTTGTAGTGCTGGATCCACAGGTGATTTTTTCGTTTGCACAGATGCTTCTTTAGCAGGGCTTGGAGGTGTGTTGATGCAGGAGGGAAGAGTAGTGGCTTTTGAGTCTCACAAACTCAAAGATTATGAGCTTAATTATCTAACTCATGATCTTGAGCTTGTGGTAGTTGTGCATGCTTTGGTTCGATGGAGGCACTTTCTGCTTGGTCAGAGATTCACACTCAGGACAGATCACCTGAGTCTTCGCCACCTCTTCACACAGCCCAATCTCAATGCTCGTCAGCGGCATTGGATGGAGTTGCTTTGTGAGTATGATATGGAGATAGAGCATGTGAAGGGGAAGGAGAATGTGGTGGAAGATGCTCTCAGTAGATGAAGACATGTGGCTATGGCCACCTCAGTGAGCACATATTTGTGGAGCAGGATTCTTCAGCAGCTTCCTCTTGACAGCTTCTACATTGCAGTTCGAGCAGAGATCGAGTCTCAGAGACCCCTTGAGGGGAATTTTGATGGTTTTTCTTTAGAGGTAGATGGTCTTCTCAGGCACAGAGGCTGGATTTATGTTCCCAGAGATGGAGGCTTGAGGCAGGACATCTTGGTAGAGGCACATTGTGCACCCTATTCAGCCCATCCCGGGGTGAAGAAGATGCATGCCACCTTGAGACAGTTGTATCATTGGAGAGGACTTCGTAGAGATGTGGCCAGTTCATGTCATGATGTTTAGAGTGCCAGAAAGTAAAGTTTGAGCATCAGCATCCAGCTGGCCTTCTCTTTCCTCATGCTATACCGGAGTGGAAATGGGACACCATTTCCATGGACTTCATTGTTGGGCTACCGATGTTGAGATATCACCACGATGCCATCATGGTCACAGTTGATAAATTGAAAAAAGTGGCTCACTTTTCTCTGGTGAAGACCACTTATACAGCTAGTGCAGTGGCACGGGTATATTTGGATGAGATTGTCAGGTTGCATGGGATCCTGTGGAAGATTATTTGTGACCGCGATCCTTTGTATACTTCCCATTTTTGGACTACCATGTAGCATGCCCTCGGGACAAAGATCAATTTCAGTACAACATATCACCCTGAGACAGATGGACAGACTGAGTGGGTGAATCATATTTTAGAGGACATGCTCAGGATGTACATGATGGATCAGTAGTCTAGATGGGAGGAGTACCTGTACTTGGTGGAGTTTTCCTACAATAATAGTTTTCAGAGTTCTATAGGCATGGCTCCTTTTCAGGATTTGTATGGTAGAGAGTGCATAGGACACCTCTTAACTGGGACATGTTAGAGGACAGGGTTTCTCTTGGACCAGCTTTGTTGCAGGACATGGAGCAGCAGGTGGTTTTGATCAGACAGAGACTACAGGAGGCACATGATAGGTAGAAGAAGTACACAGATCAGCATAGGACCGACCGTAGTTTTGATGTGGGCATGAAGGTGTTCCTTCATGTCAGGCCACATAAGATCCCTATCCATTATGGAAAAGGTTCTAAGTTAGCTCCTAGATTTGTTGGTCCTTTTGAGATCTTGGAGCATATCGGCCCTTTGGCCTACCATCTAGCATTGCCACCTAGCTTGTCTCACGTACATGATGTGTTTCATGTTTCAGTTCTTAGGAGATATGTTGCAGATCCTTCTCATGTGTTAGATTGGACATCATTGTAGGTGCAGGATCAGGGGCCAGGTGATGGTGGAGCCCGTTCACATCCTAGATCGCAGGACCCTGGGCCTTCGAGGCAAAGAGGTTGATCAGGTCTGGGTGCAGTGGGACAGATATGATGAGACTGCAGCTACATGGGAGGATGCTACTTTGCTACGAGTTTAGTTTCCACATTTGTTCCAGTGACTTCCAGGAGGAATTCGAGTCTAAGGGGAGGGGGATGTAGTGCCCACTTCCCTTTGACACCTTTTTGATACTAATCATGATACTGTTGATTATATTATGGACATGATTATGGACCTTATTATAGTATGATGTTAGATGTTAGATCATGGATTATTGTTGACTTGATTCAGTTATGATGCATGATGATTATTAGAGACATTTTATATGTTGATGATGATATACTGTTTGACATGGTTATATTATGGATGTTGTTCAGACTTGTGATATTTGGATATTGTGAGTAGACCTAGAAATGGAAATTATTGGATGATGATATAGTTGTTGATAAAACTATAAATGATATTGTTAGATTGCTTTGATGTTGTTGTGATTCATATATCTAGATGATTTTGGGAATTATATTTATATTATTTTGGATGTTCTGATATGGCCACGAGGCCGAAGGAGGTATTTGTGTTTTGTAGGTTAAAATATCACAACAAACATCGGGGGATTGGAGACCAACCACATTGGAATTCTAGATGAATTCAACAAGGTCACCATGGCAACTAGTATTTGTTTGTTTTGTTTGTGTGTGTTAGGGATTCCCATGGGGGGGATCACCTTTAAATGTGACCAAGGGGTTATGTGTATTTATTTTTTGGTTCCTTTGTTTATGTTTGCATGTGTTTATTTTGTGGTGCTTTTACCCTTTCATTATTCATTAAATGGTGTGTAATATTGTGAGTAATCATGTTGTTAAGTTAATTAATTAAAATATGTCATAAGAAAGTAATTAATAGAGTTGTTGGCCTTGAATTAAAGTGTTGTAAGAGATGTGTAAGTGATGTGTAAGTTAACTTTTGAGTGTGAAACACTCCACCTTCTTGGAAATTCGAAATTTTCCTTGGAGGCTGATTTTGGAGGCTTGTGGGACAAGTTAAACTTGTCCCATACCTCTTAAATTTAATTACCAACCATACCTATGGTTGGAGAGTTGAGATTAGACTTTTATAATGCTTTTTGAGAAGGAAAATTGTAGGTTTTAATTGCACTTTTCTTACATGATTTAATTTCAGTCCTTTGGGGTGTGGGTTGGATTTGAGTGTGTAAGTAAACTGTCATATTATTCACCCACCTATTTATTATGCATTGGAGAATGAAGTTGACTTTGGGGGTTGGGGTTGAGGATGTGTGATGTGACATCCTACATGGACCCACCTCATCCTCTTCCCTTCCCTCTTCTATTAAATTTGAATTCCTTGCCTTGTTTTGGGGTTGCTTCATTTTGGAGACTTCATTCTTGGGTGAATTCCTTGTTGTTTTGGGAGCTCTTGCTTTGAAGAAGTTTTTGGAAGATTGTTGCATGCTTGTGCTTGGCTGATTTGGATTGCTTGCATTGGGATAAAGCTTGTTGTTTTGGAACTTGGAACAACTCCATCATGGAGAGGTAAGAGCTTGGCTCTTGAAATGCTCTTCTTTTATGAATGTAAATGTTAATGTGTGAATGTTTTGGCATGTTTGTGGGTTGTTGGGTAGATGGCCTAGGAATGGTGTAGGAGAAGACTATGGGGTTTATTTTGTGGGAGGCACAAGTGTGTTTTAGGGAGGTATAAGGGTGGAGGGAGTTGGGATTTGGGTTCCACCTTACAAAGAAATAGCTTGCATTTCTTTACTCATTATGGGGTGCCATAAGAGGTTGGGGAGGCATAAGGAAATGTGAGGAATAAGGGGTACTTGGGGGAGGCATAAGGAATGTCAGGGTTTTGATATACTATATTTTGGTGGTTTGTAATTCAGGTGGTGATACCCATTTCCCTTTTGGGAGGCATAAGAAGCACCCCCCATAGTTTCTTGCTCCTTTGGCTTGCTTGATGAAGCCTTAGTAATGTTTTTCATGTTTTAATGTAGTTGTAAACTACATTCTGTTTTGGACTATGTTTTTATTGTGATGTTGCTTGTGATTTGTGGAAGCTTGTTATTGCCATGAGTTGGATCACATCTTTTATTGCACTATGGTTGGGGCTTGGGGGGACAATGAAGAAGGATGGATTCTCCTCTTCATTGGATGTCTTGGTTGGGTGGAGAGCGTTTCCTTTCCCCTACTCTTGTTGTGATCAAATTTGGAAGAATGAGAAATATGCATGTTGTTGTTCTTGGAGCTGAGAAAAGACAGTTTGACAGTCCCTTGTTGAAATGAAATCTTATTGTAACCTTTCCCACTTGAAGTGGATGAACTTGTATATGTTTTGTAATGGAAAGATGTTGTATTGGTTATGAAAGTTGTAAATTGAAATGTGAAAGAGATATACTCTGTTTGTTGTTTTGAAAGCAAGAAATTGTGTTCTGTATGATGAAATTGAAGAATAAAAGAAGGAAGTTACAAAGTTGTCTTTTGGAATCAATAAATGATATGTATTACCTTTCTCAAACACTGTTGTATTGAATCTGATCTTTTAAATGTAATTGAAATCTCTGATTGAAAGAAAGAAATGTGTATGAAGGAAATGTAATACTCTGTTTTTGAAATGCATGTTTGAAAAGAAATAAAAGTTGTATTTTGTCTTTAATAGTTTGATTGAATCAAATGAAATTTATTAGACTAGAATTGAAATGAATTCTAATACTTGGAAGAAGGAAAATAAAATAGAACCATTTTAAATTTTGATCTTTCCATTTTTGCTTATTTTCAAACTCTTTAAATTTTATCCAAAATGAACAGACCGAACCTGCAATCAAGAAATAATAATGAAACATTAAATTGAACATAATAGGATCTAAATGAATTCAATTAGACAAAACACTTAAGGAAATCTTTTAAAAACTTAGCAAAATGAGTTCAAACCTTTCACAGTCATTTTGTTGTCAAGAGATGTAAAATTTCAAATTGGAAATCAATCAAACAAATTGAATCTTGAAATTATCCTAAATCCACCTAAGAACAATTCTCCATGTCTATTTGACATGTTGAGAGAGGAAGAAGATCAAATTGAACAAATTTTATAAGTTAATTTTTACCAGTTTGCACTGTAAAAGCCTGTAGATCATTTTCTCAAAATTTACCCCTTAAAATTTATCAAAATCAAAATTTAATGATTTTTGAGTAAAGAGGACGTCGAGATATTTCCAGAAAGTCCTCGTTTTCCCAAAACTGAGCTCTCTATCAAAAGTTATGGCCTTCTGAAGTTTTTCTTCACTTGGCGTAAAAAAAAAAAAATGGGAAAAATTTTCTTGGCGGGCACGCGGGCCCAAATTTTTCCCTTAGCACTTCAAAAAATTTTTGGGAAAATTTTCCTAATTTTCCCTACCGCTGCCCCTGCCAACTATTTAACCAATCCTTGCCACATGGCACCCATGATTTTGGTGGAGGGGAGGACCCCTTTTTAAGCTTAACGCTTCGGAAAAATTTTGGGAAAATTTTCCTAATTTTCCCTGCTAGCCTGTAGCCAATCAGAGGCTGCCACGTGGCACCACGAGGCATTGGCAGAGGGGTGGATCCCTTTTTAACTTAGAATTTCAGAAATTTTTTGGGAAAATTTTCTAAATTTTCCCCACTACCCTGTAACCAATCAGGAGCTGCCACGTGGCGTCACGAGGCATCGGCGGAGGAGTGGGTTCCTTTTTTGCCTTTTGCATTTTCAGAAAATTTTAGGAAAATTTTCTAAATTTTTTGCCACCCCACCAGCCCACAACCAATCAGGAGCTACCACGTGGCATCGCATGAGGTGTCAGTGGAGGCACGGGTGAATTTTACCCTTTTTGCCTTCGGGGCTCTAAAATTATTTTTTCCCCGCCACCCCACTTTCCCCGCGTTGGCTTAGGAGGCACCATGTGTCCCTTGCCGGACTTAAACTCGTGGGAGCGTGGGTGCAAAGGTGGATTTTGGCCCCACGTGGGAAATTTCCAAAATTGTCTCCCTCATGGCCCCCGACCTGGACTCCTCCTCCAGGAAATATTTCTCCCTAACAGCCCGCAGACCTGGCCCCTGGGGCAAATTTTCTCCCCTGGGCCCGCAGGCCCGCTCTTGGGGAAAATTTTCACCCCAAGGCCCGCCGGCCCATAACTTGAGAAATATGAGGAGTTAGGAGGACTTTTTTATATCAATGGAAAGGTGAGGAAATTTCCTATCCAATGGGAATGATTTAGGGAAATTTTGAATGTGTTAATTTTGAGAAAAATCAAGTTGAATCTTTAAATCCTGTTAGAGAGTGGGTATGGTGAGGAATTACCCTCTGAACCTAATTGAACTTTCTAACCCTAAATTTTGGGACCTTGTGACCTCTAATAATTGTTAATAAAAGAAAAGTATATTCCAGTGGTTTAGAACTGATCTGGAACTTGTTAGTGATTGCACTCTGACTGTCACTAAACATTTTATAATCACTTGCTCCTTTCCCAACTCTTCCATGAACCTACTCATCCATATCATCTCCTTGCTAGCCTCTGTAGCTGCAACATACTCTGTCTCTGTAGCAGAAAAATCCACAACCTTCTACAATCTTGAAATCCAGCTAACTGTCGTTCCTCCTACTGTGAAAATATATCCAGTACTTTTCCTCCTACCATCCAGATCTCCAACCATATCTGAATCAACATAGCCACATAATGAAATATCTGAACCTCCATAGCATAACTATATGCTAGATGTCCCTTTCAAATACCTAAGTATCCATTGGATTTCTTTCCAATGCTCTTTACTTGGATTGGCCATATATCTACTCACAACTCCCACTGCCTATGCAATGTCTGGTCTGGTACAAACCATAGCATAAATGAGACTTCCAACTGCTGAAGCATATGGCACTCGTGTCATGTATTTGACCTCCTCATGTGATGAAGGACATTGATCTTTGCTCAATTTGAAATTTCCAGCCTTAGGTGTACTAACAGGTTTAGCATTTTACATTTTGAACGTTTCTAACACCTTGTAGATATAATCCTCTTGAGATAAGTACAATTTCTTTTTTTTGATGTCTCTATGTATTTACATGCCAAGGTTTCTTTTTGCAGCTCCTAAATCCTTCATAGAAAATGTGTGAGCTAGCTTTCCCTTAAGCTCACCAATGTCCTGCATACTAGATCATGTAATAAGCATATCATCCACATACAGTAACAAAATAATATAGCTCTCATTTTCAAGCTTCTTGAAATAAACACAATGGTCAGATTTAGATCTCAAGTAACCATGCTCATACATAAAACTATCAAACCTCATGTACCATTGCCTTAGAGATTTCTTGAGCCCATATAGGCTCTTTTTCAACCTGCACACTAGTTTATCCTTACCCTTGACTTCATACCCAAGAAGCTGCTGCATATAAATCTCTTCATCCAAATCACCATGAAGGAAAGTCATCTTCACATCTAGTTTCTCTAAATGTAAATCGTCTACTACAACTAAGCTCAATATAGTATGAATAGAATTCATCTTAACAACAGGAGAAAATATTTCACCAAATTCAATACTTGCTTTCTTTACAAATCCCTTTACTACAAGCCTTTCCTTATATCTTTTATGTCCACCCTCTTCTTCCTTAATCCTGTAAACCCAATTTTTTTGCAATGTTCTCTTACCTATTGGCAACTTAACCAAATCCCAAGTCTGGTTTTGTTCCAAAGAGTCCATCTCCTCATCCATGCCATGCTCCCACTGAACGTGAGTCTTATCCTACATTGCTTCTTCAAAGCTCTCTGGTTCACCATTATCAGTCAACAATAAATAAAATAAAGGTGTAAATCTTTCTGGAAGTTTACTTACCCTTTGTGACCTTCTCACATTAATTTGGGGTACCAGAGGCTCAATCTGGACCTCCTGGACATTCCTATCCAAATCTGACAGTGACTGATGTCGGTCACCTCTAACCGATGTCGGTTCTGCTAACCGATGCTGGTTTGGATCCTCTATAACCAATACCGTTTCGTCTGACTGGTGTCAGTCAGGGGTCAACTGACACCAGTTACTGTGTAACTCTGTTAGTAATTCTTTTAAATCCAAGAGTTCATTTTCATTGAAAAACTTCTCAACCAGTCCATCCTTGGGTACCAATTTTTGATCCATGTACATTCTCTTTTCATTCCATTCAGCATCATGACTTCTAATAATTTTAGAATTCTCTAAATCCCAAAAACGGAAACTGAAATCACCAAATCCATAACCAATGAAAGTGCACCTCTTATATTTTGCATCCAACTTCTTTCTATTCTCCCTATCAACATGCAAAAAAGCTTATAAACCAAAAACTTTAAGAAAAGAAAGATCTACCTCTTTTTCAGTTCAAGATTCCACTGGTATTCCTCCATCTAGTGAACTTGAAGGCCCACAGTTAATTAAATAAACCGTTATATCAACTACTTCTACCCAAAACTGCAAGGGAAATCCAAAATGTATCCTCATACTTCTAGCATGCTCCATGATTATCATGTTCATTCTTTCTGCAACACCATTCTCCTGTGGTGTTCCTGGAACCATTCTTTCTCTACGTATCTCATTCACTAAACAATAATCATTGAAAGCCTTGTTACAGTATTCACCACCATTTTCAGATCTAAGACACTTTAACTTAGAATTTGATTTATTCTCAACAAGGGCTTTCCATCATTTAAAAGTCTCAAAAATATCATCTTTACATTTAATACAATAAACACATACCTTTCTTGTAGCATCATCAATGAAAGTAACATAATATTGGGATCCTCCATGAGATGCTACCTGAGATGGTCCTCACACATCTGAGTGTACAAGTTCAAATTTTTTCTCCTTCTTAGTTGCCCCAACTTTCAGAAATATCACTCTCTATTGCTTTCCAAAGATACAATGCTCACATAAATCAAGATCTAAATCTTTCAAATCTAATAACTTACTCTTTGCCTTTAAGATCTACATTCATTTTTGACTCATATGACCCAACCGATTATGCCACATACATGCATCTAAATCTGAAGTAAATAATACAAAAAAGGAATCGGTAATATAGCTAGATAAATATAATGTTCCTACCTTCTTACCTCTTGCCACAACAAAATCCCCCTTGGTGACTTTCCAAGAGTCTCCTGTAAAAGTAACCATGCAACCAGATTCACTTAGTTGCCCTCCAGAAATAAGATTCCTCATGAGGCTTGGCACATGCCTCGCATCTTTCAATATCCATGTATTTCCATTTTATAATTTTAGATGAACTTTCCATTTACAAGTAATACTACAAGGTTCATCATCACCCAAATAAACATGCCCAAAATTGCCCTAGACATAATTTCTGAAATAACCCTTATTAGGGGTTACATGGAAAGAAGCTCCTGAATCTAAAACTCATGATTCAATTCTACTATCTAAATAAATAATAAGAGCATCTTGCATTACCTTTGATGCAGTAAGATTTTCTTCTTTACCTTTGTCTTGTTATTGGTTGTCTTTATCCTTTGACCAGCAATCTTTCTTTGCATGTCCTTTCTTTCCATATTTCCAACAAGTAATTCCCTTACTTCTAGACTTAGATCTCCTATCCCTTGACTTTTATTTCCCATTACTCTTAGATCTTTCCTTCTGCTTGCCCCTGCTTTCTACATTCAAAGCATTTCTAGATGATGATTCCTCTGTACTCTTCCTGCGAATTTCTTCATTCAATATTATACTAACCACATCATAAAACTTTAAAATATTATTAGCAAATGTTGTATTACTAACAGCCATTACCAAGTTATCCCAACTATCAGGCAAAGAACATAAAAATAAAAGTTCTTTTACTTCATCATCAAATGGTATATCAACTAATTTTAACTGATTTACAATAGATCAGAAATCATTCAAATGACTAGATGCAGATCCACCTTCATGCATCTTAGAACTAAATAGTTTCTTCATCAAATAAATTTTATTTGAAGCACTAGGTTTTTCATGTAAATTAACAAGATATTTCATTAAGTCTACCGTAGAAGCCGCTTCTATAATATTGGAAGCCACGGATGTTGTTAGGCTCAATCTTATAGATCCCAAAGCCTTTCTGTCAAGAATCTTCCATTCTTCATCAGTCATCTTCATAGGTCTCGACTTCTCATCCAATGGTAAATACAAATCTCATTGATACAGATAATCCTCAATCTGCATCTTCCATAATTAATAATTTTGGTCTTCAAATTTCTCTACCTTGTATTTGTTTTCTTCTACCATTGTTGTAGCTCCCACTCAATCAGAAAACCCTCTGTGAGTAAATATGTCAACACACAAAACCCTCAAACAAATCTTTGATATCAGTTGTTGGGGTTAGCACACCAGTTGTATAGACAATATATCAAATCTAAGCATACATGCAAATAAAAATGGATATTCTACCAGAAGAAATATATAAAACAAGAGACATAAATCAACACCAGTTTTAACGTGGTTCACCTAGTGTAGGTTACGTCCACCAAGAAACAAGCCAATCTATTATCCAAAGCTTTGACAAGATATACAATGAATATTTACAATCTTCCACACCTCTTAGATGTACAGTACTTTCTTTCTTTCAAGTTTTTGCTTCATAACCAAGAATTCTCTCTCTCACTAAATTTTGCATGTTCTTTCTAATTCTTGTTAATCATACTTCTAAACCCTAGTTTTTATGCTTATATAGTCCTTTATAGACTTAGGGCACTTAGGCATGAAATTACAATCAATAGATATACTTTAATGCTAAAAATAGATCTAATTCCCAAGAGTTAATTAAAACATCCTCGCACAGGTAACCGACACTGGTTAGATCTAACCGCTGCCAGTTCCTCCCTTGCCTAACCGATGTCAGTCATACCTGACTGATTCCTATTACTGTATTTTCCAGCAAGTTTCCATTTCATGCTAAATGAAGTAATTGAGCTCCAAAACTCAACAATATCCCACTTGGAGATCAATTACTGCACCATACTTGTACAATGTCATTCTTGGATCCTTCCTTAGCTCTATTTCTTCCTCTTCAAGTGTCAAACTCGAAGACTAACAGAAATGGAGTGTAGCTCCAACTTCTCCTTTGTTAATGGATTCGTTATCATATCCGCATAGTTCTTGCTTGTATGAATTTTTTCCAGATTCAACTGTCTATCCTCCAATACCTTCCATATGAAGTGATACCTCAACTGAATGTGTTTCATTCTCAAATGAAACACTGAGTTCTTTTCCAAATGAATTGCACTCTGACTGTCATCTCTTGTAAATAGGGACATATCATATGTTTGACTTTCAAACTCTGTGTGTTAGATATAGAAACTATATGTTAAGGGTTCCTTCTATCATCGATTTCATGAACATTTTTCTAGTTGGGTTTTTATTTAGTGATTAAGGTAGAAACTATGGTTTCTTATTCAATTAATTGGTTTGAAAATTATAATTTAGTTTATTTATCATGAAAATTTATATTAATGGTGCAAGCCTTCATAGATCATTTGTTTCCTAGTCCATTGTTGAGGTGTGATACAAAAAATATATGTTATGGGTTCCTTCTATTGTCAATTTCATGCACATTTGTAATTAGTTTTTTTATTTATTGATAAAGGTAGAAACTATGGTTTCCTTCATCAATGGTCTTGACAAAAATTTTCTTAAATGACCACCAGCACAAAACTTTGTTGGTCCTTTTTATCATACCTAATCTTGCATTCCCCCAGCCCGTGTCATACACAACCAGTAAGAATCATGTCTGGAAATGACTATCGACATAATTAATGTTTAAGACATTGAAAAAAGAGAAAAAAAGTTTGCTTTTGGGAAGGCTTGGAAATTGACAAGATGTGAGCCATTTTTTGTTATTGTAATTATATATTAATAGCAAAAAAACAATAATCGTAGACAATGATAGGCTGAAAAGTTAGAAAACCATATAATTTTATAAATAGTCCTCTAAAAATATATAAAAATTATGTAAAAATAGACAACTTGTGTGTGTGTGTGAAGAAATCGTCAAAATAAGTATAGAAAAAATTAAAATTAATAGCCCCCGAAACAATTAGGTCATCAACAAATTTTGATTTGACAAGTGCAGAAAATTTGAAATTCCAAGCCTACTCTTAGGTCCTCCTTCAATGCTTTATCTCATCCAAGGTTATAGATAGGGAATGATTTAGTTTGAATATTATAACTCAGTCAATTGGTTAGAATATTTTGGTTTATTTATCATGGCACTTAATATCAATGGTGCAAGCCTTCATAAATCATTTGTTGCCTAACCCATTTCTAAGGCATGAAAAGAGATTTGTAATGAAATATAAAAAATGTTCACCACCCAGTAGAGTGTAACACTCAAAATCTTGAGAAGAATGATGGATTGGAAATTTTCATGAAAGATGGAAGGTTTGGAATTTTTAAAAAGTAAATTCATTTTTGCATCCCCAAAATTCAATGGGACAAATTGTGCATACCTGAGGAAAATTGGATTATCTTTAATGAAGGTGAATTTTAGATTAATAAGGTTATATGTGCACTTATAAAGTGTAAAAAAAAGTGACGAGAGGTCGTTTCTAAGTGGTGATAAAAAAAAAAGGAGACACGAGGTTGATGGTGAATGAGATATTTGAAGTGGATTTTAAGAAGATGTAACTAATACATTACCTTTACATATGTTTTATAATCATTACAAGATTTAAATCCACAAACCCTATGCTCAAATTAGAGTGGAAATGATTAAATATGAGGTTGAATTAGTGGCGTGTTAAGGATGCAAGTTGAAGGAGGAATGCACACCCACTTACATATCTCACATGCATGACTAGTTCTATGGATGTTGGATTTGTGGGATACATACTAAAGTTGTAAAAGAGATGTGCAGGGCTAACATAATTATCAGTATGAAGGACACATTGTAGACATATATAAGTTTTTGCATGTAGTTTAGGTCTGATGTAAACGCTAATAGTAAAATAATGTTTAGCAAGCCACATGCACAGATGTGAAAACAATAAAAGAGATAACATCAGATCTGAAGAAACAAGTGACTGATGCAACATTGTTTTGTATTTTTAATGGGCAGTGTTGAAAAATTATCACCACCTTAAAATTATTTGACATGCATAGGCGACTGTCAAATTTAACTCATTGTTATGACATATAACAGATATGTCACAACATCACCATGCAAATATCATGAGATTTAGTATTCTTCCATTGTAGCCGACTATTAATATCAATGGTGCAAACCTTCATCGATCATTTGTTTCCTAACCCATTTCCAAGGCATGAAAAAACATCTATAATGAAATATAAAAAATGCTCACCACTCAGTAGAGCGTAACACTCAAAAATTTTGCAAAAATGATGGATTGAATGTTGAGTTGTGGAGGTCAATTACTTTAGATTAGCATGATGTATTAAACTTGCAGGAAAGAATAGTAACCGACATCGGTCACCTATAACTGGCATCGGTCAAGCAAGTAGGAACCAACATCAGTTAGGGCTAACCGACGTCAGTTACCTATGCGTGGGTGTTTTATTTAACTCACGAGAACTAGATATATTTTTAGCATTAAAACAGATCTATCGATTGTAATTGCATGGCTAAGTGCCCTAAGTTGGTATATGCCTATAGAAGCATGAAATCAAGGGTTTAAAAGTAGAGGATTGTAAGAATTGATGATTATTGTGAGAATAATTGTGAGAGAGAGAATTCTTGGAGAAGGAGAAGCTTGAGAGAAAGAAAGTACTTTACATCTGAGAGGTGTGGAAGATTGTAAATATTCATTATATATCTTCTGAAAGATTTGGATAATAGATTGGATTTATTCTTGGTGGATGTAGCTCACACTGGGTGAATCATGTTAAATCTGGTGTTGATTTATATCTCTTTTTCTATATATTTCTTCTGGTATAATATCCACTTTTATTGCATGTATGCTTAGATTTGATATATTATCTTTACAACCTTTTGTTAACCCCAACAACTGATATGAGAGCTTTGTTTGAGGGTTTTGTGTGTTGACATATTTACTCACAGAGAGTTTTCTGATTGAGTGGGAGCTACAGTAATGGAAAACGAAAGCAAATACAAGGTAGAGAAGTTTGATGGGAAAAATTATCAATTATGGAAGATGCAGATTGAGTATTATCTATATCAAAGAGATTTGTACTTACTGTGGGATGAAAATTCCAGACCTACGAAGCTGACTCATGAAAAATGGAATATTCTTGACAAAAAGGCTTTGGGATCTATAAGATTGAGTCTAACAACATTCGTGCCTTCCAATATTACAGAAGCGACTTCTACAGTAGAGTTAATGAAATCTATTTCTAATTTATATGAAAAACCTGTGCTTCAAATAAAGTTTATTTGATGAAAAAAGTATTTAGTTCTAAGATGCATGAAGGTGGATCTGCATCTAGTCATTTGAATGATTTTAGATCTATTGTAAATTAGTTAAAATCGGTTGATATTTTATTTGATGATGAAGTGAAAGAACTTTTATTCTTATGTTCTTTTCCTGATAGTTGGGATAACCTAGTAATGGTTGTTAGTAATACAACATTTGCTAATAATATTTTGAAGTTTGATGGTGTGGTTAGTATAATCTTGAATGAAGAAATTCCCAGGACAACTACAGATGAATCATCATCTAGGAATGCTTTGAATGTAGAAAGCAGAGGCATGTAG
Source organism: Taxus chinensis (assembly GCA_019776745.2). Classification (NCBI taxonomy): domain Eukaryota; kingdom Viridiplantae; phylum Streptophyta; class Pinopsida; order Cupressales; family Taxaceae; genus Taxus; species Taxus chinensis. The sequence continues at coordinate 321,357,907 of CM034146.1, forward strand.
AAGGAGAGATCAAAAATTAAGAATAATAGGAAATCAAAGCCAAGGGATGGCATATCTAAATCTAGAGGTAAGGGAATTACCTGTTGGAAATGTGGAAATAAAGGACATGCAAAGAAATATTGTTGTTCAAAGGATAAAGAGAACCAACACCCAGACAAAGGTAAATAGTCAGATAAAGAGCCAAATATTGCAGTAGAGGTAATGCAAGATGTTCTTATTCTTTCTTTGGATAATATAATAGAATCATGGCTTTTAGATTCAGGAGTTTTTTTCCATGCAACCCCTAATAAGGGTTATTTCAAAAATTATTTCTAGGCTAATTTTGGGCATGTTTATTTGGGTGATGATGAATCTAGCAATATTACTGGTAAAGGGGAAGTTCATCTTAAATTGAAAACTTAAAATACATAGGTATTGAAAGATGTGAGGCATGTGCCAAACCTCAAGAGGAATCTTATTTCTGCAAGGCAACTTGGTGAAGTTGGTGTCATGGTTAAATTCACAGTAGACTCTTAAAAAGTCACCAAGGGTGATTTTGGAGTGGCAAGAGGTAAGCAGGTAGGAACATTATATTTATCCACCTATGTTATTGATTCATTTTCTATATTATCTACTTCAGATTCAGATGCATGCATGTGTCATAGTTGGTTGGGCCATATGAGTAAAAAAGGAATGCATATCTTAAATGCTAAGGGTAAGTTATCAGATTTGAAAGATTTAGATCTTGATTTCTATGAGCATTGTATCTTTGGAAAGCAAAAGAGAGTGAGATTTCTCAAAGTTGGGGAAACTAAAAAGGAGAAAAAATTGGAGCTTGTACACTTAGATGTGTGGAGACCAGCCTAGGTAGCTTCTCATAGAGGATCCTAGTATTATGTTACTTTCATTGATGATGCTACAAGAAATGTATGGGTTTATGTATTAAAAATAAATTTGATGTTTGTGTTAATTTTAAAATATGGAAAGCCCTTGTTGAGAATGAATCAAATTCAAATTTAAAATGCATTAGATCTGAAAATAGTGGTCAATATTGTAGCAAGACTTTCAATTATTATTGTCCATTAAATGGAATACATCGAGAAAGGACGGTTCTAAGAACACCACAAGAGAATGGTGCAGCAAAAATAATGAATAGGATAATCATGGAATGTGCTAGAAGTATGAGGATACATACTAGATTACCCTTGCAATTTTGGGCAGAAGTAGTTGATACAATAGTTTATTTGATTAATCATGGGCATTCAAATTCACTAGATGGAGGAATACCAGAGGAAGCTTGGACCAGAAAAGAGGTAGATCTTTCTTTTCTTAAAATTTTTGGTTCAGAAGCTTTTGTGCATATTGGTAAGAAAAATAGGAAAAATTTGGATGCAAAATCCAATAGATGCACTTTCATTGGTTATGGATCTGGTGATTTTGGTTTCAACTTTTAGGATTTAGAGAATTCTAAAATTATTAGGAGTTGTGACATTGAATGGAATGAAAAGAGAATGTACAGGGATCAAATTATAGTACCCAAGGACAAACCGGTTGAGAATATTGTGAATTAAAATGAACTCTCATATTTAAAAATAATACCTACATGGTTACACAGTAACTGGTGTCAATTGACCCTTGAACGAAATCGATCAGCTGAAACGGTATCAGTTACGGAAGATCCAAACTGGCATCGGTTAGCAGAACCGACGTCGGTTACAGGTGATTGGCATCGGTCACTGTCAGAATTGGAAACAAATGTCCAGGTGGTCTAGAATGAGCCTTCGATACCCCAAAATTTTGTGAGAAGATCGCAAAGGGTAAGTAAACCTCCAAAAGTATTTACACCTTCTCTATCTTTTTTATTATTGACTGATAATGGTAAACCAAAAAGTTTTGAAGAAGCAAGGCAGGATAAAACCCACTTGCAGTGGGAGCATGGCATGGATGAGGAGATGGACTCCTTGGAATTAAACCATGCTTGGGATTTGGTTAAGTTTCCAACAAGTAAGAGGACATTGCAAAACAAATGAATTTACAGGATCAAGGAAGAAGAGGGTGGACATAAAAGATACAATGGAAGGCTTGTAGTAAAGGGATTTACACAGAAAGCAAGTATTGACTTTGGTGAAATGTTTTCTCTTGTTGTTAAAATGACTTCCATATGTATTGTATTGAGTTTAGTTACAGTACATGATTTGCATTTAGAACAACTAGATGTGAAGACATATTTCCTTCATCGTGATTTTGATAAAGAGATTTATATACAGCATCTGCTTGGGTATGAAGTCAAGGGTAAGGAGAAATTAGTGTGCAAGTTGAAAAAGAGTCTATATGGGGTAAAGAAAGCTCCAAGGAAATGGTACGTGAGGTTTGATAGTTTCATGGATGAGCATGGTTATTTGAGATGTGATTCTGACCATTGTGTTTATTTCAAAAGGCTTGAAAATGGGAGCTATATTAATTATTTACTGTATGTGGATGATATGCTTATTGTAGGATCTAGTATGCATGACATTGGTAAGCTTAAGGGAAATCTAGCTCACACATTTTATATGAAGGATTTAGGAGCTGTAAAAAGAATCATTGGCGTGCAAATACACAAAGACAGGAAGAACAAGAAATTGTATGTCTTAGGAGGCTTGTATCAATAAGGTGTTGGAAATTTTTAACATGAAAGATTCAAAACCGGTGAGTACACCTATGGTTAGACACTTAAAATTTAGCAAAGATCAGTGTCCTTCATCACATGAGGAGGTCAAATATATGACACGAGTACCATATGCTTCAGCAGTTGGGAGTCTCAGGTATGTTATGGTTTGTACCAGACTAGACATTACACAGGCAGTGGGAGTTGTGAGTAGATTTATGGCTAATATAGGTAAAGAGCATTGGAAAGCAGTCCAATGGATTCTCAGGTATTTGAGAGGGACATCTAGCATGTAGTTATGTTATGGAGATTTGGATATTTCTTTATGTGGCTATGTTGATTTGGATATGGCTGGAGATCTGGATGGTAGAAAAAAAACTATTGGATATATTTTCACAGTAGTTGGGATGATAGTTAGCTAGATTTTGAGATTGCAAAAGATTGTGGATTTGTCTACTACAGAGGTAGAGTATGTTGCAACTATAGAGGATAGGAAAGAGATGATATGGATGAGTAGGTTCATATAAGAGTTGGGAAAAGAGAAGGATGTTTGTAAATTGTTCAGTGATAGTCATAGTGTAATTCATTTAGTAAATAACTCAACATTTCATTCTAGAATGAAACACATTCAATTGAGGTATCACTTCATACGACAGGTATTGGAGGATGGGGAGCTGAAACTGGAGAAGATTCATACAAGTTAAAACCCTATAGATATGCTAATGAGGCCATTAGCCAAAGAGAAGTTGTAGCTACACTCCACTTCTGTTGGTCTTCAAATTTGATACTTGAAGAGGAAGAAACAAAGCTAAGGAAAGGATCCAAGAATGACGATGTACATGTATAGTGTAGTAATTTATCTTCAAGTGGGAGATTGTTGAGTTGTGGAGCTCAATTACTCCAGATTATCATGCTATATTAAACTTACAAGAAAGCACAGTAACCGACATCGGTTATGGAGGGACGACATCAATCACCTATGACTGAAATTGGTTAGGCAAGTAGGAACTGACATCGGCTAGGGCTAACCAACGTCGGTTACCTATGCGTGGGTGTTTTATTTAACTCACGGGAATTAGATCTATTTTCAGCATTAAAGAAGATCTATTGATTGTAATTGCATGGCTAAGTTCCCTAAGTTTGTATATGCCTATATAAGCAAGAAAGGTAGGGTTTAGAAGTAGAGGATTGTAAGAATTAATGATTATTGTGAGAATAATTGTGAGAGAGAGACTTCTTAGAGAAGAAGGAGAGCTTGAGATAAAGAAAGTACCATACATCTGAGAGGTGTGGAAGATTGTAAATCTTCATTGTATATCTTCTGAAAGATTTGGATAATAGATTGGCTTGTTTATTGGTGTATGTAGCTCACACTGGGTGAACCATGTTAAATCTGGTGTTGATTTATATCTTTTGTTATGTATATTTATTCTGGTAGAATATCTACTTTTATTGCACGTATGCTTAGATTTGATATATTATCTGTACAACCTTGTGTTAACCCCAACATTGAGAATTTTCATGAAAGATGAAAGGTTTGGAATTTTTTAAAATTAAATTCATTTTTGCATCCCCAAAAATCAGGGACAAATTGTGCATACATGAGGAAAATTGGATTATCTTTAATGAAGGTAATTTTTAGATTAAAAAATATATATGTGCAATTATAAAGTAAAAAAAGTGAAAAGAGGTCATTTACGTGGCGATAAAGAAAAGGGGACATGAGCATGATGGTGAATGAGATATTTGCAGTGGATTTGAAGAAGATGCAACTAATACATTCCTTTTCCATATGTTTTATAAACATTGAAGGATTTAAATCCACAAACCCTATGCTCAAATTACAGTGGAAACAGTTACATATGAGGTTGAATTAGTGGCATGTGAGTGATGCGGGTTGAAAGAGGAATGCACGCCCACTTACATAGCTCACATACATGACTGGTTCTGTGGATGTTGGGTTTCTAGGCTACATATTTGTTGGTCCGAAAATCTGTCACCTAGACAGATCTATGGATAGACGAGCCAATGGTGTGCAGGGCATAGCCCCTCTTTGAGTCAGCAAAGTGAAACTGGTTTATTGCTATTCTACCAGCAAGAATCTATGCAAGTCTCATAGATTCTACCTTCGGGGGTTTGGGATCTCATCCCAGTAGGGGTGTTTCCGACTGTGAAAAGAAAGGAAAGGAAGAGGGGATGAGGAAAGAGCAGGTCCGAAGGAAGAAAAGAAATGAATTCCAAAGCAGAAAGGTCAGAAGATTTATGTTTTGGGATTGGTAGTAAACAGAGCCAAACCTACTTGCATAAACAAACAAAGCAATACTGATGATGAATAAATGACAAAAAAGTAGATATGAATCTAACAGAATAAACACATACAGATCTAACATAAGAAAGGTCTGATGCATAACATAGCTATTCAGCACAAAGTCTCAATATTTGTATTACTGTTTTCTTCTGTTACAAGAAAGCTCAAAGTCTTTTTTCTTCACTTCTATTTTTCATCTGAAAGATATTCATCCATCCTCCAATACTACAAGTATTGGAGTATTTATAGAAGAAGAAGAGAAAAGAAGGCAAAAAGGAGCCAACAACTATTTACAAAGATATTTACAAAATATCTAAAAGTCATGTTGACTTTTACAACTTGATGGATGACATCATCCCATGATGCAACATGGATGACATCATCATTTATATCAACATACTCCAGATATTTCCAAAAAGAAAGACGAAGAAGAGAAAGAGAAGAAGAAGAAGAAGAAGAAGAAGAAGAAGCAGCAGCTATTCGTCATCATCATCTTGCGGCCGAAAGGGGGTGGACTGCTTTTGTTGCTCCTCAGGTGACGAGATATGGAACTAAGAGCGGTATTCCATGAACTTGTTGATTATTGGCCCTAGTTGATCCTGGGAAGGATCCTTGTGCCTATCACTTATCGCCTCACAAGTCTCCCGCTCATCTATGAGCTTCTCTGGGAGTTTGGAATAGTCCTTTTCCGCCTCAATGAGGAACCCGATGAAGTCCCTACAGGCCAGCAGGTTGTTGATAGATTCTGTGTCAAATGTGACCTCTGGCCCCGTTCCTTGAGAAGTGATCTCCTTGAAGATCCGGGTGGTTTCATCAGCTTTCCTTAAAGTGAAGGAAGGAGTAAGTAACCCTGGTGACATATTAAGAACAATTCGTTCCATTTGGTGCATCACATCCAGGGCTTCTTCCTTGACTTTGTCAATCTTTTCTAGAATAAATTCTAGCTGATCCACCCGGTAGTCCAGAGTGGACATGATTTTGTTGAGGGCCCTTGGATGGCCGAAGACGCCGAACTTGACCAGATCATCGACTGAACAGTCGAACATTTGTTGGAAGGCCTCGTGCTGCAGTCTAGCATGTTCCAACTCTTCTAATATGGGCCCTGCTAACGCTTGGAGCTCTTTATTCACCTTACTGATATTCAGGTACAAGTCGGAGAACTCGGCGATCACTTTTTCGTTGTCTTTGAGGATTTGGCTCCTCCAAGCGGAAACGGCCATACCCTGCTCGCCGATCTTGGCATACTCGTTACTTTTCTCCTGGCTGAGAAGCTCAGAAGTCTCGGCGGCAGTTGTGGGAGGCGCACTACCCATCTTCTGTAAGGCTTGGAGCAGATATTTGTTTTGCTCCTTCAGTTGCCTTTTCTCTTCCTTGATTTCCTTAAGCTTTTTGCAGAGGGCGTCAACTGCAGAAAGAGCCTCCCCCTGAAGACTTTCGGAAGATGTCCCCATTGTGACTTGGGTCACAGTAAAATCTGTCGGAGACAGATCCTTTTTCTCTTTGAGGGGATTGGGGTATGCGATTTCCATAACTCTCTCCCCTACAGCACTTTTAGAGAAGCGTGTGACAGGCTTCTGCTTCTTCACCCCCTTAGATGGGATCACGGAAAAGTCCATCGGAGCGATGGGAACTTTCCTCTTTTGCTGACTTAGCTGCTGAGAGATCCAGGCTAGACCTATGGTAGAAGGACCAGAAACAGAGGAGGGGACAGCGGCAGTAGAAGAGGGGAAAAACATGGAGACACATGGCGGCAGCATTGAGAGAATAGCCAAAGAAGTGCCCACGGAAGGAAGGGAAACTGCAGCAGCGGAAGACATAGGAAGGGAAGGGAGCTCGGAGAGGAGGGAAGAAATGGAGGAGGACAGATCCACGAGGGAAGAGAAGATAGACGAAGAGGCGAGGGGAACAGTAGAAGAAGAAGCGGGAGAGGACACGACCAAAGGGATGGTCACCTTTGTCACTCGAGGAGGGGAAGGAAGAGAGGAAGAAGGGACGGAAGGAACCTCGGTTGTTGTGGCAATGCCGACATCCTGAGTGGATGGGCCTATTGGAACTTCCTCTTCTACTTCTTTCTCTGGCGAAGCCAGAGTTATTACCTGCTCGGGTGCCGCGGAAGGAGGACTCTGAGGGGCTTCTTCTTGAATGGTGTTGGATTCACCTTCTACGCCTTTGCCTTTGCCTTTAGGCTGCTGTTTGGATCGTGGAGGTGCGTTACCCAATGGGGAGGTTGTGAAATCAACCCCGAGGTAGATTAGGCCGTTCATCCGGCACCAATGTTCTGTCCTACGCAAAGTCTCCTTGACCCTCTCCTCAATTGTCTGAGGGGCCTTAGTTCTATCAATGGCCGGAAAGGGCCAATCGTCCCCATCTGTGTCAGTATATACCTTGTCTATTTCATCTTCCGTAGTTTGGTAGCCTTTGGGGACAATGGCTACCCCATATTGGATGATTTCTGCCAAGGCTAGGCGAGAATGATCCTTTCTCCTGAGCTCCACCTCATGGATGACGTCAATGTAAATGTCCTCGATCTGAGGGACGTGGATTGGGTCAAGTTTCACCCTTGGTAGACAGCTCCTTGGGTCGAAGGTAGGCCTGGCTGGGAAATCATGTTTCAAATTGAGTAACTCCAGCTCTGCGAACATTTCCTTCGCCTTGTGGTGGGTAGAGCATGTATATCGGCCCACTGTGAGGGGGAAAGGAGTTCCACCCTTCTTTCTTTTCAGGCATTTCTCGTGGTATGTGATCAGCTGCCTTGACAGCTCCAGCAGAATCAGTTTAGGCCCAGCATACCTTGGTAGCCTGGTTGGCTCTCCTAAAAAGTTGGCAGCCCTTAGATAGGTGAATGTGGGAAACTGGGTGAACAAGGCCCCCCATTTCTCAGTGGCTGCTACTATGCTTTTGGTCGTGCGACCATAAGTCATGTTCAGCCTCAATAGGCAGATGATGTGATAGAAAAACACATCGTTAACTTTTGTGAATTGGGAGATGCTATTCTCCAGCCTCAATTCTGGGTAGTACTCGTATATCTTGACCTGAGGCCAAACTCCACTCCGCGTCAGGCCTGGATAGTCCCTCTCTTTATGCTGCAGCATAGACCACGTAGGAGTTCATATGAAATGTCCCTGTTGTGCTAAATTGTTGTAGTTGCTCAGAGATTGTGCTGCTTATAATCTCTCCCCAGCAAAAGCGTTGATCAGGCATATTCTTGTTCATGGTCTCTAAGTACCGCAGCATCCATTTATGGAAATAATGGGCATCAGAAAGCCCGAAGACCCTGCTCAGGAACGTAATGGTGTCACTGAGCTCCTCTGAGAAGTCGCTGCGGTGGATGATTTGGGGCCACCGGGTTACTACCTTTTTGTTTTTCAAGTAAACCTCATTCATTAGTTGCATACACTGATCTGCAATGTCATCCCATGCCTTAATGCAATCTTCTTGACTGACGGCCACAAAGTGCCGGTGGTGAGGTATGCCGAGTATTCCCTCAAAATGACGGGTATTGAGGTTAATGACTACCTCGCCCTTGCTGTTTACGACACACCTTATATCTTTGTTGTAACATTGGGCAATCACCATCAAGAATTCATTGTTGACGGCGCTGATCGGGATTCCACCGGCGAAGTGCAGGGCACTGCCTATCAGTTTTTCCATCCATGGACTCCTTGTGACTTTCTGAGTTCTAGCCCAGAATTCCTCCATATCAATATGTCCCAGATCTGAGTCTCTGACGTCCATGCTACACTCGGCCTGGGACTCGGGCATTCTGACCCTCTAATATTTATATTTCATCTCTTCTTCTGTAAGTTTGGCCTTTCCTTTGGATTTGGTAGGTCTCTTGCTGGATGTAGACATATGTTCTTTCGAACTCAGTTGCTGATCTGCATGAAGAAGAAGCGAGACCCAATCTGAAAAGGTTGTATTAGCCATTTGATCTTCCATTGAAATGTTAGCAGAAGAAAGAGTTAGAGATTTTGAGACTCAGGGCGCATGGCACATGAAAGCTACAGCTTACAGGGCTAAATAGGCAAGGTGCACTGGGAAAGTGTGTTGCAAGGGTTAAACTGGCGCCAAAGGCGCATGGCGCATGAATACTGCAGGATGCATTTTACAAAAGGGCGCATAAAAACATCGTATTGCACGGAGACAGGATGCGCCAAAGGCGCATGGCTTTTTCATGTTACATGGGGATTTGGTGCGCCCTTTGGCGCATGTATGGTTTGTGTAACAGGAACTTTTCGTGTGCCAAAGGGAGCATGGCGTGGCGCACGAAGTATTTACACAACATGATGTTGCTGTAAGGAGGGATGCACCTACGCCTTCAAAGCCTTGTACTTAGCGTGAATAAAGCTGATGTTGTACAGATGCTGGGTGTGCCAAAGGGGCGGATTTATGTGATGCAACAAGGAAGCTTGGTGCGCCATAGCGGGCGCAGAAGTTTATGATGTAGCAGGTAAGATGGGTGCTCCATTGGCACGGATTTTAGTCATGTTGCAGGGGTGACAGATGCGCCGAAGGAAAACAGTGAACTTGATCACCCTCAAAGGGGTCTTTACATAGTTCAGATTCTCTTTCTCCTCCTTTCTTCTTTTGAAAGGTTACTAGGGTAATGAAATGGTTTAAATAAGAAGGGTTACAAACCATTGTTTCAGTATAACATCCCCTACCAGCAGATCTGGAAAGAGGGGGGAGGAAAATAAGGAAAGACAGCACGGGGGGAGGGCTAGCTCAACACATGCATTTCAAAAACCAAACCAGCAAGCACAAAGAACCAGAAAGCAAATCACATGGAAGAGACAAGAACACTTACCCAGATAAATAGTGAGAATCTGGCAAACAGGTCCATAACACGTTGAAAATGACGAGGCAGGGGATGACAGGCCAGAGAAAATAATCACGTGATGTGTCTAGTGAAAATGACATTCGTGGGCGCGAAAACACATATATATAGGTGAGCAAGTCATAAATGCGCCACCAACTTTGGAAAGGGCGCACCAAAGTTGTTGTCGACATGGGAAGGCATGCGCCCTTTGGCGCATGAAAGCATCTACCAGCATGAAACTAAGCACGCCCTTGGCACACCAAAAGTTGTGTTGTCATTAGATTATGTGCGCCCTTTGGCACATCGAAAAGTGGCGCAACAGAAGTTGTGCTAACATGAAGGCGCATGCGCCTTGGCGCATGCGCCTTGGCGCATGCAGAGAAGACTCAACATACAAGGCGCACCGAAAGGTGTGCTGACGTAGGAAAATATGCGCCAAAGGCTTTAAAGGGGGCGCACCAAAATTTGGTGTTACATAGTAATTCCATGCGCCCAGCCAAAAAAGACCAAAAAAGACTAAGTCCGAAAAACCAGATTTCCCGGAAAGGGATTTTGCAGCGTTCCAAATGCAAGGGATCCCTAATGAGGGATCGAAACAAAATTTTGGTATGGTTATCGGTAAAATTTCTCTTGTCAATTTTACGGGATAACAGCTGGCTCTTTCTGGGGACTATCCCTGAGCAAACTCGGGGGTAGAGAATCCCATATCTCATGTGCCTATCCATTAGGTAACAGAGTCAAAAACAAGGGCGACCGGAGGGAGAGCAAAAGAAGCACACAACAAACCGAAAGCAACCACACAATGAAAACAAACACACAACGAAAGCAAACTGTACAAAGAAGAGAGCAAGCTCTACTTCCCGAAAATTTTCAGATGTTGCCTGCTATAAGGAATCGGGAGCTCGGTTCCATCCAGATATGAGAGATAGAAGCTATTCTCTCTGTTGAGTTGCTTGATCTTGAAGGGACCTCTCCACAGGGAATCCAACTTTCCATGCATGCCCTTTGGCTCTCTTCGCTTGTCCCACAAAAGGACGAGATCTCCCAATTGAAAATCCCTCTGCTTGGCCTTCTTATCAAACAGTCTCTTAACTTGATTCTGATGTTCAGTGATCTTGTCAATCACTCTTACTCTCTTTTCTTCGAGCTCTGTCAGATACATGATTCTCTTTTCAAGAGAATTTTGGAAAGTTTCATCTTTGATAGCTCGTGCCAAATGCAGAGCAGGAAGTTCCGCAGAAATGGGAAGCTCGGAATCAGTGTCATATAACACTTGAAAAGGTGACATGCCAAGAGACCTCTTGGGAGTAATACGATCGGCCCACAAAGCGTCATACAATGACTTGTGCCACATTCGCTGATTCTCATCTACTAACTTTCGTATGATGGTCACCAAGTTCTTGTTACTGGATTTCACCTGACCATTTCCCTGAGGGTAACAATCTGAGGCGTGAGCCAAAGTTATCCCATATTCATAGCAAAAACTAATAACCTCCCATGAGGAGAAGTTAGAAACATTATCAGCGACAATTTTGTTTGGAATGCCAAACCTGACAATGATATTTTCTTTAATGAAATTACAAACAATCTCAGAAGTGGCATGCTTGACAGGTATGGCTTCTACCCACTTGGCGAAGTAATCCGTTGCTGTAAGGACATAGCTATGTCCGGCACTCGATTGAGGATTGAGTGCACCAATAAAATCAATTCCCCATTGACTGAATGGTTCGTTGATAATGACAGGCCTAAGGGGAAAAGTAGCCAACTTGGGCTTGCCGACGAATTGCTGGCAAGGTTCACACTTTACCACCCAGGTGGCTGTATCCTGAAAGAGTGTCGACCAATAGTACCTGGCTCGAATGATCTTGTGTGCAGTCACAGAGGAAGAGAAATGCCCCCCAAAGGCTGAATTGTGAAAACTTTCCAGTAGTTTTATCTGCTGGGGTTTGTCAACACATCGCAAAAAGACGCCATCTATCCCACGTTTATATAAACCGTCATCCCAGATGACATATTTAGCTGCTCTGAGCTTTATAGTGCGCTTCTTCTTTGCAGTTAGGTGCATTGGGAATTCGCCGTAGGTGAGGAAGAAAGTGATGTCAGAGTACCATTCATCACTAGTCGCAACAAATAGGACCAGAGGTAGCGAATCAGGTTTTTTCAGCCGGTCCTGTGCTTCGTCGGTGTAGTCACCCCTTTCATCAGGGTTTTCTGAATCTTTGTTTTCATCCATAAGCTGACACAGGCCCTTGCCCCTCACCAGCTTGGTTGTTTTAATATCCAGGTCATACTCCTGGACCTTCGCGATCCAATTTCCTCGCAAGCTTCCTAACTCCTGCTGAGTTAGAATTGATTTTACCGCCGTGTCAGGGACTAGCACCACCGTATGTGAGTTTAGAATGTAATACCTGAAATTCTTCACTGCTTTGACAACGGCAAAGGCATGTTTTTCCAATTGAGTCATTTTTAGTTCGTGAGGCTTGAGGGGAGAACTCATAAATGCAATTGGAGATTCAACGTCCTTTGAGTTCTTTTGCATCAATATTGCGGACACAGTATGCTCAGATGCGTAACTATACATGATAAAGTCCTTCGAGAAATCGGGACATACCAGGACTGGTGTGTGAGCAACGGACGCTTTTATTTCTTCAAATGACCTTTTCCCCTCTTCGCTCCATCTGAAAATTGGTGACCCCTTCATCATGTTCAATATGTGATGGGTCTTCTCAGCAAAGTTAGGAACAAAACGCTTGAGAAAGTTCACCTTTCCAAAGAAAGAATGAACACCAGTCTTGCTTCGTAGGTAGAGTAATGCTTTGAATAGCCTTAACTCTTTCGGTATCTATCTTTGTTCCTTCTTTGTTAACTATATGCCCTAGAAACTTCCCCTCTGTGACTCCAAAAATAGAACTTTTTTGGATTTAGGGAAATCCCATGTTCTCGGCACCTGGCCAACGCTTGCTCCAAATGATCACAATGATCATTTCGTTGTTTAGAGAACATGGTTAAGTCATCTAGATAAACCACAATGACTTTCACCATCATACCTTTGAATGCGAAAGTCCATGGCCCACTGAAAAGTGGCGCCAGCATTAGTTAGGCCAAAAGGCATCCTGCTGTAGGCTAAATGTACCCCAGGGAGTAGTGAATGCTGTTTTAAACTGATCTTCAGCTGCAAAACTTCAATCTGATTATAGCCTGAAAAACCATCAAGCATGGACAACATCTCTGATCCAGTTACTGCTTGCAGAACTTGATCCATTATTGGAAGTGGGTAGTTGTCTTTCAAGGAAGCCTAATTCAAATTGCGAAAATCTACGCATATGCGTATCTCACCATTTTTCTTGCGTACTGGCACAATATTTACTACCCAAGTACTGTGATGGATAGGAAAGATGATTCTCGCATCTAGCATCTTCTGAATTTTGGCCTGGATAGTCCCCGAAATCTTAGGATTATAGTGCCTCTGCTTCTGGCAAAAAGCTTTGACATCTTCTTTCAACGGAATGTCATGTTGAACGTCCTTTGGCTTAAAAGACTTTAGATCGGCATAGGACCATGCCAACACGTCCATATATTTTTTTAGCAACTTGACAAATTTCCATTTCTCCTCAGGCATGCAACATTTGCCAATGTTCACAAATTGCAGGTGCTCTATCGAACCTATATTGATCAGTTCGGTTTCTGGGGATGAGTTAGGGTCGTCCCGCTTCTTCTTTTTTACAAAACGGTCATGCCTGTCGAACAGGCGTTCTAGAGAAACCAGGCCTTTTGGAATTTTATTTCCTTTGAGCTGACATATGCCATCGTTCCCCTCAGATTCATCGCCTTGATTGGTGACTGATTCACGGCAAGTGGAAGTAGACCCCTCAAAGTGCAATTCTTTAAAATTTTCTGCCTTCTCCAGAAAGGCAATGAGTTGATTATCATCATTAAACACCTACAAATGCTGAGAATTATCTGGCACGTTCGGGTGGAAAACCACCTCAATGGTGTACTTGTTCGTTTTCAAACCTGGGTGTGGGAGCATGAGAGATGATGAAACAGCCAATGAATCAGCCATGTCATTTTGGGCTCTAGGAATGGACCTCTATTGAAAAAGCATCAAATTCTTCAATGTTGTCCCATACTGCATTACGGTAATGTCTGAGCCTTTTATTCTTTACTTGGTAAATCCTTTTGACCTGATTTACAACTAGCTCTGCATCACCTTGTACTTTTAAATTTTTAATTCCTCTTTCTTTTGCGGCTTGCATACCAAGTAAGAGAGATTCATACTCAGTAATATTATTAGTGTTGAAAGAACTATAATTTGAAAGAGAGAGGAATGACTTCTTCCTCAGGAGATATCAGCACGGCCCCAGCGCCACATCCACTAGTTGCACAGCTGCCATCGAATTGCAAGGTCCAAATCTTATTAAGATCTCCTTCTTGAACGAGAACAACCATTTTATCAGACTCGGTAGACAAGAAATAGTTCCCCATCCCTGATGATTCAAAAAGGATTTGAGCTTTGGGGTCCTCAAAGCTAGTAACCAAGTACTTTTTTTGTGATTCCGGCTCCAAAGTCTGCATTACACCTTTGACGGGAATTCTAGCCTTAGCCAGTCCATGTGAATTTCTCCACCAACTTTGCTGCAAAAACTTCTTCCCAACAAAATTCCATAGGCTGCCGGAATGTCAACAACGAGGACTGTCATCTTTACTCTTTTATCTGGGAAAGCCGCAAATGCAAATTGTGCGTCTTTGATTTGGCCAACCAACGGAACCTGCTTGGTTTCCAAGGAATAACATCTGCCGAAAGGATTGGTAAGAGTGAGGCCCAGAGCATGGGTGACTTTTTCCGGCATGACGTTATTAGAAGCCCCGGAATCAATTATGCAGTTACTCAGCTTGTGTCCATTGATTAGGAGGGAGAGATAGAAAGGCTCTATCTTTCCTGATGCCGATGTTGAAGCAACATTTATGTGAGATTCAGGGGGAGTGAAAAGGATTCCTTTTGGGGAAACCTGATTAGATATAATAGCTTGACTCTGAATATATTTGGTCAATCTTACAAGATGTTCGGGGTTTGACTGAAGATACTCAGCTTCAGACATTTGGATCTTGGTCTTTTTTGCATGATCTATGATATCAAATGTGGCCAAGGGTTGCGTTGGTGAAGGAATGAGTCCCTCACTTCACGATGGTGGAATAGGATTACTAGTCTTGGTAGGAACATGAGAGGATTGATTTGGAGGAGAGATAGGGGGAAAGGATTTCCTTGTAAAAGATTTGCCAGGGAGTTGAGTAGGAAGAGGATTACCTCTTTTAGCAATGATCGGAGGCGCGTTTGACACAGCCTTCTCCTGCTGGACATGGGCAGCAACTTCCGCTTCTTTTCCTTACGAGCGAGTAAAAACAGCGTATAACTGTCCGCTTGCATATCCTTGGGTACCCTCTTCTTCATCAGATTCCTCCTCATCAAATTCCATATACCCGATAGTAGAGTCGCCAGTCAGTTCACCGACATCTTGATCATCTTCGCCTTGAGACGAAGGTTCTTCATAATACTACTCTTCTTCTTCGATTTCAGCCAGAGCGTTGACCGGAGGAGCCTCAAGTACCAACCGTGGAGCGGTTGCGGGTAAGCGTGGCCTTTGTGAAACATTGTTAGGAACGAAATTCCTCCGCGGAATATCCCGGTATGAGGAACTGGGGGAAGCCTGGGCCAACTGCTTCTTTAATGCAAGCAAGTCATTTGCCATCTTTTGAAAGGCTGGATCAGACGAAGTAGTGGGCGAAGGGCCCAAAGATTTAGGCTTGGCTGATTCCTTTTTCAATTCGCCAGATATTATCAAATTATCCTCTATTCGAATGGCAGCGGCTTGGGAAAGAATTAAGGTAGCTACTCACGCCTGAAGGAGTAAGAAACTAACTTTCGAACTCATAGCGTTCACGAAGAAACATTTCTGATTTTCCGACGTTAGAAGCATGGCAACAGGGACACGGTTGATTAGTGCATTGAACTGGGCGATAAAATCACGCATGGTCTCATTGGCCTCCTTCTTTAGGTGAGTGATTAGTGATAATAATGCAAATGCATCCTCTGAAGGCTTGTATCTATCTTTGAAAGTATCCCGCAAGGTGGCCCAACTGGTAATAGATCCGGCTGGTAAATGTTGAAACCATTCAGCTGCAGGTCCTTGTAGGGTTTCCAGAAAAAGGTGAACTGACACATCTTCATGAGTTACATCCAAAATACTACATGACATGATGAATGCAGATATGTGGGAATCTGTGCTTTGATTTCCGCTCCCGTCGAATTTGGGAAAATTCTTTCGGTTTCCGTGAGGGAGCGCATGAACTGGATGTGGTTAAGCCAAAGGACCCATAGCGTTTCCCCATGGCACTACCATTTGAAAAGCCGGAAAGAGAACACGAGCTGGAAGTATGGTTCCGCTGAGTAACAAGGCACTACAAAGGGATGTGGATGCCCCTTGCGAAAGACTCTTCCTTCGTGAAGGCGAGAGACTCCTGGATGACCGGCCAACCGAGCTTAGCGCTGAAAAGCGTGCCAGTGTTATGCTGAAATTATGCCTTTGAAACAGATCGAAAGTACGATCAGCTTCTTCACGGGCTCTCCTACTGCGCGTAAAGGGTTCACGCTGCCAGCGTGCCTTTCCGATCTGCGGTTTTGTGGAGCAGATTTGAAATTTCTTTTTGGTTGTACTTGCTGATTTTCTGGTTTTTCTATCAAAAACCAGCAGTATATACTTTTCTAAATATTTAAAAACTATTCTTTTCAGAAAACCGATTGCGGTTAATGACAAATAACAACAAGGATAAAATGACAGAGAAGATTAGCAAGCTGATTTTCTGGTTTTTTTTTAACCTTTTCAAAGAATTTCAAACTTTTGGTAAACAGTCAAAAATTCAGATCTACGGCAAAATACTGATTTTTATAAAAACTCAACAAACTAAAGATTTGCAACTAGGCCAGATCTATGGATCTCAGAAGAAAATTTTCAATTTGGAGCACTTTTGCAAAATTTTGGATTTTTAACAAAAAGTTTGAGATTGCAAATAGACGGTGATTTTTCTGATTTTTTCGGTTTTTTTTATCTTACCACCATCATATATATGATAGATCTGTTTGATCCCGAGCGGAGTCGCCAAAAACTGTTGGCGCAAAAATCTATCGCCTGGACAGATCTATGGATAGACGAGCCAACAGTGTGCAGGGCATATCCCCTCTTTGAGTCAGCAAAGCGAAACTGGTTTATTGCTATTCTACCAGCAGGAATCTATGCAAGTCTCACAGATTCTGCCTTCGGGGGTTTGGGATCTCATCCCAGTAGGGGTGTTTCTGACTGCGAAAAGAAAGGAAAGGAAGAGGGAATGAAGAAAGAGCAGGTCTGAAGGAAGAAAAGAAATGAATTCCAAAGCAGAAAGGTTTGAAGATTTATGTTTTGGGATTGGTAGTAAACAGAGCCAAACCTACTTGCATAAACAAACAAAGCAATACTGATGATGAATAAATGACAAAAAAGTAGATATGAATCTAACAGAATAAACACATACAGATCTAACATAAGAAAGGTCTGATGCATAACACAGCTATTAAGTACAAAGTCTCAATATTTGTATTACTGTTTACTTCTGTTACAAGAAAGCTCAAAGTCTTTTTTCTTCACTTCTATTTTTCATATGAAAGATATTCATCCATCCTCCAATACTACAAGTATTGGAGTATTTATAGAAGAAGAAGAGAAAAGAAGGCAAAAAGGAGCCAACAACTATTTACAAAGATATTTACAAAATATCTAAAAGTCATGTTGACTTTTATAACTTGATGGATGACATCATCCCATGATGCAACATGGATGACATCATCATTTGTATCAACATACTCCAGATATTTCCAAAAAGAAATATGAAGAAGAGAAAGAGAAGAAAAAGAAGAAGAAGAAGAAGCAGCTATTCGTCATCATCATCTTATGGCCGAAAGGGGGTGGACTTCTTTTGTTGCTCCTCAGGTGACGAGATATGGAACTGAGAGTGGTATTCCATGAACTTGTTGATTATTGGCCCTAGTTAATCCTGGGAAGGATCCTTGTGCCTATCACTTATCGCCTCACAAGTCTCCCGCTCATCTATGAGCTTCTTTGGGAGTTTGGAATAGTCCTTTTCTGCCTCAACAAGGAACCCGATGAAGTCCCTACAGGCCAGCAGGTTGTTGATAGACTCTGTGTCAAATGTGACCTCTGGCCCCATTCCTTGAGAAGCGATCTCCTTGAAGATCCGGGTGGTTTCATCAGCTTTCCTTAAAGTGAAGGAAGGAGTAAGTAACCCTGGCGACATATTAAGAACAATCCGTTCCATTTGGTGCATTGCATCCAGGGCTTCTTCCTTGACTTTGTCAATATTTTCTAGAATAAATTCTAGCTGATCCACCCGGTAGTCCAGAGTGGACATGATTTTGTTGAGGGCCCTTGGATGGCCGAAGACGCCGAACTTGACCAGATCTTCGACTGAACAGTCAAAAATTTGTTAGAAGGTCTCGTGCTGCAGTCTGGCATGTTCCAGCTCTTCTGATATGGGCCCTGCTAACGCTTGGAGCTCTTTATTTGCCTTACTGATGTTTAGGTACAAGTTGGAGAACTCGGCGATCACTTTTTCACTGTCTTTGAGGATTTGGCTCCTCCAAGCGGAAACGGCCATACCCTGCTCACCAATCTTGGCATACTCATTAATTTTCTCCTGGCTGAGAAGCTCAGAAGTCTCGGCGGCAATTGTGGGAGGTGCACTACCCATCTTCTGTAAGGCTTGGAGTAGATATTTTTTTTGCTCCTTCAGTTGCCTTTTCTCTTCCTTGATATCTTAAAGCTTCTTGCAGAGGGCGTCAACTGCAGAAAGAGCCTCCCCCTTAAGACTTTCGGAAGATGTCCCCATTGTGACTTGCGTCATAGTAAAATCTGTCAGAGACAGATCCTTTTTCTCTTTGAGGGGATTGGGGTATGCGATTTCCATAACTCTCTCCCCTACATCACTTTTAGAGAAGCGTGTGATAGGATTCTGCTTCTTCGCCCCCTTAGATGGGATAACGGAAAAGTCCATCGAAGCGATGGGAACTTTCCTCTTTTGTTGACTTAGCTGCTGAGAGATCCAGGCTGGACCTATGGTAGAAGGACCAAAAACAGAGGAGGGGACAGCTGCAGTAGTAGAGGGGGAAAACGTGGAGACATGTGGCAGTGGCATTGAGAGAATAGCCGAAGAAGTGCCCACGGAAGGAAGGGAAACTGCAGCAGCGGAAGACATAGGAAGGTAAAGGATCTCGGAGATAAGGGAAGAAATGGAGGAGGACAAATCCACGAGGGAAGAGAAGATAGACAAAGAGGCGGGGGAAACAGTAGAAGAAGAAGGGGAAGAGGACACGACCAAAGGGATGGTCGCCTTGAGTCACTCGAGGAGGGGAAGGAAGAGAAGAAGAAGGGACGGAAGGGACCTTGGTTGCTGTGGAAATGCCGACATCCTAAGTGGATGGGCCTATTGGAACTTCCTCTTCTGCTTCTTTCTCTAGCGAAGCCAGAGTTATTACTTGCTCGGGCACCGCGGAAGGAGGACTCTCAGGGGCTTCTTCCAGAATGGCGTTGGATTCACCTTCTATGCCTTTGTCCTTGCCTTTAGGCTGTTATTTGGATCTTAGAGGTGCGTTACCCAATGGGGAGGTTGTGAAATCAACCCTGAGGTAGATTAGTTCGTTCATCCGGCACCAATGTTCTATCCTACGTAAAGTCTCCTTGACCCTTTCCTCAATTATTTGAGGGGCCTTAGTTCTATCAATGGCCGGAAAGGGCCAATCATCCCCATCTGTGTCAGTATATACCTTGTCTATTTCATCTTCTGTAGTTTGGAAGCCTTTGGGGACAATGGCTATCCCATATTGGATGATTTCTGCCAAGGCTAGGTGAGAATAATCCTTTCTTCTGAGCTCCACCTCATGGATGACGTCAATGTAAATGTCCTCGATCTAAGGGACGTGGATTGGGTCAAGTTTCACACTTGGCAGACAGCTCCTTGGGTCAAAGGTAGGCCTGGCTAGGAAGTCATGTTTCAAATTGAGTAACTCCAGCTCTGCGAACATTTCCTTCGCCTTGTGGTGGGTAGAGCATGTATATCGGCCCACTGTGAGGGGGAAAGGAGTTCCACCCTTCTTTCTTTTCAGGCATTTCTTGTGGTATGTGATCAACTGCCTTGACAGCTCCAGCAGAATCAGTTTAGGTCCAGCATACCTCGGTAGCCTGGTTGGCTCTCCTAAAAAGTTGGCAGCCCTTAGATAGGTGAATGTGGGAAACTGGGTGAACAAGGCCCCCCATTTCTCAGTGGCTGCTACTATGCTTTTGGTCATGTGACCATAAGTCATATTCGGCCTCAATAGGCAGATGATGTGATAGAAAAACACATCGTTAACTTTTGTGAATTGGGAGATGCTATTCTCCAGCCTCAATTCTGGGTAGTACTCGTATATCGTGACCTGAGGCCAAACTCCACTCCGCGTCAGGCTTGGATAGTCCCTCACTGATGCTGCAGTATAGACAACGTAGGAGTTCATATGGAACTGTCCCGGTTGTGTTAAATTGTTGTAGCTGCTCAGAGATTGTGCTGCTTATAATTTCTCCCCAGCAAAAGCGTTGATTAGGCATATTCTTGTTCATGGTCTCTAAGTACTGCAACATCCATTTATGGAAATAATGGGCGTCAGAAAGCCCGAAGACCCTGCTCAGGAACGTAATGGTGTCACTGAGCTCCTCTGAGAAGTCGCTGCCAAGGGCGCACTGGGAAAGTGTGTTGCAAGGGTTAAACTGGCGCCAAAGGCGCATGGCGCATTACTACTGCTTTTTGCATTTTTCAAAAGGGCGCATAAAAACCTCGTGTTGCACGGAGACAGGATGCGCCATAGGCACATGAGTTTTTCATGTTACATGGGGATTTGGTGCATCCCTTTGGCGCATGTAATGGTTTGTCTAACTTGAACTTGATGTGCGCACAAAGTTTCGCATGGTGAGGTATGCACGAAGTATTCCCTCAACAGTGACGTTGCTGTAAGTGAGGTTAATTACTACCTCGCGCCTTCAAAGCCTTGTACTTATGACACACCTTGTGTCTGATGTTGTACACATGCTGGGTGCGCCAAAGGGGCGCAGATTTATGTGATGCAACAAGGAAGCTTGGTGCGCTGTAGCGGGCGCAGAAGTTTATGATGTAGCAGGAAAGATGGGTGCGCCATTGGCGTGGATTTTAGTCATGTTACAAGGGTGACAGATGCGCCGAAGGAAAACAGTGAACTTGATCACCCTCAAAGGGGTCTTTACATAGTTCAGATTCTCTTTCTCCTCCTTTCTTCTTTTGAAAGGTTACTAGGGTAATGAAATGGTTTAAATAAGAAGGGTTACAAACCATTGTTTCAGGATAACATCCCCTACCAGCAGATCTGGAAAGAGGGGGGAGGAAAATAAGGAAAGACAGCATGGGGGGAGGCTAGCTCAACACATGCATTTCAAAAACCAAACCAGCAAGCACAAAGAACCAGAAAGCAAATCACATGGAAGAGACAAGAACACTTACCCGGATAAATAGTGAGAATCTGGCAAATGGGTCCACAACGCGTTGAAAATGACGAGGCAAGGGCTGATAGGCCAGAGAAAATAATCACGTGATGTGTCTGGTGAAAATGACATTCGTGGGCGCGAAAACACATATATATAGGTGAGCAAGTCATAAATGCGCCACCAACTTTGGAAAGGGCGCACCAAAGTTGTTGTCGACATGGGAAGGCATGCGCCCTTTGGCGCATGAAAGCATCTGCCAGCATGAAACTAAGCGCGCCCTTGGCGCACCAAAATTTGTGTTGTCATTAGATTATGTGCGCCCTTTGGCACACCGAAAAGTGGCGCAACAAAATTTGTGCTAACATGAAGGCGCATGCGCCTTGGCGCACGCAGAGAAGACTCAACATACAAGGTGCACCGAAAGGTGTGCTGAAACAGGAAAATATGTGCCAAAGGCTTTAAAGGGGACGCACCAAAAGTTGGTGTTACATAGTAATTCCATGCGCCCAGCCAAAAAAGACCAAAAAAGACTAAGTCCGAAAAACCAGATTTCCCGGAAAGGGATTTTGCAACGTTTCGAACGCAAGGGATCCCTAACGAGGGATCGAAACAAAATTTTGGTATGGTTATCGGTAAAATTGCCCTTGTCAATTTTACGGGATAACAATATTGAAGCTATGAAGAGAGCAGATGTACAGGGCTAACATAATTATGGATATGAAGGACACACTATAGACACATAATTTTTTGTATGTAGTTTAGGTCTGATGTAAATGATAACAGTAAAATAATTTTTATCAAGCCACATGCACGGATGTGAAAACAAAAAAAGAGATAATTTCATATCTAGTAATGTCTTATATAATATATGTTAAAGGCATGATCAAATTTAGATTTTCGTGAATTGTATTGGATTTTTTACAACCGTCCAAATGTCCCAAATGTTTAATTTCAAATGTAAATCTTCTACATGAATAAGCCATTAGGTGACAATTCTTTAATGAGAATTTCAATGCCGCTAGTCCTCGTCTTTACATTAAATTTTTGAATTATTCTAAAGTATTAAAAATTGAATTATTTTGAAGTAATTAATATTAAATTATTTTTAAATGATCACCATTATGTGATTTTCAAATACGCAAAATAATATATAGTTTTAATAAAAACATTAGAAATAAATAAATAAGATTATTACTAAAATTATAAATTAGAAAAAAGGAACCAATGAGAAATTAAAGAAAGTGCGATGGGAATTTTATGTGAGTTTTAAAGAAAAATGTATATATTTGCAACGATTAATTAGTTGCGCATAAAGAAATCCATTTGTTAAAACATAATTAGAATCTAAATCACAAATTTGAAAATTAGTAAATAGACGTTGAAGGTTATGGACCATCGGATCTAAAGAAATGAACAACCAATGAAACTTTTTTTTGTTTTTTAAAGGGTAATCTTGAAAAATTATTGTCACCTTAAAATTTTTTGACATGCATATGTGGTCATTAAATTTAACCCGTTTCTTTGATATATAACAAATATGTCGCCAATGCCACTATGCAAATAGCAGAAGCTTTAGTAGTCTGTCACCATGGCTGACTACCTTTCTCCCAAAAAAATTAAAAGTACTCTCACATCAGTGGTTCAAATCCCCTCAAAGCATTCCATGGTAGAAGCTCAAATCCTACATTCTAATTTTGTGAACCCCTGAGTCGTTTGAAGAGGAAAAAATTATGTCTATGTTACTACTCCACAGAATCATAGAGATAAAACACTGCATGTACAACACAATAATAGAAATGGTGACAATTATGCCAACTAGTAGTCTATTTTAGAGCTTTGGTTAATAGTAACGGTGACAGTAATAGCGGCCAATTGTTTATTTTGGTGCTTTTGTTGGAGGTATTTGGTTGCATACTGGTAAACTATGAAGAATATACAAGCATGGAGATAAGTTGGCTGACAAATCCTAGTTGTCAATATACATAGTAGTATGGTGGTCGCATTACCTGGGGAGATGCTCAAAGAAGGAGGAGAATATGTCAACGACGTTACTACAGACCAATCTAATGCAAATAATCTATAACTCAAATTCATCAAAAGACATTGATACAGTCCAAATAATCTACACCTGACACATTCAAAGGGGGGAAAACTTCTTAATGTGAAAAACACCTTTCGACATAATTACATTGTATTTTAATAATAATTTTAAATTGGATTGCATTTAAAAAATAATTTTAAATAAATTGTAATTGTGTTAATTATGTTGAGATGCATTTTATAATGGAAACCTAGAGGAAGGGGAAGAGGGAAGGGTGTGTTCACCATGGAAAATTTTAGAGGTGAATATTCGTAATTAGGTGGATAATAGAGATTTCTTAAATCCCAATTAGTTATTTGGTCATCATATACCTACCCTCGACTTGCAAAAAAATATTACAATTGTTACTATTTCCCGGTCACATAACCAAAGGATTTATAGTCTCAATGAGGTTTTTTTAAGGATCACCTTCACATTGATGGTCTAGGATTGTAATAAAAAATTTCTTTGCCACATATTGTATGGGTCCTTAAATCATAATTTCCGACATTAGAGAGGGAAACTTTGTGTGTGTGTGTGTGTTACATTTACTTGAAAGTTCCAAGTAAAAACTTTTCATTTTATTCATATTTTAAGAATTGTAAATTTACGATTTCAACATTGATCTAAACATAAAAGGAATCAACAAAAACATATTGCTTAGTGCTTACAAAATTCATATAAAAAAATCTCTTATACATTGTCACATTCAAGTTTGTAGTGTAGTAGTTTACAGGTAACCAGGAAGTCAATTGATCAATGATCCATGTTAAATAACATGTTTGTGATCATGTGATGTTGTATTTCTTTATCTACTTTTGTGAGTTATCGACGCTATTAAATTTTTTAATGCTTTTCAAATTATCTTTTCTTAATTTGTAGCATTACTAGTATGGGTGTAACATTACATTTTTCATTTTTCATCTACTTCTTTTTATGTGGTTTGTCATACTTTATTCTTTCCATGTCATGCAACACAACAATGCCTTAGTCAATTTTTAGTTTAATGCAACCATTTCCTATGTTTTGTGTGCCATGATATATGAGTTCCTTCACACTGCGACACTTAACCATACTATGAAGGTCTATCATACACCGTGAAAAACTATTTTGACATACCCCTAAATGACGATGTTCACTTTTAGATCTCCATATACTGTAGAGCTTCATTTTTTTTGCCATGATTTTTAATATGTTTTTTATGTTTACTATTTCTAGTGTGATGTTATCCCTATTTTTTTTTCTCTAACAGTAACTAGAAAATTATTCAAAATTGGCAGTTAACAAAGAAACCTCAAGAAAGAAAGCTAGTTCAACACCTTCTAGTTCTAACAGATGAAGCATCACATCTTACTTTTAGAAACCATCTATAGAATGTCATACATATCCACCACTATCAATGGATCATGATATCATTCAAAATAAAACTCAAAAAGAGTTCAATGATAATTTCATAATTGACACAATCAATGAAGATGAAAATAAAATGCATCCCTTTGAAGATGTCCAATAGGAAGAACTTAAATTTGTATCACTAGAATCATTACATTCCAAATCTAGTGTTGGGATGCTAAGTTATACTCAATTGAATGATTAAAGGGAAAATTCTAGTAATCGGTGAAATTACACCACACCAAATACTCTAGGGACACTTCTTTCTAGTAGAAATAGGAAGGAAATAAAATGGGACTTGGGAAGGAGTTTCATGTTAGAGTGGGTTTCTAAGTTTCCATTTATAGAACCTATTGAAAATGAAAATAAAATAAAACCTCCCAAGAAATGAAAATGTACAATTTGTAGCTAGAAAATGGGCATGGACAAGACAATGCAACTTAAGCTGGATACCATTGAGAAGCATGTAGGAAGATATATGAAAAGCAAATTTCTGAATAAGTTGTGAATAATGTTGCAAGATGGAAAAATGTGGATGACTATTTACATATGATGTATGTAAAATATTATGAGGAACATGTTATCCAAAATTCACCCCCCAGGGTAAATTTTGATAACATGCGTCAGAATATTCAAGTCCCAGGAAAATTGATTGTTTCAGAGCAAAAATCAGGTTTCTAGGGTCCCTTCAGAAAATTTTCTACCTCTCCTATCCAGTTTGAAAAGAGCAAGCTCTGAGAAAACGCAAAAAAAAAAATTACAGAAAGCAAGTAGGTTGATCTAGAAAAAATTGTGAAAATCGGCTAAGTCCTAGTCCTAGAAGCATTTGGGACAGGTAGGACAAAAAGGCGCGGATCGGCCGAAATAAGCACAGACGGTCCGAAAGCAAATGGGACATTCGGGCCAAAAGGACGCGCGGGATGCGGAAATCCGAACTAGCCGAAAAGAGAGAAAAAATTGGCTAACATCTGAGAGGGTCGCCTTTGGGACGAGTGGGACAAAAAGACGCGAACCGGCCAAACCGGGCGAAATGAGTCAAGGCAGCCCGAAACAATCTGGGACGCGCGGGCCAAAAGTACGCATACCGGCCGGATCGGCCGAAATGAGAACTTTTGTCCCAGAACAGTTGGGACAAAAGGGCGCGAACCGGCCGAACCGGGTGAATTTGTCCCAGACGGTCTGAAAGCAAATGGGACATATGGGCTGTGAGTACGCGAACCGGCCGAACCGGGTGAAATGGGAACAAGCAGTCCGAAACAACTGGGACATTTGGGACAAATGGGCGCGAACCGACCGGTTCGCCAAAATCAGCACAAGGAGCACTGTGCTAAATGCGACAAAGGGACGCACGGGACGCGAAAAGCCGAAATGGCCGAAGGTAGGGAAGAAAAGTCAACGTTTGGTCCAGAAACTTCAAACAGCCATAACTTTTGACTCTGAGCTCCGATTTTCATAAAATTGGACTTTCTGGAACGAGCACGACGTCCTCTACGCCACAAAAACTGGATTTCTTAATTTTAATGAGGGTATATATATTTAAACAAAAGAAACATATTCGGCTCCAGTCAGTCAATGCTCATTCCCGTCAAATGACAGAAAACGCCTGCCAGACCCAAAATTGCTGCCCACACTCAGAAGGCCATAACTTTTGCATTTCTCAACGAAATTGCACAAAATTGGTACCGTTGGAATCGTGGTTCCGAGCCCGATGCACAGCAATCAAGAAATTCCAGTTTTGATTAGAAATTGATTGATATTTTTAAGGAAACGTGGCCGGGTTCAGAACAGTGTTTTATTTGGTAGCTGGGAGTGCAATTAAGAGGCATGGTCATCATTCCTTCTCTGCTGCAGCACATGGGACAGTATGGGGAGCCTTTTGCAAGTAATTTATACCCATTCCACTCAATTTAATGCCTCTTACAGGTGGTTGAAGGACAGATTTCGGGATTTCCATTTTCCCTTCTCTTTTTCCTTCTCATTTTTTTTCTATAAATTAGAGTGCTGGGCTCATTGTAAAAGGGGAGTTTTTGGGTAACAAAGCTCTGTCAAAATTGCTTTGTGAAGCCAGTGTGTTGCAGGCCCTTGTAGTGGACTCCTTGCATGGTGATCCAGGCCCTTATATTGTAATAGATTGAACTGTGCATATCATGAAGTAATAAAATATCAGTTTGTGGATATATCTTCCCCTGCTGTGTTTCCTTGCATTCTTCTTGCCCCTTTAATCTTTCTACAAGTATATTGTGTCTATTTATTATGTTCTTGCAGGAATTCATTATCATTGTGTGTGCTTGGAATATTGCTGTAAATGCATTTTGCTGGATTATGGTGAACTGTCATCACCTCTTCTAGTGTGCACTTTGCTTCTGTATTTCACACATTTGGAGATTACTCTCACACCCTCTTTTTCTGGTGTATCACCGCTTTAGTGTAGGCTTTCATTTTATGCATTCTCTCTCTCTGGTCCCTTGGAATTTTAGGTTAGAATAGCTAGTTTCTCCTGCATTAGAGTAGATTGTGGCAGGTAGTTTAGGAGCAAGAACCAGCTTTCTCTGGAGGTCTATCTCAAGTAGCAAGTCCCACAACTTGGAGATAGTACCCATGTTATCCAATCACACTAGATGCTTAGAGTGATCAAACTAGAAATCTGATCAACATCCAGGGGTGCTGTGATTCGGTGATAACAGAACACATGCAAAATTGAAGAGTGTTTGCTAAAAATGGAGGGACAATTACAAATTTATTTAACAAGGTTATTCAAAACAATATTTTAGGTAAAACAATTTAGCTAGTTTTTGCTTTTCACACTCTAAAAAGAGGTTGTCCTATAATATGTTTTTCCAAAAATAAAAATATTCTCTCTTTCCGTGGTGTCCCACACTCTTCACATTCTCATTGGCTTGAAAGTATTGGTTGGGATTGGGCAAAAATCCTAGCTATGGTTGAGAAAGAATACTTGAAATAGAAACTTAACTATGTGTGGTATGTGTCTTTATCTATTAATGAGGTTATAATAGTAAATAATACTTCTTGGGTATATATGCATGTTTATACTATTGAAAATCATGTGAGATAACCTCATTTACTTGTCATTCACAATATGTAAAAACTCCAATATTGAAAACATTTGTTAACTTGTAATAAGAAGTTTGAAGGATATTGGTGGCATGGATGATTCTTCAATTGCAACGAAGTTGGTATATGTTGGGGTAGATGGGGAATATTTAATGTAAGGTCATCGTAATAGTTTGTGTGTAAGAATCCAAACATCCCATTACACATATATGATTGACATACATTGTATGGCTCATAGAATGAATAACATACAAAACGGTCAGCAAATTTAAACATGTAGTAAAAGTGGAAGAACTTGTTCGAGAGGTACATGTTTATTTCTATCGAAGTCTTGAAAGATTCATGTAATTGCAAATATTTACAGAAAGAATAACAAATGGGTATAAATTATAAAAATATGTTGACACTAGGTGGGTTTCATTGTATCAGTCAGTTCACATAGTGTACGATGAGTACCCATCCTTATTGGGAGTAATGTGGAAGAATCGCATGGAAGTGGACAAGGATCAAGATTTAATACATCATTTGATTGATATATAGACATTGTTGATATTGTGTGGTATAATTCCCATGTTATATGAAATGCATCATTTTATTAAGCAAGCCCAAGAAAGAACTATATATATTATTGATTTTACAAGTTTGAGGAAACATGTTTTTATAGTTATAGAAAATTTATTTTTTAATGAGACTTCTTTTTCTGGTCCAAAGTTTAAGATTTGAAACAATTTGATAAACATTAGAAGTTGAAGTAACTTTCTGGAGCTGCTTCTGTATGCATATATGAGATACCCATGAACTCCTTTAAAATAGTAGACAATAGTAACATTGAGAAGCTAAATGTCAAACATATGCTCTTTATCATATTGTATCATAAACATGGATAAGGTTAAGAGAATGATTTAATTAAATCTTAATCATAGGATTGAAATCAAATAAATATAACAGTGACAAACAAGATCTAACATGAAAAGTACAAGCAATTGTATGCAATAGTGATATAAGAATGACTTATCTTTAATCTGGAGAGATGGAATGATTCTAGGATGAGAAACAGGTTGAGAATGTTGGATCTAGAATGTGAAGGATTTTTCTAATAAACTGGGATCTAGAACTTCTTCGGACAAGAGCACATATAGGAGGACACGACTGCCATGGGTGTTAGTGTCTAATTTGGGCACTAGTGTCATGGTAGCAGCTCTTTTTCTGATCTTTTCAGGGCGTGACCTTGGTTCCTTCCTTTTATTTTCTGTCACTTCAAATCTATTGTAGGGTTCCTATACCACACATATTTCTATAAAAAAAAACCTAGCTACATGCACACAACTCAAAAAATATTAGATGAGATAAATGATGCATATGTTTGAATCGAAATGACCTCGATGGTCACCCCAATGTGATTGTCACCGAGTGTTGCACTACATTTCAGACTCTATGTAGTTCTTGTGAGTGTGTGATTTGAACTGTGTCCCTTAAAGCTAGGTTGCCATTGTGTCAGTCCCACCAAGATAGTGGGATACAAATAATTTTCCACCAAGATGAATGTGTGATATGGAATTCAGAAATAACCCCTCTTATGTAGTGAATAATGCATCCCAAATGTAGTCCTTGAATGTTTCTCTTTTCCCAAGTAATAGATAGTAAGTATTAGCTCCTAATTTCCCACCCCTTAATAGTAGTGAGTAAGTCATGTATATATATATGATTCCCTTGTTTGAATTTTTTCATTAAAAACTAAAAAGATGACCCAAAGTGATAAATGAGACTCTAGAAAAGATACTAAATGACGTGGCAACTCGAAATCATGAAAAAAGGGGAAAGGGATAAAACTCATTTGATCACACCTATTACCAAGGAAAGGGATTGCATTAAATATGCATCCTAGAAGAAGTAGGGGTATGGGTACCCCTTATTGTAATAATTTGAAATAACAAAAGAGAGCTTCGACTCGGGAAAATACTTGAGAATAGAATGGACTCGTATGCTTTTTTTACATCTGGCCCATTTCCATTGTTTTTATTATTTAATCGGTAGAATGTTATATTTATTTTGATAAGATGGTTGTTTTCCGTTACACTAAACAAACCGAGTGGATTAAACAAAAAAATGTAGTGTAGTGCAGTGTAGCAACACTCACATGAAAACCAAGAAATACTCCCGCTAAGGAAGTTAAAAATTTCCCCCAATACGAGGAACGTGGCATAATGAAATCAAAAATGCATGCAATCCAAATCCATAATGTTGAGATCATCACATCCTTGGAACAAATTAAAATAACTTCATTTTTAACACTAACACCTGCTAGTGCTAGGAAAAACTCCTCCACAAAAGAAAAGCTACAAAATTCATCCCTGAAAAGATAGTCTGTGTTTGCATCCAACCCTAGGAAACTGACGCCACTTGTTTCCCCCGTCATTCCGATACAGTAATTGTTCATTCTCAAGTTCTTTGCTACTACTTCTTCATAGAGTTCCAATCCGTCCGATGGGCTCCAATAGGTTGGGAAGTCAAAAATTAGACTACAATCCATAGATAAATTGTCAAGGTCGTTGATGGAAAAATCCATATTGGTATTAACATAGTTAAGAGGATGCTACTTTCCAAAGGAAATAGAAGTAGTGGTAGTTTCAGTAGTAGCAATGGAGCTTGGAATAAATCTAAGCACAGATGTTGGCAAGGAAACGCGAAAGCACTCCTCCACAGATGACTCCTCATTATAGAAACTTGACTCCCCCACGCTCCCTTTCGCAACCATATGTCTTTTAAGGGAATTGGAATCTAGTAAATAGGGCAGATAAAAAGCTATGGAGGAGAATTTGGTGGCAATTTCAAGGTCTCACATCTCAAGGGAGGCATTATCATAGGCCATGGCAGCCTTCTCGATGGTGTCATATGTACCCAGCTATCGTGGGGCTAGCGCACAGTGGAAGAAACTAACCCCCACGCGGCACTGAGACGCTACTTTTTTCACTTGCCTTGGAGGATCAAACTACTCCGGCAGTCCCAGACTACGCCTTAACACACCAACTACCATTCCCCACAACTTCTCCTTTGCGCACAAGTGAACTCTTTAAACACCATTCACAGCTACCCACACAAATACTGTAGAAGACCACTCACCAAAAACCATGGCTATCCATACAACTGCCAGGAGATCTTAATATGCCTTCTTAGTCCACCTAAGGGAATGCACAACTCCTGGCTCCTTGACCCATCATTAAACCATCTCTCTCTACGACGCCGCTATCCGGACCACTGTTGAACACCCATCTGCTCTGCCCAATGCCGCTAAGGAACATCACATGCCCTTACTGCCATCCATCCATTAGTCTACCTGAGTTACCATGCCGCTCACTTTCCATGCACCAGTGGGGGAAGTCCTCCTCACGAGTCCTTCCCACTACCAGCTCACCTTGATCTATTGACTGTTCTGTCACTCAAGTCCCAGCACCAAAGATCCCTGCAAAGAGTGCTGCAAATCTCTCCATCTTTGTAGACTGCACATCCAATTGAGGTACTCTTCTTCCCTCAACTCGATCCCAACATAGATCTCACCTCGATGCCATGGCCTTGACACCTGTCTGTGTCCAAACTACATTGACTCATACCCGACCCTTCTACCCTGGTTGGATGCTCTCCACACTGATATTGAATCCATGATGTGCTTGACTCAGACCACCATGTTGCATAACACCATGTGAACCATTCTCTAAGTCCACTTCCATGAGTCCATATATTCTCCCACTCCGTATCCACGCATGCATGTGCCTCATGATACATCTACATGAGCACCCTACTCATATGTGTCTCTACACCTCTCACAAGGTTTGAGGAGCTCGCCATATCTTGGCTCACCCACATCTGAGTTACATCTCCTCTGTTTCGACCCCTGAATCCCAGTCTCACTCCAACTCACCCCATGGTTGTATTCCACATGACTCTACTTCCAAGGACATTGCCACCACTAAGGTCTCCCGAAGTCCAATGCTACTTCTCTATGGAGTCCCATTGCTGATCCATGATGCACACCTTAGCATGGACATACTCCGCAAGGGTGGAGTATGTCTCCAAGGTCTCCTGAACACCCCTTTCCATCTGAATGTCCAAGTCACCCAAGTGTTCCACATTCCACTTTGTGTGGGTGTAATCTCACCAAGTTATTCACCCAAGTCTGTCAATCTCATATGGCTCTTGAGGATCTTGCGCTGTACACTCAATATAAGGCCTCATTCATGCAAGGTCTTTATGCTCAAACTAACCCATTCTGCAACTTAACTACTCTCTTGAGTTTCCCAACTCGCTCCATGTACATTGGGTATGTTCTGCGCTCCAAGACTCCTTACACCACTCTAAGTGTAACCAAATCACTTACCAACCCACCTTCAGCTAACCTTGAATCTAGGAAATCTTTGAGCTCATATAATGGAGCATTCCACTCTCCATGCGCCTCTCTTACTCGCCAACCAGCCCTTAAGAGTAGAAACAACATGACACCGAGAACTTCCCAATAGGTCACCCATCCCAGTGCTACTCTGATGCCTACATGCTTAACTCACCCAAAATTCACCTAGATCTTATGTGGGCTGACGTGTGCAAGGTTTCCAACCCCAATGCACACATAACCAACTGTTTTCCTCGGCTGGGATCCATTTTGGAACCCTGGATAGTGCCTCATGCACTACCCTAGTCAGATGGGGACTACCCATCCTAGGGGAGGCGGTCGCCCATTGAGCTCCAAGACTCACCCCCCTTATACCAGCCACAAGAAAACTCCCCTGAAAGAGTTCCTAATGTCTGTATCCCACTTTCCCCTTGGTCTATGTCGTGCCCCTTTGAACTTTTTATTCTTCCTCTTCCCACAAACTGATACTGACTCTTCAACATAATCATCGTATACACCATATTTTCTCACCTTTTTATTCTGATTCTTTCTCAAAGCTCAAGCTTTTCGAGTATTCTATCTAGGTAGCCTTGATAGTTAATGCAATCCCTTTCCTAGGTAACATGTGTGAAAGTTAAAGGGAAATGGTGAAGGAAGCTCATCAGGACTAGAAAATACTTCCATCAAACCTCCACCTCAAATATTCAGAGCCAAATATCTTCAAAAATAGGAGCAACCCATTGAACTATATCCTCCAAATTATGTTGATGACATAAAGGCATGAGGTGAAGAGTATGTCGCCCTCCGTTTTAGATTAAGAGAAATTTTATCCTTCAAGGATTATTATCAAGTGAATAATAGCAAAGCCATGAGAAGGAATAAATGAATTCAATAGGAGCAACCAAGAATATATATGCAAAAAATATTGGGTAAGGTAAATCTTACTTCTTATGATGGTTTAGATAAATGTTTAGCTAGATGTTGGTTACATAAATTAGATACATATTTATCTTTGAATCCAATGTGTGAGGAAGAAGCCCTCAAATTTACAACTTTGCATTTGGAGGGAGTTGCACATGAATGGTGTCATCATGGAATGATCACACAAGAGCATGATTCCATCACCACCATTGAAGAATTCAGTCAAGGTTTGATAGAATAGATCTAGAGATTCATTACAAAGAGTTAGCTCAACTTAGGCAAGAAGGATCATCAGATAAGTATATTTCATATTTTGAGAGACTTGCAGTGATGGTACCAGATATTAGTGAAAGAAGGTTTGTATTATTATTTATTGAAGTTCTATCTGAGCCACGTAGAGGATTAGTCAAATCCTTCAATCATCCATCTCTATAAGGATTTGTTAAGAAGTCATTAGAATTGGAAAGTATAGTCCCTAAAGGCAAAAATCTATAGTTTGGACAACAAAAAAATAGATCTTTGGGGAAAAAAAAGAACTCACTTGGAAAACCAATGACAACTTCAAATAATGAGCAAAAGGAACCAAATGTTGGGCAACAAGGTAAATATTTTCAAGGAAATTTTGAAGCAAAATAATGGACAAAAAACAATCAAGAAATAGAGGCAAGAAATGAGTTGAGAACAAAAAATTTATGCTTAAATTGTAGGGACCCATGGACACCCAACCATCGTTGTCATGTTAAAGGGTCAATCCACTAAATTTAGGTAGTTTCAGATGATGGAGATAATTTTGATCTGAAGAAAAATGAAGAACAAGCAAAGGAAGAGGAAGTGGTTCTCACATGTGCCACACTTTCTACATTTGTACCACCTAGTTTCTTTGCATTCCGAGTTAGAGCATATCTTAAGGGGCAAAATATTGCTAAGTTGATAGATAGTGGAGCCACACATGTAACTTTATTGATGAAGGCTTGGTCATATGGATGGGATTGTATATGGAATATTTCCAAGGTTTTAACATGATAGTGGCATATGGATATTCAATCTCATGTATAAAGAATATTCCACAACTTGAGTTCACCATAGGATATCACGATGTAAGAGATGATTTTTTATGTTATAGGAATTGGTGAGATGGATATATTACTTGGAGTAAAATGGTTTTAATCATTGGGTGAATTCATCCAAAATTATTAGACTATGGAGTTTAAGTTCAAAGTGCAAGACAAGGAAGTTGTTTTGCAAGGTATGAGGAATGGTATTGATGAGTGTCGTTGGTACTTGCAATTTAGATATTTTATGATTTTCAATCTAGGGCAGTGTCCATGGCTATTTGCAACAAAATAAATGGTTGGAATCATTTACACTATTTATTCAACAATGAAATTAACTGAATGTTATACTAAGTGCGATGTAGGAGCATCATGGGTGGTTATAAGTTAAAGTGTGTCAAGTGGCCTTGGGTCATATTGATGTATTCAAACTAAATTTTATGTGTAAGTTGTTGTAGTGAAAGTAAATTATTGGGCAAAGGTGTATTAGATTAGACAAGGTGAATATATGTCAAATAAGGCATGTAGGCCATATAAAGATGTAATATTTGTTTTCATACGTGTTATAGGTTGCTTTTAGATGATTTGGCCATATTCTAAGTCTAGACTCTTGTTGAGTCAAAAGTGGTAGTAATTGCACCATTTTATAAATTGTTGTTTCTTCTTGCTAATATGAGAAACACTCAACAAAAAAGGTAGGATTTGCATGAAAAGGAGGATATGTCATGATGTAACAAAATGTTTAAGCATTCATGGAATAAGAATGATTAGGTTTTGAAATATTTGACCTATTTCTTACATGTTTTTGGCAATTTGTATAAAATTGTGTGTTTAACTTCTGTTCTCAAACTAAGAGCATGAATTTGATAGTGAGCTAATGAAGGAGTTTTAAAGAACTATGAATGATGGACAAGGAGGGTAGAGGTCTGGCGAGCCTTATATAATTTTTTTTAGCTCATGAAACTAGCTACAGTCACCTATAGAGCTATATTATCTCTCTCTAATCCTAACTAGGGAAAGGCATGTCTTAAATTATAGCCATAAAAATTGATGAATTTTTTAGAGCATCTCTGTTTGGATGCATGCTAGAAGTCTGCCAACTTTCATTCTCTAACTTGCACATGTGTGTGATATAGGAAAATGCTTGCAAGTAGACTGTATCAGAGAAGAAAGAAGAAGGCATTTAATTGCATGCACATGCATTTGAAGGATTAAAGGTATAGAATTAACTCTAAAGCATAAGGATAGCTTACCAAAGGTGGTCTCATTCATATTTTCTAAGGATAAGTTGTGTAGACCTCATTTTCATCATGTAATGATAGAAATAGGCCTAATTATCCTATGACAAGGGCTTGGAATCTCCATTTCCAACAAAGGACTAGACCAAAATTTTGAGGTAGGTTTGAGAACCCAATAAGTGACATCTGAATAAATAGATTATTCTGGAGGATTGTATGTTTAGCTCTAAATACCTAGACATTTATCCTTTTGGAGGTATTACTCTTATAAGGTTAAAATTTTATGATCTATGATTAGTTGGTAAGACAAAGGAAATAAGCGATGGTCTACTAACCTTATGCATGGCGGATGAGATGTCTTAAACCAATCTAAGATGGAAAGAACCATAGTGGAGATTTCAAGTATGATAGAACTAAGATGATCCTTATTAGGCTATTGTAAGGATCAAGAATGTGTATGAATGAATGAATTTGTTAGATGAAGTGTGTGTACATAGTGGAAGTCTGAGGATGTGTGGAAGATTGAGTTAAGAGTATGGAATGGTGTGTAAAAAATAATAGTGATAATCTCATTGATGGAGACATAGTTGTATAGGTCTTGATACCATCAAGAGAGAGAATATAAGCTAGATTGAATGGATAATGTGTATGAGGTGTCTAAAGTCAGGTTGAAATAGGTATGAAGAATGGAGTGCTAGAATAAAATTGATCCTCAAAAAAGGGTTATAGGAGATAAATGACGGGAATGTGATCTTATAGATGAGTGTAGAACTTCAATTTTAAAGAACCTAGATAGGTCAATGACAAGATGGGACATGTATGAAGGACATGTTTGTAAACAAGGAAAAATTGAACTAGATCCTCTACACCAAAGTGTCATAAAGAAATAAAATTGATAGATAACAAAATATTATGGAATGTAGAATTAAAAGTACAAAAATCAATGTGATGCTCATAAATAAAATTAATGCAAAATAACAGAAGGAAAATGAACATGAAATTATCCCTTCATGTTGGAGAGGAGTGGCCTTTGCTCCTTCCCGTTGATGCGGTTTAAAGTTGTAGGGTTCACAAGTAGAATTTTCCCATGAATCTGTAATTTATTGATTGAAAGAAATTTATTTTACAGTGATTAATCGAACTACTCTTTAATCCTACAACACTTGCTCTTTTATATTCAGATAATACCTAGACTCCTTGAAAGAGGACAAGTTATTTGAAATAAATGAGAACTAATTAACTATAATTTACCTACAACAATAGTAATTGTTTAATAATTTACAAACATGGAAGGATTAATCTATGTCGTGTTTGGATTGAATTCATCCCATTAACTATAGAAGATTCACGTGATTGACTCTTTTCAGACAGTCAATCAACACAAGAAGATATTGTATATCCTTAATTTATTCCCTATAATCAAGATGATTATATGTCCATGAATGTTTTTCTGATTCACTTCTTCAAGAAATTGGATTTAAGTTGGGATTGCATGGACCTCATAATCTTCATGAAGGTCAAGGTAGTAGTACACATTTCATGCTCATATCATTGTGTCCATTGGTGTTTTAGCTACATCAACTCATCGTTCAACCATCCAAGCCATTTTCCTCTTTTTTTCTAGTTCCATTTCAAGTGATTTCAAATTAGTGATCTAGATGTGTCATGTGCTCCACGATAAGTCTTGCGCCAATGTAAATGGGAGTCCTATGCTATTGCATAAGTGAGTCCTGTGTTAGTCTGCAGTTAACTCTTGTGATGACTCAAGATATGATTTTCCAAATAAATTTTTAATACTCATAAAGGTTCATTCAAGCCATATTTGAAGAAGCAATAACAAGAATATGCACAATATTTCCTTCCAAAACATAGTAAAGTATTAATTATAAAACGTCAATATTATACATAGTGCAAAATTATATCATGGTAGCATAGGGTTTCACATAGGATTAAACATGGCAAAACAGGGGTTTATCACTCCCCCAAACTTAAGATCTAGCAGGTCCTCCTGCTACCTATTCAATCTCCCAACAATCCTTAAACAATTTTATTCATTATCAAAGGTCTGTCAAGTCTCATCTAACTCAGTGTTACAAAAACCAAAAAACTTTATGAATGCATTCCTCTAGGTTGTATAACTATATTTAGGATGATCATAAGTATAATTCCATTGTGGCACAGGGGATATTACTAATGGAGGCTGATATCTCATTCCAACCCACTTTTCTTGCATCTCAAGAATAATCTTTCAAAGGTATTTGGCCCTTTTAACTACCAACGAAGGTTAGTTGGGGAAATTACCTCCTCCTTCTAGGCCTCAAGAAGTAGTCCATATCTCACTTGGTAGGCAAGGAAATTAACATTAAAAATTGGGAGTGCCTGCTCCCAAAAATCCTTTATACATGTTCTCATAATTTCCTTATACCTATCCACCAACTATAAACAATATAACTGAGACTGAAATCATTTGAAAAACCAGATGGGGCATAGAGATCATGCCTCATTAAGAGGCATATATTAGATTCTTCTCAAACATATGTTCCTCTTTGTTCCCTCCATTTGGACCGATGCCTCAAAGTAGAGATGAATCCCCTCAGTTGTACCTCTCCCACATATAAATTAATTGGAAGCTCAATATGTTCAAGGAGAAGGAACTTATGAACATAAAACTCACAGAGTAGATTCTTAGCAACATAATTTTGTGTTGTGTATGCTCCAAAAAACTGCTTATCACCATCAATTCTATATCCCACATAGAAAAAACTCTAGCAATCTTCCACTTTAGGAATTACTCCTTTAAAAACATGGCATAGAAGTTATAAGAAGCCTTGCATGAGAGGGCCTTATCATATAACTGACAAACATTAAGCACATTATCTCGAAGCAACTTGTTCTTTTCCTTTAAAACTTTATTCTAATCATCAAATCCCCTGAGCCTATAACACTTCTGTGTCCACTTAGTCACTCCTCTCAAAACAATAATTTGAGGAAACACAAATTCTGTCTGAATTATTTGTTCAGTGGTGGCCGCAGGCTCTGTTTCCTTGTTTTCTTGCAACATTACAAGTGATGTGTTTAACTCCTCTATCTTGGTATGAAAGAAATTAGTTTGTTTTTCCTTTTCCTTTATAGAATGCTAAAGTTGAAGAGTGACCTCTTCTTTTTGTTCTATGGTTTGTTGGAGCTATTGGATTTTTTTATCTTTTTCGGACTCCATTCGAGAGAAACTAGACTATTTAGCTTGTAGGAGGATTTGTAGGTGTGAAATTATTTCTTGGGCATGTTGGAGTTCAAACTAAATTTTGGAAAGTGACAATACTTGTGGAAAAAAAATATCAAGATCTGGAGGGGAACTAGGTTATCCTTCTAGTAGTGGTGCCTTACCTTTTTCCAGAACAGGAGAGTTAGCAAAAGTGGTTGGGGTTTGATAAACTTCTTTTTCAGAAAATGGAATAGAGGGTGATACAAAATGAGGAGGAGACATAAGAGGTGTCTAGAGTAGGGTTTGTATAATAGTAGTTGTCTCATATTCTTCTTGGGAAGGAACCATTTTTGCTTGGGGCTCATTGAGGGTCTCAGCAGGCCTAGATGTCCTAGGAAATTTATTAGGTCATTCTAAACTAGAAGGTCCTTGTTCTAGAACCAATTTATGATCTAGGGCATACATTTTTTTGGAATTTCATCCACTTCTTAAGGCCGTGTCTTTTCTTAACAAAATGATGCTTGCAAATTAAATGTATTAGGCCTTGGATTTTTAAGTAAGAGGTGCCCCAACGGAAATTTTTAGTGGTAGAGGAGATAGAATCAAACAAGAACTGAGGTAAATTTACTTTGTTCTGGGCTTTAACTTGGCCATGGTGAAGGTGGATACGAATTCTCAAAGCAGGGCCCAAAATGATCTCATAGTGACCCTCACAAGTGAAATATTTAAAATATTCACTTAGCTACTTCCACCCAGGGCTTAGGGAGAGTATTTCTTTTTATACCTTTAGCCTTTCCCTTATTGTCCACAACCAATTATAATTTTTCTTTCTTCCCCGCATATTTTTTTTAATAATTTCATAATAGAGGGTCTTATAGTTAACCAATTGACCCTCTTCTAGTATCCCTGAAAGATGGCTAATTATAGTGGGACTAAACAAAATGTTCTTACCTCTTACGGTAGCGTATCCTTCCTCTATGTTCTTTGCAAACTCCTCTATCATTTTTGAATTAAACTCTTTGTGTGTAAGAATGAAATCAAGTCATCCTACCTTTTCAAAAAAAATCATTGAATTTGCATCTGCTAATATTTTATCTAGATTTTTTGGTTCATGCCTAAGTTTGAACCCCATAACTGGTGCTTAAAGCAAAGAAATTGATTGCGTACAGTTGGAAAATAATGGAGCACAAGAATGGGGACACAATGTCATAGAAATAGGAATAAACACAAGAATGGAAATGACAACAGCACAAAAGTGAAAATTTGGAAAGAGACAGGGGAGACAAAATGGTTATATATAGAACAACATGAATTGGGAAAGATTTAACAAATCCCAATGTGATAACGATAAAAGGAGGGAGTAATTGAGCGCATCTAGGGGATTAATATGGAGATGGATGGCATATTTTTTGGGATATGTGATGCGTGTGAAGAAATTGGGAATGAGGAAGGTTATCAATTCTCATGAGTACAATAATGAGCATTCCATGAATTAAACTTTACAATATTTAAGAAGAGAATAATTCTGCATACTTAATTAATTTCACTTGTCACATCATTGGCTATCATTTAAATGTTTCTTTGATCCTCCCTCCATGTGTTGTTCTTCATTTATTTCCTACATGATTCAGGGGTAATGACCGCCATTGTTGGTTTTCAGCCACCTAAACTTATTATTTTTTTCAAATTTTGTTTTTCTTTTTCTTTTTTTTTTGGAATTAGTGACCTCTATTTCTAGTTTTCATTCAATACCTCT
The DNA here is from genome assembly GCA_019776745.2 of Taxus chinensis. NCBI lineage: Eukaryota > Viridiplantae > Streptophyta > Pinopsida > Cupressales > Taxaceae > Taxus > Taxus chinensis. The sequence continues at coordinate 321,398,345 of CM034146.1, forward strand.
TAGGAAAATGGCCACCATTTTTGGTTTTTAACCATATCCTATTTATTCAAATGAGAACTGACTTAATTTTGATTGTCCAAACAATTCAGAGCTCCACCTTCTTTCAGCATGTTTTGTAAATCCTCTTTGGATGTTGATTTTTGGTATAGCCTCAATCTATGGCCATTAACCAACATTAATTTCTTCTGACTATCAATTGGAATGAGCTGAATTGTTCCATTGTTGAATACTTCCTCAATTTTATATGGACCCATCCATCTTGCTTATAAATTCCCTTTGAAGTCCTTGTACTTTGAATCAAATAGTAGGGCCCAATCTCCTTTTTGAAACTTCATTTGCTTAATATGTTTGTTATACCATACTTGCCTTTGATGTTGAATGATCTCAGTGTGATGTAGTGCATGTAATATCATTTCATCCAACTCATTTAATTGAAGAATCCTTACTTTTTGTGCTTCTGATAAATCAATTCCCACTTCAATAGCTGTTTTTAAGGTCTGGATTTCAAATTGTATAGGAAGAATAAGATTCTTCCCATAAACCAACTTAGGCGGAGTGAATATCATGGTTGTTTTCCAAATGTTATTGTAGGCCCACACTACTTCCAGTAACTTTTGAACAAAAAATTTCCTTGAGATATCCACTATTTTTTTTAGGATATTCTCCAACTCCATGTTACTAACATCTACTTAACCATTGGAATGTGGATGGTATGGTGATGAATTCTTGTGCTTAAGCTGATATTTTGTCATAAAGGAATTGGTTACACCTAGCATGAACTATGGTAATTGGTCTAAAATAATGGATCTTGGTGCCCCAAATCTCTGAAAAATGTGTTCATATAAAAAATATGCAACTTTTTCATCCCTTGCATATTGGAGAGATTGCACATTAGCCCATTTGGTGACATAATCTATACAAACTAGAATGTAATCCTTCCCTTGATAAGCTGGGTCAATTGGCCCAATGAAATACAATCCCTACTTCTCAAATGGTTCTAAAACAACTTGAGTTTGGAGTGGAATCTCATATGTAAATGTTAGATTTCCCATCCTTTAACATTGATCACACTGCCACACATACGTTTTGACATCTCTTTATAAGGGAGGCCAATAGTAACCAGCTCCCAAGACTTTATCAATTTTCATTTTAACTGAATAATTTCCTCTTGATGGCTCATCATGACATGCCCTGAGTATATCAAAAATTTCATCTTCAGATACACACTTGCGTAGAGCATAGTCAGGTCCACATTTTTAAAGAACTCCATTTACCCATGTATATATCACACTTTGTTTAATCAATTACTTCCTTTTCTTATGTGTGAAAAAGCTTGGGAACTTCTTTGTAGCCAAGTAGTTAACCATATCTGAAAACCAAGGAGAGATAGTAGAAATTGTAAACAAATGTTCATCTAGAAAATCATCATTGACCCGCTCTTCCTTTCTTGAAGTGGCCAACCTTGAAAGAAAATTAACCAATACATTTGATTTCCATGGTTTTTCAATGATTTTAATATGAAATTCCTACAGTAATAACAACCATCTTACAATCTTGTCATGCGCTATAGATTTATTCATTAGATACTTAATAGCAGGGTGGTCAGTGTGAACAATCAATTCATAGCCTGTGATATAATGGTGAAACTTTTTGATTGCATATACAACTGCAAGAAAATCATTCTCTATGGTGATTTAATTCCTTTTAGTAGGGCAGAGGTTTTTACTGATATGATAAATAGCATGCATCGATTCTCCTTCTTCGTGTTGTCCAAGTACAACCCATACTACTTCATTGGAGCATATATCTATATATGGAAGGTGAGCTTCCAATTTGGGCATCTTAATACTATTGTATTTATCAATTTATCTTTGATAATATCAAAATATTTTTGGCATACCTCTGTCAATTTAAATTCAGAGTCTTTAGTTAGGAGAGAAAAAAATGAAGAAGTTATCTTACTAAAGTCTGAAATAAACCTTTGATAATAACCAACATGCCCAAGAAAACTTTTCACCTCTATTTGGTTTATGGGAGATGGGAGATTTACAATGATAGTGACCTTATCAGGTTATACCTTGATTCCTTCAGCTGAATCATGATGGCCTAAGACTATCCCTTTCTCCATCATAAATAATTATTTTTCATGGTTTAAGGACAACTGATGTTTTTCACATCTAGAAAAAACTTTTTCTAAATTTTCAATTTCCTCTTGGAATGTTTCCCCATAAGTAGTGAATTCATCCATGTAAATCACGTCATAATCATGAGTGAGATCAGCAAAGATTGCTAACATGGCTATCTGAAAAGTGGCATGAGCACTACATAAACCAAAACGTAATACCCTATAATCAAATGTTCCGCATGGGCAGGTAAAAGTGGTTTTATCTTGATCCTATGGTGCTACTGTTATTTGATTATACCCACTAAACCCATCAAGGAATGAAAAATACCTTTTCCATATTATCTAAGATTTTATCAATGAAAGGTAATGGGAAATAATCTCGATGAGTTTCCTTATTTAACTCCCTATAATCAACAAAGACCATCCATTTACCATTATTTTTAGGAACTATAACTATTGGAGAAGCGCACTAGCTATTTGAGATTGGATAAATGAATCCTACCCTAAGAAGTTTTTCAATTTTAGTTTTTACGATGTCTCTTAAAGCAGGGTTTATCCTTCTTTGTGGTTGTCAGATTGGTCTGGAATTAATTGTATAAATGTGGTGTGTACAAATATTGGGGTGAATACCCTTCATGTCACTATATTCCCAAGAAAAGGCTTGAGGATGAAAGCATAAAATTTTAAACAATGTATTCTCTTCCTGACTAGTCAACCAACTATTGATTGCCAATTTTTTTCTTGGAAATATAGGCAACTGCTTCATGTCTTGATGGAGAGAATTTATAACAAGATACTATCTCAATAATGCATTCAATGGGCACTTGTGGGGAAGTAATATGTGAACAACAATGATATTTTAAAATACAGACTCGGTCGAGTCTATATTTCTTGAAAAGGGGTAGATGATAGGTTAGTTGTTTTCATCCATCATATCATCTCTTATTTCCACTAGTTGTAGCACATGCCTAGAGATCAATCCATTGCAAGACTTGTGCTTAGGCACAAGACTTATACTCCACCTAGTGCAGGACTCATGGTCACCATACTAAAAAAAAATTAGTGTTCTTGAATTATGACCATGGCCAAAGATGAAATGATCTCCTCTTATTCATCTAAATTATCCTTCCACCATCATTTATTTTCTGTAGCAAAAGGTTTTACGGATGGTTAAATGGATAAAATTTTGGAATCATGTCCATTTGTAATCACCATATTTCCTATTCTATAATCAATGAGGGAAAAAGCAATAGCTAAACAAGGGTGTCCTAGGATTAAAGGGTATCTAATGTTCCTATTCTTTGTTTTTATGACCATAAATTCTACTGAATAATACCATGACTCAATAATGATGGCAACATCTTCAATAATCCCTTTAGGTTTGTTTAAATATTTGTATGCCATTTTTAGAACTATTGAGGTTTATTTTTGTTCAAGAAGAGACAATGTAGACAAGGTATCAGTGGTCATCACATTGATAACAACTCCTAATTCAATTAGGACGTTTGGGATCTAGACATTTACTATGCAGACTATAACAATAGGACTTCTAAGGTCTCCATATTTTGGAGGGGTCATATTCCCTTATAGTATACTAACAAGTTTTCCATCAACATGGATGGTTTTAAGTTGATTCTTCCTTCTCCTTGGAGTTTTAAAACAAAGCTCTTTGATGGTTTTGTTCAATTCTTGAATTTCTATAAGAGCTTGCAACAAATGAATTCCAATACTCAATTTCCTTATTCCATGAATAAATTATGAGTCTATTCGTTCTTGAATCAATTTTGTGTTTCTCCAAGAGTTTGGATGGAAAAGGAATATCAACATTTAGTTGGGGTGTTTCTTCAACAACAAGTATGAGATGCATTTCTTCTGCATTTTCTTCTATCTTCAAGTATTTCTTCTATAATAGGAGATAAAGGTTTTGAGGTAACCTTCCCTAAATGTAGAAATATGTTTCTACAATCCACAGAGTTTACTATGGGGTTCTTATCTGATTCCACGGTGTATGTTGAGTTACCCTACCTCACATTTTTAGGGTTGGCCACAGTTTCAGCTAGAATTTGTGGCTAGGCAAGTTGTTCAGATGAGATAGCATTATTAGTCCCATTCAACAAATCTTGTTGACCTTGGGGTCTTATTTGGTTATAATATTGCTTCCTTGATCCTTGATATACATTCGACTGTTGTTTGAATTGAGGATTAAACTGTTGAAATAGTGGAATGTTTGGGTTTCAAGTCTAGGATTGTTGATAATAAATTGGTGGTGCATTCCATTGAGGACTTCATTCATGTGGGACTTATTGAGCCCAAGGTTGGGGGTATTGCCATGGTGCATTCCATTAGTTTGGGACCCATTATGTTTTTCAGTGCATAGGATTGGTTTTGATTTGATTGAAATTTCCTTCCTTTCCTTTGAGCCATATAGTCTAACTCAACTTCGTCTTGAGTGGTTTTTTTTAAATGGTTTTTTAGCAAGGGAAACAATCCACATTGGTCTGTGGCAAGATTTAGGTCACAGACAAAACAAATGTCTATTTTTTTCTAAGGGAAATTCCTTAAGCCCATAATTGTTCCTACATCTAGGACAATAGATAAATAAATGCTTTGTATTCCTAGCTTTCTCCATATTCATAGATGTATCAAGTTGAACTAAGAGGTATGTTCTGAAATTCGCAATCTCTTCTCTTAGTTTGGATATATCACCATTGTGCATTTTTCCTTTTTGTCTATGAAGGTTGAGGCAATTTCGGGAGTAATTCTTATAGAGGTCAATGATGTATGTAAATTATAATTTGTTCATGTCTCCTTTTCCCATAACATTGAAGGCTTCATGTGTGTCTTCATCCAATACTTTGAGGAATAAAATTTTGAGTAGATTAATATCCAAACTAGTACCACACCTCATGTGAAGGAAGAGGAGCTGATCAAGATAGTCTTCCACACTCGCATCCTCCTTTTTTTGAATTCTAAAGAGCTATTCCTTCATGTCCCTGACTCTGCAGTAGTCTTGGTATTTATCCAAAAAAACTATTTCCATCTCCTGCCAACTATGGAAGGATTTAGGGTATAAGCCCATGAACCATCTCATAGATGTATCCTTTAAGGTCAAGGGAAATAACTTGAGCTTCTGGGTGTTTGAGGTATAATCATAGGTGTGGCATAGGAATTTGAACTGAAAGAGGAATTGATCAAGATGTTCTGAGACTAATCCCTGGAAGGTTGGTAAAATTGAATGGGATATCCTTTTCATAGGGGCTTATCATTAGGATCCACTTGTATGGGATAGGTGAATTCCCTTCCAAGTGGAGGATTGCCATTATCTACACCATTGGGGCTATCTACTTCATCAACCATCCTTTCTTGGTGAACAAGTTGTTCCACAAGTTGATTTTTTTGGGGGTTCTAAATTAGTTCTAATGAATCTACCTCTATGGTCTCTAGGTATAAACATAAAATCCTATCATACTGAGGATAGTTCCCTAACTACTTGTGCTTAACTGATTGTGTGTGTGCCACATACTCCAAAGCACAAAAGATTATTGTTGTCACTACAAGGTCTTCTTACTTCAAAATAAGTTTTATGGAAATAAAATTTCTAAATGGAAACTTACCAGGAAATCAGGAAGCACTTCCAATTAGTACCTTAATCTTTGATAACACCTTGAGAATCCCCAACAACGGTGCCAAAAAGTGACAAGTCTCATTGGTACTCACACTTTAGTTATTTCATGATTTTCAGTCCAGGGTGGTTTCCATGACTATTTACAACAAAGGGATTGATTTGAATCATTCTCAATATTTATTCAACAACAAAATTAATTGAATGTTATACAAATTTGATCCATAGGGATCTGAAATAACTCTACTTCATCAAAAATAGTCAGGACAAAGAAGGACAACAATGAAATAGAGGTTATGTCTTTTAAGGAACAGGACCACCACCCTATTCAAATTGAAGGTTATAGAACCACCGCCCAGCCAGGGTAGCGGTCCCAGAACCGTCAGTCTGCACAGGGCGGCGGTCCTGGCCATTACGGATAGAAAACTAAAATCGAAACAAACAGCCTCTGAATTTGAAAGGGTTTTTGTTTCTCTTCTCCTTCATGACCTTTCCCATTCTCCAGTGCATGAGAGGACATGAGAAAGGATATAAATACATTATTGTAGAAGTGTAGAAGATCATCGAAGCATGGGAGCAAGTGAGACAGAAGTCTTGGTGCTGGAAATTGTATTTTTGTAGAAGAAAGGACTGTTGGATAGAGTAAGCAAGTAACTGAAAGGAATTGATGAGATATTATCTACTTCTCTTTCTTACTTATTGTAAATTTTGTACCTATTGATTTGAATTGGCCAATAGAAGTGGGAAGAAAGAGCAATTTCCCTTCTTGACTATTTTTTCCTCCATTGGAGGTTTTCCAGGATAAAATTGTTGGTGTTATGAGCTTATATTCTTTCCTTTACTACAATTGTTGATTCTAAGCACAATAGTAATTCATTCACTAGCTATCTCTATTATTTTCTAATAGAAAGTAGACAACAGCGATTAATTTTTGATTTTGTGAATAATTCCAAAGTTGAAGGGTTTACAGATCATTTTGGTATCATAGCTAATAAGTATCTAGGATTGTGGTATTTCATTCTTGAATTTGTATGACAATGACAAGATCTAAAGGCAAAGAAGCTTTACCTTGCGAACTGGAGATTTCTACAAAGAAGTGGAAACAGAGAATTTGGGGAGAAATGGAGGCAGAGAACTTGGTCCGTAGAATCGAGATGCTGGAGACCATGATGGATATGATGTTTAGAAGGAAAGAGGAATTGCATATTTGTAGAAGACAGCTTCCGTCAAGCAAGACTCCATGGAATCAGTGGTTTGAGGCTTAGCCAAAAATTTTGGTATAGGCAAGAATCACCATGAGGAAGATTATGGGGAAGAGCATGAAGAAGGTACTTCTAACACAAGAGAAAAGGTAAAATCTGAACATACTCCTTTTAAAGTTGAGACTAAAGTTAAAATCAAAAGCTTTGAAGGACAAGTAGATGCAGAATTACTGGATAAATGGTTGAAAGAGTTAGAAGTCTATTTTAGCATCCATAATGTCACTGAGGTACAAAGGATCACCTTTACATGTCTCAAAATGGAGGGAAATTCTCTAGTTTGGTGGGAAACTCATCTAGCTACTTGTGAAAAGAAGAAATGTCCTATTGTGAAATCTTGGCAAGAATTTAAGGAGTTACTTAACACTAACTTCTATCCTATTGGCCATAAAATTGACCAAATAATTAAATGGTAGTATTTTAGACAAGGCAGTGGTCAAAGTGTGCAGGACTATACTACGAAGTTTCGAAGGCAAGCCATGTTGTTGAACATGGATTTGGAGTATGAGGATATTCTGACCAAATACTTGGGAGGACTTCACACTCACCTTCGAAGAAAAGTCATCTCCACAAAGCCCAAGGATCTCAATGAAGCATGTGTATAGCCATACTACATAGATGATGAGAAAAAATAAGGAGAAGCAGAGCCGAGGGTAAAGTAGTCAACAAATCAGCACAAAAAGGATTATGGGCAAACAAGTAACAAGATTAAGTGGAAAGGGAAAGGTAAACAAGCTGCCACTACTTTAAATACTTGTAAAGATCCCAATAATTTTTGCAAGAATTGTGATATCAATGGTCATACTGACGCTACATGTTGGAAGTTTCATCTGGATTTACATCCAAAGAACTGAACCAAGGACTCCAAGAAGTCCATGACAGCTGTAAATACAGAAGGGGAGGTAGAAATCAAAGATGACTCTGATGTAGACGAAAGGCTTAGATGCACGGCCACCAACATGGACAATAAAGGGGAGATGAGTAGACTATTCCAGATCAAAATCTAGATCATGAGGACTAAGGTAAATGCTTTGGTTGATACCGGTTCTCAATCTAACTTGATTTCTGAGGTAGTTGTAAATAAGCTTGGTCTTGAGACTTATGAGCATCCACACTCATATCCTTTGGGTTGGGTGAAGAAGGGTGTTGAAATTCAGGTAACAAGAAGATGTAAGGTCAAGTTTGGGATAAATTCCCAATATATAGATGTGTTTGAAGCTGACATTATTCCACTTGATGCTTTTGATGTGGTATTCGGGAGTCCTTACTTGTATGTTAGGGATGATATCTTTATGCAAAGGGAAAACTGGTATAGATGGGTCAAGGATGGGATCATCTACAACATCCGAGCATGCCAGCGTAAGACACAAGTTACTATGGTAAGTGCTAACCAAGCAAAATAGCTTATTCAGTCAAATCATAATCAGTTTTGTTTACTTTTGTTAAAGGATAAACAAGATGGGGTTGAAGTTTCAGATATTTCTAACCAAGGAAAAAAATATTTGGATATTATTATTCAGTTTTTTCAGGAAGTATTTCAGGCTCCTAGTGGATTACCACCAAAACGGGAAGTAGAGCATGAGATTCAGCTATTTCTAGAGTCACCTCTATCGAACATCAGGTTGTATAGGCAATCCTTACTAGAGAGTACTGAGGTAAGGAAACAACTCCAAGAACTAATAGACCAAGGGGTGTTACGTCCTAGCACCTCACCATGTGGTTCACCTATTGTGATGGTGCCAAAGAAGGATGGTTCTTAGAGAATGTGCATTGACTACTGAGCTTTAAACAAGATCACCATAAAGAACCAATATCCACTTCCCCGTATAGATGATCTCTTGGACCAACTTCAGCATGCAAAATTTTTCATGAAGTTGGATCTCAAGTCAGGTTATCACCAAGTCGGGATGAAGGAGGAGGATATATGGAAGACTGCCTTCAAAACAAAACAAGGTTTGTATGAATGGTTAGTACTTCCTTTTGGATTATGCAATGCACCCGCTACATTTATGAGATTGATGAATGATGTATTGCGGATGTTTCATTGTATACCTAGATGATATCTTTATTTTTAGTGCCACATGGCAAGAACATCTAACGCATTTGCAGCAAGTCTTGCAAGTTCTCAGGGAGAAACAACTGCTTTGTAATATGAAGAAATGTGAATTTTCCAAACAGTCACTTGTCTATCTTGGGCACGTGGTTGGAGGAGGAGAGGTATGAGTGGATCCAAAGAAGGTGGAATCCATCACAAATTAGCCAACACCAATAGGACCCACAGAGACTAGAAGCTTTGTAGGAGAAGTACAGTACATGCGGAAGGTCATTTCAGGTATCTCGACAATTACAACCCCTCTACACACAGTGGCCATAAAGAGTAAGGGTTTTACCTAGGGTAAGGAACAAGAAAAATCCTTTGAGTTATTGAAATACAAGATTAGTCATGCTCCAGTACTTGCTCTTCCTAGTTTGCAACAGCCTTTTTAAGTAGAGACAGATTCCAGTGATTATGCTATGGGCACAGTGTTGCTTCAAGGAGGTAAACCCGTATGTTATCATTCTGAAACCTTCACTTCAGCAGTTAAAGGATATTCAGTATATTATAAAGAAATGTATGCACTATTTTAAGAAATTTAAAAATGGAAACAATATTTGTTGGGTAAAGAAACTATTGTGCACATTGACCACAAACCTCTCCAGTATTTACAAGCACAGTCTAAATTGTAGCAGGAAAGGCACTACAAATGGATGGGGTTTCTTCAGCAGTTCCATCTAGTGATCAAATACAAGAAAGGTAGTATAAATTTGGTGGTAGACATGTTGTCTAGGCCACCCACATAGGAAAATTTCTCTTGTTTTCCCACTATCTCTCAGATTGATCCCTTCACGAAGGAAGCTTACGGAGAAGCATATGCCCAAGACAAAGACTTTGGGGTAACATTTTAGAAATTGCAGTCCCAAGGGGCTGAAAAGAAGGGGATTGAAGATTATTATCTCAAGGACAGGATGCTCTACCGATGGGGGAAACTTTGTGTGCCTAAAGAATAAATACTTCTATTGATGAGGGAAGCACATACCTAGAAAGTAGCGGGACATTTCAGTCTTGGTAAGACCCTAGCCCACTTACAAAGGTATGTATATTGGCCCAACATGAAAGAAGAAGTATCAAAATTTATTCATGGTTGTAAACTTTGTTGTAATAGCAAGCCTAAAACTAGGAAGGAAGGTTTGTATATTCTTTTACCAGTACCTACTCATCTGTGGGAGGACATTTCTATGGATTTTGTAGGAGGATTACCTATGTCTAAACATGGCATGACTATCTCTATGTTGTTGTGGATAGATTTTGTAAAATGTGTATTCTTATGGCATGTAAAAATATAGTAAAAGCACATGAGGTAGAAGATATTTTCTTTCCTAATGTATGGGTGCATTTTGGTTTACCAAAGTCTATTGTCTCTAACAGAGATTCCAGGTTCTTGGGGAATTTTTGGACTACTTTGTAGGACAAGATGGATACAGGTTACAGAGGAGCACAACTTTCCATCCACAGACAGATGGACAAACAGAGGTGGTAAATAGGACTTTGGTAGAGTTGATTAGAGGGTATAACAGTAAGTACCCAAGGACTTGGGATGATTCCTTAGCCTACATTTAGCACTCCTATAACCAGGTAGTACACACATCCACTATGAAGTCACCATTTGAAGCATGCTTGGGATATCTACCTACAAATCCATTGGAAATAGCAATTTGATAGCAAGATGAGGAGGATACACAAGACACAGAGGTGACTAGAGCCAAAAAAATCATTGAGAGGATCTGGAAAATCCATCTCAAGGTCAAATAACAGCTTGAAAAATCTCAAGCAAAGTACAAAGCTAGGCACGACCAGCATAGGAGGGAATACAAGCTTCATGTTGGAGACAAATTTTGGCTTCACTTCAACAAGGAGAGACTACAAGGTCAAGCACGGAAGCTCAAGCCACTATGATATGGACCCTTCACCATATTGGAGCAGGTTGGGGAAAATGCTTTTCGACTTGATTTTACATCATTCATGAGGATGTACTCTGTAGTAAATTGTGAGAACTTGCACCTATATGAGCCATCCATGCTGGATGAAGATGAATAACTAAATTTTCTACCTTCCATTGAGGATTGCGTCTTGGACTCACGAGGCAAATTGGAGGAGGATGTAATGCTACAGCAGAAGGTTAGAGAGACTAGAAGAGGTCCGTAGGAGTCTTAACAGATTGAACTGAAAGGAAAGACACCAAGACAGGCCCGGTGGTACTCAAAGGAGTAAGTGAGGGAATTTTTCCCTCATCTACTCCCCCACTAAGATTTTTTGGCACCAAAATCCTCCTAAGAAGGGGAGGTGTGATCCATAGGGATCTGAAATAACTCTACTTCATCAGAAACAGTCAGCACAAAGAAGGAAAATATTGAAATGGAGGTTCTATATTTTGAGTAACATGACCACTGCCCTACATAAGGTGGCAGTTACAGAACTGCCACCCAACTAGGGTGGCGGTCCCAGAACTGCCGGTCTGCACAGGCAGCGTTCCTGGCCATTACGGACAGAAAAATAAAATCAAAACGAATAGCCTCTAAATTTGAAAGGGTGTTCATTTCTCTTCTCCTTCATTACCTTTCCCATTCTCTAATGCATAGGAGGACATGAGAAAGGCTATAAATACATGATTGTAAAATTGTAGAAGATCATTGAAGCATGGGATCAAGTGAGCAAGAAGTCTTGGTGCTGGAAATTGTATTTTTGTAGAAGAAAGGAGTGTTGGATAGAGCAAGAAAGTAACTAAAAGGAAGTGTTGAGATATTATCTACTTCTCTTTCTTACTTATTGTAAATTATATACCTGTTGATTTGAATTGGCCAATAGAAGTGGAAAGAAAGAGCACTTTCCCTTCCCAATTGGTTTTTCCTCCATTGGAGGTTTTCCAAGATAAAATTGTTGGTGTTATGAGCTTATATTCTTTCCTTTACTAAAATTGTTGATTCTAAGCACAATAGTAATTCATTCACTAGCTATCTCTATTATTTTCTAATATAAATTAAACAACAGCGATTAATTTGTGATTTTGTGAATAATTCCAAAGTTGAAGAGTTTATAGATCATAAGTGCCATAAATAAATAAAATTGATTGATAACAAAATATTACAAAATGTGGAATTAAAAGTACCGAAAACAACGCGATGCTCATAAATCAAATTAATGCAAAATAGCAAAAGCAAAATCAACAAGAAATTATTCCTTCACATTGGGGAGGAGCAGCCCTTGCTCATTCTTATTGATCCGGTTTAAAGTGTCAAGTCACACAAGTAGAATTTTCCTTGAATCTTCACTTTATTGATTGAAAGAAAATTCTTTTATAGTGATTAATCGAACTACTCTTTAATCCTACAACACTTGATTTTTTTATATTCATAGCAAACATAGTCTCCTTGAAATAGGACTAGTTATTTGAAATAAATGACAACTAATTAACTAGAAGATACTTACAACAAAAATAAGTTCTGTGTAAGAAGTTACAAACATGGAAGGATTAATCTATGTCGTGTTTGGATTGAATTCATCATGTTAACTATAGAAGAGGCCTGTAATTAAATATTTTGAGACATTTAATCAGCACCAGAAGATATTGCAGATCCTGAATTGATTCCCTATAATTATGATGATTATAAGTCCATGAGTGTTTGTCTATTTCACATCTTCAAGCAACTGGAGTTAAGTTGGGATTGCATGGACCTCATGATCCACATGACTGTTGAGGTGGTAGTACAGGTTTCATGCTCCTATCATTGTGTCCATTGGTGTGTCAGCTACATCAACTCATCATTCAACCATCTGATCCATTTACCTCTTTGGCACTAGTTCATCATTTCAAGTGATTCCGAATTAGTGATGTGGATGAGTCTTGCACTCCACGGTGAGTCATGCGCTAATGCAAAGGTAATTCCTGTGCTATAAGGTAAGTCCTGCACTAGTGCATAAGTGATTCATGCACTATTCTACAGTTAACTCTTATGATGAATTAAGATATGCTTTTCCAAATACATTTTTAATACGCATAAAGGTTCATTCAAGCCATATTTGAAGAAGCAATAACAAGAATATGCATAATGTTTCCTTCTAAAACAAAGTAAAGTATTAATTATAAAACATCAATATTATACATAGTGCAAAATGTTATCACGATAACACATGGTTTCATGTAGGATAAAACATGGAAAAAAGGGGTTCATCAGGTACTCCTCAAGTTGTGACAACCAATAGCATGGAAGGTTCTTTCAAAATTGTGTAGATTACACAGATGTGGATTGTGTGGTAAGAGGTAAATCTTATTTTTTATTGCAGCAGTTTTATCATGAGGATATGCAACCCATTCTGGATAATGATGCTAATAATTTGATGCAACAAAGCCAATATGTCACCAAGTAAAAAGGAAATAAAGATCTCAAGGATACACCAAGGTATGAAAGGAATGATCATATGTCATATTTATTATTGCATCTTTATATTAATTTTCCACATTAGCTACATGATAATTTAAACCTAATCAAATTTGCAAAATGGAATATGTGGAATCCTTGATCCAAATTCATGTTTATGAGCATCATGAGAGCTATGTATTTTGGAAATACCTTTCTCATTTAACAAGTACAAGATCTAGAATCTTGGAGCACTATAATATGTTTTGTCGCTTGCACATGGCACTTGGGTATATCATTTACAATTAATTGAGGGAAAACAATTTAGGGAAGGGAGGATTATAATATACCCTTCTTGAAAGAAATTTTTTGAAGATCTATAGCCTAATTTTGTTTCCTGATAACTGAGGAAATGAGAAACAAAGAAACTAAGTCCTAATTAATTAATTTTAAAGAGCATAATAAAATTTTATCATAAACACGTTAATTAATTTATTAATGAAAAAATAAAAAATGAAAAGGGAAAGTTACTTTATTTTTTATTTTCCCCTATAGGAAAATTTTGACCCATGTGGAGGTGAAATAAAGCAAGGGGAAAACATTAAATGAGGTAAAGTGTACTGATTGGTTGTTTTGGGTATCTAATAGGCCAGGACAACTTATAAAAGTAAGTCACTATGCATGAAGAGGGACATCTTTCGGAAATCTTATATTTTCTAATATTTGGTCTAAGCTTGCATGCTTTCCATTTTTACTCCAAAGGACAAAAATCCTTTTTAATTTTTCTTGAGAGGAAGAAATCTCTCTTTAAGCTAGGAAGAAGAACGAAAAATCTTCTCCCTTTTTAGAGGAATCTCTACTCAGGGGTTTCCACTATTTTTCAATGTTCTACTTTAGAAATCCAACAATATTTGAGGGGGAAATTGTAGATATTTTTTGTTTCTAGCGAGGCTTTGAAGGTGAAAGAGAATTTTTGATTTTTACCTTACATTTCCAACTTTTTTCTACTGGAGTGACCCACTTCTAGGTGTGTTATGAACACTCTAAGGCACATTGGGATCAGATCTTATTTGTTTCTTAATTATGAAAATTTTAAAGACTGAATTTAGTTGGTTGGCATAATTTTTGGAATTGGGAAGCTCCATTTTCAGCTAAGTCTGAACTTTTGTATCTGCAAATTTTATAAATAAATTCTAGCCTACTATTGATCAACATTATGGTGTTTTTCTAATGTTTTTTTCCTTATAAATTTTTTTATTTGTTTGATAAAGAAATTGGATGAATTTTCTTCAGTTGTGAGTGCATTCCATCACTAAGGCAAGTCACATTTTCCTTACACAATTCAAATATGTAGTATTTTTTTGTATATCTTCTAATAATTGTTATTTTGCATCATATTTATTGTTGTTTTGTTTAGGGTCACACTTTTTCCATTTGGGGACATTACATATAACGATGAATATAAATATGGGTGATATGTCATCTAGTGTCTAGAAGTAAAGTGATCATTCTAGAAAAATAAATAATAAGAGTGTGGGAAATATAAAAGCAATGAAAGAGTAAAATAAGTGTTGTTAAGGTCTAGTCTTCTTATATAGGAATCATGCATAGAATGACGTACTTATAGGCGTTGATGTAAGTAAAAAGTGCATGATTTCATGACTGAATTTTCCCCCAATTTATGATAGTGAATGAATATTCAGTAGCGTAAAGTAGATAAGAAGATCGTACCTTGTGGAGAGTCAAAGGAAGTTGTAATCGATAGCGTGTTGAATGAGAAATATGCTTGATATCGTATCGAATGGAGATTTTGAAATCTGCATAGTGGAATCTAGAAGAGGATAAGGATCATAGGTGTGACCTTGCGTGTATAACAAAAGCAATGTATGCATTTGTTCCTTGGATATTTTCTTTTTCAAAGCGTCGTTGTGCGCAATATTGTTCCTTGTTCCATTTGTGTGATGCACTTTTTTCAGAGTAAGGTCATACATGCAAAATAAAATAATTTTAGTCAATGCTTATGATAAATGAAATCTAGCTTTAACTTAGTACATGTCAAAATAGAAATTCATATTGAAAACAAGTGAATCAAGGGTAGAATACACCTATGTGTCATGAGAGAAGAGATAGAATTGTTCATGTATCTTTGTTTCCTTGGAGATGGTTGGAATAGTACTAAGGATTTGGGAGTCCTATCGCTAAAATTTAGATTTGAGCGTCTTGTCACTAAACTTTGGATTTGAGCGTATTGTTGCTGAACTTCAGATTTGGGCATCTTGTTGCCAAGGGAAGAGTATTGAGAGAGTGGTCAACTTTTCTCTCTAACCCTTAATTCTTCCCCATGGATAAGTGCCACTACAGATGGTCACATACCCAATAGAAACTAGTCACCGAGCCATATTAAGTAATTAGTTTTATTATGCAAAGTGTGTAATGGGTCACTAGTATTGTTCTTATTGTTCTTGATAGTAACTTGTAACCGATCATGTGTTGCTAGAAATTGGAAAATATTGTCATTGAGAACCTGGTGATTATGTATTGTAATTGTTTATATGCCCATGACAAGAACACCTAGGTGGGACACTAGTGCCCACCGGTCCTTTCTATGTTGGGCGCTTCTATCCTGGATTGATTTTATGCCCAATTCTGATGCTGAACCTATTTTTTTAGCATCTTTGTACCCTGATTTTTTTTTGTACCATTATGTATTTGGTCTGTGAATTACTTAAAGGTTGAAATAATCACTCGGTTATTGCCCCCACTTGTTTGGGGTGTATGAGATGGACAAAGGCGAGCGTGGCCCAAATGAGGAAAGTTGAAACAAATGTGCACATCTGAAATAGAACTCCTACATGGGAATAAGGAATACACATGGTAACAACCATGGTGTATGCAAATAATGGGAAAAAGGCTATCCAAAGTGTTATTCAGAAACAAGTATACATGATGTAATAGAAACAAGTCACAACACACAAGAACATTATAAAAGACACAAAGAGTATCTAGTTGAATACATGGAACACCATTAAGGATGTCACAAGAAAATAAAATTCTTCAAGGTGATACACACAAATAAGCAAGTAACATAGGGCATAACCTAAAAATAATGGAAATAAAGACACAAGCAAGAAAGACAAGATATAAGAAAATCAAAGAACCACGATTGGGAGTAGGCCTATAATACAAATGCTACACATGAAGCACTCATTATCATGTTCAAAAATTTGATAGTATGCCACAATGTATGTAACAAGAAATATGAATGAAATTAGTATATTTTTCAATGATAGAACCTGAATATAGAAAAAAGGGAAGGTAGATGCCCCTAGAAGCCTCAATGGGATTGGTATGGTATAGTGCCAAACATCATACATTGTGTAGAAACTTGTAAGTGATCTAGATTCACCTCAAAAAGTACCATATGAACACACATGTGTGTATAGTAAAATGATAAAGCATACTATGAATCCAAGTAACATAATGAGTAATGTGCAAAATATAATATAATGAGCAAGCGCGGATACCTCCGATCAATATTTAATCTAGTATTGTTTGATATTTTAAAAATATGCGAATAAGAAACAATACAATTACAGGAGGGGAGAAAGGTTTCCCTCTATGTATGTGTGAAAATTGAGGTCCATGTAATTAAATGTGCCCTCAAAGTTGTGTTTGGACTTAGAACAAGAGTGCATCATTAGGTAGCAAGGGGGGAGAATATGCCCCAAGTGCGTATGCCATGATGATCTATCCAATGAGGATATGGGGTGAGGGCATGCTATTTGCTGGATTGAAGGAAGTATGCATGTGATCATGATCAAAGACTATATGGCCATGGGGGAATACACGTGGAGAAAGAGTACGAAATGGACCTATATGTGTCATGGGTAACATGTCTCCTATGATGAGACATGTCTATATGAGCTAGACTATTAGATTGATGTATCTGTCATGAATGAGCGGTATAAGGTATATGTATAGGAGATATAGGTGTATGTATAACACTAGCAGTGGGAATTGTAAGAGCTCTAGATTCCATAAGAGTATATACTAAATCCATGTGGCCATCATGATAATATATAGAAGTAGTTGCATTGGTGATAGAAGTAGTTGAAAATGTGGCAGTAGGAGGAAGAAAAGACAAAGGAGTCCATGGTGGGATGCCTCAAATAGTGATAAGGTGACTCTCATGTACATACTTAAGGCATATGTGAACTATGGATGGCACAACTTTGACAACCCTAAGCTAAGGGAGTCCTAAGATCATGTCACAATGTTTAATGGTAGAGACACTAGTAAAAGGTGTAGAGAGAGTGAGAGGCATAATGGTGATGGGAAGAATGAAATGCCCATGAGAAGTAGGGGTCCTATGGGTCATCTAAGATAATGGAAAACTGATAGCTTGCAATAAAGATAATGAACATACATTGCATTTATAAGTAGGATGCACCGTAACATTGTTGATATCATGAGAACCAATAGAAGTGTTAATGTGTAATATGTGCGATGAAAAAGAAATGTGAAAATCAACATTAGTGAAAGAAATGATAGGTGAAGGTAGATCGGTAGTACCGAAAATAAATCCGAGAGGATGATCTGAAGATGAAGGAGGAGGAACAATATGATAAGCATGATTCGAGGTGGATTCATGAGCTGATTTTTCATGCTTAGGTAGTGGATCATTGAAACGTTTAAGATTGCCATTGTGATTAGTATATTTTGGAATAGATACAATAGATTCAAGAAAATCAATATCATTATTGTCAATCAGATCTTGAATGATATATCTAAGCTTGAAACACTTATCAATGGAATGGCCATTACATTTATGTTAGTCACAATGTGCATGCTCATCAATTTTTTTGCCACGAGGCCTATTAGGATCTAGCTCAAGAGTAGTTGGAAGAGAAATCAGATTACTTTCAAGGAGTTGAGGTAACAACATATGTGGTGGGTATGGAAATAGAATAACAGTGCAGCGTTTAGGTCATAATTGTAGCTTTGTAGGTTGAGATATATCATTGACAATAGGCTTAGAGTCACTAGGCTTGCCCTTGAAGGTAGATTTTCTTGGGAACTTGTTAGTAGAAGCATAAGAAACATTAGCATTGTATTTAAGTTTTCCTAAAGAAAGTAACTTGATCTCTCAACTTTTCAAAGTATGACATATTTGATCAAAAGAGTGAAAATATTCAAAGAGTATACACTCTTGTAAAGGAGGTGATTGGATTTTAATGAAAATATCTTGTAATTAATATTCAACCAAGACATTTTTCATTTTAGAATCATTAGTCTTATAACGCAACATATAGTCACTAAGATGTTCATTAGTTCCTTACCTTATTTTGTCTATTTGTGCATATGATATCTTTGTGCCAACATTCATAGAAAAGTTAACTATAATGATATTTTCAAGAGGAGTAAAATATTGAATGGAATGCAAAGGAAAATCATAAAACCATCATAAGGCATAGTCATGCTCCTAGGGATTAACTTGGTCAAGAGTGCATCATAACAAGCATAATCCAAGCGTGTAACTTGAAATGAGTGAAGTTGCTCTTGGGGGTCTCCATGGCCATCAAATAGAGGAAACTTAGGTGAGGAAAAATTTGGAGGAAGTGGCTAAGAAGAAACCTTGGGCACAAGAGGACTATCAAAAAGAAGAAAAAAATCAAGTGATGGAGAAGAAGATGACGAGGCTTGTTGCAATTGACAAATTTGAGCTTATAAATCATGACATAATGACTCTAAGGCAAGGGTGGCAGAAGAAGTGCTAGGTTGGATGTGAGAAATGAGAGGAGAAGAAATATGAGTGTTATGTGTAAAGATAGGAATATGGCTAGTGGAAGCCCTCAAATTAATAAAAGGGGAGGAAAGTGGAATAGAAGATGTGGAATCCATAGTGGGGATAATGGTGATATTTAGAGGAGTAGAGGAAAATATCCACTAGGATTCTTGGTGAGTAGCAAAGAGAAAGAGATCAAGTTTTTTTAGGATGATCAACAAGGTATGAATTCAAGTCATTAATATTTTAAGTGATAAACTAAGAGTTGTTAGCCACGATAGAAGATAAAAAGATCTAATAATGGGCACATCAAGATCAAGTTCACTAAATGATTTAAAGAAATTTTAAATCTTTAGTAGAGGAATGAGATCAAATGAATATAGCAATAACAAACAAGATCTAAAATGAAAAGTACAAGTATGCAAGATAGGAGATAAGAGTGACTTATCATGTATTGGGAGATCTGGGTTGATCCTGTGGTGGAAATTGACTAGAACAAACTTGATCTAGCATGTGTGAGCTTTGTCTGGAAAATTGAGATCTAGGAGTTCTTTGGATAGGGGCACCCGTAGTAAGACAAGACCTCCCTGGGTGTTAGTGTCTAATAGGTGTGTTAATGTCCCTACAACAAGTTTTCTTATGATATTTTTAGGGTTTGAACCTATTTCCTTCCTTTTTGTTTATCGTATCCACTTCATTATAGGGTTCTTGTATCACATATGTACCTCCCAAAAAAACCCTAGTTACATGCACAAAGCTCAGAAAAACATTAGTTGAAATAAATAATGCATATGTTTGAGTCAATCTGACCTCAACGATTACCCCAATGTGATTGTCATTTAGCGTTGCACTACATTTTAGACTCTATTTAATTCTTGTGTGTATGTGATTGGAATCATGCCCCTTGAAGCTAGTTTTCCCTTGTGTCAGTCACACTAAGATAACGAGATACAAATTATTTTCCCCCAAGATGAATGTGTGAGATGGAATTCAAAAATGTCCCTTCCTATGTAGTGAATGATGTAACCCAAATACTGTCTTTGAATGTTGCCATTTTCCCAAATAGTAGATAATAAGTATTAGCCCCAGATTGTCCAACCCATAATAGTAGTATGTTATGTATATATACAATTATCTTGTTTGAATTTCATCATTAACAACTAAAAAGATGATTGAAAGTGATAAAAGAGACTCTAGAAAAAATACCAAATGATGTGGTAATTCAAAATCAAGAAAATGAGGTAAAGGGATAAAAGCTCCCAAAGGGGACAATAGCGCTTGGGGTGTTCCTGTCCCTAATGGGAGGTTGTTCCTGAGATGCTTGGAAGATATAATAGTCATTACAGAGTTATGTCACATGTCATATAGTGTCTAAAAACAAAGTGATCATTCCAAAAAAGAAAATAATAAGACCGTGGGAAAGATAAAAGCAATGAAAGAGTAAAACAAGTGTTGTTAATGTATAATCTTCTAACTTATGACTCATGCATATAACGATGTACCTAGAGGTGTTGATGTAAGTAAAATGTGTGTGATTTCATGACTACACTTCCCCGTTACATTTGAGAGTCATCAAATCAAAGGTAAGAACCCATCAAGACCAACTTATGAAAAGGAAATAATGGTTATTCTTCATGCAGTCAAATAATTGAGACCATTGGGTTATCACTTCAAGGTAAATATAGATCATGACTGATACAGGGGATCCTCATAGAGAAAAAATGATCTATGATCTTCTCAAAATCATTTGCAGTCAGTTCCATGGTGTGGAGAAAAATTAGACAATTTTGACGATATATTGTTTGTAGGAAATGGAGCTCGTTTGTAAAAGTTATGGCCCGCTAAAATTTTCAAGTAACTTGCAAAATTTGGGACTATGTGCAAGTTGGATGTGTGCACGCTCAAGTGGACCAATGGGATTATGACACATGGAAAATATGTGTGATGGAGCAAAATTTGTTTTGGAATTCCAGTCTTCGACACTCGGTGACAGATAGGTGGGCCTCGCTATTTATTGGATGGGGACCCTCAGCTAGGTTCGACACACTCGGTTATGTGTAGTGCCCCACCTCGGGACACCGGAAAACAGACCAATAAGTTGGTAAAAATTGGTAAAAAAATTTTTGAAGGTAACTAATGTTTTCGCTTAACCATTTCCCATTAAAAATAATTTAAATCATAGTTAATTTAATTTACCCGAACTTAAAATTAACACTATCCCAACCATTAAAATATTTTAATCTGAATTGATTTTACCTGTTTTCTAATTCATTACCCTCAGTTTATTTTATTTATTGATCCTCCTACCCAAATCCCTTATTTGATTATTTATCTAAAAGCACTATCTTAAAATTTACTTTACTACATCACTTTCCCTCCTTTGGTTTTATCCCACAAATTCATTTCTATTTAATAGTCATGCACACCCCCCACATATGTTATTCTAATAATCCCATTAAAATATTTTAACTCAAAAAGTGTAGGATTGAATGAGGACCTTAGGATCAATCCAATTCTATCCCTTGATTTCATCTCACCCTAAAATTTGCCCTAAATTTTCGTATCTCTTTCTTTCATTTATTTTCCATGTTATTTCCTCTCATTTTGTTTTGGTTCTCCTTGCAGGTGGAAAAGGAGCTATGGAAGTTCTCTTCCATGGGGTTTTGTATAAGGTCCACATTGCTCCCTTACTTATTGATGTGATTAAATTCCCTTTCTTCTCTTTTTTTTTTTCAAAACATATATTGATTTATTTTATTTTATTTGTGTAGAGGGTGCGGATCTGAAGAGGAAGGGGGACTATGTGGGTGTATTTGAGGACAAGGTTGAGGCCGCAGTGGGGGGGGGTGGTTTGGAGTGGGCCGCATAGGGAGAAGGGACAGCGGAGGGAGGACAGGCCGGAGTGAAGGGAGGTCGAGGTTGTGGGGACTACACAGGCGTGAGAGGAGCAGGTTGGGGGATAGTCTGCGGGTGTGTGGAGCGCAGTAGTGGGACAGGGGTGCTGCGGAGGTTGGGGGAGCAGGCCGTAAGGCCTAGTGTGGCCACATACGGGTGGGGGGAGGGTCAGCCTCCCCCAAATTTCATTTCCTTTTTTTTTGTTTAATAAAAACATTTTTAACATAAATTTTATATAATATATATAACACATATAATATATACATATTAATATTTAATACCTTTTTTGTCTTTTTTTAAATATAAATGACTATATGTTTATTATATATATTACTATATAATGTTATATATATATGGATATACATATAATATATATATATATATATATATATATATGTATGGATATAATATATATATATATATATATATATATATATATATATATATATATGGATATATATATATATATATATATATATATATATGCAATAAATACTATACTCATATAACAACTAATTAGAACTTTCCTTAACTATACTATAGTTACATTTGGTAAATAGCACTAACTTAAATGAATTCGGAATATGATTTTTTTTTGTACACAATGATAGATAATAATGAAATAACAGATTTTAATTTTATTATTTTTGAAGCAAAGAGAAAACTTAAAATTTCCAACTCTTCAAACTAATGAATTATCTACTTTGTGGTAAGGAAAGCACAAGTACTTCCAAATGAGAAGAGAGGAATTTTTGAATAAACTTAAAGCTTAGAGAGGAATAATACACGTTCATAGTGGATTTCCTAATACAATGAAATTCTTAAGCTTTCACAAAGAAAGGAAGCAAAACTAAGTTCATTATATTCCATAATACTACTAATAAATTTACAAGAATAAGACATATTCCAAGAAGAATGACATTTTCATACAATAAATCCAAAAGCTCCATATTAGATTTATTTTCTTATCAAATGCCATACTAATTAAAAATTTTCAGATTTGCACACACAAGCAAGATATCCAAAAATTATGATATTTTCTTTTGAAGGAACATGCTTTCAAAAAATCAACTTCACATTTCAAAAAGAAGAGTTATCCCAAATTTTATTTACAATGGACTCAAATTCAATGTTCAATGTGTTTTTCATAAAATACACAACTACTCATTAAATGAGTTACAAGCCTCTTTCAAGATGATAAGGAGATTGTCAAATCAATAATGACTCAAGTTTACAAGAATGCAATATACAAAATAAGAGGTTTACAAGAAATACTAGTTTCCACAAGGCCATATCCTTAGAGTTACAAGGGAGATCAAGAAGTCACAACTCCAACTACCACCAAACTTCCAACTTCAAAT
This sequence comes from Taxus chinensis, assembly GCA_019776745.2. Classification (NCBI taxonomy): domain Eukaryota; kingdom Viridiplantae; phylum Streptophyta; class Pinopsida; order Cupressales; family Taxaceae; genus Taxus; species Taxus chinensis. The sequence continues at coordinate 321,421,845 of CM034146.1, forward strand.
GCCTTCAAGGAGTCCAAACAAGGAGAAGAAGCTTGTTTTGCCACCCAGCCATAGGCATCATTACATGCCTTTCCCAAGGTTGGGATGCATGCTAGCCTCCCCCAAGCCCATGGGAAAGAGGACAACTAACAACAAATTGCACAAGAATGAGGGTGAACAAACAATGATACATCCACATGAAGTACAAGACAAGTATAAACAAAACTCCAAATTTTACAAGATGAAAAAGAGGAGAACCCAAATTCTACCTCTAAAACAAATGGGGAAGAGAGGAGAGAAGTTCTCCAAATTTGTAACCAACAATAGTTGCATTAAAAAAATATCTCCATAACCTCCTTATTTCTCCTAATTCATTCAAGCCCTCCTTATTTATCCTCCCTTTCATCAAGTCCTTCTTGGAAGGATTTTCAAACCCCAAAAGGATTCCTTACCAAGAATGGGGAAGGAGGTTCAAGCCAAATGAACCAACTTCCCCACCTCAACCAATTTGAGGGGAATAACTAAATCCTACAAGGCTTGCCCATCAAGCCTATGAGGATTGAGAGGGAAAAATCCCTCTCTCTTCCCCCAAAACTCCATCATGCCATATGATGGAGGGAGCAAATACAAGTAACAATAAATAAAAATCCACATGCAACAACCACATTTCCAAGTAAACAAATCTAACAACTAGCATGAATACAACACATACCATAAGGCTTAAGAGACCTACCTCAAAGAAAGCTCTCCAAAAAGCTTTCCAACTTCAATATTTTCTACTTCTTGACTCAAGCAAACTCTAGCTCCAAAACCACAAGCATCCAAGCAAAAGCTCAAAAAAAAAAAGTTCTCTTCCTTTCCCATGAGGGGGAATTTGAAGAGGAGCAAGCAAAAATCCTCACAAATGAGGGGGTGACATGTGTCACCCCTCTCTTCCTTCAAGGTCAAAGATGCCAAAACAAAAGAGAGAAAGGGTAAAATTTCTTTTAGCCCTCTTCTCCAAAACTACCTAAATTGATAACAAAACAATCTTTGGGCAACTTTTAACAAGCACACTAATCCATACCTCTTACATAGATGTGACCAAACAAGAGGCAAAAATGGGGAAAACTCCCTCTAGCCTTGGAAATAATCCCCCCTACCCATTAGGTAGGGTCCAAGGGCTCATTTTTATGTTAAGGGAACCCCCAAACTAAAAAGGGGTCCCTAAAAATGCCCAAAATAACCCAATTCCGGGTTTGGCAAAATTTGCACATTGGTGGAGGGTGTGGGGACCACCCAAGGGTTCACATGTGACCCTAAACCCTGTAGATTAAGTACATCATTAATATAATTCAAAACTTAATGCAAGTGGGGGTTATTAGTTCCCCAAAACAAGTTTACAACACAAACTAAACACCCTAAGCAAAATTAATAATTACAAGACATATTACATTACAAATGAGAGTCACCTATGGTGCCCAAAACAATAATTCTAACACTAAGGCCTCAAGCACTAAACATGTCTAGGGATTAGCCAGTGGGGTGCTTGTGCAAAGTTGCGTAGCTGGCCTGAGTCCCACGTTCTCCTATGACCTGTCATCTGCACACTCTTTGCACACATTAATGCAACAAACTGAGTATCCATTAATATAACTACATTCCAAAACAACATCATATCAATTATTATCCATGACATCATAAGATAATTCAAACAACATAGTAATCAAGCTAAATCTGCGCTATACGCCTAAATTTCCATACATGTCTAATCAGATCAAATCCACTAATGTAATGTCCAAAATATAACAAATCTTTGTCAAAACATGTCTTTGAGTAATGAGCAACAAGTAACTGAGCTATAAAAGTGTGGGCACCACATTATGGAGGGGTGTCTTGGCCTCCTTTGCTTCACATTATGCTAGCAAATCCATTGTATATATTTTAATATGTCCACTGTATGATGCATGTGAGACTAATTTGTTAAAAAGCCTAAATTGAAACTTCCACGCATTTTCTGCCATCCTTGCGTATCTCGAAAGAAGGGACCTGAAATCACTACAGACATTTTCCTCCCACACTTACACTTTAAATGACAATTAAAATTATCCTACTCCCCTTGTCACTAGATACCTTTTCGTAATTAAATATAGATATTAAATAATTAAAACTCCTTTTCTAAAGGTAGAATTATGGTAAATGATTTTAAGAAGAATTTGAATTTCATTGTAATACTATTCATCACATTGGAATCCCATATAGTTTAAATTCATCTTGTTTGACAGATGTTAATTACAAAGAGCAGAGCTCAAGTTATAAGAGAAGCTTTGGGGTCAATTTTCATAATTACGACAACTCTTGTCACTCATTGATAAGTGGGCCCCAAAACCCACTCATAAAACTAGTCTCCGAATGAATTTTCATTTTAATGCAGATGGGTTATGATTCTATTACTGGAAATCTAGAGGTACGAGGTAGTGGTTTTTAATTTCACTTGAGCTAAGAGAAAACCATAAGCACGAATCTGATCGTGTTTTATTAAAACGACCATGTCACCATAAGTGAATGATAAGCTAAGAGGGTTTAGGAATATGAATTTCAAGAGATTTAAATAATTTCAAATAACTTTATTAAGGTTCCCTAAGGTGTTCCATGTTATGAAATTCATGCAAAGAGTTTCAATTTTGTGGTACATTTGGGTGCGACACTCAATATGCATGACTTTTGAGATCTTTTTTTTGTTTTAAACAGTTCACGTCAAGGTAATATTTTTTCAATTATTGGGATTACATTCTCTATCATTCCACATTTAATTTAAATAAAAAACTAGAAATGATGAAGCGAAATTTAGTACAACTGAAAAGGGGAAAACCATATATTTTCTGCGAACTCATGATTCCCACATTCGACGAGACCGCATAAACTTCATGCATTCTGGTAACACTTTTCAAAAACCATCTAAAGAGATTATATCCTTAGATCACCCAAAAGATGGATGTGTTGGATGACCTCAACAAGTAGTTGGTAAACATTGTTGATACACTGGATGCTAAGGGTGATGAACTACAGCGCCTTAGTAGGTGATCAACAGGCATCAAATGTGATCCAACTAGGCTTTAAAGAGGTGAGCGCCTTAGTAGGTGACCTCTGTCAACAGGCACAGGGTGAGGTGGATTCCTGGGAGAAGATTGAGGTAGATATAACACATTTTAAATGAAGAGAAGATTTCTTTTCATGAAGTAGTTAAACAGAGCAAGTATTATAATGAGTTAGAACCTATCATGCCTAATAGTGCTCTCAAAAATCCCTTTCGAGATTTCCAACCTTCCTTCCAAATTTCTACCGCAAGATTTCTTCAAAGCTTCAAATAGAATGCACCCCGAACCTTTGGAGGATATGGAGAGGTAGACGTAAGTAGCTAGATGATATTTTGTGGGGACTCAAGTACCTGCCGAGGCCCATATTGGCTTGGATGTTATTCTGAGGTTTGATTTTCCGCACTTGTGGAAGTTCATTGGCGTGGTGATTGCTTCATCTATCACAGTGGAGGGGGGAGGTGTAGGAATATTATATAAGACCTTAAATCTTATAACATGATCACAACCATAATCAAGTCATGCTTTCCTCTAAGGTCATATCAAACTCATCTAAGAGATTATGTGGAGCACTTCCTATGATTTTTTTTCATTTCTTCTTTAATTAGTGTTAAACTTGCGTCGATATTTATAACAATCTAGTTGAACATGCCTATGAGATTGCAAAGTATTCATGTGAAGGGTCAATGAGTGGGCCATTCAAATAGAGGGCAGAGATGTGGTATGACAGGCTCCATGCAACATTTGAAGAGGATTGGCACATTCCTAAGGAATTATCGTCAATGGTGGGTAAGGAAGTAAAATTCATGGTGTACCAACACTTCTGCATCACACAATTTGCTATGAGGGATGGGACTTGGAGCCCATGGTGCAAACTACCGTATGCCTTCACAATGTGCTACTTCCAGGCACTCATCCACCATTTCATTGTTGCACGTCGATTGAATTTTAATGCTCAGTTATGGAGGGGTTTCTTGGCATCCTTTACTTCACATTATTCTAGAAAATCTATTGTATATATTTACCTTATATGTCCACCGTATGATGCATGTGAGACTAATTTGTTATAAAGCCTAAATTTCAACTTCCACGCATTATACATTATATTAAATACCACGCATAATAATCTAATATTATCTCCACATTATTAAACAACCTTATCTCCACCACATTCTTAGTAATGCAAAAAACCCATGTCATTTATTAAATGCGCCAAAAATATTCATAGTAATGCAAACAACCCATGTCATTTATTAAATGTGCCAAACATATTTTTAGTAATGCAAACAACCCATGTCATTTATTAAATGTGCTAAACATATTCTTAGTAATGCAAACAACCCATGTCATTTATTAAATGCGCCAAACATATTCTTAGTAATGAAAACAACCCATGTCATTTAATGCTTAGTTATGGAGGGGTGTCTTGGCCTCCTTTACTTCACATTATGCTAGCAAATCCATTGTATATATTTACCTTATATGTCCACCATATGATGCATGTGAGACTAATTTGTTAGAAAGCCTAAATTGCAACGTCCACGCATTATACATTATATTAAATGCCACACATAATAATCTAATCTTATCTCCACATTATTAAACAACCTTATCCCCCCCACATTCTTAGTAATGCGCCAACCCATGTCATTTATTAAATGCACCAAACATATTCTTAGTAATGCAAACAACCCATGTCATTTATTGAATGTGCCAAACATAGCCACTTTAATAGTCAAACACCTAAAATTAGGCCCACCGCCTAACATGGAGGGATTCACATGGCTTTAAGCCACTTAATAGTCATTTTCAAATGGTATTTAAATAGTTTTCCATGCCAACTCCCTATAAATGTGGGATTAACTCCCAATACAGAAATATAAGGTGCTTTATATGGGATTTGAACCCAACACCTCTTTTGTAAAATTTAAGTGCCCAACCATTGCGCCTGGAGGTGAGAAACATTACAAAAGTGGGTTTTTTTCTATATGAAGTGATATTTTTAAGTGACTGTGATATTGTTTTGCTCATAACTTGAGCTAGAGAAGAAATTTTGAGATGAAGTAAAAAGTGAATCTTGTTATTTTTGGAAGAGGAACGTAATGAAAATATTAGATTCTTTTATAAATTTTTGTATCAATTTATTTTCAAGATTTTAATATATTTGTCCCATTCAACCGGACCCAGAGACAGAGGCCACAAGAGCTGAAATCCGTTATCAATCCCTGTGTCAATTTATTGATGAATCATCTTTGTATTTTCTGATTTTACACAGTACTTTCAGTTTTATTTCCTTTATTAAAAATACAAAAAGTTTATAATAGTCAAATATTTAATCGAAATTCAATACAAAGCAATTTTTTTTTGTGAACAATTGCTAGTTAAAATTGACTTTCAGATCATTGGTATCATAGCTGGTTTTGAATTAATTTTGGTTCAAATTAACGGTTTTTGGATTGCAAGTTGTGTGTTGGATGTTAACAAGGTCTCGATCTAAGAAGGGTGAATGAGAGCTAGTAGAAGGGGATCCCAAAATTGGTATAAGACAATCTCGAATTCCTACAATGGCAAATCAAGAGGAAGAATAATTTGGTCAATCATTCCTACAGATGAAGGAAATGTTGGAGGAAATGTACCAAGATAGAAAAATAGAAAAGGGAACTAGAGGAGGTAAGAAAGAAGAAATCTCTAGTTCTGATATTCCTAAAGGTGAACCTTTAAAATCTGATTTTCCTTCATTAAAGTTAGATATCAAGTTTGAATTGCCAATGTATACTGGAGAGCTAAATGCAAAGATGTTGGATAACTGGATCAAGCAGATAGACGTGTATTACAGGGTTCAGCGAATTGGGGATGATGAAGCAAAGATTCATTTAGTAGCTCTTCGAATGGGTGGTACAACACTCATTTGGTGGGAGAGTAAGCTTCGGGAAGTGGAAGAAACCAAAGGTATAACAATCACTTCTTGGTCTAAATTTGTTTCAAATCTTATGAAACAATTTTATCCTCTTGGTTATAAGCAACAAGATATGATGGATTGGAAAACATTAAGACAAGCTAATGGACAAAGTATTCATGACTACACATAGGAATTTATAAAAAGGGCTCTAATTATGGGAATTTCCCTAAACACAGAAGAAACACTGCTTAAATATATTGGTGGATTGCATAGTTACCTAAGGCATATGATTCTTATTTTAGGTCCTACTAATCTTGATACAGTGTGTGTTCAAGCAACCCATTTGGAAGCAAAAGGGGAAATGACAAAGGAGTCCTCTTCCTCTTCTTTTAAACAAAATAACTTCTTTTAAACAAAAGAACAAGCAATCTAAAGGAAAAGGTTCGAAAGAACAAGTAAAAGGAAAGGGTAAGTGTACGTACCCAAAATTGTAGGGTACCGTACCACCAAAACAATGTTACACATGCCCCAATGATGATAAAGGTCACCTCGCAAGGTGTTCGGGATCCAGAGAAGCTCACGAAGTATATGTTAACATCCCAAATGCTTTATCCAATTTCCTTGTGCTTTGCTTTATCATCTGCCTTCCTTTTTCTAAGCTTTTGACCTTTAGTGACGAAACCGACGCACTCCTAGGGCGGCGGTCTCGTGACCGCCACCCTGCTAGGGTAGTGGTCCTTCACGCATTTTCCAACACACTCCTTTGATCGCGACTTGCATAATTTTTCAAATTTCACCAGCTTTTCTCAACCGCCTTAGCTCATATTAATGTTTTATGTTCCCTAGAATAGTGTTTCTTCATTGTTTAATGGTAAAAGAGTTCTAATGGGAATTACCTTTGGGTGAATGTGAAATCTATAAATAGCCAGCTTGTTTTCAAGCAAATGGCCCCTCAACTTCTCATTTCTATTGTTTAGTCTCTCAATATCTTGTTTAGAACTCATTTTGTTTTCATGTTTACATCCATGCTAGTTGTTCCTTTGCTGTTGGAAGCCATTCGATCTTCTTGCTTCAGTCTTGTTCATTGTTGTTCATACAAATTAGTTTAGAGTAGAGTAGTGTCATTTGTAGATCGAATCCATTAGAGTTACAGGTTGTGTTCTTCACAGAAGGTGGATTCTAGAATCCCTTGGTACACTTGTGTTGTATTCCCACAATAAATCCTACTAGGAATTACATACGCCAAGCTCTGTCACTTGCACTGTCCCTCTCCTACTCACATTATATTCGGTCTATATCCAAAGCTACCATTATTCAAAATACCTTTTCTATTAATGCTAGCATATACATGCTCTTCTGGACTCACGTGAACACGAAGGAACAAGGAGATCATTCTGAGGGGACAAAATCATACACTACTGGATTCACCACTGTTCTGCAAATTCCAGGTTTTATATGTCAAAGTTCTAGTTAAAACATATCAAATAGAGTAGTGAAATATTTCATTTTAGTTAAGTTTCATTTTCAATATTACCAGGGAAGCTGTGGGGATTGATAGTTTCTAAGAAACTATGATTCATTCCTCACTTCTGAGGTAGGATCGAGAATCTTTCAATTAAGTTAATTATCTATCTAGTTATTTAGGATAAACTCACAACTACACAAGCAAGTAGCTACATCAGGCTACCTTGCTTGTTTTAATTTTGTTATTAGATTTGTTTTCATTTTCTGAATGTATTAGATTAGTTTATCTTTCAATTCTATTCAAAATTCTATCAAAAATACAAAAATAGAGGAATATATATATATGTTGTAGATATATCTTGCATAATTAGTTTATTTCATTCCAGTTAGGCTTATATTGATCTTGTATAACAGTCACGGGACCTAGGGAGCCTAAGGAATACGTTTTTGAGCCAATCGTGCCTCAACCCAATCTTGTTGTAGCATTAATTGACATAGACCAAAATCTCATAATTCAGTTCTTTCGAACAACAGCAGACCTACAAGAAATCAGTGCACAGCTAAGAGTATTAAACATAGAAGACGATAAAGCACACATGTTCTAGTCAAATTAGCCAAATTATAGACTACCTTGATAAATATCCATATGACTATAGAAGGACCTGAAAGAGAGAAAACATTCGGTTGTGATCCACTAGTCCCACAGCTAGACGCAGGAGACCTCCTCATTGATATAGACACTAGCTTACATATCCAAGTTTCCAAAACACCTATTAGGTACTCCAAGAAAATCATGCAACTTCTAGTTCTAAACGTAGAGGCCGAAAAGGCATATAACTACTAGATACTCGAAATCAGGGGTTGACTCTTCATATGACCATAGGAGGTCCACAACAACCATGAACTTAAGGTTGCGATCCACAGGTCCCACAACCCAACAGGCCGACAAATCAATCCAACGTTGATGTTGGTTTACGAACATTAGTGTTTAGGTCCTCTCCACTTCCACTAGACATCATCACACAACTATCATTATTAAACGTAGCAACTAATCAAGCTAAAGATTTCTGAACTAGACCACAGAATCATCCATAAAGCACCAAAAGATCCACTACACATTTAGCCATTCCATTTTCATGACCTTGTCAGGAGATACATACAAAGCACCCATAGGTCATTTTCCACGTATTCCATAACCCATAGATCGGATCACGGCAGAGTTCGATATTGATTGGAGCCTTCAAGAAACTATCCTCACTAAACGATCTATCACACCAGTTCAAGTTAGGAGGGCCTTCTTTGCCTTAGATTCATAGATCCCACTATTACGTGTTGAATACATAAGATTACCTAACTAGCTTATCTGCATCTCGTGTGTATTCTATCCCCACCGGTTGTCTCGTCATGACCTCGGGAGGTCGGGTGCGAGGAAGAGTCACTTGTAGATTCTCATGCTTGCATGTCACTTTTCCATCGTACAAAATTGGTGAACCCAATGTGAACCTTCCTACCTTCTGATTCGGATTCTTATTTCTACTTGTTCTTCCAATTAGTTTACTTTTCATCTTTTCCACCTCTTTAGCCTCCACATCATCTTCACCAACAAAATTGGTGAACCTGACATGACTCAAACTAATTTTCCTCTTTCTGTTCTTTCATCCACCTTCACTCTTTCCCATTATTCTGTGGGTATTCATATACCCCCCGAATATGTCAGGATACGATGCATATGGTAGACCTCTCCTAGGTCTTGAAGCATACTATGATCAACTAAATAAACAACCATCACCCTCACTCTCAGCATGGGGTGACAACTATTCAACTAACCAGTTTTCAACACAAACTCTGCCTCAAAGGACTAGATATAGTTCTTCTTTCCAAATAGAGGATTTGGATCAGCTCGCTCAAATGCAACAACCAAAGCCTTCAGGCTCAAACAATATTACGCTCACTAGAGAACCTGGTTCATCTCCTCAGGTGTTTCTTAGACCACAAATTAGTAGACAGTCAGATCCATATCTGTTGTTAGGTGACAAATACTTAGCACATTATGCTGGGAGTGAACAACGCTCTCAAAATATGTACCCATCTATAGGAGGTTTGCAAACACAACCCGAGGTCTTGTTCCAAGAAAGCACCCACATTCCTCCACCTATAGGAAATTCCCTCGGTGAGACTTGGCAAGGCACCGATCAATTCATAGCAGGATACCATATGCCTATACAACCTCAAGATATACAACAAACGCCACTAAGGAAAAATACCATGTCTTCACCAAACGAGGTCATCTCAGCCTTAGTTGAGAAGGTTAGAGGGTTGGAACTTGCTCAAGCAAGTCAAAATTCACAGTTTATGCAGGCAGGAACTTCCAATCTTCCACATCATCCTAGCCAAGTAGACCTCCTCACAGGAACTAGCATGTTGGGCATGCCTCCTCAATATTCACAACAAATGCCAACTAGAACTACTTTTTCTAATGCCTCTCCAGTTGAAAATATAATACCTCCCAATTTAATACAAAACAATCCATTCATGAGCAGTGCTCCTCCATACTTAAACATGTATTCCAAATCACCATAGGGAGATATGTTCTCTTCTCCCAGCATGTTCGCTCAACCACAAGGATTTCCTTATGCCCCTACAAATACATATGCTACGCCATATCAACAACCCATTCCACCACCACCCCCTCAGCAAACACCATCAATAGTAGAAACCTATGCAATAGGGACTTATTCAGAATATTTGAAAGAACCTTTGGACTTCACTATATGAAATGTCATGCTTCCAAGACCTCTCCCCAATCTACCCAAGTACAAAGGAGAGGGAGACCCAAATGCACATATTAAGGCCTATGCCATAGCCATTCGAGAAGTGCTCCCTTGGCATGGAGTTTTTGCTAAAATATTCAACAAAACTTTAGAGGGTATCTCCCTCGATTGGTATTACAGAATACCTGAAGCCTCAATACATTCATTTAAACAACTCATTTCAGAGTTCATCACAGCATTCGATATGAACAAATTGTTGAGAACAGGAATCAGGGAATTCTTGCATATTAAGTAAAAACACAATGAATCGGTTGCTCATTTCATCCAAAGATGGCGTACAGTCCTCTATTCTTCAAAAAGCTCTCCAAACATGGATCAGATGGAACTATGTGATTTATTCCTTCATTCTCTTAGCAGAGAGATAAAGGAAGAAGTCCATAAGTTCCCACTAAGAACTTATGATGAAGTGCTCAAGAGCACTCTCCGAATAGATCAAGCTGCAATAGATAGCGGTCACAAGACATATGGAACAAATGGGAGGTTAATTATCCCCAAATAAAACACTATGACTTATCCTACTACCACAAACGCCAATCAAGGACCTAAAATCCTTAACAAAAACTATGGAGTGACAATAGATGGAGTGACTGACCAAACAAAAAAAGCAAATGTTGTAAATGTTCCACCACCAGTTAACAATCAATGAAACAACAATTTTACCCCAACAATCAACACAGTGGATTTTAATCATCCCCAACGACAACAGCAACAACGGTAGATCCAAACACAGGGTCCAAGTCAAAACTCAACTGGATATCAAAACCAAAACCAAAGACAACAAACGCAAAACTTTAATCCTAATAGTCAACAGTTTAATCAGAGTTTTAGACCACAACATGTGCCAAACCAACAACCTAGGAGTTATAATCCTAACTCGTATTGTGGTTTCCACAAAATTCAAGGCCATGACACTAGGACTTGCCACGATTACAATAATTTCATGCAATGTTTGCCAGAAGAACAAAGACAACTCTTCATAGATATGTTCTTAACAGATTCTGTGACAAACTACGCCAAATACTTTCACAGGGGCAGTTTCCCCTCAAAACGCACCTCTTAAGATCTTCAATGATCCACTTCCAAATCACAATAACAATAATAAATTAAATCCAAATGGGACGAACATAGGTGTAATGACAGGAAATAATGATCACGAAGCCTCAACTTCACTAAATCCACCTGTCGCACCATAATTAGGAAATCAACCACGAAGCAAGATAGTTGGTCTAGTGGAGTTAGATACTGAGCTACACGTAGAAGCCATAACAAGGGCATGACAATATTCTTCTCAACCAAATCCAATCTATCCACTAGAGCCAGATAACATTCAATAAATGTTGGTAAAACCCATAGGTGCTTATGATTTAATTAATGACTTAACAAAGACCTTCTCTCACATCTCCTTTTTGGACTTATTGAAAAATTCTCCTGCCCATAGGGCTGCTCTTTTAGAAGCACTAGGTCTAGGTCATTTAATTAACATCACTCCACCTCCTGAAACACAAGTAAACCATATAGACTTCAATATCTACCCTCTAGGGCAGCCAGATAGGGATACCAAGTTTATATTTGACATAAACAAAAATGCCAACAGATGTTGAAATTACACGCAGAGGCGATCCGGCCTTGCATTTACAGGTGTGGGTTTACAATAATTACATTAAATGCACAATGGTTGATGATGGGGCAGCAGTTAACATTGTCCCCTTCTCTTTCCTTCAAAAGCTAGGATATGGAGAAACAAACTGTTCCACAACAAAAAAATACGCTAAGAGGTTATGACAGCCTTAAAGCTACTTCAATTGGGACTATAATACTACCAGTCACCTTAGGACCCAAGACAATCCTCACCGAGTTTTATATCATAGATCGGGAAACCAACTATAATATGATCCTTGGTCGACCATGGATACATCACATGAAAGCAATCCCTTCTACGTTATTCCAGGAAATAAGATTCTTACACCTAGGAAAGATATTCATAGCAAAAGGTGACCCAAAACCATTCGACATACACCTAGTAGACCTGAAGAAAAGACCAGGCATTCACTCTGAGTTTGAACTCCCAACAAACCAACTTAACAAACCAACTTAACAAACCAATCGACTCAAAACCAGAAGAAAAATTAATACCTACAACAGAACTAGAAATTACGAACCTAGTCAAGGGCATCCCAGCCCTCAATGATGAAGCTAACGTTGTAGAACCAGTGTCATTAGGAACTACTACAAAAATGTCGAGTTACTAGAACAAGATCTACTAATTTTCCTCCCATTAGATTCCACAGGTATGGGATGTACCCTAGGAGTTGGTTCTCTTCCAGCAGAGGAACTTTGCATGGTAGAAGTAACCAAAACAGAAGAAACAGACTCAAAGAATGTCCCAGCATCCATTTTTCCTAGTAAATATTGGACTCTCCACTTTGATGGAGCTAGATGTCATTATGGAGCCAGGGCAGGTGTGATCTTTACTTCTCCTGAGGGAAAGATCCTACCTTTTGCTTTTAAGTTAAATTTTGAATGTACAAACAATGGTGCTGAGTATGAAGCCATCCTCCTTGGCCTCCTCATAGCCAAAAGGATTGGTTTTAATGACATCAGAGTGTTAGGAGACTCACAATTAGTTGCAAACCAAGTCTCTGAAGTATATGAGACTAGAGCTGAGCACTTATAACTCTATAAAACAGCAGTATTAGATCTAAGAAAAGGATTCGACTTCATATCCATTGAGGCAATCCCATGAGAACAAAACCTTCTCGCAGATTCAATAGCAACCTCAGCTTCACATTTTACCCCAAGTAATGAGTTGGAAGATACAAGTTTCAAGGTATCACTTCGTACTGAACCATTGGTGAAGAAAATGTCAACAAACCCTCTTCTAACACATACAGCTGAGAATGAATCTTCTATCTTACATCATGTTGACAGTGATAAAGTCACTCTCGAATATCTAAATACCTATGCAGAGCTACACCTTGCTCACCCTATAGTTGATCTTTCCCTAATACCACACTCCTCTTCCTACTTTGGAAATCCCATGGTAGAGTCTCCTCCACAGAAGGATCTCGATATCTACGAGATAGAAAATGGAGAAATCTTGGAACTACCTCCAGCCCCACCTGAATTTGAAGAAGGTAACGCTTCTTTGATAGAAGAAACCATTGACATAAACATTGGAATGGAGGAAGAACCAAGAATTTTGAAGTTGGGATCCTCGCTAACTCTGGAAGAAATAGAAATACACACCCAAATCCTCAAATAACATCAAAAGGATTTTGCATTTAATTATAAAGAAATGACAGGTATCGCACCACAAGTTATGGTACATAATCTTGTCACTAAACCAGATGCGAAGCCAATTAAACAGAAGTCAAGACCAATGAAGCCAAAAGTGGCTCTCATGGTAAAAGAGGAAGTAGTAAAACTTCTCCAAGTAGGATTCATCAAGCCCGTTGACTATTCACAATGGGTGTCTAATATCGTTCCCATACTCAAAAAGAATGGGAAGATACGCATTTGTATAGACTTTAGGATATTAACAAAGCTTGTCCCAAGGATGACTTCGCATTACCATCCATTGACGTTATCGTTGATGCAACAGCTAGATTTGAACTGTTGTCCCTCATGGATGGGTTCTCAAGGTACAATCAGATTAAAATATCTGAACAAGATCAAGCCAAAACCACATTTATAACTCCCTGGGGAACTTATTGTTATGTTGTCATGCCATTTGGTCTTAAGAACGTCGGTGCTACATATCAGCGGGCAATGACTTATATATTCCATGATCTTATCCATAAAATTGTGGAATCATATGTGGATGACTTATTAGCCAAGGCCAAGAAACGTTGTGATCATCCGGAAGTGCTCTGTATCATCCTCTCACGACTAATTGAGTATGGTGTCACATTAAACCCAGAGAAGTGCATTTTCGGTGTAACAAGAGGCAAACTTCTAGGATACATTATATCTTCATGAGGGATTGATGTTGATCCGGCCAAAATACGGGTTGTTCTCGAAATGATCCCACCTTCAGATGAGTCTAGAATTAGATCATTTCTTGGGAAACTCAGTGCAATCCGAAGGTTCATCCCAGATTTAAGCTTTGTCCATTCATCCAATCAAAAATCTACTCAAGAAAGATTATAGTATCGATTGGAATGAAGATTGCAATGATGCCTTCGAAGTAGTTAAGCGCTTCTTGTTTTCACCACCCACGTTAATGCCTCCCAAGCCAAACCGCCCTTTGATTCTATACTCTCGAGCCACTCATGTCTCGTTGGCCTACATGCTGGCTCAAGAAGACAATGATAAATGAGAACGTGTGATCTATTTCATTAGCCGAACATTGCTCGATTATGAAACACGTTACACACAGGCAGAGAGAGAATGCCTTGCCATAATTTTTGCAACAAAATGTTTGAGACATTACATGTTAAACCAAGAAACAAGGGTCATTGTAAAGATAGACCATTTATGAACATTTCTCACACAAGGATCTTTATCTAAAAAGGTTGGCCATTTCATAACCCTAATGGGAGAATTTGAGTTAACATTCGTAAACCAAAAATCCGTTAAAGGACAAATCATTGCAGACTGGTTAGCTGACAATCCACTAGATGGAGGTGAGCTGGTAGATCTAGACTTTCTTGATGAATGTGTATACTTTGTCGAAACCAGACCCCCCATTTCTACATGTCCCTGGTATACTGATATCATCAATTTTATCATGGACCATACATACCCGGAAAGTGCCACGTCACAAAAAAGAAGGCAGTTACACATTATTACCACTAAATATGTTGTTTTAGACCAAGTGCTCTATCGCAGAGCCTTTGACGGCATGCTTCTAAGATGCGTCGACATAGAAGAATCCAAGAGGATTCTTCATGAATCCCATAGTGGGATATGTGGGGGCCACTTCGGTGGTCATGCCACCACTCGCAAAATACATCAGATGGGTTATTTTTGGCCCACTCTCGAACATGATGCAGTGGAATTTGTACGCAAGTGCCACAAATGTCAAGAATTCTCTCACGAGATTCACATGCCAGCACAATCCCTGCAACCAATAGCGACTCTGTGGCCCTTCTCCACTTGGGGTCTAGACTTAATAGGGAAATTCTCTCCCTCATCAACTGATGGCCATAATTTTATAATCACAACCACGGAATATTTTACCAAATGGGTGGAGGCCATGCCTCTCACCACTGTACCAGGTTCAGTGATTGCCAAATTCATTTTGAACCAAATTATCTGCAGGTATGGTGTCCCACAAGTCATTATCTCAGATAATGGCATGTCCTTTAAGAACGAAGAGGTTCGTGAGTTATGTAGCAAGTTCAAGATAAACCATCACACAGCCTCTCTTTACTACCCTCAAGCCAATGGGCAGGCTGAAGCGACAAACAAAATGTTGAAAGCTATTCTCCTCAAAACAGTAAAGGAAAACAAATGAGATTGGCATTTAAAATTATATCTGGCCTTGTGGGCCCACCGAACCTCAATAAGAACACCAACAGGAGCAACTCCTTTCTCGCTGGTATTTAGAGAAGAAGTAGTTCTCCCACTTGAGGTTGAAATACCCAGTCTCCACATCTCATTACAAGGGATTCTGGATGAAGAAGCTTATAGGGAGGCACGCCTCTCCCAACTAGAAAGCCTAGATGAGGCCAGATTAAATGCCACACAATGACATAGAGCCTATGTTGACCGGATGTGCCGGCAGTATAACAAAAAATTCTATGAGCAAGAAATATATGAAGGAGATCTAGTTCTAAGACTAGACAGTCATATTGATAAGAAAATCGGCGAAGCAAGAAAGTTCCGGCCCAAATGGTTGGGCCCATACCGAGTCATGAAGGACTACAGAAATGGTGTGTATCTCTTGTGCACACTAGAAGGTGAGGAATTTGGTGAAATTGTCAATTCCTTGCACCTTAAGCAGTTTTACGCATAAAATGTCAAAGTCATCACTAGTACATTATAGCTACCTACATTGCATTAGTCTTTTAGCTGCTTCATTCTGTCCATTTCATAAATATGATAGTTCAAGAGCTTAATCTTAAAAAACTATAAGAAATTTCTGAAGATATTTGCAAAGATATTCATATCACATCTCTTCAAACATCATAAAATATTTTCAAATCTTCTCATCAATTTCGACAGACAAACATTGATGGAAACCATACCAAGACCTACATACTTGGCTTTGTTATTTCTTTCTACTAGGTAAAGTTGTCCTTAGCTACGGTCTGTTCTGGAAGCTTTTTGGTGTCACATCTATCCCTCTTAAACACTCTTGGAACAAAAGGATATCCCAAAGTCATGGATCAAAAATGTCAAAATCAAATGAAATCAAAAGCACCAAGCAAACAAAATATTTTATTTTACACACTTCTTTGCCCCATCAACCTTCAGTGATGAGCCCACATCTCTTACCGGTGATGTTAGGTTGGGAAAGGAAAGAAGTGCCCTTACTCGCCTGTATCTTGCCTTTGGTGACAAACCCATGCTTCTTACTAGTAGCGTGAGGCAGGGTGTGGGGGGTCCAGTCATAGAAACTAACAAATCTTGATATGCTAAAAACACAAGTCAAATGATGTTAAGAGAAATCAAATATCCAAACATCCAAATTCCAAGGAGATCAAAACCTCAAAACTAGATTTTGTCAACTAGGTTGCCATTTATGAATCTAAGTCTAGATAAACTGAAAAGTAAGTGGCCTTCTAAGCTTGGTAGTAGTTCTGAGTAGGGTGGGTGTGTAGGTCCAAATCTAGTTCTTCTTCTTGGTTTGTCTGTCTCTCATCATTCCATTCAATCAAACTCATACAACTTGTCCCCTTCTTAATTATTGGTGTTGAGCCCTCGCATCTTACTAGTTGCGTGGATTTGGGATTGGGGAAAGTTCATCTCTTTATCACTATGCATTCATCATGTTCTGCCAATATAAGAAGGAATCACAAGCATTTCCTAAAGATTTCAAAAGTTCAGTACTACCATATTTTATTATCATCTCATATCAACACTACAAAAAATATATAAAGTAAAACATTCTATTTACTATCATTTGTTGTCCATTGCATACATTTCGGAAACATGAAAAGCAAATATTCTAAAAAACATCTAAAAACACATTTAGAAAATGAGTCAAAAAATTCAAGATACCAAGAGTCTAGATTTATATATATATATATATATATATAATACAAATCAGGTTTCATGTATAATGCCATCATGCACTAGGCATGGTCAAAACGATCAATGAGCCCAAAAAGTACAAAAATAATCATATAAACAACCTAACAAAGGTCACTACAAAAATATCCAAGTGGCCTCTCAATCCCTATGGGATCCCTCAGAAGGCGCATGATCACATCTAGGACTCCAGCTACGCCAGCACTCTGATTGTAATGAGGGCTCGCGGTCCCAAACACTAGTTGTAGCTTCACTATGAGAGTGGCTCCTCCTCATCAGATGTTTTGCAGTCCTATACCTAGCTAACTCGGTACGGAGGGAAGTCACCATCTTGGCCACATGCCAGACAGGGGAAAAAACATCGGTATGCCTACCAACTGTTGAAGGCTCCCCTGCATCCACGGATAGCTCAGCATGAGTCTTCTCCATGGGGAGCATCATGGTATCAGTACATACCCAACGAATCAAGTCTCGCCACTCATTAGTAGTCTCTGCAAGAAAAGGAGAAAACAAATTAGAAAATGATCAAAAAGTGAAACAAAGGATGAACAAAAAGAGAGATAGAAACTAAGGCAACCCTAGCTAAAAACAAATATCAAAAGAAGAGTGACAACTCACTCGGATCTCTGGGCCTCCAAGAAGGATCTCTAGGATCCGCGCCTGCCACAAATGCCACTACTGACTGATGTCCTCCTCCTATGTCTGGGACAACATGGCATCCTACCAAGGACTCCTCCTCTCCACCTAGGTCCTGAGAAAGTAACTCCTCTGAGACTAGAGTCACCCTCTCCGTGCTCTGCTCCGCCCTCTCAGCCTGTAGGATCTCCTGAGTGTCATGCCACTCGGGAATGCTATCCTCTTCCCCACCTGACTTGCTGATCTCCATGTCCTCGGTCTCCTCCTCCATCTCTCCCCCTGTGAACTCCTCAGACTTAGAGTCTATATCAATGGGGTCATCACTACTATGGGCAGGACCGGCGGTAATCCGAAGTAAAGGTGCCTGAGGAGCACCAACTCTCTCTCGAGCACGTACCACCCTCCTGGCTGTAATAGGGATGCCAGGAGTAACAACAGTCCAACCCCAGCCTCTAGGACCTCCCCTAGCCTCCCGAAATGATATGAACACTGGCACCACTGGGGGAAGCATGTCAATGTAAGCAAGGCAAACTGCTGAGGCACTCGATCAAAGGGGTGTGTCTCTACCTTCCCTGTCCTGTCCACAAGCTGTCCTGTAGTAGAGTAGGAAATCAAAGTAAAGGTCTCCTCGCCCCACAACCCCGCCATGGCCTGATAAGGTGTGGCCTCCATATCCTCAGTAGTCAGGGAAGCAACTGGCTAGTGGGGTGCTCTAAGCACCATCATCTCTATCCATCTAGCTGCCCTCACGGCCCTGGGATCCTCCACCTCTATGCCTCTCCCATAAGGGATGATGCACTCATAGACCCAGCTCATAACTAAGGTCAGATGGCTCAGCGACTGTCCCTATAATTGAACCACCCTGTATAAGTCGTGATAGGTGGTCCCAAGTATATCGGCTCCCTAGGCATAAATCCTGACCATGTGCCTTAATCTATGTGCGATGATGGGGGCCCAGCAGTAGAGCAAAGTATCCCCTCCCTTGTCCCTGATCAATCTCGAAGCAAGGATGCCCATAATGGCCTGACGGATCAGAGGGATGGGCAAGCCAGGAATAGAACGGACCTTCACCCCCTTCTTCAAACCAGTAGAGACAACTGTGTCTCCCATATAGGTGGCCCACTGAGTCACCTGAGCTCTGGATACTACTGTATCAAATGAAAGTCTCCTCCCAATAATCAGGACTCCCAAAATGTGGTAGACATCCTCTAGGGTGATAGTCCACTCACCCCTAACACCTGGAAATCAGAAGGTGTTTCGATCTGCATCCCAATAAGAAAATAAGTCACATAATATGTGACTGGCAGGTGCAACGTGGGGGACCCGTGCAATCCTCAATATGCCTGCCCTCTGGAGAGTATCCTACTCAGCCTGAGAGAGTGCATCTAACACTGCTGGAAGCCAATCACACTCCCTCTCTCGGCTCCATCTAATGTACTCTTCCTTCTTCTGTAAAACACCCAAAAACATGCAAAAAGAAGCAAGTTAGTGCCAAGATTACATTGGAAAAATCATTAAAGCAAGTAAGAATACTAAAAATTCAAAAATAAACTTAAACTAGTGTTGTTTTAACACTCTGTAGAGAACCGCCGCCCTGAGCAGGTTGGTGGTTCCGTAACCACCACCTTAAAAGGCGGCGGTCCTGTAACCACCGCCCTGCTCAGGGCGGCGGTCCTATCCCGATGACTACAAACGGGTCGCATGCCCTAAAAATGCTTTAAAATACAAAAAAATTGACCGTTTTAGCTAAAACAAAAGCCTACCCATTAGGCGACCCCCTAAGAGACACATTTAAAATTGACATTTCTAAAAATAACCCCCCCACAACAAAGTTTTCATCATTTTTACATTTTGGGTGCAAAAACGTTAAATCAAGAAGAACTAACCTGGGATCTCGTGGGTCGAGGTTCTGCTCGCGGAGGCATGATCGCTATCTCGATACGAATGTTTTGACTATACTCTCGTTGAAAACCGTCACCGTGGGTCCCAGAGCTCAAAAACTATCAAATCAACACATGCAAATGAATAGGAAAATGGTCCCGTTTTATATATATATATATATATATATATATATATATATATATATATATATATATGGTGTTTTGACTCATTTTGAATGCCCCTTTCGCAGGTTTAGAGCGCCGACGGAGGTAAGTTCTCATCCCCACGCAAATGGTAAGTCCTCATTTCATACTAATTTAGTATTTATCTTTTGATTTATTTTATCTATCTGCACTTGAGTCCTCTTTCCATTTTGCAGGTAGCAGGAACTCGGATGGTGACATTTTGACACACAGGCGTGTCAGGTATAATTTCTAGCTTCCCATTTTGGGACCGCCATACTCGGACCCACCATTTTATGCCTCTTCATGGTTAAAACGCTTCTCCGAGGGGGCAATATGTACGTACCCAAAATTGTAGGGTACCGTACTGCCGGAACGATGTCACACATGCCCCAATGATGATACAGGTCACCTCGCAAGGTGTTCGGGATCCAGAGAAGCTCATGAAGTATATGTTAACATCCCAAATGCTTTATCCAAGTTCCTTGTGCTTTGTTTTATTCCTCTGCCTTTCTTTTCTAAGCTTTTTGTCCTTCAGTGACGAAACCGCCGCCCTGACAGGGCGGTGGTCTCATGACCGTTAGTGCCACCCTGCCAAGGTGGCGGTCCTATAACCACTGCCCTTCTTAGGGTGGTCCTTCACGCATTTTCCAGCATGCTCCTTTGATCGCGACTTGCGTAATTTTTCAACTTTCACCAGCTTTTCTCAACCACCTTAGCTCGTATTAATGTTTTATGTTCCCTGGAATAGTGTTTCTTCATTGTTTAATGGTAAAAGAGTTCTAATGGGAATTACCTTTGGGTGAATGTGAAATCTATAAATAGCCAGCTTGTTTTCAAGCAAATGGCCCCTCAACTTCTCATTTCCATTGTTTAGTCTTTCAATTTCTTGTTTAGAGCTCATTTTGTTTTCATGTTTGCATCCATGCTAGTTTTCCTTTGCTGTTGGAAGCCATTCAATCTTCTTGCTTCAGTCTTGTTCATTGTTGTTCATACAAATTAGTTTAGAGCAGAGTAGTGTCATTTGTAGATTGAATCCATTAGAGTTACAGGTTGTGTTCTTCACAGAAGGTAGATTCTAGAATCTCTCGGTACACTTGTGTTGTATTCCCGTAATAAATCCCGCTAGGAATTGCATACGCCAAGCTCTGTCACTTGCGTTATCCCTCTCCTACTCACATTATATTCGGTCTATATCCAAAGCTTGCCATTGTTCAAAATACCTTTTCTGTTGATGCTAGCATATACATGCTCTTCTGGACTCACGTGAACACGAAGGAACGAGGAGATCATTCTGAGGGGACAAAATCATACACTACTGGATTCGCCACTGTTCTGTAAATTCCAGGTTTTATCTGTCAAAGTTCTAGTTAAAACATATCAAATAGAGTAGTGAAATATTTCATTTCAGTTAAGTTTCATTTTCGATATTGCCAGGGAAGCTGTGGGGATTGATAGTTTCTGAGAAACTATGATTCATTCCTCACTTCTGAGGTAGGATCGAGAATCTTTCAATTAAGTTAATCAGCTATCTAGTTATTTAGGATAAACTCACAACTGCACAGGCAAGTAGCTACACCGGGCTACCTTGCTTGTTTTAATTTTGTTATTAGATTAGTTGTCATTTTCTGAATGTATTAGATTAGTTTCTCTTTCAATTCTATTCAAAATTCTATCAAAAATACAAAAATAGAGGAATATATATATATGTTGTAGATATATCTTGCATAATTAGTTTATTTCATTTCAGTTAGGCTTATATTGATCTTGTATGACAATCACGGGACCTAGGGAGCCCAGGGAATACGTTTTTGAGCCAATCGTGCCTCAACCAAATATTGTTGCAGCAATAACTGACATAGACCAAAATCTCAGAATTCAGGTCTTCCGAACAACCATAGACCTACAAGAAATCAGCACACAGTTAAGAGGATTAAACATAGAAGACGACAAAGCACACACGTTCTAGTCAAATCAGCCAAATTATAGACTGCCTTGATAGATATCCATATGACTATAGAAGGACCTGAAAGAGAGAAAACATTCGGTTTTGATCCACTAGTCCCATAGCCAGACGCAGGAGACCTCCTCGTTGATATAGACACTAGCTTACGTATCCAAGTTGCCAGAACACCTGTTAGGTACTCCGAGAAAATCGTGCAACTTCTAGTTCTAAACGTAGAGGCTGAAAAGGCATACGACTACTGGATACTCAGAATCAGGGGTTGACTCTTCATATGACCATAGGAGGTCCACAACAACCACGAACTTACGGTTGTGATCCACAGGTCCCACAACCCAACGGGCCTACAAATCAATCCAATGTTGATGCTGGTTTGTGAACATTAGTATTTAGGTCCTCTCCACTCCCACCAGACATCATCACACAACTATCATTATTAAACGTAACAGCCAACCAAGCTAAAGATTTCTGGACTAGACCAGAGAATCATCCATAAAGCACCAAAAGATCCACTACACATTTAGCCATTCCATTTTCATGACCTTGTCAGGAGATATATACGAAGCACCCACAGGTCATCTTCCACGTATTCCATAACCCATAGATTGGATCACGATAGAGCTTGATATTGATTGGAGCCTTTGAGCAGCTATCCTCACCGAACGATCTATCACACCGGTTCAGGTTAGGAGGGCCTTCTTTGCCTTAGATTCGTAGATCCCGCTATTGTGTGTTGAAGACATAAGATTACCTAACTAGCTTATCTACATCCCGCATGTATTCCATCCCCACCGGCTGTCTCGGCACGACCTCGGGAGGTCAGGTGCGAGGAAGAGTTACTTGTAGATTCTCATGCTTGCATGTCACTTTTCCATTGGGATAGATTCAGGTGATGAAACCAAGATCACAACTTTGAGTTTTCAAGGTAAATCAACTCTTTCAATTTCCAACAGTAGTACTTCAATTGTTACATCTTCTTCTAGTAAACAAACTATACATGATGATAAGAAAAGGAATGAGATTTTCCACATTAGATTAATTTCAAAACATACAAAAATTGATACTATTTTTTATAGTGGATCTCAAGCCAACCTAATTTCTAAGGAGGTTGTTAAGAAATTAGGACTCAAAACTAAACCACATTCTAAGCCTTATCCTTTGGGCTAGGTTTTTGATGATGCAAAACTGCAGGTAACTAAAACTTTTACTTTCAAATTTTCCATTACAGACAAGTTTATAGATGAGGTTGAATTAGATGTAGTTCCTTTGGATATTTGTGGGGTGGTTTTGGGAATTCCTTACTTGTATGATCGTAAAGCAGTCTTCTATAGGGAAGAAAATAAATAGTTTCTTATAAAGGATGGAATTGAGTTTATTCTTAGAGATCACCGTGTAAAGAATAATCTATCCTTGGTGACTGCAGGTCATATGAAAAGGCTTGTAAACTCAAGCAAAAGTTTTGTGCTCATGGTGGTCAAAGCCAAAGAGAAAGAACATGAGATGGATTTTGAGGATTGTGATCCAAAACATAAGAATGAATTATTAAAATTGTTTCTAATTTTAATGATGTTTTTCAAGATCCACAAGGTCTGCCTCTCAAAAGAGGGGTTCAACATGAGATATAGTTGCTTCAGGATGCACCTCTTCCCAATATCAGAATGTATAGGTTATTAGTAGTAGACAATGAGGAAATCAAGAGACAGGTAATGGAACTTTTGGCTCAAGGTATAATTCACCCAAGTACATCCCCATGTGGATCACCAATTATATTGGTTCCTAAGAAGGATGGAACTTCGAGAATGTGTCTTGATTTCTGTGATTTAAACAAGATCACAGTAAAGAATCATTACCCTCTTCCTAGAATAGATGATTTACTTTATCAATTAAATAATGCAATTTATTTCACTAAGTTAGATTTAAGAAGTGGTTATCACCAAGTAAGAATTGCAAAAGGTGATGTTTGGAAAATTACTTTTAAAATGAAACAGGGATTATTTGAATGATTAGTGATGCCTTTTGGTTTGTGCAATGCACTGGCAACATTCATGAGAGTCATGAATGATATATTTAGACCATTCATTGATGATTTCATTATTGTCTACTTAGATGATATTCTTGTATTTAGTAATTCATGTGATGAACATGTTAAACACATCCATAAAGTTCTAGATGCATTAAGGAGAGAAAATTGTATTTGAAGATGTCAGAATGTGAATTTGGGAACACATCTTTAATTTACTTGGGTTATGTCGTAGGAAATGGAGAATTGAGAATTAATCTAGCAAAAATAGAGGTTATTTTAAGTTGTCCTAGACCCACTAATGTGACGGAAGTTAGAAGTTTTCTAGGTGCAGTTCAATATTGGAGAAAATTTATTGCTAACTTCTCATATATTGCATCTCCTTTGCATGCTTTGACAATTTTTAAATAGGTCTTTCAGTGGCGAGGAAAACAACAGAAAACCTTTGATACCCTGAAAGAGAAAATAAGTACTGCTCTAATCTTGGCACTTCCAGATTTGTAGCATTCATTTTAAATTGAGACATATGCTAGTGACTATGCAATGGGGGCAGTTTTTATGTAGAACAAATGACCAGTGTGTTACCATTTAGAAACCTTCACAAGTGCAGTAAGAAATTATCCATCTTATGATAAAGAGTTGTATGCTTTGGTGTAGAGTGTAAAAAAAGGAAGCGTTACTTAGTGGGCAAGGAAACAACCATACATACCAATCATCAGTCCCTTCAGCATTTGCAAACATAAACAAAGCTACAACAATCTAAACATTTCCGTTGGATAGGATTCTGCAGCATTTTCATCTTGTGATCAGGTATAAAAAATGGTATACAAAACAAGGTTGCAGACATGTTATCTAGACCTCCAGTAGTAGTTCCATCTATTCTTGTACAACATAGTTCTTTGGCTCATCTTAGTTATAAGGAACAATATGTTGATGATGTAGAATTTAAAGAAGTGTTTGAGGATCTAATAAGTGGGAAACAATTAGGAGAAAAGGATTATAATTTGCATGATGGATTGTTATATCATTTTGGTAAAATTTGCATTCCATAAAATGAACGTGTGCACATGATTAGGGAAGCACATACTTCTCTTATTCCTAGGCATTTTGGTGTTAGTAAGATAATTGCACATTTACAGAAATATTGTTATTGGCCTAGAATGCAGGAACATGTAACCAGGTATATTAACGGTTGTGTTCTTTGTGCCAAAAGCAAGCCAAGTAACAGGAAATTAGGACTTTACACTCCTCTTCCTATTCCAACAAGGCCTTAGGAAAGTGTTTCCATGGACTTTGTAAGGGGGCTTTCCCATGAAACAGAAGAAACATGATTACCTATATGTGGTAATGGACAGATTTAGCAAAATGTGTGTGTTGGTTCCATGTACTAAAAAGGTAACTGGTGAGGGAACTGCACATTTATTTTTTCAGTTTGTTTGCGTTTATTTTGGTTTTCCTACTTCAATTATATTTGATCAGGATTCTAGATTTCTTGGGGAATATTTTCCATCATTTTGGGGATTAATGGACACAAAACTAAAAAATAGCATGACTTTTCATCCATAGACCGATGGTCAAACAAAGGTTATAAGCCACACAGTGGTACAGTTACTTAGGGACTACTGTAGCAAACATCCTAAATTATGGGATGAACATCTTAATTATGTGCAACATGCTTATAATCATGCCTTACATTCTTATACTTTGAAGTCTCCATTTGAGACTTGTTATGGATATCTTCCTAATTCTCCTTTAGATGTATATTATGGACAATAAATTGTTGTTAATGGTTCAAGTGATTCTGACAAGGCTAAAATATTTGTGCAGAGAATACAACAAGCTCATTAGTATGTTCATGAACAATTGGAGAAAAATCAGGCTAAGTACAAAGGTAGACATGATAAACATAGAATTGATCACAAGTTCAAAGTTGGTGATTCAGTTTGGCATCACATCAACAAGGTTGACAGGTGAAGGTAAAAAATTGAAACCTATATAGTATGGTTCGTTCCAAATAATGGAAAAAATTGGTAATAATGCTTTCCGGTTAGATTTACCTCCATATATGTAAATCTACTCAGTTGTAAATGTTCAGAATTTAAGATTTTATGAACTTCCTATGATTGTTGATCATGAGGATGCTAACATAATGCCTTCCATTGATGATTTTACTCTTGAGTATCTTGATGAGTTGTAGGAAGACATCATTTTGGAAAAGAAGGTAAGAACTTCGTGAAGGGGTGACATTGAGTATCTTCGTGTTGGGTTCAAAGGCATGCATCCAAACAATGCAAAATGGATGGAAACTAGGAAGGTGGGGGAGAAATAGCATCACTTAATCACCAATTAAGTTGAATTTTGGGGTCCAAAAGTTTCTCAGTGGGGAGGAATGATCTAGGGGATCCTCACCGAGAAACACTGATCTATGATCTTCTCAAAATCATTTTTAGTGAGTTTTATGGCATGGAGAAAAATTAGATGATTCCGACGATATCTTGTTTGCAGGAAACAGAGCTCGTTTGTAAAATTTATGGCCCACTGAAATTTTCAAGCAAATGGTAAATTTTGGGAGTGCATGCAGGTTAGACGTGTGCACACTCGCTAAGTGGACCAATGTGATTGTGACACATGTAAAATGTGTGTGACAAAGAAAAAGGTGTTTTGGAACACCGGTCTTCGACACTTGGTGACAGACAAGTGGGCCCCACTATTTATTGGTTGGGGGCATTATACATTATATTAAATGTCACACATAATAATCTAAACTTATCTCCACATTATTAAGCAACCTTATCTCCCCCACATTCTTAGTAATGCAAACAATCCATGTCATTTATTAAATGTGCTAAACATAGCCACTTTAATAGTCAAAACGCCTAAAATTAGGCCCACCACCCAACATGGAGGGATTCACATGGCTTTAAGCCACTTAATAGTCATTTTCAAATGGTATTTAAACCATTTTCCATGCCAACTCCCTATAAATGTGGGATTAACCCCCAATACAGAAATACAAGGCGCCTTATATGGGATTTGAACCCAACACTTTTTTTTGTAAAAGGTAGGTGCCCAACTATTACGTCCAGAGGTGAGAAACATTACAAAAGTGGGTCTATTCTATATGAAGTTATATTATTAAGTGATTGCGATATTTTTTTGCCCATAACTTGAGCTAGAGAAGGAATTTTGAGATGAAGTAAAAATTTACTCCTGTTATTTTAGGAAGAGGAACATGATGAGAGATTATATTCTTAAAGAAAATTATATATCAATTTATTTTCAATATTTTAATAGATCGGTCCCATTCAACCAGACCCGGAGACGTAGGCCATAAGAGACGAAATCCATTATTAACCCCTGTGTCAATTTTTTGGTGAATCATCTCTGTATTTTCTGATTTTACACAATAGTTTCAGTTTTATTTCCTTTATTAAAAATACAAAAAGGTTATAATAGTCAATTATTTAATCGAAATTCAATACAAAGAAAAAATTTTTGTGTGAACAATTGCTAGTTAAAATTGACTTTCATATCAATGAAAACTTGAAATACTTCGTAGAGAAAAGGATATCATCTAAGGAACAAAAAAAATGGATCACTAAGATGTTGGGATATGACTTTAAGATCATTTGAAAAAAGGAAAATAAAATGTGGTATTTGATGCACTATTTAGGAGAGACGAGTCCACATAAACATTGTTATATGTTATGTCCATATTAGAAGAAGATTTGGTAGATCAGGCAAGATCAAAATGGCAAAATGACATAGAGACCCATATTCTCATTCAAAATATCTAACAGGATCTGAGCATTTTGGATAAATTTGTATAGGAGGAATCATTATGTTATACCCTGACCAGTTATACTTATTCAAAAAATCTACCCTTAAGAGTTAGGTTCTCCTAGAGCTCCATGCTTCTCTAGTAGGTGGCCATCATGGATTCCTAGAAAATTATCGCAAAATTAAGAAAGATTTATTCTAAGGGGGGTTGAAAGGAGATGTCCAAAATTATTTGGTAGAATGGTTGGTGTGTCAGTGTAAAAAAAGTGAAACTATTAAGTCTCTACACCTTTTGTAGCCTTTATCTATTCCTAGTGAGTGGTGGGAAAAGGTTTTCATGGATTTCATTGTTACCCAATTTGGCCCCTTGGACGAAATTGGACAAACGATTCCCCACACAGAAAAAAATGAGGGATCGATTCAGCCAGGGGAGATCACATTTCGGGATTGTCCAAACAAGTTGAAGAGGGTCGAGCACATTGCAGAGGAGTTCAGGAAATGAAGAAGCTCTGAAGTCCAAAATTTGGACTTCAGAGGTGAGAGCATTTAAAGGTAGGCCTAAGTGTAAAATGGTGAAACTCAGAGACAAGGAGAAAAAATCTCCAAAAATCAGAGCTCAACGCATAAATGGCAGGTCAATCTTGGAGTTTCGGAGTATTGGGAGCTCACGGTGAATAGTGTCACGCAGGAGGGAGAAAAGTTTGAAACTCGAAGTCCAAATTTCAGACTTCGGGCTTTCAGGAGTTCAGAGTTTGTAGTTGGTTCAAATGGATGAACAACCCCAAAATCCCAAAACCCCGAAATCCTGAAACCACTTACATTTATTACAGTATGGCACCTTCATCTTCAGATGGCCATAACTTTTGACTGGGATCTCGTATTTGCACGAAACTGGACTTTTTGGAAAGATCTTAGTGTCCTCTACACAACTAGGACTATTTTTATTAATTTTAGTGAGGCTAAGCATTTAAAAATGAGGAAATATAGTCCTCCATTTTAGAGGGGGTTTCCAAATTTCTCACCTACCAAAATGATGAGGTATGGGTTTCCTTTCTTCTCCAACAAGGGAAATTACATGGAGGCATGGGTTTTGTAGTGGAACCCATCATTGTTGTAAGATATTTTAATGCATTTTGAGTGGTTGAAACAATATTTCAAATTCCTTCTCTCTCCCTTCTCTCATTCTTCCTATATATTGTAAGGAGGGGCTCATTACAAAAGGTAGGATAACCTTGCTTTGCACCCTCCCTTCTTCTCTTTTCTGTAAGTGAATTTGTGGAGTTCAAACCTCTCATTTAAGTTGTAATGTAAATTAGCACCTCTTGGCCATCGTAATGCACTATATCAAATATGTGGAGCAATAATATAAGTATGTGACTGAACTTAAACCCTCTCTTGTGTTCATTATATTCTCTTGATCTCTCATTGTTATTTTGGTTAGTTGTGCATGTTAAATTGTGTTGCATATTTAATGGTAAATGAATTGATAGAAATTGGTTGACTTGTGGTGTGTATTCATCCCCTTCAAACTTATTGGTTTTCATCTCCATCCAAAGTAGGTGTCCAACATTCCTTTTGGTGCATCACCTCCTATAGATTACGTTTAATTTCTTGTAATCTTTCCAACCCTGTCTCCTTGGAAAGTTAGAGTAGATTTTAGGATATATCCTCTAAAATTTGAAAGTGTGTATCAAAATAGAGGAATATGATCTGACCTTCATACGGAGAGCTTTCCCGATCGCAAAGTCCCACACTTTGGGAAAACCTCCATGTTATGCAATCACACTAACAGTTTTAATCTATCGAGTTGCAAACAATCAGGGGTTCTGTGATTACACATCAACATTCATCACATGATTGCCTAAATTTGAGGGGGAAAGTGTGATTATGGTGATTGTGGATATACACACAAAATATGCTCATTTTTGTGCCTTGTCACATCCATTTACAAGTACAATTGGCATATCTTTTATGGATATAATTTGAAAGTTACATGGAACTCCTAAGCTTATAGTCAATGATTGTGATCCTATATTTACTAGCAATTTTTGGACCAAATTATTCTCATGTTTGGGTACTCAATTGGCTCATAGTTCATCATATCATCCCCAATCATATGGAAAAACTAGGCTAGTAAACAAATTTTTAGAGGGGTATCTACGATGCTTTGCTTCAAATAAGTAGGGGAGATGGGTAAAGTGGCTACCATTTGCAAAATGGTGGTATAACACTTCATTTTATACTTCATCCAAAATTTCCCCATTCTTGGCATTTTATGGTTACCATCCACCGTCCCTCACTTCCAACTTAAGGGTCTAGCCTCGAGTAAGATTACTTGAAGAGCACATTCAACACCGACTGGAGGTTCTCTCTAGCCTTAAAGATAAATTGGCAATGACACAAAACCACATGAAAAAAAAAAGTTGATTAACACAACAGTGAGTGAAGCTTTGAAGTTGGAGACTTTTTTTTGTATGTTTGCAACCATATAAGTAACTGTTTATGAAATAATAGAAAAATGATAACAAGTTTTCACCCAATTACTATTGCCCTTATCAAGTGTTGTAAAAAATTGGCGGTGTGGCATATAAGTTGGAGCTTATTTAATCAACCAAAATACATCTAGTTTTCCATGTTTCTTTCTTGAATAAGGTCATTAGGAAGAAGGTGTCTTCTTAGTCATTGTTACCCCAACTTGATGAGGAGGGACACATCATCTTGGAGCTTGAAGGAATCATACAAACACACACTAATAAGTTAAAGACAAGGGTCATCACTGAGTAAACGATCAAATGTAAGAATATAGATATTGAAGATGCAACATGGGAAGATAAAGCATTCTGACAACAACATCTAGAGATTACCAATATTGGGGGCTTGATTTGAAGGGTAGAGGCATGCTACACCATTATCCCTAGGTCTTATATCGGGATATGGATAACCGACCTATGGCTAACATAATCTATCATCATGTCATATCATATTCATTTATGTTTTCATATGCTTAGTGGGCCGACCTTAGTGCATTTCATAACATAATAGGGGTATATATAGGAGTTAGAGAGTAGTAGATGATATCATATTGAGCACTTGAGTCTTATTGTATGGTTTGAAGGTTTCCCCCTTGAAGTGGCTAGTTTATTCTACTTGTAAATTGTGATCATTTCTTTATTTTTGGTGTTCCTTGGTGTTATATTGCTACCGATATTCAGATCTATCTAAGTAATTTCATTACATGTATTTCTTATTTAAAAAATCATTTTATCAAGTTTAATTACTTCATGAGTTGGTCTTAACACCCTAGGTCAACCTTATAAAAAATTATATCTCGTTGAATCATATAAATATAAATTAAATCCTCTCACTTTGCATTTTCAAAAGCTTCTCTATCAATATCTATCAAATCTAAAGCAAACTTCCTTAATCTTCCCTAATTAAAAAGTAGACATTAGGAGTAACCTCTATACAAGTCTGAAGCACTCAAAATTAGGTTAAGAACAAAACAAATTCAGCCAACAACATTTCAAGCTAAGTCAAATCATTCCAAGCCAAGCCAAACTATCAACATCAAGTGTTCAAGAGCTAAATTTGTAGTTACATTCATCAAGTTGCATCAAATCAATTTCACTTCCAATAGGTTGAGAGCTATGTGGGTTTGATTCATCTTCGGAGTAGTGCGATGTAGGTAGTGTGGGGGTGACACAATCCAAATTGTTGAGCCCTTTCAAAGGTATTTCAAGAGAGCTAGGGTTTGGAGGTAAGGATTATAATTTTAGGAGCTTCCACACATCTTCTGAGCTTGTGATCACACAGAGTTGTTTATCTATATATTGGACATGCTCTAATAGTCAAAGTCAAATAAAACATCATGGGATAGAACCGTGGAAGTTGGATAGAAGTGTGGTATGCTAGTGTCCAAAACAAGCGTCGTTAGTGTCCCTAAGGGTTTGGACAATCTATTTTAGAGATAAAACACTTCTAGATTCCTTCCATCCTGTTTCACCCGGTTCCAGATCTAGACTAGCCTAAGAAGTAACAGTAAAGCTAAGTGCGCTCGTCTTCAAGTGTCGATTTTTATATTTAACATATGCCCTAATTAGATCCAATATCTTAATTCTTTTATTGTACATTAAAATTTGAATGTTAAATTTTTTTTTTATATTAATACGATTATAGACAACCTCTAGATTTTAAACTTAAATTTGGGTTTTAATCAACGCTTTTAAAGTCTAAGGTTAAATCAATCACACCTTATGACCATAAAGAATAGTTCATCTATTTAACCCTAGTTATCCTCTTTCACATTCTAATGATTATAAGTTCAATTATCAAATCTTCATAAATTCTTAGGAGTGTTTATGATTTTCTTTGTTATAGTTCTGAATTATTTCATTTGGTAATATGTTAGATTAGATTAAAAACTTAAATTTTGTTCTTACACGATGATGATATATGGTCTAATGATTGTTTGGTCTCTCTAAATTTTTTATAATTACTACATGATTGTTTCTTTACAAAATGTTGAATTCACTTAATGCTAAATGAGTTACAAGGCTTGTGTATTTCTAGAGAGATTGGATTTAAATTAAGACCTTATTAGTGCCCAAACTGATATCAAATGGTTAAAAAGTGAAAAAATATGGGACAAAGGGGACACATATAATCTAGCCACAAACACACCACAATGGGCAACACAAGCAGAAGAAGAGTGTGTTTGGTATTCCTAACAAACCTTGGAGTGTCACCCATTTCCATGACACAAATCATAACGGTATGGGGAAACATATGAGAAAAATATACATGAAGGGGGCTTAGAGAAAATGTAGGGACAATCAAAAGTCAATAAGCGTACTAGTAACACTTAATTTATACAAATGATAAACAAATACACAAACACCCTAAAATATATAATTTAGTGACTTATAAATATGTAAGTGTCGTCCAATACATCTATCTAAAATATGTGTATTTGAAAAATATTGAGGGATATCAACCTTAAGGCCCTTATCTTGGGTTTTTACCATGTCACAATTATTCATAACTTCATTACCTTCTTCTCAAAATTCTCATTAGATGGTGACTAATGGTGAAAAAATAATTTTGGAGAAAAAATAGTTTCAAGCTCCATTGTATAGCCATACTATTACTGGTTTCAAAAAAATTTCCCTTCCCCTTCCCTTGAATTACACTTGTAGAACGCCTCTCGACATAATATACACAATTACTCTCTAATTTAAAATTATTAGTAAATACAATGAAATCTCACTAAATTATAAGCTACATAAACATATGGCCCGTTTACAAAATTTAAATCACAACTGTTCGCCGGTTTTTATGTTTATCGATGAAGTTTTCATATTGCCCCGCGAATTCGTTTTCACAATAGCCATGGATATATACTCCCCGATAATCATCTATCCCATCTGCATTTAGTTGTGTTTGGCCTATCCTTGTGCGGTTTTCGAGTTTTACTATTGGAACTTAACAGACTTAATAATCGACCTGCCCGTCCTCACAGAGTATTGGATGGGCAAGACATAGAGGCTCTTCCTATGTTTTTGTATTCAGCTTCAGCAGCACAAAGCTTCAAAGACCAGGGGCTCCACTGTGCAATTTCTCGTCTGTATGCTTCCATATTTGTACATGTCTACTAGGTCTGTCGCAACCACATCTGACAAAAATATTCTTTTGATTTTATTGTTGTCAATTCATATGCCTTCTTAATGTTTTCACATTTGGCAGACAAGTTTTTCATGGCAGAAAACTACAACATAAGACAAAAAAATGCCTTTAATTACAATTCACTCTTTGATGAATCTGTGTACACTGTTCCAAGGGTTCATGTTTGGCAAAATCTGTGAAGAATTTGGAAAACTTTGATGATGCACTTTCCAATAGTACCAATCTCTGAGCTGTTTTCATCAAGGACATTTTGTGCAAATCTTACAATATTCGCAGCTAATGAGACCACACCTCCTTGAGGGTTTTTATCAAACATTATGTATGCTGTTTGTATGGATATATATTTGGCCTAAATGTCTTATCATAGCCCTCACACCAACTTCAACAAAATCATCCTTTCGACTATTTTTTTGATGTATTTCCCTAGCATTTTCTAAAGATCTCATTTTGGTACATACATGAAAATTGCTGGCAAAGGATGTTGAGTTTCTAATTACTCCCACCAATTGTATTTGCGTAGAAATCTGCAGGGTCTTTTTCAAAGCCTGCATATCCAGCAATTCTTGCGGTAGCACAACTTACTGAAGAATTTATCTGAAGAGCCTCAAAAACTAATCAAGAACACTTTTTTGTGTGAATCCTCAAACCACTGTTGCATTATGCATATAGTCAAACATTGCCCCTGCCCTGTGTAGTCTTCCACACTCTGCACTCATCTATAAGGGCTGTAAAAACTTCTTGCCAAATTTCATGATATGTATTTTATAATGCACTATCAAGCGTACACACATCATTTAATTTTGGAGATGAGCCATTTAATCTCGAGCATGATAAAGTTTGCATCTTGTTCCTGCTGTGATCAAATAGCTCTGTACCACTCTCTTGGGCTTGAATTGTAGTTAAAGCTTCCCTTGAGATAACAGCTTGAGGTTTATCAAAGCTAAGGCCAAAATAATCCCCGAGTAATTCATAAAGAGAAAAAGGCCAGAAAAAAGAACAATCTGAAGGGGAGGATATGGCTTACAAGATCTGAAGATCTCCATGTTTGGTAGACTGTTTTTAGTATTCCTAAACAGAAAAGCTGTATTATGACTTCTGATCTTGTCAATGTTTTAACCCAAGAAGAAATTAGAATGGTGGCAATATCCTAATTAGGTTAGAAATATAGAGACTAATGTTCAATCAGATTTTATGAATAGATACAATGAAATTCAGA
Organism: Taxus chinensis; assembly: GCA_019776745.2. Lineage (NCBI taxonomy): Eukaryota > Viridiplantae > Streptophyta > Pinopsida > Cupressales > Taxaceae > Taxus > Taxus chinensis. The sequence continues at coordinate 321,456,649 of CM034146.1, forward strand.
TCTGATAGAACATGTAAATGCAATAAAGAAAGATTATTCAATTAAGCATATGCTAAAATATAGTAATTCACAAGAAGATAGATGAATTGGCTTTCTGGATGTCTTGTAGATGATCTGGGATCTGTAATTGGGCTGAACTTGTTTTGTCCTAGATTTTGGACCCTGAAACCTTGTTGGACACTAGCACTAGGTTTAGACATGGGCGCCAAGAACTATTGTCGTGTTTGGCATTAATGTCCATCGTGCTATTATTCAACTTCTAGTCAAATTGGGTTGTTTCGTCACTGACTGTAGATCCTTCTTGCACTTTTGTTGTTTCCAAAATCTGCGCACATGCACCTGTGCAATCAAAACCTTAATTCTTTTGTACTAACACTTCAAGGTCACGATTAGATAGCAAAATAGGGTTTCATGTGTGGTGGAGTTGGACTACCCTTGGTGGCCAACCCCCTTGTTGATTCTTGTCAAACGTTGTACTACATTGCCCAAATGAGGGGCTCAAACTCCATGTAGTTCTCCTAGTGCTTGTGCAAGTGTGAATGTAATCTTGAAATCCATTCTCCTATGTTTTCCCTTGTGCCTTAACATAAATAGTGGGTGTAAATATAGATAGAGTGCACTCTTAGCGATAGATAGAGTGTTTCAATAGATGCTAAAGTAAAGTGCCTAAGTAGGGTGCTTGTAAATAGAAACCCTTGAAGTGCCCTTTAGTGTATAGGTGCTTGATAACACTTGATAAGACTTATTTTGACTTGGTCTAGGATGCTCTTGGAAGAGTGTGAAGTGCTTCAGGCCTGTTTAGGACTTGTTGTCAATGTTTGCTCTTGATTTAGGAAAGTTAAGGGAAACTTTGCTAGAAATTCGGAAATGAAAATCAAGCGTGCCTTCTATTTCCAAATATGAGTCAAGTGATTGTCAAATCCAAGTGAGTAAATTAGAGCATAGTTTGCATACTCGAACTTGGCAAATACTCGGCAGACCCCCAAAAAAAATCTAGGTAAAAACTCGGCAATATTTGGCCAATACTCGGGAATACTCTGCAACTTTAAAAATACTCAAATTTCTATAGAAAACATAAATTTTATGCAACACATAGCTACAAAATGTATCAAATGATCCCATAAAATGTTGGAGAAGTGTTTTATATTGGATTTGAATACAAATACAATACAAAATTGCATCATCATCCAACTACAATAGCCTGATGATTGACATTGAAAAATATCTTCATAAATTTCATATCTATGTAAGTTACAATATACAATAAGTTACATTTTTCTCTTCCCCAATCTAGAGAAAAATTGGGGAGAGGGTCTAGTGCCTCTACTAGTCCCCACACTCAGCTACGTTTCCTCACTCCTCCTAGAAGGTTGTGACTCTGGCTCGATCCTAGAAGTATATGGTGGTGATGGTGGCTCGTCTGCTGCATGTTGGAGATCACCTCCAAAGATGTCATCCAATCCAATATCTCCTTGGAGTCCTGTTAATGCTTCTCCCTCCAGGCTTCCCTCTCAAAAGAAGTAATCTCATCCTCTGTGAACACAGGGTTTTCCTCTTCTTACCCAATCCACTTGTTGTATGGATCTATCTCATCCAAATCAATGAGCTCCTCTAATGTGGCCTCCACTTTTCTTGTGTGAAGCCTGAGATTGTATTGCACAAAAACCAAGTCATTGAGTCATTTGTGACTCAACTTGTTGCGCTTTTTCATGTGAATGGCCTCAAACAAACTCCAGTTGCATTCACATCTAGAAGCGCTACAAGGTTGAGATAGAATTTTGAGGGCTAGCTTTTGAAGATGCGGGGTATTCCCTCCCCAATCCTCCCACCAAGAACCTACAAACAAGATAATCAAATATTTATAAGTAATTAATAAAATCAAATCTGTAACTAATAAGTAACTTGGTAAACATTTTGATTTTTATTACCTGGTGACTGTGTGGCTCTCCCTCGAATAGCTAGCACAGAAGAAAAGAGCCTCCCCCTAGCATGTTTGTAACTCTGCAACTCTAAAATGACGAGGCCCCTCATCTCAATATCTGGTATTATCCTCTCAATACATGTTAAAAGGCCCTCCATAACCTCTTTGTTCACATTTGTGAAGCTATTAGAGTATAAATACTTAGGGTTGAGGTAGTACCCCGTTGCATGAATAGGTTGGTGGAGTTGATTGTTCCACCTCCGATCAATAATCTCCCAAAAGGGACCATATTTGATGATATCCCCCCTATAATAGTTTTGGATAGACTCTTTGGCCCTATCCATGGCCTCATATATAAACCCCATGGGGTTTTGCTCCCCATCAACCAAAAGCTCTTACACCTACACACAAATTAAAATGTAAGTTTGCAAACTTACAATACAAATAAAGTAAAAAAGTGAAAACTAAAACAATATATTTATAATTTAATAAATTAAAATAAAGGAATGAAATATAAATAGAAGTTTGAAATTACCTCGATGATCTCTATAGCTCTCTTTGCAAAGATATCATCAAAAACTACCTTTGCAACCCTCTCTCCATCAGCTTTCTTTGAATATTGTGAGTCTAGCCATGCTTTACTCACAAACATTTGTTTCAAAGGTGTCAACAAACTAGAAATACTTTTCAACGTCAACAATTTAGTTGGAAACCTTGTGACACTAGCTCAAACAATCTCTTTCCCCTTTGTGTGTTCTCTCATCAAAATCAAAATCCAAGGGTGATTGTATATGTACTTTGTTATGGTTCTTGCATCTTCTACAACCAGCCTCACCCAATCAATGTTTCCTATGTCCTCCAAAATAAGGTCAAGGAAATGAGTTGCACAAGGATTCCAAAAGAGTAATGGATGTCTCTCATGCAGTAGTCTTTCAGCCGCCACATATGTTGTTGCATTGTCTGTGACAACTTGCACAACATTTTGTACACCAACTTCTAATACAACCATCTCTAACATAACGCTCAAATTCTCAGCATTTTTTACTATGTTAGAGGCATTAATAGACTTAAAAAACACCATCTCACCACTTGAAGATGTTAAAAAATTAATGAGGGTGTGGTTCCTTCCATCCGAACACCCATCTGAAAGAATGGTGCATCCGAATTTTTGTCATTGTTTTTTTTCTCTTCTAGAATGGTAGTGGCATCTGCAACTGCACCCTCAAGAAATTTCCCACTCAAATCTTTTGGAGAGGGTGCCTTGTACCCTTTCCATGCAACTGTCAACGTTGTCACCAAGTACTCCCAGCATGGGCTCTTTTCCACATTGAACGGCAGGTTATTGTAGTACTAGAAATTTGCACAAGATTTATTTGCTTCCTTGTGCATATCTTTGTTCCAGGTTGTACCTTCCAATGAATGTTGTGCTTTTGGCATGTTCCTTGGCACAAAAAATCTTTGTATGCCTGTTCTCAAACTCGATGAAGATGCACCTCTTCTGGCTCTTCTGCTTCGTATGCGTGGACCACGAGTAGAGCCCACAATTGTCGCCACATTATCATGTAAATCTTGTCATTGCAGCCTCAGGTCTAATAGATTGTGTTATGGCTTCCTGCACCCTTGCCATCTCTAGTTTCTTCTCCTCTAGCTCTGTCATCTCTGCTCTCATCACTCACTTTGCCTCTTCTGACACATTGGGGAAAACCCTAACATCTCAGCAAACAATACATGAAAGGTGGTATTTCAAATGATTGATGCCTCCAGACATTTTTCTGCCACAGAAATTACAAATAACTTCATTTTCAGTAGTTCCACGTACACCATACTTCCATGTTTCGGAACGGACATTCACAGGAACAGTCCCTGCTAGTGATGCTGACCTAGATGCCAAACCTGATGCCATTGTTAAGCTCTAATCTGCAACACAATACACTTTTAAAAAAATAGAAAAACTTAAGCTTAATTTAATTTTTTTTTAAATGTCCCTGAATAACAAATTTGCTTAAAAATAAAAATAAAAATACATCCCTCTGGCTGCAAATGACTATAAAAAAAGTATAAACATTTGATTTTATATTACATGTATTTAGAATTACAAAATGAATTAATTACAATACACATACATAAAATTTAACTAGTTTAGAATTGCGAAAAAATACATACCTCTAGCTACAAATGAGTATAAAAAAATACAAGCATTTGGTTTTACATTACATGTATTTAGAATTACAATATGAATGTATAAAACATAAATGATATACACAAAATTTGAAAAAATTAGAAAAAACTTGAAAGAATTTAAAAAAAAAAAACTAACTCCAAATGCAATTCTCCAAATTCTCTTTTTGAATTCGCTCCAAAATCCACTCAACACAAGCAATGCAAGCTCAAATGGTTGTGTGAGTGAAAATGAGGGAGTGGAGGGCCTTAAAAAGAGCCAAAATTGTGTATTTACAGTGTTTTTTTCTGTGAAAGTTGTGTTTTCGTGTACAAGCAATGTATGGCAAGTTTTTTACATGAACTTGCCGAGTTGTGGTGAGTACTCGGTGATTTTTTTGGGTGAGTATTCGTTTGCAAAGATGAGTGGCGAGTACTCACCAACTCGGCAACTACTCACCGAGTATTCCATCTATGAATGAGAGTGTTTGATTCTCTTTTATACCTATCCATGTAGGATATAATTTTGGATTAAGGTTGACCTAGAAAGGGAAATTAGGATAAATTTCATAAATTTAACTATTAAGAAGCAAAGAACACTAGTGCTCAACATTGGCCACTAGTGTTTAGTACTAGTATCCTTCTGGATGGAAATGTCTAGAAGACATTAAGTTGTAATGAAATTCTTGGGAGAGGCTTGATAAGAGATGTTTATAGGTATTTAGATCATATATATAGCAAGAGATGTTTATAAGCATTCAGATAAGTCCTATATGTTTCTAAGCAGATAAGTGAGAGAATGAGGAGTATTTGCAAGCCTTAGGAGAGGGAATGATAATGCATTTACACTCTATTTGTGCGCGTAAGTCATAATTAAGGGATTTGACCAAACCAATCATTATCAAGCACCTAACTACCAGATTTAGGTGTCTACATTTGCCTCCCTTTAATCTAGTAAATGAAATTTGCTAGGTTAAAGGAAATGCATACCTAAGTTTGTAAACACCCTTTGTCTTTACTCAATTTTCTTGATTGCTTGAGTGTTTGAGATGTTGCAAGATGCCCCCAAGAGTAAAACATGCAACACAAGAGTGTAGTCAATGTCCATATAATGAAAATATCGAATCTGTAACTCATAAAGTATTGAAATTTCTCTTTCTAAAAGTAGAGATGAGCAAGGAAGGAGCAAACCTATATGTGTGGAGTCATCTTTGCTCTATAGATGGTGAAGACCACACCCATTTACCAATTATGTAGGGAGATGGAGATTGTAACAACCATGGAGAATAGGGGGTGAACAAGTTTCTAATTTGAAAATAGAAAAACAAGAGTAAAATAATCTGAGAAGTTGGTGCGTTGAATATCTAACACTCGAAGAGATGTGGAATGACATGTTCCCATGAATTATAATTCACTAGAATGTTAGGTGTCACAACCCTAACACACTTGCTCTAATATAACACACTATTGTAGGCAGATCTAGGTTTATAAAATCTTGAACGTCTTGAACTTCTTGAATAATTTTGAAATAGAAATAGTAGTGTGTAGGTTATTTATGCCCCTTGCATTTTTTATTAATGTAGTGAATCTGTAACTTGTATTTTCCATAAAAATCACACCACTTGTATTTGTAATAAGTGCAATTAACTTGTAGGTTGTTATATGTCCCTGTATATTACATTGATATTTTTGAAATAACCTCAATGAATGTCCCCTCTTTTGAGATGAGTGAGATGTCATGTAGATCTCTCAACTCAAAAGAATAGAAGTGTATCTAATAAACATCATATAGAAGGTGGTTACAAGTTGCCACAATGTAAAACCACCCCAGATAAAAGAGTGCATGATATAGATGATCACACATATAAGATAACAAACACAACTAGCATACAAGCACACAAGATCTCACACAAAGTCATGCACAATGTCACATTACGAAATTAAGCTTGAGAGCCATATAAATATAAAGTTATAAGACCATAATCAGGGTCCTAGATCATTTACATCGTATCACTACTATCACTCCATCTAGGGTTGCATGCATTGCATCCACATAGTGTCATGCATTCATGCTAGGAGATCTGCATCACACACACTCCATAGGGGGAGGGATTCTGTTCAATTCCATGCACACATGCTACTTAAATTTATATCTAGTTACTATTACTTGTTACTTCAAAAAGTGATACTGACACGAGAGCACCTAGGGCACGACATACAAACAAACACCAGAACTACACTCGAGTCCAAAATGTAGTGCAATGCTCAACAATAAGACCACTAGTTTGGTAGATGAGGTTAGTACGACCCATTCATATGCATATTTCATTTTTCTAGGGTTTGATACTTCTCCTTAAATTATGGGTCATTCTCCATTTCATCTGACAAATCCAGTGTGACATACGAGAAGTACTCAGATACATTTAGTGACCATACTAGATTGAGGTTTTGAGCATTTATGTTGTTCTGAGTGCCCATATTGCAGACCAGGGCACCCGGGGTGCCCCAAAACACTCTCAAGCACCTGTGTCATCTCATATAGTCCATATCTACCCTTTGCAGGGATCCTGAGGGTTTGTCTACACTTCCATCTTTTATTTCGAGATTTGTGATACTTTGCGACAATCTTTTGTTATCAGCCAAGTCTTTTCCTTACTCTTCTCTTGCTCATTAGGGTTTCATTTCATCTAGAGTAATTTATTTACATTTATTTCATACTACTTTAGTTCATTTTCAATGTTTTAGTCCTCTTAACTAGATTAACATTAATACCCTAGATATCCCTTATCCCATAAATGTTGACGTAGTCTTCTAAGAAAAATAGTTCACTCATCCCATGATAATCACTCATCCCCATCACAGCCCTTATAATAATTAGTTATTATACTATATATAATCATGTTCCAATTATCACATAATAAATAAATTCCATTCATACCCCTAGAAATATTAATACACTATTAATATTTAATTCATTACACTAAATAACCTTCATTAACCATTTTCCACTAATTTAAAAATACTTACCCACCCACCACCTACCCTATACATATTCTATGTCTAGCCTCTCCATCTAATCACCCCACTAAATACAATTAATCTCACCTAATCACCACTTAAATGAGCCCCCAAATCTAGAGGCTTTTAATTCTAGAAACCTCTCCATTCTTCCCTCCTTTTTCAAATATTCAAATTAAAAATACATTATTCTATTGAATTTTAAATTCAATAGAGAATTCTAATGAAATATAGAATTTTCTACAATCCTCTCCTCTCATTCATTCTCAAACATTGATTCAATCCATTATGGCAAGATCTTGGCCATCCATTTCTACTCCTCCAACTATAAATAGAGGTGCCACCCTCCATGGAAAGCATCTTAGAAATTTGCAAGTATTTGTTGCCCAATTTTCTAACAATCCAAGCAATCTTATTAACAATCTATTGAGCTCAATCAAGCCATTAATCAAGGGGAGGTGCTGCTAAAATTTGTCCAAGAATTTGAAGCATCCATTGCATTCATCCAAACAAGAAAATCAAAGGAGAAAATCTAAAGCAACAAAGGAGGAGAATTCTACTTGTGGGTAGGTATAGGTAAATGGCTTTCCCTTCGTTTCATCTTTCTCAATTAGAGGTAGTTGATTAGTTGTGTTAGATTTTGTATTGGTTTGGTTTGATATTCATATCATGTTTACACACTAACACAAATTTTCATCTACATTTTGGCGCCCACCATGGGGTGCACCCCCCTAATTTCTTATTGGAATCGTTCATATTATTAATTGAGAACAAATTCCCAAAATTTCAAAAAAAATTAGCAAGATTTAAGCTCAAAATTTGAATTTTTTGTGTCTTTATGAGGTATTAGCATGTACACCCTGAAACAACGCATTCATCACCTATTTTAGTGTGTTTGCTTGTCAAAATTTTGAATCTGCATGTGCAGGAAAATGTTTTAGCGCATTTATGACCTTTCAGCACGTTTATAAACATTTCAACGTTTTTATACTCTATATTGGTGCGTTTAATTCCTAACATTCAACTTGTGTAGGATTACAAATGCAAGTTTCATATCAGCGTGTTTGCCAAACTTTTAGGGCATTTATATATTGTTTCAACACATATATACTAAAAATCTATTTATGTTTGACTATTGGTGTGTATACACTATTTTAGCGTGTTTATATACTATTTTAGCACATCCATAACTAACACCTCGTTTATGTAGGATTTGGTACGTGGGATTACTTATTAGCTGGTTTGACAAACTTTCAGCATGAATACACCCTATAATAGCGTGTTTGATAACTAACATCTTGTATTTCCAGATTTCGTACTTTAGCGTGCGTGTTACTTGTTTTAGCGCATTTGAGCTCTGTGATAGTGTGTTTATACCAAAGAGCCTTTTCTATCTTTGTATTAAATATTAACTTGTATTTTTGTGTTTTACAACATCTTTCTAGTATTTTAACATTTTGTTTTTGTAGGAAAATCACAGAGATAAGGGGAAACTCTATCAGTTTTTCCATTCGATAAAAATAATAAAAAAATTACCTTATGCTTGTGGTTGTAGGATATTAATAAAAACTAAGACTACTAACCTTTGTTTTGCAGCCCGATCAATCTAAGAATATTGGGATTTTCATTAAAACTACTAATCTTTTTATTTTATAGGTCTGCTTATAGAAGACCCCCATTTGAATAACATTCGTGTGATTGTTTGTTTAAACCCGAAGGTGACACCATGTATGCTCTCCTCTCACGTTCTAAGACTATCTTGAGGATCAAAAGTGGCTAACCTTCCTTGCTTTTTTCTTTTTGTAGGGGGTAATGTGACAGCCACACACTTACCATAGTCTTAGGGGTCTCATGATTGTGGGTTTCATCTCCACGCACGTAGACATACCTCGTGTTCCGACGGGGTATATAAATTCAAGGACAACTATCGTTATTAGCTAAGAGTCTACATGTTTTAAGTGTGATGTGAAGTGAGGGGCTTCCACGTCCCAAAACCCATGCCTTAGACAAAATCCTTGCAACATGGATTTGGGCCCCACGTACCGTAAGGTATATAGGGGACACCCCTAGAGAACTTATTTTTTCCTAGCATAGGTAGCCTTCGGCCACAACCAAGCTATAGTGCAAGGGAAGGAACCATTGATGATTACTCGCTAGCTGATCACATATCGACACAAATATGGGCTAGCTCAGTTAGCGCCATTGTCGTATGTGGTATTAAAAGTGGGCTATAGCTTGACTATGCTCCCACTTGACTAGTTAGGATTGTGCATGCATGAGTTTGTTTGTTTGAGTGTTTTATCAAAACTAGTGAAATAACCCTCACACCAATCCTTGTAAATAAACCATACACTTATCACCCAACAATTTTTTACCATAACCTTTTGACCTTGATTTTTGAAACATACAAAAATCATACTTTACTCCATCCTTTTCACCATATAATCCCTCTCCCATTACATTAATCACATTCACCTCAATCGCCCTATTAATTATTCCCCTAACATCACACCCACATTGTGTAAATAATAAATCCATTTTTTTATTATAAATCTTAAACATATGTTACCATCATATAGATATATCCGCATCAAACTCCTTACGTTAATACAAAAAACAAAACAAAAATCCAAAAAATTTAATATAAAATTAACACTCCCATCTCATTAAATAAATTCATAATCCCGCATTCATTCCTCTTTCACATAACCACTAATACACCTTTTCCACTTCAAGAACAAAACATGCTATCATAAATCACCTAATACTTATCCCATTAATCACTTGACATTTCCTATAAGTGTCCTAATCAACCTAGGTCCATAAGATTTTAGAACTCATACCAACCATATAATTCATCCATCCCAAATCTAGTCATCACCTTATATCGTCACATCCATCCTAAACACCCTATTCATGATCCCTTTTTGACACAAGCAATCTAATCTTATTAATCAATATCTTACTAATAGCCCAAATATCCTTAATCCTTATAAGCCCTCTACTAATGAGGCACATCTTTCTTCTACTCTCTTCTCGAATTTCTTCCAATCATATAAGCAGGACTAGATCATTAAGGTTAAACATCAAGATCACTAAGGAATTGTAATCTTCCTTTTTATCCAAATATCCTTCACTTCAAAAACACATTCATCTCACCAACATCCAAATCTAATGACACCTAGATGAGTAATAATCTGATCCCAATTTGGAAATGACGATGAAAACAGTAACCATGACATATAAAATGATTTATTCAACAACAATTAGTATGATGCCAATAACGAAGAAAACTGGCCTAAAGGAGAAGATGAAGAGGCTATGGTTAATACTAGTAGCGACGATGACTCTAGTACCTACTTCACATAAGGAAGATGAAGAGAGATGCTAAATCACTTTGTTGAAAATAATAAGGATGCAATTTTCCTGCAGTTATATCACATAGGGTAAAAACTTCCTTTTGATTATACTCATAATCACCTCCATAGTCTTCTCCTAGATGAAAATGATTACATTAGCCAAATACCGCCCTCCATGCACTATACTAATACAAATCATTGTCATGTTGTACATGGACGGGATGGCAGAGAGAACAATGCCCTTATATCAAAAGAAGTCGTGGTGTCTCAATTACAGCAAATGAGTAACCAAATCACCCAATTAGCTTCTCAAATAAAACCACAACCATCTAATGATCATGGATCCCATCATTCCCAACCCAATTTCAAGCCACCATCTCCTAGCCCTCCAAAACCTATCTTGGAGCAAGAAGTGAATTCTATGAAGGAAATGCTTCAAGGTTTACAATTCGGAACTCAATGACGTCAATATAAATTCAAGGAACTTTGTCCTTATCGTTTTGACCATGATATCTTATAGGTACCTTTCCCACCATACTTCAAACCACCTAAATGTGAAAAATACAAAGGAAAAGGAGATCCTCGTGAACACATTAAGGAGTCATCTAATATGACTCCTATTTACTAAGAATCTTCTATAGAATTCTAGGTGGTCTAGCCTTAGAATGGTTCCTTCGTTTTCCAAAAGGTTCTGTTATAATGCTCGCTACCTTATCGAAGAAATTTGTAAAAAACTTTTCCTACAATGTAGAGCATGATGTCACAATGATTGATTTGTGCAATACCAAACAAATAAATGGTGAAAGTTTCTCATCATTCCTACAATGATGGTGAGCCCTTGCTATCCAAATTTTGTGGCCCATACCCGAGAAGCAACTAGTTACCATATTCATATCCAACCTTAATCAGGAACTAGCTTTCCATTTGTAAGTCAATTGTGTAAACACATTTGATGACATAGTTGAAAAGGGAATGCAAATCGAGAGAGCCCTTGTCACAAAAGGCCTTATTAAGATATATTCCCATGACAATCACAACTAATCCAGCCAACCCTCTACATCTGAAAAAGCTAAGTACTTTAATAAGAATAATAATTTTGTCGATGACGGGCTAACAAATACCAAAAATGTCCAACACGTCCATACCATAGCCGTTATATCCATCCCTAATGGATAGCCTCGGTCTACTCAAGATATAAGGAGAAAAACATACACCCCCCTTGGTGAATCTATGGAAGCCATCCTTAAAAAATTAATTGTTGTTAATATGGTTGTATTTCCTTAAACTCAACCCATCGATGAGTCGCGACCCAAACCTTCATGGTTCAAAGAAAATGAATATTGTAAATTCCATAAAATCAAGGGTCACGCCACACATTGGTGTATGAAATTAAAGAATTATATTTAAGACCTTATCGACCAAGGAGAAATCAAAATATAGGATAATGGTTCCATCTCTTCCCAAAACCATAAGCCTGGGATATATCAAAATACCCTTACTAATCATGGTCAGAACCATGCCTCTAATCAAGGTCAGCAGAATTCTGGAAGTAAACCTAAATCCTCTGCTCATCATTCCAACCATATTAATTACCATCATGTACCCCTCTATATACGTCACTTGTTGGCAATATCCATTATTCTCCCCACCAAGTAGCTATTATTAAAATAAAAGGCCCTTCACATAACCCCCAATGTGTTGTTACTACTCACAGGAACCATGTGGTGGTTTTAGGAGCCACTCCATCATCTTCCAATCCAACACCACAAGCCCAATATAATATCATTGAACAACTTGAGAAGATTTATGTGAAAATCTCCACTATAGACCTTCCCAAGACCTCATTCATCCACAAAGACATTTTATACCGTTCCCTCCAAGAGACATGTATTCCCACCAATATTGATCCTACACAATTTCAAGCCCTCATTGTCAATCTCTATCCATATCCGACGATCCCAATCACCTTCACTCAACAAAACTTGCCACCACACGGTCCTACCCACATTCTTCCTCTTTACATCAAATTCCTTATTGCCAACATTCATGTTAAAATATTGTTAATAGATAATGGATCGACCCTTAACCTTTGTACCCTAAATCTTATTCATCAGTTGGGGTACAATGACTTGGATTTGAAACAAGATATAATTAATATTAAATCATATGACAATATAAAGTGTAGATCGGTAGGCACCATCTATATACCAATTAAAGTCGGACCTATCATATTCCCCACTCTTATCCATGTGATAGATATCTAGTTCCCACACAACCTCTTGTTTGGTCGACCCTGGATTCATGAAATGAACGCTATACAATCCACACTCCATCAATGTCTTAAATTTAAACATGTTGGTACAAAAATTACTATTCACGGCGACCCTCAACCTTTCCAATATTGTCAAGCATTGGAGGCTGAGAGTTATCGGGAACCTTACTATCCTATCACCGAACCTGCAGCAACAACATCACCTTCATCATCCGCCAATTGGTATGTCTCACCCGATAGTCTCCCATCTCCATCTCACTACGTCTCCTCATCATCCACTCCTCTTTTACCTACTCCATCCATATCTACTCCCCTCCTTCCCACTCCATTACTCAAGTTAAAAATGGCAGGGTGTGGTGAATACCAAACATTCAACATCGACCATCTACTGCCATCACCCAAATGGATCGATAGGCCCGATGTCTGCTGTAACAAATGAAAAACATATGAGTTAGGCTCATCCACTTTTATTCATTTCAGGTATCTTACTGATGAGTACCTTGGGCCATCTGATTCCTCGTGGATTATTGACAATTCTATACCTTCTTATTATTCATATAATCAGTATCTAATTCCTAAAAGGATAATGACCCATATAGGATACTCCAGACAAGGACTAGGTCGTTACAAGAAAGGAATTCCTGAACCCCCCGCCGTTATCCCTAACCTTGATGGACATAGGCTAGGATATCAACCACCTGGTGAAAGCGTCTATGATGACCTAAGTGAAACTTCCAATACCACTGAGGAGGCCATTGAAATCATTGATGCGAGTTCCGTTTATAGCCAATACGAAGACCTCGCCAACACTAAACTCTTCCCCAACACCGTTGTTCTTGCCATTGGAATATCCCTCACGTATCCACAACTTATTGAATGGGACCAATGATCAAAACATCCTTTTCTTGACTCATTTCAAAATGATGAAGCAATTCTTGAATTCATGAGAACTCACGATAATTTACCTGCTGAAGATCACAAAAAGGGTTTCCAAGTATGTTTGAATGCTAATGCCTACTTTGGGGCATAGGAGAATCCCCTTTCCCTTCCATTTCAATATAATATCCCTCACCCCATCTTATCTTGTCAAACACAATAGCATCTTTATCTTCAGAAGAACAAGACATCTTCATCGCACTCCTAAAATAATTCTCAGACATATTCGCATGGTACTATGTGGATATGCCTAGTTTGGATCATTTTCTTGTGGTCCACAATCTTGTAGTATGTAAATATGCCAAGTCAGTCAAGTAGAAGCTTTCAAAAATGCATCCAAAATTTTTGTTTCTCCTCAAAGAGGGACTATATAGGTTGCTTGACGTCAATTTCATCTGACCCATTCATTATTCCAAATGGATCTCCAATACCATCCCAGTAGGCAACAAGATTGGGGGAATTCATATGTGTACTGATTTCTGCGATATCAATAAAAATTTCCCTAAAGATGATTTTCCACTACCAAATATTGATATGATTGTTGAATCTACAGTTGGGCACGAGATTTTATCCCTCGTGGATGGCTTCTCTGGTTATAATCATATCAAAATTTTCAAAGAAGATCAACACAAAACAACTTTTACTACACCCTGGGGAACGTATTGTTATCGAGTCATGCCCTTCAGACTCAATAATTTTAGAGCCACCTATCAACGTGCCATTACTATCATTTTTCATGATATGATGCATGATATAGTTGAATACTACATTGACGACATGCTAGGAAAATCTAAGACTTGCACAAAACATCCGATAGTCCTACACCAAATCTTCGAATGACTTTGAGAATATAAAGTACATCTAAATACCAAGAAATGTGTTTTCAATGTCACATCCAACAAGCTCCTAGGTTTCATTGTCTCCAGACGTGGAATTGAAATTGATCCAGATAAATTTAAATCTATAATTGAAATACCTTCGCCTAAGAATCTCAAGTAGTTACAAAGCCTACGGGGAAATATTCAAGCTATCATGAGATTCATATCACATCTGGTTGACTGAAAAGGGAACATAATTTCACTGGAATGAGGAATGTCAATCCTCTTTTGATAAGCTTAAGGAATATCTGATGCATCCTCTTGTTTTGGTACCTCCTATTCTAGTAGTACCTATTCTACTCTATATATCAACTATGCAACATGGCTTAGGAGCCCTTCTAGCACAACATGATAATCAAGGAAAGGAACATGCCATCTATTATGTAAGTTGGACATTAATTGCATATAATCTCAATTATACCCCTATAGAAAGGGCATGCCTTGTTGTGGTCTTTGCCTCTCAAAAGCTACGACATTACATGCTCTATAATACTACTAATCTCATAGCTAAAGTTGATCCACTCAAGTATTTACTTTCCAAATCGGCTCTCATAGGATGAATAGATAAATGGATCATACTTCTCAGTAAATTTGACATTGAATATGTTAATCAGAAAGCTATCAAAAGACAAGTACTAGTTAACCAATTGGTAGACGCACTAGTCTCTAATACTACACCACTCGCTACATGGTTCCCAGATGAATCCATATGCACAAATGTAGAATTAAGCATATGGAAATTTTACTTTGACGGCTCATTCACACATCATGGCTCAAGAGAAGGTATATTGTTTATCACTCCTCAAGGCAACTTGATTCCTAAAACTTTCTGACTTACGTTACTTTGCACCAACAATATTGCTAAATATGAAGCACTTCTTGTTGGTTTAAGGATGGCTATTTAGTGGATTATTAAACATCTCAAAGTCTTTGGTGATTCAAAACTAATCATTAAACAATTTAATGATGAATATGGAACCAATGATGATAAATTGATTCCTTATAAAAGAATGGTCGATAGTTTCAAGACCTACTTCCAGCATATTTAGTTTGAATAAGTCCCTCGCACAAGTAAAAAATCAGCGGATGTTATGGCTACCATCTCTTCACTACTAGATATGCCTCTAGATCATCTAATTCAAAAAATTTGATCGAGCAATTAACAATTCCTACCTATGATACTCCT
The DNA here is from genome assembly GCA_019776745.2 of Taxus chinensis. Taxonomy (NCBI): domain Eukaryota; kingdom Viridiplantae; phylum Streptophyta; class Pinopsida; order Cupressales; family Taxaceae; genus Taxus; species Taxus chinensis. The sequence continues at coordinate 321,472,376 of CM034146.1, forward strand.
GATTCAAAGATGGTTAGTGAAATTGTTAGTCCTAATTCCCATTGGTACCATGACATCTACACCTACTTACATGACCATACCCTTCCACAAAATTTCCCTCACAGCCATCACAAATCATTCATCCAATGAGCCTCCCACTTCACCATTCTTAGAGATACAATCTATCATAGAAGCTTTTACAAAACTCTGCTACGTTGCTTAAATTCCCAAGAGGTCAAATCAGCACTCTAGGATTTCACGTAGGGACTTGCAGTGCCCACACCAGTGGTCTCACCCTCGCAAAAAAACTTCTATACAATCAATATTATTGGCTAAACATGGGAAAAAATTCATGCTCCTATGTCCATAAATGTGTCCCATGTCAAAAGCATGATGACCTCATCCACGCACCCTCACAAGCCTTACAACCCATCACAACTCCATGGCCCTTTTCTACATAGGGTCTTGAGCTCATGGGAAAACTAAATCCCACTTCATCTGATGGTCACAAATTTATTATCACAGCTACAAAATACTTCACAAAGTGGGTTGAAGCCATGCTGCTCACTTATGTCGAAGGAAAACAAATATCCAAATTCATCCTTAACCACATCATCTGTCGCTATGGTGTCCCATCCACACTAATCGTGGAAAATGGTAAATCTTTCAAAAATCAAGATGTCTGTGAACTCTGTGAACAATTCCACATCAAGCTCAAATTTTCCACCCCCTATTATCCACAAGGCAATGGCCAACCTGAAGCATCTAATAAGACACTCAAGCACATCCTTGGATAAATAGTAAACCAAGTAAGATGTGATTGGCATACGTAAATATATCCATCCTTGTGGGCCTATCACACATCCATTCGCACTCCTAGCGGTGCCATGTCGTAATCGCTTGTTTTTGTCATAGAAGAATTTTTTCCCGTTGAGATCGAAATCCCATCCCTACACATTTCCCTCCAACACCTCATCAATGATGAAGACTACCGCATCCATCACATACAAGAACCTGAGCTTCTTGATGAGAAAGGAATCGAAGCCCTCAATCACCTCAAAGCATATCAAAACCACCTTTGTCGTCATTATAGAAAATGCGTAAAAGACCAAGAATTCAAATTTGGCGACCTAGTCCTTAAAGAAAATCAACGCAACACTAATGTTGATCATGAAAAGAGGGGAAAGTTTGAACCAAATCGGCTCGGACCGTATGTCGTCATTGCTAAATTTGGTTCAGGTGTTTATAATCTTTCTACTTTAGATGGAGACGAGTTGGATGGGCCCATGAACATCACACATCTTTGTCGCTTCTATGCTTAAGTGCCTAACATTCCACCAATCCAAAAAAAATCGTCTAATGGTGATAACCACTTCGGTGGCACCTTGGGGAAGTACCATGGTGAAAACTAATTTTTGGCGCTATGCTAAAATCTAATCCGATCATTTTTCTACTGGCACTCTAATAACACTAAGTATATGCACACTAGGGGCACACTAGTCCCCTTTTGATCCTTCATAACCCTATCAACAATTTACATCCTAATCTACCCTATCCATTACCTAAATCTAGACTTCTGTTATTCCTCTCTATGCCGCATCGAATATGTCATGATTGGGAATGTCTCTCCCAATCCCAACTCAAGTTATATTACCCATACTATCTCCCCTAGGAAATAGATTTTTAGGAGTCTCACATAACTACCGAGAAATGTAACCCTTGCAAGATCCCGAGACCTTTATTTCTATCCATCCATCCCTCCTCATTTCCATCTATCATTGGTCGTGCCTTATCACTCTACTTTTCTCTCTGGCATTCTATCATGATCAACATAATGATTATATTGTAAATATTTGTACAAAATTATCACACATTTAATACCCATTCCCATTGTACATACCCTATTTCCATCCATGCATCAACATACCTAATTTACCATTACTCATATCCATCTCTAACATGAATACATCACATCATAAATAAATGCATAACTACAAAATGAATATCATGTCATAAACATTAAATTAATTCCATCCACCATCATATCATCATCAACCAAAATAAAATAAATTTCCATCACATATATAAACACGAAAACATCATATATACACCATACACCATCCATGATAAAATAAATCAACACATCATAGCTTATCATTAAAAATTCCCACATCATAATCAAATAACACCATCATCATACATCATAATAAATTGCATCATTTCATCATAGAAATCCACACACATATCTAATCTAATCATAAAAATAAACATCATCATCATCAACTAACGTCATATACATCAACATCCATAATCATATATATCATCAACAAGACAGTATATCACTCATCAATCATTTAATCATAACACACACACCATCTAAAATCATGATCCATCATCATAATCTAACATATACCAAATGAATGTCATCAACATCTCAAAAATAATAGAACACCTACTAATGTCTATATCATATCCATAATCAAGATAAAATCCAAAAGCTCGTAATCATATATACATCAAAAATATATGATCATAACTCACCATCAAAATGATCGATCATTTGTACATGTATCAAAACTATGACCATGTAAGGTCATCATCAAAAAATTTCTAAAAGACATGTGATATAAAACTATACTAACACTAGGCTAAGCTGCTTGTATCCTCCCCTACTGAAGGGGGGCATTGTATACTAGCAGTACTCCTAGAAGTTGTGGATCGACTCGACATCTTATATGATCCTTGACATGTCTGATGTCCAACTATATAATCTATATAGTGAACATAATTTGGCTGGTTATGCATCACCATATCCTCATAATATCATGCTTCTGTTATCACTCCTTGGTACTATTGTTGTGATACTCTCCCAGGAGGCCCCATCTGTCCTGATCTACGTGAGGTGTTTGGTGCTACCACTGTCCCCCCAACCTATGAACTACTTTTTCCACCACTTCCCTTGCTCCATCCAATACCCTATATCTTTCCCTATATGCCTCCCAATCCGCATAGTATCTATCACAGTGTCGTATTGCACGGTCACGCTCCTGCTCCAACCAGGCTATCTTTGAATCCAACCATGTAATATCCCTATCTCTCTCTAACCCACCACCACTATGAATCCATACAAGTATCTCATCCTCACCACATCTTACGCCCGTAGGCCAGCTATCTTTGTTGTTTGATCTTGAGCCTCTCTCTCCAACATCTCTATATGTGCTTATATATCATCACCACCTCCATCTCCTCCTCCTACTCTATCACCACCTCCATCTCATCCTCATCTTCCATCACCTCCTCCATCTCCACCTCCTACTCCTACTCCATCACCACCTCCATATCCTCCATCACTACCTCCATCTCCTCCTACACCTATCCTAGCCCTTAATCTTGAAGGCCCTGACATATGTGTCTGTGTGGGAAGCAATATTTGTAGTGGCATTATCGTATCAGCTATCTCCATCACATCAATATCCTCTCTCTGGGCTTTGCACTAGTATCTTTACTGTTGATTGTTGTCATGGAGGACCACCTAAGATAATAATTGGTGGTGCTCTCTGATCCTCCTCCTACACCTGTGGCTATGGATGGTGCACAACCAATGCATGTCCCTAGGGCAATCCTTTATACACCTATCAGTGCATATGTACAAACCACATCCCTCCTCTCGGTTGTGTTAATCGTACTAACCTGATCCCTACCCACCACTCTGCATACCCCAAGGCTACTCCTATATCCTCCATTGTTGGTAATGGTACCCATGCTATCACCCGTACCTCATCCAAGCTCACTCTAGCTATTGCCTCTGGGATCACTGTACCCCAAACATCCACCTCCTGTGTCATCCTAGAAAATAAGTGGCGACATCCTGGTATACCCTGTACAACCCCAAACTGACATAACACTCTATTTGGTTGGTACCTCTGCATTGTATATAGAAGACCACCAACTATATAATATGGTGATCGAATCCTCCCCAAATGATGGTGATATCCCTCCCATACCTCATAATGACGATATGGTATCCATGTGATATCACCAAGCAGTAGCTCATCAAATTAACGTCGATACCAAATCAAATCTCCCAGATGCTTGTGTTTCCCCCTCGTCATCTGTCACTCATACATTAATGGCTCTCCCACATGTCATTGCTCTCTGATCCCAATCGGCCTCCCAATAGCTATGTGATCATAACTTCTCACCTGTAAAAGAGTACCTACACTGATAATCCCCCCTCCGCTATAAACCACTCTGTGTAAATATTGGTATAGCCACGCTAACACTGTTGGAGCCCAAGAAAACACAATCTCCTCCTGCCACATCGCATGCACCACCTCTAGTAAACCCAGACTAAACCACCTACCCCCACCATTTGGAAATAATATACAACTAATCAATGAACATAACAACAACGACATCGACTCCATCCACCCCTTCGTAAAGTACATCCTCACGTTTATCCTCACCCCATCTCATGGTGCATCCTCTACATTTGTCAATAATCCCAGGATATCTCTCGGTCTACCTCTCCACCACACTATGGGCTTCCCCTCTACTGGCGACCAAAAAATCTGATACACATCCTCGAACGTCACCGTCATCTCACCTATCAGTAACCGGAAGGTAATAATCTCTTAATATCGCTGCTCTATTAAGGCTATCGACAAAGTCCAATTTTCTCACATGACCAACATCCTCGTTATGTAAAGAAGTCCTAACACATGTAATAATGGAGCCGCCTCCTCCTCGGCCTCTACATCAGTAGCTCCTAACATATACTATAATGCTACCGACCGCCGATGTCTCAATTGGACAAGTAATAATACTAACTACACACATATAAACCATGTCAGAATTTACCTCTACTTATTCACAAAAACATCCCTTCCAAGTTACACATTTCTTCTAAAAACACATTATCCCTTTCCTCCTATTTCTAAATACGCTACTCTTATTTCTATACGTGCTAATATATATTAAACGTGCCAATCTACACTAAATGTGCTAATACATACCCTATATGCACTAAAAAACACCTCCCACTTCTTTCCCACATATGTGTTAGTATATAATCCAAATGCACTAATTCATACTATACGCACCAATTTTCACACCAATCCCTCCCCTATATGTGCTAAGACACATTAAACGTGTTAAATTAAAAACACAATCTCCCATCAACTAAATGTGCTACCATTTCCTATATATGCGCCATTTTATATTATACTTCTTTAATGATTCCTACAAATCCATTTTCTATGGCTGAGGTTATTGCATGGGGATCCTTTTTGTACATTTCCAGCTAGAAATTTCCCCATCCTGTCATGCCATGCACCATTTCCTTTATTTCCTCTAGAGATCTACATTCTAATTTATACCAGTTTGGCTGTAGAGTTTAAACTCTAGCCATTCCTTGAAGAGGCTTTGGCTTAGGATTTGATGTTTCACCTAAAATCATACTTTCAACTTCTTCAACCTGGATTTTTACCATTCCTATAAATTTTTTCTCATCTTGAAAGAATAAAGGATTATACTGGGCCAAAAATTACTTATGTCTTTGTTGTGATGATGAACTTGCAAGTTCAGACACTTGCTTCCATGATACAGTGTTAGACCAGTCACCTTCTTCAGTTTTCTTGGTGTTATCCAAGATTTCTTCTATTTGAGGAGCTATGGCTAGCAAAGTACTAACTGTATCCTGAACAAGATCAATCTTCTGATCTATTTGTTCAGTGGTCTCATGTAACTGTGATAGGCTGGATTGTACAAACTCATGGGTAGATCTTAACTTAGATGCCATATCACTTCTTATACTGACTGTATGGTCTACTAGAGGTTGGACTACATCTACAACATTCTAAGTAATAGCTTTTGGAACCTCAGTAGATACTATTCTATGATTATGTTGTACAAGACTTTCAACTCTTTTCATAGATCTATCCACATCATCTATTTTTGAATTTAACAATTGAAGAGCACCTGATGTATCTCCTCTTTGATTTAGCTCAATTGCTTTGAGCATCTTTTCCATCTCAACCAATATAGATTCTTGAGATTGCAATATATCATGGACATTTTTTACAGCCTTGTTTGTCCAATTTAACATTTTTGAACTCTCAGAGGGATCTATTTGTCTGTCTATTGTTCTCTGGTACCAGAAGACAGCTTTCTGAGACTGATCTGAGGATAAAACCTCTGAACTTTCTAAAGCAAGAAAAGAATAAGAATTGGTAGATGCTTTTGAGTCCATACTGATGGTAGGGCCATTATTGGGCACATATTTCTATTTTATCAATTGTTCACAATCATTGCACCATAGGAAATCAGTGTTAGGATCATGAACAAGACTATTGTGACTACACAGAAATGTTTGTTCTTTGGCAGTTTTGTTAGATGATGACTCTCCTAAAGAAAAGAATGAACTGTTGGACTATACAGAACTGCTTCTAGGCAAAGAAGAAATAGAAATTTTGGATCTAAATGACAAGGTTACATTATTTTTAGATTCATTAACAACCGTTGCATTTTCAAGCTTAGGCTGACTGGACTGCAAAAAAAAATTCGGACAAGGTCCACTCCTTTGGTACTTTAATTTGTGACCAAGATATTAGCTCTGGCTCTATCTTTTGGCTTTCTATATTAACGTGGCTCACCACACTGCTGCCCTTGGAAATTCCATGCTTAACTGCAGGATGCATGGTATTTACAAGTCTATATATGACCTTGTAATGGATAGCTAAAGGACAGGAACCAAGATGCATATTAAGAATAGTTGTAGCCAAATGAAGCTTTAAGACTTCTTTTAATAAATCATCTTTGGTCAAACTAACAGGATAATTGGGATATACTTCAAAGGATATGGGTCCATTATGAAGACCAGTTTGTATTACGGCTAACAGAGAATCTTTAAAATTGTCAAATCTAAGATCCATTAAACAGCAAAGAACAGAAGGCATTCAATCCACGACGGAACAGAGGGGTTATACCAATCTGAGACACAACCTATATGAGATAAATTTATAAGTATTTTGTTTTTTGAGAGATTTTATATCAGCAGGATTCGATCAAGGGAATATTATACTCACTAGAAGAAGATTGAGTAACTTGGATAACTGACTCACGGGTTTTGTACACAGTACTAGCCATTAAATGAAAATCAGAGACTTTAGAATAAACCTGGTCATAAGGTATTTTTGGTAATTTCCAGGTGGGTAATGGATCTGACTCTTCTTGATTATCTAAGGTAGAATTTACAGGAAAGAGATCATGGCTAGACTTACGAGATCTTGATCTTCAACAGAAAAACTAGGACGACCTTCAGATGCCATTTTAGACTGTTACTAACTAGAAAATTTACGACAGGGCTTATGGTATCGAACTGCAACCTAAACTACGCTCAACACGATGACTTACAAGCGGGAGTCTCGCCTCTTTTCCTGACTTACATTGTATCAACTCGATTTCACATATGAGAAATGAAAGATCATAACCAATAATTTCAACAAAGAATCAAGAATTTAAAACTTCACATATTACACACATCTCACACATCACTCTGATGCCACTTTAACAAAAGGATCGGATTTAAACACAGACACAACATAAGACTTATTAATGGCAACTTATATTTAAGAGATTAGACTAAGCAGACATCAAGACTGATAGTTACAACATCATACAAGCTAGAAAATCGGACTAGAATCTTACAAGAAATATTTAAGACTTACAGAACTATTCTTAACACACTTGAATACTTGACTTCACTCTGATGACTCATTGACTCCACTCTATATCTCCTCCCCTCTCTTCGGCTTCTTGTGAGTGAATGAAACTCGTATCCCTTATTTATAGGAATTTGAGTAACCTTTCACCGGGAAGAACCGGAAACCTAAAAACCTATAACCTGGAACCCAGGTTAACCCAAAATATTCTTACTTTTCAGAAAAGTAAGAAGACATGGAAAATGGGTACATGCCACCCATCATAGCACCTTCAGAAAGTGGGGAGGTCCACTATGCTTCAGATAAGATCAAAGAGAGAATATTATCTTACTTTATTTAAAGACGACAACAAGCCTGTTATCATAGCTAAGGACTATACTATACAATGCGGTCCATTGTCATCATCTGATGAGGAGGAAGTCTCATCAGTCCTTTCAGGATGAAGATTCCTTGTGTTTCTCTCGAACCATTCTCAAGACACGGATGTTGTGCCATCTTCATTGCTGATTGAGATGTCATCTGGTAGAAAACATGTATTGAGTCAGGAATCCTCAGGAAAGTATCCAGGAGCAGGAGGATGAACATGCATGGTATGATGAAGAATTGTCCTTCTCCATAACTGTCCATTAGGATTAGCATGATGCCCCCTGAAAATGTTAGTTTTCAAATAATAATGAATCTTTACATACAAATTAATCTTACAATTGATGAAGATGTTTCTGGTAGTGTCAGGGGATACATTCAAAAAAGGACTGTCAGAAATTTTTGTAGGAAAATATTTCAAAAGAAAGATATTTAAAATGGTTAGAAATATACTGCATGTCACCCAGGAGTACTCGGCCTGTTCCAGATATCATTTTCTAAAGGATGTCCTTCTAGCCACAAACTGAGAGAATTCAAACCTCCATATGACTATTTGGATCTTGGAACCAACTTTCTTAACCTTAAACCTTCAATAGGAATATTATCATTTGCAGGTTCCAGTAAATTTGGAGTGTCTCCATTGCCATTGCAGGGTGCAAAAAACCATGGGATCTTGAAGTGAATGAAACTCAGCAGTTGGAATTTCAGGATCTATGAATCTGCATGCAACCTCTATCATTCTGATAGGGTGATACTGAAATTATACCTCTTGATAGAAGTAAATGTTGTGCTTCCCAAGACATAGTGTTATCACACCTCTTCTTTGATTCCAAATAGTTCTGGCAAGTTTCAGTTTTCCAGATTGTTTCAACAAACTCATGGAAAATTTGAGTAACATTTACTTTCCTGGTTTGGTTTAATTCTCTGCTTGCAAAATCAGCAAGAGAATTATCTTTACCTTTAATATGTTTGACATCAAAATAAAAAAATTTCAACCAGAGTCCCCATCTCTGCATTCTGTTGAATGCAGTCTTGTTCACAGGATCGCCATTATTGAGCCTGGCCTTAAAATCCTTAAGATCAGATCTAAGGATAAAATCATCATTTTGAATAAAAAATAAAAAGGCTTTGATGGCCTTTTTGGCAGCTAAAATCTCCTTATGAGTAGAATGGTACTTTAATTCAGAAGCCTTGGAAAGAACATGAGGCATATCTACATACCTTCTCTTTATTATTCTCAGTTTTTTCTTTTAATACAGCTCTCCAAAATTGCTCACTAGCATCACATTCAATGATCTTCATGCCTTGTCCTGGCAAAGACATAGGCGGTAAGTCAAGAACTTGCTTCTTGATTCTTTTTACTAGCTAGTGTCATGTCTTCGTTCCATGCTAGAGCATTTTTCTTCAATCTCTTATTTAAGAGAATTATGTTTGCAGCAATATTTTTGTAAAAACCTGCGACATAATTAACACAACCCAAGAACCTTTGCAGCTATGCTCTTTCTCTTTTATTTCATTTGGAAACTCTTGGATTTTTGATACCACATGCTTATGCATTTCTATAGAACCATCTTTAATCTTTATGCCTAAGAAATCCATCTCATCTTTGAATGTTTCCATTTTAGATGAGAGATAAGCATAATCCATTTTTATAAACAATATCATAGAAATTTTCTAGATGTTCTAGATGTTCTTTTGGAGATTTGGAGAATACCATAGATATCATTAATGTACACTAGTAAAAATTCTAAAAGTTCTCCAAAGATAGAATCCATTTTATTTTGGAAAATGGAGGGAGCAGTTTTAAGGCCAAAAGGTAATACCTTCCATTCATACTGGCCTCCTGGAACTACAAAAGTATATTTTGTATGTATCTTCTGGTTTTAAGAAAATCTGCCAGAATCCGCTTTTGAGGTCGAACTTACTGTAAACCTTCGAACCTTTGATTCTTGCAAGAAGATCATCTTTTGTAGGAATTGGATGTTGTACTGCAGAAATAAATTTGTTAAGAGGTTTATAGTCAATAACTAACCTCTTTTTTTGTCTGAGTTGTTCACTGCGCTTATTTACATAGAAGGCAGCACACAACCATGGAGCGTTAGATTCTTGGATGAATCCTCCTTGCAGAAGATTTTTTATTTCTTCATGGCACTCCTTTCTTTCAAAGGGGATCATTCCTTTATGATGTGCTCTAAACTTTGGAACAATCTCTTTTCCTTCTTTGTCTTTGACAATCTGTAAATCAAGTGAACATACATGCTTTTTCCTGGAAATAAAAGCATGAGGATTATCTGAACAGAGATGCTTTTTTATCTTTGTAATAATTTCATCAATATTGGTTTTACAAAGAGAAATGGATTTGTGAATCCATTCATGACGGGATTATTTCTTGTGGACTAGGTAGATGGGACAATAGTCTGAAAGGTGTATCTTCTAGGAATTCTCACATCAGGATTAAATAAAGAAATATGGTCTTTACTAAAACTAAAAGTACCGTAATCCTGAAGGGCATCTACACCTATCAAGACAGTCGTAAGAGATCATGTCATGTTGGTAGAATTTCAGAGTTCTTGTAAAACCTTGTATTTTTACAGGGATCATAGCCACATACCTAGAGACAACTTCTTTTTTATCAAAATGAATTTTCAAATATGTTTCTTCCCAACAATCAGGAGGAATTGCCATGGATCTAATCATACTGATGTCTGCACTAGTATCTATCATTGCATCAAGAGAATAAGTCTTGATGTGAGGGATGCAAATAGTAATGGATATAAAAGGATTTTGGATACAAATTATAGTGCATACCTCTTGTTCAAGTTCATTGGTAGATACTCCTTCATGTGCTTCTTCAAGAAGAATCTGTTGGTAGGCTTTTTCTAATTCTTCTTAATCCTCTGTCATTTTCTTGTCTCTTTCTTCTTCAGCAATGAGTTTTTTGTACTCATATGTGGCTTTAGAAATAACTCTTTGGAGAAATTCTATTATGCTTCTTCTCCAATTTTTCATCACATCAGGAGCTGGTGTGACTAGGATTGCAGCATAGAATGGCTCCTAATAAGCATCTTCTTCCATCTTCTCTTCTGGAAAGAGAAATGGAAAATTTCTTTGTGGAGGTGTAAAACCTCTTCCTCTTCCTCTCCATGCTCCACCTCTTCCTTTTTGAGGAATCTACCTTTGGCGAATTCACTACTAGAATGGTGGTCTGATTGGTGTAAGAGAGAATGGTTCTTCCGAACAAAATAAATCTTCTTCTTACTGGATCTGGATTCTTCTATCTTGCTCAATCTAGTTCTACTGAAAATATTTATCCTCTAGATCTCTGACCTTGTTTTGCAAAAATATCTTCTTTGTAGTATTCCAGGGAGGACAATCTTCATATTCACTCTGACAAAGCTGCAATTGCTTTAGAAGAAGATCAGCAAATAAAGGAGCTAATGGATGAGGAAAGTTAGCATTCAAATTGACCTTTGCAATATTTACAAAAGAGGGCAAAGAATCATATCCAGAGTTAGTACTATCAGTGTCAGAATCTGAAAGCTGTACAATGTTGACTTGGAAATTATCATTAAGAGACTGATAAGAAATATTAGAAGAATAACTCTCTGTATCACTGACCAGAAAATAATCTTCTTCTGTGATACCCTTAGTTGTAAGGGTGTTAACCTTTGCTTTTCCTTTATCAGAATCTTTCTGAGGACATTTATCAGCATAATGGTTGCCTTTGCAAATGAAACAAGTAGGAGTAAACTTTCTATTTTTCCCTACATATTTCTTTTTCCTAAAAAGAAATTTCTTGAAAGGCCTCCTGAAAGTAGAAGAATAATCAAAATTATCTCTATATTTGTTGTTCTTTGTATATTTCTTATACCGAACCTTCCCCTTTGAAAATGAACAATCTTTACACATTGTCTTTTTGGGGCTGCGTGGCTTATCGCAACCAAATGGGTCTATGGCATACATATCACAAAGTTTATGACCAAGAGATTTTGCATTCTTTATAGCTTCTTTCCTTTCCCATTTTTCTCTGCATAGGCGAGAATTAGTTTTATCAATTAACTGATTGATTGCACCAAAGCTCAATTCATTAGGATTGATACCATGCATAGCTTTTTTGTACTCTGTAGAGAACTATGGAGGAAAAGACTCAACATATCTCATTCTCATGGTAGCATCGTTAATATTACCAGAATTGTAATATAACCTTTGCATGTAGCACTGGTATTCCTTTATCCTAGACATATCACATATTCTAGCTCTTAAAAATAAAGATGTATTCATCGCCTTATTATCTTCAACATTACCAATAAATTCTTTAATAATGACAGTAGTCAAACCCATAAAACCACTTTGTAGGATTACAGACTGATGATCATGGTCCAATAGAAATGCAAAAGCATGTGGTATCAAAGATCCAAGAATTTCTAGACGAAATAAAAGAGAAAGAACATCTACAAAGATTCTTGGGTTGTGTTAACTATGTTGCAGGCTTTTATAAAAATATTGCTGCAGATAGAATTCTCTTAAATAAGAGATTAAAGAAAAATGCTCCAGCATGGAATGAAGAAATGACACTAGCTGTGAAAAGAATCAAGAAACAAGTTCTTTATTTGCCTCCTATGTACCTGCCAGGACAAGGTATGAAAATTATTGAATGTGATGCTAGTGAGCAATTCTGGGGAGCTGTGTTAAAAGAAAGAACTGAGAATGGTAAAGAGAAGGTATGTAGATATGCCTCAGGTTCTTTCCAAGGTTCTGAGTTAAAGTACCATTCTACTCACAAGGAGATATTGGCTGCCAAAAAGGACCATCAAAGCCTTTTTATTTTTTTATTCAAAATGATCATTTTGTCCTTAGATCTGATCTTAAGAACTTTAAAGCAAGACTCAATAGTGGTGATCCTGCCAACAAGACTGCATTTAACAGAATGCAGAGATGGGGACTCTGGTTCGACAATTTTTCCTTTGATGTCGAACATATTAAAGGTAAAGACAATTCTCCTTGCTGACTTTGCAAGCAGAGAATTGAATCAGGGCAGCAAAATAAATGTTACTCAAATTTTCCATGAGTTTGTTGAAACAATATAGAAAACTGAAACTTTCCAGAACTATTTGGAATCAAAGAAAAGATGTGATAATACTATGTCTTGGGATGCCCAACATCTGCTTCTATCCAGAGGAATTATTTTTCTTTCACCATATCAGATGACAGAAGTCGCTTGCAGATTTGTGGACCCAGAAGTTCCTACTTCTGAGTTTCATTCAGTCCAAGATCCTATAGTATTTTACACTCTACAATGGCAATGGTGTCATTCTAGATATAATGAACCAGTTGATGACAGACCAATTGAAGGCCTAAGACTAAGATAGTTGATTCCAAGATCCAACACCATGTGGAGGTTTGAATTTTCAAGACTCTGGCCAAAAGGCCATCCTTTAGAATTTGATATTTGGAATAGGCCCAGTATTCTTGGTGACAAACAGTATATTTCTAACCATTTTAAGTATTTTCTTTTGAAATATTTGCCTACAAATATTTCTGACAGTCCTTGGATAAATGTATCCCCTGACACTGCCAGAAACATCCTCATCAACTGTAAGATAAATTGGTATGTGAAAGTTCATTAGTATTTGAAAACTAACATTTATAGGGGGCATCATGCTAATCCTAATGGATAGTTATGGAGAATAATAATTCTTCATCATACTATGAATGTTCATCCTCCTGCTTCTGGTTATTTCCTGAGGATTCCTGACTAGTACATGTTTCCTACCAGATGTCATCTCAACCGTAATGAAGACTAAACAACGTCTATATCCCAAGAATGGTTTGAAAGAAACACAAGGAATCTTCAGCCTGAAAGGACTGATGAGACTTCCTCCTCATCAGATGATGACAATGGACCCATTGTACAATATAGTCCTTAGCTATGACGACAGGCTTGTTGTCGTCTTTAAATAAAGTAAGATAAGATTCTCCTTTGATCTTATCCGAAGCATGGTGGACCTCCCCACTTTCCAAAGGTGTTATAATGGGTGGCGTGTACCCATTTCCATGTCTCCTTACTTTTCTAAAAGTAATAATCTTTTGGTTAAATCTGGGTTTCAGGTTATAAGTTTATAGGTTTCTGGTCTCCCCGGTGAAAATCTACTCACCCCGGGGAAAATCTACTCAATTCCTATAAATAAGGGATTCGAGTTTCATTCACTACATCGGTAGAGAACAGATCATCTCAGTGGAGTCAAGTATTCAAGTATGTAATTCTGTTTTAAAATATTTCCAAGCTTTATATCTTGTAAGATCAGTCTGATCTTATAGCTTGTATGAAGTTGTAACTTCAGTATTTTTGTCTACTTATCTATTTGAACTTAATTACCATTAAAAATTTTATGTTGTGTCTGTGTTTAAATGATTCTTTTGTTAAAGTGGTATCAGAGCATGGATGTGTAAATTTTAAGTTTTAAATTCTTGATTCTTTGTTGAAATTATTGGTTATGATCTTTCATTTCTCATATGTGAAATCGAGTTGATAAAACGTAATTCAGGAAAAGAGGTGAGACTCCCGCTTGTAAGTCACCATGTTGAGCGTAGTTTAGGTTGCAATCTGATACCATAAGCCCTGCCGTAAAGTTTCTCGTCAGTAACAGTATAAAATGGCATCTGAAGGTCGTCCCAGTTTTTCTGCTGAAGATCAAGATCTTGTTATCCTAGCTGATGTTTTTCCCGTAAATTCTGCCTTAGATATTCAAGAAGAGTCAGATCCATTACCTGCCTAGAAGCTACCAAAAATTCCTTATGACCAGGTCTATTCTAAAGTCTCTGCTTTTCTTTTTAATGGCTAGTACTGTGTATAAAACTCATGAGTCAGTAATTCAGGTCACTCAGTCTTCTTCTAGCGAGTATAATATTCCTTTGATAGATCCTGCTAATATAAAATCCCTCAAAAAACAAAATACTTATAAATTTGTCCACATAGGTTGTGTCCAGATAGGTATCACCCCTCTGTTCCGTCATGGTTTGAATGTCTCCATCCTTTGCTGTTTAATGGACCTTAGATTTGACAATTTCAAAGATTCTTTGTTAGCTGCAATACAGACTAGTCTTCATAATGGACCCATATCCTTTGAAGTATACCCAAATTATCCTGTAAGTCTGACCAAGGATGATTTGTTAAAAGAAGTACTAAAGCTTCATTTGGCTACAACTAGTCTAAATATGCGTCTTGGTTCCTGTCCTTTAGCTATCCATTACAAGGTCATATATAGACTTGTAAATGTGACATTTCGCGTCCTAATCACCTATACCGTCATACCCGTCATTATTTAAGGAATACATGCCATTTTATGAGCCGTATGCGCTAAATAGTGTGCCTAAGGCAGATTTTAGCCCTAAAATCTAAAAAAAACGTACAAATTAATACACGAAATAAATTATAAAATCACTCACCAGTTGTCCTGCCTTTGTTGGTCGTTGATACTCCCTCACGAGGTCCACTATGTGCTCTGCAATGCTATCGTATGTCATCTTTTCCTCTCTCAAGCTCTCATTTACAAACTCAGTGCGGTGAAAATGAACCTCACGTGGTCCTCGAAAACCTTTTATACCAACGGCAATGACCCACAACCTTCCGAGAGCCTGTTCTTCCACCACGTGTACCCGTTTTCCCTCACGTTTTTTCCTACCTTCATCAAATTTCCTCCTCTATCACCCCAATCCAGAAAAAAAAATCAAAAAATCTAAACAATCTAGAAATATTAAAAAAAAATCCAACAAAATTAAAAATCCAAACAAATCCAAAAATTCAAAAAATCTAAAAAATCCCCCAAAAAATCTAAAAATCTAAAAAAAAACCAATAAAATAAAAACTCAAAAATTCTAAAAAATTCACAACAAATCCACAAACATCTAAAAAATTCAAAAAATTCACAAACTGCAAAAAAATTCAAACATTTCAAAAAATCCACAAACATCTACAAAATCAAAAACTTCAAAAACTTTTAAAAAAATCCAAAAACTCTAAAACATTCCAAAAATCTAAAAGAAAGTTCAAAGAATTCACAAAATACCACACATTTAAAACATCTCTAAAAATTCAACAAAATATATCCACCACACATGTTTTGCTTACATGCTTGTTGTTTATCTGTATTTTTATTTCAGCCGATGATATGAGGCCTCTTTTTTTTCTAACACTTAGCTGATGATATGAAGCCAGTTCCATTAGTCCAATGATATGAGGACCCATTTTTACATTAATATGTCCAATGATACGAGGACAGGGGCATCTAGCAATTAAAACATCATGGTCCTTATACCTTGGTGCATCTTGCTTTATGCCATAATCATACTACTGGTAATGATGATATTAATGGACACTTATGGTAGCACACTCCCTTCTATCATCATCTCTTGGCTCCATCATCATCTATTTCGTCGTATCCTTCTTCTCCAATCAATCTAGTAATTAATTACCTACTTTATATCCTTATGCATCTGTAACGCCCCTTTTCGATGTTGAATCCCGTCCTGGCTTCTTTGACTATAGTTCATAATGCTAAATGTTTGTAATGTGCTCCCTATGATCATTAGCTAATTATGTTATTGCTGCGAAGTAAATTTAATGTCTTTTCTTGTCGTCATACAATCTTGTGCTGTCATAAATACTTTTAATTGTTGCGGGTGTTTCGTAACATCTTTTATGAACATCCATATTGAATTCTAATCGTATTCTCGATTATATGGGTTGCTTAGTGATGCTCTTGTTTAATAGATCTAAAGGAATATTCATTTTTTCCAAGGGTGATTTGAGCATATTTATAAAGGGGCCTAATACTTATAAGCTAAGTTGATTTATTTTGATCATCCACCGAAGGCTCAACTATGGGGCAAACAATGGTTAGACTCGACTTTTGTGGGTAGGTAGAGTGGGTCCTTTGGTGGTGCTGATTCTTACAAGGGGCCTACTAAATGTAGTACAGATCCTCCATGGCGCTTTCCACATGCACCTAGCTTGTGTTGAGTAGGGGAAGACTTAGAGCATGTTATAGACGTCCAAAAATCATAAAATAGAGGAATGTGCCAAGTGTTTCTGTAGCAAGGGGATGGTGGACATGTATGCAAGTCTAGAAGTGAAATCCAGTGAAAACCTGCTGGATTAGATCTCTATGGAAAAAAATTTGTGCTAGTTCTGGTTAACTTTGTATCTCAAGAGAAAAAGTAAGGGGGGAGACAAAGATTTCTAAGTAATGGATATCCACCCTTTACTCCTTTTATATTCATCTTAGCAAAATATATTATGTGAATTAGTATTATGTTTTCGAGATTTGGACATTTAAATGGATAGTTATACATTTTCCTTGTCCTGTTGCTTATTACATAATGGTAAATCATTTCTTGTAAGTGTGTGGTTGAATATTGTTTAATAACCAACTATTAATAAGCTGGGTATCTTATAAATATTACAGATTATTATTATTTTTTATTAGTGCCCAAATTTTGTTGTGGAAAAAGAAGTCATTTATTTGAAATTTTTCTTAACTTGTGGATCTTGTTGGCATGATTGCTAAGGATATTTTGTGGAGTGATTGAGTGATGGGAATTACTAGTTCTAGGTTATTCAACAAGATAATAGGTTTTTTTGGTTTTGTGATCCAACTATGGTTTGATATAATTTTGGGTGGGATGTGAGAAACCATCATGATCACATACTATTCCATGAAATTTTTGAAGCCAAATTATTTTATGTGTTGATGGAAAAATATTATTCTTGATAACCTATGATGTCCTAGGGTAAGCTTGAACAATATAGATGAATTAGGTACTAATATTTTGGGAGTTGACATTAACAAGTTAAATAAATAAAAAATAAACCAAGTCCTCTTTGTGTGTCACTCAAACTATTGTAATTGCTTAAATGAATAAGCCCCTCTGTAAACCAAATAAATAAAACATAACTTTCAGAGTTTTACTCTAGTAGAATCTTGTGCGCCATGTGTAAGGTTTATCTATTCATAGGACCGGATGATGTATTTCATCCTTGGTAATTTACATTTTGAAATCATAGGGCATGAGGGTTTTTTTTGAAAGGATAGAAGGAATTAACAAGTGAGTTATCCTAGAAACTAAATATCGATTTCAATATTATTTTCACCATGTTTACCATGATCATATATATATATATATATATTGATTAATTCCACTAGTCATAGAAAGAAAATTGAGCCTTATCTTATTTAGATTAGAGTTACTCTTACTGTATAAGAATTGGGGAAACTAAAAATATAAGTGTATATATATATATATATATATGCCTTTTGCATGTATATGAGACATCAGGTAGTTGATTAAATATTTATATTGACAATTAAGTTAGTTCAATAGTACTCGACATACCTTAAATGGCTTAATGAAATCTTTTGACTTAAACAATAAGAAATCTATCTTGTTTCATATTTGATAATTGATATGCCTATTATGTGTCACTTATTCTAGGAAAGGAGTAATAAATGATTCTTGTAGAATGAAGGAAGGAAGGTTGTGGATGAAATAACCACCCCACAAAAAAATAGAATGTCTGGGGTTCCCCTCTAAAGTGTCATTCACAACTTGGGATTGGAATATTTTTAGAACGTGAAATCTGGAAGTTATCATGGTCATGTAATTTCATAAATAATTTGAATGTTTTATACCTTGATACCTCATACAAAATAATCTATGCTTACCTTGTTGCACTCAGCCAGGACTAGGAGTGTACTAGGGCACAAATAGTAAATTTAGCATATCTTGAAATTTAATACATGAAAAATTCTAAAATTCAGAAAAAAAGACATTGTTTAAATATGAATCCAATGGGTCTATTATTGACTTGATTGGATCAATATTGAGGGAGATATCATCAAAACAATTCTAGTTCAAACAATAAGGAAATCAAGAAAATATCTAACTATCTAAAAAGACAACTTTAAATAGATCCACCAAGAAGGTCCGAAATTTTATATGTAGATTCATTTTAATGTTTTCAAAGTACTCTCCAAGTTTCCACCCTTTTGGAGCCCTACAACAAAATATATAAGTAACTATGTTCTTAGAGCTGTGTGCATGACAAAAACAATTTCTGTAGATTGCTTACTTGAGAAGATACAATATTAGATGGGAAGAATCATGTTCTATTATCATCGAGAGCCATGAAGTATATGGAATATTTTTACTTATTATTAGTAGAGTGGATAAACATGGAAATTTGTGAAATTATCTTTGTTTTTATTACTAAACTTGATTGTAATATGTTAAAGAATAAAGATGTCTTTTCTGTTTTTGAAGATGAATACAGTTGCATTATATGTTGTCTTATTTGTTATTACTAATTTTCATGGACTTTTGTAGCATTATCGGTGCTATGAAATTGAATGCATTTGTACTAAATAATAAATAATTATTCTCTTCTTTTACAGGTAACTACGGTTGTGTTTCCCATTAAACTATTTGTTATTATTACTCTCATAGAATGTTATAGCATTATCAGTGTTATGAACTTAAATAAGCTGGTACTAAGAATAAATATGTCTCTGCTAGTTTGTAAAGTAACTTGAGTTACGTCATCTAGTATGAATACTATTCATTTTACTATTGTAGCATGTTGGGAGTTATGCCTTGGTTTATGAATGTATTGTGAATGTCATTTTTTCCAAAATAAGACCAGTAACTCACATAATATACCTTACTTCTAGTCGATGCAATAAGAATAAGTGATGGAGGTCCATGTAATTTTTCTTAAAACTAACCATGCTCTCATCATGGAAGTGGATCGGATCATCGAGTTGGTAATAAAAGAGATGGTTGGATATTTTGGATAGCCATATTTACTTCATCAATAAGAATATTGTAACCTTAAATGATTAAGGAAAGATATCATTTGTACATGTATTTGTACTCGAGAAAGAACAAAAAAAGGGGGCTTGTTTTACCTAACAACCACCTTCTATTACTTAAAAGTTTATATTGAAAATGTAATACTAGTTCAGTTCATATTCGAACATGAAATTTAGAGATGGTTTTATTTTATACATGAGGATGCTTGAGACAATTCTTTTTTTAATTCAGCAATATACCTTGTTACAAAATATAAATTATGTGATATAATGATTGTTGTGTAGGATATACTAGGTTAGAGCCTAAATGTATGTATATTCATACATATTATTTTATTTCAAATAGTGATGTAATTAATATGATATTGTTTGAATGATAAAAGAACTTATAGTTGTAAGATGATCACAAGTACCATAATGGACCTTGTTAACGAATAGTAACACTCATTAAATATCAAAGTATTCATATAAGTTAAACATTAACAAAATTCATGTACAAGTATGGACCTTGCTATTTGGGGTCATACAAGTTGTAATCAACTTAAGCCTGTAACATAGTGCTCTCATTACAAAATCAAATATTTCTTATTAATTTTATTAGTTGAAGTAACAACACTAAACAAACAGGTCAACCTAGTATAAAATTAGTGCATGAATACTCTTCTCTTGTGATCCTTTTAGCAATGGAAGAACTAAAACCTTAGGATGAGCTTCATTATTTACACTCATCATGCCTTCTAGCTTAAGGAAATAAGATCCCAAGTTTGTGTTATCATCACAGTTTATATACTTAACAATATCTTATAAATTTGGAGCCCTTATAAGAGTTATAATGTATTGCATCATTGTGTTGTGCCAGTGTCTCAAATGTTATGCATTATCTTAAGTATTCTCATGAGGTGTCGTGCTTACCACATTGTAAGTGAAAAAAAAATACTCCAGTATTTTTGCAGTTGTTTTTGTGTGGGTTTTAGTGGGCATTACAGCATCCAACTAATCTCCTCTCACCCTAATTGATCTCACAACCAATTCTCATTCTTATCATAATGCTTCCTATCATCCCCAATCCCTCAATCCTTCCCCCATCGCCTATGGCATTTCAATCTCAATCCAAAATTCTCACTCCTTGACTAGGGGTATCCTTAAATCCAAACATCTAAAATCCACTCTTCCACATCCTTTAATCCCATAACTTACAATTTTTCCCTCATTAACTGGGGCATCTAACATCCTCAAAATTAAAACATCAAACATCTTCACACCCAACATCTTTTATTCCAATAATTTATAATCTCCCCCTTGTCATCCATCATTGACTAGGCAAATCCAACATCCATGATCCAATCTTATCTCTTCTTCCTCTAATCCCTTCATTTTATATTCTTTCAACCCCCCTCCACTTTCTTTTCTCTTTCTCTCTTCCTCTCTTCTTCTGCATATTTTTTTATATCTTCTTCTTCTCATCATTCCTCTCATACTCTTCCCATCTACTCGCATATCCTCATCTTCTAATCAGGCCTCCCCTCCTAACTCGAGCCTCTCTTCTTTTCAAGCAACTACCCTACTCACTCCTCCCCATCTAGCCTCTCAAGGGTGCATCACCTCGCCACCCTATTCTATCTTCTCTTATTTTATTTGAAATGTCATTGCTACGCAATAACACTTCAAAGAGGGGGAAAATATAGACATGTAAAATGTTGACATAGTTTTCTAAGCAAAATGATTCACTTATCCCATAATAACCATTCATCCCCATCACAACCCTTATAATAATCAATAATTTATTTATTTAATTATTATACTATATACAATCATGTTCTAATTATCACATATTCCATAAATCCCATTCATACCCTTAGAAATATTAATATAGTATTAACATTTCATTAATTACACTAAATAACCTTAATTAACCATTTTCCACTAATTTAAAAATACTTACCCGCCTATCACCTACCCTATACCTATTCTATGCCTAGCCTCTCCATCTAATCACCCCACTAAATGCAATTAATCTCTCCTAATCACCACTTAAATGAGCCCCCAAATCTAGAGGCTTCTAATTTTAGAAACCTCTCCATTCTTCCCTCCTTTTTCAAATATTCAAATTTAAAATACACTATTCTATTGAATTTTAAATTCAATAGAGAATTCTGATGAAATTTAGAATTTTCTACAACCCTCTCCTCTCATTCATTCTCAACCATTGATTTAATCCATCATGGCAAGATCTTGGCCATCCATTTCTACTCCTCCAACTATAAATAGAGGTGCCACCATCCATGGCAAGCACCTTAGAAATTTACAAGTATATGTTGCCCAATTTTCTAGCAATCTCATTAGTAATCTATTGAGATCAATCAAGCCATTGATCAAGGGGAGGTGCTGCCAAAATTTGTCCAAGAATCTGAAGCATCCATTGCATTCAGCCAAGCAAACAAATCAAAGGAGCAAATCTAAAGCAACAAAGGAGGAGAATTCTACTTGTGTGTGAGTACAGGTACATGGTGTTCCCTTAATTTCATCTTGCTCAATCGGAGGTAGTTGATTAGTTGTGTTAGATTTTGTAATGGTTTGGTTTGATAATCATATCATGTTTGCACACTAACACAAATTTTTGTCTACATTATGAATGATGGGAACTAATCATCAGGGACGATGATACTTAAAGGGGGAGGTATGTCATACCTCGCTAGTTCATCTTGGAATAATACATACTTTGTTTGGTTGTAGGTGATAGTGTGTTTGGTTAGCATATTGGCTTGTCGCTTGATGATTGTATAGTAAAAACAATTTTGTTTGTTGTAATAATCATGTTGATTTCATTATCTATAAAGTTGATAACAGTGGCTTAATTTATTCTGTTGGCTGGCTTCATTGATCATCCTTACACTTTTTTATGATTTTACTTCTGCCATGAGGTGTAGACATATTATTTTATGATCCTAATGTTTTTTATTATTGTGAAGAAATCTTTTGGAAAATAATGGTGATGAATGTAATAGGGTCATAGACCTAGGTCATTAAATAACTGAAATAAAATCCATATAATTGCCTTTCAAACTACTAATTTTCAAGTTTAGGAAGTATGCATAAATTTGGTAATGTCAATTATGATATATACCTATACATGTGTGTGTGTGTGTGTGTGTGTGTGTGTGTGTGTGTGTGTGTGTGTGTGTGTGTGTGTGTGTGTTACGGTCTTATATTTTAATTTTAATTATACCTTAATAAGGTCAAGGCTATATTGTTGTGTAATGTTTAATGTTGAGTGATGAGGGTTGTCAGCTCAGATGAGCCCCACCTGAGTTTGAGGTGAGTGAGCTTTCTTCGAGACCACCTGAGCCATGTTGTAAAATAGCGATCTCCTTAGCTAATGGGAAGACAAAGCAGATGATAGAGGTTTGAGTTGAAATGGTGCTCGACCGTTAGATGGTGGATAACAACCCAAGCGGATGGTGGATATTTGACGACAAGAAAATGGGGATTGTCAAAGCTGGAATTTGACAGTTAAATGGAGTTGGAGAGGAAGATAGGGGAAACGGTACTAGAAGCCTTTAATGAATTTAATTATGCTCCCATAGCCTTTAAGAGAAGCAAGAAGTTTTTGAAGGAAGAAACCACTTGAACATTATTTTTTTTGGTTCATTATTTATTATTACTATTATTTGGTTCTTCATGGAAATTTATCATGGCTATTATATTGAAAGCCTATTTTTAGATCTACATGTATATTTAACAATATGTGTTTTTCAAGGTAATATTTAAGGATGCGTAATGGACTTAGTGGAGATATTAGGATGATTAAAAGAGTTACTCTTGTATGGTTTTCTATTAATTTTATGGAAGTTTGTTGGAAGGAAGAGATGGGAGTGATCGAATGTGAATAATTTGTTAAGGATAAACTTTGCAAATATTTTCAGGTCTGGAATTGTTCTCGTGCTCATATTTATCCTTTATAGCATTTAAATAATTTTAATGGTTTTAATAAGAAAATTGGTCTTTTGTGAAATTTTTTTATCAATGGTGATTTTATAATGGGTTTTTCTTAATACTAAGTTGATAATCTTCGAGTGATTCCCTACCCGAGTGTGTGTATTCAATCTATATATGTGCATGTATATGTATATCTTTAACTAGGTGTGGTCGAGTTATATATTTAGGATGACTTGATAGTTTGGCCATGATTTATGAGACAGCGTATACTATTTTTGTAAACCCAATTTGCATATTTTACTTAATACATGTTATCTTAGCTCTGTGTGGTTGGGTTTTACCCATAACCATTGTGCCTGGTTTGGTTTGTGAAAAGGAAACTGTGAATTTAAATGGCTTCGAGCTCACAACTCATATACCTGAATTTTTTTTATTGTTATCACCAGTTCTTCAAAACTGAGTATTAGTTGTAAATATGAAAATATACCACCCATTTTGGTTTTAGTAGGGATTAAGATTTGATACTAGGTTTCAATGTTTTCCTCTTGAATAAATAATTTGAGAGAATTTTTGATTAATGGGTGTTGTTTATGTATTGAATTTACCAATATCTAATTTATAGTTTCTTTAACTGGAAGTGGGTTAATCTATGGTTGTTATATTTCTTTATAATTACATTTAAATGGTTGATATGACTCATTGAGATATCAACTATGGAGATCTATTAAGGTTTGGTAATATTGTTACCATTTAAATAAACTCATTTAGGTTTCCAGTTGTGAATATTTATCATGTGTTATGCTTTTATTTCTACCATCGTTTATACTGTGGTTACTAGATGAAATTGGGAGCCAAATACCTAAACCCATGCCAAATTTTAGCACTGTTACTTTGACTCGTATCTATTTGGGTTTCTTATTTTAAATGACCACTCTGTGGTCAATGTTCCATATGCTTTTGTTAGTCTAACTATGTTTGAATCTTTCTATTCTATGAAAATTGTTGATGGTAATATGGTTACATTACAATATTTTGGGTTTAAGGAAACTTTGTGGTCTAAGTTGAGTGGTTAAGACTCTAAGTAGATCCTTATATTTGGTCAAATACTTCATCACAAATGTTGTGCAGGTTTTGGGGTTTTTGTTTGAATGTTTCAAGGTGTTTTGGATTAGGGAAGGATATTTGATAATATTAAGGTACTTGATTTCATTTAATTCATTTTCATGTAAACAATGCTTGTAATTTTATTTCTGTGAGAAGGAATATGTGTGTTTCGGACTAGTTAAGGTAGTTTGATAATATTAAGATCTTGGGTTTTGAAAATTTTATTAATATCATTACTAATTATTTGATCTTATTTTTAGTATGGACTAGACTGATTTTATTCTCCTCTTCCTAAACAAGTGTTTGAACCTTGATTTAAGGTGTTTGGATCAATTGGAATCTTGAATAAGAAATTTAATACACTATGATAGTACAAACATGATGATTTGTTGAATACTTCACTAATATTTCATAAATTGTATGGGTAGAAAACATAGCTAGATATGTTTATGGAAATCCATATTATGATATTTTAGTATTATGAATTATTCTTCAAATGATTTTAAGTTTGATAAATCATATGCTCCTTTTTAATGGTTTATGAAAGAAAGGAAAAAGGATAAAAAAGGGAAATAGATTGGTTGTTATCTTTATTGATTTTAAAATATCAAGGTTAGTTAAATTGTGTTCATTGAAATATTTTAGTGCTATAAATCGTAAAGATAGGACAAAAGATTTTTTCATGCCATTTCTTTTGAATTGATTTTTGCTTAACATTTTTACAGATGGCGGAATTTAAGCCTTATTTGGTGGATGATATTAAAATGGGCTTGTTGATTCATTTTTTATTATGATTGAAAGATGTATTTATTACTTATCTGATCAAGTAAAGGTGAGCTTACGCTTTGTTGTATAATTTTGTTGGAAGACATTATGGCCTCTAAAGTTATTGTATAGTTTTGGAAACAAAATATAAATTTTGTATTATTTTTTTAGATATTGATGTAATACATATCTTGTTTGATTGTATAAATTATTATAGTTCTTTTTGAAAATGCAAAGAATTATATTGGGATTGACTTAAACAATATGATTTAAGGAGTTGTGTCTAATCAAATAGTTGATTGAGGATATTTTATGAAATATTTTACTTATGTGAATTATCTTTAAACAATAATGAATGAATTACATAAATTTGAAGTTTATCGATATACAAACTATTAAAATAAATAAATAAGGGTTATTATTATTTAGTTATCTACTTGAATTCAGTCTAATATGTTAATTGAATAATGACTAGTGATTATATAATCATAAGTATGGGAATGGTACTGTTATGGATGACTATATTATATCCTGTAATGAGTTCATGTAAACAGTTTCTTAACCAATTAACAATTTTTTCGTAATTAAAATAAATTAGGGACTACGTTAAAAATGCACTCTTTTTCCATAATTATATTAATGATGCTTAATGAATGTATATAATTAAACTTATGGAAATGATTGTGATTAATTATCAAAACTAAGTTATTGACCTTAGGATCAAATTAATAAGTGATAATGTATTACTGCGTAATGAAATTAAACCTATCATAAAACTAATTCATTGTAATGAATAAGTTTGGGTTTACAACACTCCTAATATATGGTATTCGGCAGGCCAACTTTGGATGGCTGTTGTAGTGTAGTGTTCATCAAATGACGTAAGTCATTCAATGGATATCATGCAAAAATTATCCTAATTTGTCCCTCGAGTTCCATTTATTACACATGTCGTCATCAATAAGGAATTGATTTATGATGATATATTTTTTTTATTCAGCCTAGTCACCTCTGTACCAACTTATGTTGGCTACAAGGAAGAAATTGGTCACATGATGATGCAAGTCGTTACATGAGTACTTTATCTCCCATAGGAAACTTAAGTTGGCATAGACGTGCTTCATAGCATGAGATGAATAATTTTGGTACCTTATTCATAACTTGAAATAAGTTTAACTTAAATAATGGTTTCAATTCTGATAATTGAACCAAGTGACATGGTGATGGGATAATTTTTTTGTTAGAAAATGTGCCAACTATAAATTGAGAATAAAAATTGTGAATCTTAAACTTTGGAAAAAGTAGTGTAAGTCATTACATTTTCAATATGCACCTAGTTCTAACAAAAGTGTGAGATTTCAGATGGGATTCGATTTAATTATTTCCAGGTAGACACTTAGAAAAACACTTGTAAATCAATACTAAGAACGGTACTAATGTATTATCTACATACAGTATCAAAAGAGTAACCTATGGGGGATCAGTGGATCTAGTTAACCAATAGTTAAACACATATTAAATTGATTTGTTATATGATGAATTTTATTCCAATGCTGCATGATTTAAATGCTAGTTTGTACATTTAAATCATTGAAGGCAGATATTAGTTTTGGGAAGATAAAAAAATTCTCGTTATTTGAAGGAATGAAAATTAGGTGTTACATTTTGGTTCGTGTTGGCTTTTGAAACTATTGCGAGTTTGCATTATGTTATTGGGAGGGAATTTGTTGTTACTATTTTCATTTGAAATGGTTATTATGGAACTTGGTTCATGGTGAGCCACATTGATGTTGTTCTAGGGTTTAATATTATTGCATGTTGTGTTAACACTTCTAATGGAGGTTATTGAACTGGGAATATGGTTCTAGAGAGAATATCTCTAGTTTGTGAAAAACATTGTCTATGAATGTCATAGACTAAAGGGAGCCAACTTGGTATTTCTATGGTATGTCCTAACAGTCAACTGGTAAGGTGGTCAATGTAGATTGGATAGTGAGTATTTTGAATCATAATCATTAGAAACAAAGACCTCAAATGTCAAACAATGAGACTAACTCATGTCAATTTCATTGTGACCAATTCTAATTTTTATTGAATCGATGTTTCTCCCCTTTCATTGTCAGCATGATGGAATTTTAAATGTTTTTCTCATATATCAAAGTTGTGCTTTGAATTTTAGCACATACACTGAAATGAGATGTAATGTTTGTTTTGCGGTTATATTTAAAATGCAAACTTCTTCATGCTTACGCTTTTTTTTTCCCTCAACAAGATTTAAATTTCACATCCATTTATACCTGCATGTTGCATATGCCATTGTATTCATCTACAATAGTGGACAATTACTTGTATGTGCAAATGTGATGTAGTTGACTGGTCTGTGAAATTTCTTTTCTTCTTCACAAGATTGTATTTGTATATGCTCTAACATTAAACGTCATTATCCGATCATGGACCATGTTGTGAAAGATTCTATTTTTTAAATTTTTTCCCTTACTATTAATTGAATGAAATATGGAGCACTCTTAAAGTGGTTGACTGCTAAAATTATGTTATTAATTTATGTTGGAATTGAATATTGTCACAGATGCAATATACTGGTAAAATATATTTAAATATATGATAGGGACGTTGGGTTTTCCTTTTAATTTGAATTTTTTTGCATTAAATATTTTAATGAAATTTTTTTATTTATTCAACTGAAAAAAATTACTCTTGAATATATGCTCGCTAATGCTAATGCCTTTATGATTCATGGTTAAGTTAAGATAAGCAAAAAAAACCAATAAAATTTGTGGAGAAGGACAAAAAATCAACCAAGAGATGGATGTGAAGAATTCTGTAGTATAATCGAATTTTTTGAGAAGAAATCAGGGATACGAATTTTGGGTATTTGATTTTTTTACAATTTGTTTCTTGGGTTGCATTGTTTATGATGTAATTGATTTGCTATGCATGTTTCTTCACACACCCAATTGATTTTCAATGTGTTAAGATTGAATTTATAAGGCATTTGATGACTCGAATTTGTAAATTCATTGGTTAGTTGTAGACTTGTTACTAAAACATTACAGAGAACTAGAGGAATTGTTGATGAAAGAGACTATGTGTAGGATGCTTGTTATTTGCTTGCTGGTCTTTTGCAGAAAGGAAAATTGTATTTGGAGAAATCAAGTATGGTGTTTTTGGATATTTTAAGTTCCTATGGGTCAATTTTTTTAGTATGAGGATCACAATTCTATCATGGTGTTAGTAATAGTAGGCATTGGAGTTTAGATGATGTATTTAAGGTTGTTTTAGAGCATAATCAATTGATTTAGTGCATTGCTAATAAGCCATAGTGAGTTCAATAGTTTGAACTTGGACATTTATTTGAAACTTCATGACTTGTAACTATGTTATGGATATTTTTTGTTTAGTTGTTGGTCATTTGTTTACTTGTTGATCATTTGAAGGCAAGGAAAATTATTTGTGGAGAAATTAGGGATTTTAGCATAGTTACCATGTTCAAAAGTGGGAAAATTTTGAGAGAACTCCACTTTTAAAATTGACAACATATTCATATTTATCTATTATGTTCATATTTGGTGCTTTATCTATTATATTTTCTTTCGAATATAGTTATGTGATTGTATGTGCTAAATTTTCTTTTCTTCCACCTATTTTACTTATATATCGGTGTTAACAAGTTCTTGTTTTTCAATTCTTGCACAAGTTTTCCATCATTGCTTTGTTAATATGTGTCTACATCTACAATACCAGATTTCCAAACATCAAATATTTCAACTTATTCGTACTACTTCGATTTGGATTCTAGCACAAGTACTACATGCAAACGAGCTATTTTCAGAGGTTTATTTTAGCATTTAAGTTACTACATTTACTATCACATACTATTTTCTTCTCACTGATGTTGGTTTCCATTGCTCTCACTAGGATTTCCTTGTATTTAACAAGCTAATGTTATGTAAGAAATTTTAAACACAGTTGCAAATCTCCAAGGTGCTTGATGACATATTTTAGTTGAGGTGGCATGTATTGAACAACAATGCCCTTGTTTCATTATATAAAACATTTCACATTCTCCTTAGCCATTTACTTAGCCATGTTGTGGTCACATTGCAATCACATATTATACATCTTCAAACATTTTTTTGCAGTTAATAAAATTGGATTGGAGTAGTAAGATTTCTTCTCTCTTGCTATCTTTGTTCTCACTTCTTATAGATGCATTTTACTATTAACATATTTATTGTGCAATTTAAATCGTTTTGTGAATATCTATAACTTATCGAATTCTACATTGAAAGGAATCACTTCAATTGTTGTTTAAATTCCTAAATATTGTTGATTTGATAGATTATATTTAACTCTTTTCAATATAAACTTCTTAATCCCTACCACCATTGTCAACCCATCTTATATTTCCTATTGCACACTTATGATGCAATTACTAGTTTAATAAATACGTTTTAGAGTGGAATCTTACTAAATTATAAGCTGCATAAGCATATAGCCGATTTACAACTACAAAATTTAAATCACATCTATTCGCCGGTTTTTATTTGTATCGATGAAGCTTTCGTTGCTCTGCGAATTCGTTTTCACATAAGATTTCCAATAGCCATGGATTTTTTCTCCCCGATAATTATGTATCCCTTCTGCATTCTAGTTGTGGTTGGCGTACCCTTATGCGCTTTTCGATTTTTGGCTTTAAATCTGAGCAGACTTATTGATAGTCGATCTGCCCGTCCTCACACAGTATTGGATGCGCAAGTCATAGAGGCTCTGCCTATGTTTGTGTATTCAGCTTCAGCAGCACAAAGCGTCAAAGAGCAGGAGCTCCACTGCGCAATTTGCCTCTCTCAATTCGAGGATGGCGATAAATGCAGGCGCTTGCCCAGATGCATTCACTGCTTTCATATGGACTGTATTGATAAGTGGCTTCGTTTGTACCATTCTATTTGCCCTGTGTGTAGAAAACGCGTAGTACGTATCATACGAGCAGCCGGCAATTCCAGGTCCCATATCATTATTGATATACCAGAACAAGAAGAAGCAGCACCATCACCACCACCAACAGCACCACCCCATTTCTCAGATTCTGCTGCCCCTCATATTGGACCAGAAGAGGAAGGAGAAGACTGTCGCTGGAAAGTATCATTATGCATGTTGTTCTATTTAATTGTTAACATACGCCACCTAATTTATTGTCCCAACATAGATATTCAATAACTTGTGTTTTAGGATATTTCTTGTTGATCTTAACTCTTGTTTTGAATGCAAGAATTTTATCGCATTAGGGCTTTAACGAAAACAGAGCTCAGCTATATTAAGTGAATTTGTATCGCTATGCTAAATTAATAAAGTTGCTTGGGCCCTTTCTAAATTCGTGTTTCTAGGGTTTCCTTACAAGAATGGATCGTTCTCTCACAGAAACTGGTTTTGGGGAACGGGATTTTGAAGTAATATTGACATGCATTTAACTTTCCAGCTTTGGCCAATCATGTTTAGGATCTTGGTCTATTAATACTTGTTTGGTCTTCATCTGTAATCATCTATCATTTTTTCTTTAGGTCCATCTAAAGGAGTTGGACTCAGAATAAGTTGTCTGGTTGTCAAAAATTAGATTAATTATCAACACAATGGCTATTGGAGTTAAATGTACAAGTGTCTATTTCTATCTAGTTATGTCTTGAAGTCTCTCATAAGGACTGCAAAATTGAATCAGTAAACCCAACACCAAAGGCCTTTAAATATTCAGGTTAATCTCCTGCTCAATATTTCTGTTTCATGACAAACTGTCATTTGAAAGTTGTTTCATATTTGGGATATAAATCGATTATACCCCAAATAGGATGCATAACAAGTTTCACAGAAATTGTGAAAATGTTAGTGCAGTTTACCTCTGGACTTCAAGTTTTATGATCTTAAGTAACTCTACTATTGTTTCTGCTGAGAGAATTGTAGTCTCTTCTTGCAGTTTCAAGTATCATAACTACCTTTAGAGTCCCAAATATCACCAGGTTGCTAAAAGAATACAAAACATATAGAAGCTGCAACAGTCTCTTTCACCAACTTAGACGACATAAGACGGAATGATTCCAAGTGAACCCTATAAACTAGCAATCACAACCCATGTATGTGACGCCAATAGGGGCATTGAGTAAGTAGAGGAGGGAATAGGATTGGAAAATAGAAACATTCCACCAAAAGAAGTATACACTAGTGAAGGAGCTGCACAACACCTTATCTTTGAAAAAATTTTCACTCAAAGAACTATATCATACTTGTGTTCGGCAGGGTATGACAAAAATGATGACAAACCACATATCATGTGTGAATTGAAGATATCCATCTCCACTGCATTTCACATAAGCAGATGCCAAATGAAGGAAACTGTTACCAATGACTGCTCACAATGCAATTTAAATTTAGCATTAATGCTATGCAATTTAAAATTATTCTCAAATACAATGTGATCTTACCAAATTATAAGCTGTAGCCTATTTCTATAAAAAGAAATCTACTTTTTAGATGCAAAATAATTATAATCACAACTGTTTGGTGGCTTTTATTTTATCGACAAAGTTTTCATATTGCCCCGTGAATTCGTTTTCACATAAGATATCCAATAGCCATGGGTATACTCCCCGATAATCAAGCATCCCATCTGCATACTAGTTGTGTTTGGCGTACCTTTCTGCACTTTTCAAGCATTGATTAAGCATTTTGACAGAGTTCTAAATCGACCTGCCCTTCCTCACAGAGTATTGGATGTGCAAGTCATAGAGGCTCTGCCTCTGCAGCAGCACAGAGCTTTAAAGAGCAGGTGCTCCAGTGTGCAATTTGCCTCTCTGAATTTGAGGATGACGATAAATGGAGGCGCTTGCCCAAATGCATTCACTGCTTTCATATGAACTGTATTAATTAGTGGCTTCAATTGTACCATTGTATTTGCCTTGTGCGTAGAAAATATGTAGGACATATTATACAACAAGGGGAATGAGAAGCCGGCAATTCCAGTTCCCATATCAATATAGATATACCAGAACAAGAAGAAGCGGCAGCAGCAGCAGCAGCACCAACAACACCAAAAGCACCGGCCTATTTGTCAAATTCTTCTGCCGCACATATTGAACCAGAAGAAGATGGAGAAGACGTCCGTTGGTAAGTATCATTATACATTTTGTTCTATTTAATTGTTAACATATGCCACATAATTTATTATCCCTACATAGATATTCAATAACTTGTGTTTTTAGACATTTTCTGTTGATCTGAACTCTTGTTTTTAATTTAAGAATTTTATTACATTAGGGTTGTATTGAAAACAGAGCACAGCGATATCTAGTGCATTTGTATTCTTATCCTAAATGGATAAAATTGGTTGGGCAGTCTCTAAATTTGTGTTTTCTATAAGAATGGAGTGTTCTCCGACAGAAACTGGTTTTGTGGAACTAGATTTTGAAGTCATATTGACATGCATTTAACTTTCATAGATAGTTTCTTTAGTCTTCACCGTTCTGTAGGCCCATCCAAAGGACTCAAGTGCACAAGTATTTATTTCTATGTAGTTTTGTTTTGAAGTCTCTCATAAGGACTGCAAAATTAAATCATTAAACCCGACACTAGAGGCCTTTGAGTATAGTGTGCAACAGGTATTGATTGAGATCCCTATTTAGGATGTGGACGACAGTTCCAGAGAAGAGTTCATCGAAGTTATTTAAGATGCTGATTCTGAATTTTGAGTTGTACGATCCTTTTTTTTAATATTGTTGATGTATTTAGGATTAATGATATCAGATATTGTCAATTGATCAATCACAATAGTTTAATTTCTGCTTGTTTAAGTCTCTTCAAGTTATTTTTTAGTTTATTTGTATATTTATGCCGAAAACGTTTTTTTACATAGTGGATGCAGGGCAGCTGCACCTGTAGCTATTAGTCGACTATCCAATGGTCAGCATTCACTTGGCAACTGTGGATGTCAACGATGAGGCTGAAAAGTCTCTCTTATGATGGAAATGGAAAAATTTTGCTGCACAGATTTACCTTTGTTTTACACGTTCTTCACTACTGTATGTGCACCATCCAACGGTGCCGAATCGATCTACAGGAGGCATCCATTGTGAGCACCGAGTAATCATCTTCTCCTCCATCTCCTCTACAGGGAATCACTAGACACAAAGTCAACATCGCAACACACATCAACCGGATTGCCATCTCTCTTCACCTTTGCTTGTGTGCAAACCCTAATACATTTCTTTACACAAATTCTTTCCCAATAATGCTGCTATAAAAGTTTATATGGTGAGGTGTATGTGGCCGGGCCAATCACGGCCAACGTTTCAACTTTCAAGCAATCAGAATATGACATGTTGTACCCTGCTTGAATGGGATTCATGGACGCCTTTTCCATGACTTACATAGGGTGGGGGCGGTGGGCCGATTTTAGCGTTCCACTTGGTGACTTCAATGGTCTGGAGGGTTGTGATAAAAGATCCCTCAAATTACAGATAATTTGAAACAAACTACACCACAGACTTCCAAACCGCGTGCACCTAAAATTAAGTTAATTAACTTACCTTTTAAGTCCTCCAAGATAATATGAATTTTTAATATCATAGGCCTACAAATTTCGACAAAATGAGGGTTTGATATAGAGGAAAATTGGATCTCTATAGGGTTTGAAATGTTAGAGAATTGGTTTTATAAATAGTCTTCAATGTATAGAGGCCAAATAGAAACGGGCTCTGTATTTTACAGTGTCAATTATTGTTCCAATATGTGAATCCCACTAATTTATATGGCTCTAAGCCGGGGGCTCAGGTCATCACCTCGGGTCCATTTTGGCCTCAATTTCACCATCATGCCACTTGGTACGAATGCAATCTTCACCATAGTCAAGTATTCTGCATGATTTAGAGTTTTCGAGAGTAGCTGGATTTGTTATCTTTTTCTCCAAATACTCATCAATCTGAATGAGATGTCAATGACCTGTGACTAACCTAAAGTATGGTCAAAATAGGGTTTAAATTAGTATTGTCATCTATTTTACATTCTAGTTAGTACTACAAAATAAATCAATATTTATTTCAAAATCTTTATTGTCTTCTTAGCTGCTGGAGGATTTCCTGACATTAGATGCAGTGCCATGGATATCGATGACAGACACATGGTGAACTTGTGGGGAATGCTGCGGGAGAGTGCCAGCACGGGCGGAGTCATTCCGATGACCCTAATTACCCCACCACTGACTTCCTTGGAGGCAAAGACCACGACGGGACCTCTCACATAGGGGTCGTGGTTCAAACCACGAGTCGTGCACAACAACACCATGTCTCATGCAAGCTTGCGGCCAGGTGCACCTTCCACTGATCACATCCCCTCACGTCAGTTGAGTTTCTCACGGAATAACAGATGCTGCAAACAAAATGCTCGTCTTCAATTCTCCTCCCGCAATCCCCTTATTCATCTCCCATCTTCTCCCTGTCATATTTCCCCTCCACTCCTACAACTTTTACTTCTTTAACGCGTTCCTTTTGGTGTTTCTGCGCCACTTGGGTGTGATTGCTAGTTTAAATATTTTAATATTATTTTAATAAGCCGTCCACATGATGTCCTCAAATTTTGGAATTTTTCTGCGTTCCCAGAAACCTCATCTTGTTGTCCCGGGGTCTTAGGTAACTTCACTATTTGTGCATATCCAATAATTTTTGCAGTCCACGAGACCATATTTTATTGAAGCATTTCTCTGAAGAGTGTCAAAGCCTCATCAAGAACGCTATCATGCAAATGAAATATCCCTTGTGGGATACCACTTAAAAATACACCAAAACATTGAAAATTTGCAGTCACATAAAATACTGATTTTTCTAGATTTTTACAGTTAGGGCAGCGAACTAAAGAAATTTAATATTTCCCAAAATGTCCACCCAAATTACTTGAGAATTTAAAGAGAGCTTGATATTACTATAAATGACATTAGAAAACTGTTTTTGGGATTTTACAGAAATTAAAATGCTGCCAAAAAATTACAGTGTGCCCTAGACAGCTGGGAAAATTTCTCAAATTCGTAACTCGCCAATTACAAGAGCAAAAATTATGAGACTTTGGAAATAACATAAATAAATATAGGAAATGATATTTCAACCTTCATATCTGGAAATGGTTGACCAGAAACCCCCCAAATAAAGGCTGCAAGTCACCTAGCTTGGAAAAGGGTTGGGAATCGATGAAGATGCCTTCAAAGTGATGCTGAGCCCTGCCCAAATGGCTGCCATAAATTTGATCTAAAAACCCTCTGATTATCTTCCCCAAATGCCTCCAAAACCCTCAAAATCTTTCCTCTGAAACCTTTGATACTATCTCTGTAACACAACCCTGAAAGCGGCTCCAAAATGACAAACTAAGGTAGATCTCTCTCTATCGAAGAGTTCCCTGCTAGCTAGGGACGGGTCTCTCACCACCAAAGCTAGGGTCCCTGTGGGATTTCACTCCACAAGCTGTAGATGCGCAAACAGTAGTTGCACATGAAGGTAAATAAAATGTATGCAAAAAGTCCCTTTCCTTTCTCTCTCAGCTCCTTATATACTTCACCACGGCAAAAGAGCCCCAATAACCCTAGACGCATTTTATTCCATGGAGGGGCCAATAAAATAAAAGCAACTAAAGTTACATTTTTCCTTTTTAAGTCGCCATGGTCCAAAAGTGACCCCCAAACGCAAAACTGGAATATTAGAACCACGTGGCCCCTTCCCAATAGCTCCCAGCGTCCACAACCCCTTGGATATGACCACGGCTTGGACTCAACTTAGCCCTTAGGCCTTTGGCGTAGCAAAGGGGACATTACATATGACCAAGGCCTGGACTCGAATTGGCCCTTAGGCCTTGAGCGTTGGAAAAGGGGACATTACAACAAATCATGAAATTATTACAATCCATGAGATCTTAATACCATGGTTGCATTATGCATGTTGTCAAATAATTCCAGTGTTTCATTAGTCTTCCACATTTTGAATACTCATAAGGGCTGTCACAACTTTTGGCTGAATCTGATGATATGCAACCTCCTCCTTGGCTAACATTTTTCCACATGTACATATTCTCTCATACTCTAGGAGTAATATTAGCACTGGTATACACCTTGTTTGATTCTGGGAAAAGCCATTTGATACCAAGCATCACAAGATTAGCATCTTATTTCTTCTTTGGTCAAATCCAAAGTGGATGATTACGCAACCTGATGTTTTCAATCATAAGCAATTATTTGATTTTACTTTTCTATTGCATCAGTAGAGTGTTCTCTAGAAATATTTATTCAATTTTTAAAAATAAGAGAGGACTCCCAGGAACCCAACTAAAAAAGGAAGAATTCAAGCAACTGTTTGATGGCCTGGCAAATGACATAACATCCACAAACAAAACCAAAAACAAAGGCAATAATCCAGTAGCTTAATAATGCATTATTTTTACCATATGGAGACATAATCCATGCTTTTTTTCATTAGATTTCAGAGATAATTGAGAGAGGAATCCTGATAACATGAAAAGGAACACTTCCCACTAAGTGTCTCATTCACTTCTGGTCTGTTGTCATATGGTTCATATACCGTCTGTATGCTTCCATATTTGTACATGTCTACAGGTCTGTCACAACCACATCTGACAAAAATATTCTTTTGATTTTATTGTTGTCAATTCATATGCCTTCTGAATGTTTTCACATTTGGAATACAAGTTTATCAGGGCAGAAAACTAAAACATTAGACAAAAAAACTGCCTTTGATTACTATTCACTCTTTGATAAATCTGTGTACGCTGTTCCAAGGGTTCATGTTTGGCAAAATCTGTGAAGATTTTGGAAAACTTTGATGATGCACTTTCCAATTGTACCAATCTCTGGGCCGTTTTCATCAAGGACATTTTGTGCAAATCTTACAATATTTGCAGCCAATGAGAGCACACTTGCTTGAGGGTTTTTATCAAACATTGTGTATGCTGTTTGTATGGATATATATTTGGCCTAAATGTCTTATCATAGCCCTCACACCAACTTCTGACAAAATCATCCTTTTGATTTTTTTTGATGGATTTCCCTAGCATTTTCTAAAGATCTCATTTTGGTACGTACAGGAAAATTGCTGGCAAAGGATGTTGAGTTTCTAATTACTCCCACCAATTGCATTTGCGTAGAAATTTGCAGGGTCTTTTTGAAAGCCTGCATATCCAGCAATTCTTGCAGTAGCACAACTTACTGAAGAATTTATCTGAAGAGCCTCAAAACCTAATCAAGAACACTTTTTTGGGTGAATCCTGAAACCACTTTTGCATTATGCATATAGTCAAACATTGCCCCTGCCCTGTGTAGTCTTCCACACTTTGCACGCATCTATAAGGGCTGTCAAAACTTCTTGCCAAATTTCATGATATGTATTTTATAATGCATTATCAAGCGTACACACATCATTTAGTTTTGGAGACGAGCCATTTAATCTTGAACATGATAAAGTTTGCATCGTGTTCCTGCTGTGATCAAATGGCTCTGTACCACTCTCTTGGGCTTGAATTGTATCTAAAGCTTCCCTTGAGATAACAGCTTGAGGCGCTACGGCCAAAATAATCCCCAAGTATTTCATATAGAGAAAAAGGCTGGAAAAAAGAACAATCTGAAGGGGAGGATATGGCTAGCAAGATTTGAGGATCTCTATGTTGGGTAGATTGTTTTTAGTATTCCTAAACAGAAAAGCTGTATTATGACTTCTGATCTTGTCAATGATTTAACCCAAGAAGAATATAGAATGGTGGAAATATCCTAATTATGTTAGAAATATAGAGACTACTGTTCAATCAGATTTTATGAATAAATACAATGACATTCAGATCTGATAGAACATGTAAATGCAATAAAAAAAGATTATTCAATTAAGCACATGCTAAAATATAGTAATTCACAAAAAGATAGATTGATTTAGCTTTTTGGATGTCTCGCAAATGTTCTAGGATCTGGGATTAGGGCAAATAGATTGTCATTGGGCTAAACTTGCTTTGTATTGGAATCTGGACCCTTAAACCTTGTTGGACACTAACACTAGGCTTCAGACGCTGGGCGCTATGCACTATTGTCTGTGTTTGGCGCTAGTGTCTGCCTATTTTTCAACTTTTGGTCAAATTGGGTTGTTTCATCACTAAGTGTGGATCCTTCTTGTACTTTTGCTATGTTTCCATAATCTTCGTTCATGCACCTGTGCGATCAAAACCCTAATTCACTTGCACTAGCACTTCAAGCACACAATTATATAACCAAAATAGGGTTTCATGTGTGGTGGAGACGGACTGCCCTTTGTGGCTAACCACCTTGTTGAATCTAGTACCAAGTGTTGCCACTACATTGCTTAAATGAGGGGCGCAAACTCCATGTAGTTCTCCTAGTGTTTGTACAAGTGTGAATGCAATCTAGAATAGCGGGCATTCCCCTATGTTTGACCTCGTGCCACAACACAAGTAGCGGGTGTAACTATAGATAGAATGTGCCCTTCATGATGGATAGAGTACTGAAATAAAGTGCCTAAGTAGAGTGCTTGTAAATAGAAACCCTTGAAGTGCTCTTTGGTGTATAGGTGCTTGATAACACTTGATAAGACTTTGGAATGCTTTTGACTTGGCTTGGGATGCTCTTGGAAGAGTGTGGAGTGCTTCAGACATGCTTAGGGCCTATTGTCAATGTTTCCTCTTGATTTAGTAAAGTTTAGGGTAACTTTGTTAGAGATTTGGAGATGAAGATCAAGTGTGCCTTCTATTTCCAAATATAGTCAAGTGATTGTCAAATTGCCAAGTGAGTAAATGAGAGTGTTTGATTCGCTTTTATACCTTTCCATAGGATATAATTTTGCGTTAAGGCTGACCTAGAAAGAGAAATTAGGATATAACTTCAGAAATTTGACTGTTGAGAAGCAGAGAACACTAGTGTTCGACAGTGGACACTAGTGTTTGGTGCTAGTATCCTATTAGACGGTAGTGTCCAAAAGTTATAGGTTGTAATGAGAGTCTTGGGAAAGGCTTGATAAGAGATGTTTATAAGCCATTTAGATCATATACACCGTACATGGTAAGATATGTTTATAGGCATTTA
Source organism: Taxus chinensis (assembly GCA_019776745.2). Lineage (NCBI taxonomy): Eukaryota > Viridiplantae > Streptophyta > Pinopsida > Cupressales > Taxaceae > Taxus > Taxus chinensis. The sequence goes on from CM034146.1 coordinate 321,512,245, forward strand.
GATCAATCCTAGAGATTAATAAGTAGATGAGTGAGAGAATGAGGAGTATTTGCAAGCCTTAGGAGAGGGAATGATAATACATTTACACTCTATTTGAGTGCCCAAGTTATAATTAAGGGATCTGACCATATCAGTAATTATCAAGCACCTAATTACCAGATTTAGGTGTCTACATTTGCCTCCCTTTAATATAATAAATGAAATTTGCTAGGTTAAAGGAAATGCATACCTGAGTGTGTAAACACATTTTTTCTTTACTCAATTTTCTTGATTGCTTGAGTTTTTGAGATGTTGCAAGATGCTTCCAAGTGTGAAACCTTCAACACAAGAGTGTAGTCAATGTCCGTATGATGAAAATTGAATCTTTAACTTAAAAAGTATTGAAATTTTTCTTTCTAAAAGTAGAGAGGAGCAAAGAATGAGTAAGCATATATGTGTGGAGTCATCTTTGCTCTGTAGATGGAGAAGACCACACCCCCTTACCAATTGTCTAGGGAGATGGATATTGTAACAACCATGGAGAATCGGGGGCGATCAAGTCACTAATTTTAAAATAAAAGAACAAGAGTAAAATAATTGGAGAGGTTTGGGCGTTGAATATCCAACACTCGAAGAGATGCAGAATTAGATGCGCCCATGAATTATAATGCCTTAGAACGTTGGGTGTCACAACCCTAACACCCCTGCTCGAATACACCACACTGTTGCAAGCGGATCTAGGTTTGTAAAATCTTGAATGTCTTGAACTTCTTGAATAATTTCGAATAGAAATAGTAGTATGTAGATTATTTATACCCCCTACATTTGTAATAATTGTAGTGAATCTGTAACCCGTATTTGCCATAAAAATTTACACCATTGTATTTGTAATAAATGCTATTAACCTGTAATATTTGTGTAAGCCATGTAATCTGCCCCTTGTATTTGTAATAAATGCAACGAATCTATAACCTATAATATGTCCCTAACCTGATATTTTTGAAATAACCCCTCTTTTGAGGCAAGTGAGATGTCATGTAGATATTCAACTCAAAATAATAGAAATGTATGCAATAATCATCATATAGAAGGTGGTTGTAGGTAGCCACAATGTAGAATTGACCCTGGATAAAAGACTGCATGATATCGATGATCGCACATAGAGGATAACAAACACAACTAAAATACAAGCACACAAGCTCTCACACAAAGTCATGCACAATGTCACATAGATAATATATAAAAAGCCCACATGGGTGCACATAAGGGACACGAAAGTGTCACGTACACATAATAGGCCAAGGGTTGTACAAGAAAAGGTTATTGAAGCCACAAACAAGGGACACCAAAGTGTCGCATACACATAATAGGCCACAAGAAAAGGTTATTGAAGCCACACACACCAAAGTGACACACAATGAGCAATTCAATGTGTACACACACAGCACACACACACAAGTAGACCAAATGCCAGGTGCACAGAATAAGACAACTAGTCCGATACCATCCGCATGTTAGTCGCTAAAGTCAAAATCACCATAAAATAGAACATAACTAGGAAACGTGAAGAGAAACAAGTAATATACAATAGCACTTGTAGTGTAGAAGATCCACATGTGTTAGTCCTGGGGTGAAGGGAAATTCTAGCATCTATGATCATGTAGAGCCCCATGTATCCTGCAATTATATGAACATAACTCAGGAGACGTGAAGATAGGAACTATGAAATAAAACAATAACACTTGATAGTGTAGAAGATGCCCTCTAATTATCAAGGCAACTGGGTGAAGGGCAAATACAAGCATCTATGTAATCATGTAGAGCTCCATGTATCCTGCATCATGGTCACATACCTCGTGAAACACATGTGTGTAGAATATAAAATATGTTATCTATCAAAGAAAGTGACAAACAACATATGTAAAGTAGAAACTAGTGAATCAAATCATGCTCATGTCCTAATTTTGTACTTTTGGAATTTTTGAAATATTCTGTTTTTTGTGTATTTTAGAAATATATCTGATTTTTTTTTGTATCTTTGAAATATTGAGAATGATTAAAAGTGTGTTATTCAACATCGGAGTAGGGTCAATTTGTACCATGGATTAGTAACCAGATATGGTCCCAGATTCAACTGTATGATAAAGCTTGACGAAGATCAAAGGCAACTTAAATGTCTAGACAAATGTCGAAGTTGATAGGAGATTCATGATGTATTCTTTATCAGTGTAGGCGGGTCTTGTTTTGTCATAGTGGATTTCTAATACCGTCATATTGAGCTGGTACGATTAGGGAGATTGTCATGCTTTAATTGTATTTGATGCTATTTAACTAGGGGAAGATAATATTGTAATTGGTCTCATCAATAATGCCTTTCAAACATTGCAACCAATGTGGCTTCCCAAATCGAAGAGGTTCTGGCAATGGGGATCGAGTGCTACCCACTACTTTTGTTGCTATAACACGTAAAAGTGGAACGAGTATTAAAACCCTAAAATTCACGTGATTACACAAGTGGACATGTTTGACGGAGTAAGGCCAATAGGTGCAGTAATGCCTCCGATGTAGCATATATTCTTGGATGTTGCTGTATTGAGTGGGATGCCTTGCTCCTTGACAACTTTATGTGAGCGTGAAATTATTGAATCTAGGGCACTTGCGCGCTTCCACTGTATCGCATAGGGTATGATTGTTTTAACTATGTGGAGTCATTGTGAAGCCAACTGTTTTTACCATTATCTTGAAGCATATGTCATCTTAGATCCCATTAATGCTTGACAATGATTAGCGTCATGGCTAGTAGCATAGAATAGGTACCTCCACTTGAAGGGGTGATCAAATTGTTTTGAAAGCTTATGTAAATGTGATAGATTACACAGGTAAGGCTCGAAAATACCGCGCTCTAGCATTAGTGGTAGCATGGTATTGTGGGGTATCCTATTGCAATTTGATATCGTGAGAGCAGATTATCACAACTACCATTGTCATTAACATGAATAGTTCGCCATTGAAGCCTGATTGCATGATGTATATTGGCTTGCATGTAAAATGTCAAAATTCGATGATCCAAAGTATTGATAAAAAATGATGGTGGTCTCTCATTGAAATAGTATATTCTAGGCAGGTATAGTTTGCTTTTGCACTTTGTAGTGATAAACACTTTCTTAAAAATGAGGGTTTTGCAACGGATCCACTATTGGGATTTCATCTTTCGTATTAGTGCTTTGTAGTGGGAGTGGGTGTTGCAACTGCAACAAGATTGCCTAATTCGGTACTGTCTGTTGGTGTGTAGAGGTGAACAAAGAGTGGAACATTGAAAGTTGGATTGAAGCTTTAACATTACGTAAGTGCTCACCCGTGGCATATTAGATGTGTCCTCATCACTATCGTACCAATTAGTCAACTGAAGTATCATTATTGTTCCAGATCTTGAATCATATGCTTTAACTTGGAACATCGATGTGTTTGCAGATTGTCTCTATATTACTACACGTGTAGGTGTGGAGAAGATGTTCCACAATTAGACATTAGGAGTCAGAATGTTCTTGACTTGAGGATTTTGCTAACAAAGCAAGGCTCAATAGGCGCCGGAAGTTGAGACGTGATGTATGACACTGTAGGAGCGTGTTTAGTTTGAAATTCAATATGTCTTAGGTAGCATGGTAAATCGTGTGGATAACTTGCTTTAGCCAAAAATATCGATTTGCAGAATGGCCAATACACTAATGATTGGTCACAATACGTATGAACATTGAATGATCTTGATTGATGTTTACTTCATAATAACCTCTAAGGGGGGAGGGAGAGATTAGCTTATATTCAAGCAAATGTTTACACATGACATGCGGAGATGGAGGTAGCCTTTTGAATAAGCCTTGATTGGCGCGAGTGAGTGGATCTTAAAGTATGAATATGCCATGATTAGGAGAATCGATGGGAGAAGGAGCTTGGGCAATAGTGGTAAAACATCGAGTATCATTGTTGCCTTCATATGGAAGTGTTTCTTTTATGGCCCAAGCCCCTATAGAAAGATAGTAATGGATCAAGAATATACAAGCCATATGAATTGGCGCAAAACCCTAATAACATCTACGGTTTATAGATAGGAAAGCCCATTGGCGACCCTAAGAAAACAACAAGGGATATGTAAACCTTATTAGCGGTGATAAGTGCAAAGTTCGAGACCCTAGGATACAGATTGTAAGACTCAAAATATAAATCTGAAAACCTGTATGAGGATGAGATTTGAAACCTTAAAAGGGAAAGGAGATGTCTGGATATCAATCAATAAACGGGTTCACCAAAATGATTTGACCCTATGTTAGAATATAGAAAAGAGTGGTAATATCCTAGTTAGGTTTGAAATCTAGAGTCTAATGCCCAATCAGATTTTATGAATAAATATAGTGATATTTGGAACTTGACAAAACATGTAAATGTAATAAAGAAAGATATTATTTGATTAAGTACATGCCAAATTATAGTAATAGACAAGAAGATAGATTGACTTAGCTTTTTGGATGTCTCGCGGATGTTTTGGATCTAGAATTAGAGCAAACAGACAATAATTGGTTTGAATCTGCTTCGTCTTGGATTTTGGACCTTGAAACCTTGTTGGACACTAGCGTCATTGCTCAGCACTATGGCTTACACCATGTAGGCTACTATCTTGTTTGCTACTATCCCGTTTGGCTGCTACTTTTCGAACTCCTGAGTCAAACTGGATGTTACTTCGTCAATGATTGTAGATACTTCTTGCACTTTCACTGTTTCCAGAATCTTCGCACATGCACATGGGCAAAAAATACCCTAATATTTTTGCACTATCACTTCAAGCACACAATTAGATAACAAAAAAGGGTTTCGTGTGTGGTGCAGTTGAATTGCCCTTGGTGGCCAACACCCTTGTTGATTTTTGACCAATTGCTGCACTACTTTTTCCAAATATGGGGCTCAAACTTCATGTAGTTCTCTTAGTGCTCGTGTAAGTTTGAATGCAATCTTGAATCTGGAAATCCATTCCCCTATGTTTTCCTCATGTGGCTCAACACAAATAGCAGGGCGTAACTATAGATGGAATGTACCCTGTCGTAATAGATAGAGTGCTGGAGTGCAGTGCCTAAGCAGAGTGCTTGTAAATAGAAACCCTTGAAGTGCCCTTTGGTGTATAGGTGCTTGATAACACTTGATATGACTTTGGAATGCTTTTGATTTGGCGTGGGATACTCTTGGAAGAGATGTGGAGTGCTTCAAACCTACTTAGGGCCTAGCTATTGATGATCTGCTCTTGATTTAGGGAAGTTTAGGGCAACTTTGCTAGAGATTTGGAGATGAAGGAACAAGTGTGCCTTTGCTATTTCCAATCAGTGAAGCTAGATTGCCAAGTTGCCAAGTGAGTAAATGAGAGTGCTAGACTTGCTTTTATACCTTTCCACATGGATACCATTTCACATTAAAGACCGACCTAGAACGGGGAATTAGGATAGAAGTTTCGAAATTTGACTGTTGAGAAGCAGAGGACAGTAGCACCTATACTTCGGACACTAGCATGTCTGATTTTAGTGTCCTATTGGATGGTAGTGTCCAGAAGACAAGAATCTGTAATGTGAGTCGTGGGAGAGACCTAACAAGAAGTAAGAGATGTTTATAAGCATTTAGATCAGTTATGTAGGTATTTGAGCAGCTGAGTGAGAGAATGAGGAGTATTTGCAAGGTTTATGATAGGGAATGATAATGCATTTACACTTTGTTTGTGCGCGCAAATCTTAATTAAGGGATATAAGTCAGATTAGTAATTAGCAAGCACCTAATTACCAGATTTAGGTGGCTACAGTCAAAAGGGACTGATAGTTCGTTTGCTAACAACAAATCTGCTTGGGATTGCCTTGATCTGAATAGAAATTTCTTGACAGTTACATAGTGATAAGGTTGCCTCTTATTCGCCCATTATTGCCATTGGTCCTCTTCTTTGATGCAACTTACAAGTATAGAAATTGGAGAGCAAACAACATTACAATATACACTCAGAGTAAGAAATTCATGGTTATTAGTGTTATAATCTCAATACCATCTCCAGGAAAACTGCTGCTCTCTATCTCTCAAGGCATTTGAATCCACCACTTCCAAAAACTCTAGTACATTCTATCAAGGTCTATGGTAGATAATTTCGCCCTCTAATGGGACTAGTACATCATCAAAGAAGTTGGAAGAGTCTCGGACCCTAATCGAGAAACACTTTTTCTTGTGAATTCTGCAACCACAGTTGCATTATGCATACTGTCAAACAATTACTGTTCCTTCTCAAGTCTTCAACATATTGAATACTTATCTAGAAGGGCTGTCACAACTTTTGGTCACTCCTCTTCGACTGACATTTGTCACATACAGATATTCTGTAATACTTGAGAAACATTTAGCAGTGCGCACCTCATTTATTTTGAGAGAATTCATTTGATCACGAGCATTGCAAGGTTGACATTCGTATACGTTCTTTGATAAAATGGGTATATATCATTCTCTTGGGATTGCATTTCATTTAGAGCATCCTTTGTGATAAGAACTTGAAGTTTACCAAGAGCCGCGACCAAAAACTTTCCTAAAATTTCATGGACATTTTTTTTGGATTAAAGAGCAAGCAATCCAAAGAGGGGAATGTGGATTTACAGGCTTTGAAGGTCTCCAGTTTGGGTACTATGTTTTTAATAAACACCAAAGGTGCTTTATCACTTCTGTTCTTGCCAAAAGTGATTGATAGCTCATTTTCAAATAGAAGACCTGCATGAAACTGCTTGAAAATTCCATGATATCTATCCCCACAATTTGGCATCTAGCAGAGAAAAAAATTGGTTTCTCTAATTGTCATCTCTTCTACATTTAAGTCATGCTAACTTATGTAAACAAATGTTTTCTGAGGGACAAACTCCTCCAGCCTATGGCCATTGTAAGTTTCTTCTCCCTTCAACTGATCATTCAAAGTTGATTAAGCAAGCATTTCCATTTCTTATATATCGACCAGTTCAAAGTACAGCATAAAATGACAAGAATCTTTAACCTTTAAGCCAGAGACTAATTTCTCAGCCAAATCTACATCAGTGTTCTCTCCAGACTCTGGGGAACCCAATGACAAGGTCATCACACTGAAAAAAATGTATAAACTGATTGCTTTCTTATACTTTGTGTCATCCAAGTCTCTTCTTGAATCGCCCCACATAATATGTTTGGTGTCAAATTTAGTCAACTCTAGGATCGCTTCTTCACCTCTTTTCCTTTATCAGAAAGAATTATATTTGAAATTTCTGTTGCTCAGTAATGAGAGTTTGTTTTTGTTATCATTTGTAGAACGTAGTCTACCCTAATAACTATTTGACCAATGATAATGTTTGTCAACAACTATTTTTCTAATAAATTGAGCTGCATCTAAAGTTGCTTTTGTCATCCTCCAATAATGTTTAATCATTCATTCAACCAAATAACTGAACATATTGTAAAAATGCAGGGCAATGAAGACTTTGGAGCAAGTTATGATGTATCATGCTATATTTGTTGCCCAACCGAACAAGTGAAATTAATATTGAAGAGGGGTGCGAGTACGACTGAACATAGCAAATGAAATCAAAGATTTAGCGAGGAAAAGCGTTGTAAACAATCATATGCGTGACAAAGCCATCTACATGTGTATTTGCTAAGCTCCTGTATTTGCTTGTCACGATTTTAAGAAGTTTTTGGATAAATTGTGTTTAGTTTTTTTGCTCCACGTTTCGGGTCACGTGAACCATCATCTCCAAAAACTTCTCTAACATAGAATGGACTGTGAAAGCGTAAAATATCTTATGATTTTGAGCTTTACTTAATTACTTAAGTACTTAATTTCTACATAATTTAATCACTACAGCCCCTAATTCCCTAAGGCCCTTAATTCATTAAAGTGATCTATTTGCTATAGTGCAATTGTTTTCACTTTAAATGCTAAAGCTTTCACTCCGCCAAACTCTTCATATGACAAATGTATTCACTTCAAAAAAAGCCTTCATTTTTCATTAGTCTTCATTGTGAAATTCTTGTGAATTCGCTAATTTCAATCCTCCTATTTTGAAAAACTGTGTGTTTATGTAAATTTTTTAAAAAGATTACTCTTACTATCAAGACTAATCATTTAGACAATTCACATAAAAACAATAAATCTTGCAACCCAAATGTTAGTTTTGAGTTCATCCTAGAACATAATGGGTTGTCACACACTAGATTATTTGCATATGATAATGGTAATTACCTATTTAATGCTATCTCATTTCTTTTATCCAGAAATTACCACAGTTCTTTTGTTTTTTAGCAATTCTTTCATTGTTGAGCTTCTTTTGAAGAAATTGATCTGGATTATTGGGAATTCATGGGCAACAAACTGAATTGCAGAAATTTGATGTGTTATAGGTGGAAGCAATTTTATTACAACAATTGTAACATAAAATAATATGGCAGAATTTTAGCAAAATAAACCATGAATATATGGAAATAAAATATCTACACTGATAACAGATTCTGAATTATTATTTTTTTTGCTCCATTCATTATGGGAGGTATGTACACTGAGAAGAGATCTAACCACAGCTCTTTCTTTGGTGCTATTACAAAAAGAAGGTAGCAATCTCTGAGAAGAGACTTGGAGCTTCCGCTCTCTATTCTGCAAATTACAACCTGATAAATGCACTGAACAATAGTTCTATTTTTTTGCAATTCTTTCATTGTTGAGTTTCTTTCAAAGAAAATTATCTGGATAGGATCTGGACTCTAGAAACTTAATGTGTTATGGGTGGAAGCAATTTAATTACAACATAAAATAATATTGCAGAATTGTAACAAAATGAATGATGGATGTATGGTAATAAAAAATATGCATAAACGTAACAAATTCTGAATAAAAATTTTATTGTTTCATTGATATGGGAGGCATGTACATTGAGAAGAGATGTGAGCTATATATATCTTTGGCGCTATTACAAAAAGAAGGTAGCGATTTCAAAGATGAGATGTTGAACTGACACTTATAAATGGAAGGGCCTAATGATCACGCATGCTAGGTGTGGACTTAATAAAATTTGAACCGGCAACCTCAAGTAAACGACTATTGTGCCCAACCACTACGCTGCAGTGCTTTTTTGGAATAATTTAGGAAAATTAGGATTGATGTCATCCATGAATGTGCGTGCCAATTAGGGAGAACGCCTCGTATATTGTTCATCAACGGGATAGAAGTGGGGAAAAAATTGAGGATCTTGGTGCTTTCTTTAGAGTCGGTACCATTTTGTAATATGCACAATAGAGAGCGTCATTTCCACATCTCTTCTCAGAGATCACTACATTCTTTTTATAGTAGCACCAAATAAATAGCTTACATCTTTTATCGTGTGCATCCCTCCCATATCAATGAAGCAATATATTTCTTTATTCAAATTTGTTATCTCTATGTATATATTTTCTTTCCTTTCAGTCACGGTTCATTTTGTTATAATTTTGCAATATTATTTTATGTTGTAATTAAATTGTTTCCACTTATAACACATTAAGTTTCTACAATTCAGTGTGTCGTCCACTGAATTCCCAGTCCAATTCAGATGATTTTATTTGGAAGAAGCTTGACAGTGAAAAAATTCCCAAAAAAATATAAGAATTGTACAGTAGGACTATTTAAAAGCGTTCTCCCTAACTGTCACTCACATTCGCAGATGACATCATATCCTAATTAGGCCCTTTCTATACGAGGTGCAAGATGCCACGACCAAATCATGAGATGTTGAAGTTGACATCATCGCTACTGCACTTCATGCATTTTCCTTGGCCTAAATTGCTTCACTCAATTCTTGAATTAGAACTTTATTGTATTGCGAATGTAGCTTCAATTTGTTGGAAGGGCCTAATGAATGTGTGTGACAGTTAGGGAGAACGCAATTTGATAGTCTTATTGTATAATTCTTTTGTTTTCAAGCTTCTTTTTAATAAAATGATGCAGATTGGCGAGAATTTGGTAGATGATTGATCAATTGCAAGTACTTAATGTGTCCTAAGGGGAAGTGATTTAATTTTAACAATTCCAACATACACTTGTAATGTCCCTTTTTCAGAATTAATTAATTCTACATATCTTAAGTCTATTATTATTATTTTCTGTAGGCTAAGAAGAAATTAAAGAGGGAAATAAATTAATTTAAGTGGTCCAAGGGTACTTTATATTTCAATTGGAAAAAAACACGTAACTTATATTATTAAATTAAAATGTAGAAATAAAATAAAATAATAATAGAATGATGAACTTCTATTATGGGACGCTAAAGATAGAATAATAACAAAATAAAGCATTCTATTATGGAGCGTCAAAGATAGAATGGGCTGCATGAGCATCAAGATCCTCTTTTTAGGATGGAGAGAGAGGATAAAACAATTTTATATTATTTATTCCTATTTTAGGAGGGGTGTCAATTTTAGAGAAGATTGTAGAAGTTATAAAGGCGAATTTGGGGTTTATTATTACATACATTTTGAAAATTTGTCAACTACTTAATTGTCTGCAAGTATCCTATGTTTTTGTATCAGCAATAGATGGCAAAAACCCTCAATTGCACATAGGTTTGAGGATGAAATCCCTCACATCTCAGCTTGGCAACGCTATTCAGGGGTTGCAGTGGCCATTTAGGGTACAGGGGTTCATCCAACTCAACTAGAGTATCATATTCAGGGTTGTTTTAGCATTCAAAACAAGTATAACTAGGACGTGCCCCTCTGTTAAAGAATTTCAGTACTGATGCCATATTTGGAAGCAATTTTCAGTTAAAGCAATTTGCATGTTCTTATCTTTTGTAAGAATTTTTTTTTTCAAAAATTATAGTGTTTTTATTTAAGCTGATTTGAAATAAATAATTAAAGTTTGTATTTTCCCACATATTGGGCTTGCTATTTTCTTAAAAATAAAAATTACATTATTGCGGTTGTCATAGAAGTTAGTATTTCATACTATCGCCTTAAGGTTTCGTGCAAATATCTAGATTTATCTAAAGTTATTTGATAGCGATATTATAGTGGTATCAAAGTGAATTTCCTCCCAACTTGTGGAATAGGGAAAAATATAAAATTAAAAATTAAAAATTAAAATAAAAAATTGTAACTTTGAACTTCATGTAGGGTAGTGATAGAGAAGTCAGGTGCCACCAAAGGGAGAAAAATAAAGCTATAAAATAGTCAGAAGTCATGGGTAACAGAGACCCAAAAGATGTACGTTTTGACAGACTCGTGCAAGGACAAGAACGGTTCGTTGATATGATTGGTCAGTTAATCCAAGTTATGTAGGGCATGAATGTGCAAAGAGCTTCAAATGGCGAGGGAAGTTTTTCAGGGGTGAACAACACTCATAGAACAGTGACCGGTTGTACTATTAAGCCCTTATAGCCTAACTTCCTACATAGAGAGCTAGCAATTCAGGAGGAAGAAATTCAATCTACCATAACAAATGATATTGTTGTTAGCTATAAGGAGTACAAGGTACTTCCCAATGAGATTAGAGATGTAATACCCCTCACCAATTTTATTAATTTGAAGGAAAGCAGGGGTGGACCAAGAGGTGAACTTAGGCCACAAACTAATCAGAGAGACTTGTAGCAAACTTTAGGGAAGTTGTCACTCCTTACTTTTCATGGGTTGTTTTTGGGCTTCCCCCACCAAAAACACTAAATTTACATATTTTGTGAAATTCATTTTCTACATCTATTTTAAGTTAAAATCACATCTTCAAGTCACTCACCAAGCCCTTGTGCACCTTGGTTTGAATGGCCTCCACTACTCTTTCAAAAAGAAGTCTCAAGGCTCTTAGAATGTGGCGCATAATGTCTTGCTCAAAGCTGAAATTGTTATTAGTCAAAGTACAAATGAAATTACTATTCACTTTTTCACCTTCACATTCATGGTAAATTGACATTTTAACCACATATGATTATACACTTGGTCAATACAATACTGCTTTTATTAATCAATTAATGCCTCAAACTTGTCAAGGCGATAACTTGAGCACTGCTCCTATGGACTTTGTGCATTCATTCACATTGTTTGTGGTGTTAAGATCATTATTTCACACACTTCCATGTGTCATAGTATCATTTCAATCTATTTTATAACATTGGAAGTTATGTCGTACAATTTTCTAACGTACTAAATATCTATTTTACACAACACTACTAATCAACATATCTATGTACTTCATGATCAATAAATCACCTTCTGAAAATCATTACCTCAATCTATTTCAATCAATACTATCAATTACTTTCAATTCACACCGATTCGACCCTTTATTGTCATCCCTTTCATCGAAAAGATCGACAAACATATGGTCTTGCTATTTACAGCCACCATCTATATACAAATCAATACAAGGAGCTAATCTAATGACACAACAGTCAAATCCAAACACAAGGATGCATAAATAGCTAAAATTGATAAGATTGAAATCAAAGCACCATGTTACAAATATCATGAATGTAGGGGGAAATTTAGCAAATCAACAAATTTAATCCTATGTCACTATTGACACCCATACAATGCATGGTAGGGGCATGCGGTTTACACATTTGGGACTTAGATCCATCTATAGTAGGATGGTCCTATGATTGGAAGCTTTTGGGGTGACCTACAATCCATATGCAGACACCCTGTCATCTCGCACTCTTTGGAAGACATTTTGGAGTTACTAGAAAACCTCTATGACACCCTTCTAAGCACTATTAGGACATCTGATTCCCCCTAGTTCTAGCTACTCATTCAAATTAGGAAATGATCAACCAAAATAATCCATAAAGCACCGATTTCAAAATATTTGAATCTCTAAGTCTCCAAGTATTTAAACACATATAACACACTTTCCCTATCTCCATGTGGGTTAGTTACAGATTCACATTTATTCGTCACACTTTTGGGCACTCCCTTCGACATGTTGTATAGTTTCACTACTTCACCATTATCATGTATGCTTTAAATTCTCTTTTAAACTAGTCAAATTTTTATTCACTATTATAAAGGGGTCAAATGTAGACAACCTAAATTCAACACAAACCAATATTACATAACACTTTTTAACAAAGTTATACGTATATGAAGTCTTAAGAAATGAAACAACCAGTTATAGTGGCACAAGTATTTGTTTGGTATTTTGTCTGTGTGGCTTGATTTATTGGTTTCTATTATCTTGGTTTTTTATCTTTTACACTTTTGTATGTATTGTCACACACATCTTTTTGGTTTTTACTACATTATTGTTTTAGGTCTTGGTACTAAACACCCAATTTTGAACAAAACTACAATTTTGTTTATAATTAATGGTTTTGTCCCTATTTTCTTGTAGGTCCTTTTTTACCATTAGGATTCAATGTTACTTTTATTTAATTTTGTTTTCTTATGGTTTCGGTTGGCACTGCATGCCACTAGATTCAATTTTCAAAGTGAACGACTCCCAGATATATAGAAATTTTCCAAGTGCCTTTACTATCTAGCTCTTACCTACTAATCATTTAGCAAAAGAAAGGAACTACCTTAGCGCATTTCATGAGCACATTACAAGGGTGGAATTCTTAAATTTTAAGCATCTTATTTTTGCATACAAGGGTTTCAATTAGGACATACTATACTATTTAGCTTGTTATTGGTGTAGAGGTACGAGGGAAAAGCATATGAAACTAGTTTGCGTATACAAATGCACTATGGACTAGGAGAACTACATGTATTTTGAAATTTAATGTAGTGCTTAGTCAGAATCAACGGTAGTTGACTGCTGAGGTCAGTGCAACTCAAGTACCTAACCTTGTTTTTTGTATCAAATATTTGCTTGAATATGGTTGCAGGAAGCTAGGGTTTCACGAATACAGGGGCATATGCAAGTTTCACAGGGAATATAAACATACCAACATAGTGTACAAACAAAGGGAAAACAACCTAGAAAAAACAAAAAATGCACCAACAATGGGTACAGAACCGCCATATGTTTTGGTACATATTTGATGGTTGAATCTTGAGGTACATAAAGCTACGGTTACATCTTGAACATCTTTTGAGAAATTGTATGTAGTCCGTATTCACTTACAACACATCCAAATTGTCCCCTGAACAAGCTAAGTGGTCTCTCCAACCTTAATTACACCTCTATTGTCTTGTTGCATGCTTGTGTTTGCAAACATTAGTTTCTACATTTTGTAAATTAATGTATATGATTTGAGTATTCATTTATTCCTATAACAATATCATTGTTTATAGATAATATCACATATTATTAATTTTATGGTGTAATCAAGGGAAAACATTCAAGAGCACATGTGAAGGTGATCTGGAAGGTATTATAGGTATGTGCAAAGGTGGTCGGAAGAGGGTAACAAGAGGATGACAAAGAAAGTGGTAAAGGGATAGTAAGGATTACTAAGGCACATGGTGTACACGACTCTCTCTCTGAGTTCGGCTAACCAATTTGTACATACCTAATCAATGATCCTCAAGGCACACAGGGAGATTAAGGTGCAATCTACTCGCAAAGAGAAATTATTGGTAAAAATGAAAAGTAAAGGTATATACACCAAGCATTAGAGTAACACCAAATACGTCGAAAGAACATAAGACATGAAAGTCGCAGCAAATTGAGGACACATTAGTCACGAGCAACACATAGAATACTCACTTGTAGAGATACTAGTACAAATATCTTAAATAAATTTATTTGGAAAATGCCAATAGATATCAATCTCAAGGCTCTTATTTTAGATTTTATACATATTACATTGATTAATAATTTTATTATATTCTCTTTGTAATTCCCATACAAGAGTGATAAAAGAAAATTTCCCAAAAGGAGGACAAAAACATAACTATTTTTCATATGGTCAAGATATATCTATATTTCCCATATGGTCAAGATATAACTATTTTTTGATTGACTCCTCAAAACAATCTTCATGAGTGATGGTTAAAGAAACATCAAATTTAATATAGAAAATAAAAGTTTATAGTCACACCATTAAATACCAACCCTTTACTGCCATTGCAGAATGCATATCACCATGATGAAACATAAGACTAGGAAGACATATGGAACACTATAAAACCATATAATATATATATGAGACTATAACTAGTTTTTCACCTCTATCATTCATTAAAGGTCGTTGCCCTTATGTGCTTTAGATGGAAAATACACCGTGTTTTCTTAAAGATAATATGCCGGTTTCTTATGCTTTCAAAATAAGACACTAAACCTAAAATCTCAAGAGGAACATTTTCCAACAGCAATGAGTCACGTAGATTCCAATGAATATATTGGTCTGACAGAAATCAGATGTTCGGATGACTAATTCATGCAAATACGTTCATGTTTGCCCAAAAATAAGAATCAAGATGCCAACCAATGCAGGTACTGTGTAAGTCAAAAACAGGAGCAGAAAGCATGCCTGTGATCACATGGCAACCTGTTCATATTGTTGCTGCATGTACTCGGAAAATACAACAGAAGAATAGATTCTCTTAATGCCAATTTGTATGTTGTGTTACTTGAAACATTACCAAATCTTAGAGGCATTGTCCAAATCAGGAACGTCCATAACTGCAACAATGTAAATGGAGTTTGGGGATGGATATAAAATTATCTCAGGATCTAATTTGAAGAGGATTAGGCAGGGATCCCATAGAGGGGGCTGCTGCTCCTATTTTTATTGAGCAGGTGGTCCCATGAAAATATAAATTTAGGAAAACGTGAAATTTCAGAATTTTTTCCTAAAATTAAGAAGCACCATGTTTATACGCGCCTACTTCTATTTTGTAAGAACATATTATGCCAAATGTCAATTTATAAATGAACAGATTTCTTATATAATTTTATTACAAATTAAAAGATAACATGTTTAAATGTCTCCCCTAAAAAAATGTGGCATATCCCAACAGAAAATTATACAGTGGGACCCCTTTAACTATGAATAATTTTAAAATGATTCTTCACACCAGCTAAGAAAATTGAGGAATCCCCCTCCAATCGAACCACTTAGTATTCTGTGTACAAATGCCATTGGAAGATTTAAAATCAGAAACCTATACATATAGAAGAGCTTGGAAAATTCGTTACAATAATTGGGCAAACAATGATCAGCACCAATTTCTGTGAAGAATGGTGGTACATTTTATGTACAAAATACACACATTTTTCTTATTCCTCAAATAAACTTGTCTGCATTGTACATATAATTACATAGTGCGACTGCATCCAACCATTCTTTCCAATGTCTTTTCCTCACAAGCTCAGATTGAGGAAATGGACTTGTCTCTTTCTTAACAAGCTCCTTATAAATGACCCTCTTTATACCACATGCAAACTAGATTGCTTCCTTCCATGTGGGTGATTTTATGAAGTCTAGAGGATCAACCTGGCCTTGTCGCCTGTTGCCACTTAAGAGGAGGGTTTAATCAATCCCAGATTGTACAGGAAACGTTCTGAGGTGGACCTGAAAATGTTACCAAGCGTAAACCTTCCACCTGTCTCCTCTGAAGGAGATTTTGAATAACTTTCTTTTACTTGGAGTATTGTTTTCCCAATTTCACTGCGAACTGCTTCAACAGTTTTGCCATTTACAGGGTTTCCTGCTGCATCTGTAACATAGAACACATTCACTGCTTTGTCACCCCTGGTGCTCACTTCTGCTCTAGTGACTGACAGGCCATTTTCACGGAATATGCGAGTCACATCAGAGAGAAGACCAACTCGGTCACAACTGCATAATTCAAGTCTCATTCCCTGTGGATGCATTCACCACCTTTAAATCAGTTTCCTGATCTCACTAGAATTAAAATATGCTCAGTTTGCCAAGTTTTTAAACTATGAGCAATAAATCCTATGACTACAACAACCTTATAGTACAATATAGCCTATAGCCACTAACTGATCTCAAATGCATTCTTTAGACACACAGCATAGGCTAGCAATGTCAACCTGATGTCAACAGCTAGCTTTGCTCCGCTCGTGTGGGTTTGTGTGTGCCATATATTTCTAATAATGCCTCGGAGTATTTATAGAAATAACCATACGTACCTCAGAGATTCTTCTTTCTATAGCTGCCTCTAAACAGTGGATTATTCTTTGCCTTTCTGCTTCCGAGTTCACTGGGCAGCCATCCATATGTCTGATGTAGTACTCCTTTACAACCATAGAAAGAAGCATGAAGTCTTGAGTCAGTATGGGCAATCATCGAATTTGATAGATATTACAGTTAGACTATTACAAGAAACTTCCCAAAAACAGTAAATCAAAATTCTCACCTGGAATGCATCAGGTCCGTCCGAATCAACTGTTCCATGAAATACAACATATTGCATGTCGGTTAAAGTGCAAATCGTGTCAAAGAGAAGTTTTGGTCTGTCCTTGGACTTAATATTAATGACAGAATAACCTTTCTCAACACAGTTCTGCACAGTCACTATAGGCCTGGTTGTATCATCCCTGGATTCTAGCAGAACGCTATGCACTCTTTCATAGTCACGATCTGCAAACATCATTTGATGTAGACGCCTTTCAGTATGAGTAACACCCATAGAAACAACAGTTTTGGCACCCCGCTTATCATTATGCCCTTTCAGAACATTGCAAAGTTGTACTTTGATAGTAGAAAGTCTGTCAGGATCATCAATTGGAGCCTCTGTACTCTGCTCAGTGACATACACCACAGATGCAACCCTCGTGTTATGGGTCCAGACTTCAGCCCCAACGACATTGCATTCAAGGTCTGTAAGAACAGCAAATACTTCAGAGAGTAAACCTGGCCTATCAGTCCCTGTTAATTCAATTGCTGTATGTTCAGGAGCAGCCTTTACTCCAACAGTTTTTCTAAATGAAGGTAACAAACAAGCATTTGTTCCGAGGGACTGCAATTACAAGAAACTCGCAAATCAGGAAATTAAAATTGTACAAATAGAGGAGCTTTCTGACTATAAAGGAGCGTTGCTCAACAATTTCCCACATCAAATGAGTCTATAAACACCTGTTGAATATACTCAATAACTCCTTGATTCGTAATCTTGTTGCCATCCCCGTCTGTTACATGGAATACTGTGCCAACAATAAAACAGTGTAAGAATCTGTAGATGCATCAAGCTATTTGTCTTTGTCTGATTGCTGGTTTAACAGCTATATAAATAGCCGACTAAATTAGTTAATGAATTCCATCCCCTTCCTCCAATAAAGAGAAATCAAAATGCTATTGGATAATCACATAAAAGCTTACCATCCATAAACCATCCACCATCAGAAGATATGTACGCCTTAGAAATAGTGAGATCCAAATCGGTTAGCACTTGTACAACTTCCAAAAGAATGCCATTCTTATTGGCACTATCAACCTGCAAGGCAATGAAAGCCGGATTATGCTTCCAATCAAGTCGCAATTTGAGACCTAAAATACCATGTAGCATTTGAATCCTTGGAATGTAAAGCCAATGTGAAATTTTGACATATAATGAGGACTTGCATATAATCAAAAATGAAACCATCTATACAAAATACCTTCACCAATGTAGCATTCGCACAAGTACTGTTGTCAATTGAAACCCTGCAAGCAAAGGGGACTTGTTAGATTGAATCAAAATAAATGACAAGATTGCAAAACCATTAAAAGACTGGAAACAATCATCAAGAATGAACGACTGCTTCAATTAGAAGCTAATAGTGTATTCTCAATCTCATTCATTATATATCTCACACTGAGATATGGCAGTGTGAGAGTAAGGTACGCAAATAAAAAGTTTATCCGAGCAAGCTAGACAAAAAACTACTCACCAGTTCAAAAATATCCAACTGCCAACGCATATACAAGGAAATATTTAAACACTGCAGAAACATTGATTAAAGCATACTGGTGGCGCATGTATCTCAAATATGAAACCCCATCCAGGGGAAACCATGAATAAAACAGTAACTGACACTATGACCTATGTATGTAGACTGGGAACATTACAGATCAGGGAAACCTATAAATAAAATAGTACTTGACACTCAATAACAGTTATTAATCAATCAATTCCGTACCAACAAATGTAAAAGAAATGGAGAACATTTGGGCATTTTCACAAGGGTATTCGTAGTAGGCACCCAATTGTGAATTCCAAGCACAAGTAATATCAGAGCGCCAAAATGGGACTAGATGTTGAACCAAAGGCCAGGGCATGATGAGTTGCCATGTAATTTGCCCCATTACCCCCTGCTAGGAAGGATTAAACAAAGCCCCAGTCAACAGCTGATAAAAAAATGTCATTCATTGTCCAAACAAGGAATGTCAAACCTCAAAACACCCATAGAAGCAAAAAGGTTTTTTTTTGTTCCATAGATATTACCATTAGTTCTTGTGGTTCCTACTGAGAACACTCCACAACTAAGATACCAACAGGTGTGATACAGCAAATATGGCCATCAGACAATGGACAAAATGATTTGAGACTGGAACCATGATCAAAATTCATATAAGCTCTACTTGGCACTAGATCCCATCCTATGCCTATTAGCCACGAAACTCCCAAATCGGTAATTCGTACAAACAAATGGGGAATAAAGACCCTCTCCACTGTGAGAAATAAACAAATGTCTGTCAAGAAGAAGCAAAATTCAGTGAAGCGAGAAATTGTAAAGATACAAAAGTTACTTATCCATGGGTGATGGATGAAGACTATGAATCCCAGATACAAAATCAGCACTTTCTTCAAGCACTCATTTAAAATAAGTCGCAACCTTATTATAAACTTAATATTCCCTGTCAAAATTACATAATCAATTGCAGCACTTAATACAAGCAGCCTAATGCAATAAATAGAAGACAACTAACCAATAACCAACACCAGTCAAATAAGACCATGTAAGAAATGAAGATAAAAGAACAGACCTTGGAGGGTTCAATCGTATGATCAATTTCTCATATTCATCGTCAACGTCCAGAGAAGACATCCAATCCATTTCCATTTCTGTTAGAGTTGACTAATAAAGAACACTTAAGCTGTGGGAGCGCCGGAAACAATGCTCTGGCGATGCAATCCCATATAGGCACTGTTGTCCTCTTCACTGTCCCTCTCCATTATAGAAACCAATGCAATTGCAAGTGGGTGTTGCCTCAAACAACGTGAATTGACAAACCCGATAAAAACCCACATGAAGCAGACAATACAACAGCAAGTGGTTGTTCAGAGATACCTTTGGCTCTTCTGCGCTCAATGTGCCCCCTGCTCTCAAATTCAGCGTTAACAACTGCCAAAGCAACTGCACCCACTGCCCGCTGTCCTCTGCCTTGCATACAGACAAACTTCTTTAGGGTAAAGTGCCGGAAAATAATGGAGCTTCAAATCAAAGTCCACACCGTACTTTGCCAGCTAATAATAGCAAACTCAGGGCCTCTCGCAGCCTGAGATTTTTTCATGTACGTAAAGCGCCCTACGGAACCCTAACCCTAGAAATCCCAGAGTCTCCTTAGAGGATGATGAATGTATGGTCATAGGCTACAGGCAATCTAATGCCCTTAATAACAATTCTTGGTAATTTCCATATTACACTCGTGATAGGCAAATGCTGTCGTGGAGTCAGACGTCACAGAAAGCAAACGTGCCACTTTGATTCAGTTGCCCCTTCGAAAGCGTGAAGAGCCCATTCCAATTTCCACCTCTACTTCTTATCTGGAAAACAATGGTACACTCTGAGAAAGATCTGTGTAGATTTTTAATAATATCCAGTACACCAAGACGGTATCTTGGACCCCACGAGTACAAGTTGAACTGGGTACCGCTCTGAACGTTTGATAGGTCACAGGACCACTAGATGACATGCACATCAAAAACTACTGAAAACGTTTCAAGGTTGTGGACACATTAAAAATGACGAGTATTCATTTCATTTCTTGTCCTGCAGGTATATAGTCTCCACAATTTTATATATATATATATGTATGTATGTATATATTTATTTATTTATTTATTTTGAAAAAAAGCAATTAAATCATGTCATGGCATGTGTATTTCAATAAAATTTTCCCTTCAAGGCGAGGAGTGCGATGTGAACATCGAAAGGGGAAACGAGTGTGTCAAAAGTGAAAATGAAACGAAACAATGTTTGGAGAATAAAGAAGTGTGATTTTTTGAGTACGCAGATGCAATGTATTACAAGAAAAGGATAGAACCCAAGAAGGACGTGGAGAGAGTGCTAGTATGGAAGATTTGAAAATTATGGAGGGAGAGGGGCTCCGAAGGATGGAAGGGATGGCAAGGGATATGTGAGGAGGATTAAGTGGGAGGCAAGAGTTGAAGTGTCTGGAAGCGGGATTCCTAATTTCTGCGAGATGGAAACTAAGGGGTTTTTGAGTTATAAGAGTAACATTCAAAAATGACAGGTGGTGAAATACGAATGTCAGTGAAGGAGGGGACTCTAAATATTGTTGGGAATGTAAGGTCGTCTCTATCAGTGTTAGCAATGTCTGAGAAGTAAGGGTGATGAAAACGTAAACTTGTAATTATAGCACTTTGTCAATCATAAATACTGAAATGGTAATTGAAATGCAAATAGTGACTAAATTTCCTCGACGATGAGTAAATTTTGTTGACGATGAGTCAAAAGCTAGCATCAAAATTGTGTCAATAGCCTTCGCAATATCATTGTTTTCATGAATCACACCAATGCCAATTTGTCACCATAACAAAATACGTAAACGCTAGATGAGAGTAGCAAAGTACAAATGAACAACATCATTTGCATTAAAAAATGAGTTGTAATTTTTTTCAAATTACTTTTTTGCAAAGTTTTTAATATGTAAGATTTCAAACCGTTGGTTGGCCTCTATTATCAAACGATGTCAATGACCATATATGTTAATGGATCATTTGTCCCACAAGTAAGTTATGAATGCAAGGGGAAATCATCCTTAGGACATGCTTTATTGATATCACAGAAATCAGTGCAGATTCTTATGACAACATGCTTCTGCTAAATAGGGACTATATTAGATATCCACTCTGAATAGTTGATGGGCTTAATGAAATCAGGAGCTAATAATTTCTCCAATTCTTCTTTGATAAGGAGTGCAATTGTAGGGTGCATCTTTCTCAACTTTTGCTTGATGGGTTTGGCGTTTGGGTGTACAACGAGGTTGTGCACGACTAAGTCTGGATCTAACCCAGACATATGTGCGTATGACCATGCAAATATATCTCCATATTCTCTTAACAACTCTACAATAACCTTCTGCTCTTGAGTTGAGAGTGAAGCTCCCAGATTTATCATTCTAGATTCCTCTTTCGAACCAATGTTAACACTGATGGTTTTTTCCACAAGCATCTTAGAAGCATCCTTCATCTAGGTAGGATCATAGGGAAGAGTAAGGTCAACCTCCTTAGGTAGCTCATCATCATCTTTGAACAGATAGCTCATTTTTTCCATAGGTTCTTCATGTTCTGTTTTTCTACGAGTTCTTCAAAGAGTTTTTCACTATGATATTACTGTTTATTCCTTGCATAAGGCTTCTCTGAAGTGACCTTTACTCTTATTTGTGATCTAATTATTCAAGCATCCACACATATCTACTTCTTCTCGAAAGTACGCACAGGTGTCTAGTTGAATCGCAAAGCCTTTCTTATGATCCCCCGGCTAGAATAGAATCCCTGAGTCCCATGAATTTGGATAATACCTCTTTATTCTCAAAGAAATCAATTGGCGTGTGAAATTTTTGATCCCAATTCTATAAGTTTGGGATATAAGAGGGTTACTTGGCAATTAGTCTGAGGCTTGGATTCGGATAAGGTAAGGACAACTGAATTAGGGAATAATTTAGTTGAGGCAAGATCCTCGTAGAGGCTACATTGGGAATCTGCATCGCTATCAAAATGAGATGAATCGCTCTCGCGTTCAGAAGAGGTGGCGTCAATTTCAAAGGGTGGATTGTTGTGAGGTTGTATTCCTAGACCATGTTTATTTGATTTGAAGTGAGGGATAGGAATGGGTTCCAATCACCCTTGCACATTGATTCCACATCCCATCCCTTTGTAACCCATGACAAACATCATGTGGTAGCCTTTGACATATTGGGGTTCCTGATGGCATGAAGCCATGGTTCCTTCTGGCACTCTATTAGTAGGATCCCCTAACATATTTTCCTCAGACAAGAAACCACTAGGAATGAATTTCTCTAATGGTTTAGGGCATTGTTCCCAAGTGCTTTTGAACTGAAAATAGGGCTTTACACGTGTCTTGGGCGACACTGATAAATCCGATATTAATAAATCTTGTTCAAGGGTGAACAACTCGCATGGGCCATATTTTGTTGATGTTTCCCTCCCATGATGCTAAGGGGTTGAGCAAAGAAGGAAAATCTTGATTGCAAGGAGTGAGTGAATCTGGATCCACCACATTCCTTGATAGCCTCTGTTTGCAAAGGAACAACAATGTCTATAGAAGGGCATTCATAAGATGCACGAGAAAAATTGTGCAAGGCTCTACAATGTGTAAATGGCTCTGGATCACCTTGAATGGTGATTATCTATCTTTTGTGGCATATTTTGATACATTGATGGAAAGTCGAAGGAATGGCCTGCATGGCATGGATCCATGGGTGTCCTAAGAGCATGTTGTATGGTAGATCCAAGTCAAGGACATGGAACATTGTATCGTTACAAGTCGGCCCTACTTCCATTGGAATCACAATAGTGCCTGCTGAATCTCACTCCTCATTATCATAGGTCGCGATCGTGATAGTTTTGACACCTAGATCCATTTCTGAATGGCCTAGCTTCTTAACCAGCTTCAAAGTATAAATGTTTAGACTAGATCCACCATCCACAAGTACTCTCTTAATTTTGTCGATGGGTAACAACCACCTCTAGGTATAAGGGTAAGTTGTGCTCTGGGTCGTTACGCACGGGATTGCAGCATGATCAAAAGTGATATGATCATTAGCAATCATGGTCAAGGTGCACAATCATGGCTTGAGAGGTGTATTGTGATCTACATTGGTTGAGACTCTCGAACTTTGCAATGTCTTATACAATATGTTCTTATGGGAAGTAGAGATTTTGAGGAGATCTAGAATGGATATCCTAGCAGGTGTTTTCTCCAACTGGTCTATCAAATTGTACCAACCTTCCTAAGGGATAGGCAGGGGATCTGGTATGATTAAACAAGCACATCTCGTCCCTACTGCATAACTCTTTTCTAAGATCTGAATAGTATTGACATGTTTGTCAGATGAACGAATACGTCCTATGAGAGAATCAGAGGGACTGCCATTAGTGGGATAAATATAAGTGGCAGTCCTATAATCACTGGAGGTTTTTCAATGATCAGGATTCATTTTTTTCTTATCTGCATCGTTAGGAAAGATCTCTTTATAGATACCCATTTTCTCATTTGGACCTTGTCCTGAGTTGGGGGGAGAATCTACAGAGATCTTTCCCTCTTCAATGAGGTCTTGTATGTAATGATGCAGTCTTAAACACCTATTTGTCTTGTGCCCTTTAATGTGGTGGAAGTCACAGTACTCATGTTCCTTGAACCAAATGGGTTTTGGAGCATTTTCTAGGTATGGTATCGTCATGGTTGGGTATTCGATCATATTTACGTTATCTAAATATTTCAATATGGGAGATAGGGATTCTGTTAATAGTGTGAAGTCATGCTTGGTAGGTTCCTTGGGACGAGGTCCTTGTGAAAGATTTAAAATTGGACTAGTGTGCACATGGCCTAGAATCTTTTAGAGTCCATAATACCATCCCTAATGACATGTTTGTTTTTATTGAAAAACTTTGATTTATCTATAAATTTTTCTTCATGCTTGTCTTTGACAACCAGTTTAAGTGTTCCCTTCAAGATGAGGGCCTTCTCGATTTGACTACCCTTCTCTATCACTTCTTCAAATATTCGAACCACAGTGCATTTACAAATCGAAAGCTATCTTCAGGTTCAAGTTAGGCACAAATATGCTAACTAACTTCTTTTTTAGGAAAGTCACAACAGAAATGGCTTGTTAAACCTCACCATCGCTATAGAAATCTCACAAATGTTTCGTTAGGTTTTTTTTTGTATTACATATATTGTTCATTGTGATATCATTTTCCATGTTATAGGAATAATGTCCATACAATTTTTTCTGCTAACACGGGCCACATTGTAATGGAGCCCTTGGGTATGCTATAGAACCATTCCAATCCCAATGCTCCTAGGCTGTGAGGGAAGAATCGTATTAATAAGTTATCATTGTATGTGACCTCTTGGAAAGCCATATAAAAGTGTTTTATGTGATCGAGAGGATCACTCTTTGCACTTATACCCTTATCAAATTTATGAACATGTAAAATTTTTTGGGAAGGTTTTTCATAGCATGTCCTTATCAAATTGGTAAGGGCATAGTTCTTCATATGAATACTTCCTATTATGTCCTACGTTTCCCTCCTATAGCGTAGTAAGAAAATATTTCATCGATTCTGATTCTCGTTAATTGATTTGTTCCTTGGTAAGTGAGATTGGTATTTTTGCATTATCCACTTTAAAGGTCATGCCACTATATGGATCAAAGTGGAATTCATTAGATTTCATCTTGATTTGGTCTCTGTATACATTCCTACTTGAAGAGCCTAGGTTTGCTAGTTTTTGTCTCAGTTTCAAGATGTGTTTCTAAAGGATCTCTTCTTCAATTAAAGGATCCTCTTCCTCATCAAACTTGGAAGGTAGCGAGGCTTTTCACTCAATATTCAACTTACGTGATACTTTGGAACAAGATCATCATGGATCACCAAGCGGCTTGAATGGGTCTCCCTCAGCGGTGTTATGATGGTGACCAGAAGTAGAAGTGTACCCTAAGTCAAAAGGGTGCTATCCATGTCTAAGAGGGACTTTTGTTCTTCTATTTTATGGTTGATGACCTTAGTTTCCACTTTGCACTCTTGTGGAAGCTTAGCCCCTAGTTCCAAGACTCTTTAGAGTACTTGATCTCTGTTGTAAAAGAGGAGTTCATCAAATTGGCCTAAGTCTAATTGGTGTTATTCTCCAGAAGAGTCAGACTCCTCTCCACTATGATCGATCAATGGCTCTGTGTCCTTAACTTGTGAAAATAGAGGTGATAAGTTGTTTCCACTAAACGGGAATGATTCAAAAGGATTTTTTCCTAATTCACGATTAGTTGGTTTGAATGCCATCTTTGTGATTCTAGGCATCACTAGCCAAAGTGGCACTAATTTCCATCTAAATGCCCTTGAAGTTTACGTGAAACCTAGGTGTATGTTTGTGTCAGTCACTCGATCTGATGTTGAAGTAACCTAGTACCCTTGGAGAAGTAATGTTATGCAGTAGTTTTTATGACTCAAGGGACACTCCTATGAACACTTTAAATGCAACAGTCACTCAAATTGTCATATCGCCAAGCTTATACCCTAACTAGGATGTTGGTGATAGGCCCAAAGTGGATAGTGCCAGTATCTTATCAATACATAGGTCACGTTCAGAATCTAACAAGGCCTAAATATTAAATTGATAATGATGCAATTTCTTGATGAGGTATACTAAAAGTAGTTATCAAAATACTAATGAAGGATAAGATTTCTAAAAATGGAAGTTGCAAGTATGTATAACGTAACAACACTATCTTGATACATTAACTGAGAAAGCAAGGTGTTAGTATCAAGATGATGTTATTTCGATATATATAATGCAATATCGACACCCACAAGCAGGACTTGTTATCTTTGAATCATAGCACCATATGGTTTACACAAGTGTGTGTGCTTGACCTCACATTATGATTAGATAACATGGGTAATACCTCCATGTTGTAGGACTTGCTACTTGAGATAGAACTCCATAGAAAGTTGGTTCTTACTCCTAAAATACCTGCCACAAGCCTATTCTAATGTAGGAAAACTATATAATCCTAATCTGACTTTCCAATGGACCAGGGAGAGAGAGTGCATGAAAACAAATCCTACACTACAGTTGTGATACTCCAGAAAAGGAGGGTGTAGAATAGTCTTCCAATGTGTGAAAAGTATAAGTAAGATAAAAATTCTCCACAATGTAAAAAATTCATCCAAAACAATATTCCATATGATGCACAATAATAAAAAATCCCTACAACATCATAATATAGACACAATATACTTGTAATGAGTTTGAAAGGGAAAGAAGAATGCAAAAAAACACAACAGGGGAACAAGTACCCACAAACTTGTATCTATTTCTTCATTGATATGCACAATCCAATGTATTATAGAATAAGGGCTTGGATCACTATGTAAGGAGTCCACTAAAATGGCCTATAGCACATTGGCTTCATAAAACATTTTTGACAAAGTTTTCTACTCCAAAACTATCTCCTCTAATAATGATCCCAACACTCCAACTTTTATAGAAATTTGAGAAGACAGAGAGAAAGGGAAAGTGAAAATCCTAAAAGATGTCCTTAAACCACTTGTAAGAGGTAGTAAATGAAGTGAAAATGATGTTCTGTTTCTTGCCAAAAGGCCTCATATATTGTCCCATAACTTGCAGCAGTGAAATACATCAGCCCATGCTTCATTGAATGCATCCCAACTACCAAATAAAATCATTGTTCTGAAATGGGAAGGTTTTCTACAAAATCACCATAAATTCCTCACAAAATTCTAGATTTATTTATTTTTATGCATCGGGCTTGGATCCATTGATTCCAATGGTACTGGGATTTTGGAGCACTTTTTGTCTTAGAAATTAAAAAGTTCATGGCCTTCTGAGCTGCGGGTAGTTGTTTTATTGTCCAGCTAGAGTCATTTCTGTCATTTAACGGGACTAAGCATTTAATTTATTAGAGCTGGATGTTGCTTTTTTTTTTCAAATTCCTACCCTCAGTCATAATTAATAAATGGGAAAATTTGCTCGATTTTCCATAAAGTCAATTTTTGTGAAAATCGGAGCTCAAGGTCAAAAGTAATGGTCATTTGAAGTTCTCCTTTGAGGATCAGGCATTGTAAATTTCCTTTGCATGTGGACATATTGGGTATTTTAGGTCTTGGTGTCCCAGATGTCCAAGAAAAATACCTCTGATCCACCTGCAAGCCTCCTTCCATCTAAAAATCAGCTTTTGATGTCCCTTAATGCATCCCAAACTGTCATTTGACCAGGCACGTCGGGGTCGTTGACCCGCCGTTCTGCCTAAATACCTTTATAATCAGCCATTTCAATATTTCAGAGCCTGTGCATCCTAGTTTCCCGTGTGCGGTATTAGGATGGAAGGCGCATATCTCTATTTTTCCACAATACACTAGTTAAATCCAATTTGCTTGGATTTTTTCTCCTTAGATGGGGGTGTTATCGAAAACCCTTTCCTTCAAAGGGACCCCCCAAAAATCCAATTTCCTTTCTTTTCCATCATTTATGCCTGCTGCAAGCCTGAAGAAATCAGTCCCTTGGAAGTTATTCTAGGTTTACCTGGATGGGTGAAATTAAGATAACAAGACTTAGGTGACGTCATAATTGAAATTAAGTAAGAGTATAACAAGAAGTTGCTAGTTGCATGAGCAACGTAACCACACAATAAAGGGACTTATATAAAGTTTTCAAGAAATTGAAAACCTAATGTAAGTACCAAAATTTTGTGATTAGAATGTGAGAAAAAACCTATCAACCTAAGGATGAGATACAAAATATGAACCGAAATCACCGTAGTGAAGACAATATGTAAATCAAGATCAAAGGACTTTATTAAAAATACAAAAATGTACCTACGCACTATAGATGTTTAACAAAGCCACAAACAAGATGGGGTTAAATGGAAACAAAAAAGTAAGTACTATCTTTGACAAAATGCGTGAGGTATGCTTCCTTCTCACCTCGAAAAATGGGCAGTGAGAACGCAAGGGTATAGATAAAAAAGGATGAAAATAAAGTAAGTGCCGCTTGGGCAGAGTTTCATCTCATCTGAAGATGAAAATAAAACTGAGCTAAGTGGGACGTAGTTTAATTCTGTGATGAAAGACACTTAGATCAAACTAAGGTGTGTTCTTTTCCTTGTTTGAGAAACAAGGTTCAGAATCCAAGTGATTCTTCACTTCGTGGTGGCTTGATGCAACAACAGACTAGTAAAGTGGGCTCCAAGATAGAATGGCCTTCCTTAATAGGTTCTCTCAACTAAGTGTCAGAAGATTGTCTAATGTGAGCATGATTTTCCCAAAGATTCACAATCACTAGTTTAGGAGTATCTCAGATTTACTATACCCCCTTCCGATATAATGAGAAACTAGTGTGTTTAGTTATACTATCACTAGAACCATGATATGGACAATATTTGACTCTAACTCACAAGGTGTACTAGTCAAGTGGGTAAGCAGAGAGCTTCATCTTTCATCCATGAGGTTACTCAGTGGTAGATTACTTTAGGTTTCCCAGAACCACCCCAATTGTTGTAGTTTAAGGCAGTATGCCAAAGGGGTTATGTTCCAGTTAAGTAGATAGGGACCTACCCTTTTTTGAAACCTCCAATACAGTGTGAAGTGAAATGGTGTGTTTTTTATCTTTACTTAACTTAATGTGGTTTTAAGTAGCATACCGTTTTGGCAACCTATATGAAAACATATGTATTAAAAGTTTTTTGTTTTTCATTTTGACGTCTTTTATTTGACAAGCATTAGGGGTACAAGACAAGTTAGTAATTTTCCATTGAAAATCATAAGTGCTCATTTTTTATTCTCAAGATTACCCTAAGACACAAGAGAATAGCATACGTGACACAAAATCTAAGAAATCCAAAAATGGAAACACTTAATTCAAATGTGAAAGATACCTTTGCTCAATTTTAGACTTTCAACACATTCTCAAAGCAATAAAAGACCTAAGAATCATTTTTGATTCCCAAGATCATCCCAAAAGACGCGAGGGAAGAGCATACATGACCTTATTCTTATAATTAAACATGCAAGATTTATCCAATGCCTAGTTTAGTATATCCATGCCACAATAGAACTTGCAAGGATGTTAGCACCTTAGGAAACAAATTTTTAGAAACCTGAAATTAGTATGCCAACTTAGACTCAAAGCACCTATGCACGTGGCTTAGGGTATGTGCACATAGTTATGGCGGTTATGTGCCTCTATGTAATTTTAGATCCACAGTGCTCCTATGCCACCCAAGAGATTTCTGCACTAGGGTATGGGCATGTACACCAGGGTTTGGGCATGTGCGTCAGGGTATAGGCATGTGTGTTAGGGTATAGGCTTGACGCGTTGTACAACTAGTTATAGGCATGTATGCCAAGGTAAATTTTATGACAGAGGGCCGAGAGTACATAGGGTATTTGCATGTGGGTTTAGGTACATGTGAGCCTAGTATAAATGATAGTTGGTAGAGCGTGTGTGCCTTGATTTGGGTGTGTGTGTCAAAGTTTGGGTGTGTGGACCTGGTTTGAGGTACTTGTACATGGTTTTGGGTGCCTATGCACATTTCCTAAAAAATGACAGTTTGAATGTGCCTGCACTGACACAAAGGTGTGTGTGCCCCTTCGTGAAAAACCACCAAAAAACATGGAAAATGAAATTTCAAAAGAGTCAATAGGTTATAAATTAGTCATTAAATACAGTTTTTAGCATAAATTTAACAAAGGAAGCATGAAAAATGAGGGTTAACTACCTAACACATGGCCAACAATCCCAACGCAAAATATTTAAGACTATAAAAACATGTAAAAAGGTAAAAATTGAAATAGAAGCTTAAAAAAGACCCCATTAATGGGGGACAGACTAAGTGTCCCACCGGGCATGCTTAATGTGTTCAAATAAAGGTTTCCAAAGCTATGGAATGGGGTTATAACACTCAATAAACCCAAAAACATTATGCAAAACCAATCAATGGACCATTAGTTAAGAAATAAACAAGGATTCGTACTTTGCATGCATTAGTTTAAATCAAACAAGAAAACTTAACAAATGTAATTACCCTCTATTCTTGAAAGCTTAAGTAAGTGAACCTAATAAGGATCTAAGCAATAATTTTTTTCTTTAAGAGAATGGGATCTCACCATTAATGGATTCAAGGCCAATGGTTCTTCCCATTTACTCCATGGTGTGTGGTGTGATGCAAAGGATCAAGAAAATACCTCAACAAGATGAAATAAAACTCCTAATTCTAGCAATAATACTATAGTTTATGTTAGAGGGAAGAAGTGTTCTTGAAAATGAGAGGGGAGTAGTGGGTTATTTATAGCTTTCCATTTGGGAAAGTGGAGGAAGTTTGGTTCATGTGGGACTAAAGGTTAAGTCAAAAAGTTAATTAGGGAGTCAAAGTAAGATTTAAATAGGTTTAGAAGAAGTTGATCATGGTTAGGAATAGTTAAACTAGGTTAAGCAAGTTAATCATGTTTAGAGAGGAATTAGGGTTTTGACAGAGCTTTGATAGGTCTAATTAATCCAATGAAATGGATTGATAGTCTATAAAGCTAGTAGAAGTAGTCTAGAAGAAGATAAGAAGAGGATTTAGCCTAGAAGAAGCTTATAATAACCGGTTTAATTGACTTATAAGAGGAATACGACAAAAAGAGTATCGTAAGAGGGGAGTTAGATAGGTCTAATTGATGATATGTTGTCAATTTGCAAGAAGGAGAATAATTAGTGCAGTATTAGGAGTAATAGTTCCTTGATCAAACTACATGTGTATACATTTTCAATTCTTTGATGGGAATGCAGAGGAAGGAATGAACAATAGATGCAGAAATGTTGAAAGTAAAGACTCCAGTAGGGGCTAGTAAAAGAAGGGGTGTAAACGCTGGGGTTGTGAGGGAGGAAAAGGAAAACTTGAGAGAGTGGACGAGGAAGGAATTTTCTATTACTACAATTCCTTGAATGATGAGCCGAAGGGGGGGTAGGATTTGGCTAGAAGAAAAGTGATAGAGAATTGTGTCAAAAGTGAACTACTGGTCCTCACTCAACTGCTAAGGAAAGGAAGAGGTGGAGTCATGTGTACTAGGAGGACAATATTCGAACTTATTTGTTTCAATAAAAGAAGGTGCAATATCTTGTAGCTATAGTGGAATGTTATGGTAGGACCAATCATAGAGGGAATCAAATTCTCACAGACTCAACATATGGAGGTTGTCAAGACCTTCTGTGTGTCCTAGATGGAGTTTAGATAGAAGTTTTCATTCATTGATTTCTTTATGTGACTCTATGGTGTCTGTGTCAAATTCAAGTGAACCATCTCGAATGTTTGCGGGTTTTGTGTTTGTTCTTCTAACATGTCATGGTCTATAGGAATTCTTGAAGAGATGCAAATTGGAGGGAATAATACTTGGTGAAGAACTAATATCTGAAGGAATGCTATGGAAAGGCTTGTATATAAGGAGCTCAGGTTAATAGAAAAGTTAAAAAGAATCTAAATTTTCTGGTGGAAAGATGGAAAACCTTAGATAGGCACACACAATTATAGGTAAGTTCCATTGCTTCTATTTCTATATTTGTTGTGACTCCAATCTTGAGAAACTTGGATAAGGAAAAGGGACTCCATAGGTGGAGGTCGAAAAAGGTATGCATCAAAAATCTATCTTGTTTTTTGTGCCTGATAATCTGATGCAACAAGACGCCTATATATTTTTTCCCCACATTTAAATAGATGAATTTCCAAATGTACATAACGAGAGGAAATTTGAGAAGCATGTGACAAGCTTCTTGTGCACTTATGTCATGTTAAAAAACACTCTTTATAAGCATCTTACGTATGGAAAAATACGCAGGGAAATTAGGGTTTGTATTTACACAATGTCTAGAGAGCGTTTGGTGGTATGTCTCCAAGTGTTGCTCTGCTTTGAAGGCATACTTTGCAAGGTATTTAAGAACTGCATGGCATGAAGGTACTGGCTGATAATCAATGTTAGCTCTCCATATAGATAATATGGCTTTATTGTGAATGTTTAATCTATCATCATTCCTTTAAGAAAGGTATTTAATAGTTTTTTTTTTTTCCATTAATGGTTAAGGAAGAAAGAGGTTATGTTTCCCAAGGTGCATTGTACTGACATTTAAGTAATGAACCTTTTTTTCGTAAGTATGTTTATTTAGAACACTTGGTATGGTGTTGAACTCGATTTATGAGTTCCTCCAAGTCTTGCAGCAGGTTAGAAGATAACAGTTGCACCGAAAAAAGAAAACATGGATCATCATGGAGTGATCTTTGTATGAATTCTGCTCGGTGATCTATATTCCAAGGGTTCTAAGTAGAAATGTACTTATCAAACTACTATTTTGTTGCATTAATAGAATCATCATCGTTCCAATTAATTTCCTCGATATCAGGGGCACCTTCAAGACACAAAAATATGCAAACATGTGTGGAACTTCTATGTTGTTAATCATGCCTACACCAAGGGGGTTATTAGAAATGAAGCAATTGAGTGAAAAATAAAAATGTGTGAATTTAATAGTGCTACCTATACCAATAGTCCTTAGGCCCAAGGTGTTTTCACAGTACTTCCTCTCAGAATATTGTGAAATGGTAAATGTTGAAGGATTAAGTGTAGAATATTGGGATAAAATAGGTGATGTTGCCATAGGAAAAGATGTTGGTATATGTGATGAAGATGTCAAGGTAGATGTAAGTTAATTTGTTGATGTGGTAAGCATAGGGGTAGTTGGGACTGATAGAGAGGTGGGTATAATTGGGATGTTTAGGTATATAAGTGATGTAGTCATAGGTGTGTTTGATGTAGATGGGGTTAAAGGTTAGATATGATAGGTTGGGGCATGATAGATGTGGATGAAGTGATAGGTATAGTCAAATTCGATGTGGATGTGGTAAAGGTAGGAATAGATGTAGATGTAGAACAAGTGGTAGACGTTGATGTGATAGGTGTGATAGTTGTGGATATGGTTGATGTAGATATGGGGGTAGATATTGAAGAAGTCGTAGGCAAAATGTCTAAGGTAGGTGTAGATGATGATGTAGATGAGATAGGAAAGGATGGAGGTGGTTGATGTATAGTATTGACTACATAAGGGTAGAATTTATAAGATGTGGAATTTGGAAATTGATTTTTTGATAGTGGATTAGGAAAGGGTTGTTTGAAGATGTCAAGGGGTTGGCTAAGAGATGAGGCGGGATTGTCTATTTAGAGATCCCCTTGATTTATAAGTTGTTGAACACTATATTTAAAATAATGACACTTTTCGATGTCATGACCTATGACTCGATTATATTTACAATAATGGCCCTCGTGATACCAAGCGGGTTTGGGGTATGAATCATCAATAGATCAGATGGGAGGAAGTGTGATAAGATGAACCACCATCAAATTGTCAAAGATTGAACTTTAAAATTCCCCTAAAGGGGTATAATTAGAAGATAGTCTAAAATTTTCGTGTGAAGGAACTGTATAAGAGGTAGATGGTTGTGGCTACACAACATGAGAAGTGGATGGATAGGGATGTAGAGAAGCTTGGGGTATGTTAAATTTGAAGGGAATGTTTGATAAGAGGGGATATAATTAAGGGATGGAGATTTAATTGGTTGAGGGAATGTGTGATGTTGGAAAGTAGGAATGTGATAGGATCGTTGGGAATGGATGCAAATATTTGATTGTTGAGGCACATGAGAAGTAGGAATGTGAATGTTAGTATATTGGGATGGTTGGATAGGAATTCTAGCGATAATATTGCATGAAGTAGGGATAGTGTTGATATGAGGTGATGGGGTGGAATAGGATCCACCGATTGAGTGGATTGATAGGATTGAGAGATCGTGGGAGATCTACGAAATAAGAAGTCGTAAATGGGGCTAGAAAGAGGCCCAAGAGTTTCTAAAGGAGTAGGAGATGGAGGTGTGACTGGTCAAGAGGAAATAGATTGATGAGAGATAGGAGAATTGATTTCAAAAGGGCCATCAATTTGGATGACGTGGTCTTCACAAGGTTGAGAGACCATGGGAACACAAGGTTGGGAGACCCAAGGTGAGGTCTCAAGTGGAGGGAGAAATATAGTTGGATAGGTTTTATTGTTGTGTTGTCTTGTCTTAAGAAGGGGTGATAACAAGCATGAAATGGGAAATGACTTGTTTATGAAATTTGTTAACAAACAAATCAAGAAACAAGGTTTTTATTAACATGATTAATTAGGAAATGTGAGAAAAAGAAGAGTTGGATAACGAAGGTACCTAAGAAATGAAAATATAAGGTTGGTTTTGGGTAATTATGGTTGTGGATTCCTCAATATACCTGAAGGTACGTGAGGCCCAAGCCTGTACAAGATTTATAATGTGGTCAAAACACCCCGACGACTTTCCTATTGGGTGATTAAATCCTAATTAGGTGCACTTGATATGGGATTGTTTTGATGTATAAATTTGATCAGTGTGTTTAGATGTGTGTGAAGAAGTGTGAAATGTAACCAATTAAATGCCTACTTACACTAGATTTGCAAGCAAGAATGCAAGAGGTTCGTTTTAAGCCCAAAACCAAATATGTAGATTCGATGAGAAAAGCCACACAAGGAAGGGAAAATGCATTGAAAAAATGAGAAACTAAGACAAAAAGGTGAATACCTGGTTGTTCACTTTTCCTTTTTATCTGATCTTTAATATAACATAAGAAAAGAGAAAATCCAAGCAATCTAAAATCCCAACATGAACAAGAAAAAGCAAAGCCTCTACCTGTAATGTTAGCGGAAAATAGAAGAAATGTGGAAAATGAAAGAAGATGCAAGAGACTCACCTAAAAGGGTGGTCCCACCGGGCATGCCAGAATGTTGGAATAATTTTTCTCTTTCTTGTTCAGATTAGTGAACTATTATTAAAAGAAAAAAGTAACTCAAAGATGCAAGGGTTTAAGGTACCTTGGAATGATTATGAGATGGTGATAAAAGGATGAGCGCAAAGTAGATTTCCTCATTGAAAATTTGATGAACCTAAAAAAATACAGATAACTAAGAGGAAAATGGATTAGATGGTAGATAAAGGGGCTGCCCGATGAATTTGGTTCCAAGAAGTGTAAACTTACTTATGTAGATGTCAATCCCCATATTTGATAAAAGAGGATAAAATCAATGATGAAAGACTGGATAACATGTAAAATCTGAAACTACGTTAAATTTGAAAATTGCAGAAATAGAAGAAAAGTGAAAATATGATCTAAATCAAAACAAAGCAAATTTTATCTGGCTGGGTCGACAGCGACCTAGCAGAAGTGATGAAAACCTATGTAATCCTAGGCAATGTTGAAGGTGGATGGGAAACTTGTAAACAAAATGACTGTAAGAAGAAGATGAACTGAAGCTCTGATGGCACTTGGACCTGTAAAATGTTAGTATCTGATAATACTAATAATTATAAAGCAAGAAATAGCATGAACCAACACAAGGCTAAGATAAACTCCCCAAAGTTACCAAAAATGATGCAAATAAGATCAAAGGAACTCCAAGAAGACAACAACAGCTGTAAAGAACCTCAAACACGTAGATGAAGGTCGCAAAGCACAAGAAAATTTTGATTACGCATCCATTGGATGGGGGAAATGTGGCTTTATAGGGTTGAAGACTACCTGGGTGGGTCACTGCCAACTGTAGGGAACCGTCCATTTGGGCGATGGGAGGATGCCTAACTCGAGGCATCACACCCTTTGAGAGTGTGATTCGGGATTTGAAGGGTCTAGGTGGGTTAGGGTTGTATAGGGAAGTGAAATGGGTAGGGGAGGGGTAAGAAGGAGTAAATAAAGGCTAAGGAGAGCCTAGGGATGAGAAACTAGGTAGTTAGAGATGATAAAAAACTTAGGGAGGAGAAATGAAAGCTAATTATGGATAATTAGCTAATGAGATGAGGATTAGAAGATGATTAATGAGGATTAGTAATAAATAGAAATAAATAGGATAATGGATGGGAATATTAAAAAAATATGAATTAAAGATTTAAAAGGGTCTAGATAAACGACCATGATGAAAACAAGCAAACATGGGGTGACTAAGGTAACGATACCAAATTTTGGTGTCTACAGCCACATCGGATTTTGTAATTTGGTATGTTGTTTTTTGATGATTTACAACTGGCTGATTATCCTGAATCATATTGGGCTTGATCAGTTCATGATTGGAAGTCAACAACCAAATATCTATGTACAAAATCTTCCATATATTTTATAATTACTTATGGGATTCTAAAATCTTATTTACTAAGGTGAGAAACGAAAATATATCTATTTTATAAATTAGAACACTCCATTATAAATTATCATGACAAAAACAAAAAAGATTAGAGTTAAGAAAATAACAATTTTTTTTCAATTAAAAAAACAAAAAACAAAATTGTGTTTCCTTCTTATAGCTTTTGATTCCATAGATTCATTTAAGTTTGATAGACACTTGTATCCGTCAAACAATTTTATTGTGTAAAGGCAAAAAAACTAACACTAACTTGTGAAATTCATGCTCATGTCTAGAAACTAGTGAAATTCGTGAGACAATAGGAGAAAAAAGGATTTAAAAAACATGCAATTGCATATTTTCTATTTTTAGGGAACTTAATAATGTAAAAATAGATCTTATTGGTTAAGAACTGTAAGAAACAATTGTAAATGGTGGATAAACAATTGTTATTATATAAAGTATTTTCCATTTTTTCAAGGATTTATTTGGTTCTGTAGGGAACTTGAGATGCTGGAGTTAATATGATATAAGCAATTGATTTAAGTGTTAGGAAATAAGTGATAAAATATGCAGAATAATCCCTCACAGAATCGCAACAGTAGAAACTAATATGCATAAATTATTACAGATCTCAAATAAAATTGCAGAATAAAATAACACAACACAAAGAGACATTATTTAACATGGTTCACCCTATTTGGGCTACGTCCACCAAGAATCACTTGCTCAGATTTTATTACAAGCCTCCACTCTCTCAATACAATACCCAAATCCGTTTGGAGCTATGCTCAACAAACTCTACAGAATTCACACCCAAATTCAAATCACATGTGCAATACATTTGCTTGTCTATGTGACATATGCATAAGACCATATAAATAGACTTGCTTAAGCAGTTTGATACAAAACCGTGGGTAGCAAAACCATGGGCAAAAAACTGTGGGTATCAAAACAATGGGTACTGAAAAACCATGGGCCCCAAAACAGCCCATAACGGTTACCCATTACCCATGGGTTAATAAACCACCCATGAAAATTTGCTTCGGGGGCTTCGCCCCCAAACCCCCCTAACCCGCTCACCGGCGAGCGGGACCGTTGTAAAAATACCTGAGTGTAACACATAGAAGGTGTACCACACTCTAACATGAAAATAGGTTCCACAAACATAACACTAAGAAGCCAATAATTTGAAGGCTATTCTAAATTGAGAGGCAAAAAATTCAAAAACAAATAAATTCAAGTCTATGTCACATAAATACTCAAACAATTAGCAGTTGATTAACATATATATCTATTTTTGGTTTACAACTGTGATTTTCCAATTTCCTCCCAAAAAATCAAAATTTTAGCTAGTTTTCTGAAAAAAATTATTTCTCATTTCATAATAAAGCAGTATTCAAAAAATTATAATTCAAATTCATAGTTAATTCTATTGTCCATCTTAGGAGCAAGTAGTAGGCATGCTATAATTTTTTTTTTTTGAAAAGTTCATTCAATTGAGGTTACAATCATTAGAGGAAATAAAGACATACAATATCAACAAGGTAAAATCAAATCCTTCCTATGCTTTCGACAAAACTGTAAAGATGAGGGCTTACCATTATTTTCGCCAAAAACATCCTTTTTTCCTACATCCCTGAAGATGTTACACAACAACCTGCTATGCAATCATACAAGAAAAAAGGTTAGCCTATTATTCTCCACTGCATTTTTATTCACATCATCAAAATAAATGCAAACCTTTCATAAAACAAGGCCACACAACAATAATGTTTTCTCCAATTTTCAAGGAACTGTTATGTCTTCAAAGAAGGGTAAATACGTGTTAGCAGAAATTACTCCATTGTTAATTGTATGTTTTCTTGTAGCCAGTGCTCCCTTTTATTACATGTTTTTTTACCTTTTATTAGATGGCAGGTAAGGAAACACACGATAAAAGGTGTAAAATAAGATAAAAGTTACAACCGAGACCAAGGAAAAGTGATTCACATGTATGCTTCAACAAATATAAGCGATTCACATGTATGTTTTGGAGAGAACCACTCCTAGGTTGATCAACATAAATGAACTAGACTCGAGTAAATATATACATAATTAAAATGTTTTTGAAATAGAAGTTCATCTTTGCATTGGAAAAATTAATATACTAAACTGAATGAATGGAGAGATTAAAATCAAAACAAACAACACTTTCAAAAGGGAAATTATGGATTTATAAGAGAAGAGTCTTAATGAATTGGATGTTAGCATGCAATTATTTAGTTGTTGCCATTAATGCAAAACCCCATTAATGAAAAATTGGATGATGGAATGGAGTCAGAGCATGTTGAGGATGATGATGACATGATGATTCAGATGTGTTCATAGTGATATCAAGAGTTTCAGCGAGGATTACTTCCTCTTGCAAGCCTATTCCGGTGACCTAGCTAGCCTAGGTGATAATGCATGATGGTATGAGATTCTTGGTGACTTAAGAAACATGTTGGCATGATAGAGAGCATGTTTTGGGAGTGCTTGGGCACTCATAAGAGCTTCAGGGTGTAGATACAAGTTGGTGTCCATGCTTCAGGTGCTCATTTGGACCAGGTATGGCTATTCAAAGGCATGAGATTGAGTTGTGGAGTTATATGAGATCATGGATGCATGCAGATAGTTTATTTTTGATGTATGAGTTATTTTATGACCTTTTGGAGTGTTTCGATGATGAGTTATAGTGTTACTTCAGTTGATCCCAACCTTTACAAGTCTGAGTGGGTGGAATTATTGAGAGATATTTGTGACATGGTGATGATTGGAGATGTGATTAGGGTGTTTCATGGTGTTATGGGAAAATTTCAGGTTTCCATGAAGTTTTTTTGCAAGATATGTCAGTTTTGGTGAAATAGGGTCAAGAACAAGGTCATTTGTAGCTCGAATTGGGTCTTCTGATACTCACCCTGAATTGTGTGCTTTGCATGGGACCTTGTGGCTTTCAAGGATATTTATAAATTGAGTTTATAATCTTTCAAAAAAATGACAAGGTCATTTCATCATTAGGTTTTTATTAACGTATGTTAAGAAGGTAAACAACTCTTTATGTGTTTGAAACCCTAACTCAAAAGCGACAGGAGAGAAAATGATTCTAAGTGGTAAAAAAATCTTGCTAGTGCATGGATTATGATTTTATCATGTAGAGGAATAATCCAAGTTTCTAGAAAAGGTATGGTAGTGTTTATGGTGATGAGTGGATTCCACTCAAATAGGCCTATTTCTGAAGAGGTTCAGTTTAGGACAAGGTTGTCCAAAGGAGTTACAAACTAAATGACCATTATGTGATGTATGTGAGTTTTCATTGATTTATATGATGGTTTAAGGTCATGGTGATGTATTTAGATGGTCAAGTATGCTTCAATTATGTTGATTGGTTAAAGGGCAATTTTAGGGTAGTTTCAGGCAATTTGTAGAGATCAGCGTGGTTGAAGACCTTCCAATTGGAATTGGAAGAAGTTACAATATTTTCTAGAAAGGTAATGCATATATATATCTAATGGTGTAATTTTTTCTTTAGTATGAGTTGATTTGATGTTGTTTCTTGGTCAATTTTTTAGAAAGAATATTTCTTTCTTTTTAGGACAGGATTGCTTTTGTTGAAAGAATGAGTTGGTTGGAGGATCAAATAGATGATTTGATGCTGTGTATCACCTTGAATGTGAAGAGGGATGAATTTCACATCCATTTAATCCATTTGGAGGTATTTAATGTGTCATAAAGAGTGTTAACTAGTTGCATTTGTAAACCTATGTTTTAGGCAGCTTGATTTGGTGAAGGCAAAAGTTGACGTGGTTTGAACACGTTATTGTTTCATGAGCTCTAACTTACTTTGAAGTTTTCTAAAGGTTTTTTTTTTTTTAATGTAGTAGTCACATTCCATGGTTGAGTTCATATTGAGGTCTCTTGAGGCCCAAAGGTAAATTCATGTTGTTGGAAACAACTATTTTGTGAAGGAAATGAGCCACTGGGCCCATTAAATGAAATAATTTGATTGGTTCATGTAAATTTAGACCATGGATGATGTTTAAATTTAATATTATATGTGTGGTGATTATTAGAGCTTGAATAAAAACAATTTTTGTATTAGATGATTTTTCTTACTCCAACAACAGGGTTTTGAGGATTTTTGGTGCATGGTAAGTAGGTTTTGGCTAGGCTGACCTATTTAGGTCACTTGTGACTATTGTG
Organism: Taxus chinensis; assembly: GCA_019776745.2. Classification (NCBI taxonomy): domain Eukaryota; kingdom Viridiplantae; phylum Streptophyta; class Pinopsida; order Cupressales; family Taxaceae; genus Taxus; species Taxus chinensis. The sequence goes on from CM034146.1 coordinate 321,553,592, forward strand.
ATAAATTTTAAGGGATTTTTTTAAGATAATAAGGTTGAGATAAAGGATTGAAACCAAACTATTTTGAATTTTAATGAAGGATAGCTTATAATATCATGGTTTTGGGTGCTTTTGTGAACTAGTTGAGTGTGTATGAGAAGTGTGGCCTAGATGTGATTGATTTGTAGGTAAAAAAGACATGTGTTGATGATTGATCAATTGTGTGACATGTTGGAGAATTAAAATAAGTATGTGTGCAAGGGTTTGATGCATTGAAAATTGATGAAAGTGCTAGTTTGAAGACCTAGGGTTTGAAGGTGTTTGGAGCTGAATCTTGTGATCACTATCAGCTAAGTTGTTGCATCATTTTTATCATTGATATTCTCTAAAAAATATTGTATGATGAGTTATATTCATACAAGTATCTTGTTTTAAGTTATATCAACAAAGGTTTGGGGGTTGGTGCTCCTTGTGGGGTTGGTGCCTGTTATCTGCTAATTTTGACTGCGCAAAATTAATACAAAAAAATGAAAATTTTACAATTTTCAAAAGTGTAACTTTGCATGATTTATCTCTCTCATCAAAATCATATCATTTTTATGAGATCGTTCTAGTCTTCGTTTCATCCATTTCAGGCGAGAACTCCTCCCGTCAGGTCTTAAAATGCATTAATAATTAATTAATTAATATTTAATTAATTTATTATCCTTTATTTGATAAAATCAATTTTTTATTAAATTTGGGGTTTTTTAAATAAATAACTATTAATATAATAATTATTAAAATTCATCTCGATTAATTTTTTTATTTTATTGCTAAGGAAGTAAGCTTCTACTTCCAATTGCCGAGGAATGCCCATATTGGCTTCCCGGACCCTAATTTCCCATTTCCTGGAAAATTTATTTTAATTTCTCGCTTGTAGGATTTTTTCCACCAATTTCCAAATCAATGAATTGGCAAATAGGAAAAAATCTCCTAATTTCCCACATGGGGAAATAAAACGGTGATTGCTAGCTAGCCTTGCCATTTCCACTGGAAATCGGCAATTTATTTCCCCACTTCCCCCTAACAATTAATGCCACGACCCGAGAAAGAGGGAAGTTGTTTTAACGTGATGAATAAGAAACGGTTGCGAGGAAGCTTCCTAAATCCTCATAAAATCCTTCCTTCAAACTCATTGGAAAGAGTCCATGTGAAGCTTTCCAATTTATTCTTATTTCTTTTGGAGGAATGTCTTAAAGTAATATTTTATCACATCCCTCAAAAAATCACCACACATTCACTAGGAGTTCTTAAAAGCTACGCATTGGTGGAAGTTTCAATGCAAGTTTCTTTCATGTGCATGACTATACAACAGGAGGGAGACCAATGTGGAGGGAGGAGTTGTTAGAAGTTTGAGAGGAGGAATTTAATGTCCATGTTCTAGTGAACGAAAATCCCATGCAGTAGAAGATAAGGATGAGCAGTTTGAAGATCTCACACATTGGGACAACATATAGCCAAAAAAATGTAGTCAAAATCCAAATCAAAAGGGCAGACCATGTGGAAAATAAAAAAAATTAGTTTGAAAAGTAAATAACAGTCCATAAATTACCATGCATTTGCCAAGGAAGATTCAACGCTAGAGGAAGGAATCAGAATAGTCCAAATAAAAGAAAGAGGCATTTGTTTTATTTTAACAATTTCTCCACGCATTTTTTAGGAGAGAAGTCCAACAACAGCAAAGAACTCCTTCCACACACAACCAGAGAGGCAGGGAAGTAATAAGTTAATGTTTTAAAAAAAATCTCCACGCAGGTCAAGAAGAAAAGGACCACGTTTTATTTTATGCATCAAACGGCCAGGTAAATAAAAAATCATCAACCAAGCATTCCTCAAGTATCTCACGCATTTTTTTAGGAGGATAGAAGTCAAGTTTTATCGCCCAAGACAGGATTAAAATAAACATAGATTTGAATATGTTTGTCACAAGCTACCATGCCAAAGGTAGTAAAAATAACCAGAAAGTGTCCATACATTTTTGCATGAAGACGTTAAACCAGAGGAAGGAAAATAATAAGTTTTAGTGCCTTAGTAAGATCGCATGCAGGCAATGAGAAGATAACAACCAGATCAAACAGAGAATCTTCACCCATTCCCAAAGACCATCATGCATTCACCTAGGAGTAATGAATTTTTTTTTTTTTCAAAGGTAGTCCAGATTTGTCCACACATTTGCAGAAGAATTAAGTAGGTGTATTCACGCATCGATCAAAAGATTGCAAGGAAGAAGTGAATCTCAAAGTATGCGGTCATTCAAACAAGGTGATTTTCACACATACTAAGGAGAATTTCTCTCCGATTTGTTTAATTAAAATAAATTAATTCAGGATATTAAAAATAGGGTGATCATTGTCGTTAGAGTAAATAAATTTGAGCCTTGTCTCGGTGTGATGTATTATTATTTTAAAATTTCTTAACCGAGACTGATTATTATTATTATTATTTTAAAAATAATAATAATAATAATTGTAATAATTAAAACAAGTCATATTATTCTTGCATTGACGGGGGTTTTAGAGACTGAGACCTGACCCGTTTGCATTGTTTTGTGTGCCTTGAGTCATTTTTCTGTAAAATTCATAATGGCTGAAAAATCTAATAAATTGTGCAGGAAGATCGAGGAAGCCAGTGGAGAAATCGAACAAATCTGCACTCAAGTATGAATTCCAAGGAATCATTCCTCCCAGTTCCATTAAGTCAGCATATGACAATATCACTGATACAAATCTGGGTCACATCAATGTGCAACAATTCTGATGAACGGGTGAAAACTGAAGGCAAAACCATATTCTCATGGATAGGCTTTACCATAGTGGTCTACCCCAAGCAACATCATTTCTTGTCTCGGTGCAGTCTATGGAGCTGGTTATCACTTGCGCAGAGCATTATGATCCCGAGAGACAAGGAATTTTTAAATATAATCATGAGCCTTTCCTCTTAATCACACTAGAGCACATTTAAGAATTGCTCGGCATACTTGACTTTCCTGAGAATGCGGATATCACTCACCAGTCAACACAATAATTTTGGGATGAAGAACCCCTCAGGTGGAGCAAGATGGTTAATAACAACTGGTTAGTGACCAAGAGGCCTCGAATTGACCGGATTCCTAAGGAACTGTACCGCATTGAGTTCATGGAAGAAATCGGGGACATGATTACTCTCCTAAGTCGAGTTTTCTAGTTTACCCTCTACCAGGATTTTCCACCCATGGATGTATCAGTTTATCTGTATCATCCTTGCCAAGAAAGAGTTTGTGGATTGGGCCACCATCATCAGTGATACCCTTCACAAACAATTGATCGAAGTTAAGATGACTGGATGCTTCTACATGACATCGTATCTGACTTATGCAGTGGCAAGAAGAAAGCTATTTTCTGGACTCGAAACAAGAGGAGTCATGGGTCCATCAAATAGTGTTTTCCATTATTACCCGCAACTAAGTTTCAAAATATCTCTCACCATTTCGAGAAGGGTCAATGATGCATTTACCTTCCATGTGATTCAGAACCTGAATAGGAATACAGAGGAAATATTTTCCAAAGAAGCCATGAATGTCATTTCCCAATGGGGAACATGGTTTATTCAATTTTCATCTTTTTCCTACATTCGCGTAAGTGGCTTTGTGGGTACTCCATGGAAACTTCCTAAGTACATCAGTGACAAATGGGCATTAATGGAGCTTGCACGAAAACTATTCCAAGTTCATTGTCTTCTCAGTGACAAGCATTGTTCAGGAATTCATTTCCCAATCCAAATCGGGGAATACCAATGTCCAAATATCTTCAGTGCACAACTCATGGAAAAAGAGTTCTCCCTCATCACAATTCATCCATATGTGAAGAGAGCCCAGTTTGATATCAATGGATATATGCAGAAGATTCTTGGAGCAAAGTATAACATAATCCCTACCATGGAAGATTTTTGGGCTTCCTGTTCAGATGAGCATGAAGTAAGAAGACAAGATTTTTCTCGCCTAACCCTTGCTCAGATCAAGGCCTTTCGCATTAAGAGCCTTTAGATTCATTCGTAAATGATGATGAAGATGTTATTGATCCTTCATATGATGCAGTTGATTTTATCCCATTGCCTCGAATTGACTAGACCAAGAGAGATGAATTTTCTCTTGATAGCAAGAATCAACCAATCCTTGAAAGAAGCATATCTTGGTACGAAAGAGAACTTGCCAAGTTACAGTCAATTCAAGATCATACTTCAGGATCACAAAAATTACCAACTCGAGGAGGTCTTCATTCAACCAAAGAACCTTCTCAATCGACCTCTGTGCCATTCAATCATACACAATCAACAAGAAAGGAGTGGTTGCCAAAATCCCCTTCGCTGAATAATGTGTCACGAGGAGAAAAACCTAAGGGTCCTAGCCCCAGTGAGGGAAGAGAGCATGTATCAGGATTTTCTACTTCAAGTAGAGATTCTTCTACTCACATTGTTAATAGTTCTCAAAAGCTAGTGAAAAATGATCCTCAGCCATGCCTTGCACAAACGTCCACTCAGGCACATGTAGTCCAAATATCGAACACTTCGGAGCCTACAGTTCATGAAGAGATTTCCCAAAATCTCCCAAATGAGCAGGAGGTGGATATCGAGGTTATTTCTCCTGAAATCGAGGTCATGGAAAGGTTCTTGCAGAATCTCATGATGTCAAGAACAATGAGAATGTTGCTTTGAGCTCCAGGATTTTGTATGCAGAAATAGTGAATGATACTCCTTCTTGGGTTGATTCTGAGGTCAAGAAAAGGAAGAGGGTTGTCAAGGCAATTGACATTGATTTTGATTCCCTTTTCAAACTTTCAAATGACATCATTCCCAAGAAGCCTAAAGTGCTTTCTCGAATAATGGTGGATAGTGACGGAAACAGATTTGTGGATCTTGCCATCCCACAAGTTGACAAGGAGCATGATGCCATGACATCTGCTGATTATGAAGTTTCTAGACTTGGACTTGGAAGGTCCACATTGGAAAGTGACATGGCGATGGCTCGAGATTCTATTGATATCATGCTTAAGAGACTTGAGAAATATAAGTCTCAGAACTCTCAGCTCAAGGCTGAAAAGAATCAATTGGTGGAATATGTTCAACATCTAATAAATCCCATATCATCCACTTTCCCGGTACCGGATGCAGTGGCTTCCCTTATAAAGAAACTCTCAATTTATCAAAATAAATAAACACATTGGGCCATGTCACTAAAACTTGGTTTTTAAAAATTCTCATTTTAGGCCAAGAGATGATCAAAATAGTGGTTAAGTTCCATGAAGATGTCAGTACGTATCTTGATCCAGTTCTTTCTTTCAAGGAAACTTTTGTTTCTAACATATCAAATTTGGATGAGATATTGCCCAGTTTATAGGAGATGACGAGTATGGAATCCTCAGTTTTAGCCATTGAAGGAATTCTCAAATTTGAACATCGAGGGACATGTTTTCTTTGGTGTCTACATCTCAAATCAAGGAAGATGCTTCTTGAGGATTCTATGATCCATTATGAGAGCATATGCAATGAAGCCTTCACTTCACTCACCTTGATTCAAGAATTCATAGCTGAGATCCCTTGCAACCTCATAAATGAGCATAATCAAAGGTGTTCATCGGAACATGTGGAAGAGCAATTTTCACAATTGTTTAAGGACATGTACACTCCCGCCAATAATTTCTCATCAGTCTCAATGGAGCGTTGCATCAAATTAAAGAACTTGTTTGAGAACACTCAATCAAAGATGGTTAATTTAAATGATATGCCAAGTAGGATTCTTGAATTGCAGGTATTTTTTGAGGCTATTCTTTGACCAAATGAACCTCCAGAAGAAGAAAATATGTTTGAAACATTGGGAAGGTTTAGATCCTTTCAATTAGCAAAAGCGGTAGATCCTAATTTCACCGACGGTTCAGGGAGATAGTTTTCTTGGTATCTAATGAAGTGGGAGAGTCCATTTCTCATACGTTTGAGATAGGCGGACCCCATTTCAATGGATAAGGCACTGTTATTATTGTATGTTTTAAAAAATGGGATTTTATGAAATGAATGTTGTTATTTATGTTGCTTTTTGAAAATTGTGGATAACTTAAGTGATTTCTATTTTTAGTTTTTTTTAATAAAGTTGGTTGAAAAATTCAAAGTCACTTAAGTGCCCTATTTAATGTTCATGTAAAACCCTAACTACTTTGTAACCAACTTTTGGGTTATAAAAGGAAGTCAGGGGCTCATTTGTAAAGGGTGACTTTGAGAGAGGAGAAGAAAATACTTTTGTGTGCAAGCTTTGTTTCAGGAAGAAATTTTGTGTTCTTTTGTGAAAACATTTTGGAGTTAATGAAATACAAACTTTGTGTCTCATTCATTGTCTCTTGTAACATTTGATGTTCTTATGTTCATTAGATGTTAGATGTTTAAATCTTGCATGCAAATATTGTCTTTGATCTTATTGTCAATGTTATTAAGTTGTTGTTCTTGTTCACAGTGATCAAGCTCTGTTATTTACTTGCTCATGTGTGTTCCCTTTTACTCATTCTTGTTTAGCTGATGCAAACTCTATTTTATTTGTGTTAGTTATTGTTTGTTCTTCTCCATGCAATATTAGGCTTTGCTTTTACCTAACTCTTGCATGTTCCTTCCATTCATTCCTTTCCATTCCTTTCCTTCATTCCATTCCATCTCCATCATTCACTTTTCTTTCCATTGATGTTCCAAAACACCCCCACATACAATTTTGAATGTACAGGTGTAAATACAGTTTTGGTTTTCAATAAAGGTAGCCTCACCTTCATTGAGGAGGGACTTCATTCCCACACTGTTGCATGTCATTTGCATGCATGCAAATCCATATGCTAACATTTTTTGGTGACTCTACTGGGGATTCTAGAATCGTTAACCAGTGCTTGGTTAAATCTTTATGACTATCCCCTCTGCACAAGCTCCAGTTCTTCAACCAAACCTTGTGCCTGATGAATATTTTCAAGGAGACATTGTTGCTAACCTTTGAATAGTAGCTTGGGAAAACCGTGAAATTTTGTAGCAATTTGTGGCTGTTGATAGAGCCATTGACAGAGAAATCTACATTGAAGACCTTAGAAGAAGAGTACCTGCACTTGTGGCCAAAAGACCTCCTGGACATGTGTTGATCATTGTTCATCAACGTGGCCCTCTTCCACCAAGGTAATAATTTGTATGACTATTATAGGTAACCCACCTATCTTGCAACCAAATCTTCTTTTTGTAGATACACAAGAAGACATATCATCATATTTAAGGCAAGCTATTTGGGAAAAGCACACGAGAACCTATCATTTTCATCTCACCGCATCAGTACTAGATAATGAAGAAGATCAAGCCATGAGAGTTTCTAGAGTTATTCAGGCACAAATAGATCAAGAAAGAGAGTGAAGAGAAAAGGCTAGAGCTGATCAGAACATGCCAGTGATCCCTTCATAGTAAATATTTCAAACTGGTAGCAAAGAGGTTTACGCGAGGAGAAAAAGCTAAAGGTCGATCTGATCCCATTTTTGACTTTCAAGGAAAGTTTGGTTTCAAGTTATCTCCTCCAAAGAAGAACACACCTCGTAGATCTGTAAGCCTTGCATCAAGTCCTGAAAGAGAAAGCAAGGAAGGAATCACTACCAGTCAAGCACTTGTCCTTGCTCACGTTGTTTTGCCTTCGCATACCACCTTTCCCAAAATGGCAGTCAATGTACCATGGGGAAATGCCATAGGCCCATTGGCCTTACCAGCTCGACATGACCTCCCAAGAGGATTGAGGAAGATTCTTCCCAAGTTCGACAGAGATGGGAAGACGTCACCAGATGACCATATTTCTACCTTCTTCGCTGCATGTGTTGTTTTGTCGGTAGAATATGAAGATGTTGCTATTCGCCTCTTCATCGAAACATTGCATGATGTTGCTACAGATTGGTTTCATCATCTACCAAATGGATGCATTACAAATTGGAATGATATGAAAACTAAGTTTGAAGATCGATTCAAGATGACAGAAGATGAACATGCTCTTCTTGCCCAACTATCTCAGGTGAAGAAAGAGCCAACAGAACCCATGAGGAATTTCATGGCTAAGTTCAACAAAATGGTGAACAAAGTTCCTGTCAGGATTCATCCAAACCTTGATGGACAAAAATGTTTCTTTATTAACGCACAACAACCAGAAGTGTGCTATCAGCTGAGAAGGGATAGAGTGGCTACTTTGGAACTTGCTCAATCCTTGGCCATAGAAATTGAGGATGACTTAATCATGGCAGGAAAATTCAAGAAAACTTCCCTCAAGGGAAAGAGTCAAGAAACCCCCAATGCTTCAGAAGCTATACTCACTAAGTTGGCTAATGATGTGCTGGCTTTGAAAAATCAAGTTGCTCAAAGTAGTAAACCTACTCCTTACAAAGACATCCCAAGAAAAGGCTACATTCCCAACAAAGCTAGGATTGTGGGTGCTCCGATGAGGCTTGCTATTGAAGCAGCTCCCGCAACTAACTCAAAATGTGATGTCATTGAAGAAAGTGATGATGAAGTTGAAGTCATCGAGGTTGATGAGGAAGAGCCAGATTCTGGAACATCTGAACCTGAAGTTGAAGATCCTAAGGGAGAAAGTAATAATCATTTCTTCAAGTACCGTTCAGAAGAAGAAGATGAATACGAAGAAATTATAGAAGATATGAATAGTCAATCCTTCGTTGTCTTCACATGCTCTCAGAAAAAGGAGCAGAATACCACTAAGGCGGGAGATAAAGAGGTTTCCAAGGAACTTCCCAAAGAATCTAAGACTAAGGAAACTTCCAAAGAATCCAAGACAAATGAGACTCCTAAAGAGTCCAAGGTGACTGAGGTTTCCAAGGTCAAAACTATCTTAAAGAAAGGAGGGCCTTTGTCAAGTCAATCAGTTGATAAATCAGCTACGAAGAAAGTTTCTTCTTCCACATCTGTATCAACCAAGCCCGAAGCAAAGGTCAAAAGTGTGCCATCATCAAGTTCGAAAGAACTAGTATCTGAGACATCAAGTACGGTTACTTTGCCCAAATTTGATATCATTGATCATATCAATAAAACAAAAATTTCCATGTCACAGGCAGAGTACTTGAAGTCCAATAAGGATCAACTCAAGAAATTGGTCCAGTTTATCAAAGGTGACTCTACTGATCATTCCTCCAAAGGAATTCTGAAAAATCCCAAAGATGGGAAGACTCAAAATATTGTGGCGGCCACTACACCTTCAAATGAAAAGATTGAACCTTTCTTTGTGTCCTTTCTTATCAACGGATGCAAATTAAGTAATTACATTATAGATTCTAGAGCCTCGGATAATGTGATGCCTACAAAAGTAGCACATGCTCTTGGGTTGACTTGTACGAGAACATTCAGATCTTGTTACTCAATGGAGATGAGACAATTTCCTCTGATCAGGAAGATTAAAGACGCTCAAATGGTTTTAGCCCAATTTCCTCATAAGCGAGTTAAGGTAACCATTCTAGTTGCTGACATTCCTGCTTCATATGGTATGTTGTTGAGCAGGAAATTTTGCAGAGATTTGGGTGGTGAGATTCAAATGGACTGGTCTCATGCATGATCCCTATCAATGGAGAAATGAAGAAGCTAATGCCAGAAACTCAAACAAATTCACGGTGACTGAAAACTGATGATCCTCATGCATAGGTCTTGTTTCAAAACTCAAGTATGGGTAATTATATGATGACTACAGAGGTTCATGCACCTGAGGTCACTTGCCAAGACTCTAATGAGATATGGACTCTTGAGTTCGATGGAAGTTGTTGCTCAACAGGTTCTGGCGCAGGAGTAGTGCTCATATCTCTGAATGGTAAAATATTTCCTTTTTCTTACAAACTCCAATTTTCAAATACTAACAACACTGCAGAGTATGAGGCATTAATCCTTGGCCTTCAAGCTGCAGAAGAGAAAGGGATCAGAAATTTGAAAGTCTTTGGAGATGTGGAGTTGATTGTGAAACAAGTTAAAAATCAGTTCCAAGTAAAGAATGATCGTTTGAGACACTACAAAAATAAAGTGTGGGACGCGATAGAAGTCTTTGATGCTTTTTCCATAAAATTTGTCCCTCACAAAAAGAATGACAAAGCAGATTCTCTAGCAGTCTCAGCTTCATTAATGATTCCTCATTCAGAGTTTGAAAGACAAATACACCATCGAAATGGTTTTTAGGCCAAGTGTTCCTGACAATGCAGAAAATTGGCAAGTATTCAATGATGATCAACAAATTATTGCTTTCTTGGAAAAAAGGGATAATTTTGAACAATTGTACTTTGAAGGAAGTGATTCTACATTTTGCGAAATCGACAACCTCACCCATTCAAGAAGGAGTTGAGAATGAAGATCCTGGTGATGGCATCATTCAACTCAAAGGAAATAAAATTCCAAAAGGATTGGTTTCACTTGAAGAAATTTTTGATAAACATGACAGGTTTATCAAAGAGAAAGAGCAGGCAGGACCTACGAATTCTGCTGACTATGAGCAAGTTAACATCGGTACCAAGGATAAACCTCGCCTGGTCAACATCGGTAAGTGTTTCTCACCTGAGGAGTGCAAGAAATTCATAAGCCTCCTTACCAAATATTCTGACGTTTTGGCTTACTCATATGAAGACTTGAAGTCTTTCCAACCTAGGGAAATGGAGCATGCCATACCCTTGAAGCCTGGTGTAGTTCCATTCAGGAAGAAGCAAAGACAATATAATCCCAAGATAGCAGGCACAATATTCCATGAAGTTCAAAAGATGTTAGATGTGTGGATAGTGTTTCCTATTCGACATTTGACTTGGATAGCTAATATTGTACCGGTTCACAAGAAAAATGGAGAAATTAGGATTTGCGTGGATTTTTGCAATCTTAATCAAGCTTCCTTGAAAGATAATTATCCACTACCGGTCATGGACCATATTCTGCAGGCAGTAACTGGATCAGAAATGCTATCCATGCTAGATGGTTTCTCTGGTTATAATCAGATTGAAGTGGCTAGAGAAGATCAACATAAAACCGTGTTCACCACCCCTTGGGGTACATTCGCATATAGAAGAATGCCTTTTGGTTTGATCAATGCCGGCACTACTTTTCAAAGGGCTATGGATATGGCATTCACAGATTATAAAGACAAGATCATCGTGATATACCTAGATGACTTGACAATGTTCTCAAAGAAACGAGAAGATCACCTAAGAGATTTAGAGAAAATATTGCAAAGGTGCAGACTTCATAAGATCTCTCTGAATCCAAAAAAGTCTATGTTCAGAGTTACGAAAGGGAAACTCCTAGGTCATATTGTTTCTAAGGAAGGAACTAAAATCGATCATGAGTGTGTCTAAGTGATCAATAATATTTCCTTGCCTACAAGTAAGCCTGGAGTCCACTCATTCTTTGGGAAGGTGAATTTTTTGAGAAGGTTCATGCCAAATTTCACCGAGCTGACCAAAGAAATCGCTGATATGATGAAAGGAAAAGAATCCTTCAAATGGTTGAAGGAAGGTAGAGAAGCATTTGAAAAAATCAAGGGTGCTATTGCAAAAGCTCCTACATTGGTGTGTCCTGATTTTAAAAAGGATTTTATAATCTATTGCTATGCTTCGCCGCACACAATCTCTGCCATCTTGACTCAACACAATCAAGAGGGAATCAAATCTCCTATTGCATTCATGAGCTCTGGATTCAAGAAACATGAACTTAATTACACTCCCCTTGAGAGGCATGCGTACGTGGTGGTGAGAGCCTTGAAACATTTCAGGTACTATGTGTTGAATTCACATACCAAAGTCTTAGTTCCAGACACCACAGTTAAATCGATGTTGACACAACAAGAACCAAGATCTAAAAGAGGTAATTGGGTCTCCAAGATCCAGGAATATGATTTGGATATCAAGCCTACCAAGTTGGTTTGAGGAAGAGGACTCTGCCAACTCATCGCAGAGAATGAACCACGAGACGACTCAACAAAAGAACCCGTTGAGGAAAGTTTACCACTAGTAGGTTTTGTCAGTACCACAGATGAATGGTATTATGATATAGCTTACTTTATCACATATGGTGAGTGTCCAGAGAATCTGACAGCTAAGGAAAAATGAGCTATCAAACTAAGAGCTTCCAGGTATGTCATTTGGGACAACACTTTGTTCAAGAAAGGAATTGACGACATGTTCCTCAGATGTGTTGATAAAGAACAACAAACTAGGTTATTGGAAGCTTTTCACAGTCATGCTTGCGGTGGTCATTTCTTTGGCCCGGTAACAACCCATAAAATTTTGCGAGCACATTATTACTAGCCCACTATGTTTTCTGATGCTCAGAAATGGGTAACAAAATGCAAAGCTTGTCAGTAATTTGTTGGAAGACCAAAATTGGCAGCTTTGCCTTTGAATCCAGTTGTCATTGAAGAACCCTTTCAACAATGGGGTTTAGATTTCATTGGAGTTTTGAATCCTAATTCTAGTGCTGGTCATACTCACGTGCTCACTACAACTGACTACTTTACAAAGTGGGTAGAAGCTATACCAGTGAAACAAACATCTACTGTGGTAATCTGTGACTTCATCAAAGAAAATATATTGGTTCATTATGGAATTCCACACAAGATCGTGATGGACAATGCCTCAAATTTTTCTTCTATCAGAGATGATAGGTTTTTGTTATGGGTATGGGATATCTTTATCTCATTCATCAGATTACTACCCTCAGGGAAATGGTCAAGCAGAATCTAGTAACAAAAACATCATTACTATCGTGCACAAGTTAGTCGAAGAAAATCAAAGAACTTGGCACAAAAATTTATATGATGCATTGTGGGCTGACTGCATAACTCCCAAAAGAGCAATCGGGATGTCCCCATTCCAACTCTTGTATGGAACCGATGCTCAAATTCCCATCACATTGGAGTTACCAGCATTACGATTGGCTCAGGCAGTTGACGATGAATGCTTCGCCAATGCATTAGATAAAAGGATCATGTTCATAAGCAAGCTTGAAGAGCAGAGAAGTCAAGTGGCAAAAATAATCGAGGAACATCAATCCAAGGTAAAGAAATTGTTTGACAGGAAAACTAGGGAGATATAATTTCAAATCAATGACTTAGTTATTCTTTGGGACAAAAGACGTGAACCAAAATGAAAGCACGGGAAGTTTGATTCACTGTGGCTAGGCCCGTTCAAGATCAGACATTTATGTGGAGATAACACCTATTACTTGGCATATCCTGATGGAACTCATTTTCCTTTGCCCTACAATGGGAAATATCTCAAGCACTATCAAAATTGAAAATGGGTTGTCCCCCGTATGTACATAGGTAATTAGGATTTTGGTTTGTTTCTTTTCCTCGTCTTTCGGTCTCCTCTCTTGTATCATCCCAGTTTTTGTGCCCCATCATTTTGAGATCATGTTCATCAATATTTTGGTCTGGGTCCATTGCTGCGTCCATAAAGTCCTTGTCCCCAATAAGAGCCAGTTGTTATCAGCTAATTTTGACTGCGCAAAATTAATATAAAAAATGGAAATTTTGAAATTTTTCAAAAGTGTTACTTTGCATGATTTATCTCTCTCATCACGATCATCTCATTTTTGTGATCGTTCCGGTCTTCATGTTTCATCCATTTTGTGTGAGAACTCCTCCCACCAGTCTTAAAATGCATTAATAATTAATTAATTAATTTAATTAATTTATTATCCTTTATTTGATAAAATCAAATTTTTTATTAAATTTGGGGTTTTTAATTAAATAACTATTAATATAATAATTATTAAAAGTCATTCGACAAATTTTTTATTTTATTTCCGGGGAAGTAAGCTTCTGCTTCCAATTGCCGAGAATGCCAAATTGGCTTCCCGGACCCGGATTTCCCCTTTCCTGGCAAATTTATTTTAATTTCCCGCTTGTGGGATTTTTCCACCAATTGCCAAATCAATGAATTGGCAAATGGGAAAAAAATCTCCCGATTTCCGACATGGGGAAATAAAACGGGGATTGCTAGCCAGCCTTGCCATTTCCAATGACAATTGGCAATTTATTTCCCCACTTCCCCCTAGCAATTAATGCCACTACCCAGGAAAGAGGGAAGTTGTTTTAACGGGACGAATAAGAAATGGTTGTGAGGAAGCTTCCTAAATCCTCATAAAATCCTTTTGTCAAACTCATTGGAAAGAGTCATGCGAAGCTTTCCAATTTCTTCTTATTTCTTCTAGAGGAATGTCTCAGAGTAATATTTTATCACATCCCTCGATAAATTCCCCAAATCTCCACGTATTCTACCAGAGTTTCCACACACAATTTTCAGCATTGGTGTGAAGTTTCAACGCAAGTCTCTTTCATGTGCATGACTACAAAATCCAAAGGAGGGAGACCAATGTGGAGGGAGGAGTTTGTTAGAAGTTTGAGAGGAGGAATTTAATGTCCATGCATCTAGCCAAAGGAGAATACCATGTAACAGAAGACAAGGAAAAGAAGGCATTTGAAGGATCCCACGTCATTGGGACAACATGAGAGCCAAAAAAAAAGAAATCAAAATCCAAGGAATCCACAGGGCAGACCATTTGGACAAATTAAAAATTTTAACACTCACGCCTGAAAAGTAAATAACAGTCTATAAATTACCACACATTTGCCAAGGAAGGAAGCTCACAGTTGGAGGAAAAATCAAGAAACCAGTCCGTGTGGGAGAGAGGAAAAGAGTCAAAAGGCATTTGTTTTTTTAATTGTTTTTCAATTTACTCCACACATTTTTCCACCAAGAGAAAAGATTACAACAACAGCAAAGAACTCCTTCCATGCACAGCCACAGGGGGGGAAGTAATAAGTTAATGTTTTAAAAAGAAAATCTCCACGCAGGTCAAGAAGAAAACGCTGGAAGTCAAAAACAATTTAGTTTAAAAACCCAAGGAGCTTCTCCATTGAAGCTCAAAAAAAACATGCATTGGTTTTCAGAGATAAAAGCAAGTTTGATGCAAAGACAGGAATACAATCTTAAATAGACATTTGAATAAGTTTCTTGAGAAGCTACACGTGGGAAAAGAAGACAAATAAAGAAAGTTTACAGCAATTTTTAGCCAAAAGAATCATTTCACGCACAACCAGAGGAAGGAAAATAATAAGGTTTAGTGCCTTAGCAAGATCTCACGCAGGAAATGAAAAGATAACAGCCAGATCAAACAAAGAAGTCTTCACGCATTCCCAAATACCAATCATGCATTCACCCAAGGATAAAATACCTTCCACACATTCAAAAAGGTAGTCCAGAAGTGTCCACACATTTGTAGAAGAATTAAGCAAGTGTATTCACGCATCAATTAGAAGATCATAAGGAAGAAGTGAATCTCAAAGTACGCAGTCATTTAAATAAGGTGATTTTCACACATGTCAAGGAGAATTTTCTCCAGTAAATTAAATTAAAAAATTGGGATATTATAAATCAGGTGATTTGTTTATTTAAAATAAATAAATAAATTTTAAAAAATATCATTGTCGCCAGAGTCGAAATTCGAGCCTAGTCTCGGTGTGATGTATTATTATTAATTGTTTTAACCAGGACTGGTTGTTATTATTATTATTATTATAAAATAATAATAATAGTAGTAATAACTAAACAAGTCATATTATTCTTGCATTGACACGGGGGTTTCGAGACTGAGACCGACCCCTGCTTGCATTGTTTTGCATGCCTGAGTCATTTTTCTATAAAATTCATAATGGCCGAAAAATCTAATAAATCTGTAGGAAGATCGAGGAAGCCAGTGGAGAAATCGAACAAATCCACACTTCAAGTATGAATTCCAAGGAATCATCCCTCCCAGTTCCATTAAGTCAGCATATGACAATATCACTGATACGAATCTGGGTCACATCAATGTGCAACAATTCTGTGAATGGGTGAAAACTGAAGGCAAAACCATATTCTCGGATAGGCTTTACCATAGTGGTCTACCCCAAGCAGCAACATTTCCTGTCTCGGTGCAGTGTCCAGAGCTGGTTATCACTTGCGTGGAGCATTATGATCCCGAGAGACGAGGAATTTTTAAAGATAATCGTGAGCCTTTCCTCTTAATCACACTAGAGCACATTGAGGAATTGCTCAGCATACCTAACTTTCCTGAGAATGTGGATATCACTCGCCAGTCAACACAAGAATTTTGGGATGAAGAACCCCTCAGGTGGAGCAAGATGGTTAATAACAACTGGTTAGTGACCAAGAGGCCTCAAATTGACCAGCTTCCTAAAGAACTATACCGCATTGAGTTCGTGGAAGAAATTGGGGACATGATTACTCTCCTAAGTTGAGTTTTCGGTTTACCCTCTGCCAGGATTTTCCACCCATGGATGTATCATTTTATCTGTATCATCCTTGCCAAGAAAGAGTTTGTGGATTGGGCCACCATCATCAGTGATACCCTTCACAAACAATTGATCGAAGTTAAGATGACTGGATGCTTCTACATGACATCATATATGACTTATGCAGTGGCAAGAAGAAAGCTATTTTCTGGACTCGAAACAAGAGGAGTCATGGGTCCATCAAATAGTGTTTTCCATTATTACCCACAACTAAGTTTCAAAAATAGCTCTCACCATTTCAGAAGGGTCAATGATGCATTTACTTTCCACGTGATTCAGAACCTGAATAGGAATACAGAGGAAAGATTTTCCAAAGAAGCCATGAATGTCATTTCCCAATGGGGAACATGGTTTATTCAATTTTCATCTTTTTCCTACATTCGCGTAAGCGGATTTACAGGTACTCCATGGAAACTTCCTAAGTACGTCAGTGACAAATGGGCATTAATGGAGCTTGCGTGGAAACTATTCCAAGTTCATTGTCTTCTCAGTGACAAGCATTGTTCAGGAATTCATTTCCCAATCCAAATTGGGGAATACCAATGTCCAAATCTCTTCAGTGCACAACTCATGGAAAAAGAGTTCGCCCTCATCACAATTCATCCATATGTGAAGAGAGCCCAATTTGATATCAATGGATATATGCAGAAGATTCTTGGAGTAAAGTATCAACATAATCCTACCATGGAAGATTTTTGGGCTGCCTGTTCAGACGAGCATGAAGTAAGAAGACGAGATTTTTCTCGCCTAACCCTTGCTCAGATCAAGGCCTTTCATATTAAGATCCCTCTAGATTCATTTGTAAATGATGATGAAGATGTTATTGATCCTTCATATGATGCAGTTGCTTTTACCCCGTTGCCTCAAATTGACTGGACCAAGAGAGATGAATTTTCTCTTGATAGCAAGAATCAACCAATCCTTGAAAGAAGCATATTGCGGTACCAAAGAGAACTTGCCAAGTTACATTCAATTCAAGATCATACTTCAGGATCACAAAAATTGCCAACTCGAGGAGGTCTTCATTCAACCAAAGTCCCTTCTCAATCGACCTACGTGCCATTCAATCATACGCAATCAACAAGAAAGGAGTGGTTTCCAAAATCCCCTTCACCGAATAATGTGTCACGAGGAGAAAAACCTAAGGGTCCTAGCCCCAGTGAGGGAAGAGACCGTGTATTAGGATTTTCTACTTCAAGTAGAGATTCTTCTATTCACATTGTTAATAGTTCTCAAAAGCTAGTGACAAACGATCCTCACCCATGCCTTGCACAAATGTCCACTCAGGTGTGGGTAGTCCAAATATCAAACACTTCGGAGCCTACAGTTCATGAAGAGATTTCCCAAAATCTCCCAAATGAGAAGGAGGTGGATATCGAGGTTATTTCTCCTGAAATCGAGGTCGCAGAAAGGGTTCTTGCAGAATCTCATGATGTTGAGAACAATGAGAATGTTGCTTTGAGCTCTAGGATTTTGTATGCAGAAATAGTGAATGATACTCCTTTTTGGGTTGATTTCGAGGTCAAGAAAAGGAAGAGGGTTGTCAAGGCAATTGACATTGATTTTGATGTCCTTTTCAAACTTTCTAATGATTTCATTCCTAAGAAGCCTAAAGTGCTATCTCGAGTAATGGTGGATAGTGACAGAAACAAATTTTTGAATCTTGCCATCCCACAAGTTGACAAGGAGCTTGATGCCATGACATATGCTGATTATGAAGTTTCTAGAATTGGACTTGGAAGGTCCACATTGGAAAGTGACATGGCGATGGCTTAAGATTTAATTGATATCATGCTTAAGAGACTTGAGAAATATAAGTCTCAGAACTCTCAGCTCAAGGCTGAAAAAAAACAATTGGTGGAATATGTTCAACATCTAATAAATCCCATATCATCCACTTTCCTGGTACCAGATGTAGTGGCTGCCCCCGATGAAGAAACTCTCAATTTATCAAAAGAAATAAACACATTGGGCCATGTCACTAAAACTTGGCTTTCAGAGATTATCGTTTTAGGCCAAGAGATGATCAAAATAGCGGTTAAGTTCCATGAAGATGTCAATGCGTATCTTGATCCAATTGTTTCTTTCAAGGAAACTTTTGTTTCTAAAATATCAAATTTAGATGAGATATTGCCTAGTTTACAGGAGACGATGAGTATGGAATCCTCAATTTTAGCCATTGAAGGAATTCTCGAATTTGAACATCGAGGGACACATTTTCTTTGGTGTCTGCATCTCAAATCAAGGAAGATGCTTCTCGAGGATTCTATGATCCATTATGAGAGAATATGAAAGGAATCCTTCACTTCACTCTCCTTGATTCAAGAATTCATAGTTGAGATCCCTTGCAACCTCATAAATGAGCATAATCAAAGGTGTTCACCAGAACATGTGGAAGAGAAATTTCCACAATTATTTAAGGACATGTACACACTCAATCAAATATGGTTAATTTAAATGATATGCCAAGTAGGATTTTGGAATTACAGGTATTTTGTGAGGCTATTCTTCAACCAAATCAACCTCTAGAAGAAGAAAAGATGTTTGAAACATTGGGAAGGTTTAGATCCTTTCAATTGGCAAAAGTGGCAGATCCTAATTTCATCGATGGTTCAGGGAGATAGTTTTCTTAGTATCTAACGAAGTGGGAGAGTCCATTTCTCATATGTTTGAGATAGGTGGACCTCATTTCAATGGATAAGGCACTAGTTATTATTGTATGTTTTTAAAAAAAAATGGGATTTTAAGAAATATTAGGTTGCTTTTGGAAAACTGTGGATAACTTAAGTGATTTCATTTTTTAGTTGATTTTAATAAATTTGGTTGAAAAATTCAAAGGTCACTTAACTGCCTTATTTAATGTTCATGTAAAACCCTAACTACTTTGTAACCAACTTTTGGGTTATAAAAGGAAGTTAGGGGCTCATTTGTAAAGGGTGACTTTTAGAGAGGAGAAGAAAATACTTTTGTATGCAAGATTTATTTCAAAGAAAGAAACTTTGTGTTCTTTTGAGAAGACATTTTGGAGTTAATGAAATATGAACTTTGTGTCCCATTCATTATCTCTTTTATCATTTGATGTTCTTATGTTCATTAGATGTTAGTGTTTTAAATCTTGCATGCGAATGTTGTCTTGGATCTTATTGTCAACGCTATTAATTTGTTGTTCTTATACATAGTGATCAAGCTCTGCTATTTACTTGCTCATGTGTGTTCCCTTTACTCATTCTTGTTTAGCTAAACTCAAACTCCATTTTATTTGTGTTAGTTATTCGTCATTCTTCTTC
Source organism: Taxus chinensis (assembly GCA_019776745.2). Taxonomy (NCBI): domain Eukaryota; kingdom Viridiplantae; phylum Streptophyta; class Pinopsida; order Cupressales; family Taxaceae; genus Taxus; species Taxus chinensis. The sequence goes on from CM034146.1 coordinate 321,573,251, forward strand.
GTGTAATATTAGGCTCTGTTTTACCTAACTCTTGCATGTTCCTTCTATTCATATTAGGCTTTGTTTTACCTAACTCTTGCATGTTCCTTCTATTCATTCCTTTTCATTTCTTTATTTCATTCCATTCCATCTGCCTCATTCATTTTTCTTTCCAATGATGTTCCAAAACACCCCCCACATACAATTTTGAATATATAGGTGTAAATATAGTTTTGGTTTTCAATAAAGGAAGCCTCCCCTTCATTAAGGAGGGACTTCATTCCCACACTGTTACATGTCATTTGTATGCATGAAAATCCATATGCTAATAGTGCGTCATTAAATAAATCTATTGTGATGTGTAATATTCACTTGAGTATTTATTGTGTGTAATATCATAAAAATTTTCAATGGGGTTTCTTCCCCTCAAGGGTTTCCCATTTACATCTTGTGTTATGGTGTTGTTTCTCTTGCTCATGGTTAAATTGAATGAATTTTGTATGTCATGTTGCACATACAAAATAAAACATTCATTCAATAGCCAATATAAACTAGGAACATGAGTAATATGAAATAAACAACAAATAAATAAATATGAAAAGTGACCCAAGTAACTAAGCTAAGGGAAATAAGAACCCTAATGTGTAAGAGGAGTGATAAAATGACTTAGCTTATTCACAGGCTGATCTAGACTATGTTGCAAAATAAACCGAACAAACATGCAAGGGCCCTACAAATGACATATCCGAGATTTATGGCTAGACTGAGGCACCTGGAGAGGGATGTGGGAAACTAGGGTGCCCTAGTTTGAGTTTTGGGTGCCCCGGTCTATGCAAGAGGTATAAAACTAAGTTTCGTAGGGTCGTTGAAGTGTTTGAAATGTTTGTTGTATGTCATGTCAATGTCATCGTATTGTGTCAGGTCTCGTTGATAATCAATGATAAAGTAAAGACCTACAAGAGACCATAACAAGTATTAAAACCCAAAAAAAGAAATATGCAAATGAATGGGTCGGACTGACCTCAACTGCCACAATGGTGGGCTTACTAAACTGAGTGATGCACTACATTTCAGACCCAAATGTAGTTCTGTGTGTGTGTGTGTGTGTGTGTGTGTGTGTGTGTGTGTGTGTAACATCACACTAATTAATCTTTTATTTTGACATTTAATTATTCAAATAATTATGAATAATGGGAAAATGAGTGGTTATTCAAATAATTAACTGTTAAATATAGATGGCGTTAATTAGTCATCTAAGTACTTAATTAAAGATTAAGTACTTAGATAACTAAGTACCACCTTTCTTAATTTAAATGCAGTTTAATTATGAGATGGTACTTTGTATTGTCATGTTCAGATTTTTGTTGGGCATCAAGTGATTAGGACAACATAGTCCTTTATCAATATGGTCGCTGCATAACGATGAGGTTGTGTTAACGCCGATATGGATTAAGGGTGATGTTGATCCTAAGGTAACTTGAGTTGTGCATTTAAGCAAGGATTGAAATGTTTTATGTTATGTTGGGGTATTTGTTTTATTGTTACCTGAGCCATTTTGAGGTGACGATGGATGGTAGTAACCATAAGGCTTAATAACCTTGGAAAATTGCTATTGCAACATTAAAGTTAATGTTATTATTTTTGTAAAGAAATATAAGTGATGGGGGCCATATGGCCCCACCCATCGAATGGTTGAACATAAGGTTTTATTGTGTATAGAGCTCAATTTTAAAATGGTAATAAATACCATTTTTTCATGGGTAATTTTTTTAATAATTATTATGCCCACTTAAGTGGACAGTCCATGTAGGAAAGGGGGTGGTAATTATTTAATTGAATATTCAATTTTTAAATTGTGAGATCCTCTCCCACAAAGTCTTGTGCCTCCCTTTTTACCGTACACTTGTAAAACGTTAGGTGAAGGGAGTAAATTCATAGCAGGGCTTTTGGGAGTTTGTGGAGGAATGGGGGGGGGGGGAATTGGAATTAAGTTTTGTTGCATGGCATTCAACTTGAGTTGAGCTCCGGCTATGGGGGCACTCTGCCAAATTTTTCTCTGCACTTGTGGAAGCCGTTTTTTACTGTGAAACCCTCTATTTATAAACATGAATGCAATGTTGAGGGGGTTTTGTTTGGAGATCTCATATCCTTGACACTTAAGATAGTCGATAGGGTTTGCAGAGAAGATCTTGAAGCAAAAATGAAGGCCCACAAATCATTTGCAGGCAAGGGATTAATCTACTTGCTTACTTGTTTTTTATTTATAAAGTGATTGTTCATTGCATGTGGTTTTGTTTTATTATGAAAGATTTATTGAAAATAATATGTGAAATTTTATGGGTTTGCAAACTTATGTTCTTCCATGAAGTCGTATTGCTGTTGTGGGTTATGGAAAATAGTCTGAGAAATTGTGGGTATTCGAACTAGAGCTCCTTCAATGAAATCGTATGGTTGTTTACTTATGTGTAATTTAGAGAATGATTTGTTGAAATGTGGGTTTGAATAATGTGATGAATAAATTTGTTTTGTGGGATTTTGAACTTGTGTTCTTTAAAAAAAATCATATGATTGTTTTTCTTTGTGTTTGATCTTTAAAGAATGATTTATCTTAGATGTGGTTTTGTTTGAAGTGTTGTGTAAATTAGTGAGTGGGTTCTTTAATCTGATAACCGTGGTTTATAGCTAGAAATGACATGATATGAGCTATCTCTTTCTTAATGATTTGTTTTTTTAAGTTTTTGGGTAAATCGAACTCATGCAAATCCTTTGTTTGAAATTTGAGAAAATGGGGATTATTGGAAATAAAGGTCTTGTTGTTCATCTGTAGTTATTTTTGGGTATGATTGAAAACCCTGAAAATAGTTATAGCGTTTTTATTTTCCTTGGCTTGGGCTATTATTCTATGGGTATATGTATCTGTGGTATATGAGCAATTTTGGGTTTTAGCCATTTTATGAGTTTGATAACAAAAAAACCCAACAACGTGTCGAATGACATATATTTGTATTGAATCTTCACAGTAAGTTGCACATTTGGGATCGAATAGGAATAACTCGGGTATAACCACCCTAATTTTATATGGTTTCTATTATTTTTATGATCGGTTTATGATGCAAACCCAGTACTAGGGTTTATAAGAATAAATTTATATTTATATGAAAATATGATTTGTGGTTAATTTTTGATAGGTTATGGACCATGTTTTTATTCTCTACTACATGTGAGTGCAAGTGGTTAAAAAATGGTTTATTGTTGTAGTTAGTATTAAGACTATTGGTACACATTACTTGGAAAGAAAAATAGTTGAAATGCTTGATTTCATTTCGTGTTATGAAATAAAAATGGATAATATTTATTGGCATGAAAGAAGAAGTTGAATATGCAGTTCTTTTTTATTTTATAGTTTTACTAACCTTCTGCAGGGAACAATTAGATAATGATAATAAAATAAAGGTAAACAAAAGTTGATGGTTTAGCTGGGTAAGTTTATTTCTTATTAGTTTTATTTCATCCCGAGATCCTTGTGACTCAGAGGGTTGGATCATTTGATCCATACCTTTTCATTTAATGTATTTACTTAATTATTTGATTTATATTAGTTAAATCTGCTTTCTAGAAAATTTTAAAAGTGGAAAATACAAGGGGAAACTCTGGAAAAATTTCGTCAGAATTATATACTTAGTAATTTTTGTGGAATAAAATTATTCGGATAATTTTGATGGTTTGAAAATTATTCTATGATAACGTTTGATGTAAAACATATGTATTTTTCCTTGAATGACAATTAACTTATATTTGTTGATTGGTTTGATTCTTGTGTTGTGCAAAGATAATGGTTCTAAAAAATATCAGGAACCTGAAACCTTAATCAATTGTATGGTTTGTGATTGAAGAACGGGAGGTTTGCGTGTGAAGTGTTCCTTTGAAAACGATTCACATATATACCCCATGCCTCTTTCATCGCCAAATATGGGACTGTTGGAGGATTCTATCTCCTTATCTATGGCGGAAGAATTACTATTGCATAATAATTAGTTATGTGTGATGACTAATCTACTTTATTTTTCAAAAATGTAGTTAAGCGAATTGATTAACTTCTTTCCAGTTCTTTGAACTGACACCCCCAAACAAAACAATGTCGCAGGTTTTGTGATGATGTATGGACATTCTATCACCGACTTATGAAGAACGGAGTTAGACTTAAATATTTTTATTACGGATCATTGATCCTATTGTACATGTAATTAAGGATTTAAAAACTTGACTTGGACAAGATGTCCTTTGTACTAGTCCATTTATGGGTAGGTCTCGTAATATATAATTGTGATGGTTGATTTCTATATAAATACATACATTTTCGTATATGGGTTTTGATAACTACGGTAAATTTGATAAAGTTAAGGTTTTGCATAATTAACTAATGTATGTTTAGAACAAGTATGGATTATGATAATAAAGTTATACCCCATAATTATTTGACCTTCCAATATAGTATAGAGATTATTATGGGTGAAGATAAAGAAAAATAAGTTGAACATAATACTGTAATTGGAAGGGTAAAAATGCATGTTGATGGTATTAACTTAAAAAGGAGAAAAATATGATTTTGGTAACATGTTGGTTCTACCTAAAAAGTGTTTATGCAAACAAACCAATAAATGATAATAATTTGGCCAAATAATTATGAGATTAGTTCAATATTAGATATGAAGGAATCTAAAAATAAGTTTGATGTAAACTCGTATGGTAAATTAATTTATTTCCTTATAAGATTAAAGGGTATTAAAATGAACTAATCATCCTTTGTAAGGAATAAGAAATGATTCCTAAAGTTGCATTATTACTAACTTTAAACGAATATATGAGTATAGTCCTAATTAAGTAAAGATATGACTTTGATTAATGGATAAATATTCAAGATATACTAAAGTATGAAATTGTAAGGTTAATAAGACCTAGCGGGATCTTGACTAAGGGTTTAATACACATTTTTTATTCGAATGTTTAGTACGTATGGATAGGGTAGCGAAAAGAAAATCACTTCATGATATTCTTCTTCTTTCCATAGTAGTTAGTTGCGTGAACTATATTTCACTAAGTAATTGGATAAGCCATGAAGGCCTTGATCCCTTGTAGGAACTACATAATCAATGCACGTTGTAGGCTATCTTTGAGTGGCCCATCGGTTGCTTAATGTGGTAATGTATTAAGTAGCGGATTGGCTTCATATAGGTAATCAATAGCGAGCATTGGGGTTCCTTGTACTTATGAAGTTGAACCTATTAGGAATTCATACAAGTCTTATTAGGTTCACCTACATAGGTTTAATGAATCTAGATAACTATGATGAGACATTTGTGAGGTGATGGGAAGACAAGTTTAGATGCTATGTGCACTTGTCTATATTAAGCGTACATAGTAAAACTAATAAAATTTTTCCAAAGTAATGTTCTTGCTGGGTATATTTTCTAATCACCATGATTCCTCAAATCCCGAAGTATAGGATATAAGATAGAGTTTTAATAAATAAGACTCTAGGTAGACACTAGAGGATCAGTCACATATTCTCACTAATGTAGTAAGGTAAAACCAAATGAGGCTAAGTATGAACATTCAAATGAATGTTAAGGGTGATCATGGAGATCAGGGATTATTAACCCTTACAGATGCACAAGGTTTATCACTATGTTATAGGATGGATTAATTTAATATGACTTGTTGCATTGAATAGCTTTATCTAGTTATCTATTTTATATATGCAAAGGAATGTCTATTTGCTGTTAGAAAAGGAAAAAAATCCTACTAATTTAGGTTACAAATACTAGGTTGTTACAATCTGTGAACATTCTGCCCTAGGTGCTCTTATGTTGGTTGCACTTTGTGAATTAACGAGAAATAACTAGATGTAGAATGTAATAAATGGTGGATGAAATAGAATAAACTCCCCTCCTATGCAGTGTGATGTAGATGAACCTGTATTGTCCCTCGTGATGGAGCTAGATGGATGCAATGGAGCTCCTAAATGACTATATAGTGGATGAAACCTTAGGTGGAGTAGTAATGTTTAGTTCTTGGTCCCTCATTATGGTCTTATAACTTTATATTTATAGGGTTCTCTTGATCTAATTTCATAATTAACCTTGAAAAGGCTAACCACCAAAATAATAAAATGGCTAGAAAGTGCGTAAAAAGTGGCGGGAAAGTGGGAAAAGGATCAGGAAACCTCGAGTGGGACCAGGGCACATGGGGCGCCCCATTCAGGGCCAAAATGATAAAAAATGACAAAATAGACTGGGCATATATGTGTGGGAGGTCAGAAGTGATGACAGAAAGTGAATTAAAATGGCCAAAAGATGGGGGTTATTTAGTACTTTCTTCACTCAAAAAACTTCTAAATAATAGTATTAGAGCAGGACTAAATAGTACCCAAAGTGCGTGATTTAATGACCACATTTTCCCCCACTTTATGTTGGTGAGTGGACCACTTGGTAACATAAAGTAGATAGAGATGCGAACCTATTGTCCATGTAGAGTGATGTAAAAAGTGTGTCAAAGGACTAGATAAAACGTGGAATGAGAAAATAGTGGAGTGTGGAAACTAAAGATGTAAAAGTGTAAAAAGTGATAAGAGTGAACCTAGGGCAGAAACATGTGTGTAGCTGCCGCATAATGTAGTATACCTGCATGTAAATATGATGTGTGTGTTATAATGTGTTGTCGCTTATTGTTATTGATATAGACTTTGTGTTGTGGTTGACTACTCACTTCTCATACGATTGGACCTGCAAGGAGAAGACAATCAAGTAGTCAAATGTACATGTATATATTTGTAAAAATGCATGTGAAAGACACATGTATATAGTAAAAATCATGTGAATGTAAAATGCACAAATGAAAAATGGAACATGTGCACCTGATCCATGTCGAGAGAGAGAGAGAGAGAGAGAGAGAGAGAGAGAGAGAGAGAGAGAGAGAGAGAGAGAGAGAGAGAGAGAGAGTAGAAGGATATCCTGAAGTGTGAGTTTTTTGGGTGATCTCACACCACTGTGGCTGAAGAAGTATAGGGAGAAAGCTACGTTATTATCCATCCTTTAACTACTTCCTTGAGAATAAGCAAATATATTTCCATACTACCTGAGTTTTTTGGGCGATCCGACACCACTGGAAAAAGTAGTGTAGGGAGGCACACCCACTATAACCTCCAATCCTCTAACTACTCCCCATAATGCTAAGGAAACCATGTGCTATAAAAGCCACTATGTACTGGGTTTGTAGACTGGTCTGAACCCAATTGATGTATAACATGTAATTCCAAGGGCATAAACTGAACTGAATTGTACAGGTAGATAGCATTGTGTAATGTGTAAAACCCCAAATGATGCCGTCCTCTCTGGGGGTGCATGCGACGTTGTGGATAGGAGGATGCGGATCCAAGAGAGGAATAACCATGTAAATTTTAACCTGCATAGGGAAGGAAAGTGTTTGGTAGAAACCAAGGCATGCACAAACAAATGGCTAGCCAAAAATAAGTGTTAGTGCAAACAAACATGCATGTCGAAAACAAGTGTAAACCACACAAGAAATGTGTAAGCTACCAAGCAAGAGATTAATGTAAAGATGCAAGAATACAAAGTAGGCCACATAATGTGGGTCAAAAACATGGGACACAACTCATGATTTTGTAAGAAACTCAAAGGCCATAGTGGCCACATACAAACAAACATGTGCACACACCAAACATAGGGCAAGACCCGCATACAATAACAAACAAGTATAAGAAAGTAGAAATAAATAAACAGATAGTTAAGGTAACATGAAATCCTACAAAACAAATGCTACACATGAAGCACCCATTAGCATGTTAGAAAGATAACCAATATGTCAAAAGCTCTTATAATAAAGTAATGTAAAGTGCCAAGTACAAAATGAAATAATAACACCTGTATGAGATGAATGTGGATGCCCCCAATAACCATTGTAGGATTGGATCTAGGCGAACATATATGTTGCGTGTAAGAGACATGTATCAACTATCACTACTAGAGAAATATGTGAATGCACATGTGTGAAAGGTAATTATATATAAGAAATCAATCTAGCATGTGTAGTAAAGTGAACATGTAAAAGCACAAGTAAAAAAGAGTAAATACCCCTAAGACAATGTAGTATGCTATGGATGGATGGAATCGAATACAAGATAGATGGTAGGATCCATGTGCCTCCCAAGTGAATGGAAGTGTATGTAATGAAGTTCATTTAGTTTTCCCCCTCAGTAGTTAAGAATAAACCATAAACAAGAGTGTGCCATCGGTAAAATGGTTGAAGTGTGTGTTATGTCTAACACACTGTGATGAGTGTGTAAGTGTAGTGGTGATGATATATGGCCTAGAGATTATGTATGTGTGAACCTTATAGCCGAAGCTTATATCATGACAGAATGAGCATAGGAGTGATGATATAGCCTATGGCGTATATCACTACATGATGATTGGAATAGGTGATGACAATGCAAGTAGAAGTGGTGATGTAGCCTGAATTGTATACCACTACAAAATGAAGGAGAATGTGACCATTTAGCCTATAACATATTTCACTAACCTAGTAATGTCGCATGATAAAAGGAAAAATTATGAACGTGTAAGTATGAGAAGGTCCAATTGATTTGTAAACCCTCGAAAGTTGAGTATGAAATGAGGAACTAGAATGCATCATAGGGTGGTGAGTGTAGCGTGTAAGATATGTGATGATAATAAACAACCATGTGATGAGGAAGAATGTGTAAATATGTAGTGTGTAGAATGTAATGTGCATAAATAAGCAAATAGTGTGAAAATACATGTGATGTAGTATGTAAAATGAGTAGTATAAGATGCTAACAATGGATGCGTGATAGATAGGCGATGCATATATATATGGTGCATATGATGTATATGGAGTGGAGATATGCAAATGTTGAATGATGTGCAAGATGTAGTATGCAAGATGTGTAGGTAGCTTAAGATTGTAAAATGCACATGATAGGTAGATGTAGAATAGTCAATGTATGTAGTATATGCGATGAGTATAAACGATCCTTTAATGTATGTGTGATGAAGACTAATATGATGTGTAGAATGTGCAAGGTATGTGAACTTAGACTAAATATAGAATTTATGATATAGGATTTAATACATATGACACAAAATGTGAATAAACGTAGTGTGTAATACCTATGGTGCAGTGTGTGAGGTTCATGTGTACTATGCCCTCAACAATCAAGTGTGAACCATAGCACAAGAGTGTGTCATTGGGTAATGGTCGATACTAAGATGTGTGTATGACAATGCAAGATGAGCTAACGTTAAGGGGGAGGGGGGGTAATGTATGAGTGGTATGCCCCCCAAGTGCGAAAGGTTGAGTGAACTAACCATTATGAGTGAAGGACGAAGGTCCTTCATCCGATGCTGGTGGTGATGAAGACGTAGAACCATCCTCTAATAGTTGTGGAATAGGAGAAAAACGATGTGTATGTGAGTGAATTCTATATGTGTGTGATGGATGAATATAAATGAGCGTGAAGGTGTGATAAAACATATAGGTGATGGAGAATGATGAAAATTCAAATGTGAAGGTGGTGGATACCCACGCAAAATGAAACAAGGTGGAGATATATGTCGAGATGTTGTAGCTGTGTGAGGAATAGGCCTATATCTAGATGGAGGACTAGTAGAGTGGTGAAGTCATGTAGATAATGCATGAGTAGGTGAACTAGGAATAGATTGTGCCTTAAGTAACATAGAGTGCAATGTGCTAGATGAATTAGGGGATATGCTATCTGATGCGTAAGGAGATGATAACCACGAAGTAGAGGACAAGACAATGTCAATAGAAATAACTTGATCATTATGAATGAAATTGAGATGTAAGTGATTCATAGAAATTATATATCAAGAGCGATGAATCCAATTGAGGCCAAGACGCATGTTGCACCCATCAATTTTTTTTCCAATGAGGAAAGGCACAAGCATAGTAAGAGGACCAATAATAATGTGCAGTTTGATGACACCATATGTATTGTTCATAGGGTATGTGTTGGGGTTAGCACACTAGTTGTACATATATATATTAATAAGATCTAAGCATAAAAGCAATCAATACAGAAATAAATAAGAAGAAACAATACAAAAGATTTAACATGGTTCACCTAGTGTGGGCTACATCCACCAAGAAACATCCAATTTATTATCACAAAAGAAATATAATAAAGACTTGCAATCTTCCACACCTTCTTAGATGTCTTGTACTTTCTTCTCTACCAACTTTCTCTTTTTCTCTCAAAAGGAAACTTCTCTCTAATTCACAATTGAATTCTCCTCTTCTAAACCCTAGTTTTATGCTTATATATGCATCTACAATCGTAGGGAAACTTTAGCTATGTAATTACAACCATTAGATTCACTTTATAACTAAAGATAGATCTAATTCCCGACAACTTAATCATAGTAGTCACGCACAGGAAACCCGATGCCGGTTAGCCCTAACCGACATCGGTTCCTCCTCATCCTGGCCGATATCGGTCGATGGGTGACCGACGATGGTTCATCAACTGGCCCTGGTTACTATGTATTCCACCAAGTCTGCAAAAGCATTCCAGTGAAGCGATTAAGAGCTCCACAACTCAACATTCTCCCATTTGAAGATAAATTGTTGCATTGTATCATACAACTCCATCCTCTGATCTTTTTCGTTTCGCCTATTTCTCCCTCTTCAAGTCTCAAACTCGAAGACCAACAGAAGCGGAGTGTAGCTCCACCTTCTCATTTTCTAACGGCTTTGTTAGCATATCCACAGGGTTCTCCTTTGTATGAATTTTCTCTAACCTCCAGTTTTCCCATCCTCCAATACTTTCCGTATGAAGTGATATTTCAATTGAATGTGTTTCGTTCTAGAATGAAACACTGAGTTATTTGCCAGATGAATTGCACTTTGAATATCACTGTACAATCTACAATCCTCTTGTTATTTTTCCCAACTCTTCGACGAACCTGCTCATCCATATCATCTCCTTGTTATCTTTTATAGCTGCAACATACTCAACCTCTATAGTAGACAGGGCCATAACTTTCAGCAATATAGAAGTCCAACTAATTGTCGTGTCACCTACTGTTAAAACATGTCCAGTGATGCTCCTCCTACCATCCAAATCACTAGTCATGTCTAAATCCACATAGCCACCTAAAGAAGTATATGATCCTCCATGAGTATAACTACATGTTGGATGTCCCTCTCAAATACATGAGAATCCATCAGACTGCTTTCCAATGCTCTTTACCTGGATTAGCCATAAATCTGCTTACTACTCCCACTGTCCTGTGTAATGTCCGATTTGGTACAAACCATAACATACATCAAGCTCCCAACTGCTGAAGCATATAGAACTCATGCCATGTACTCAACCTCCTCGTTGTGATGTAGGACACTGATCTTTTTCTCAATTTGAAGTGTCCAGCCATAAGCGTACTTACAAGGTTTGAATTTCGTACAAAGTAAACCTTTCCAACACCTTATTGATATAATGCTCCCTGAGAAAAATACAACTTCATGTTTTTCCTATCTTTGTGAATTTACATGCCGAGGATTCTCTTTGCAGCTCCCAAATCCTTCTTTTCAAATGTGTGAACTAGCTTTTCTTTAAGCTTGTCAATGTCCTGCATACTAGATCCTGCAATAAGCATATCATCCAACATATAGTAATAAAATAATTTAACTCCCATTTCCAAGAATCTTGAAATAAACACAATGGTCAAATTCACGTCTCAAATAACCATGCTCATGCATGAAACTGTCAAACCTCGTATACTATTGCATTGGAGCTTGTTTGAGCCCATATAGGCTATTTTTCAATCTGCACACAAATTTCTCCTTACCCTTCACTTCATACCCAAGAGGTTGATTCATGTAAACCTCTTCCTCTAAATCACCATGAAGAAATTCTGTCTTGACATCAATTTTCTCTAAATGCAAATCCTCTACTGCAACTAAAATCAATATAGTACAAATAAAATTCATCTTAACAATAGGAGAAAATATTTCAATAAAATAAATACCTGCTTTCTATGCAAATCCCTTTACTACAAGCCTTGCCTTGTATCTCTTCTGTCCACCCTCTTCTTCCTTGATCCTATAAATCCACTTGTTCTACAATGCTCTTTTACTTGCTAGCAACTTAACCAAATTCCATGTTTGGTTCTGCTCTAAGGAGTCCATCTCCTCCTTCAGCCGTGATCCCACTACTTGTGGGATTAATTCTACATTGATTCTTCAAAGCTTTCTAGTTCACCACAATCAATCAATAATAAATAAAACAATGAAGGTGAAAATATTTCTAGAGGTCTACTTACCCTTTGTGACCTTCTCACTGAGATTTGGGTGCCAGAGGCTCAATCTACTCATCATGTAGATTTGTATCTACTTATGACAGTGACCGACATCGGTCGCCTTCTTCCGACACTAGTTCGGCTAACCGATGTCGGTCTATCTCTTCTGTAACCGACTCCAGTAAAGGGGACCGTTGCCGATCAGGGGTAAACTGATATTGGTTATTGTGTAAACATGTAGGTGTTAATTTCAAATCCAAGAGTTAATTTTCATCCACAAACTTCTCCAGCGGTTCACCTTTGGGTTATAAAAATTGATCCTTGTATATTCTCTTTTCATTCCAATCAATGTCACAAATCCTAATTATATTAGAACCTTCTAAATCCCAAAAACCAAAATCTGAAATCACTAGAGCCATAACCAATGAAAGTACATATTTTAGATTTTGCATCCAATTTATTTCTATTTTCCTTATCAATATGCACAAAAGCTTCTGAGCCAAATATTCTAAGAAAAGAAAGATCTACCTCTTTTTCAGTCCAATTTTCTTCTGGTATTCCACCATCCAGTGCACGTAAAGGTCCATAATTAATTAAATAAACCATTATGTCTACTACTTCCACCCAAAACTGTAAGGGAAATCCAACGTGTATCCTCATGCTTCAAGATCGTTCCATGATTTTCTTGTTCATTCTCTCTACAACACCATTCTTCTGTGGTGTTCTAGGAACCATCCTTTCTCTACGTATTCCATTTATTGAACAATAATCATTGAAAACTTTGTTGTAGTACTCACCACTTTTGTCAGATCTAAGGCATATTAACTTTGAATTTGATTCATTTTCCACAAGGTCTTTCCATCTTTTAAAAGTTTAAAAAACATCAGATTTACAATTAATACAATAAACCCATACCTTTCTTATGGCATCATTAATGAAAGTAACATGGTATTGATATCCTCCATGAGAAGCTACCTTGGATAGTCCCCATACAACTGAGTGTACAAGCTCCAATTTATTCTTCTTATTTGTTTCCCCAACTTTGAGAAATCTCACTCTCTTCTACTTTCCAAAAATACAATGCTCACAGAAATCAAGATCTACATGTTTCAGATCTAATAACTTATCCTTTGCCTTTAAGATCTGCATTCCCTTTCTGCTCATATGGCCTAGTCGATTGTGCCACATGTTTGTATCTGAATCTAAAGTAGATAAATAGAAAAGGAATCAGTAATACATGTAGATAAATACAATGATCCCACCTTCTTGCCTCTTTCTAGAAAAAGAGATCCCTTGGTAACTTTCCAATATTCGACTATGAGTGTAACCATGCAACCCATTTCACACAATTGTCCTACAGAAATTAGATTTATTTTGAGGCTTGGAATATGCCTCACATATTTCAATATCCATGTATTTCTATTCTACAATTTAAGATAAACTTCAGCTTTAACAGTAATAGTGCATGGTTCATCATCTCCTAAATAAACATGCCCAAAATTACCCTGGACATAATTTCTAAAATAACCCTTATTAGGGGTTGCATGGAAAGAAGCTCCTGAATCTAAAACCCATGACTCAATTTTATCATCCAATGAGAGAATTAGGGCATCTTACATTGCCTTTTTTGCAACAACATTTTCCTCTTTACCTTTCTCTGGTATATTCTTTTTTTTTCCTTGAACCAACAATCCTTCTTTGCGTGTCCTTTCTTTCCACAATTCCAACAGATTATACCTCTACCTCTGGATTTAGATCTACCATTTTTAAACTTTGATTTCCCATTATTATTGCTCATGGATATCTCCGTCTTCCTTCCACTGCTTTCTACATTCAAAGAATTCCCAGATGACAATTCTCCTGTACTTTTCCTACGTATTTATTCATTCAGGATTATACTAACCATATCATCAAACTTTAAAACATTAGTAGTAGACATTGTATTACTAATTGCCACTACCAAGTTATCCCAGCTATCTAGCAAAGAGAATAGTAATAAAATTGCTTTCACTTCATCCTCAAACATAATACTAACTAAATTTAATTGATTTACAATAAATTGGAAATCATTCAAATGAATTGATGTATATCCACCTTCCTGCATCTTTAAATTAAATAAATTTTCATCAAATAAACTTTATTTTAAGCACTAAGTTTTTTATATGGATTTGCTAAAGATTTTGCTACACCCTTAACCTATTGCTTGTATTAGGATATGAGTAGCTAACTTGTGGCTTACCATATCATTTTATTATATCATTTATACTTTCTCATGCTTAATAGGTCAGCCTGGGTGATGGCCATAACATAGGAATAGTATATATAGGGGATTGTAGGTAGGAGTTCATTATCATTTGAGCATTTGAGTCTTATTATATGGTTTGGAGGTTGCCCCTCGAAGTGGCGAAACTATTATAATTGCATATTGAGATCATTATTCTAAAATATTTTGTTATTTGGTGTTCTATTGCTGCTCATAATATGAATTATACTAGTAATTTCATCACAAGTGGTATCTGAGTTGCGATCTGGGCCAAAATTAGGGCAAAACCCCTATTTTTTTGTTTCCGCAATATATTTCGAAATAGAGCGAATTGGTGGGAGATATTTTTACCATAGTTGTGAAAAATTTCATGTAAGGTTCCCTAAATATTTTAGAATTTTTTGATTATTACACATTAAGGGTTTTTCATAAAATCACTCCCTAGGGTGCAAATTGTGGAATTTTTGCAATTTATTTACATTTTTGGAAATCTATGAAAAAAATAGTATTAGTATATTCTCTGTGTTTTTTCCTGTTCATCCGAATTCGTATCAAAAACCCTAAGGTTTGATATCATGATGGGACCTTCCATAAGAGCAAAAAAGAATCCGGTTACTCCGGGTAAAACCCTAGATAAAGATGGGATAGTGATTAAAGAGGTAGATTCAGAAGGGGTAAATACATATTCCTCAGCACTAGGGTTTACGTTAGTTGATCATAAGGTGAGCCAACTTGAGTATGAGTTGTAAAATGTACAATCTGAGATGGCCTCTAAAGGAGACAACCCAAATCAATCATTGGTTGGATGATATCATGAAACATGTAAAGGGTAAAAAGTATGGCCCAAATCCATCCCATATCAACCAAGGAGTATCTTCAGTTCAAAATCATGGACAAAATAACCATGTTGGATCACTTTTCTAGCCCAATCAAAATCCAACTTATTCGCAACCACGGAACATGATGCTGAAAGTGGATATGCGCAAATTTGATGGTAAAGATCCCCTGAATTGGATAAATCAAATGGATAAATTATTTGAGCTACATCAAACACCATCATGACAAAATGTAACATCGGCATCCCTATATCTTGAACTAGACCAATTCATTTGGTATCGATGCTTATGTGCTCAGAGGTAGAAGAATGGTCTCGGTGTCACTTAGACAATTTTTACTGAGGAGTTGCAATTGCACTATAGTTCCAGTGTTTCAGAGAACTACTTTAGTCAATTAGCAAAGTTACGACAAATATGATTAGTCAAAGATTATGTGTATCAATTCTAGAACCCGTCCTTAAGGGTGAAGAATATACCAGAAGATAATCTTAATGACCTATTTCTTGGGGGTCTTAAGGACCACATCGAGCATGAGGTAAGCATGTTTAATCCACTCAAGATTTATGATTCTATTATCATGGCATGTCAAGCAGAGGAAAAAGTTATTTGTAGTAGGAGGTCGCCTTTCATTAACACCAAAGACCGTAGTATCTCTTCCCCTTCATTTTCTTGGCCAATTAGACTAACTCCTCAACAAATAGAAGAAAAGAGAGCAAAAGGATTATGTTTTAACTGTGATAGAAAATATGGACGGGGACACAAATGTGTTGAGAAGAAGTTGTTCTATATTTATGGAGGTAATGAGAATGATGAGGATGCTGAAATTATAGGAGAGGCCAAAGAACCAGTAGAAGAGGAAGTCAAGGATCACCAACCAATAATTTCTTGGCATGCATTGTTAGGTATTAGTACTCCTCAAACACTCAAGGTTATTGGCTATCTCAAAAAATAGAAGGTGACAATGTTGATTGACTCAGGGAGTACTCATAACTTCATAAATAGTAAGTTTGCTACCGGCCTCAATTGTTTTATTTACCCAGCTCCAGAAATGCAAGTTATGATTACGGATGGTGGGATAGTCAAGTGCACAGGAAAGTGCCATAGTATCAAGCTTTCCATGGGAGACTACATGTTAGACTCACCTATGTTTGCTATTTATATGGGAGGGGCAGATATTTTTTTGGGTGTCCAATGACTCACAACCTTAGGTACTATAGAGATGAATTTCCAAGAATTGTTCATGTGATTTCATTCAGATGGAAGGACAATACAATTGAATGAGATGGTAGCTAAGTCTCCACAGATTATTAGCTCTCATCAGATGCAGAAGGTTCTCAGAAAAGGAGTAGATGGATTTATAGCAAAGTTATTTTCCATAGAAGTATAAAATATAGAGTCTTCAATGCCACCCAATCTTCAGAAGATTGTTAATGCTCACTCATCTGTTTTTGATTCAATTCCAAAGGGACTACCACATGTTAGGGATCATGATCATGCCATTCAGTTGATTCCAGGGAGCCAAACACCTAACATCAGACCATACAGATACCCATATTTCCAGAAAAGTGAGATTGAGAAAATAGTTCAAGAAATGTTGAAGGCAGGTATCATCAGGTCTAGCCAGAGTGCATATTCTTCACCAGTGGTCATGGTATGTAAGAAGGATGAAACATAGAGGATGTGTCCAAATTACCGAGAACTCAACAAGTACACCATCAAAGATAAGTTTCCTATTCCAGTAATTGATGATTTACTTGATGAATTGCATGGTGCTATTTATTTCACAAAATTAGATCTTCATTCGGGGTACCATCAAATTAGAATAAAAGAGGAAGATGTTCATAAAACGGGCTTTCAGGACTCATGAGGGCCATTATGAGTTTTTGGTAATGCCTTTTGGTCTTACAAATGCACCTTCAACCTTTCAAAGCTTGATGAACACTGTTTTCAGGCCATTTTAAAGGAAATTTGTATTAGTTTTCTTTGATGACATATTGATTTATAGTAAGACGGGGGAAGAACACTTACAACATGTAAATAAAGTGTTGGAAGTTTTGGAGAAACATACTATCTATGCAAAGCCATCTAAATGTTATTTTGGTGTATAAGAGGTAGAGTACTTGGGTCACATTGTAACCCATGAAGGCATCAAAGTTGATCCTCAGAAGATCAAAGCTATGGTGGAATGGCCAAGGCCCAAAACTCTCAAAAATATTCATGGGTTCCTAGGACTGATAGGGTACTACAGAAGATTTGTGTGGGGATATGGTAGAATAGCAACCCCACTCACTGCATTGCTAAAGAAGGATGCCTTCCATTGGACAAACTTAGCCACTAAATCCTTTTAGCAACTGAAGGAAGCCTTGTGTAGCACCCCAGTTTTGGCTACTCCCAACTTCTCAAAAACCTTCATTGTTGAATGTGACACTTCAGAATCAGGATTGGGAGAAGTTATAATACAAGAAGAAAGACCAATTGCATTTGAGAGTCACAAATTCAAAGGAAAATATCTACTCAAACTTATCTATGATAAAGAAATGATGGCTATTCTTCATGCGGTTAAGCAATGGAGGCCATATCTCATGGGTAGACACTTCAAGGTAAAAATTGATCATGATAGTCTCAAATAATTTTTGGAGAAAAGGTTATCATCTGAGGAACAACAAAAGTGGGTAACAAAAATGTTGGGTTATGATTTTGAAATCATATACAAAAAGGGTAAAGAAAATGTAGTAGCTGATGCGTTGTCCAGAAGGGATACATCCGCAAATGCCTTACTATGTGTAATGTCCATGTTGACGTTCGATTGGGTGGATGAAAAAAGATTGAAATGGGATCAAGACAAGGATACAAAATCTCTAATACATAATATCAAGCAAGGATCTATGACATCTAACAAATTTGAGTGGAAAGGTAATGCCCTATGGTACAAGGACAAGTTATACTTGAGTAAAGATTCTAAGTTGAAGCATAAGATTCTTGCAGAGTTACATGCCTCACCTATTGGAGGACACTCTGGGTTTTTGAAGACATATCATAGAATAAAAAGAGAATTATTTTGGGAAGGACTCAAGGGGGATGTACAAAAGTTTGTATCAGAGTGTTTAGTGTGCCAACAGAACAAAGGGGAAACAATTAAGACACCAGGTCTTTTGCAACCCTTACCAATTCCTAACCAGAGATGGGAGGAGGTCTCCATGGATTCCATCACCGGATTGCCTTGTTCAGAGGGTAAGAATGTTATTTTCGTGATTGTGAATAGGATCAAAAAATATGCCCATTTTTTCCCCTATCACATCCATTTGCAGCTAGTACTGTCACAGCTATTTTTTGGAGACAGTTCAAAGGCTACATGAAACCCCAAAGATAATTATAAGTGATCGTGATCCTATTTTTACAAGTAATTTTTGGATGGAATTGTTTTCATGTTTGAGTACTTAGCTAGCTCACAGTTCATCTTATCATCCTCAAACTGATGGGAAAATGGAAGTGGTCAACAAATGCTTGGAGGGGTATTTACGTTGTTTTATATCAGATAAGCAGGAAATATGGATTAAATGGATACCACTAGCAGAATGGTGGTATAACAATCTTTTCATACCTCTTCTCAAATGAACCCATTTTTAGCATTATATGATTACCATCCACCTTTTATCACTTCCTCCTTGAGGGTGCAAACTAAGGTCAGAGATGTTGAGGAACACATTCAACATCAACAACAGGTTTTGGCTAGTTTGAAGGAGAATTTAGCATTAGCACAAAACATGATGAAACAACAAGCAGATTAACATCGTAGTGAAAGACATTTTGAAATTGGTGACTGGGTTTTTGTACGTCTCCAGCCTTACAAAAAAATGTCTCTAAAGCAATAGAAAAAGGACAACAAACTTGCTCCTAAATACTATGGTCCTTATCAGGTTCTACAGAAAATTGGTAGTGTTGCTTATAAACTAGAGTTGCCTCCATCTTCACACATACACCCAATATTCCATGTTTCATTCCTGAAGAAGGTTATTGGACAAAAATTTGAAGCCCAGAAAGAGTTACCAGAACTTGACGAGGAAGGGAAAATCATTTGGGAGCTAGAGAAGATTCTATAAACATGTACTAAGAGGCTGAGAAATAGAGACATTAAGGAATATATGATCAAGTGGAAGAATCTGAGCATAGAAGATGCAACCTGGGAGGATGAAGGTTTTCTACAGCAACATCCAGGATTATTCAACATTGAGGACAATGTTGGTTTGAAGGGGAAGGGCATGCTACGCCCTTAACCTATTGCTTGTATTAGGATATGAGTAGCTGACTTGTGGCTTACCATATCATTTTATTATATCATTTATACTTTCTCATGCTTAATAGGTCAATCTGGGTGATGGCCATAACATAGGAATAATATATAGAGGGGATTGTAGGTAGGAGTTCATTATCATTTGAGCATTTCAGTCTTATTATATGGTTTGGACGCTGCCCCCTCAAAGTGGCGAAGCTATTATAATTGCATATTGAGATCATTATTATGAAATATTGTGTTATTTGGTGTTCTATTGATGCTCATAATCTAAATTATACTAGTAATTTCATTACAGATTTCATCAACTCTACCGTGAATCCTTCTTCGGTAATATTAAAAGCCACAGATGCTACCAAGCTTAATCTTATAGATCCCAAAGTCTTTCTATCAAGAATTTTCCATTCTTTATCAAGTCATCTTTACAGGTCTTGCCTTCTTATGCAACAGTAAGTATAAATCTTTCTGATAAAGATAATCCTCCACATGCATCTTCCATAATAGATAGTCATGATCATTAAATTTATCTACTCTCAATTTACCTTCTTCTTCCATCTCTTTGCTCCCACTCAATCAGAAATCCCTCTGTATGTCCATATTGCTCAGCTAGGAGGGTTTTACTAGGACCTCAAAAAAATAAGCTCTGATACCAGTTATTGGGGTTAGCACACCATTTGTACAAATATATTAATAAGATCTAAGAATAAAATAAATCAATACAAAAATAAACAAGAAGAAACAATACACAAGATTAAATGTGGTTCAGCCAGTGTGGGCTACGTCCACCAAGAAACAACCAATTCATTATCACAACATAAATACAATGAATATTTTCAATCTTCCACACCTTCTTGGATGTCATGTACTTTCTTTTATAACAATTTATCTTTTTTCTCTCTAAAGGAAACTTCACTTAATTCTCAATTGAATTCTATCTTCTAAACCCTAGCTTTATGCTTATATATGCGTATATAATCTTAGGGCACTTTAGCTATGCAATTACAACCATTAAATTCACTTTACTAAAGATAGATCTAGCTCCCTCAACTTAATTATAGCAATCACGCATAGGAAACTGATGTTGGTTAACCTTAACCGATGTTAGTTCCTTCTCACCTGACCGATGCTGGTCCATGGGTGACTGATGTCGGTTACTGTGTATTCCATCAAGTCTATAAAAGCATTCCAATGAAGCAATTAAGCTCCACAACTCAAAATTATGCAATTTTATGATATAGGGTAATCTATATCACAAAGAAGTAACATAGAACATGCACTAATGGGCCATGATGAGTCAAACTTAGTATTGTTAATAGAGATCGAGCCAATAGACGCACATATATGCAATTGATTAGATTAGAAATTTTCACAATTATGGTTGGAGAAAGAGATGACCAGTGGGGTAGCATTAGTATGTGCAACTAAGAAATCAATAGCCCCTGATGATGTAGGAGGAGTAACTACGTGGTATGTATGATTAGTTTAAGGTTCAAATATTTTCTTGTCACGTTGTTGGTTATTAGAAAGACCAAGTTTTCCCTTGTCAACGTTAGGTGAAGAGTCGTTGGGTTCTATAAAATCAAGATTGTTGTTATCGATAAGATCTTGGATGATTATGCGGAGCTTGAAAAATTGATTCATAGAGTGTCCTATACATCTATGATAGTCACATCAAAATTTCTCATTATAGTTCCTACCTTTTCACCGTGGTGTATCTAATTTAAGTGGTTAGAAGTGTAATAAGGTTTCTCTCAAGAAGTTGTTGCAATACAAGATGGGGTACCATAGGAAATTAAGTGAACCTATGCTGAGGTTGTTGTGATTGAGATTCCCTAGTAGTAGCTACTACATTGACAATAATTTTAGTGTCAGTTGGCTTAGTTGTAGATGGTTTGAATGGTGTTAGGTTCATCAAAATGATTAACTAAAATCTAATTTTTATAGCTAATATAAAATAGGAACACTAGTAATAACACGAGTAAAATGAAATAAAAAACAACTAAATAAATATTTCAGTGATATCAAACCATTTTGATCATGGAAATAAGAACCCTAATGTGAAAGAGGAGTGATGAAAATGATCTCCCTTGATTCACATGATGATCTATAATTATGTCAAAAAATACACTACCAAATAGGAAGCTTTATACAACACCTGTAGGGCCCCTAGATGAAATGATCATTATCTGAGTTGTTTAGTTAAAAAGAGGTATGTATACATCTATTACACACAACCTATAGTTCTCCATATATATGAGTTGTACGGCACTCTAAATTCTGTACAATCATGGTCTAAAATTACAGTTTATTGAGGGTACACCTTGATTAGTGTATGTGAATACTTAAAGTCCTCTGTCATGATCAATGTCAGAGAAAGATGCTAGGAAAAAATGATAATCAGGCCCATCAATACACCATTATACAATCTTGAATCATTATTCTTCAACTGAGGTCATTAAAACCTTTTTAACATCAAAATTCATTTACTCTTGATCATATACAATGCATCTTATTGTCTTCATAGAGATTGATAGATGCTAACTCCCTATGGATCGAATTGACTTCAACTGCAATAACGGTGGAATATTCTAAATTGAGTTGTTCCACTTTATGACCTGCAGACATCCTCAAATGTAGTTCTGAGTGTGTGTGTGTATACAAAATACATGATGTGTCATACTCTGTAATGTCAAGTGCACATTGTACTCCTAGGTGATCTAGTGTCAGTTGCAACCACTAGGAACAAGCAACCATTGAATGAGATTCTTAGACATGTAACAAATGGTGGAAGAAATATTTCATACATTTCCTGAAATAGGAAACATGTGATGCAGAAGAACTCATGTATCAATGTCCCTCGTCACTGGAACTAGATGGATGCAATGGAACTCCTAAAATGACTATATAGTGGATGAAACCTTAGGTTTAGGAGTAATGTTTAGTTCTTAGTATAAATAAATCAAACTTGAAAAATATTCCTTTTTCCAATTTGGAGGCATTCAATAATCATTGTACCTTGTTTCATAATTAACCTCAAAAAGGCACTACCACCATTTATTTAACAATGATTATACAGATATAAAGTGCCAGAAATCAACTGGCGGGAAACTGGGATTCATTTACCCTTCACTGGCCTTTTACCCCAAATCAAGAAAAGTTTAGACTTTTTTCATTTTCTGACACCTTTGAATGCCTTAGTTCCTTTCTAAAATAACAAAATATCATTTGGTTATGTTTTTTTACCAAACTCGGTAGTGAAATAGACGATACAAGTCAACTTCCTTAAATGGCCACTCAAAGATTGCCAGGGTTAATTAGCACTTTCTTCACTCAACAATACCTTCTACATGGTTCATGATATGGACTCATCTAGGAACTAAACCAGTACCCAAAGTGTAAACATGATCTAGTGACTACCCTTTATGGTTAGTATGATGTGCTGAAAATTATCATGACTCGGGTTGTATGTAACTTTTCTCTCAATCTTCATCTTTACCTTTCTAGTTTAACTAGCTTTTACTAGCCTCGCTCTGAGTCTATTTTGCATCATAATAATTGGTACTACAGATCAAGTCCTTCTGGACTAGTTTAAATGTATATGAAAGGATACCCATCTGAAGAAAAAAATTTTCAGCCATTCCAGAGTGGGTCCACTCATACCTTTATTTGTAAAAGGAACCTCCAAACCTTGATGGTGTGAATTCATGATCCTTAATTAGGATCTACAAGTGCATACACAACTCAGTGAGAAGACTATCATAATTTTCTTTTAATTTAAGCTAATTTTGTAGAGAAAGGTTATACTCCTCCTACCACTACTGAATCCTATTGAGGGAAACATGAAGATGATATGTTCAAGTTTTCAGACTTGGTTATTGAGTGTAAGACCTTCACATCCCATTTTGTTGTTAAACCCTAACTAGGGTTTCCTAGGAACTCGGTAGAGAATAAAATTCTATAAATTTCTTCAAACCTAATGTAAAGACCCTAAATTTTAACTAGAGGTTTATTTTACTATAATATTTGTGTTTTTATTACCATTTATTATCGTGGACATGGTAAAATATAAAAAATCCACGTGATTCACACCCTTCCAAATTGTAGGTAATTGTATCAATCTCAAAGAATCCATCCTCCTCGTAGAGTTCCTTTCATATTTAAGATTATTGCATTCTAGTTTCCTTAACATCACAAAAAAGATTACATATAATGCAATATGAGTTCTTACACCCTACTCTCCTTAGAGGTGTTTTTCTCAAATTTTGCTTGTCTATAGTTTCAACCTGAATTTCTTTATTCACATTTTCATTGTCTCTTTCAATTTCAACATTTTCTACATCACAAGTATTTAATTCTTCTTCAACATTGACAGTTAAAACATTTTTATCATGAGTATTTAATTCAACTTCAACATTAACAGTAGAAACATTACTTGGTTCCTAATTGCTTACAATAGTAGGGGTTGAAGATGAACCTTTTCTTGATTCACGAAGATTCCGCATTCGCTCCACATTTTGAAATTTGTTTGCCTCCAATTTTTTTGGTGTTTTTTTACTTAATGACTTCCTTTTTTGCCTCTAATATAATGTTAAATCATAAAAATAATAAATATATCATGGTTCCCTTGGTTCATGTTTATCACGAATACTCCCTATGCAATTCTATACACCCAATCTCATATTATATATCTATTATTCATCAAGTTTCTCTATATTTGCATTCTCATGTACATAATGGATATAGCTTGGTGACCTGCCTAGAACCAAGTTCTACATACTAGAAATACATTCCACATCTTTAATGAATTACTTCTTGAATATCTCTAATAACCCTTTTTGTGACTTAATATTGCCCTATACAGTCAAATTTCATTCAAATGATGACATTTTATTTATTCCTACACCCATAATATCATTCAAACATCTCATTCATACCTGATATCACCTTCATACCTAGTCTAAGATTCATTTTTGTACATTGTACTTTTACCAGGTTGCTCGAAAAAATTGTTATCTAGATAACTTTCACTACACTGTATCAATCACCACGAAATCTTTGGGGTCTTCTAATTCATGCACAAAAAAAGATAATTTGAAATTTCTAGCAAGATTCACCCTTATAATCAAAATTCACACAAATCCCTAGATAGAGCTCGAGAGCCTATAATTTTCTCTAAAAATTAAATTATGCAATTTCAAGACACATAAAAATTACATGACTATGATTCACATCACCTGTAGGAACTTTCCATATTAATAGTTAAGAGATATTATGCAAATAAATGACTAATTATCCTTCTCTACTTTATCATAAGGTGTTTAGACTATTGGTTCGGTCATGTACACTTGCAATCTTACATAACTCTCTGTTTTAGGCCTTATTGCTACTAGTCCTCTTCTCATGCTAATACTCATTGCTAGATAGTTTTCAATTAATAGTGATCTACATGTTTTTTGTGTATCTTATGACTGCCAAAGAGACTCCTCCCTATATGCAAATTGTGGAGGCTACTGTAGATGCCGCCACAACGTTAGAGATATGGAGGATACACATGTAGTGGTGTGGAGGCATGATTTAGTGTACTTGGGAAGATCTAGTTGGAGATCTGGGAGGAAGAGATACATGTACTCTTGTGCAGAAGATTTGGTTTGTAATTTCTTGTTATATTATATATATGAAATCTCTATCTTTGGTAGACATAGCCCATATTGGGTGAACCACAATACATGTTGTGTTATGTGTGTGTACTTTTGTGTGATTTGGATTATTCTTGTGTATACTTCCACTGCTGTTGTTTTTTCGGGGATTGTTAGATTCCTATTTGCATGTTTTGGATTTGATATTCTATAGTTGCAAATGTTATCACATAGATCCATCCTTAACAATTGGTACCAGAGCGATGGTTTTTAGTTTTTCAGAGAAAGGGTTTGCTTAAAGGTTTTTGTATGGGTTTACTGATAGGTGTATGAGAGAAGGGTTTGTTTTTCCTGATGTGAAAATCACATGAAGAGATTGAATCTCAAGTGGGAGTAGGAATATTAGGGTTGCTAGAGAATACAGTGATAGGATTCGGTTAGGTGGCAACTAACATCGGCAGGGTGACCGTGACTGGTTACTGGGCAACTTGGGTTTTAAATAGAAAATCAAAGATTTGAAGAAATTGAGAGATGCATGGAAGAGGTCTTGTTTGCTGAGGTGTCCCTAGTTCTTTGAGGTAAAATCATGGTGGCCATATTATAGATCCAGGTTATAGAGGTATGGTTTTATCTTGGTTTTGCAGTGCTTTGTGGTTTAATTACATATGCATGGTTTTGGATTATAGGTCTAGAAAGAGAAAAGGATCAGGTATGCATCCTTGGTGTAGTTAGATGCACGGGGATTTTATAGAGAGGTTGTCGCAAAGAACAAAGACTAGGATTTCATTAGAGAGGAAAGTTCTCTTGTCATTAAATCTTCCTTTAAGCTTGAAAAGGAATCAGATATGAAGTTGTTTGTAAAGGATGAGGTAGACAAAGTTGAAGATCAGTCTACAAGCATCCACTTTGATCAGGGAAAGGCCTTAAGTGCTCCAAAGGATGGATTTGCACATAAAGAAGAGGGGCAGATCATAAAAATCAGTTCGTTAGTCATGAGAAGATCATGTCCAATCAGATATTTGGCTAATTTAGAGCCACAAACAGAGTTGCCATCAATTGTGCTCATTTCAGAGCATAAGAAAGAGCTTCAAGTTGTCAAAAATCAGCCTCAACATCTACAAAGACATAATTCAGATTTTACAGAAGTGTTTATTCTTTTATGGGCCGATATTTTGGGCAAATCAATAGTGCACACCATGTCTGCACTCATACCATGTGATCTAGTTGCAAAACTAATCTCATAGCCCCATAAGAAAAGGAAGTTATTTCTCTCAACCAGTTTGTGGTTTTGTTAAGCTTTTCTTTTATGTCTGGTTAGCGTAGGGTAGTTTAGGATTTCAATTCAATAAGTACTTGCATGCACACTATTTTCCAGTTTTCTTATTTTTCTTTCCAAGAAGTGCTTGCATGCACATGTTTTTCGTTTTGTTGGAGGGTAATTCAATTTGGTGTCCCTAGATTTCACCCTGAAATCTAAGACTACCCCATATTAAAATTTTTGTACTTTTAAAATTATGGGTCGTTTTGTGTTTTATTACCAGAAAATGTCTGTATTGTGTCAAGATATTCCTAGAGAGCCATTTAAGCCAATTTCGCCAAATACCCAGATGCCCAAACTCGTTATATTATGTCGCTGGTGTTTTGCCTGCGAGAAATTTTTATTTAATTATTTTAAGCCCCGTTTGAGGTAAATTTTGCTTCAGTTTAACCCTGTTGAGGTTTTACATGTCAATATTCCCATATACTAGTAGGGTTTCCACCAGGAATGAATCCTAGGCTTTATCTATGACTTCTGGCAACGTTTTGCGTTTTTGTTATTTTTCTCATATTTTTCTCTGTGAAATTCCCCTAGGTCAATTCCTTTGCCAGATCAGTATGTTTTCTTGTCTGGAGTATCTGGAGATCATCTACAGACGTCATGCTAGAAAGAATTTGCCACAGGAGGTCTAGTTCTCTCTAAAAAGACTAAGTCGTGCACAAAAAAGACCTCTTTTGGGCAAGTTACATTTTTGGGAAAGGAAGGTTTTAAGCTACAATGGGATTTTTGGTGGCAGCAGGTAAGTGGGGATTTTGTATTTTCCTAGCAGGGTACTTTTTCCCATGAAAGCAAAGTCACTTAAGTCATGATGGAAAAATTAGAGGCAGCAGGCAGGCATTAATTTCTTACCTGCCTTTTAGGGTGAATAATCTCATTGTGAAATTAGAACCAATTTTAGTGTATTATGCAAAGGATAAGGGTAATTAGGAAGAACTACAAATAGGTATGGATTTTTAGGGTGTCTATATAGGGCATCATTTCCTTCAAGATCAATGTCCCCTCTTTTGATCAAATCTTGAAGATTATTCTTTAATTTCATAAACCTATCTTTGTAATTTCCTTTAATTTAATGGAAAGTCATAATAAGTTCATTTTCTCTATATCATACAAGATTTGGGTCACTATCATTGAAAGGTTTGGTTTGTGGGAACATGATCATACTTAAGTTTTAGATATTCGATGGAATACGGAAGCCAAATCTTCACCCAAGTGGGTATATTATCTTATTTGGCTTATATTTTAGGTTTACCCTTAGTAATGGTGACATCAAAAGTGTTTTACATGTCTTGAATATGTTTAGAATCAATTTCCATCACTAACGGAATTCTTACTTTTGTTAAAGAAATTTGGTTTGTCTTGTTGTTTATGATCATGATAGTCCTTATGGAAGATCTTGATAAACCATTTTAGCAATGATGGATTTCTCAATTTGCATCCATTTTTCAATGACATCTTCAAAAATATTTACACAATGAATTTGTAGATGGAAGGTCAATTATGGATTTATGTTGGGAAAAAAATTCTAACCATTTTTTCCTATATTGAACAAGGGAATATGCTAGCTAGACTTCTCCTTCAGTGCAAAAATGAAGAAAATATTTGACCATTCTATTTTTTGGTATTATAAAGGTCCATAATGGTGGGTTAATTATAAATGCTGAAGGAGAAATGTCTAATGAATATATATGATAGATAAATAAAAGTCATGAGATTCTTTGGGTAGGTTTAGAAACCATTATAAATTTTGTCCACCCAAACTCCCAATAAATAATGTGACTAAATTTTTTTCACTGTAGTAAACTTATTGATAAAACATAAAGAAGTCTTTGATGTGCTCCCTTGGATCACACTTTCCCTTTTATTTCGTAAACTATGGTGGTTTGAAGTAAGGAAGGAAGAGTATTGATATCATGTCTCAATCAAAGGGATACATGCATAAACATCCAAATTTGTATTTATTGTTCTAATTTTAGTTTCCCTTTTGTATTCCTTGATGAGTATCCCTTAAAGCTATCCATTTCTAGGAAAATATTTTTCCCTGGATTAGTGATGGGGTAGGTAGGACAAAATTGGATTTGGGTGGCTCAATGGTGTAATTATGATATTTTTGATTTGGTTTTGAATGTTTAGATATTGCAAGACTAATGTGTGAGGCTAGGTTTTCACAATGCTAAATTAATTGTTGAAGTTGGTTAAACATGACTTAATTTTGATCATGAGTTTGTGGATTTAGAAATAATTTTCATTTTTCATGATCAGTATTGATATAGGGACATTAACATCAAGATTTGTATTGGTTGATTTTCATATTTGGATTAGTTGAATCAGGTGGGTCTTGGAGGAGTGATCTTATTTTACCAATTATCTTGTAGAGTTTTTTTAGATTGTAGTCATATGTAAGTTTGGATCCTAAATCTATGAGTCTTAGGGGGATCTTATTTTTTTTCTAAACAAGGAATTATTCTATGTTTAAGAATGATTATGTTAAGGGTGTAACAAATCATTATCATCATTATACTAGTTGTGATTAGAAATGATATCATTATCATTTTATTTAGTTTGATCAATATGGCCATGATATGAAAATGGATTGGTTTCCTTGTTTTGTTTGAGTTTATATATTTTTTTGTGCCACTTATTTTTCTTAAGTTTTCTTTTAGATAGGTTTTACACAGGGGAAAATAAAGGTACACAATAATAATCAAGGTAATAAAATATGGCATACAACCATATAGTTTTCCAAAAAAATACCTCAAAGGTATGATTGGGTGATCTGATCAAATTTTTTGTTCCCGGAACCACTACACATTTATGATTGAATGGATCCTCCACTAAGTTAAAAAATCTTGCTAGGGTATATACCTTTTGATACATAAGGCCCAACTCCATATTACAAGGATCTTGTCTATGGCTTAGGTATAAGTGGTAAAATCCACCTCACTTCATAGAAACCATGTAAAAATGAATTTATTTTGATCTAATAATGACATCTCCTCCAAGGAATATTTATAATTTTCTAGAAAATAGACTTTTCCTAGTTCTTGGTAATGAAATCCAAGTAACTTGGCCCTAAAAAGAGAAAATAAAGGCCCTAAATGTTTCTAATTTCCAATATAGCCTTATGGTGAAAAATGAGCTTATGTAGATATAACTAGGGATGCAAAGGTGTCAAAATCCATTTCTAATTCTCAAGATTATCTTTTAGTGTAAGAGTAAAATATGTGTATTTTACGCCACACACATAATCAATACAAATAGTTTCAAAGAAGCCAATTCTTCTCATCCCAGGATCACTCCAGTAGAGTAAACATTACCATAGCTTCAAAACATTAACAACACATAAAAATTATTGCACAACAAAACCAAAATTACAAAAAACAATGAATCAAAATAATATATGTCTCCATATTATTATAGCTCCCAATGTACAATCTAGATTATGATTACAAGGTGGGAGTACTTATTAAAAGAGGTGGTTCAAAATAGATAAGAGATTGTTGTAAAACCCTCAAAAGTTGGGATTTATCAATATTGAGCACCCAAAATATACGTGCACAATATAATGT
Source organism: Taxus chinensis (assembly GCA_019776745.2). NCBI lineage: Eukaryota > Viridiplantae > Streptophyta > Pinopsida > Cupressales > Taxaceae > Taxus > Taxus chinensis. The sequence continues at coordinate 321,603,496 of CM034146.1, forward strand.
TAAATCATAAAAATAATACTCCTCCTACCACCACTCAAACTACTGATGTAGAAAATCATGCATGTAGTTATAAATCAAAGGCTATTAGTGCCATCATATGTGGTCTTGGTGAATCTGAGATGGGAAAGGTAATGCACTGCAATTCATCAAAAGAGGCATGAGAAAAACTTCAAGTATTGTATGAAGGTGACTCAAAGGTACAAATTTCTAAGCTTCAAACCTTTATAAATTAGTTTGAAAGTATTAAAATGAATAATTCAATGAATTTTTTGTTACATATCTTCTTAGAGTTGACAAGTTTGTCAATAACATGATAGGATTAGGAGAAGATGTGAAAGAAGAAGTTGTTGTTTAAAAGTTTTTTAGGTCAGTAACTCCTAGGTTTGATTCTAAAGTATCTTCTATTGAAGAAGCTAAGAATCTAACTACTCTAAAGATAGATGAGTTATATGGTATTTTGACTTCCTATGAGATGAGAATAGGTGATTCCAAACCAACCAAGAGAGATGTTGATTTTAAATTTGAAATGAAGAAAAAATGCAAAAATTACAAAGAGGTTGTTGTTCCTAAAATTCATGATGAATAACTCTTTACAATGATGGATAGAAGATTGAAGGTTGGCTCTGGAAAATAAAAAAGGTAAGATTCCTTATAAATTCTTCAAATGTGGTAAGGTAGGAAATGTTGATGTTAATTTTCCTCATAAGGACAAGAAGGAAGATCATAATGAACATGAGCTTGATAGTGATCATGACAAGATGTACAAAAAGTATGATAAGAGTAAGAAAATATTTAAGAGGTTTGACTATAAGAAGAAGGGAAAAAGAAATTTCTATTTAAGGGAAGATGATGAATTTTTGATGCTAGTTGTGGTATTTCAGATTCTGAATCTGAATCAAATTATGAAAATTCTGGAAATGACTAAATATGACATGAGATCTACTAGTGATGAATCTTCATTGTTAGGAGATTTTATATTAGGTTATTTCAGCTATTCTGATGAAGATGATGAGGATGGAAAATATTATTATGAGGGGATTCAAAGAGAGATAAAGTATGCTGAGAAAGAAAACAAGAAGCTGAGTCTCTAGGTAAAAGAGTATGAAAATCCAATCCATAAGCTAGAAGAAAAATACAAGTATGAATCTGCCAAGAAAAATGAGTCAATCAGATTGTTAGAGGAGAAGGTTAAGTATATTGTCTTAAGTTTGCAGGATAAATAAAGTGTTTACTCAAAATTTGAAGAAGATATAGAATTCCTCAGGTTGAGATGATAGAATTTTTCAAGAAGATTATGTCCTTTCATAAGTTTGATAAAATTTCCAATGATCTAGATGATCTTCTTGGAAAACAAAGAGCAACAAGTGATAGAATTGATTTAGGCTTCAAATTTGAATTCAAAGACAAAAAAGTGAATCAAGTGGACCTGGACTCAAGAAAATAATTAGGTGAACCAAGCACTAAGGAAATAAAGTGACCAATATAAGGGAAAATGAGAAGACCAAACCTATCAGGTAACCTAATGCTTCAAGGTATGAAATAAATTTCAAAGGATATTGGTTTACTTGTAATGCTTTTGGTCATAGGGCTAAGGAGTGTAAGAGGTTTTCTAGAGATGATAATTCTTGGAAAGATGATAGAAGTATGCAATCAAATAGTGTGATGTGTTATAATTTCCATGAAAGAGGTCATGTAGTTAAGTTTTGTTTGTATGAGCCCTCAAGACAATTGGAGTCATGGTGATAACAAGGGAATAAGAGTGGTAGTATGTGTAGAAATGTAAAATGTCGACATGATCATTTAGTAAATAATATACTAAATTATATATCAATAATCCATCTAATAATAATTAATCATGAGATTAATTATTATCATTATTCCATCATCATATCTGATTTATTTATATTATTCATAACATAATCCCATTTTATCCTTAGTCACATTAATACATTATTAATATTTCAATTATCCCACTAACTAATCTTTATTACCAATTAAAAACTACTTATTCACCTACCACCTACCCTACACCTACCCTATACTAAGCTTCTCCATCTAATCACCCCACTAAGCACATTTAATTTCACCAAATCCCAAACTAATTTATCCTCCAAATTTAGAGGATTATATTTATATAAGCCTCTCCTATTTTCTCTCTTCTATATTTAAAAATTCAAATATTTCTCTTCCTCCATTAAAAATTCAATGGAGGGTTCTTTCAATCTCTAGAATTTTCTAATTCTAGATCCTTCTTAATTCTCATCCATTTTCAAACATTGATCTACCAACAACATGAAAAAATCTTCACCCTTCATTCTTCCTTACTCTAACTATAAATAGAGGTGTCATAATCCATGGCAAGTACCTTAGAAATTTGCAAGTAAATGCTGTTAAAATATCAAGAAAAGCTCTCAATCGCCATAGCATTATATCAAGCAAGATAATCACTCATCAAAGGGGAGGTTCTTCAAAACTTGTCCCACTAAGTCTAAAGAATCCGAATTCTATCCAAGAGAACATCCAACAAATCAAAGGAGGAGCATTACGATCTTGTAGGCAATTGCATGTATTATATTCTCCTTCCTTTTTATCTATTTCTCTATCCGAGGTAGTGATATAGAGTGTTAGTTAGGAATTAATTTATGTTTGATTTATAACTTGCATGTTACACTAACTACTCTTTTTCATCTACATTTTGGTGCCCACCATGGTGCTTACCCCCCAATTTTTTGGTTGTTTATAATAACATTTTATTTTTAAAACAAACTGTCCAAATTTGAAAAAAAATCGTTTAAATTAGCACCTTAAATTTTCAATTTTTGTGACATTATTCTTTTTTAGCACTTTTGATCTATCATTCAATGCTTATGCAGATGAAATAACAATTTTGACCTAGAACTGCGCTTCTAGACGAGATATTAACTGATGTGGTCACACGGATCTACTATGGTGCTTTTACAAAACTCGTGGCACTTTTATAAAAGATTTAGTGTTTTTGTTTGCTAACTTTGTTATGTGTAGAATCAACGCACTTGCTCACACTTTAGTGTTTTTGTCCATAATTTAGCATGTTTGTTAGTAGTTTAGAGCATTTGTATATATGACTATATTTTGTGTAGGTTTGGCACCATTTTTTGTACTGTGAAGTTTCTATCTATACTTTGGCGCTTTTGTCTTTGTATCAATGCATGCGTTTAGACTTTTACAATTTGAATTATGTTAATATTAAATATTTGTGTTTTAGCGTAATTGATAATATATTAGCAATTTTATTATTATTTTATTGATTTTGTTTCTATAGTAGCACTTTTTTTCTGTAATAGTGCTTTTGTTATAGTTCAGTGCTTTTGACCTATGATAACACATTTGTATGTAAAACAACACTTTTGTTTTGATACTGTTTTGTATTAGTATTAACCAATTTAGCCACATTTTTTGTGCTTTTGTGAAATTTTGTAGGTTTAACATTATGTATCTTTGCAAGATTATTATAGCAACAAAGGGATATTCTTCCCATTTTAAGATTTATCAAACCTTTTTGCAAGATCAAACACTATTAATCTGTTTGTTTTGCAACACGTATAGTCAAAGACATTTGGGGGGTTATCATCAAACTAATAACCCTTTGTTTTTGTAGGATCCTCTTAATCAAAGAACTGATTACATAAAATTTGTAGTTTAAATATTATTGTTATCTTTTGTTTATCATATAACATGTGTTTCTGTCCTTTTTTGACGTGAAGATGACACCGTTTATGCCCTCGCGTCTAACATCCTAAGATGATCTTGAGGATCAAAAGTGGCTATTATTCCGTCCCTTTTAATTTATTTTTAGGGGGGTAACGTGATGTGAAAGTGACATCCATGTAGACTTATTGTAGTGCTAGGGGTCCCATGACCGTGGGCTTCACCTACACACACCTAGAAACACTCTCGTGTTTTGGATGGGGTATATAAATTCAAGGAAATTGCTTTCGTTATTGGATGAGTGGTTTCTTGTTTTAAGAGCAACAGTGAAGTGAGGAGATTTCATGTCCTCAATACCAAGGCCTCAGACAAACATCCTTGCAATACAGAATTATGCCCCTCGTACAAGAAGGTATATCGGGGATGCCCCCTATTGATATCTAGTCTAACCTTGAGTAGGAAACCTATTAGTTTCATGTCAAACTATAGTGAAAGGAGGACGCACTTCCCAATATTAATCATTTTTTGATCACACATTAGCACGTAAGTTGGAGATACCAATTGTGCCACTGCACATTCGGTGTGTGGTATTGAAAGTGAGCTATAGTTTGATTGCAATTCGACTTGACAGTAGATAGGGTTTTAGATTACATGTTTGTACTTGTTTGAGTGTTTTCAAAAAAACATAGTGTATAACCCTAACACCAATCCTTCTTAATTAAACTATATACCTGTCATCAATCCATTTTGACTACAACCCTTCACCTTGATTTTAATGATACATCATCCATCATATAATTCTTGACCATACTTTATCCCATCACACTACCTATTTTCATTCACGCCTACTATGTTACCGTAAATATCAAAATCTAAATAAATAATAAAATTTTTCCACCTAATTAAATAAAAATTCATTAATAACCAAAACTTTGATCCATACACTATTCACATTTGAACTTATTATCACCCTCTTAATACAAATTAAATAATTAACAAACACTCTTCCATCCCACTAATGAATAATTCATAAACATCCCATCTCATTCTATAAATTAATATTATCACAACCTCCACCCTAATACACGTAATTCATTTCATACCACCTCATCCAATTTAAATAATCACCCTCTCTCATTATCACACAACTTCCCTCCTAATAATTTAGTGTTTTCTATTAGTATTTAAACACTAACCTAGGCATATGAGACACTATAAACCTATCGTATCACATACATATTTGAATAACAAAACTAGTTACAACCTCACATATTCCCCACATCGATATAAATGTTTTCATCCCTACACACCCTATCTATAAATTTATTTTTGACAAAACCAATATAATATTATGTAATAGAAACCTCGCGTATAGAAAACATATCCTTCATCACATATCATTTTCTTCTAAGGCCTTACAAAAAAGCACATCCTAATCCCATCTACTACCTAATAAAAATCCTTCTTCTACTTGTCTCCTTCTTCTCAAAATTATTTCACTGTACTACAAGCAAGGATTCTAATTATTGAGATTGTATGTCAGTTGACTAAGAAATTGAAACTTACCTCATTCCAAACATCCTTAATAAATTAAAAACATCCTCATCTTATACATTACCTCTTAAAAAAAATAGACATCTAATAGAACTCTAGGATAATTTCTACTCAATCCGAATCAAGGAAACAAAGGTGAAAACAATCACGAAAACATAAGACACGATATATTTAATCACAATTATTATGACGCCAATGCCGAAGAAATGTATAGATTCCGAGGAAAAGATGAGGAAACCATGGTCAATATCAGTAGTTATGACGATTCGAGTAAATATTTTATTGGAGGAAGAAGATGACACATTCTTAACCAATTTAAATGATAAAAACAAAGACACTCTCTTTCTTCAATTATATCACATAGGAGCAAAATCTTCCTCATGATTATACTCATGGCCAACTCCAAGGTCTCCTCCATTATGAAAGTGATGGTACATTGACCAATTACCACCATCCAAACATCAACATAATCCAAATAATCGTCATTGCGTGTGATATGTATATGGGATAGTAGAGAGAATAAACCACACATATCCAAAGAATATTGTAGTTGTCTCAACTACAACAAATGAGTAACCAAATGACTCAGTTAGGCCCACATACTTGGCCAATAACCATCTAATGATCATGGATCCCAACATTTCCCAACAAACAAACTTCAATCGACTCACCTTTTGGTCCTCAAGAAGCCTACCCTGGAGCAAAGAACTAAAGTCTATGAAGGAAACACTTCAAGGGTTGCAACTTAACACACAATGAATGACAGTAAAAATACAAGGAAATTTGTTATCTACCATTTTGAGCGTGATATTATGCGATTTCCTTTCCCACAATATTTCAAACCACCTAAATTCAAAAAATATAAGGGAAAAGGTGATCGCTGTGAGCATGTTAACGAGTTCTATATTCTCTTCTAAGAAGTTTGCGTATGATGAATCCTAATTTTTGAAACTTTTTTCATGAAGCGTAGGCAGTCCTTACCCTTGAATGGGTTCCTTTATTTACCCAAAGTATTTGTTACTACATTCACTGGCTTTTCTAAAAAAAATGTCAAGCACTTCTTGTATAATGTGGAACATGGTGTTGACAATGTTTGACCTCTGTAATGACAAACGATATAATGGATATAGATTTTTGTCCTTCGTACAACATTGTTAAGCCCTTACTAGTTAAATCCCATGACTCATCCCATAGAAAAGTAGCTATGTCACCATTTTTGTGTCCAATCTCCACTAAGAACTAGCTTTCCACTTGTAAGTCCATTGTGCCAATACATTCGATGACATCATAGAAAAAGGCATGCAAATTAAAAGATCCCTTGTCACTAAAGGCCTTATTAAATTATATTCCCGTGATAATCATAGTCAATCCATTCAACCCTCCACACCCATGAAGCCTAAGTATTTCAATAATAATAAGAATGTCATAGGCGATGGAGTAACAGAAACAAAAAATGTCCAACACGTACATAAAGATGCTACTATATAAGTCCCCAAAGGTCAACCTCGGTCCACTTAGGACCCCAAATGAAGAGCATACACTCCTCTTGGTGAGTCAATTGAAACAATCCTTGATAGATTAATCACTGCTAATATGTTTTTTTCCCAAGCTTAGCCAATAGATGAGTCTCGACCAAAACTCTCGTGGTTCAAAGACAATGAATATTGTAAATTTCATAAAATCAAAGGTCATTCTACCAATATGTGTATAAAAATAAAAAATTATATCGAATATCTAATCGACTGAGGTGAAATTAAAATCAAGGATAATTTTCCTTCCTCCTCTCAAAATCAAAAGCTAGGGATCTATCAAAATCTGCTTCCTAATCATGGTCAGAACCATGCTTCAAATTAGGGTCAACAGAAGTCTAGAAAGAACCTTGAATCATCCACTCAACATTTCAATCACATAAGCTATTGTTACATCCATTTCTAATACAAGACTCTTATTGACTACATCCACTATTCCCTACATAAAATAGCCACCATTAAAGTCAAGGTCCCTTCGCAAAACCCTCAGTGTGCAGTTACCACTCGAGGGAGTCATGTAGTGGTCTAAGGAGCTACTCCATCCTCCTCAAATCCACTACCATTAAGCCCAACAAAATTTCATTGAACAAATTGAGAAGACACCTTGCACAAATATCCATAATGGATCTTCTCAAAATACCCTCCGTGTCTACAAAGATATCCTATATTTTTTACCCTTTAGGAAACACACATTCCAAATGATATCGATACTGACACAATTTTAAGCTCTTGTCTCTCATATTATACCCCTATCCATCATTGCCACTCACCTTTACCCAATAATACCTACCACTACATGGCCCAATGCAACAATCTTACCCTCTATACTTTGAGGTACACATCAAACACACACACATTAAGAGGAATACTCATGGACAACATCTGTTTTTTTAATCTTTATGACCTTATCTCTCATTCAAATGACTACGTTATACTAAATTAGATCTCAGACAAGATATAATTACCATAAAAGTATATGATAATACTAAGTTAAAATCCATGGGCACCTTATATCTTCCCAAAAATCTAGCTCCTTTCATGCTCCCCACCCTCGTACACATGTTGTGGACATTAATCTCTCATATAATATTTTTCTTGGCCGACCATGGATCCATGAGATGCATGCCCTACCATCTACATTGCATCAATGAATCTAAAATTTGAGTCATGATCAGCATAGATGGTCACCATCCATGGTGATCCTTAACCCTTCCAATATTTCCAAGCACTTGAAGCAACAAATTTATCAATTAACCATATTATCCTATCACCGAAAAATGTGCCATCAACAATATCCATCGTCGTTATCATCCACCAATACCTACATTTCACCTAATAAGCCTTCCATCCACATAACATAATGATTCATCATACATATGACCATCTCTTACTCACTTCATCCATATCCACTCCTCTTCTACCTACCCCCTCCACCCAAGTTGAAATACACAAGGTGTGGGAAATATCAAAATTTCAACATAGAAAAGTGGAAAATCTCACCCAAACAACATGATAGGCATGACATGTGTCAAGTATGAAAGTAAAAATATTCATTAGGATCTTCCATTTTTATGCTATTCTGGATTTATCTTCCGATGAAGAGTACCTCAATCCATCTGAACACCAGATGGCTCATTGATGACTGTATACGATCCTAGCTTCCTAGAAAACAAATATCTCAATCCCCAAGAGGATAATGATATCCATATGGGTTATTCTAGAAGAGGACTAGGTTGTCACATGAGAAAGGCATTCCTGAACCTATAACTGTTAGCCCAAATTTTTATGGTCATGGAAAACTTGGGTATCAAATACCAATTGGTGAAGGTATACACTAATGACCATATTGACACGACTAAAACAATTGATTGAGGCCATAGAAACCTTTGAAGACAAGTCCCATTTATAGCCAATATGAAGACCTCACTACCACTAATATATTTCTCTGATACCACCTTTTTTTTTCCATCCATGTCACTCTCACCTACTCACGTAACTTATCCTGTGGGACCAACCATCTACACACGTCACCTTGGATAGATTTTAAAATGACAAGGAAACTCTTGAGTTCATGGGAACCCTAGATAACATACCTGCTGGTGATTATAAGAAAGGTTTCCATGTTTAATTAAACTTTGATGCCTACTTTGGTAAACATGATTCTACCTTCTCTATTCAATCCCAATCTAATATCCTGCATCCTCAACTCCCCTTGTCACCATGACTAGGAGAATACCCTTGTCAAAATTATTTTGAGATCCCCCAAATCATGAACAAGATCCAATTATGGATTAACCTCTTCTGGCTCCTGAAACACTACAATGATAGCTCACCGTCATTAATTGAACAAATGATTGACATTAATATTGGCACCAAAGCAGACCACAAGATCCTTAAACTAGGGGCATCCTTATCAGTAGAAGAACAAGCCCCATTTACAACACTACTAAAGGAATTCTCAAACATATTCATATGGTATTATGCGGATATGTCGGGACTTGATCCATCTCTAGTGGTCCATAATATTGTAGTGTGTAAAAATGCATAGCCAGTTTAAAAAAAATATTACACAAGATGCATCCCAAATTTATGTTTCTTGTCAAGGAAGAATTGCAGAAGCTGTTTGATGTAGGTTTCATCATACCTATTGAATATTATGAATAGATCTATAGTATTTTCCCAGTAGGTAAAAAGACTAGGGGCATTATTATTTATACCGAATTCCATGATATTAACAAGGTTTTCCCAAAAGATGATTTTCCACTACCAAACATCAACATGATTTTAGATTCTATAGTTGGGCATGAGATGTTGTATCTTATGGATAATTTATCTAGCTACAATCAAATCAAAATTGCATAAGAAGATCAAGACAAAATAGCTTTCACCATGCCTTGGGGAACGTTTTCCTATCAAGTCATGGCCTTTGGCCTTAAAAATGCCAAATCTACTTACCAATGTGCTATGAATGTTATATTCTATGACATGATGCATGCAATCATTGAAGATTATGTCGATGAAATCCTGGGAAAATATAATACCAAAGAAGAACATCCTTTGGTTCTTTGTCACATCTTTGAATGACTCTGAGAATGCAAATTTTGACTTAATCCCAAGAAGTGTGTTTTTGGTGTTACATTTGGCAAGCTGCTCAGCTTCATCGTCTCAAGGCGTGGAATCGAAATTGACCCAGAAAAAATGAAATTTGTGGTCAAAATGCCTCCACCTATAGATCTTAAACAACTAAGGACCCTATAGGGTAAAATCCAATCCATCATAAGGTTCATAGCACAACTCATTGACAAGTGCCATCCATTTCATCATATTCTCAAAAAAGGAAGAGTATTCCATTGGAACGAAGAATCTCAAGCTTCTTTTGAAAAACTAAAAGAATATCTTATGAATCTTCCAGTATTAGTACCTCCTACTCAAGGGATTACTCTCCTCTACATTTCAGCTACACAACACGCCTTGGGGGCTATCTTAACACATAAAGATAATCATGGAAAAGAACAAGTCATATATTATCTTATCCAAACACAAGTCACCTGTAAGATTAATTAATCTCCTAAGGAAAAAAGGCATGTCTTGTCGTTGTCTTTGCTTCTCAAAAGCTACAACATTATATGCTCAACAATACCATCAAGCTCATAGCCAAGGTAGATTAACTCAAGCATTTACTATCCAAAATGGTTTTAACCTGGCGTATGGAAAAATGGATCATGATATTGAGTGAATTCGACATCGAATATGTTATTCAAAAGGCTATTAAAGGAAAGGCCCTAATAGATTAGTTATCGGAAGCCCCAATTTCTTACTCCATGCCCTTGAATACAAGGTTCCTAGATGAATCCATATTCATCATTGAAGAATAAAACACATGGGAATTATACTTTGTTGGATCCTTTACACATCACATCTCAAGCACATGTATTCTCTTTACTACACCCCAAGGATATATGATCCCCAAGGCCTTTCAGTTGGATTTTCCTTGCACCAACAATATAACTAAATATGAGGCACTCAAAGCTGGACTAAAAATGGCTATCCAATGGAATATCAAAATTCTCAAGGCCTTCGGTGACTCACAATTAATAATCAAGTAGGTTAATGATGAATATTCCACCAAAGACGGAAAAATAGTTCCTTACAAAAGAATGGTGGGTAGTTTCAAGGCCTACTTCTAGCACATCCAATTTGAGTAGGTCCCCCAAGCAAGCAATAAATCAACAGATACCATGGAAATCATTGGTTCTTTACTGGACATGCCCTCAGATGCCTCTAATTCACAATTCTTAATTGAGTAACTCATAACGCCAACCTATGACATCCTCAAATCCTAGATGGTATGTGAGATTTTTGGTCCTAACTCCCCCTGGTACCATGACATTTACACCTACCTCCATGAACATACTCTTCCACTTGATCTCCCTTGTGACTATCATAAGTACTTCATCCAACATGCCTCCCGCTTCACCATCCTTGGTGATACTCTATATTGTATAATTTTTGACGGAATTTTGTTGTGATGCCTAAATTCCCAAAAGGATGAATTAACACTTCAAGAAGTTCACACTGGCATTTGTGGCACTCACACCAATGGTGTGGTACTTGCTAAAAAATAATGTGAACTAGATACCAATGGCCTACTATGGGAAAATATGCATGTTTATATGTTCGCAAATGTGTTTCCAATCAGAAACATGCCAACCTTATCCATGCCGCCATCCCAATCTTTCCACTTGGGGTCTCAATCTCATGTGAAAGTTAAATCCCACTTCATTTGATGGACAAAAAATTATTATCACTACCATAGAATACTTCATTAAGTGGGCTAAAGCCATTCCACTTACTTATGTTACTGGAAAACAAATATCCAAGTTCATCCTCAATCACATCATTTGCTGCTATGGTATTCCATATGCTCTCATCACGGACAATGGAAAATCCTTAAAAATTGAGAATTCGATGAGCTTTGTGACCAATTCCACATCAATCTCAAATTTTCCACCCCATATTACCCATAAGGCAATGACCAATTTGAAGCATCTAATAAGACGCTCAAGCACATCCTTTGTAAAATTATGATTCAAGCAGGATGTGATTGGCATACAAAAATATATCATGCCTTGTAGGCATATCGCGCATCCATCCAGACTCCCACTGGCTCTAACATTTCCTATTAAGATCAAGCTCCCTTCCCTGTACATTTCTCTCCACACCTCATTGATGATGAGAACTGCCACATCAATCATCTACAAGAGCTCAAGTTACTAAATGAGAAACACATTCAAGCCCTCGATAACCTCAAAGCTTACCAAAATTGCCTTCACTGAAACTACAACAAGAACATTAAAACCCACAAATTTGAAGTTGGTGACCTAATCTTCAAGGAGAACCAATGTAATACTAATGTTGATCGTGAAAATAAAGAAAAGTTTGAATCAAACTAGCTCAGACCGTATGTTTTCATCGCTAAGTTTGGTTCAGATTTTTATAAGTCGGCTACCCAAGAAAACTATGAGTTATAAGAGCCTATGAAAATCATGCATCTAAAATGCTTCTGCACCTAAGTTCCCATTTCTTCAACTCAAAATAAAAAATTAAAAAAACATCCAATGGTGAAAAACACTTCGGTGACACCTTGGGAAAGTACCATGGTGAAAACCAGCTCCTAGCACTATGGTACATCAGATCCTATGTCCTCTAAGTACCCTAAAAACACCAAATAACACACTAGGGGAAAGCACCCCTCTATCTCTCTTCACACCCTCATCCCTATTCACAACATATCCTCCTAAATTAAGACTTCTTCTGATCCTCACTACAAAGTAAAGGATCTATCATGACTAGCCATACTCTCCTAGCCAAGGTCTCATTTTCCATGGTCATATTTTGTAAAACAACAACATTCAGTCCATTTAAGATCCTAGGGCCTTTGACTAGGGTTAGCATCAATAATACCATCACATCATCTATCTTCACATGTATCCAATCATCATAACATCCTACACATCATACACCATCGTAACAATAAAAATAATTTAAATAACCATCATCACCATCTAACAAACAACATAACATTATCTCATTAACAACATCATCATCATAAATACACAATAATTGTAATAATATCACAATGAACATCACATCATCAAATACATCATTTATACATCATCATCACATCACATTTAAATATAAAACTATTATAATACATCATCATCACAACTAAAACAATAAAATAAGTAATTATCATCTCATTCATGACATCATCACTATATATCATTAACATATATCATTACCACAAAATAAAATAACATCTGCTAATCGATAATCATCACCATCATAATAATCATAATCATCATACATCATCTCAACTCATGTGATGAATATCATCAATACAAAATACAAAAATAATGCATCCGCATAACTCATTATGTACCTCATCACAAAACAATAAATGATACATTGTTCATCATCCATACATATACATAAAAAATGCGACCACACTGGTCATCATCAAATATCTAATAAAATACACATGGTACAATACAAATAATCACTATTTTCACATCTTTACATATGTAAAAATGGTGCTCATCACTGTGCTAAGATACTAGTATCATCACCTACTCCATCTAGTCACAGTGGTAAGACACTAACAATACTCCCTGAGGCCGTCAACTGTCCCAATATTTGCTAAACTAAGTACTTTGCACACTGATGTGCCTCTGGTAGCTCGTGAGTCACAAGGCCTTCATAATAACTCATCTCATCTACTATGCACTGATACTGTGATAATGATACTGTGGTTGGGGTTCCCATCCATCTTAATCTCTGTGAAGTACTAGGGGTTGATGTCGCTCTTGCTCCTTGAGATGCACCTGTGTCTCACTCCCCTCAACTTCTCTATCCAAAACGCCATAGCTAGCTCTATATTTATCTCATTGATGGTGATATCTATCTTAGTTTCGTAAGTCCCGATATCTCTCATGCCTTAAATCCTCCACTACCTGTTCTATCCGTGTCAACTCCCCATGTAACTGAGTAATCTTCACCTCTCTCCATCCCATCACCACCATCAATATACTCACTCCTCCTCTCAAATCTCCTATCTCTCTTAAGAGAGATACACCTCTATCTCACATTCATGTTATATCCACATCTCTTGCACGATCCTATGGCTCTAATTTTTATATATGATCCTATAGCTCGACACCTGTGTCCCCTAACCCACCTGCACCTCCTGATCCTAAAGCCCCTATAATAGACAACCATGTTATATCAGCCTGTGGTGGTATCACTATCTGTAAAGGCCATGTCGCACAATTCAAATCCAACACATCCACCTCCTGCCTCTCTGTGCTCTGAATTAGTACCTCTTGTACTGGTGAATGTACCGCTAGATGCTAGACTAGAGAACCCCCCAATAAAATAATAGGTGGTGCCCGTTGTACCTCCTCCCCTACTTGTACCTATGGTATATGAACTACTACTTCCTAACCCTGTGGCATCACCCTAAAAACTTTTCGATGACCATGCACAAACCTCATCCCACCAAGTAGTCATGTCAATCTGGTTGGCCTAATCCCTTCCCACCACTGAGTATATCCTTGCAATGTCCCTAGATCCTCTATAGATGGTAAAGGTGCCCATGAGATAACATTTACATAATCCAAGCTGCCCCTAGCCACATCTATTGGAATCATGACCCCCATTCATCTACCTCTCATGTAGTTTGTGTGAATATATGACAACCTATAGGGATATCTTGTATAATACCAAACTGTTGCAACATGCGATCTGGCCGATACCGCTCTAATGTAGATGACTAGCCTCCAATCAAAAAATATGGTGACTAGATCCTCTTGATATGCACCTGATACCCCTCCCACACATCATACTACCTTTATAGTTACCACGTGATGTCACCTACTTATAACTCATCAATCTATTGCTTATACCAATCCATATCCCCCAAATTCTCCCTCCTACCCTTGATAATGTACCATCTATACGAAGAAGGCTCTCTAGCCCGTCCCTACTACTAGATCTCAATCGGTCAACCCATGGCTATGTGGTCATAACTCCATATATGTAATAATAACTCTGTTCTTATGATCTTACCCTCTTAGTAAGCTACTCTATGTAAATCGTGGTATAACCATGCCAATACCATTGGATCACATGCAAATAATGTCTCATCCTACCACATAGAATGTACCAAATCCATAAAACCAATACTAAAGTACCTACGTCCGCCATATAGAAATAAAATATAGCTAATCAAGGAACAAATTAGCATCAACACATGATCCATGTACCCCTCTTTGAAATAAATACCCAAGTCTATCCACAACCCCTTATGGGGTGCATCCTCTACATTGGTCAACAATCCCAATCCAACTCCAGGCCTCGACCTATGCCATACCACAGGTTCTCCCTCTACATAAAACTGATAAAAATGGTAGAAATCCTTTAATGTCACCATAATATTTCCATTCGGTAGCCATAGGGTACTCATCTCTGAGTGCCATCACTATGCTAGTGCTGTCAATAGACTGCAATATTCCCACACAAAGGGAATCTTTGGCACATGAATAATCCCTAACACATGCAATAATGATGCCTCATCCCCCTCCTCCTCCACATTTTCACCCCCTAATAAATATCTCAAGGCATCTGAACTATGATGCCTAACCTGTATGACACCTAAATTAGCCTATACATTTCACACAACTTTGATTAGTCCCTACCTATCAATCCTCATCTTCAATCATTCAACCGAACCCTTAAGGGGCATCACCTCACCATCTATCCTATAATATCTCTTTCTTTGAATGCTCATTGCTACGTAATAACCACTCAAAGAGGGGAAAAATGTAGACATGTAAAATGTTGACATGATCATTTAGTAAATAATATACTAAATAATATATCAATAATCTCTATAATAATAATTAAACATGATATTAATTACTATCATTATTTCATCATCATATCCCAATTATTTCTACTATTCTGCCCATAATCCCATTTTACCCTTAGTCACATTAATACATCATTAATATTTCCATTATCCCACTAACTAATCTATATTACCAATTAAAAACTACCTACTCACCTACCACTTACCCTACACCTGCACTATGCCTAGTTCCTCTATCTAATCACCCCACTAAGCACATTTAGTTTCACCTAATCCCAAACTAGTTTATCCTCCAAATCTAGAGGCTTATATTTCTAGAAGCCTCTCTTATTTTCCATCTTCTATATTCAAAAATTCAAAAATTTCTCTTTCTTCATTGAATTTTTAATTCAATGGGGGATTCTTTCAATCTCTATAATTTTCTAATTCTATATCCTTCTTCATTATCATCCATTTTCAACCATTGATCTACCTCCAACATGGAAAAATCCCGACCCTTAATTTTTTCTTATTCTAACTATAAATAGAGGTTCCATCCTCCATGACAAGAACATTAGAAATTTGCAATTATATGTTTATAAAATATCAAGCAAAGCTCTCAATCTCCATAACATTATATCAAGCAAGATAATCACTCATCAAAAGGGATGTGTTTCCTAAATTGTCCCACTAATTCTAAAGCATCCAAATTTTATCCAAGAGCACATCCAACAAATCTAAGGAGGAGCGTTACAATCTTGTAGGTAAGTGCTAGTATTATATTCTCCATCCTTTTTATCTATTTCTCTATTTGAGGTAGTGATAAAGAGTGTTAGATTTGGAATTAATCTATGTTTGGTTTACAACATGCATGTTCCACTAACTCCTCTTTACAATATATAGTATGTTGTAGATGCAAAATGTATGTACATGTTGCTAGGGACTGTTATTGGGCCTACATAACAAGAAAGAAGCTATCAAAGTCCTAATGTCCTGGCTAGAAGGCAAGTCATGTCATGAGAACATAGAAGGACCAATTATGGTTCACCAAGAGACAATTTGAATTCAAAAGAATATGTTGATGGAAAAAAAGATATTACTCAGGGGTCATTTCATAAAGAAGAAGAATAAGGAGTTCTCCAGGTGTTTAAGAGGGCTCATGACCTCTTCAAGACCTTCTTTTAGGGGATCATGATGGTCATATGCCTCACCTAAACTTGTTGTAGGTATATCAGTTTATATGAGGCATTAGAGTGAGGGGGAGCTATCCAGGTCTATGTGTTTATCCTCCATGGTGTCAAGGTATGTTGTGTGAAGTATTTAAGCATGCTCTAAATTTTAATTTGATTTCTCAAGTGATGTAAAATTATGAGGTCATAGTCCTAATGTCTCAAAGAATGGTATGACTTTGTTCACAAGTTTGTGTTTGTATTATCATGATGTGGAGTCAGTTTAGGATGAATTAGTGAGTGTAAGGGTCATATTGGTGTCTCTAAAGAGGTCTATTATGTCATAATATTCATGAGAAATGTCTTCTTTTATTCTGAGTCAGTAACTACTATTTTTGACATGTATAGAAGTTTGTGTTTCCCCAAGAAGATATCTCTGATTCTATTAGTCATCTTGACTTAAAGGTTATGTGATGTCAAATGATCTATAAGCATATGTTTACTCCTTGATGAAATCCAAATTATTTTGAGTCTATGTGAATCAATAAATATGCTCTGAGTGTGAAGTGATTGAGTCATGACATGATGTATTGTCAAGTGTAAATTTTTCCAAGTCTAGATATTGGTCTGAATATCATTATGTCATGTGTCAAATGTTTCAAAGTGTGTGTATAATTCACTTAAGAATCATGTAGATGAGATGATACATCGATGATGATGAATTGAGTAGATAATTATGTGGAAAAGGACTATGATAGTGTTCTTGAGAGTTGATAAGTGCAAACCAAAGTGGATCTACGTAAGAAAATGGTGGTCATGCATTCAAATATTTTCAAAAGGGATTTTTATATTAGGAGGATGTTGTTACAGTGTTGATAGAAAAGGTGGATCTCTTGAAACAAAATATCAAGCAACTTGAGTGGTTCTTACTAAAAACTAGGTCCTAACATTGCATTTCAAGCAGTATGAAAGAAAAGTTGTTGTTGAAGGTGCTAATGATGGAATCTAGAGCTAACATTAGGAAAAACTCATCTAGACATTGTATACTGTGTGATTCAAAAGGTTTTATGCCATGAAAAGGTATGAAATTCATGACAGTTACAAGATTTGATAGTGAGAAGTGTAAGAGTCCTACTTGACAAAGAAATGTATTGCAAACTAGGTGGGATTTTCATTAAGTCAGGGCTAATAGACTGTGTGTGTATGAATTGATGTTGTAAAAGTGGTGTAGTGAACTCTAATGTATCTTAGACTCTTTCAATGCATGAACAAGGTTATATAAGGGTTTTATGGATTCTTAAAGGTGAGCAAGATTAAATTGTGAGGTGTTAGAGTCATTGACACATCAAGTACAATGATTGTAAGTTGAATGACTAAATATAAACATTTAGGTGGTCCTTTTGTCTTTTAATGACCTCTGAAACTCTTTATGAATGTGCCTGAATATTCATGATCTAAGTTGGTGATTTAGATAAGGTGATATTCTTGATCCATTTATTGAAATTCTATATCATTGTATTTATAAAATGGAGATGACCTTGATGAAACAAAGTACCTTTTGCTCAGGGACAAAACATGAACATCTACAAGTGTTGGAGCCACCAT
Organism: Taxus chinensis; assembly: GCA_019776745.2. Classification (NCBI taxonomy): domain Eukaryota; kingdom Viridiplantae; phylum Streptophyta; class Pinopsida; order Cupressales; family Taxaceae; genus Taxus; species Taxus chinensis. Next base: position 321,621,948 of record CM034146.1, read on the forward strand.
GGCACATGTAAAAATGACTTTCAGACTTCCAAGCAATGATATAAGGATGTACTCTTCTCATTGATGCAAGAATCAATTTCATAGATCATCAATTGGAGAAGGTAGGTTGAAGGTTTCTTGAAAATATGCAATATTGATAAAAATTACACTTTATAGGTCTATAGATGGCCATCTAAGAAGAAGGAGCAATTTATGTCTTTAGATACTAAGAAATGTGGTATGGAAGTAGTTTGAGCTAAAACAAGCATAATGCAAGAATTATTCATGATCATTCCTTGACAAGGGTTGTAATCCTGAATATAAAATGAGTGGTTACAGGTCAATATGGTATCTTGGTAATAGAGGGAGGTAATAATAGCTTGGGTCAAGTAACTTAGGTGTTTTAGGACTGCTATAAGATATACTTGGCATAAGACAAATCTTTAAGAGAGAATGAAGGAACTATAAGGTTACAAAGGCACGATTATCACTTGGCTATGTACTGTAGCACTATATAGGGTTTAGAAGTAGGAAACTAGTCAAAGTAGTCCTTCAAGGCTTGAGAAGATGGTGTTTGCATCAATCAAGTGAAAAATTTGACAAGAACTTGAAGAAACAGTGGTATATGCAAAATTCAAGTTCATTCAAATTGCCAAAAGGTGAAGAAAATGTAAGATGTGTATTGTAACAACTATTTACAGGTCCAAAGTAGGATATCAAGACAGGGGGAGCATGATATTCTCTTCTAAAATGTGCTCTATATAGTTATAAGGTATGCATTATATGTTAATTGAAGACATTCAACTTATTTTTCAAAAGAAAGTAAGTTTATGGGTTCATTTACATATCTTCATCTAAAGGAGACTATGAAAGATTGTAAAAATGTTTTAGGAATTTGTCAAGGTAGTTATATGTTCTCTAAGTCAAGAAATCAAGGTAAAGAGACAAGTTTTTGTGTTTATCTTTAGAGAAGGAATTCATGAGTTCAGAGGGATTTATGGAATGCTTTTCATGGTGTGAATGGTGTTTGAGAGCATGTCAATGTTGGTCCTAAAACCACTGATGAACTTGAACATGTATCTCAGTCCTTGAGAAATATTGAGTTCAAGATTAGAGAAGATAAGCTTTGTTTGAGCCTTGGGTAGTCAATAAAATTTAATAAATGTGGTAAGATGATGTCCTTTCTCTTTGTTAGCATGATTTTATGATGTATGCACATAGTACATTGCTTGTTACAATGTCTTTATGAGATGAGATGGTCAAAACAAAGTTTACATGTGAAATGAAAAGTTGTGCATGATTAGAAGGTGAATGATGTGTTATTTATCCTTGGAATATGTAATATTTTATTTTCCTCATGTTTAGTGGCATGTGTTAGGTGTTGTATGTACTTTTCCTAGGAGGAGCATAGCGTTTCCATGCTTGAAAATGGAAAAAAAATCATTTTTTGATAAAAATGACTTGGTTATGAGCTTGAATGAGACCATTTTTAAATTTTCCAACCAAAATATGATCCTATGAAGCTAAGGAATATTAATAATATGAAGGTACATGTATTCCTTTTTCATTAATGTAAAAAGGAGGAGAAGTTTAGGTGGTTTCCCATTAATGACAAAGGGGGAGATTATTAGCATGTTATTGTTTAGGTGTTGCCATTGATGTAAAACCCCATTAATGAAAAAGTGGATAATGGAGTGGAGTCATAAAATGTTGAGTATGATGATGCCATGATGATTCAGATGTGTTCATGGTGATATCAGGAGTTTCAGTGAGGATTGGTTATTCTTGCAAGCCTATCCAGGTGACCTAACTAGCCTAGGTGATAGTGCATGATGGTATGATATTCTTGCTGAATTAATAATCATGTTAGCATGATATAGAATTTTTTTGGGAGTGCTTTGGAACTCACATGAGATTCATGGTGTAGATACAGGTTGGTGTCCATGCTTCAGGTGTTGATTTGGACTAGGTATGGTTGTTAGAAGGCATAAGATTTAATTATGGAGCTATATGAGATCATGGATGCATGTAGGAAATTTATTTATGATGTATCATGTATATTAGGAATTTTTGGAGTGTTTCTATTATGATTTATAATGTTATTTCAGTTGGACCTAGCCTTTATAATGCAAAACCCTAAGGGTTAACTATGCTAGTCTTAGTGGATAGAATTATTGAGAGATATTTGTGACATGGTGATGATTGGAAGTGTGAATAGGGTGTCTCATGGCTCCATCGGAAAAATTTCAGGTTTCCATGAGGTTATTTTGCAAGATATGTTAGTTTTGGTGAAACAGGGTCAAGAACAAGGTCATTTCCAACTCGAATTAGGTCTTCTAATGCTCACCTTGAATTGTGTGCTTCGCATGAGACCTTGTGGATTTCAGGGATGTTTTAAAATTTATTCTATAATGTTTCAAAAAAATAATGAGGTCATTTCATTGTTAGGTTTTTATGAAATAGTGTTAAGAAGGTAAACAACTCTTTATGTGTTTGAAACCCTAGCTCAAAAGAGGTAGGATAGAAAATGATTCTAAGTGGCCAGAATTTATTCCTAGTTTATGGATGATGATTTTATCAAGTATAAGACACCTCTAGGTTTCTAGAAAGGTATGGTAGTAGTTATGGTGATGAGTGGACCCCACTCAAATAGGCATGTTTCTGAAGAAGTTCAGTTTGGGACAAGGTTGTCCAAAGGAGTTACAAACTAAATTACCATTATATGATGTGTGTGAGTTTTAACTAATTTATATGATGGTTTAAGGTCATGGTGATGTAGTTAGATGGTAAAATATGCTTCATTTATGTTGACTGGTCAAAGGGTGGTTTTGGGGAAGTTTCCGGTAGTTTGCAAAGATCAACTTGATTTAAAGACTTCCACTTGGAATTAGAAGAGGTTAAAATATTTTATGGAAAGTTAATGCAGATAAATTTTCAATGGATTTTCCTTAGTATGAGTTGATTTGATGTGGTTTCTAGGTCAATTTGTGAGCAATAATATTTCTTATTTTCCAAGATAGGATTGTTTTTGTTGAAAGAATGTGCTGGTTGGAGCATTAAATGGATGGGTTGATGCTTAATATCACCTATAATATCAATAGGGATTAATTTTGCATCCATTGAGTTCATTTATAGGTCTTGAAAGTCTCAAGGAGAGTTATAACCAATTTCATTTGTAAAAATTTTTTTAGACACATTGATTTGGTGAAGGAAAACGTTGATGTGGTTTAAACACATGATTGTTTCACGAGCTATAACTTTCTTAAAAGTTTTTTATAGGTATTTTTATTTCCATTTAGTGGTCACATGCCATAGTTGAGTTCATGATGAGGGGTATTGAGGCCCAAAGGTGAATACAGGTTGTTGGAAATAACTGTTTTGTGAAGGAAATGAGCCAATGTGACCATTAAATGAAATAATTTGATTGGTTCATGTAAATTTTCACCATGGATTATGTTTAAATGTCATATTACATATGAGTGATTATTCTTAGAGCTTGTATAAAAATATATTTTTTTGTGTTAGAGGATTTTTCTCATTCCAACAACAAGGTTTTGAGGATTTTTGGTGCATGGTAAGTAGGTTTTGGATAGGCTAACCTACTTGGGTAACTTCTTATTATTGTAATAAATTTTATAGGATTTATTTAAGATAATAATCTTGAGCTAAAGGAGGGAAATTGACATATTTTGAATTTGAATAAGGAGAGCTTATAAAATCATGGTTTTGGGTGCTTTTGTGAACTAGTTGAGTGTGTACGAGAGGTGCGACCTAGGTGTGATTGATTTTCAGGTACAAATGCATATGTTGAGGATTGATCAAGTGTGTGATAGGTTAACTAATGAAAACAAGTGTTTTTGCAAGGGTTTGATGCATTGAAAAGTTAAGAAAGTGCTAGTTTGTGCAAGTTTGAAGACCTAGGGTTTGAGCAAGGGTTTGAAGGTGTTTGAAACTAAATCTTGTGATCACCATCAACCGATTTGTTACATAATTTTATCAGTGAATTTATCTACAAAATATTGTGGGATGAGTCATATTCATATAAATATTTTTGTTTTGAATAATATCAATAAGGGTTTAGGGGTTGGTGCCTCACGAAAGAATCCTCTTGTGATGCGTAGTATTCACTTGAGTATTTGTTGTGTGTAATATCAAAAAAAATTTCAATGGGTTTTCTTACCCTTTAGGGTTTCCCACTTACATCTTGTGTTATGGTGTTGCTTCTATTGGTCATGGTTAAATTGAATCAATGTTGTATGTTGTTGTGCACACACTAATGAACGACTAATTTTTTAATGGTTTATGTGAGTGGTCTAAGATTAAAATTGAAATTGTAAGGAATAATTCACCCCCCTCTCAGTCCATTGTGCTTCCAACATTGGAGATTCAAAATAACAGAGTCGCTACATTTATTTCCACCAAAAACCTCCTTTTTTCCCACAGCCCTAAAGATGCCACACAACATCCTAATGTTTAGTCATATAAGAAAAATGGTCAACCTATTATTCTCGACTGCATTTTATTCGTATCATCAAAAGAAATGCATATCTTTCATTAAAAAAACCACACAAAAACAATGTTTTTTCCAAATTTCAAGGAACTATTGTGTCTTCGAAGAAGGTTAAATACGTGTTAGCAAAAATTACTCTGTTAAGTGTATGTTTTCTTATAGGAAGCACACCCTTTTATTGCATGTTTTCTTACCTTTCATTGTATTTCAGGTAATGTAACACATGATAAAATATATGAACTAAGATAAAAGTTACAACCGATACCAAGGCAAAGTGATTCACATGTATGCTTCAACAAATATAAGTGATTCACATGTATGCTTTACAGAGAACCACTGCTAGGTTTATCAACAAAAATGAACTAGAATTGAGTAAATTTATACACAATTAAAATTTATTGAAATACAAGCTCATCTATGCATTGGAAAAATTACCATACTAAATTGAATGAATGGAGAGATTAAAATCAAAACAAACATTTTCAAAAGGGAAATTATGGATTTACAAGGGAAGAGTCTTAATGAATTGTAAATTGGAAATAACAGAGTCACTACGTTGAATACATATATCCACATTCTAGAAGTCGAATAGGTTACAATATTAATTTTTTAAATTATGGAACACAAAATTTCATATATAGAAAACAAAACCTTGAACTAAATACATCTCAAAAAAGAGTATATAGGTAAAATCAGAATTGTGGACCAAAATTTCACAAGTGCAAGCATTGCATTTATTCAAAATTCAAGAAAGTGGTCTTTATACACTAAATCTACATAAAAGCCCTCAATAAATGTTAAATACTCTACACCTACAAATTGACAAAAACTCGATTGCAACCTGTTTAACATGGAAAACTATTGAAATAGTTTAGGCCCGAATCTTCCAAAAAAATAGAAAAGCAAAAGAATATGTAAAACCCAAAAGGGGAAAATAAGGTTTTACCAACAAAATGCACAAAAAAATTTGTTTCGAAAACCCTACACGTAGGCACCCACAACAACACACTATTCTAGGTTAAAGGTTGTAATGAAAGATGCAAGAAAACTTTAGGCCCTACAAAATACAATATAAACAACAATTTTGTAAATAACCCTCTAAATTTTGTTGTTTTGAGGGCTCGAAAGTGACATCTTCTTTGCCTCCACCATTTCCATTTGACCAACACCTGCAAGCATTAAGGCAAATCCGTCACATTAAGGGTTAAAGATTTCATTGTGTCTCTGTGTACAAATTTGTTTACAAGAGTAGCTATCTTTATTAATATAACCTAGTCATTTTTGCACCACAGACAACACTAAATGGTGACACGATAAGGTTTCCCTTACAACACAAGTTTTATTTTTCTCTGCAACTTTGTCCTCCGCAACTCTGCATAACTCTAGGTTTTCTTCATCACCATGATTGCCACCTCCTATGGTTTTTGCATCCCCCTCCATCCTACGGCTACCATCATGCCAAACTCAACATCCTTTGTCACTTGCCCTCCTCCATTAATGCTTCTTCCCTCTGTTAGAAGCCCCTCCACCTCAACCTAACTGAAGGAACGCCTTTCGGTGTAATCACTATGCATATTGGCACAATTGCTTCAAGTTTCCAGTTTCAGTTTAATTTTTTCACAAACATGCATTGTGCATAAACACCATCACAATTAGAGACCTAAGTATCCCATTTCACCATTTTATGTGAGCTCAGATACTACTTATACCTTTAAATTAGGTGACCAAAGCATTTGTGCCATAGTTTACTGATTGTGTCAGTATGAGAAATAAACGAGGACCCTATAAAAGTATCAAACTTATGAAATACATAAAGACAAAAATGATGGTCCATTTCACCTATTGTTACACCATATTATGGATCATATAATTCTTGGAGTAAACTCCACAATTTCCCAAGGACCAAAATTACAAATCTAATAAATTGACAACAAACTAGCTGAAATTGTAGGCATCAAGAGTACATCATTAATGTGCCAGTCTTACATTTTCATTGAACCAAAACCCCCAAACTTAACTTTTTAAGAGTTTCCTGTGATTATATGAGAAGTGGTGAAATTAAAATGTGAACTCAAAAAACCACATGTGTGAGTTAGATGATGAAAAACACAAAAATAAAAAACCCCCTCTATCTATCATAGGAGAAAAAACCCTATTAAACAAAAGATCTTTTCCTTTCCTTGTATTTGTGAAGGAAAGAACATCAGTTTTATTCTACCTCAATTTTCTTCCAATGATTCTACTCTCTTATAGAATTTATAAACAAGATGATTAGTTTTATTACAATATGGACAAGGGTCATAAACCTTATTTTGTTAAAAAACTTTGAGACTTTCTAGAATTTGAAGGTTTAGAGGTCTCTTTGGTGGTTGGAGAAGGTTTGTGTGACTTTGTTGGAGAAGGTCTTGATTTTGGTCGTGGTTTCTATTTTCCCTTGGAGGAATTTTCTACTGGTGCATGACTTAAGCTAGATAAGGCATCAAGTGTTTCCAAATTCGTTTGTTCATGAGTAAGCCTTTCATAAAACAAATCAAAAGTATACAACTTGAAATGTTCTTCTAAATAATTCATTATGGAGTAAAATATGGATGCAAACACATTGTAAGGGCCTTTCAACTTAGACATTATCAAAATGATGCATTCTTCATCTTTCTTTTATCTACAACCAACATTCACTAGTAATCTAAGTGATTTGAATGTTAGCAAACATCTTCAATAGATGGAACATCAAAGGGAAAAATAACATTCAACTATGTATCTTGAATTCATTGACTTTACCATAGATTTTTTCAAATATTTCATGCACCTCTTTCAGAGTTTTGGATTCATCTATGTGAAACTGCAAAATCTTAAACACATTGAGGCCAATCAATTCAAGAATTCATCCTTCTCACACATGTAGACACACTCAAATTGCTATAGGTGAATGTAGGCATATTTTCTTGAAACAATCTCTATAGGCCTCTAGACTAGAGAAACTATTTCATCTTGAATTTCTAGGCATGATAGTTAGATGAGTTCAGGGGTTCAAATAACATTTTATACATTATGAATGAGGAAGTAAAAGAAGTGGCGGAGAAGAAAGTCTTGAACATCATTGGTTAGCATAAACAAATTCCTCCAGAATGGTTATTTTGTTTACAAAATACCCCTTTTATCAAAAATATATTCTTGAATTTTTTTGATTGAAAAGTGCACTTTTATAGATATAAATAGGTAATTCCAATGCTCATCGTACAAAAGATGGGTGGTCATAGTCACACCACAAAATACCAATCATATCAAGCCGGCAAGGCCTCGAGAGGGAGGCTAACCAAAACAATATAAAGTGCAGAGCTCAATAAAAAAAGAGGGAAAACAAAATAAGGAATCAGAAAACAAGGCCGAAGCCAGAAACCTAGGCCGTAACATCAAACACGATGGCATGAGGTGGAGGTGGAGGACTGCTCGAGTTATCTCCCTAGCAAGAGCCAGGGTGAGTCATGTCGGGGATGGGGTCTTATCCAGTTTCTTCTTGTTGCTGCTACTACTGTTGTTGATAAGAATTATTGAATTGCCAAGAAGGAGAAATGGCAAGGGATAGCTTTGGGAATTTGTTTTGTTGGGGGTAGACCAACCCATTCCGCCAAGGTGACCAAAAATCCCACCCTGAGTAGGGGAGGAGTGTCGAGACCGAGGGTACCATTGTTGGTGAGGAGAGGAGATCTGTCGACTCTAGGAGCAACACCTATGAAACCCTCGTCCACGGGGTGGAGGGGGAGAGCGACGCAACCAAGATGATGAAAGACGATGAGCAGGAGCATAAGGAGGAACACGACTAACCACGTAAGGGGTGGCGACCCAATGGTTGAGTAGGCATTGGAGATGTTCAACCTCCAACCATACTTTCTCGGCCTAGTTTTGAATTTGAAGCATCACAATAGAGAGAATAACAACTTAACAACATAAAATCTATCCATAAGAACGTTGTTAAATATGACTTTATTTATATCTTTCCAAAGGTGAAACAAAATATCAGCTCTGAATATGTGTCAAAATTTGTTGTAAATTGTAGGTAGCAGCGCTGAGTCCCTTAACAAAACCATCTTCCAAGTAAAGAAATCCGGGGAGAAGGGTTGAAAAAGGGAGTGAATCCATTTCCAGGTTGATTGAGCATGTGGGCAGAACTAGAAAATGTGCTTGATAGACTCAGGTTGGTGAAAAACTAGGCAGGTGGGGTTTAAACTCATATGCTTATGTCGATTCCCTACAAGAAGTCCCTGGTGAAAAATGCACCACAAAAAGTGAGCTTTTTTAGGTTCAACAAGAAACGACCAAACCCTTTCGAACTATTTTTTCCACATGTGTGTCTGGGAAACAATATTCCCACATTTAACTCTTCTTTTGGAACTTTTTTTTTTTTAAAAAGAAATAGTTTTCCTCCACAAATAAACAGAAAAGAAAAGAAAAGAAAAGAAAAGAAAAAACTCTCCCCTTCCTACAAATTGGTCTAAATGGGTTTTGAACCTTGACCACCTGAATTGAATTGAACTCTCCCATTCATATAGAGTGGTCTTTATGTTCGAGTTGGTGAGTTGATTGGGTGACTCACGAATAAGGGTTTCAGAGCTTAATGCTTTCCGCAAGTTGAGACTGCTAGTTTGTTCAAGCCGCTAGGGTTCGACGATACAGAACCAGGAAATTTGAGTCAGGGTTGCGAATCAAGCCTGATCTAGAGGGAGAAAAGTAGCCAAGCTAGCTGGGACAGAATTAGCAGGGGCCACTCAGGCAAGGGATTGAGTCTTATCCACGGTCGAGTCCTCCTGTTGTGTGGAAAGACAGAACTAAGGTTTTAATGCCACCAATCCAAGAATACTGATGCCGTAGAGAGATTGAACCGAGACAGGGATCAGGAGAAGATCTAAAGTGCATTGCTCAAACTATTTTAATTTATATTTGAATCGTCATTTGCTTTCAACAGGGAAAGTGATCTTTTTGAGTAAGGAGGTTGGACTGTCTTATTTTTCCGTTGGATTACCTATCGTAAAAATGTAATCTCGGGCTTAGATGTTATAACTCGCCGAGCTAAATCCCCAAAAAAACTTTCCTTCACATTTATTAGTGTGGAGATCGTTGGTGAAAAGGAGACCAAGTTTTTGCAACTGAGGTAGAGTATTAATTTATTCTCTTAACCAGAAGTTTTCATCCAGTCCAGAATTGGAGCCCAGATTGGGCTTCTTTGTGCTGTAATACAATAGGAAACCAATAGTAGTTTTAAGCCTTCAATTCGGTATGAAACCCTAGAATCTCATTTTTAGAGTAATAATTTTGTATTGATTATTCTTACATTGCCTCCTTTCATTCTATAAGAATGTTTATTAAATAGGTTTTTATAAGAAGGTTAGAATTAACTTTATAGTTTTCCAAATTAATTTAGTTCAATCAAATTTATCGGGGAACCAAGTTTGTGTAGGGAAGGGACACTACTTGTGGTGAAGGCCCCAGTACTTCAGAGAGTGTTGGACTAAATAAATACCTTTTTAAAAAATTATTGAGCGCCAAAAGTGAAGTTTTTAAAATTTTGTTGTCAGATATGATATCACTATTATTTAAAGAGGTCTCTTTTTAAAATAGTAAACATTATTTCATTCATTGATATATTATTAAATGAGAGAGAGAGAGAGAGAGAGAGAGAGAGAGAGAGAGAGAGAGAGAGAGAGAGAGAGAGAGAGAGAGAGAGAGAGAGAGAGAGATACCTTCTATACATCAAATAAATTCAACATGATTTATATATAAATTCAAAGTTTCAACTGCTAAACTTTATGAGACTCATAAAAAGTCAGGAGAGTCCTATAACTCATTTTAGAGTATTTAGCTTATATTTACAACCTATCTAAAACCACCACTTCATCAAGTCACTTCATAGGAATTTGTGCATTAAATAACAATAACAATATGCTCCTTTATTAGTATAAGCGTGTTTAATCACCAATAACCACCTACATGACAAGCAATCACAGTATGGTCAAACTCACCTTATTTGGCATTTAAAAACTTAGTATTATATGATAAATAAGTTGTGCAATCATTTTAGATAAAGTATTGATTTGTTCAAAAACATTATTGAAATCAACAAAACTAATCTATCTATTGGATTAGATTTCAAATAATTCTAAGCCATTCAATTGGAATTCATGTTTCAATCCTTGTCAATAAAAATTAACCAATCAAAATTCAAGATCATATTATAAAAGGTTGAAGAACTACTATAACTCTGGTCGTTCCATTTGTCTACCTCTCATCTCCAAGGTAGAAGCAGCATGCAACTCAAGTAGGGAGATAATGTTGAACTTCATAAGCTTTTTGGTTATATGCTATCAGTTGATAATGAAGATATGTGTTATTGCATTTTGTATATGTATGTTTAGTTGATTTGAATTTATTCAAATAACATGTGATGCATATTGTGTTTCAGAATTCAGTTGAACCCAAACTTAAGTGATTGGAGCTATAAGAGTTGAAGGTTTTGTATGAACAAAAGGTGAGATAAACTAGCCCATTCTATCCAACCAGTTAACAGTGTGCTCAATCAGTGATAGTTTATGTCCCTTTAGTTAACAATATGCTCAATCATTGATAATTTATGTCCCTTTAGTTAACAATATGCTCAATCATTGTTAGTTTATGTCCTTTCAACAATGGCATTTAATAAGTTGTTACTCAAATATTCGATTTAAAACTTGAGTAGAATGCAAACCTATTTATTTGTTTGTTTCTACTCAAACATGTTTGTATTCTACTTTAAGTATTATTTCAAATTATGATAGCAGAAAGAAGAAAGATGAGTGTAATTTTCTAATTATTTGCATGTCCACTCCTAACTGAGAGCTTTTTGCTGACAATCACGTACTATTTCTACTCAAACCCCATTGCATTCTACTCAAGTATTAAACTAATATATTGTTGACATTTTGTTACATTCTAAATATCATAATTGAGTAGAAAAGTTCTAAGATTAATTTTTTCCTCACTTGATAGAAGCTTAGTGTCAAAGGTGCAAAATTATGTATTCAAGTAAAAATATCGATACAATTTAGCTTAGAATTTGATCATTCACTCTATATTTAAAATAGTTGTATTGTATTATTTCAAATGTTTAATGATGTTATAACCATTTTAAAATGCTTGATTTGAATCTTCCACATTCTGTAATAACTTAGAGATTATTTTTTGGAAAGGAAATTGGAACAAAAGTTAAAAAGCCAACGTTGTTTTTTATTTCCTTTGATACAACACATCATGAAATCATTCTCATTTTAATGATGAGCCTTAAATGAAACATAAAACATCAACAATATTTTCTATTTTTTACAATTTATTTCGATCAAATATCTTTCTCTTGACAATGAATACTTGAAATTTTTTTTGACATAGAAGCTTTGCACATAAACAAGACGATGCTTGTGTATTTTATTAATATCAAAATCAAGAATTACAAACAAATGAGAGAGCTGCAATATTTATATATATTGGACAACTTCTATTTCATCGACAATATATGGAAACAAATCACCTAATCTGAGAGAATATGCAGAAATAGTATATTTCCCCTAACTGCCCCTATTGCCCCTCATGGAGATCATCCGGGAACAAAATATGCAAGATAGAACATGATGCCACAAACATTGGGATGAGAACTCTATCACTTAATTAACTAACAACTAAGGATAACTAATACCTATTGACATAAGTTTGAAGTATTTAAATTAAATACTTTAACTTATTACATTTGTTCAAATATCAACTAATGATGAATTAAACTAAGTTTTATTCCTAACACTTTCTTGGGATACTATACATCTTAAAAATTCAAAATTGAGTTGGTAACCATATTAATTTCATTTTTTTCATATCTTGTTGTGAAACAAGTCTTTCATTTTAGTCATGACGAGGGGTGGTACTGGTAGAAGGTCAAGGAGGCCTAGAGTGAGAGGTGTACAATTATCATGTAATGCAATTGATGAAGAGGATATTCTTGCACCAATTGATAATGAACCAAAATGTAGAAATCCACCAATTGTCTCAGTTCAAAGAACATCTGCAACTAAGAAGTTCAGTACTATTAGTGGTTGGACCAAAGAAGATATGGAGAACACAATAGACAATGTTGAATTTAATGGGTTCTTCGTTAGAGAATTATCAAAGACGTATTCCATTCCACCCACATCATTACATTATTGGTTAAATGGTCTTACCCACACAAAGAGGAGGGGTCCTCTAATAGTTCTAACTGAAGAAGAAGAGGAAATTGTTGAATGGTGCAAAAAAATGGCTGAGATGGGTCATGGTTTGGAATTAATTCAACTAAAAGTGAATGTTTCTCAGATTTGTTAAACAAGACAAAACCCCTTAAAATATGGGTTTCCTGGTAAGTCATGGTGGGTTGGATTCTAAAAATGACATCATGACCTTGCAATTTGAACAACTGAGGGACTTGATAGGGATAGGGTTTTAAATTTTCGTCATGCAGTAGTAACCAAATTTTATGACAATTTGTCCAAAGGTTATGAAACTTATGCATATAGTGCTCATAAAATTTGGAATTGTGATGAGACCGGTTTGCAAGCTAGGAGAAATTGTGGAATGCACATTATTGCTAAGAGGGGAAGTAGAAATGTCCCAAAGGTAATACCTAAGAGTAGGGAGTGGATCACTATACTGTGTTGTGTTAAAGCAATAGGTTTTTCAACACCAAGGTTTTATTTGTTTAAGGGAAAGAGAATTCTTCAAAATTATATTAAAAATTATGAACCAAGGGCATGCATGGTTGCACATCCAAATGCATGGATGACAAAGGAGTTGTTTTTGAATAGGATTGTCTTTTTGCACGATTTGTACTAGGAGGTGTTTCTTCAAATAATAAACATCTATTAATATTTGATGCCCATGACAGCCATGTGACATTGCAAACAATGGAGGAGGCCAATAACATGGGCATTGACCTTGTAACCCTACCAACACATACCATTCATAAGTTTCAACCTTTTGATGTGAGTGTGTTCAGCCCTTTCAAGACATATTTTAGAGATGAGAGAAGAAAATGGATGACAGAGAATAGAAATGAAGATGTCAAAAAGTTTGAGATGGCTAAGCTTGCAAGTAGAGCCTTGCAAAGGGCTCTAGCACCATATAACATAATTGCAGGCTTCAAAAGGGCTGGTATTTGGTCATTGAATTATGATGCTCTTGTAAATGACATGGTATGTAACCAAGCATTTGAAATACAAGGTGAGGAAGATGTTGATGCCGTCACAAACATCTTGAGCCTCTCTCAAGGAATACATTAAGAAGATACTAATAATGACGAGGTAGTACATGAAACTCAACTCATGCAGAATGTTGAATCAAGAGATGATACCGAGGCAACTATAATACATAGATCAAAGTTAAATGATGATTTTGGAAATACTAGGAACATCATTAAAAATAATATATGTTCTGCAAATTCTGTAAGTAGTGATGACTTAACCTTGTCAAGTCAAGTTAACCCAACTAAGTGGTTAGAGGATGTCATGAAAAATTTGGGTTATAAATTACCTTCTAACATAGAAAATCAGAGCTTGAATTTTCCTTCCTTTCTTGAAATGTTAGAACAATAATAAATAATTCATTATTATATTAATGTTGGAGAAGAGGATGAGAAATATGGAGTTGAATTCGAAGAGGATTCCTAGTTACTTGAAGTAAACTCAAAAGTTCTACAATAGGAGCCTCAAGTTCCTGAAGAAACTCAAAACTGACATGGTCACGGTAAGTTACTTTCTCAAATTTTGAGACATCCAAGGGAGATCATAAGTAAAAATAGAGTTGGAGATTCATAAAGTTCTATAAGGCTAAGTAGGCATTCAAAAATTTTGATTGCATCTAAATACATGGAGGTTTTGGATGATACTGAAAGAAAGAATGAAGAGAAAGCAAAGCTGAAGTTGAAAAAAGGAAATGACACAAGAAAAAAAGGTTTCTAGACTTGCAGAAAAAGAAAAAACATTGCAAGAGAATATGGAAAGAGAAAGGGAGATGCAAGCTAGGTAAAAACAAAAAGAGACTGAGAAGGCACTTAAGCAATAAAGAAAAGAGCACGAGAGATCTTGAAAACCAATTAAGGGATTATGAAAAGCGTAAGATCCTCAATGGAGCATGAGAATCAAAGGATTTTTCAAGATTTGATAAATATTCAAATCCCAAGGTATGCTCAAATTGGAACACCTTCATCTCTTTCAAATAGATCTTGTGCAATTCCCTCTTGGTATGTATCACCTCATTTACTTCACACAAGCTTAGACAGTCCTAATAACTCCTTTCTAATGCCACCATGGATACAAGCATCAATAGAGAAACCAAATCCAAAAGGGTAGTTGAATCCCTTGTTATTAGGGACAAAATATCCAACATCAACACGGAAACTGAATCCAACATCAACAATATTAGAGGCCAATACCACATATACTACTCATAATTAAATGTAGCCACCATATATAATGATAATAGTTTTTTTTGTTCCATAAACCATTCAATTTATGTTTTGGATGGTCTTCATCTGCAATTTTCACTTATGTTTTTACTAGGAATTATATTTACTCAAAAATGTTTATGTAATTGACATGATTTCTACCATTTTATGCATGTAGTTACACTAATATATATTTCATACTTTGATATGTCTCATATTTTCTTATTTCAACATGTTTGTGCAATATCACTAAGTATAGTGTTTGAAATTTATGTATAACAACTTGCAACATTGAAAGTAAATAACTATAAATATCATTAACAAAAGGTATCCATTAGAAAGGAAACAAACTTCTAGAAACATGTAGTGTTGAGGAAAACTAAAGGTTCGTTGTTTGAGTGAGGTTCTAATCCTCACCTTCTTCATCAATCAACTCTACTTTAGCTTTATCATTCTCAAGATTATATTTGCAATCGTTGGGAATTGTAGATGTTGACACCGACAGAGTTAGGAGAGATAATTTCACCCAAATCCTAAGTAAGAATGCACATGGTACTTGAAACAGAGTAAACCAGGAACAAATATCTATAAAGTGGGTGAAATAATGTATTTACGATCATGAAAATTAAATGTACACATTGAAAATCTGCCTATATAAAATTAAAAATTAATCAAATTGCAAATCTCCACAATGGATCTTGAAAACCAATCTTAGAACCAGTTTGACAAAAACTAACCTCTTCTTGGGAATCACATACAAAGGATGCCATGTAAAAAGAATGGAGGGACTAGCATAAATAAAAAACTAGACATTAAAAAAACAAGCATAAGTAATATGTGTTGCAGAGAAAAAGAGGGAGGGAAAATAATGCAACATATGGCCCATACGTGTTCATAGATATGTACACACATGCTTCTACTTTGCCGGTGCAAAAATTAATAGCAAAAATTGCAAGAATTAATGAAACAAAGTGTAAGATTTAATAAATGTCAGTGCATGTTTTAATGAATGGCAGTGGAGGATGCTACATCCAGTGAAAGGCATTTAAGAATTGGCAATTAAAATAATCTATTACTAGAACCAACTAAATTTTCATGCCATTTTTAAACATGTTATTAAATATATTAAACACATGACCGAAAAAGATAATTAGGAGCTCATATAATAATTGTAATGAGGGAAAATGGTAAGTAAACCATTGTTGTGTTTTTGAGGTATCCATGTGGCATTGACTGTTGTCTAAATTTCTTGTTCGTAATCAAGTTAATGCACTAGCTAATAAAGAAATTAGCAACTCAAAAATGAAGGAGGGTTTATGTTACCTTGGATGCTTGATGCTTGATACGGGCACTAAATGATGGATCTTCACTGTGAGATCTACAAATAAGATACACTAGTCTGGGTCGACGATGACCTAGACTGTGTAAAGGCAGGTCGATGGCGTATTGGGAGGATGAGTATGGACCTATGGATGTAGTATACAGACATGCAAGGTCTGAGAGTGATATGAAGCTGATAAGGACCTGTAACTATTGTAACATGATCTGTAGAAGGGAACGAGAGGTAAAAAGTGGGAAAAAGGATGAAAAAGAGGAATCCGGATTGGTTATTCGATAGATAGGGCCCTAATCAATGACGACCAGGGGGATCAATGACGACTGTATCAGAAAAGTGAAAAGCCAAGGATGAAAATAACAACTTACAAACAAAAGGATTTGTAGGAGAAGGCTACTGAGTGTTTCCAAAGCTGCTATGTACCTATAAGATGTTAGAAACAAAGCACATACGATAATATGATAAAGATACATAAAGGAATGTGATATTGATGAGAATATCTCACAAACAATTATCAAGGGTGATGTAAGCATGCTGAAGGGATGTGCAAGAGGTTTGTGGATGTCTCATGACTACTTAGGCACGAGAAGGGTTACATGCATATGATTTCTACTTGATTTATTGATTTTCGATGCATAATGGAAAGGAAACACTTGTTTTAAAGAGGGTCAACGACGACTGGCCTGGGTCGCTGCTGATTACGGGGAAAGTTTCCCCAATGGGCATGATTTTATGATTTTGGTCAGGATTTTTGTGCTTTTGAAGATTGGGTGAGTGCTTTAAAGCATGTAGGTGGGATTAGGTTGCTTGGGCATGAATTTAAGTTAGTCAGGGCATAAAAATAGATAGGATAAAAGATAAAAAAGTAAGGGGATTTGTGTGTGGGATAAAAGCATCCTAATTAGAAGGTTGGTTAGGGCAATGAGAAAATGATTAATTAATTAATTAATAAAGATGGGAGGGAATTTAATTAAAATAAGGGGGATGATTGAATAAATGATTAAATTTGTGCACGTGGGTGAATGAAGGCGTAGATACAAAATTTAGGAATCTACATTTTCCCCTTTTTGTTGAGTGGTTTGGGCTAGCAAGACGTGAGACAAAATTGATAAGATTTAGATAAGGATAAACGGATTGATGATGAGCTCCCCCTAAAATGGGGGATCGATGATGTCAAGGGAGATTGATGACGTGTTTGAAAAAATGTTCTTGATGAAGGGCGGGGTGGTGATGAAAAGATGGGTAGAATTATTACAAAGGTTAGATGCCCTAGGCAAAAAGGATCGCAATAATGATGAAAACTATGGCAGTGACTCCAATATCACATTGCTAGGGAACAATTATTGTCTCAACAAAGACAGATAACAACGTTCTATGGACCAGTGAATGAGTGAAGATCAGTGTAGTATGGATGTTGGTCGAGATGACCAAAGGGTCATAAGCAAGTCATCAAAATATGCACAACTATATGCGAAAAGTATGTGAAATTATTTGTACACGAGGAATCGAGTGAATAGATATGCGTACATAAGGGACGGGGATGCATGATATGGTGCCCAATGAGACACAAAGAATGACTGATAAAACAAGATGAAAAAGTGAGTACAAAATAATATGCCCCAAAGGGGGAAAATATGGCCGCAAAGGCAAAAAAGGAAAAAGTAAAATATGCCCCAAGTGGGGAAAGGTAAGGCCACAAATGAAAAAATAAAAATGTATGCCCCAAGAGGGGATAAGCATGGCCACAAAAGTAGACTTTGATGAAAAATAATGGTGCCCCAAGGAAGGCATGAGTATTCCCACAATAGGTGGACTTGATATAATGATTGTAATGGCCACATGAGAAAATGAGTATGGCCTCAAAGGAGAACTTCATGCGTAGATTAGATAGGATTATAAAATAAAATGCCTAATAGAGGAGTGATTATGACCACTGGTGTGTACTTATGGAATAAATATGATTAACATGCCTGAAGGAAAAAGAGATGGCCACGAATGTGGACTTGAAGAGTATGTATGCCCAAAGGAGGAACGATTATAGCCACGGGCGTGGACTTAAAGATTATGTATGCCCGAAGGAAGACATAGTTGCAAATGTTGTATGAAAATGCCCAAAGGCCATAAATGTGGATTTAAAGGTCAACAAGATATGATGCCCTAGAAAGGGATGCAAGAAAGAAGGGAAAAAGCCCTAAAATGGTTGGTGTTAAGGCCAATCGACGATGACTGAGGCCAATCGACGGTGACCCAAGGGGGTTGATGATGACCAGTTGTTGATGGGATGTATAAGCCTAATGGTCGGCTGAGAAATCTCATTTTCATGCATGGAGTTGATGAGAGAGAGAGAGAGGAAATGGGGGTTGCCGGAGCTACGAGGAAATGCCAGAGGGTGCAGAGGATGGTGAGTAACAAAACTCACGTTGGTTTTTGATTTAATTTCATGTTTTATTTATTTTTTGCATTTTTTAGTAAAAAGTGGATGACGCCAGGGGCGGTTGGCAACGACCCAGGAGGGTCGACATCAACCCATCCCTTAAAAGGAACGATAAACAGATTATACCAAGCCACAAAAAAACTCATATACTAATTAAACACGATGATCAATAAGATGAAAATAATTCACCAGAATAACTTTACACAAACATTTGCAAGCAAATGGGAAACCATGTCATATATTATTATGGAGCTCAACGAAATACAATGAGAATGGGCCTTGCTTATATAGGCAAGGAATATCAATCTAAGAACTAGTTAAGGTCATAGATTAAGCCATAAATCAAAGAACAAACTAGTTATCAAATAACTAGTCAAGACCATGGATTTAGGAAAGAACTAGTCATCAAAGAATTAGTCAATGCCATAGATCAAAGAAAAAACTATACCTAAAAACTAGATAATATCTTCCTAATATCTAAATAATATAAAAGAAATATCCACACACATAAGTGGATGAGAATAAATACAATAAAGGTAAATAAAGTACCTAGGTGAACATGAGCTAAGGTAAATACCTACTATATACCCCCCTCAAGCGAAATTATGGGCCCAAAATAAAAGTGACATATCCACAGTATGAGCCTCGATAATTGGGCTTGATCAGGTACTCATGTACAATATATCCATGAAGAAATCTCGAACCAAAAGTGGGAAAGAATTCTGTTATAAGGAAAGAAAAAGAAAAAGAAAAAGAAGGAAAATATTCTCACGAACACCCCCCCAAGAACAACTTCTGAAACCCCAAGCATGCCACTCAACTCAAGGTAGCGAGGTGATGTAAAAGGCTTCATAAATATGTCCACAACCTGCTGCTGAGTCAGAATGTACTCCAAGAAAATAAGGCCATCCTGAATATGCTAACGAATGAAGTGTAGGTGTATCTCAATATGCTTGGTCCGTTGGTGCTGAACAAGGTTATGAGAAATGTGAGTTGTACTTTGGTTGTCACATCAAAGTACATTCAGTGAATCTTGTGGGAATCCAAACTCTATCAATGAATATCAAAGCCAAAGAATCTGATGAATCAATGTAACTGCTGCCCTATATTTAGCCTCTGAATATTAAAGTGTAATAGCCTGTTGCTTTTTGCACACCCAAGCAACCAGGGAAGAACCAAGACAAAAAGATAGCCAGAAGTGGAATGCCTGTAATCAATAGAACCTACCCAATCTGAATTTGTGTATCCAACCAACGGAGTAGAACCCATAATGTAGTGTAGTCCAAAGTGGGAAGTGCCCTGCAAGTATCAAAAAATTCTTTTAGTATCCTTTCAGTGACTACTATGAGGAGAATGTGCAAACTGAGATACAATCCCTACTGCAAATGAAATATCATGGCATGTATGAGTCAAGTACATGAGACTTCTAACCAACTTCCTATACAATGTATGATCAAAAAGTGGAGTGGTACATGTGGAAGTAAGAGTAACCCCAGACTAAAAAGGAGATGGACTTGGATTGAAATCATCTATATCAAAGCACTAAAAAAGATCATGGATGTACTTTTGTTGAATCAAATGAAGCCCTAAATCTATCTAATAAATATGCAATCTAATGAAATAATGCAATAACCCAAGATCTTTCATGTCAAACTATGTAGAAAGAGTCCTTTCAATAGTCTGAATGTGGGAAGAAGAGCTTCCAGTAAATAACATATTATCAACATATAAGACAAACATCACAATATCCTCACCAACATGCTGGAGATATATTGTATGATTAGAGTGGCAACAAACAAAATCATTAGATAGAAGAAAAGAATCCATCTTCTCATACCAAGCCCGAGGGGCTTGTTTGAGACCGTAGAGAGACCTTTGGAGTCTACAAATAAGAGAAGAATCTTGAACAAATCTAGTAGGTTGCTCCATGTATATTTCCTCTTATAAATCTCCATGTAAGAAGACACTCTTCATGTCCATTTGGTATATGGACCACCCCTGTGATGTAGTAGTAACAAGTACAAGGCATACATAATCCTTCTTGGGAACGAGTGTAAAAGTCTTAGAGTAATCAATACCTTCAAATTTTGAAAATCCCTTTGCAACAAGACAAGCCTTATACTTTTCAATGGACCCATTAGATGCATATTTGGTTTGGTATACCCACTTACACCTAACCATCTTTCTTCCTTTAGGAAGAGATACCAAATCCCAAGTATGATTCTTCATCAAAGAAAAATACTCAGCTATCATCACATCATCCCACTCCTGTATCCCATGAGCTTGTGAAAAATACCATGGATCTTCAAAAACTGCCTGACACAAAAGTCTAAAACCAGTAGAATGTGCATGACGATGTGTAGTGGGTGGAAGATCTTGTATGAAAAGTGTTGCCTCAGAAATTGTAGTACAAGCCCACTTAGGCATAATGGCAACATCAGTGAAAATATGATCCTCGTTGGCATCTATAACCTCCTCATCAACCTCCTCAAAAATAGGATCCTCAAGATGAGATAAAGAAGTAGGCATGGAAGAAGATGAAGAATCGTGAGGTGTGAAGTGCTCATCAAATTGAACATGTATTCGAAAAAGAACCTCGTGAGTATCATGATCTAAAATTTGATAAGTTGTCATGTCCTCACAATAGCCTACAAAGATCAAGGGGTTTTTCTTCTTATCCAAGGCTTTCCTTTTCTTCTTTGGCACAAAGGACCAAGCATGGCTCTCAAAGACTCGAAAAAATGAGACATTAGGCTTAGTGTTGGACCAAGCTTCCTCTAGAGTCAAATGTTAAAGTGCTCTGTGTGGTGTGTGATTCTGAATGTAGTTAGCACAATTAATTGCTTTTGCCCACTATGTAGGAGGTAAATATCTAGATTGCATCATGTAGTTAACCATTTACTTCAAATTTTGATTCTTTCGTTCTGATAAACCATTATGTTGTGGAGTATGAGGAACAAAATGTTGGTGAATAATGCTATGAGTTGCCAAAAATTTAGAAAACTCATTTTTGAAGTACTCCCCCATTATCAATGCGAAAATTATTTATGCAACTAGAAGATTGTTTTTTGACCAAAGCCTTGAAGACTTTGAAGTGTGGAAAAACATCACTTTTGTACTTGAGAAAATAAATCAAAGTACGCCTTGAGAAATTATCAATAAAGGTAAAGTGCATATTTAGATTTATTGAAAGAAGGGGTAGGAAAAACCATCAAGTCACTATGCACAAGATCAAGTGGTGAAGAAAATCTCTTGGAAAAATTCTTAGGAAATGGATCTTAGTGTTATTTCCCTAATGCACTATGGAAAACTCCCTCAAGACAAGAAACTCTAGGAAGACCATCAACCATACCATGAGTGCTCAAATCCTTCAAATATCTATAATTGAGATGTCCGAATATCTCATGCCAAAGCTTACTCTCTGAATCTACATGAGAAACTAATCATGTCCCTATAGAGGAAGTGTCATAAAAACTCTCAAAGTGATATAGTCTAGAACCATGATCAACAATACCTTGAGCAATACATGAATGAGACTCTAAAAAAGTTCGTACTTCTACCCCATGTGGTATAAAAGTCATTGTTTTCCTTGACTAGAATGTAAAATTTGATATACAGAAAACAAATTTTTACTGATGTTAGGAACATATAATGCGTCTTGGATACTGCCACCATCAAGGTGTATGTCAAATTTTTCCTTTAATAGATAGAAAGGAAGAATCTCCAACCTCAATTTTGGAAGTAGAACTCAAACTTTGAGATACAAAAGACTCCTTGGAAGAAGTCATGTGATGAGAAGCACCATAATCTATAACCCAACTATTTGTAAGTGGTGACTGAGATCTCTGAACAACATTAATTACTTTATAATGCTGATTAGAATAGGTGGAGTGGAGATAGAAATTTTGTGTTTCTTAACTGCATCCTCTAAGGCTTGCATTCGCTTATAACACCTATGTTCTTCATGAACATTACCCCCATAAAAAGAGCATGAAAGACTAGACTTATTCTTGGATTTAGAAGAATCCTTGGGTTTATGAGAACTTTGAGATGGAGAAGGGGTGGATTTGGTTTTCCCTTTCCCTTATGATTATATGCAATTAATGCCTTTTGAGAGGTGGAAGAATCAAGGTTAGAAAATTTAGATTCTTTCTTAGTAAGTATTTCACAAAATGTTTCTAAGTCAGGAATTTTGAATGTGTCACCTAAGGCATCCATACTAGAAAAAAAGGTAGAAGAAAAAATTTGGAATGGTCCTTTCAACTTGGATAGAATCAAGTAAACACACTCTTCATCTTTCTTATCTGTTCCACTCCCCTTCAATTATGTCAACAAATGCTTGAACTTGGTAAGATAGTTTATAATTGATGGAAAATCTTTAGGATTAAGAGAGGTGATCTCAATTTCAAGTTGAATGACTCTCATATGATCCACCTTACCAAATAAACCCTCCAATTTCTCCTATATTTTGAAAAGAGAGTCACATTTTTCCAAATAAGAGAAAATACTATCACTTACATAAGTTTCTATCAAACCCATACACTCATCAAATTTTCACTGGTAATGAAATTTCTCAGATTTTTTAGTGAACATTGGTTGTTCTAAAGAAGTTAAAGCCCATAATCCTTTCTGTTTAATTATTGTTTCCATTCTTGGTTTCCATGTGTGGTAATTATGTATTGTTAATGGCTTAACATGATCTAGTACAGAAGTATATAAAGACAACATTCTCAAAAATCACAAAAATGTAAGAACCAAGCAATGCAACAAGACCCCCCAGATTTTGGCACTTTATAATTGACTGCTTGTTACAATATGAAACTTTATAATTATAGTCTCTTTCTAAAAATGAATAGCTCCAATGGAGAAAGCACAAAAAAATAAGCACTTTTACAAAAAATAACACTCAAATCTGAGTTACCGATCAAAAGTTACAAGCTTCTCAATTTTATTCTCTACTATTTATTTTAATTGCCACTAAAACAAAATAAAATACTTTTGCCTTCACCACAAAAATAAAATCACAGGGGGTTTTAAGTTAAGCACCTACTAGTACGAATCAAAAAGTTAAGCCCTCATATGAGCATATCATATGACCAGGGGCTAAGAATTTTAATGGGTGTTTGAATTTTCTCGAAATGACAAACCATGCACAGTAGCCCCCACACCCTGCCAATAAAGGAAAAAAATCATCCCTTCGGAAAATGTATACTACACACCAACCAAAAAATGTAGTAGCACACAACAAAAAAACCCAGTCTAGATCTCAAAAAACTAGAATAAATTTTCCTAGGTTTTCTTCCACGCTGACACAGATTCTAAAGCAGACCAACACTTGCCTTTATAACAGCAAAAAACTTAAAAAACAAATGCATCTAGAAATGGTCAAGTTTACAGTTGATTTTAGGGTTTTGTCACCTTCTAAATCCAATGGAAGCCTTTGTTTTGCATAAAAATGCATGCAACAACAAAATATGAACAAATCCTGAATATATGAATATACAAAAACTTTATTTACAAAATAAAACTTATAGATGGATGTCAACAACAAGCTCACTCTGATACTATAAAAGGAACAATAAATATATCATACCAAGCCACGAATAACTCAGAGGCTAATTAAACACCACACTCAATAAGATGAAAGTAATTCGCTATAATAACTTTACATAAACCTTTACAAAAAAATGAGCAATAATATCATAGATTATTATAGAACTCAATGAAATACAATGAGAATGGGCCTTTTTTATATAGGCAAGGAATTTCAATCTAAGAACTAGTCAAGGTCATAGATCAAGCCATAAATCAAGGAAATAACTAGTCATCAAAGAACTAGTTAAGACCATAGATTTAGGAAAGAACTAGTCATCAAATATCTAGTCAATACCATAGATCAAGGAAAGTGTTAGTGAAAAATCACAACACCCCCATTGCATGAATGACTAATCTACTAAAATTGGGTGTAATGGAAGTGCTGCTAGCCTTTATTTCCCTATGAAGAACACACAGTTCTTGTACTTTTTGATCCATGCATAGAAATCACTAAACACCCTGGGCCAATAATAGCCCACCTTCATGATCTTAAGTGTTGTCACTCGTGGAGAAAAATGGCCTCCAGCTGCTGCATCATGGAACTCTTGTAACACTCTCCCAACCTGATTTGTCATAATACACCTTAGCAGAACACCATTGATGTCCCTTTCGAACAAGGTGCTATCAATAAGAACATATGGGATGGCCTGTAGCCTGAAATGTCTCCTTTTTGTTTTATTCATTTCTGGAGGACACCTACATGTCTGAAGGAAGTGCACCAGGTTTTGAGTCCAACAAGGAGTGGGCACATCCTCATTTTCTTCCTCTTGACTATCCTGCAAGACAAAAAAAACTTCTTTTTCACTACTTGCTTCGTCTTGTTGACTAGAGGCCAGTTGTTCACACAATCCCTTCCCACAGACCAACTTAGTAGCCTTGATCTCAATGTCATACTCCATGACATGAGTGATCCATCCTGCACGCTTTTCATTCAGATCCTTACTGAGAAGGAAGTCTTTAACTCCTGCATGGGAGACTAACAATTAGATTTTATTGTTTGAAATCAGGTGTTTACACTTCTTTAACCCTCTGATCACTTCCAGGACTTACTTTTTGATGAAAGAATATCCCACTTCATAGTCTTCCAGACCTTGGTTGAAGAAAGCAATTGGCTGCTCTGTATCCTCTTTGTTACGTTGTTCTAGGATTGCAGAAATTGTGTCACTGCCACCAAAAGCATATAATATGAAGTCCTTGGAAAAATCTGGATTCATGAGAGTTGGGGCTTGTGATATAGCTTCTTTGATAGCCTCAAAACTTTCTTTTCCTTCCGCTGTCCACCTAAACACCAAACTCTTCCTCAACATCAACATTATTGGCTTGACACGGGCAATAAAGTTTGGTACAAACCTACGGAAAAAATTAATTTTTCCTAAGAAACTTTGAAGAGCCTTCTTATGGCTTGACAATGACAATGCTCTTATTGTTTCAACTCTCTCTGGGTTAATTTTCATTTCTTCCTTTGATACAATATGGCCCAAAATCCTTCCCTCATGGACCAAGAATATGCATTTTTAGGGTTCAATGATACCCCAAACCTCCTACACCTTTGAAACAACTTCCTTAGGTGAAAAAGGTGGTTTGTTGCATTTTTGGAGAACATAGTAATGTCATCCAGATAGATCAGTACTATTTTTTTGATCTTTGAATGCCATATCCATTTCCCTTTGGAAAGTGGCTCCAGCATTAGACAATCCATTTGACATTTTTCTGTAGGCATAGGTGCCCCATTTAGTGGTGAAAGTTATTTTGAACTGATCATCTTCTTTCACCATGATCTGGTTATACCCTGAGGAGCCATCTAGGAGAGAGAATCTCTCTGATTTAGACACCGCTTGAAAGATATTCTCCATTGAGGGGAGTGGGTAGTGATCTTTAAGGGATGCTTTATTCAAGTCTCGAAAGTCTACACAACCTAATCTCTCCATTCTTCTTCCTGATTGGGACCAAGTTTTCAACCCATCTTCAGTGTTTGATTGGAAATATGATACTTGCCTCTATCAGCTTGTTTAGCTCTTTCTTCATCAGAGGTTCAATGTGTGGATTGACTGGTCTCAAATTTTGCCTAATGGACTTAATAGCTGGATCTAGTTCGATTGTGTGTTGTGTTAGCTTTGAATTGAACCCTTTGAGGTCCTTATAGCTCTAATAAAATACATCTGGAAACTCTTGGCAAAGTTGCATGAATTCATACCTTTCTTGCTCAGTGGCCACTTTTCCAATTTGAAGTGTTTTGCCTTCTCCATCTAGAATTGACTCTGAATCTTCTCCTTTGATCTATATGTTAGCCTTCTCTTTTTGAAACTGATCATTGGGATTGAAGATAGACTCCAATGTCACTAAGGCTTTGGGAAGCTTGTTTTTATAAAGCTGCACTACTTGATCTCCATATTGCTACTCTAATATGCTTTGATTCCTAGCTGAGAACTCAGCTTCCTCTTACAAAAAATTGATGATTTGTTGATCATTCTCGAACACCTGCCAACATGTGTTGTTATCTAGCATTACTGGCCTCACAATTACATGGATATGTGGCTATCCTTTGTCCCTTTTGACGATATCAACCACATCAAATGTTGCTCCAACTACTGCAAGCCTATCAGCAACTTCGTTCTCCTTCCTGGGTATGGACACAATGTTGAAGGCTTATAAATCCTCAATGAGATCTCATACCCTATTCTTGTAGCTTTTGAGCAGGTCGTTCGTGATAGAATTTTGTCCTTTGAATTGATTGGAAACCAATTCACTATCACTAAACACTTGCAGGTTCTTGATTCCTTGTCTTCTAGCCCAATGAAATCCATGAACCAAAGCCTCATATTCTGCAGTGTTATTTGAGCAGGTGAACTGAAAATGGAAAGATGAGTAATATTTCATACCTTGGGGTGACACAATAATAGCTCCACCTCCGGCTCCTTGCCTACTTCTCGAGCCATCAAAGAAAAATTTCCATACTTCATTGTCATCCTTATATTATGGCTTAATGATGTCAGGAAGAGGATGATTCTCTTCATGTAGCCAGAAGACTCCTAGCTCAGATTCTTCCATCTTCTTATAGGGATCAAAAGTATGTCTTTTGAACGCCCATTTGTCGAGAGTCAGGTCTGAAATACACCCCACCTTGGTGTCTGCTTCAGAAGTGTTTAGGAGGTCTTCCTGATCAAAATCTGAAAAATTTGCATTGATTGGGCTAGGCACATCAGACTCAATGTGAAAATACACTATGGGCTCGGATCTGATTGTAGCCTTTGCCTCATACCTTGTTCTAAAGATCATATGTGATTAGTCAGCAGACAAGTAACCTCCAATTTTGGCAGTGAAGTCCCTGGACAAACACAATACAAAATGTGGTGGCAAGTCTATGACTGATAAGTTCTGCAATACAGTCATGTTGGGGTAGGCATGCAGAGTGAGGCTTAAATCCTTGATGATCCCAACAGTTGTCAATGTTATCCCATCCAATTGTACTACCCCTCTAGAGATGACTTTATACTGAAGACCCAGTTGATCAGCTATTTGTTTGGGCATTAAAGAACTACTTGCCCTAAAATCAATCGTGCAATTATGCACCAATTTATCCTCAATGAGTAGTGAAACATAAAATGGAGGAGGTCTCAGGTTCTTACCTTGTTTCTCTCGATGGTTTCCCCCATGTTGAGCTGTATGGGTAATCAATTTCTCTTACTGATTAGGGGGTTGATTTGAGCTTGACAAATTTTGCATGGCAGTCTGTAATAGATCCCTCTACCCTGGAATGGCCAGTGACTCCCATAGTGAAATGTTCACACTTGTCCTCTTCATTTGCTCAATGATATTAAACGATCTATCCTTCTGCTGCCCCTTCACTGAGACATTTTTTTCTTGCACATGGGCTGTTATGACCGGTGCTTGAGTGGATTTGGAAGGTGGATTGGATTGGCTCTGCATATTGGGAGTTTTATTTTGGATGCCAATACCTTGTGGAGCAATGGAGGATTGAGGATCACCTGAGTTTGGTGAATGTCCTTCTCCAATATGTCTCTTCTTGGACCGTGTATTAACAGCTATACTTTGAGAAGGAGTCTGATTCATTCCACAAAAGTCTTCAGCTTGCCAATTGACAAGCATAGTTTCACTTGGAGGTCCCTCTTGCTAAGCTCCTTGCTGCTGATTTTCTTCTTGGC
The DNA here is from genome assembly GCA_019776745.2 of Taxus chinensis. Taxonomy (NCBI): domain Eukaryota; kingdom Viridiplantae; phylum Streptophyta; class Pinopsida; order Cupressales; family Taxaceae; genus Taxus; species Taxus chinensis. The sequence continues at coordinate 321,650,454 of CM034146.1, forward strand.
TAGGTTCTTGTGACACACCAACGGTTTGCACCATCAGATCCTGATTTAGTGCACCATTGAAGCACATCGATTGATTATGTGGCTGACTATATGGGAAACACCAATCATATTCTTGTATCATGTTATTCTATGCTGGAACCAATGCCATTGATGTTGAAGCTGTGTTTGGATCATATGACCTAAAAGGTCTATCATCTTGAGGTTTTCCTTGGTGTTGACTCTGAGTTACATCCTGGGCTTGTGGTCTATTTTGCTGATACGGGGGTCTAGCCTAATACTGAGCTTGAGGCTGATATGGCCTAGAGCTTTGAGCCTACTGTCTTTTGATGGTTACTAACTCATTCCCCAAGTTTTGAAGTTGTTTCATAATTTCCTGAACCTCCTTTGAGGTGGTATATGATGAGGTGGAGGCTTCAGCTGAACTTTGACTCCTGGGAGTAGGTATAGGAGCTATTGTGGGTGCTTGGCTGGTAATTGGGTTTCCTAATTTGGGGTATAGAGGCATAAATGGCCTAGGGGAAAGTTTACCAATATGAATTAAATGATTATCAGCTCATATGGAAAGGCTATAGGTTATAGGTAAGGTTGTGCCACCCATTAACTGAATCATTAAAGCAATGTCAGAATTTAAAGCTATAAGAAAGTATAAGAAGGCACCTTCATTAGTGGGCTTTACTACTGCTGGAATCCTATCCTAGGTCCATTGAAATATGAAGTTGAAATCTGTCAGCTGCTCATTCGAAGCTCTCTTAATTGTTGTCAGTTTCTCCAACAAGGATAAGTTATCTCTTTTTTCTTCAAACTAGTCGTGAAGAGCTCTGCACAGCTAGTCCAAAGTTTGAATAGAGTCTGCTTCAAGGCTCATGAACCATTATGAAGCTTTACCTTTGAGTGAAGAGGCTAACAAATTGACTGCAATGTCCATCTCAGTGATCTCATAGATTGTACAAACATTTGTAATATCTTGAATGTGGTCACCAAGAGAAGTTTGGTTTTCCCCAGTGAAATATGGGATGCTCTTTAACGCTACCACTGGGACTGAATTTTGCGCATTCAAAATGAGTTGGCTGCTGCCAGTGAAATTAACATAAGGGTTTGGCTATTGTGCCAACCTGATCGGCCTGAGAACCCTTCTTGATTAAAAGAATGACCTACTGGGAGGAGGTGTTGATAAGGCTCTGTTTAGTCTATGGGCTCTTCTTCCTCTTCTCCTTCCATCTGGAGACAAGTGTAGGTGTACAAACTGTCCTCCTTCTCTGGTTCTTGACCTTGTTTTTATCCTTCTCATGAACTTGGGAAACTTGGACTACTGAAACTAGTGGATTCTGTCCCTTTTGGAGTCACCAAATGTGCAACTCTTAAAAGCTTCTTAAAAGCTAGAATCACAGCAAGATGGATACTTCTTGGTCCCACCGGGCATGCCAAAACTGTTAGTGCAAAATCACAGCACCCTCAAATGAGTTGTCAGATCTACTTTTCTAAGGCATATTCATTTGGTGTGATTTGTTAGGAAATATATCTTAGTGCTCCATTTGTATGTATAGGTGAATAATAATTACATGTGTAATTATTATTATGGTAAATTAGTGAAAGTACATTTACTATGTAAATGTAAATAGTAAATGTAAAATGTGGTTAGTATGTGGTAAGTTAGTAAGTTAGAATAATAAAACAATTAGTATTGTTTTATTATTATATTGGTGAGAGGTTGAAACCATATGGGTGTATGGTTGTATATGAAGACAAATGTTGTTGTAAGGATTGTTATTTTACATCTTCTATATAATGGAGTGTATTGAAATAGTGAATTAATGAAAATATAATATAGAGTTGTTGATTTCAATTATTGTCTGTGTATCTATTTCATGGATTCTTTGTATTAGATCAGAGTAATTTCTACATTTGGTACCAGAGCAGGTTAAATCTGTCTCGAAGATGATCTCGTAACTTTTGTTTCGCGATCTGGGTTTCTCCAAAATTTTGCGTGTGGAATGATATATTATACATAAAGATACAGTAGAAACTTCAGCAAAACCCAGTTCACAGTTTGGGAGAAACGTGCAATTTACTATACAGCACATTGATCACTACTGTTTTTTTGAAGAAATCAGAGAATCAAAGGTAATTCAAATCTACATTCAATTATTATTTTTTGGATATTTAGATTCAGCAAAATGGATACACCATTAGATAAATTTAATGGGTTGAAATTCCATACATGGAGAGTAAAAATTCAGATGCAGTTAATGAATAAAAATCTATGGAGGATAGTAGATGGAAAAGGAAAAAAACCTACAGATGTAAGCAAAATTGTAGAATGGGAAACTAGAGATGAACAAATAACAAATGAAATTGACTATAATTATGAAGAATTTCTATACTAAGTGAATTTACTGGTGGATGGAGGCAAATGGAGGTTGGAGGTCATTTAGCGACCTCTTGTTAGTTGCCAACGACGGGGCCGCACAGATGGTTTGGTGACATTTTTATGGTGTATTTGCTTTCAGCTTGTGTCGTGTGCTTCTTGTCATAGTTCCAGTATCAGTGTTCGTGATTGAATAAGTGGAAATTTCACATTGAGGGGGGGAACATGATCCAATGTTCCATTTCCATTATGTCAGCTTTTTCTATGTATGTACGAGCAACATATTTCAGTAGAATTTCCTATGTTATTCCCTGCAGTGAGATAGTGATGAGAGTTGTTGATACTACTGCATCATCATGATATTGTGGTTGTTAGTTATCCAGAAAAACTATCCAGAGGTTGTTGGTACTGTCCTCAAAAACCATCTGTTGTGTGGTTGTTGGTTAACCACTTGGAAAACCATCCAGAGGTTGTTGGTATTGTCCTTAAAACCATCCAGATCATGAGCATGCTACGTAGCGGCACATTGCAGTACAAAGGCAAGTTTTTCCCATGTTCGCACTAAGGGGGGGAATGTTAGGAAATATATCTTAGTGCTCCATTTGTATGTATAGGTGAATAATAATTACATGTGTAATTATTATTATGGTAAATTAGTGAAAGTACATTTACTATGTAAATGTAAATAGTAAATGTAAAATGTGGTTAGTATGTGGTAAGTTAGTAAGTTAGAATAATAAAACAATTAGTATTGTTTTATTATTATATTGGTGAGAGGTTGAAACCATATGGGTGTATGGTTGTATATGAAGACAAATGTTGTTGTAAGGATTGTTATTTTACATCTCTTATATAATGGAGTGTATTGAAATAGTGAATTAATGAAAATATAATATAGAGTTGTTGATTTCAATTATTATCTGTGTATCTATTTCATGGATTCTTTGTATTAGATCAGAGTAATTTCTACATGATTCGCATAACGTTGAGTTATTCCCCAAAGTGTGGGACTTTGTAGGTGGGAACAACTCTCCAGATTAAATGCGGGTTCCTATTCCTCTATTTAGGTGCATGCATAGAAACTTGCGGAGGGCCTATTCCTAAACTTAATCTAAGTTTTACCAAGGAGACATAGATAAAAGGAATATAAGAAATCAAAACTAAGCTACAAGGTGATGCACCAAAGGAATGATGAACATTAGTTTTGCTGACAGACACAAACCAAAATAATACATACAATAATCAAGCATAGATAACCAGATTTATATTGAAAGACCAGATGAGAGCAAAGGGGACAAGAAAGGATCTAAAATCAATCACAAACATGTTTTATTTCTCTATATTAATGCAATGCATTACAAACTGCCAAAAGGTAGGAGACATATTGCAATTTAAATGGAAGGTCTGAAACTCCACAAATTCCCTTTCTAGAAGGAAAGGGGAACCTGAAAAAACAAAAGAATGTCCAACCCTTTACAATGAGTTTTGACTCAGTTTTTATATATACAACACAAAAGCAAGAAAGAGAGAGAAGTGGGAAAATAGGTCGAAGCTCAACCACTGCTATTAATGCCTCCTACAAAATCTGCCCCAAAATCTATCTTGACTGCATCGATTTTCTTATTTGGCGCATCGAAGGAGGAAATGACGGGTTAGATCGAATCTAATCTGGTTGTTGGGAAAAATAGATCCTTCATTAAAGGCTTGAAGATGTTTCTCCATCTTTCTCCTAGCTAACCTCCCTAAGCTTAAAGTTTCAAATCTTCATGGTGTAGGCAAGGTTGAGATCTTTCCAACAATGTTAGATTTGTAATATTTTGAGCCTCGAGTTGAAATATATGCCTCTTTAAATTTTGTATCAGGTCCATACAAAAAGAGTGGGAAAACCAGTGTAAAAAACGAGCCCCCCTTTTAATATGGAACACATGGAGGGTTGGCACTTGTTCGAGGGCAGCCTCTATATTGTGCTCTTGGAATGGCGCAGGGCTGACACGTGGCTTCCTCTGCTGACCTACTCAATTTCTATGTTTTTAGCTAAGTCCTTTGTTCTGTGGGGTCATATTTCTTGACCGGGGACACACGGTGGTCTGACGCTCGTCTGGAAATGCTCTCTTTAATCGAACCTTGAGTTAGCGCCGTTTGGACACTTGGCACTCTCCGCCGGCCTGCTACCATGGATTGACTATTCAACCTGAGTCTGCCCCCTTTCTTGAGACTGGACGTGTGGAGGTCCTCAATCTCTTAAAAGCGTGATCAAGATTTGCCTTCGAAGGAGTGTCGGGTTAACACTTGGAAGCCTCCACAGGTCTTTGGAATTTTTAACGACCTCCCTGTTACCTTTTCGGACCTTGGGCTACGTAGCAAACTAGTGCTTGTTCAAGCCTCCGCTTTTGGATCTACTCTTAGAGATGTGCCACTTGGACACGTGGCAATCCCTGCCAGTACTTATATACTTAGCCATTTTTGAGGCCCGCTCTATCCACCTTTTGACCTTGGTTGACCATTTGCTACGTGGAGGGCTGACGCGAGTTTGAGTCTCCACCTTGGGCTCTCGCTTTGGATTTGCTCTTAGCCAACACCTAACACCTTCCTGTCTTGTCAAAGACTATTCAACGACCGTGCAACCTTTTGGGGCTCTAGACGCGTGGTAGCCTAGCACTCGTTTGATCTTCCTTTTTTGGATTCAACTTTGGAGAAGTGCCGTGCCGACACGTGGCTCTCTCCACTGCCTCATCCATACTTAGCTGATTTTTGGACTCATTCTGAACCGTTTTGAGCTTGAAGTTTTCGGATCTTCGTTGTTTCTTCTTTTTCTTGCTCCCGGCTTCTATGAGACACCACTCCTTCTTCTTTGACCTTGCTATTCTATTTTCGAGCCCACATGTAACCCGTAAAATATATTTAAAACACGGATCCACTCGACAGAGCCATTTCTTCTCTTTCTTCTTGCACAAGGTTGTTTAGTCTCTCGCAGGCTCCGCCACTCCATTGTTGAGTCCTTCCGTGACTTGTTTGTAGGGTTTAGACGTGTTTTCTTCAGTTCCTTCCTAGCGGGGTCGTGGCTGATCCAATATTTTTCCCAAGGGTGAAATATGGATAATAGAAAGAACTATACCTTACAACTAGATAATATCTCCCTAATATCTAAATAAAATAAAAGAAATATCCATACACATAAATGGGTGAGGATAAAGACAATAAAGGTAAATAAATTACCTACGTGAACATGAGATAAGGTAAATACCTACTATAACATCCCAAGGCGGGTTGATTGACCCTAAGATGTGTTAACTTGACCTGGGTCGGCGTCGACTAGGGTTAGATCGGCTAGATTAGAGTTTATATTGAAATTTGGATGAAACTTTGGATGGATTTTGGGTCAAAGGTCTAATGTATGTATGTTTTGTTTGTGATTGCAAGCCAAAGAGACCTTGTATTTGAGATATCGAGTGTCAACTCTATATGATCAAATTAGAGCGGATGTGATAGATGTTGAGTAGGATCATCTGTCTGTAGTTGGATTAGATGGATTTAGACACTATCAGAGGATCCCATGGGATGTGGTGCTTATCATTTCTTTGGTTGAGAGGTGGGATAGGTAGACATGTACATTTTGGTTTAGGAAAGGGGAGATGAATATCACCCTCAAGGACGTGTATTGGATTCTTAGGCTGCCGATACAGGGGGAGTAGGTAGTTCCCATTACAAATAATGACAGATTGGCAGTTTTGACATGGCTATTTGAAGTTGATAAGATTTTTTTCTTCACAGGAATTTTCCTATGAGTAGAGATATGAAGTTGGGGTGGCACACAACTAATTGATTTACATGGTTATGATGGAAATGTCTTGCTATGCTTTACCGGACTCAGGAGGAGCTCACTTTCCATGGGTGTTGACTGGTGTAGTGGCCAATACTATTGATCACTAGACTGTATTTTCATTTGAGACAACACTATTGGATCATGTTTACCATGAGCTATCTAGATACAAGGTGGGTAGGAGTTCAGGGTTGGATGTAGGCTTCTTGCTTCACTATTGGGCATACACATATTACTGTGATTAGGCCACCAGGGATTCCATGGGTCAGAGGAGACCATATCTAGCTAGATGTGGGATTTCTGAGATGGATGGCCAATCAGGCCTTTAGATACAAGGGCAAGAGAGGGGTGGATTGGTATGTAAATCAACTTACATCGCTAGATATTGATCAGGTTAGATGGTGGCCATATCGATATTCCCCTGCTTGGCTTGGTGTGGATATGGAGCTAGTGGGGATGAGGAGGATGAGATGTGTGTAGGTGAGATAGATGAAGGTGATAGAGGATGTTCAGTTTGACAGGGTGAGACAACAATTTGGAGTTGTTCAATCAGTGCCTCATGATCCGATTTTGTACAGGAGGGAGGAGCTAGACAGAAAGTTGCCAATTCCTACTATGGTTGACCCATTGGAGGAGGAGGTTACACCATGGGATGATGGAGATGATGTGGGAGTAGGAGCATGATATTCCAATTGGCACATGACAACATGGGAAACTCAGATGGTTGAGGACAAAGGAGAAGAGGAGATGGAGGTTGCTCCAAGAGGCAACAAAGACAGAGCAAGAGTGACTACAAAGGTGGCATGTTTTCATGTTGAGCTATATCAGATGAGATTAGAGAGGCATATAACCTTGTAGTAGTGGGATGTGGTCACTCAGGAGAGAAACCAAATTATTTAGGAGAGGGACCGCTACCCTAGGAAGAGGGAGGCCTGAAGGGCCTGTTTTAGAGATTTGGCTACTATCGTAGTGACAGAGTGGGCCAGTGGTGTTCAGGAAGTACCACAGGGATTAGGATAGGTGACACCCCCTGGCATGATTTTAATGGAAAAATATAGAGTGCTAACCGCAGAGGCTAGATATTATAAGGGGATTTTGTTTGAGAAGTTGTTGAAGACCCTAAACTATTGCGAGCATCTTTAGAGGATGGAATCCAAAGGAGTGGGGTCATCTAGGAGTATGGATAGTGTGGCACAACCACAACGAGTAGAGGGAGGCCACAAGGGTGGCAAAGATATGCATGTATCAGGTGTTGTGCTTGCCCCAGAAGATGAGGACTTGAGAGCCTCAGATATTCACTGTATAGATTTTGATAGTATTTATGCTTTAAGGGATGCCCCTAGAGGGCCATGATGTATTGATAAACATTTTGATATATGATATATGGTTTTATTTTGGATTATCATGTGTCCATTATGTGATGTGATGGATCTTAATTTGATATAATAGTGATTTTTTAGATTTAGATGTGATGGTGATTTTAGATTATATGTTTGTTTTATATTTTATGATGATGGTGAAATAGATGTATGATCATATGTTTATTTGGATGTGCATATATATGGATGATGATATAAATGTGGTAATATGGTTTGTGTTTAAATTTGATCATGATGATTAAAATGCATATGGGTAAGATCTGATGGAAACAAATTAATAATGAATGTGATTATTGATAAATGTGTTGTAAGATAGATAACATATAGGTGATTAAGATGAATAAAGATGCATTGAAATAAATATGTGATAAGATTAGGATAAAATATGACTTGCAATGATGGCAGACTTATAGATGTGAATAACACTACATTATAGTGAGGAACGTATGAGGAAAATACGCCTCTAACTACATTGGAGGTAAACAAAAAAGGATCCAAGTAACATAAGGCACATGCGACCAAGACTAATGTTAGAAAATAACCACCAATAGTTAGTCATTTCAAATATCATAAGGAAATAATGGATGAGATGATCTCATAAAACTAATGTTGACATGAAAAAATGGGTTTGAGATGTAACTTGTACAAAGGAAAGAGATTTCTCCAAAAGTGGTGTTCCCTAAACTATGCCCCAGCTCTAGGAAGGGGAAAGAGAAAGTTGATGAATGTGGGAAGCTTTCTTTAGGATGCTAATGAAATAGAAGGTTGATCAATGTGGGAATCCTTCAAATGTCATAAGGAGTAGCCATCCTTTGAGGGTATGGTCTACTTTATACAATATATAGATTACAATAATAAATGATAGTCATCCTTTGAGGGATCAGTCTATTTCCTTTTTATCTTGATTTTAATTTCATGCTTTTGATTTCTTTCTTTTTTTTGTTTATTTTTTGCATGAACAGCTTGTCCTTCAAGGGATTAGTCTATTTTCAATAACTTTGATTTTGATTTTAGCATCCATGAATTTTGATTTTACATGGGGGAGAGCTGAGGACTAGCTAAGTAGACCACTTAGGAGGAGGTAAAGAGTATACACGAGACACCCCTAGACCCTTTGCATGGTTCCAATAGGTGAATAAGAAGGTGATGGATGTAATGATCATAAAGTTCTCACCAAAGGGGAGAACCTATCCATAAGGAATATGCTATGGGAAGAGCCATGGTGCCCATATTTAAGGTCACATCTAGGAAGTGACAGAAGACCACATAGTTCCAAACCATCACGATGAGATATGAAAGATGATGAGATGGAGAAATGATCTAAAGACACGACTAAGGGCACATTGTTAAATGTGCTAACAATAGAATGATCATAAGTACAATGCATTAAGTAGTTATACTTCTGGTTTACCATCAAGGGAGGAAAAATGATAGGCTCCTGACCCATATTTGTGTGTATGTATGGTCCGATCCAATTAGGGGAAAATTTTCCGTGTTCGATTCCTTTCTAGAGTGGTGTCATTCTGATTTTCTTTAGGTACAAGGTCACCGAAGTTAACAGTTTCGTTAAGAAGATAGGACAAACAAAAATAAGAGCAAAGACTTGCCTATTAGGAAAGTGAATGGTATGCATTTAAGATGAATAAATGGTCCTCCAGAGGGACAAGATAAATCAGGATTAGATAAGATGAGTTACGTAAATATTTATGAAATAGGTATTGTAATGGTGGGATTAAAGCCATGGTGCTTCCAAAGGGAAACACAAATATGGCCACAAAGGTGTTTATAGGAAGAGGGGATGAAAGTATGATCAGATAAACCGAGATAGATGAGATAGGATGATTTCGAATATGGAAAGGAACTAATCTGTGAACAGAAAAGTCTCGGAAATAAGTCCCCCTAGCTTAGGAGGATGAGTTGATGAAGATGAGAAGAAAGATGCTAAAGGATTGATAATAGGGGGGGAATATGTTCCCCCAGTGAAAGGGATGTGAATAAGATAATGGATGTCAAAGAATATGTATGTCAATAAGATGGTGTACCAAGGTGAAACAGTATCGATGAACAAGGGAGGACCCTCACCAAGAGGAGTGATAGGAGATGATGTAGATGGGTGAAGGACCCAGGAAGCTGATCAGATGGAGATGTGGTAACAGGGATTGGATGTGTTATGGATGAAGAAGTAGATGGAGAAGGGGACTCGTCGAAGAGGTCCTCTCTCTCAATAATATTATGGAAAATGGTCTGAAGGGCCTTACAATGCTCGGTGTCATGGCCCGAGGTGTGATGATAAACACATATGCAATAGGGATCAAACCATGAGGGATTTGGACAGTTTGGGTCAAAGGCCCTGATAGGTGGGAGTGTGATGGTAGAAGTTTGAAGAAAATGTTCGAGGACCCCTGTATATGATTTGATTTTGGCATAAGGGAAAGTATTGTAGGATGGTATGTGATGGCGAAGGTAAAGGTAGGTTGGGTTGAGTTCTAGGTGGTTTCGAAGAAGACACAGTGGTGGATGATTTAGGCCTGGATGGTTAGATAATTAAATGTGTTTTCGATGAGGGGGCTGGCCCTAGGAGATAATCAGACTGTTTGGATTTGGATGGGTTGATTAGTTGTGATTGAGGAGGGGATCATAAGACAGAAGGATGACAGCCCCAAGATAGAAGATGTAGATTTTTCCTTGATAGGAGGGATATCGATCTTCTTGTGAGGACACTTAAGGGATCATTGTGGAAGGACACCAAGGTTTTTGGACTTGTATTATTGAGGAGTGCTCTTGGTATGGATAACGATGATTTCCACAAGCATGGATCAGAAGATGGGGTTGTGGCTGATGAAGGAAGTAATATTTTTCATGATTTTTTCCAGAGAGGATGGGAATCGGTTTCATGTGGGAATTTCTGGTTGTGTGGATGGGATGGTAGGATCTCCTATGGTAGCTCCAAGTTAAAGTGCTCTATAATATTTCTCAAATGATGTAGGTTGTGTAGAAAAAGAAGGAAATAATGGGGATGTGGTCATGATAGTTCGATGCAATAGGAGTGGGAAGAAGCACAGAAAGAGGATCTGGTATGGAATAAGGAATAGGCAAAGGTGGAAGATGTGTGGATGGGGGAACAGGGTCGATAATGGTAGTAGGTTTAAGTAGGTCGATAGTAGGAATAGATGTGGATATAAAATAGGGTTGTTTGGATCATGCGGTTAATAATGTTTATGTGAGATGGTGTAGATGGTGGATGGGTTGGGGTAGGGATGGAAGAGGGATCAGTGACAATCATGTTTATTTCATGTGTTTTGAGAGGTAAAATAAGTGGATTATGGAGATGTGATGGGTGTGATAATAGATGTGGATGGGAATAGAAAATGTTTGGGTACTAGATGCGGATGGGGGAGATGAGATAAGAGAGGCAGTCATAAGGGAGGAGATCGGTGGTAGATATGTTGGGGAAGATATAATGTTAGATGATATGGGAATGGGTAGAGAAATATGTGTGATGATGTCAATATAAGTGTAGTGATAGGTGCAGATGTAGAGGAAGGTGTGGCTAAGGATAATGTTGATGTGGTAAGAGTAGGAATAGTTGTATATGAAAGAGAGGAAATGGAGGTCAAGGTGGTAGGTAGTGGGATCATGGATATGGTGGATGTGGGGATAGTCCTTGAAGGGGCGGTTGGCACAATATCTAAGATAGTGATAGATGATGAAGGTGGTAAAATAGATGTGGGAGAAGATGTCTGATATATGGTGTTGATTGAGAATGGTTTAAATTGAGGTGATGTAGAAGGTTAAGATGAACTTGGTGGTGGGGGATTGGGAAATGGTTGTTTGAAGATGTCGCGTGATGAAGATGACATTTCTTGGGGGATGTAGGAGCATGGTGATAAGTAGGTTCATGGTAAGATGGCAAGGATGGGACCAGAATGGGAAGATATAATATAAAAGGCTCATAAGGGATATCCCTTGGTGAGATAGATATGTTAGATGAAGGGGAAATTTCAGAAGATGAAACAAGATGTGTTGATCGATATCTATGGAGGAATAATTCATGGATGGGTTTCTTATGAGGAACATCCATAAGTGAAGTGGGTATGGTGATGTCGAATGACCCAGGAAGGCCATGAGGTAATGAAGACAAAGATGGTGGGGTAAAAGAAGGAATGGTGTAAGGTGATGGGGGTAAAACAGGTCGGTGTGATCGAGAAGCAGATGACCTATGGTGGAGATAATCATAGATGGGACTGAAAGAAGGTCTGGAAGCAACCAATGGTTTAGATAGGGTCATGGTGGATTGCTGAGAGTTTCTCAAGGAAAAGTTTGGTTCTATTATTGAATAGACAAAACAAGAAAACAATTCCTTATATATTTTGATTAAGAACGTGAAAAATAAAAGGGAGATGGATAATAGAGGATCTAAAAGAAGGCAATCTATGTTTGGTTTTAGGTAAGTTGTGGTTGGGAAATGTCTGAGGCGGATTTATTTTGGGTGATCAAATCTCAATCAGTATACTAGGAAAGGGAATGTTTTGATGTGTGATTTCATTTGTTTAGTTTAATGTTGTGTGTGATAAATGTGAGATTCAGAATATTGAACCCCTATTTAGACTATATGAGAAAACATGGTGCAGAAAAAGAAGGGTTACTTTTAAGCCCAAAAAAAAATTATTTTTGATGAGAAAACAGATAAAAAGGGAAGTTTGTGATGCAAAAAAGGAGAAAATAGGGAAAAAGTGGAATACCTAGATAGCACTTTTCCTATTTAACTGCACTTTTGAATGATGAGAGATCCTAGCCATGAGCCCAACATGAACAAGCAATAAAGTGAAGCCTCAAACTATTGTGTTCGTAGGAAAAAAGAAAAATATAGGAAAGAAAGAAACCACCTAAAGGGTGGTTCGACCGGATGTGCCAGGAATGTTGTCCAAATTTCTTGTTCATAATCAAATTAATGCACTAACTAATAAATAAATTAGCAACTTAAAAATGAAGGAGGGTTTATGTTACCTTGGATGTTTGATGCTTGATACGGGTGCTAAATGACGGATCTTCATTGTGAGACCTACATATAAGATAGGCTAGTCTAGGTCAATGGTGACCCAGACTGTGTAAAGGCAAGTCAATGGCGACATGGGAGGATGAGTATGGACCTGTGGATGTAGTATGTAGACCTGCAAGGTTTGAGAGTGATCTAAAGCTGATAAAGCCCTATAACTACTATAATAGGATCTACAAAAGGGAACCAGAGGTAGAAAAGTGGGAAAAAGGATGGAAAAGAGGAATTTAGATAGGTTATTTGATAGATAGGGCCCTAGTCGGTGGCGACCAGGGGGGATCGATGACGACTATATGAAAAAAGTGCAAAGTCGAGGATGAAAGGATGAAAATGGAAACCTGCAAAAAAAGGATTTGTAGGAGAAGGTTGTTGAGTGTTTTCAAAGCTGTTATGTACCTGCAAGATGTTAAAAACAAATCATATACGATAATATAATAAATATACATAAATGAATGTGGTATTGATGAGAAGATGTCACGAATGATTGTTGGTGTGAGTTATCTTATGTGTCCTCCTCTCATGTTGGAGGGTCATCTCACATGGGTTAGGTTTAGGGTTAGGTTTAGGGTTTCATGTGTGTCATGCACTAGGGTTACTCAGCACCCTATATGTAACCCTTTTCTATTCATTTATGAGCATGCCAAGACACTCCGTTGTCTTTCCTTTATGCAAGCTTTGTTTCTGTTGAGCAAGTTCTTCCATTACTGATCAATTTTTTCCTTGCTATCGCTGGAGCTATCATGATTCCATTGGAGTGCAACTACTTCATGGTGCCTCATTTACGATTCGATTCTCGCAAACTCTTTTCATGGTATCAGAGCTGAGATCGGGTAAACGTTCACTCGATTTATTTTTTGTTGCTATTACTCTTACTTGATTTTGTTATTTTACTTTGCATGTAAGTCTTTTGATCACTATTTTCTGGAAATTATCTTGCTAATTTCTCTAACAAGCTTTCTCAGAAAGTGTTTTGTGTTTTTTTTCTTGTGCATGTGCAGGTTTTTTCAAAATACCTTGAGAAATCAGGTTTTTTTTAACTGCTTTTTTTTGTTGGATGTATCAAAATCCAAAATAGAGATTCCTTTCATTTATTAAAATGGAAGTGATATTTTTTTAAAATCTCTAGTTTTTGCAAGATATTTGTCTATGTATGTTGTCTGTGGTTGCAAGATCTTTGAGTTCTTTAGTCGTGGTTGCTCATCAACGAACTGTTGTCCCTTTGACCATTTTTGGACTGTTTTCACGCGCGGCCTGCACTTTTTTCATTCATTCCTAGGCGTTTTTAACTTTTGCCACTTTTTTTGCTTGAAGGGGTTGTAAACTCTTATGTACAGGCTGTTAACTCATGTGTGGACTGTAAGATTATTCCTAGGCGTTTTTCAACAAAACAGCCACGTTTTTTTGCTTCCAAGGGCGTTTTTCAACACAGCCACATTTTTTTGCTTGCAAGGGCATTTTTGAACACACAGCCACGTTTTTTTTGCTTGCAAAGGCGTTTTTCAGCACACAACCACATTTTTTTTCTTGAAAGGGCATTTTTTTGTGCTGCCAACGAAAAACGTGATTGTACACTCCTGTGCATGGCTATACATTTAAACCAGTCGGTTTGGTAAGTTTAAATTCATTTCTTTCTTTTAATCTTACTCAAAACAAACAAAAAAAGTTTCTTTTTCCAAAAATGGGCTGCCTTTTTTCATGCTTAGTTGTTTTTGTTTTGTTTGGTAAAACAAATCTTTCTTTTTAGTAAGTTTTTAAATTATTAACTTTAGAATTTTTTCTATATATATCAAAGTTTCTATAAACCAATTTAGAAATTTGTTTAATTAGAAGCACGCCTTCTTTTTAAATACTCCTGTTTTAGAAAATATTCAAAAAGTGCTTTTTTCAGTGATTTGTTTAATTAAAGCCTTTTTTTAAAATTCATTAGATTTAATTACATTAGATCTAATTTAATTTCACATTATTTAAACTATATTTCTTTGGCATTATAATTTGGTCTATTGGCTTTGTGTATTTTTAACCTTCCGTCGAGTGCCGAAGACGAAGGGTGAGGTCCGGGATTGGCAGGTGGCTAATCCCCTCTCGCAATACAAATAAACCCTATCTTAAATTCTATGCCATTTCCAACGGGCATACATACAACACCTTTTGCATGCATTTAGGGAACTTTTTAAATCCGTTTGCAAGCTTATTGGCTTTTTCTCATCAAATTGCGGGAATTGGTTTTTGCTATAACTTTTGACTCGTTGCTCGGCTTTGAGCACTTCTTTAGTCAAATTTGCATGTTTTTTTGCACTCTAGATGATGGGATCATTATCTTTGTAAACGCACTAATTTTATAAAGTGCCACATTTTAGGAGGTGTCTTTGTATTGCTTAATTCAGCTCATTTTTTTTAGCTTTGTTCTATTCCTTTTTTTCGTGGACTTGTGAGCGCGTCTGCCACATTCTTATGACAAAGGGATTCTTTCATGTGACATGAGACACTTTTTCTCACCACCAGGGTTGGATTTTGCCTCCTTTCTATTTTTTGCTTGTACTTGTTTACGGTGTCCCTTTTGTTGCGCTACATGAAACACTGTTGTGGTCTCCTCTCTTACGCGTTATTACGCTAATTGCAAGATGAGTTACCAAGTGTTTCAAACCGCATGCACGGATGCGATTGTAATCAACGCACTAACCTATAAAGTACCGAAAGTAGGGGGGTTGTTATTATCCTGGGTGGTTGTATTTCTTTTCTGCATTTCTTTCTCTCTCTCTCTCACTATGGATGTACTTTCAATTCCTTTGCTTATGCTGTTCAACTTTTTTGAATGGAGATCGAAAATAATAATGAAACTAAGTGGTAAAGGGTTATTCCACCTCACCATGGGAACTGAGACTGAACCAGACGACGAACCTGAAAAATCTAAGTGGTTAAACCGTAGTGATGAAGCTTTAGGTATTCTTTGTATGTCCGTTTCTCCTGACTTGCTCTTCCACATTGAGACACATGAAACACCTACATCTGCGTGGAAAATGCTGGATGCGATGTTTGGACAACTAGATGACATGAGAGCGCATGAGTTGGAAAACGAACTACTAGGGTTAAATCCTAGTGACTTTGAAAAGCTACAAGCCTTGTTCTCGAAATTTGTCCACATTATATTATTGTTAAAAGGATGTCAAGTAGAAAAGAAATATTTTCAACTGATCTTGTCGATTCTCTCTAATCTAAGTCCCGAATATTCTGTCTTCGTCTCAACTTTCTACGCTACAAAAGCTGCTTTGGGCGATACTTGGACGATGCCCTCCTTTGACTATTTTTCGTCCCAACTCATTCAAGAATAGGACAAACTCATTCAAATGGGGTCTCTCAAGTCTAAGTCACATGCCCTTGTAGCAAGTACTAGCAAAGGAAAGAATATTGAAAAGAAGAAAGAAACAAAAGATCAACCTAAGAAAGAAACTAAGATCAAACCTAAAAATGACACAAACACTTTGACTTCTGAGCCTAAGGCATAGAAAAGTAAGTATTTTTGTTCCTATTGCAAGAAGAATGGTCACGACGAGCAACACTGTTTTAAGAAATAAATTGATTACTTATCTCATTTAATTGAGAAAAATAAAATAAGTGTTCCTGAATCCATAAAACAAAGTGCTCCGAAGGCCGAGTCTTCTGCTGCAAAAGGTGCTAGAAATGATAAGAAGAAAGGAAAGGCCATTGTAGCCCAAATTTTCTCATTTATCGACATGGATTATAGATTCCGGTGCCTCGCACCACATGGGTTCTTCGCATGTTGATTTTTATAACATCGAACCTTGTGGAATGTCCCAAATCACGATGGGTAATGACATGATAGTGTCGGTTTCTAGTAGTGGATTGATAGAGATGGATGGGGGAACATTTAACCAAGTGTTGAGTGTTCATGATCTCTCTATCAATCTCCTATAAGTTTACCAAATTACTCACCTTGGTGAAGGAATGCGAGTGGAATTTGGTCCTAACTCAGTGATCATTCGTGAGCTTAACAATGACACTATAGTGGCTAAGGGAAAGACAGATCACCATTCATGGTTGTATAACTTCTCCCACTTTACTTCTGATTCTACACCCACTGCCTTGCTCACTCATGTAAATGAGGTTAGTAAGTTATGGCATGAGCGTTTTGGACATCTAAATTATCGCTATCTTAAACAATTGAGCCAAAACGAAATGGTCAACGGGTTTCCTCTTGTCAAGTTTTCTAAGGGTATTTGTGAGGGTTGTACCCTTGGAAAGCATCCTAAAAAGAACTTTGACAAAGAAAAATCCTGGAGAGCCACTCATCCCTTGGATCTTGTTCATAGCAATGTTTCTGGTCCATTTCCTTCTCCTTCATTTACTAGAGCTCTTTATGTGCTAACCTTCATTGATGACTATTCATGATATACTTGGGTATATTTTCTTAAGCTTAAGTCTGAAGTCTTTGAACATTTTCAAGACTTTAAGGCTCTTGTTGAGAAATAGGCAGAACGGTCTATTAAGGTTCTTTGAACCGACAATGGAGGTGAATATGTAAACAATAGGTTCATGGAGTTTTTTACTTCTGAAGGGATCTCTCTGCAGCATACAATTGCTTATAGTCCTTCGCAGAAAGAAAGAACCGTACTCTGAAGGATATGGCCACTTGTATGATTCACTTGAAGTCTCTTCCTCCGTAGTATTGGGCCGAAGCAGTGAATTGTGCAAATTACATTCAGAACCATGTTCCACACAAGGTAGTAAGAGGGATGACACCCTTTGAAGCCTGGTTTGGATGCAAGCCTGATGTTGAGCACTTTCGAGTCTTCAGATCCAAGGATATGGCTCAAATTCCCAAGAAGAAATGCAAGGCCTTGGAACCACAATCCAAACCTTGTATATTTGTAGGGTATCCTAATGGTGTGAAGGGATATCGATTGATGAATTCTACTTCTCATGAGCTATATATTGAGAGAAATGTTAAGTTTGATGAGTCTTCTTTGACTTCTACTTCTCCACCTATAGAGGTTCTTCAGCTTGCTGATTCGGATTCTGACTCATCAGATGATGATACTGTTGAGCATGCTCCTCTTCCAGATCCTTCCAACCATCAGACCTTTGAGTCTTTTGATTCTGATAGTAGTGATGATGAGGACTATGTCCCTTCTCACTCAAGTGAAGAATCTTCCGACTTTGAGCCTGATCCTCCTGGTCCCCTTTGGGCTAGGAAAACTTTGCAAAGTGCTAGAGATTTAGTTGGAGATACTTCAGATATGAGACATAATCGCTCAGATTTCATTGGACCCCACTCTTTCTTCACCTCTACTTCTGATCCATAGTCTTTTTAGGAGGCTTTTGGTATTCCTGAGTGTGATTCTACCATGGATGAGGAGTATTCCTCTCTCATGAAGAACGATACTTGGGATCTCACCACTCTTCCGAAAGGAAGAAAAATCGTTCAGTGTAAGTGGGTGTTTCGAAAAAAGTATGGAGTAGATGGAGACATCGAAAAGTTTAAAGCATGATTAGTAGCTAAGGGTTTCTCCCAGATAGTTGGGGTTGATTATACAGAAACCTTTGCTCCGGTTGCGAAGATGACTTCTATTCGACTGACCCTAACCATTGCCACAACAAACAGATGGAAATTCCATCAAATGGACGTTAAGAGTGCCTTCCTTCATGGTGATAGAGGAAGAGATCTATATGGAACAACCTCCTGGTTATGTCCAAGATTCATCCCTCGTTTGTAAGTTAAAGAAGTCTCTTTATGGCCTTAAACAAGCCCCTCGGGCTTGGTATGCCAAGATGGACTCCTTCTTACTTACATCAGGGTTTATTAGGTGTCACTCTGATCCAAATGTTTATATTCTATGGTAAGATGACTCCATACTCATTATTGTTCTATATGTTGATGAATTGTTGATCACAGGTAACTCTTCCTCTAATATTGATTCTGTGAAGATCACCTTAGCCAACAAGTTTTCCATGAATGACTTAGGTCTGCTTCATTACTTCCTTGGGATCCAGATTTCACAATCTGACTCAGGAATCTTGATTTCGCAACCTAAGTATGCTCTTGATTTTCTAGCTCTGTTTTAGATGTCTGACTACAAGTCTTCTCCTACTCATTTTCTTTCCGAGGTTAAGTTGGTTTTAGATTGCTCTACTCCCTTGGTTGATGGTACTCTTTACTGATAGTTAGTTGGGAGCTTGATCTACTTGACTCACACTCGACCAGATTTATCATATGCTGTTGGGATCGTGTCCAGATTCATGCAGGAGCCACATGAGCTACATTGGAAAGAAGCTAAATGGATCCTTCATTATGTTCGTGGCACTTATGCTGATGGCATACACTATCATGGAGGGGTTGATATTGACTTGATTGGGTTCACAGATTTTGATTGGGCCAGTGACTTAGATCATCGGAAATCTACTTTTGGCTACAGTTTCTCTCTTGGTTCGGGTCCTATTAGTTGGTCTAGCAAGAAATCTGAATGCAATTGTGATATCATCTACAGAGGCAAAATACAGAGGAGTAGTCAACGCTACCACATAAGCTATTTAGCTACAAGGTATTCTGACAGAGTTTGGCATCCACTTTCGACGGCCTACCATTATCTACTATGATAACATGAGCACTATCTCTATTTACAGAAATCTAATTCAACATCAGCAGATGAAGCAAATTGAGATCCATAAGCACTTCATATGGGAGCTTATTCATGATGGTATCATCGACATTCAGTACATTCAGACAGCTGATCAGATTGCAGACTTATTCACCAAGCCTTTCACTGAGATGAAGTTTCTTCACTTACGGTCTCTTCTTGGGGTGAGGTCTTCTACAACTACCCATCTTCTTAGGGCTACGCAGTCCTTCTTTTCTTCTTCTTCTTCTAGGAAGATTGTGTTTGCATATGGGCACCTTATCAGGCCTTTAGTTCCCGGGCCCCATTGACACATCTTTTTTAGTTGTTTAGGAGTGTCTTCCTCTTCTCGTCTGACTCATCACAACTGCTACCCCATCTTTGATGAAGGGGGCCTGTTAGTGTGAGTTATCCTATGTGTCCTCCTCTCATGTTGGAGGGTCATCTCACATGGGTTAGGTTTAGGGTTAGGTTTAGGGTTTCATGTGTGTCATGCACTAGGGTTACTCAACACCCTATATGTATCCCTTTTCTATTCATTTATGAGCATGCCAAGACACTCCGTTGTCTTTCCTCTATGCAAGCTTTGTTTCTGTTGAGCAATTTCTTCCATTACTGATCAATTTTTTCGTTACTATCGCTGGAGCTATCACAATTCTATTGGAGTGCAACTACTTCGTGGTACCTCGTTTCCGATTCGATTCTTGTAAACTCTTTTCAAGAGGTTTGTGGATGTCTCAGGAATGCTCAGGAATGAGGAGGGTCACATGCATATGATTTCTACTTGATTGATTGATTTTTGATGCATAATGGAAAGGATACACTCATTTTAAAGAGAGCCAACGATGACTGGGTTGGGTCACC
This sequence comes from Taxus chinensis, assembly GCA_019776745.2. NCBI lineage: Eukaryota > Viridiplantae > Streptophyta > Pinopsida > Cupressales > Taxaceae > Taxus > Taxus chinensis. The sequence goes on from CM034146.1 coordinate 321,670,570, forward strand.
ACTGACTACGGGAAAGTTTCCCCAAGGGCATGATTTTCTGATTTTGGATGGGGTTTTAGTGCTTTAAAGAATGTAGGTGGGATTAGGTTGGTTGGGGATGAATTTAAGTTAGTTAGGGCATAAAAATAGATAGGATAAAAGCTAGAAAAGAAAGGGGGTTTGTGTGTAGGATAAAAGCATCCTAATTAGAAGGCTGGTTAGGGCGATGAGAAAATGATTAATTAATTAACATAAATAAATTAGTTAATAAATATAGGAGGACATTTAATTAAATAAAGGGGATGATTGAATAAATTATTAAATATGCACACGCGGGCGAATGAAGGCATAGATACCGAATTTAGGTGTCTATATTGACGTGGACAAATATAGGGTTGAACATAGCTCACACCACAACTGGTGTCCCTCCCCTAATCAAGTTTGTATAATAAGTGACAACACTTGTTTGTAACAAATTCTCTTCCTAATATGGATTTACAATGTGTGAACATTGTTACAACTAGGTATAAAATACTTGAAACCATTACTTAATGTGAACACACTCCAATAGTGATATCATGATTATAAGTCAACATTTCTCACTCATCAAAAAAATATTTGACTAGTGATCATCAATTCATTATTGCATTGCACCCCCTTTTTGACATATAATAATACAAGAGCAACCCAAAATGAAATAAATAAAGTTGAGTTTATTTGATTCATGAAGTAATTTACGATAAAGTCTTAGAAACAAGAAATGCTTATAGAATTAAATGTAATCCAACTCATGAAGGAAATAATATCCATAATGTTTTGTGCCAAAATTTTATTATTTATATCAAACTTGAACTTGACCTTATCACATTTTAAACTATTGTTGTACACAAAAAAGTTTATAAATTGTATTAAAAAACAAAATAAAATTTGTAAAACCCTAAATGTCCCCATTTCATTATATGGAAATCCCCTAATGTCATGCAATGTGCATATACTATTTTCTCACTAATTATGCCGAGAGGCATCTTACAGTGGTAGCTAGCATTGTAATGACGTGAGTGGTTCATTTTTTGGGCCAACTTATAAAAAATTTAAATGAACTATTAGGATTTTCATTTTGAAAATTAAGTGGGGTAACTTTTTTTCATTATAGAATTAAGTACATTAACTTTTGTTAGTATTTATTATATTAAAAGTTTTATACATTATGTCTGAGAGAATGAATATTTATGTAAACGAATTATTTATATAAATACTTTCTATTATATAATTTTTTTGGTATTGTTTTATTTTATTAATATCCTCATATAATTAATATTTTTTTTAAAAAAATTTGTAAGTGGTATTAGTATTTGTATGAACACATTTTTTGAATTTTTGATATATAGTTATATATTAATTAACTAGCATACATATCTTTAAAAAAACTATGTAAAATATACCGAATAAGACACATGTAGAATACGTGCCTTGAGAATGATACCTCTCGGCATATTTTCCATATATTTTTTCAAGATATGTATGCCAGTTATATATATAGTTACTAATACTAGATATAAATATTCTAAAAAAATTGCTTCCTTTTTTACATATTACAAACAACCTAGGCCTTCAAAAAAAATTCTATATCTAGTCTTAACCGTTTTTGGTATCTCATGGAATTTTTACCTTAGTAGATGTCTAGGAAATATATTTTACACCATCATCCTCATAATTGGACTACAACCCGCTCAATATATTGAAATTATATTTTATGTAACAAATACCTAGAAAACATTGTATTATTGCTATAAAATCTCGTATATAATATTGAGATAGTTTATAATGTACACAATAATCCTCATGTTATTCTCTATACAATTTCTATTATTTATTCTCATATATTCATTGCAATGTGTCATTATTCTCTTTAGAATTAAAGAAAAAAAATTTAGCATTCAATTTTTCAAGATATAAGAATTTTGAAGACACTAGAACATTTATGACATCTTTTATCTATCTCTAGAAAGAAATATCACCTGATATATGAACATTAAATAAATTCTTTTTTTATATGATTATTTTTAAATTTTGAAAGTTACAAATATAATGACTTCATTTAAGTATATATGCTTTTTAAGATATTAATTTTAGTGGGATATTTTTAATTTTATTTTTATTATTTCAATATAAATTTTATGAGTATTTATTATTTAAATGATATTTTTCTTCTAATATTTTGTTAATAATTAAAAGACAAAGAGACCTATTTTATCATATAAACACCATAAACATTTGTTTATAGAAAAAGGAATGTTAAATTTATTCATCTCTTAGATTTCTCACTCTTTATTCTTTTTCTAATAAAAATATTCTAACAAAATATTATAATTATGGAATAACATCAACTATTTATATTATATCACACTATTTTACAATAATTTTCTTGACATAAACTTATAAATTATTATTATATACTAAATAAATATAATATCAAAACATTTATTTATCACATCACTCTTAAAATAACATAAGATTCAAAAAATAATGTTGAAAAAGTTACTTACCATACTCATTTTATGAGCGAGAGTGTGACACATACACTTATAAAGGAAATTTTCTATTTGTTATTACGTCCAACATAATCATATAAGATTTAAAAAGTTCCCCAAAATAGCTATGTGGGTCATTTGGTATATTATTTATCCACAAACTTTTGAAGGTATCTTACAACGTATATGGTTTAATATAATATATAATTGTTGCAATTAAAATCCTCTATAATTTAATTACTAGTGGTTGCTCCTATAGGAGAAAGTCTACGCCATGAAGGGCATGGACGGGAGGGGCAATGCAGAAAGTGGTTGGTGCGGGCTGGGAAGTAGTGAAAGACGGATACCAAGATGATGAAGTCATCACCATCAATGTCTATTTTAGCTTGGGGTCTTGAATCCTGAAGCTCGATGGACAAAAATGGAAGTTGATGGCTCAAATGTGGGGACTTAGACTTATCCTGTATTCATTGTTGAATACAAACATGTCTAACTTCCTACAACACAACCATTTCTAATGCACGAATCCACACCCAAAACAAAAAGTTCAAAAAATGAACAAGATGAGAGAGATTTGTATGCAACAACCAAACATAAATGCACATTATGAATACGATGAAAACAAAACAAAGGAATTCTTCGATTCATGACCTTTTTTCACCCCTCCTCATGAATACTTTGAAGAGTTCAAATACCAAAGGATTTTTCCTATTCAAGCACATATTCCAAGAAACTAAGCTTACTCTTTTATGGATGTGATGTATGTTGGATTTCTAATAACTAAGCAACATATTTACACACTACATCATGCTCCAAGAAAATTCATTGTTTTGGAATTATTTTTTTCCATTTTACCTTAGAGGATGTGTCAATTACTGAGACACATAGCTTTTAGGTGTCCTACGAATTTATGTATACAACATAGAAAAGTTTAATTTTCATAATCCAATTGTTAGAAGGCTCCTTTGGAGAAAAGATAAATATCCGAATTCTTAGTCCATGCCATGTGTATTTGTTGGTACAGAGCCCGTGTGAATTGTTAGAACCCATTAAATATGTAAATAGATGCTCATTTTTAACAACATTCTTGGTCTTGGGTCACACACCTCCCTATGAGTTCCATTATCAAAACCTTGTGTTTTGTAGCCTGAATTTAAAATATTGAAGGAATCCCTTAAACTATAACTCCTCCATGAAATCATTGCATGATAAGGAGGATGGAGTCCTTGTTAATATTGTAGCTTAGTAGAGGAGCATGATCTAGGTCTCAAGGCTAAGATTTTTATTAATACCGATGGAAAGTGGACATAGGTGACTTGAATGAACTACTATCCAAAGTGCCCAAGGCTTGATCTTTTGTTTGGAATAAGCCCTCTTTCAGATGCATCAGATATCACCGTTTTGCTATAGGATTATGAAGAAATAGGATTACTCATACAAAAGGATGAAGGATGGTTTCCTATTTAACCCATTCCTAGTGATCTTGTTATCAAAATTGGAGATATGGTAGAGGTATTCGTCTTCTTAGAATCAAAATCTCAATCACAATTTTAAATTGAAATTCATTTTAATGTAATTTTTAACATTAATGATCTCAAGGAATAAAAGAGTTCTAAAGTGTGTAAATATGTTTATAAAAGTGAGAATTTGAGATGGTTTTGTTCCCTCATTATGGGAATATTGCTACTATGTTCTATTTTTTTTTTAAATGTTTACAATTAAGATTCGATAAAGACAGTTTTCCCACCTCATTACAAAGTTACGCCTATTGTATTATAAAGTTGTCTAATTTTTAAAAAAAGGAAGATTGAATATTGGGGTGCAATTCTATAAGCTTATCGATATTATGTTAGATTAATATAGTGGATTATTTTATATGTTAGGAGGTATATTTTTTAAAAAATTTAATTAACTTGATTACAAAGCTTGTGCCACCATTTTTAAAGAGAGAATGTAGTAGATGAAGAAAAAAATTGTTTTATATAGTCGAGATCTATTTAGGAAAATATAGTTATTACATCAATCGACCCTCTTCGTAAATGTATCATCACCATAATTAGCATTATATAGTAGTCAAATCTGTATATCACGTATATAAAATTAATTTAACAATTTTAGGGGTCCGACATAAGTATGTCGATTTTTTGTATACAAATATCAACACAAACAAGAGTAGTGAGGCTGCTAAGTACTTCCATGATAAAAAATGTAATGTCTATGTTGGTAGAATGTTGAAAAAGGTGAACCAATCTAGATATCTGCTACTTGCATTCGATGAAACAATGACAATCACTTCACCAATTCATTCAAAAGGGAATTTTCTTCTTCTTTCATTTTGTGCAGAGGGATTGCTAATAAAATGTAAGAAAATGGTAAAGAGAAGGTTGTTGGAATTGACCTTGGAATAAATTACAGCTGGGTCAGAGTGTGGTGACATGAGAGGGTTGAGATTATTGTGAATGATCAGGGTAACAAAATCACTCCCTCTATACTTGCTTTATCTTCAGACGAGAGATATGTCAGAGACAACACCAAGTTCTAGGTTTCCTTTAATCCTACGAACACAATATTTGACGCCAAGTGACATATTGGAAGGCCATACAATGATCCTTGCATGTAGATCAACTCAAAATTGTGGCCTTTCATGATTGTCCATGCTAATAATGACAAGCCTATGATTGCAGTTGTGTATAAAAGTGCAAATTTATTTGTAGGGGAGGAAATCTCGTCAATGGTGTTGGTGAAAACGAGAATGATAGTTGAACAATATTTAAATTGTGGTGTAAAGAATGTTATGATTACCATTCTTGTATATTTTAATGATTCACAGAAAAGTGAAACCAAAGATGCCAGTAAGATTACAAGCCTTAATGTAATGCACATTTTCAATAAACCCACAACCGTGTTAATCACTTATAATTTTGTGAACGTTTTAAAGAAGGTAAACAAAACATCCTCTGGTTTTTGACCTTGGTGGAGATAATTTTGATGTTTTTGTTTCACCTAATTTGTTGTTTTTTGGTTAAAACTGAATAGGAAATAGGTTAGGAGGAATCCTTGTGAGATGTAGGTCGAAGGTTGAATGTGTGCATTACTGAATTTTTGATCCAAGCTGATCGTGAAGAGCTTCCCTTTGGCTAGGAGAAATGACCTGTATAAGAAACACAACAAGACCACCAAATAGTATTAATAATATAGGTTAGTGTACTTCCTAGCGAGTGTTAGATCCGAGAAGTGAGGTGCTTCCTAGAAGGTTGTCAATCCACTTTCAAATACAATTTAATTTAAATATCATGAAGTAAGGAAATCCTACTATATTTATATAATAAGAAAATATAATCTAACAGTCAAGGTTATGATTAAATCTTGAGGTTTTGTAGGTTATTCTGGGTTTTTACAGGTCTGATAGGGGTCTAAGGTTGATCAGGTGAGGTATGGGTTAGTTTTATTTATCGAGAGGTTCACTGGTCAAAGGGAATAAAATGACACAAAGACCAATATCGATCAGGTGACTGACATTAGTATAGAGGTGAAACCGACAACGGTCAGGTAACTGACGTCGATAGGGGCAATTGACAATAATTTAATAAAAATGATTTCAGGGATTTTCTGTGATTGCACAAAGAGTAAGAAGGGTGTGGTTAGGTTCGTGATATTATTGAGAAGACTCAGGGATATAGAGGTGGAAGTCATAGAAGGCAAAAATGTTATAGGTGCTTGGGTTGGTATATTGGTGAGGAGGTGGAGATAAAAGAATGTTGAGTTGTGGAGCTCAATTGCTTCAGTTTAGCATGCAATGGAAACTTGTTGGAAAATAAAGTAACTGTCATTGGTCAAAGAGGAACTGACATCGATCAGGATGGACCGACATCAGTTAGGTAAGGGAGGAACCAACAATGGTTAGGTATAACCGGTGTCAGTTACCTGTGCGAGGATGTTTTAATTAACTCTTGGGAATTAGATCTATTTTTAGCATTAAAATATATCTATTGATTGTAATTACATGACTAAGTTCCCTAAGTCTATAAATGACTATATAAGCATAAAAGCTAGGGTTTAGAAGTAAGAAAAAATAATTATTAACAAGAATTAGAAACAACTTGCAAAAGTTGGAGAGAGAGAGAATTCTTGGTGATGAGGCAAAAGCTTGAGAGAAAAAAAGTATTGTACATCTGAGAGGTGTGGAAGATTGTAAATATTCATTGTATATCTTGTCAAAGCTTTGGATAATATATTCGCTTGTTTCTTGGTGGACGTAGCCCACATTGGGTAAACCACGTTAAATCTGGTGTTGATTTATGTCTCTTGTTTTGTGTATTTATTCTGGTAGAATATCCACTTTTATTTGCATGTATGCTTAGATATGATATATTGTTTGTACAACCGGTGTGCTAACCCCAACAACTGGTATCAAAGCTTTGTTTGAGGGTTTTGTGTGTTGATAGATTTACTCACAGAGAGTTTTCTGATTGAGTGGGAGCTACAACAATGACAAAAGAAAAAAAATATAAGGTAGAGAAATTTGACAGCCGAAATTATCAATTATGGAAGATGCAGATTGAGGATTATCTGTATCAAAGAGATTTTTCTTTACCGTTAGATGAGAAATCTAGACCTAGGAAGATGACTGATGAAGAATGGAAGATTCTTGATAGAAAGGGTTTGAGATCTATAAGATTGAGCCTGACAGCATTCGTGGCTTCCAATATTATAGAAGCAACTTTTACGGTAGATTTAATGAAATATCTTGCTAATTTATATGAAAAACCTAGTGCTTCAAATAAATTTTATTTGATGAAGAAACTATTTAGTTCTAAGATGCATGAAGGTGGATTTGCATCTAGTCATTTGAATGATTTTCGATCTATTGTAAATTAGTTAAAATCGGTTGCAATACCATTTGATGATTAAGTAAAAATACTTTTACTCTTATGTTATTTCCCTGATAGTTGGGATAAATTGGTAATGACTGTTAGTAATACAAAATTTGCTAATAATGCTTTGAAGTTTGATGATGTGGTTAGTATAATCTTGAATGAAGAATTTTGTAGGAAGAGTACAGAGAAATCATCATCTAGAAATGATTTGAATATAGAAAGCAAGGGTAGACAAAAGGAGAGATCCAAGAGTAAGAGTAATGGGAAATCAAAGTCAAGGGATAACAGATCTAAATTAAGAAATAAGGGAATTACTTGTTGGAAATTTGGAAAGAAAGGACATGCAAAGAAAGATTGTTTGTCAAAGGATAAAAAAAACCAAAAACTAGACAAAGGTAAAGAAGTAAGTCTTTCTATATCAGGGGTAATACAAGATTCTCTTATTATTTTTTTAGATAATATAATTGAATCATGGGTTTTAGATTCAAAAGCTTCTTTCCATGTAACCCCTAATAAGGGTTATTTCAAAAATTATGTCCAGGGTAATTTTGGGCATGTTTATTTGGGTGATGATGAACCTTGCAGTATTACTGGTAAAGGGGAAGTTCATCTAAAATTGTAGAATGGAAATACATGGGTATTGAAATATGTGAGGCATGTGCCAAGCTTCATGAGGAATCATATTTTTGCAAGGCAACTAGGTGAAGTTGGTTGCAAGGTTACATTCACAACAGACTCTTAGAAAGTCACCAAGGGTGCTTTTGTTGTGGCAAGAGGTAAGAAGGTAGGAATGTTATATTTATCTACATGTGTTACTGATTACTTTTCTACATTATCTACTTTAAATTCAAATGCATGTATGTGGCATAACTGATTGGGCCATATGATTCAAAAAGGAATACAAATCTTAAAGGATAAGAGTAAGTTATCATATTTGAAAGATTTAGATCTTGATTTCTATGAGAATTGTATCTTTGGAAAGTAAAAGAGAGTGAGATTTCTCAAAGTTGGGGCAACTAAGGAGCAGAAATTGGAGCTTGTACACTTAGATGTGTGGGGACCAGCTCAGGTAGCTTCTCATGGATGATCCCAATATTATGTTACTTTCATTGATGATGCTACAAGAAAGGTATGGGTTTATTGTATTAAACCTAAATCTGATGTTTTTGAGACTTTTAAAAAATAGAAAACCCTTGTTGAGAATGAATCAAATTCTAAGTTAAAGTTCCTTAATCTGACAATGGTGGTGAATACTGTAGCAAGGATTTTAATGATTATTATTTAGTGAATGAATTTTTTAGAGAAATAATGGTTCTAAGAACACCATAGGAGAATGGTGTTGCAAAAATAATGAACATGAAAATCATGGAACATGCTAAAATTATGAGAATAAATTTTGGATTACCCTTAAAGTTTTCGGCAGAAGTAGTTGATACAGCAGTTTATTTGATTAACAGTGGGCCTTCAAGTTCACTAGATGGAGGAATACCAGAGGAAGTTTGGAATATAAAACATGTAGATATTTCTTTTCTTAAAGTTTTTGGTTCAGAATCTTTTGTGCATGTTGATAAGGAAAACAGAAAAAAGTTGGATGAAAAATCCAAGAGATGCACTTTCATTGGTTATAGATCTAGTGATTTTGGTTTCCCTTTTTGGGATTTAAAAAATTCTAAATTATTATGGGTCATGATGTTGAATGGAATGAAAAGAGAATGTACAGGGATCAAATTTTGGTACCCAAAGATGAACCAGTTGAGAATTTTGTGAATGAAAATGAACTCTTAGATTTAAAAGAGGAATCAACAAGGTTACACAGTAACCAGTGTCAGTTGACCCCTGACTGGCACTGATCAGACGAACTGGTATCGGTTACAAAAGATTCAAACCATCCTTGATTAGCAGAATCGACATCGGTTAGAGGTGACCGGCATCAGTCACTGGCATATTTGGATAGGAATGTCCAGGAGGTCCAGATTGAGCCTTCGGTACCCCAAACGCCTATGAGAAGGTCATAAAGAGTAAGTAAACCTTCAGAAAGATTTACACCTTCTCTATTTTAATTATTATTGACTGATAATGGTGAACCACAGAGCTTTGAAGAAATAATGTAGGATAAGACCCACGTCCATTGAGAGCATGTCATGCATGAGGAGATGGACTCCTTGGAACAGAACTAGACTTGGGATTTGGTTAAGTTTCTAGCAGGTAAGATAACATTGCAGAACAAGTGGGTTTACAGGATTAAGGAAGAAGAGGGTGGAAAAAAAAGATACAAGGCAAGGCTTGTAGTAAAGGGATTTACACAAAAAGTAGGTATTGACTTTGTTGAAATTTTTTATCATGTTGTTAAGAAGACTTCTATTCATACTGTATTCAGTTTAGTTGCAGTAGAATATTTACATTTAGAGAAACTAGATGTGAAGATGAATTTTCTTCATGGTGATTTGGACGAAGAAATTTATATGCAGCAGCCCTTGGGTATGAAGTCAAAGGTAAGGAGAAATTAGTGTGCGGGTTGAAAAAGAACCTTTATAGGCTCAAGGAAGCTCCAAAGAAATGGTATATGAGGTTTGATAGTTTTATGCAAGAGCATGGTTACTTAAGATGTGAATTTGACCATTGTTTTTATTTCAAGAAGCTTGAAAATGGGAGCTATATTATTTTGTTACTGTATGTGAATGATATGCTTATTACAGGATCTAGTATGCATGACATTGGTGAGCTTAAGAGAAAGCTAGCTCACATATTTTCTATAAAGGATTTAGGAGCTGCAAAAAGAATTCTTAGTATGTAAATTCATAGAGACAAGAAAAATAAGAAGTTATATTTGTCTCAGGAGGATTATATCTACAAGGTGTTAGAAAGGTTCAATATGTAAAATGTTAAACTTATTAGTACACCTATGGCTAGACACTTCAAATAGAGTAAATATCAATGTCCATCATCACATGAGGAGGTAAAATACATGACACGAGTACCATATACTTCAACAATTGGAAGTCTCATGTATGTTATGGTTTGTACTAGACCAGACATTACACAAGCAGTGGGAGTTGTGAGTAGATATATGGCTAATCTAGGCAAAGAGCATTGGAAAGCATTCTAATGGATACTCAAGTAAAGAGCATTGAAACTTGCACATGGTGATGATCCTGTTTCTTAGAAACAGAACCTTCATTTTCAAGATTTCTCAAAAAACAAAAGTCTCTAGAGTATTTTAAAATTCATTCTGAACTTAATTTTATGTGCCTAAAGTTTCTAGTTATAAGATTTAGCTCATCTATTCACTCCATAGTATAATTACTCATTTTAAAGCATTTTCTATACCAATAGTAACAACAACAACTATAAGTTCATTTTCATTTTGTTCAAAAAAATTTCTTTCAAGTCCAAAAGTAGGAAGGGAACTAAATCTACTTCTAATTTTGTTGTTTTTCCTTACTACCAGATGCATTATTTCAACAAAATAATTTACTTAACATTTATAACATCTTTCCATTTCCATTACAACCATATGTTAAAATGGCCACTAATAACTTTGTTTCACATTCAAGGTTTTCAAGCATACATTATTAGTATTCTACGATTTATATATTCTTCTTTCTCATTTACAATAATACACTTCCCAATGAAAGTAAACTTTCTTTCTCGCAATACAACTTTTAACTAAACTTTTACACATGATTTCCATCTTCATTCTTTTCTTTCCATACTACTATTTAAAGAGAAATAAAATTTTACAACTCTTCAATGAACTTCCTTCAAATAATATTACAACTTACAATACCACATTTCCTTTAAACAAAATACAATATTACAAGTCTTCCACCTTGAATGGGAATAACAAGAAGGTTTTATCACAAGGAAGATTTCTTTTAGACACCACAAAATGCTCCAAGTTTCAAAACATTAACATGATCTCCACCATCCACCATGTGTTCACTTGGTCACAACAAAAAAGGGGGGAGAGACAACACTCTCCACCCAACTAATAATCCAATGGGGAGGAGAAGCCATCCTCCACATTGACCCCCGAGCCCCAACCACATTGCAATGAAAAATGGATCCAAATCATGAAAAAAAACAAGCTTCCACATCACAATACAATATTTTACAACCATACCGAAACACAAAAAATACAGCTACAATCACAAGAAGGAAAGCAAAAAAATACACAAGGCTTCCAAATGTAAAAGCCAAAGAAGCAAGATCTATGGGGAGGTCGCTTATACATCCCAATAGAAAATGGGTGCCCACCTTATAACCCTCTAATACACATCTCAAAACCCCTACACACTCTTATGTATCCCTCAAAAACCTTTTATGCCTCCCACATTCTCTTATGCCTCCCTACAATCTCTTATGGCTCCCTTAACAAAATAACCAAGTAAGAAATGCATGCATTTTCTTGTCCAAGGTGGGGCACCCAACCTAATTCCCTAAAAAACATGAAATGAACTCTTATGCCTCCCTACATGTAATATCCCCATAGTCCCCTCCTACACCACACTTAGGCAATCTACCCAAGCACCCAAAAAGCATACCAAAACACTAAAAAACATGCACATATACATAATATAAAAGAAAATATTTTACAAGAGTGTATCTCTTACCTTTCCATGGTATATCTTGAATCAAGAGTCACACACCAATCTTCTTCAAGCCCAAAAAATCACCAACAAGCTCCAAAAAATTCACAAGCACTCCCAAAATCCTCTAACTCCAAAAAATGCAAGAGCAAAAAAGAAATGAAGTAACCCCCAAATAAGCAAAAGAAATCGAATAAATAAAAAAGGGAGAGCATGAGGAGTGATGTGGCTCCAAGTAGGATGCCACCTCATTTTCCTCATCCGCTTTGCATCACCCTAGTCAGACCCCATACTCCAGATACACAATTAATAAGTGGTTGAGTGAAATAACATTTTACTTACACACATAATCTAAGCCCAGACCCTTTAAGGACTACAACTATAAATACATGTAAGAAAGTGCAATAAATTTTTACCTAATTTGTCTTCCCAAAACATATAATGGGGTCTAATTTTTGATCCGCCCAACCCATAGGTAGGGTTGGTATAGTAATTTATGATGTGTAGGACAAGTAACTTGTCCCACAAGCCTCCAAATTTTGCCCTTAAGGAAAAATCTGAATTTCAAAGAAGAGGTGGAGTGTACAACACTCAAGATCTTAAGCAGTCAACTTACAGCACATAAAACAAAAGAAGCTATCAAATCCAATAAATGAAATTATTTTGACCCATTCTTAACTAAGCTTATTAATATAATTAATTTACTAATCTAGACAAAAATCAAGTGATTAACAAAATGAGAACCACATCACTATAATTTCACATATTAAAATTAAATAAAGGAAATTAAATGAAATAAAACACATAACTCCTTGGTCAAAATAGGAGGTGATTCCCCCACATGGGAACCTCCATAAAAAAAATTCAAACACATACACACATTAAGATATATTTTGCCATGGTGACCCTTGTTGAATTCATCTTGCGTTCCTAACATGGTTGGTCTCCAATCCCCCTCGTCTGTTTGTTGTGATATGTTTTCCTGTAAAAACACACAATACCATTCTATCCTCATGGCCATGTTAACGATGTAAAATTAATTAAACTACTTACATCTAGCTATCAAGTTTCAACTATCAAATATCATAACTACTATTGCTAACACCAAGTAATTTAACAATTATTCCAATTTTTAACATTTTGATTCTAGTTATGCATCAATTTGCAACTAAGATCATAAACCCAATTGAATCATCATATTTAAGCAATAATTTCACTCATTCCCAATTTCTCCAATCCTCCAATATCAAAGAGATCACAAAAATATCTTGGAACATCATAATAAAAATCAATACAAAAATGATTCGAAATATCGACATATATTTATTCTGACAACACCTCATTTTATTCCATACTGAATGTCTATCAAAAGTTAATTAGTTCGGTTACAATAATGTCTATCCTTCAATTCCCATATCACAATGTGTTAATGTCATTCGTCTATTAATATCTACCGGTAATAATGAAAAATAGTGTTCTTTGTGTCCAGTCACAGAGATAAACCAAATACAACAAAAGAATATTGAAGAGTAATGATGTCACAATCAAATTACAAAAATGCAACCCTTCTAGCCTAATTATTTTTATCCTTAAATTCCCATCAAGGTCCACCGTACGACATATACTTAAAATAATGATAACCAAAACACAATGGAGTCAAAATGCCCTGCACATCTTATTAGTATGCTAATTAGAATAAAGCATACAAGGTTTACGATTATAACAATTCATAAAAGATAATCAAGGTTCATTTAGTGTTGAAGAGAAGTGGGCATTACATCCCCCTCCTCCTAGATTTGACTTCCTCCCAGAAGTCATGGAGAAAGGGTTAGGGAACAATGCAAAAGAAAAAGGATCACACACTTTAAGGAATTTCTTTTCTTCAAACAAGTGTGGGTCTACAAAACCCAAGTTTGGTCCAATGCAATTCAACAAGAAGAAGGGAGATTGAAAGGGATGGATTCTAAACTTTCTTTAAGTAAGGTTGAAATCATTTAATTCTATAGGAGTAACTCTACATGATCAACCAAGCTACAACACATAGCACCAAAACATGAAATGGTTCAAAGGAGTCTCAAGAATAACCACCAAGAAAAGGAATAACCGGGAGGATTTTGTGAACTTGAAATGACCATATAGTCTCCCATGGATCCCACATACTGCAACAACACAAGTTAAGGCTTCCACTAAGGTTAAGTTACGCTTTCAAGGTTCGTTATTTAGACAAGACTAACAAATATCAACCACAACCATCAATTTATACAAGAATATATGTCTACTCAAAGCTCTCACAATTTTGAGATCACACAAGATGAGGTTTAACAACAAGGAAGGGCACTTAAGTTAGCTAAAACATTTACAATCAAGAAAACTATTCATGACAATCACTTATATAACTCGTAGAGGTTACAATCCAACTTCCATGATAATAATTGAGAAAATCATGACCACAAGGTTTTCATATACTCTAGATTTTACACTTAAAAAATTTGAACACACAACACTAACCAAATTTAGAAATGTCATACATTTAGGAAAATTTCCACTAGCAACTAATCATATCAATACAAGAGGCATCACTCACTCTACATAACACAATGGGATTTATTTATCTTAAACATCCTGCTCAAGTTCGAAATAACCATAAGAGAGCACATGCATAAATCATAACACCAAAGAGCACTCAAGGGAGCTAGAGAGAAGAACAAGTAACAAGAGGGGTCCAACTACAATCCAGAAGTGCATCATACCAAAAGTGAGTGAAACCACTTATAGAAACAACTTTCACTTTCCCTTCTCCTGACGGAAAAAAAGGGCAACAACAACAAGGTGTCTTAAGAAAATAAGAAGAAAAGAGGATTTCCCAAAATTTATGTCATATCCTTAACATATGTTGGCATAAAATTACAAACAACCTAGGTCACCAAGGACTAAGGCAACACACGAGGAGGTTAATTTTCTAAAAACAAGAGATAAGACCCAATCCTAAAGGCCACAACTCACACTCCTTGAGTTACAAGGCAACAAGGGTATGACGAACCAAAATACTACAAGGGAAAGGCACATACGTCTATGAACAAGGGAGTACTACGCAATTAGAACACATCACTATCAACAAGGTGTTTCACAATTCGGGGTAGGAAACATAACTAAAGGTTCAACTATACATTGCACTTAATACACATAAATATTACTCATTTTATAAACCATCTACTAAGTCAAAGTTGTAATTTCGCTTGCTAACCATTTTTTTTTCTTACAAGTTTTCCTAATTAAAATATTTCCTTTCTATTATGACATCACAAGTTTGTGTTATAAGAAGCACCACTAAGGTTGGCATGATATCTCGCCATTCAGTATAGGCGGCGGAAATATTTATTTTACTCTAGAGGGAAGGTAGATGGAGCAAATTTTCCTTTCTATTCTTCTACATAGTTTCATTTCTTTTATTAATCTACCAAGATTATAACAAGAAACCATTTTCCTTTTTCCTAATGTTCCAGATTATTTGTTAAGTTTCTAAAAGTCCAAGTTCCTCAATTAGAGTTTTATCATGCTCAATTTAATCATTTTACCAAATAGATTTTAATGCAGAAGGAAAAGTCAACCATATCACATGATTACTTTTATGGGAATAAGAGATGAATTCAAACATATCACATTTTAATTCTAAAGGAACAAGAGACATTACACATAACAACCACATCGTTAATTTCGTAAAACTAGGAATCTATCATTCAACATGTACCACATCAATATTTCAAGGGTTTACCAAATAATTACAAACATCATTAAACATTCCTATTGGGTCTCTATAAGTCTCAAAAGAAGGTACAAGGAAAACCCATTAAAGAGGCATAATTACTTTTATGAACTTACGCGGTTTAACATTGTTTGTTGTTTAGCATCAAAAAATTTACTCGCACAATAAGACAAGGAAAATTTTCAAATCAACACCCATATTTCCAAGATACCACCAACCAAGCAACAAGATGACAATGAAAATTTTACTTCAAGGACACTACATTCCCATTAGAAAGCATCAAGTACAAGACTGATTAATCAACTAATCTATCCAAACATGGACTCTACAACCAAGAGTTATAGTTTTAAAAGAAGAAGCACAATATAAGCACCACCGAGATTAAAATATTAAGATCTACCAAAACTAACATCTCTAAGAGCAAGGTTCAAAAGACCCAACAACATCCATAAGTGTCTCCACGTAATCCAAAGATTAATAGGTCATAAATTTTTATTCATAACAATCTAAAAGGTTAAGACAAGGGTAGCCTTATTTATAGGTCAACGAGAGAAAAATAAGCACACTTAGTTAAACACATTGCCTGAATGGGCTTAATTCTAGCCATAATTACCAAGATACATACAATCCACAAGTCAAAACTTTCTATAAAGAAACACGGAAACCATGATAAAACTTAGCATGCCATCATGGAACATCACTACCAAACAAACACTTATCCACTTAAAATATACAGTCAACCAAGATTCAATCCGATCCTAACACAATCCATAAGCCCATAACCAAACACATCTACTCTGACGAGGATAAAAGCTCTTACCAGGTTGTAGGAGCATCACCACCACCTCTATCAAACTGCCAACTAGACTGCACTACACAACAAAATCTCCAAGATCCTAGACACACTCAAGGTTCCTTCTTTCCAAAACCAAGGCATAACTTAAATCACCTAAGAAGACATTCCAGGCACCTAGGGTGTACCCCCATACGACGAAATGTCACAATACAAACAGCGTAGAACCAGCTCAACAACATGCAAGAAAGAATCACATAACATTTTAGCTAAGTAGCCAACAGATAAATGAGCTCCGAGTCACCAGTCAAAGTAAAATCCAAGAAATATTGGAAATCAAGGAAAGTGGCTAAGTAGCCGCATTGCAATATATGAAAATTCTCGTAAAAATATAAATAACTAAAAGAGCCTCAGAGCTTATCAATTTAATCATTAAAAAATGATGGTTCTTGATAAAATAACACCAATTTACGAATATATAAAATACATAAAGTCAACATCACAATCACTTTGCAACCCTTCACGGCCACTAATAGGGTACTATACCTCGAGCTCCATTCTAATAACAGAACATACGCACAAGGCTAGATCAAATACGACACCAAGACCTAATATCCTGTTACTCATACGGGGATTAAGTTGCCATAACGGAAACTAAAACTAACTCGTCTAACCACTGAAGGAAGAGGGGAGATTTAGACGACTAAACAACTTCTAATTTACTCTGTCTAACCCGTAAACACAACCACTAATGTCCAATCACAAGAATCACACCGTACAATTTATCATTCCAACGAGGAAGATTGACATCGGAGGGTTTATCACATCATACGACTAAAGCAAGGGTTATATGACTCATCAAACAACATTTTTCAAGTGAAAACAAGTTCTTGCTACACCAGAAGTTCACAAGAATACCAATTCTAATTTAATGTTTACAGGTTAATCCGGGTTTGACAAAAACGCCACTAGGTGAGTACAACAATTCAAACAACTTTATTATTTTATTATTATTTTAATTATAAAGGTTCAAATTTTATTAACTGGTTTATGGGTTTCAAAGTCGGCCCACAGTCCAAGCGGTTGAACCCACGGCTCTGATACCAAGTGTAACGACCCACAATTTTACCCACTTTCAAGAACTCACGCTGAGAAACCCGATAACACTTAACTGTGAAAAATTATGGACAATTTTTTTTTGAAAAGGGTTGCAAGTTAGTCAATCCAAGTACTTGAATCTAAACTGGTTTCACTCAAAAATCTTTGAACAATTATGAAGGCATCGGAAAACAATTCTATTTAATTAAAAATTTCAATTTTAATTTACCCGTTAGGTTCTGGAACAAATATTTATAACATTAAACTTTAGGCGAGGACTCCATAATTTAATTTAATCCAATCTTCATTAGATGTTTCAAATCTAACTCCATTAATCTATACGATTCACACCCTAAATATTTAGGCACATAAACAATTTTAATTTAATCTTATAGTTAGGAAATATTTCTATTACATTGTCCTAAAAAAGACATACACTAAAGAAATGAATAAAAGTTATCTACACATACGGTTTAGATTTTTATTTAAAACATCAATAATTCATTTAACAAACAATTGTACCAACCCTTGGTCAATTCAATTTCTAGCTAACCCTAAAATCCTTATGAATTTCTATTAAATCATTTTCTTTACTTTAGTATCCTCATTTGGTCATTTGTACTGGAGAGCATGGAAGCCATGGGAGCAAGGAAGGAAGAAACTCCATCTTAGTTTATTTATTTTCATGTGGTTTATTTCCTCAAGGATTAATACCCATTTTATTTAATTTATGATTCTCTATTTGGGGCAAACCCTTCCACTATTAATTCATTTTTAACACCCATAATTTTCTTGCTGAAGAACTTCCTCTTACTTTTACATGCCCTTAGTTAAAATTTACACAGGCAATCTGTGGTCATAAGTGACAGAATAGCCACCCAAAGCATAGTCCTTATG
Source organism: Taxus chinensis (assembly GCA_019776745.2). Taxonomy (NCBI): domain Eukaryota; kingdom Viridiplantae; phylum Streptophyta; class Pinopsida; order Cupressales; family Taxaceae; genus Taxus; species Taxus chinensis. The sequence goes on from CM034146.1 coordinate 321,689,097, forward strand.
AAAAATGGTACCGCCATAACATTGATAATATTGAAAAGGTACTCGCATTTCCACTGTTTTGGCGGTTTCTGAGACCACCTACTTTTAAGCGATAGGATGAGGAGAAAACCCTAGCCATGGAGGTCCTGTTTCATTAGAACTCTATTGGAAACCTCTCATTTGATCAAGTGCTTTTCAAAGGGAAAAAAAATAAAGCATTTTAATGCAAGGGATTCATTTTGGGAACTTAATTTTATCATGCCTACAATTTAGTCTTTTAAAAGTATTTTGCTCAGGTTATTCATTCTAAAGGAATTACTCATTGGGTCTAGGACCCATTCTCACAGCCAAAGTAAGTGGAACAACTATAAGTTCATTAGTTATTTCCTTAAAAAAACAATTGTTAAATATATCCTTCCTAGGAAGTTTGTAACTAAAGGGTTTCTGCTCTATTTAATTTACGATAATATTTTTCTTACAATTAGATGCATTCGTGATTCAACTCTAATATAATATAATACGTTTAACTTGTAAATGAATCTTTCAGCACTCCATTTTGACCATAGCTAAAAGGCCGCTATTTAATGTTATCATAAATCTACCCCCAAGACTAAATATAGATAACATACAAAATATTAAACTCAATTGGAGGTGTAGTCAGTAAATACTATAATTCTGGGTCCTCTTGAGGGTGCATTGCCAATGTGGAATAACCCTCACCGCCAAGTTGTCATAAATTTGGGAACCGAATCTTATACTTATGAAAATAAAACATAGTTTGGAATTATAAATCCTTTTCAGTTACAGGATTAAGGACTCGCCAAATAATAAAAATTTATTTAAAATTACATTAAACCGATTCACATTTTGGGGGATCTTTTATTAGCAGTAAAAATAAATACTGACACAGTGATAAACACTGTTGCGCAGGGACGATTAACATGACACCAAATAATTTTAGGGATAAGTAAGTGAATTTATTAAAAATATTTATATATGTGTGTGATTGAAACTTTAGTAAATTCAGGAGGTCTTACATTTAATTAAATTTATTGTTTGAGCGGTGGTAGTAACATCCATTTTCGTATTGAGTCTACAGGTTTCTTTCAATGTTGTTGGGAATTTGAAAATAGTGGGGAGGATCATACAAGATCTTCCTATCATCACTCTAAATGTTACAAAGGTACATTTAATAGGTGAAATATAGTAGAGGTAGGAATTTGATTAAATGGATTCTACCTATTAACCAAAGCCACCTTCATTTTATTTAATTAGCAACATTGAAGTTGGCAACAGGTGTTACACCGACACAAGGATTTAGTTCATTTTTTTACATACGTTTACAATTGTTTTCAAAAAAATTTGTATTTTTTATGATTTCTCCCTAATCCTTCTTATTAATTTAGTTGTATGAGGTTGAAGGAAAATCCACAACCATTCTTACATATGAAACTTTATTTCAATTTCCAGTAAACTAATGATTTCCAATATTAAATATATCAAATATTAGCATAGAACCTATGGGGAGGTCACTTATGCCTCCCAATGGGAAATGAGTTAACTTAATAATTTGCAATAATGCATATCAAAACACAATTTGACTCATTATGAGGTCCGTCAATACTACCATCTTATGCCATCCCAATAGCTCTTTATACCTTCCTAATAATATGAATTAATATCCTCAATAAACCAATAACCAGGTATTAAGAAATAACCAATTATCTAGATCTTTGCACCCAAGACTATTCCCTGGTTATAACAAGTTTGAGGAGTCATTAAGCTATTGCAATTATACAATGAAATCGTCAACCTAAATTCTACTTATCAAGTCAGTACTTAATGCAATGAGTTCTACCTTCAAGTTCATAAGCCAAGCATTCAACAAAAACTAAATAATGCAACACTCACATACCCATTACAAAATAATCCAAGGCTAGGAGACTAAAGTTTATCTTCCTCATTAGCCTTTCCATGCCCCAACCACATTGCATCCAAGAGCCACACACCATGGCTTCTTCAACTTATGAGCAAAAAATCAAACTTCCAGATCAGCAATACAAAGATTTTTACAAATCCATACCACCCAAACCTCTGACGATTCCCAAACTGAAATATTCCCGATCTAATGAATAACACAGTTAACAAGGATAAATAAGGCTTCAATAAATAGAAAAGGGAGCAAGATCTATGGGCTGAGGTCACTTATGTCTCCAATGGGTAGGAAATGCTACATAACTCATCCTTTAAAACATTGCACCAGCATCTAGTCAAACATATACTGATGGCCTCGAATTCACAGAACCTCTTATGCCTCTGCACATTCTCTTATGCCTCCACTACAACTCTATATGTGATTCAACAAAATAACTATGGCAACCATTTTTTCTACCAAGTGTGACATGGGCACCTTGTTTGAATCGGGAAACTCCCTCCACACATGAAGGCTAAACTTCCTATTGCCTCATTGTTCAGATGTACAACTACAACAATGAAATGCAAAGGGTTTACTGTCATCACCAATCCAACTTTCCAACTATGATACTTCTTACACGGGAAGAGTTCCATTTTGATTCTTTTCTTTCCATAATACAATGGATTTAAAGAGAAAGGAAATTCTACAACTCTTCAATGAGAATACCATTCAAATAATATTACAACTTACAATACAACATTTCCTTTAAATCAAAACATAATATTGTAAGTCATCCACCTTGTGGGAATACCAATGAGGTTTTCTCACAAGGAAAAGATTTCTTGAGGACACCAACAATGCTCCATGTTTCACATCACCAACAATTACAGCTCCACCATGCTTCACTTGATCACAACAAAAAAGGGTGGGGAGAGGCAACACTCTCCACCCAACCAAGAATCCAATGAGTAGGAGAAGCCATCCTCCTCATTGGCCCCCGAGTCCTAACCACATTGCAATGAAAAAATGGATTCAACTCATGGCAACAAATAATATTCCACATCACTAATACAAGATTTTACAACCATAGCAAAACACAAACAATGCAACTATAATCATTCAAGAAGGAAAGCAACAAAATACGCAAGGCTTCCAAATGCAAAAGCCAAAGGAGCAAGATCTATGGGGAGGTCACTTATGTCCTCCCAATGGGAAATGGGTGCCCACCTTAAAACCCTCCAATAAACATCTCAAATCCCCTACACACTCTTATGCCTCCCTCAAGATCCTCTTACACATTCTCTTATGCCTCCCTACAATCTCTTATGTCTCCCTCATACAAAATAACCAATAAGAAATGCAAGCATCTTTCTTGTCCAAGGTGGGGCACCCTACCCAAACTCCCTCCAAAACATGAAATGAACTCTTATTCCTCCCTGAACATATAGGGGGGAAAATTTTATCCCCAGTCCCCTCCTACACCACACTAAAGATAGGAAATCTACCCAAGCACCCAACAAACATACCAAAACAACTCAAAACATGCACATATACACAATATAAAAGAAAATAATTTACAATAGTGTAGCTCCTACCTTTCTATGGTAGAGCTTGATCTAAGAGTCACACACCAATCTTCTTCAATCCCAAACAATCGCCAACAAGCTCCAAAAAATCCACAAGCACTCCCAAAATCCTCTAACTCCAAAAATGCAAGAGCACAAAGAAATGAAGTAACCCCTAAACAACCAAAAGAACTTGAATAAAAAGAAAAGGGAGAGAGGAGGGATGAGGTGGCTCCATGTAGGATGCCACATCATTTCATCCTCAACTCCACATCACCCAAGTCAAACCTCAACTCCAATGCACAATAAATAAGTGGTTGAGTGAAATGACAAACCTACTTACACACACAATCTAAGCCCACACCCCCTAAGGAAAAACTTTAATTCCATGTAAGAAAATGCAATAAATTTTACCTTTTTGTCTTCCCAAAACACATAATGGGGTCTATTTTTACCCCCAACCCATAGGTAGGGGTGGTATATTAATTTAAGAGGTGTGGGACAAGTTTGACTTGTCCCACAAGCCTCCAAAATTGGTCCCTTAAGGCCAAATTCGAATTTCTATGAAGGGGTAGATTGTACAACACTCAAGATCCCCACACACTCAACTTACAACACATAATCCAAGAGCCATCAAATCTAATAAATGAATATCCTTTTGTCACATCATAAATTAGTTTAGTAAAATAATTAAATTACTTAATTAAGACATAAATTAAACAATGTAAAATTACCCCAAATTTAAATAAGAATACATCACTCCAAAAATTAAATAATAAAACAAAAATCACATACTAAAATTAAATCAAGGAAACTAAACGGAAGAATAACACATAACCCCTTGGTCACAATTGGAGGTGATCCCCCCATGGGAACCCCCCTAACAGTAATTTAAACAAACACACACAACAAAATACATGTTGCCATGGTGACCCTTGTTGAATTCATCTAGTATTCCAATGTGGTTGGTCTCCAATCCCCTCGTTGTTTGTTGTGATATGTTTTCCTGCAAAACACACAACACCCCTCTGGCCTCATGGCCATATTAAATGTCAAAGTAATAAAAATCTTACATCTAACTATCAATTTCAACATCAAATATCATAACTACTATTGCTAAGACCAAGTAATTTAACAATTATTCCAATTTTCAACATTTTGATTCTACTCATACATCAGTTTGCAACTAAGATCAAAACCAATTGAATCATCAGATTTAAGAAATACTTTCACTCATTCCCAATTTCACCAATCCTCCAATATCTAAAAAATCAAAAAAATAACTTTGAACATCATAATAAAAATCAATACGAAAATGATTCAAAATATCGACATATATTTATCTGACAACACATCATTTTCTTCCATACTGAATGTCTATCAAAAGTTAATCAGTTCGGTTACAATAATGTCTATCCTTCAATTCCCATATCACAATGTGTTAATGTCATTTTTCTATTAATATATGCCAATAATAATGCATAATAGTGTCTATGTGTCCAGTCACATAGATAAACCAAATACAACAAAACAATATTAAAGAGTAATTCTTATCACAATCAAATTACGACAATGCAACCATTCTAGCTAATTGTTTTATCCTTAAATGTCCATATAGGTCCACAGTACGACATATAGTTAAAATAACAATAACCAAAACAAAATGGAGTCATGATGCCCCACACATCTTATTAGTATCTAATTAGAATAAAGCACCAAGGTTTATGATTATAACAATTCAGAAAAGATAATCATGGGTTCATTTAGTGCCTTGAAGAGAAGTGGGATTTGCAAAAATAATGTTGTTTCCCAAAGACTATTTTATTGATAAATAATGTTTTTCGGCTACATTAAGAACACAATTAATGCTTCAAGGAACATATATGTGCATTGTTATCCATTGTCAATCTTGTGAACAATACCCAACGATGCTCCTTTCATAGTGGTTACAAACATGAAAATTACCATGGGATATTTCAACCCGTTGAAAACCCTACGAACCTAAAATCCTTTGCTCAAACATTGTCGAAGACCATGTAAACTATGATTTACTCAAGAATTACATGTTTGTGTCAACATATAGATTACTAAGTTGTATAGTAGCATGATATGCTATGAATAAAATTAAAGCCATAAAGACATCAATGGATTGTGAAACAATTAAGGTAGTTTTACTGACCATTAAATTCTTTAAAAAATTATGGTGTGCAAACGATTAGAATTTGTTTTAAATGGATCTTGAGATTACTCTTGTTGAAAATTTTAAACCATCAATATAACCAAGTATTTTAGCACCTTGATCCTGGAAGGAGTTTCCTATATAATGAAACTTAAACCACTGGAGATCAAGAGTGACTCATAAAATGCTAAATCAGTTATAAGTGAAATATTTTGCATGTTCACCAAATTGTTTTCTCTATGTTAGAATTTCAGTATTTCATTATGATGCAACCAAGTATGGAATTATAAATATGCAATTAGATGAAATGGATAAATGAAACCGGTGTAACTATTCATAGCTAACAGTACATGTTACCTACTGTGGCAGGTAAAGATAGTTGTATTCAATTGATAAGTAATGATTCACAACAATCTCGACATTTTTTGACAAAAATAAATAAGATCGAGTCAATATATAATTGTGGCCTATTATGATAGTGATTTCCTTTAAATATTGACTGTGCTAAAATCTCATATATGAGATGCTATATTTATCGATACAAACTTATAAATTAGTATCACATTTAAACACTAGTTAGTGTGGGACCTCAAGTTGTATACACATATTTTTGAATAATGTTATTCCTTATGAAATTCATGATGGGTATGTAATCAATTCTTAGGTTAGTTGTAGGATATATGTATATATATGTGGGATACATAGATATATATATATATATCATAAAGTTCATAACCTTAGACTAGTCTTGAAGTGATACACTTTTATTAAAAGTTATTATGTAATATGTGCATTCATGAACTTCCCAACAAATGAGAAATTTACCTATATTGGAATTCCTCACTATGTAACATTGAACATTCTCTCTTTATGCTTCTAATAGATGTATTTATGATATCCATGTTAGTCCACCATCAAGAGACTAAAATAATAATAATTTTTACTCCGTATAGCATTTATTATTTATATAATAAGTTCATATTTTCTTTCCAAAAATTATTTATCATAATGAGGGATTATTTCATAGGACAATGAAAATGGTTTGTGCATTTCATATTGGTAAAGGGCACATGCAAACTTTATTAAGACTTCCGTACACACTATACACTAATTTGTTATTTTTGAATAATAATTGCATAAGCGTATCTGCCAAATAATCTAAATATGTTATAAACTATGGAAACATGATATTAAATGTCATGTATTCATAAATAATAATAAATATATATTTCAGATAGTTGCAACCTAAAATCATATAGATTTGTTTTCATTATAGGACTTGAAATTGTATGGAGCTACCATACACTATTATGAAAATAATGGTGTCTTTCCAAAACTTAGATGGAACATAATTATTTTTAGATATTAGTTATGTGTGAATGGAACAAGTGAAATAACAACTAGACTCATAGTTTACATACATTCATCTTAACAATACAATTGGACTTATTGGGGATCCAACATGGGAATTCAAAGGATATGGCCATCCTAATTGAAATCACAAAACAACTATTATCCCTATAAGACCATCCCTCTAAGACCACGTAAACACATAATCCCCAAGAGACTAAATTTATGTGTGAACATATAACTGTGGTTATCTACAAATATTTACGCTTAAGAATTAGAATAAAACCTTCGATGTTAATAAGAAAAATAAATTTTAATTCTATTTAAAGTAAATTATTTTAAACTTTATGGAAAAATAAAAATTTATTTTAACAAACAACCTGCCATGTGTTCTTAGTTATAGTTATCTTCTCCCAGTCTAAACTCATATTGGTGTCACCTTACGTCACTCAGACACGATAGTTTTTATATGTGAACTTAAACAACCATTGAAGACTAGTCACCCCAAGATCCTAATATGACATCTAGAAGAAATATTTATATCTCTATATTAGTATTTAATATTGGTTTTAGTACTGTCATTCCTATGTAAAACATGTGTAATGAGGGATTGCCTCTACGGGAAAATGGAAAAGGTGCATATTGGATCTCCTAGTGAACAGTTACTTTCCATGTGAGTATCAAGTTATAAATATCATGTACATAGTCATTATCTGTCCTTCTGAGTTATAATTCAATTGACAAAGTTAGAGTCATTCATGACATTGTTTTATATTTAAGATACCATAGTTCCATTCAAATATGGAACCTAACACATTAGTATCCATATGTATCGATCAATATAGATAATTGAAATTGTGTGCACAGTTAGTTATGTTAGATGCGAGACCTTAAAATCCTATGATTTTTTTTAAATATTGTTCTCTACTTTAGAGGGGGAGATTAAATGTAGACACTCGAATGTTGGCTAATTTAGCCTATGCAAGAACATGAAAAACTTCACAAAGCCATCTTGTTAACACAAATGGTCATAATTATTCCAAAGTCCTATCAAGTATATATCTCTAGTTATTGCTTACCCTGATCAAAATTATACCACAATTTGCATTGTTCAAATTCCTTGTGTAATATTTTATCAAATCAAGTAGTAAGTCATCCTGTGTAGATCATCAACTTTTAGAACTTAGTAACTTTGGATCAAATTCATGAGATGCTATCCCAAACTGTGGAAAACAGTTTAGTCAATGGTGCAACATTATATGGCCATCCTAGATGACTAAATAGCAAAGATCCTTCTAGCTCTTCAGAAAAATCCAACTCTTATTACAAAAGGGGAATATCTTTATCATGTCATTTCATCTCCCGACAGGTCCAGAAAATCCTTTTCTAAAACGTTATTGTACCAACTAAAAATACACATTTTATGTAACGACCACACTATTACACACACAAATACAATAGTAAAAATACCAGAATAATTTTTTTTGACTCACAATGTAGTTCACATGACACTACAGGGGATCACGTATGACAACCCACAACTCCATGATATGTTCGCACAAAACATTTAGAGAAGATAGTAGAAGAGGTTTGAATCACTCAAATAGTGATGCAAAGAGTCCATGCCACTTATAATGTTTAGATTTGACACAGGCACAACATACAACGATTCCAAAATACCGGTATAATCTTATAGGTAGGGTCTTCCCATGACACGATACTTTGTAGAATTCCCACGACTTATTACAGTGATGATGTAATCTTTAACTTAAGGTTTAGAAAGGCTCATAATATGTGAATCTTACATTCCTTCTAATGTTACTATATTTCCTTTTATACCGTTGAAAATTTATCTTACGATATAAATCATGTGACATACATCAAGGCCATCATCTATATTATGTCAATTACTTGTTTACATTTGTTTGATCAGTTCAACTACAGATATTTATTTATGCACAAGGCTATCATCCACGACACCGCACTTTCCTAGTCTAAAAGTTCATTACCTCTAATATTTTCATTATTGTCCTTATTTTGTTGAAAATCACTTATCATATGGTCCTTTAATCTTCTTAAAACTCTACTATGTTATTCTTTCCTTTACTTAACATTTCACTTGTAATTACTCCTATCTAATTTTTCTTATTTCCCCTCATCAAAATAGAAAGAATGATGTATCTTGATTGTTGATAAAAACATATGTACCCCCATACATGAGCCTTTTGGTGTTTATTCTAAGGATATCATTCTTGTAAGTTACATGTTTTTTTGGATTCAGTCCATTTGTCTCAGTTAGCCACAAGGAAATTTCACATGAAGTAAAGTGAATTTTATTGAGTTCAATAGTAGATAGATTTCACATTATTTTCAAATTAGCATTTAATTTGTAAGGTTACCCTATTTTGTTTTACGTTACTACAACTAACCATATATCCCATCTACTTCACTTAATTGCTAAGTTAGCAAGGTACTAACAAGTTTTGATTTTACACTCCACCAAATTTGGATTCCTAGAACAATTAAGTATTAGATGCGTGTTACTAGGAGAGATATTCAATTATAAAATTTTACACACCTTACTAGGGTCACAACTAGAGTTTATTGAACATGCCTTATCTCCAAAATCATATTATAACTCTAGGTACATTCTATACTTCTACCAAGCTGACACTATTGTTTGAGAGGGGCTAAATGGGATTCACACTTAGTATTATCATGTGTAGGTATATAAAACATGGGACCCACTCAATTAAATTACATTCATCTTAAGAATTATTTCACTTAATTTGATTTAATTAGTGCGTTTTAAAATATGTTGAGTAAGCCATTTGTTAGATAAGGACATTTGCAAGCCTATGAGCCTACTATCTCTCATCCTAGGGAATTACCTCAAGAAACATGATTACCTAGTTTCACAACTTGACATTCAATGCGCTTTAGGGGAATTGGAAGAACAAGATGGAATACTCCTTCGTATAGAGGATTTACGATTCACCTTTAGGGATCACATGTCAGGAATTTTAGTCCCTCACCACAACATGGTTTAAGAACACATAATAAGAATGATTTGAATTTCACCTTTCTCTGAAGCACATCATCCTACGGCTACATTTTCACCAACTAATTGTAACTTAAAAAGTTTCAAAGTTTCACAATTAACCCTTAGTATTGCACCATTAAGCCCAATGATAAATGAGATTGAGTATCGAGTTCAATTTTAATCCCAAAGCTTAAGGGTGAATTTCAAGGTTAGTTGGTGGTCTTCGCCACTCAACATGTATGCCGGTCCAAAAGGATTTTACACTATGTTTAATGTTGGTTCCCAAGAGTACTACCTTAAGATAAACATATTCTCCTTACTACACGTATGATTACTAATCCTAGGAGGGAACCACCTGCTCTAGATAAAGCTGACCACGTCGTTCCTAACTGTCGGTTCATGATGATGTCGCTAAACATACTGACTATGGCGATGACTCAAACTAGGGATCTTATTTACTTGAGCTAGAAGGTGTTATCAGGTGTAAAGATTTAAATTCATTATAAGGTTTCAAATTTCTATGCTAGAGAATTAACACAAGAAGGTTAGTTATGCACAAATTTTTTACAAAGGTAGACTATTTCGTTTAGATTTTTAATTGCATTTTCAAGGTAAGGAAACATGACACACCAATTAATTAATAATCAATTTCACATTGGAATTGCACTATAAGATATTTAATTTAATTTCATTATATATATATATATATATATATATATATATATATATATATATTCAACCCCCCCTTTTTATTTCCATACATATATCTTAATCAAAATGACACCTATCGTTAAATGCACATTTCCAAAAGCACCCTTAAAACTAGCATCTCATACATATTACCAATTTTCAATAATAAACTTTACTGTAACATAGAAAAAAAACACACACACACACACATATTCCATTATCATACATAATTTACAATAATACACAATGAGTTTTAACCATGTTGTTTCGCCATCTTACTCGTATCCTACAAAACCATGTGAGCATAAAATCAATGATAAATTGCTGGCATGACATCCACCTAGATCTATCATAATTAACGTTTTTAGCTTCCCATTTACAATATAATAATAATTTGCATTCGAAAGGAGAGGGTTAGAGATATGTATTTATTGTATTTCATTTCACTCCATTTCTTAACAAGGAGAGAGAAAGAGGTAGGGAAGAGAGAGAAACACTATTTTCCCAAAGGTTAAATTTCACACCACAGGCCACAAGATAGAGTTCCAAACAGTTATTTACAAGTGTCAATAAGTTTCCATGGTAGTTTGGTAACCCGACGGGGGTCCTACAACTTTCTTTTTATGTTTTCCTACTAGTTGATACAACGTTCAATTTAGGCTCGGAGGCTAAGAAAGTGCATTCAAAATTTTTCTTTCAATAAACAAATTCATGACGGGTGAATTCCTGTGTTCACCTATATACCAAGAATCCACAAGTATTGATGGAATTCAAAACTGATGAACGGTGTATAATTAGCAAATGGTTTTTTGGAGCCACTGGTCTCAATTGGCCAAATTTGACCTAGTCAAACAATGTCCGGAGGCCTATTCAACATCTCAATACAATCAGTGAATGTGTTCACTTATATTGCATCTTGATCCTAAGGTGAAGTCACGGATCACGAGCGATGGAGGAACTATGGCAACACGGTTTCCGCAGTTCTGCTTGCAGAATGTCTACACACTAAGCTTAAAATTGTTGAGGAGAGGCTGATCTATGGCCAGAATCAGACAGTTTTAAGCATGAGTACGAGAGAAGGAGAAAGCATTGCAGGTACTATCAGTGTAGTTTTTGTAGTTCTGGCCGCAGAAAGTCTGCGTGCTAGACCTAAGAATGCTGAGGAGAGGAAGATCTGTGGCCAAAATCAGACGGTTGTAAATGAAAATGTGGAAATGCTGGGATCCAGACCTTTGGCCAGGAATAAGATGCTTCAAAGCCCTAACATCAAAGTGGGTCCGAAAATTACTGGTCAGTTCATGTGGGAAAAGGACAACGAGGGTGCCACCTGGCTGAAGGTCCCAAATGGATGTGTTGATAGAGCCTTAAGTAAAGCGAATCTCTCCCTCGTTGGTAAGTTCCTTGGCTCTAGACCTAATAATTATTTCATTAGGAAATGGGCTTTGAGAAAGTGGAAACCTAAGGGAGACCTGAGCATCACCATCATGCCAAAAGGCTTTTTTCTGGAAAAATTTAATCAGCAAGAGGATTTGGAATCGGTGCTTTTGGGAGGACCCTGGTGGCTGGGTAATATGGGCCTTTTTTTGAAAAAATGGTATCCTGGATTTGACCCTAATACTAAAAATATAAACACCATTCCAATCTGGTGTAGGCTACCTGGGCTACCATTGCATTTTTGGGATGATGAAATTCTGCTAAATATTACAAAATCCCTTGGTGCCCCTGTCGGGCTGGATGGGCCCACGAGAAACAGATCCAGACTTGCTTTTTCTCGTTTCTGTATTTTCTCTGTAATGGAACAGGAGTTTCCAGATCACATAATCTTGAAATCTAGATATGGGTTATGGGCCCAAAAAATTGAGTTTGAAACTTTGAGATGTAAACATTGTCATAGCATAGGACACTCTGACAAAAGTTGTCCCAAGAAGAAGGCCTCTTCAATGGAAGTTGAATAGCCTGTGGAGGGCTCAGTTCTGAACAAGGATGGTAGGGTTCCTAGCATGGATAGCCGGAATAAAGACAAAGCCCCTAGTCAGAAGGAGTTGGAGTTTAATAGAAGGGGGAAAAAAAGGGGTTTTAGAACTCAAATAAGGAAACATCTGGTCTGGCATCCCAAAGTCTCAACAACAGCTTTGCCTGAAGCACCTAACAAGGAGAACTTGTAAAATCCTGTGAAGGTATCCATGGTGGTGAACGAGCAAGAAGGATCTGTGAAGATTAATATAGTCCCAATTGAGCAATTTCAGAGCAATAAGGACGTCAAGATAGATAATCAGTTGTGCATCATAAAGGAATCTTCAAACAAGGACTGTATGGTTGTTAAAGAATCTTTGCAGAAAAAAACTCCTAGGGGAGATGGTAAATCATTTGTATATTTTACTCCTTGCTCCAGCAGCATATCAGCGGTTTCACCTACTTGCTTCAGCACCAGAACAGCTGACACACACACACCTGACAGGATTCAGAAAGAACGTGAAGAGGGAGAAGTCATGACTGTCAAGAATGAGGAGGACCCAGACTCTGGATTCATAAAGGTCATTTCAAAAAAGAAAAAAATAATGAAAGGATTTGAAATGATCCCAAAATCACTCTACAGTGATAAGAAAAAGAAAAAAGACAACTGGGACACCTCAACATCCAAAACAACTAGATCTTCTGCTAGACGATTAGTTGACTTTGGAGGAAGCACAAAAAGAGGAAGGCCCTCTAAAAAGGCTCTTAGAGCTAAGAGAATGGAGAGAGACATTGTAGATGGCGTACAATGAAAGTTGAACCATCAAGCAATTCCAACCAATCTTTCCAAATGAAGATTATTTCTTGGAACATCCGAGGCCTAAATGGAAACTCCAAGTAGAGAATCATCAAGGAGTTACGGGATTCTAGTAATCCTAGTATTTTGATTCTGCAAGAAACTAAAATGAAAGCTAAGACCCTAGAAACTAATAAAAAGAGTTTCTGGGATAACTCTGAAATGGTGGCTGTTGACTCCTAGGGAGCTTCTGGAGGACTGGCTACTCTTTGGGATAAAAGGCACTGTACTGGTACGGTTCTCAATGCTAGTATTAATCATCTTGCAATCAAATTTATTGCTATTGAGAATAATGGTGAATGGATCCTTTCTAACATTCATGCCCCTAATACGGTTAGTGGTAGAAGGAAGCTTTGGGCTAACCTTAAAACATTTAGAAACCAAAATTTTTCTGCTAACTGGCTTATTATGGGGGATTTCAACTCTCCACTAAACCCAGGTGAAAAGTATGGAGGTATCTCCAGCTTTTCTACTGGTATGGAGGATTTTGCTGATTTTATTGCTGAACATAACCTCTTAGATGTGGATCTTCATGGGAATAAATACACTTGGAGTAATAGAAGGTTTGGAAATGAGTTTATCCAGGTGAGATTGAACAGGGCACTAATTTCAATGAGTTGGATTCTAAGTCAAGACTTCCACCTCTCTTCCTTGCCCAGAGTTGGATCGGATCACAATCTGATTGCTTTAAATTTTCTCAATTGGACTAAACCCACCAGAAGCTCATTCAAATTTGAAAAGATGTGGATGGAACATGAAAATATCCATGACAAGATAAAAGAATGGTGGGGATGGTATGGTGAAGGCACTGCTCAATTTAGATTGGTTCAAAAGCTCAAAAATGTCAAAAAGCAAGTCAAAATCTGGAATAAAAGCGTTTTTGGCAATGTGTTTGAAAATAAAAAAAAAGTTAAAACAAAAACTTCAGGATCTGGAAATAAAAATGGATACTATGGGGAGATCGGATGAAGACGAGGTCAATGAAAAGAATATTCTTTCAGAATTGCATACGATCTGCAGCAGAGAGGAATCTTTATGGAGACTTAAATCTAGAGCTATTTGGCTTAAAGAGGGAGACAGGAATACGAAGTTATTTCATATGACCACTTTGAAGCACAGAGCCTGTAATGGGATCTTAGAAGTTTCTAAAAACAATGGAAATATCATAAAAGATCCCAATAGTATCAAGAAAGAAGCGCTTGATTTTTATAAAAAACTTCTTGAGGAGAGGAATAACATCAATTCTGAAGCTATTTCTTTTATGTTGGAGGCCATTCCCTAAGATAAAATTGAGGAACAAAAATTTAGAAGTATCACCAAAGCGGTCACGCTTGAAGAGCTGTAAAAGGCTGTATTTGCTTTAGAGGGAGACAAGGCTCCTGGTTCGGATGGGTTCTCCATAAATTTTTTCCAGAAATTTTGAGAAATCTGTTCGGAGGATCTTATCACAGTGGTGAATGAATTCTACAGAACGGGAAATATTTTGAAAGAGCTTAATAACACTCACATTGTGCTGGCCCCAAAAAAAATGGATGCTAAAGATTTCAAAGACTTCAGACCTATCAGCCTTGTGAATGCCATATATAGAATTTTTACCAAAATTATCACTACTAGGCTTCAACTCCTTATGAATGAACTTATCTCAAGGCAGCAGAGTGGTTTCATCAAAGGCAGGATTATACAAGAAGGAGTGATTATGGTTCACGAGACTATACATTCTATGGAAAATAATAAAAAGGAAAATATGGTCCTCAAGCTTGATATGAATAAAGCTTTTGACAAAGTCTCTTGGGTTTTTCCTTGACAAAGTCTTAACTAAATTTGGGTTTCTGGAAAAATTTGGAAGAATTATTAAGGCTTGTATCTCTACGGCCAGATTCTCAGTGGTGGTTAATGGTGAGCCTATGGGTTTTTTCACTAGCAGCAGAGGGCTCAGGCAAGGGGACCCTATCTCCCCCTTGCTCTTCATTCTTTTGACTGACAGCCTTAGTAGAACAATTGGCAAAGCTGTTAATGACGGGCTTTTAAAAGGCTCTAAGCCCACTTCCTTCAGTCAAGCTGTCTCCCATCAGCAATTTGTAGACGACACTATCCTCCTTCTACTGGCATCAGTCATTGAAGCTAAGGCTACCAAGGCTCTATTGCGGCTCTATGAATCTACTTTTGGGCAAGAGATCAACTATGATAAAAGCTCCATCTTCTTTTTTAACACTCCTAAGGAAAGGCAACTTAAAATTGCTAAAATTCTAGGTTGTAAAATAAGTGCGCTTCCATCCACTTACTTGGGCCTCCCTCTCGGCACTAGGAAATTCTTTTGCAAGGTGTGGGATGATTTATTGGAGAGATTCCAAAAAAAATGGCTGGTTGGAAAGGAGCCATTTTATCTAGTGCTGGTAAATGCCTGCTCATTAAAAGTACTCTTCAAAATCTACCCATTTATGTCATGTCGCTCTACAAAATCCCCTCTTCCTTCAGAGATAATATTGAAAGGATTCAGAAAAAAAAATTATGGCAAGGCATGGAAGAGAAGTTCAAATTTCACTTAGTGGCTTGGGACAAGGTTTGCACCCCAAAGTTTATGGGAGGTCTGGGTATAAAAGATATTGAGAAAATGAATGAGGCCCTCATTGCTAAAATGGGCTGGAGAATGTTGTCTGAGGAACGACCCTGGATTGATCTAATCAAAGAAAAATACCTAAATCATCAAACTGTGTTATCTTTCCTACAAGATGAGCACCTCCCCCATGGTTCCATTTTTTGGAATAATCTGGTTAAGAGCAGAAATTTCATCAAGCAGGGCAGTAAATGGAAAGTTGGGGATGGTAGGGATATAAACTTCTAGGAGGATAATTGGTTTAATGGCAATCTCATGGATAGATTTGGGATTGTTAAGGACAGTCTTATAAGCAAGTATGACATTAAAATCAAGGACTATATTGAGGGAAACGGTACCAGCAAGAATTGGAAAAACTTACTGTGGAGAGAAAGGATCTGATGCAAATTACTTCCTCCCTTTAAGATCAGTTAGATCTTATTCCATTAAGTCAGTTGGATTCCAAGGATGAGCTAGTTTGGAATAATTCCATTGACGGAAATTACTCTGTCAAAACTGGATATAATAATTTCTTCCACAGTAGTCAAACAGAGTTCAATTGGAATAAGATTTGGATGAATGAATTAACTCCTAAAATCAATTTTTTCCTTTGGCTGGCTATAAGAGGTAGGATTCTTACCACTGACAACCTGAAGAGAAGAGGATTTATAATCCCTAATAGGTGTCATCTTTGTAAGAAAGATTCTGAGGATATCAGCCACCTATTCATACATTGTGAGTATGCCACCAAAATATGGAGTTTTTCCCTCTCTAAATTTGAAGCTCTTTGGGTGGTGCCGAAGGATCTTAATCAGTTATGGACTCAATGGAACCCACCCTTTAGGCATTGTGTTGTCAAAAGGATCTGGAAGCTAGTTATCCCTCATTTAATCTAGAGAATATGGAAGGATAGAAATGATATTATCTTCATAAATAAGAAGAAAAACTATAAACTTAGTATCGGTAAAATTTCTAATGGTATCAAAGAGAACATTGCTAGATTTAAACCCCCCAAGAACAAGAGATATCCAGAGAGTGAAGAATACATCTTATCCAATTGGCTGATTGGAACTGTCAATAGTCAGAGCAATCATGGGAATAGCATTGATAGATATTTGATTAAATGGCATCCTCCTAATTTTAATTGGTATAAGTTGAACTTTGATGGGGCCTCTAAGGGGAACCCTAGGATTGCGGCAGGTGGAGGAGCGATAAGGGATCATAAAGGTAATCTGATTGCTGCGTATGCTGGGAAAATGGGAGTTCAAACTAATCATTTTTCCGAAGCATTATCTGCTCTATGGGGCTTGAGAATTGCCCAGACTCAAAATATACAGAACCTCATTATTGAAGGAGACTCCCTGAATATCATTAATCTCCTTAAACAATGCTCATCTCCAAGTTGGAGCATCAAGGATTTTATCTCAGAGTCCATCAACATTTGTCAAACATTCAATAACATCAGGATCATGCACACTTACCGGGAGGGTAATAAATTGGCAGATGCACTGGAAAATTATGGCATTAATGTTAATCTTATTGTTTGAGATAATATTAGCATCCCTAAGCAGCTTAAAAACATCATTCATGCGGATTTCTATACGCAAGCAAAATCTTGAGTTGAGTTATGTTTATTGGGTGTGGATCAGCATCAATAAAACCCCCACACGTGTTGACTTAAAAAACATGATTTTGCAAATCCTGTCAAATAAACAATATAGAGTGAAGTATACGGGGAAAACCAAGTGGAGTTACATAGATTTGAAAATCGCGCATGCGAGCTGCACTGCGGCTGCTAAAAGTTGGATACACAGCTCCACGGAAACTGAAGATAGTAGTAATGTGACTGATGACAGGGAGCGGACTAACAAAGAGGTCATTTTTCTCACATGCGATTTTCCACAGGCTCTGATCAGCAGGCACACAGACGTTCGTGGGAAAAGCAACGGCTACCATTTCCTATTTTGCACGGATTACAACAGTAAAAAGCACATTGGCTTCAGTGCTCTCAGGGATTTGGGAATTTACTGCAAACAGTTACGTACAGTGAAGATGGGGGGTCCTCCTTGTCAAATTGAGCCTAGTGCGGACCCGTACTGGAAGGATAATATTGAGCTATGGAGTATTCTCAGCAAGGGTGGCATCACCAACTTCATAGAGAAGGTTCAAAGGCATGATCAAAGAATTTTTATGTGTTTTGCGAAGGATTGGAATGAGCGGACTGTGGAATATGGGGGGCATAATATCTTGGTCAACGAGGAACTTATTGCTAAAGCGACCAGCCTTGGCATGGAGGGGCTACCATTTTTTCAACAAAAGGGTTGACAGAGATGTTGAAGAGAGGAGATTTGTGGAGGGATCTGAGAAGCTGATATATGTTACAGCGGGCCTGCTTGTTAGCTCAATCCCTCCACCCTATGAGGATGTTACTCGCATGATGATACAGTTCATCTCCTTGGAAGGAAGGTTTGTCACTGTACCTGCTAAGCACCTTATCTTTCTTAACCACTTCCGTAGGAATTGCATGGTTTGTTTCCCCCATTACTTGCTAAACTCTCTTGAGCGCTCCATTTTGGAGTTTCAAAAGCATACCCGGGCGGTTCCTTTACACCAGGGGCTTATTTTGTTGCTGCATAAATGCTGTCTCCTCAAATACCCTGGCCTCCCATCCTCTCCTAGCGTAATTCTGCCAACCTCTACTGCTGCTAGCCCCGTTTCTCCATTCTCTACCCCCGTCACCACTGCTTTCACCCCCTGCAAGCCGTCCAGGCTTCTTCTTCCATTCCCCCTACTGCTGCTCCCGTCCCCCCACTTCGCTTCCACCTCGGCCAGGCCGGTCATGAGGGCTTCTAGAAAGCTTAACCTTGAGAGTCTTGCTATGGAGAAGGGTCCTCATGAAATTGAAATTGCACATGACCTACTGAACATTAGCAGTGCTAGTCCCCGAGATGTGCATATGGAAAGCTCTTCAAAAAGGATGGGAAGCCTTAGAGGCTGATATGAAATTGTTGAAGGATGAAGTTAAGAACTTGGCAAAACAGAAAGGTAAGAGGAAGAAGGAGGAGGAGGTGGATATTGATAACAGCCAGATTGATGATATATACAAGAAGCTGAATTCCTTAGACTCCCATTTAGGGAAGGCCAAAACTCGTCATGACTACAATATGGCCATCTTCAGTGTGATTGAGGAGTTCATTGAGCAACATGTCAAAAGTGTCTCCAATCTCAGCGGAGTTCCGGCAACACTTTGGGGCAATGATAAGGAAAGCAAAAGGACCATTGATCAGCTGGATAAAACTGACGCTGCCCACATGACAACTTTGGGTATGTTTAAATCCTGGAAGAATATCAAGACCAGCATCGACAAATCTGCCAAGAAGTAGATGTTGGTGCTTTTGCTGTACTTGTCTGTTTTTCTGCTATTTTTTCGCGGTCTCTTTACTGCTTTTTTACAGTGTTTTTGTTGTTTTGTCTTGTTTGGTAGCTATTTTTTGGCTACTTTGGGCCTCATTGTCACATTTGGATTCTGATCCTTTATTCTGGCTCCTAGGCCATCTTTTGTACTCAAGGGTATATTCCCTTTCAAAAAACTATTTGCCAATAATAATTAAAAAAAAAAACCCTTTGCTAAACTAACCAGGAAATTTTTTTTTCCAAGCCGAAGTTTCCAAACAATTATCTAGTAAAAATACTGGAGTTTTGTGAAGGTGGATAAGTGTTTCCTCATTTAGTGTCAAAACGGCGAGCCAAAATGAAACCCAACTTTTCACTTTTAGTAGCTTCCTACAGTTGCAAACGGTATAACAAGGCTCCTAGAAGGGCGTCAAAAATATCACAGACAATCAATCAAGGTCAATCCAAGGATTTAAGTGACTCATCACATAAAAAGGTACACAAAGGAAACTTAATATCTCCTTTCCGAAGTTATGAAGGTTGTTTTGCGAGTCTTCAAAAATCATGATTTATTGGTTTTTACAAGGAAATGATCGATATCATTACAAGGAAGTCAACCTCAAATTTTCAATAAAAAAAGGTATTGTAGTAATCTAGTTTGGTTATGAAGTTTGTTAGATCATCTCAAAATGAGGGTTTAAGTCCACGATTGACTACCAAGGGATTATTTAGATTGCAAAAGTTAGGATATGCCGTTTTATTGTTTTACAAACAGGGTTATTTAAAACAATCAAATGTATGATAATCCTAGGGTTTAAAATTTTATTTCTCTACCAAAAAAAAAGAAAACTAAAATACAAGAATTATCAAAGATAAGAAGAGATGAACCATGCCTATGAATTGAACTGGCGAGGTGGAAGTCGGGGAGTTTGACATTGCACCCATCGATTACACTTGCTTGCAGTGATTTGAGCTATATTCAAAGCTCCAACCCGAGTGCGCCTTGAAACTATTGCAGCCCACGGGGCACATCTCTTGGAAGCAATCAACCAAATGGTTCACTTTCTTTGTTTATGTAATGTCCCCTTTCTTTCACTGAGAGCCTGAGGGCCAAATTTTAGTCTTAGGCTTGGTCATACCCAAGGGGCTATGGATGCTGGGAGTTATTGGGTATGAATATCTAGTCCATTTTATTATTATTCTTCATTGACATGTGCATAAGTGGTTTTGGAGGGGATAGATGTTATGTTTTGTCGTTAGGAAGGGGCCATATGGTACTTATGTTCTAATTTTGAATTGGGGGTCACTTTTGGACCATGATGACTTAAAAGGTGGAAAGTAACTTAAGTTACTTTATGTTATTGGCCCATCCCAAAGAAAAATGCAACTAGGACCTTTTTAGGGTTCTTTTGCCTTGAAAAAGGTTATATAAGGATTTGAGGGGAGAAAGGAGAGGATACTTTTATGCATACTCAACTATTTCTTTTAATGTGCAACTGTTGTTTGCAAATTTTCAGCTTGTGGAGTGAGATCCCACAGGAACCCTAGCTTCGGTGGTGAGAGATCCATCCCTAGCTAGCAGGGCATTCTTCGGTAGTGAGAGATCTACCCTAGCTTGTCATGTTGGAGTTGTTTTCAGGGCTGATTCACATAGATATTTGTAGGGGTTTCAGAGATAGGGTTTTGAGGATTTTTGAGAGCAGATCATATTTATGACAGCAATAAAGGAAGGGTTTGGCATCATTTTCAGAGGATTTTGTAAGGGTTTCAACCACCTACCAAAAAAGGTGACTTGTTTTGGAGATTGTAGTGTTTGTTTGGAGGGTTTCCAGTTGTCTATTTTTAGTTATGAAGGTTGGAATATCATTTTATATATTTATAGATATTATTTCCAAAGTTTCATAATTTTTTCACTTGTATTCAAGGATATATAAATTTTAGAATTTTTCCAACTGTTTAGGGAACTCTATAATTTTCTAGAATTTTTCTATTATTTGAAAAATTCCAAAAAAAAATTCCTAGTGTTAGTTTTATTGTTAGCAAGCTCTTTATAAATTTTCAAGTGATTTAGGCAAGTATTTTGTGAGTTATAAATTTATTTCTATTCGCTGCCCTAGTTTTATTTTCTACAAAAATCAGAATTCTATTTGGCTGCAAATTGTCAGTATTTTGTGCATTTCTAAGTGGTATCCCACAAGGGATATTTCAGTTTATACTTCTCGAGT
The DNA here is from genome assembly GCA_019776745.2 of Taxus chinensis. Classification (NCBI taxonomy): domain Eukaryota; kingdom Viridiplantae; phylum Streptophyta; class Pinopsida; order Cupressales; family Taxaceae; genus Taxus; species Taxus chinensis. The sequence goes on from CM034146.1 coordinate 321,710,838, forward strand.
GACTACTAGAGCCACCAAAATATTTTGGTTATTTTGTCAAACAAATCATGTCCCTATTGAAAGCTTCTACATTTTTTTATCATATTGGTCTACTAGATCATGAGCAATAACAACATATAAAAAAGTTCCTCTAACCTTATCACTATATGGAATACCTACATCCTGAAATCACCTTATTCCATCAATCACATTTATTTCAGGAATTTGTTCAAATAGTTGAATTCCAGTTGTGGGTATCCATGACAGTGCATTTATTTTATGCATTTTTTTAAACAGTCAACACACCTTGCCTTTAATTCCCTTCTCTCCTTTTTATTTATTATTACACTACATGATTTATTTATAGTAGAGAATCCACCCATCGTGCCATACTTCCCTTGGACTAAGATTCGCTGAAACCAAATCTTATATCACTTCCAAAACATGGAGACTACTTACTGTGGATATCATGTCCACTTGACGTGCTAGGCATACCTCAGATTAGAGAAATGTTGACCTAGTACAACAAAAATCTTGGGAGAAAATTTGGAACACTTCTGCAAAACCAATTCTTTAAGGCTCAAAAGACAGGAACTCAAAATTTCGATGGACGAGTCATCGAGATGACTACAATTAACAGTGAGACTTTGAACCAATCTGTTGCCAGATAGGAGGTAGCATAAGACCTTCTTATCCATGCCAAATTCAAAGAGATTGATAAGATTGCAGAACAAAGGGATTCAAAGTCTATGTTCTATAGGATTTGCTCCATCACTTCAGATGATAGTCTTTCAAATCCATGTTTTTCCGGTCTAGCCTCCTTGCCTTCCTTCCAACAGTTTTCCATTGATGAAGCATATGTCCCATTTATCCTCTGAAAAGCACAATTTAGTATTCCTCTAAGCATTTTTCCATGTGTATGCTCCCACATTTTTCATACATACATACAAGAACACTTGCAACTAAAATACCTTACAAAATCCCATCCCTTCTTCATTATGCTTTGGTTTCCTATAATCGTTGTAGTTCATGCCACATTTACTTTAGGCATTTAGTTGAAATAGTTCATATGCCAAGTGCATGCTTCCATATTTTACATACATTTCTACCAGGGCGCTTACAAATACAACACCTGAAAAAATTCCTCTATCTTTATGCTTTGATGGACATCCATACCCTATTCTGGAGCTCATGTTTTGATACAGGATGGGAGTATGCGGGAAAATGTAGACTAATCAAGTTGGAGACCTGTTTGTTGCATTGGTGGAACAGTGTGACTGTCTCGCGAAGGAGCCCATGTCTTTTGTACACTGCCCAACACCTTCCATGAGAAGTTGCCTTGCCGCAACCATCCAAAGACTACTAAATTCGCAATGTTAACTTGGGTTAATGTGTGGTCAAAGGTCTTTGGATCTCCAACAAAGTGTGTGGATTGTTATGCAAGGAAAATGGTAGGTCAGAAAGGGTGGCCATGCTCTCGACAGGTTCCTTCTACACTCCACCACCTGCCACCAATTCTCCCTCCATGTACACCAGCCCACATGCCTTCACATGGGGACCATAATTTCCTCCATCCACTCTCAATTAACTTCGTCCAACACTTTTTTCGCCCCTATTTTTTAAATCTAATTACATTTTATATATTTATAATGGTGGCAATACAAGCATCCTCAATTTCCAAGTATGAAAAGGTCATAGAGGCATGTGTTAGCAAGAGAGAAGTCACTCCACGCATTTTCAAAGGGTTTCGAGGGAGAAAGGGTTAGGTCACATAGCTACACCACAATACTAGCATGTTAGGTACACTTCTATTATATAGTTAGCCCACTATCATTGTGTCAAGGGACACAAGGTAAATCATAGTGGGTTGGCTTAGATCACTCTCCCAATTACATAAAAACCTAATATAAATACACAAGGCTTGATCATACATGAGGGCATTTAGTGCAACATTTCAATTGGTTTAATGCCAATGGTATCACACCCTCATCACACTAACAATGTATTATTTTTTATCTAATGTTTTGATGAATGGTATTGTAGGTGTCTAGGGTTTCCACTTTGTTGCAGGTGATTACATGTTTTTTCAGAGTTGTGTGAAAAAGAGTGACAAACAATGAAGTACATTTCCAAGCAAGTGAAGCACACAGGAAATTTCAAAACCTGATTGCAGGTATGTCTAAGACTATGCAAATCCATTTAGTTTCATACTTGATTATAAAGCTAGACCATCATATATTACACTCATGCGCCAACTCGATTTCTAGTTCCAATTTCGATAACAAAACATCTATAATTTATGATCTACATTTTCCACATCTGAGTACACCCATATCTCCTATGCTCTAACTTGTATAAATAAGTCTTTGTATCCTCTTCTATATTTGAGCTACAATTTCATCATTTATCATTATTACAAGTGTTAATACATTGTTATAATTATGCATAGTTAATTGTGAATTAATTAGATCAAAATAATCTCTTGTCACACATCCTTATATCCTATATTGTTTCACACTTTTTTATAAAATAATAATTAGGGTGTAAATATATAGATTTTTTCTTGAAAACTCCATAAAAATTTGTAATAATAACTAAATAAAACTTTCATCAATACATATTATAAATAATTGTTGTTAAATCATTGAGTGGAGGGGCGTGTCTCTTATTAAAACAATAAATAAATGTGTGATCATAGAATACTAGATATTACCCCTTATTTTTAGGACTTACCACTACACCATCTCTTTATTAGGATCGTTTTACATTATTACATTTATTTATACCCAAATACCATCGTAAAAAGTGTAACAACAATTACACTTGTATGCTTGTTCATGTTATACACCATCTTACCAAGGTGACCCCTTGTATTTTAAATATTATACCTAAATACATAATTAAACAAACAAATGTTTATAACACCTGAAAATGGTGTGGGGTGGGGGGGTGGAATTTTGAAGTAAGATGCGCCATTAGTATAGGTTGTCCAATTGAAGTAGAGGGGCATCAATAATATCAATAAAGGTGTGGAGGGGATGCCTTTAGAAAGAAAGACATTGTCATTAGTATAGGTCATTTAATTGTGAGAGAGGGGCACAAAACAGATCAATTGAGATGTGGAGGGAATGCATTTAAATATGTTGTAGTCAATCTATTCATTTTTTAATGTTTACCCCTTTAAAAATGATGATCATTTGAATGGCTACATTATATTGATAATTATAATAGAATTTTTTTGGGCATATAAGGTGAGAATAGGATGGGAAAGAAAAGACCATGTGGGAGATTTTTTTGGTAGAGGTAAACGAAGATGACCAATAGAGAAACAATTTCTTCCTTCATATTATTTTTGAATTCTTTTAGGAAACATCTTATATTTTTTTGGAATACACACATAGGAAAGTCAATAAAAATATGGTATTCAACTGTAACTCTTCATAAGTATAATCTATTATTTATGAAAATCAATTATATTTATAGTTATTTATATATTTGAATTTAAATCATCATTTACATTTTCTTTTTAAAATGTTTATTAATATTCAAGTTTCTTTATCTATTGTTATAAATTAAATATAATTAAACTTAAAACTCAAAATTATAATTATTTCTGATGAAAAATAGATAACTACATATTTCATTGGAACCTAACATGTTTTCGAAATTATATTGTATATGAAATATTATCTAATATTAGACATCTAGATACATAATTTAAGAAATAATGAAAAACTACTAATTTACCATTAATCAATTTTAATGGTATTCAATTGTCTAAGACGAGAATTTGCTATGCAGAAAGACCCATTTGGAAGAGTTAATGAAGAGGTTGTACGCAAATAGCAAGAAAAGTCTAGGAAGGCTTCTATTCAATGACCACAAAGTATGGAGTTCATAAGAAACACTGTAAGAGGGGTGTAATGGCATAAGAATTTGGATATTGGGCCCCTGACTTGGTAAAATAGATATCATCCTAACTGATACCAAATAATTGATATTGGGCTTCTTACTTGGTAAAGAGTGGACGTAGAATTCGAAATCCATGTAAGAGAACCTTGAGCAAACGAATGCGCTCCCACAGTGGGCACTGTAAAAGTGATGTTGTAACTCTTCTTCTCCATTACATCCGAAAAGGTTAAGATTGATGGATTCACAGTCACCTGCACTCCAGAGGGTGCCTCTATGCTTGCAATGTATGTCGAGTTCGCCGCCCCGACGTTAGTTACTGTTCTTTTGAATGTCGTCGAAACGGGGGCTGCAGTGATCTGGAAAAGAGCAGTGAAAGATGGATAATTCAAATTTCCCGGGAGAGTAGTTTCACGATCAGTAGGGCAAGTCACATTTTTTTTCACGATGATCCGAATCTGACTGGCTGTGTAGTTGAGGCCGCAGAGATAAGGAATGTAGTCGTCTGCGGTGAGGTCATATATTAGCCCTGGGTTGCTTGCTTTTTCAGGATTTACATGTCCAGCGCCAATAGCGAAAACATCGGCTGTCATATTGGTTGCACTGTCACCGATTGGCACACCTTTCTTGTCGAGAAGATCTGCAGTAGTCATGAGCGCAGATTTAATGGCGGCCGGGCTCCAGTCTGGATGCATCGCTTTGAGTAACGCAGCGAGGCCGCCCACATGTGGACAGGACATGGACGTGCCAGAGACTACGTTGAACATGACGGCCCGGTAGTCATCCGGAAGCTCTGTGGGACTGATATCCGATGGCCAAGCCGCCATGACATTCACTCCGGGGGCTATCACGTCGGGCTTCAGAATTACTGTTTGTCCAGAGCTGGGTCCTCTCGACGAAAACGCCGCCACGGCAGGTGCATCTCTGGTGCCGAACACGGTGCCCTCAAAATTAATGGCCGCGGTGGTATCTTCGTTGAATTGAGGTAAGTTTTAATGGCGACTCCCGCGGTGTACCCAACGAGTGTTGCGGGCAAAACATGAGGATCTGAAATGATTTCCTCCCCAGACGCCTCGTCGTTCATCAAAATCATGCCTGCGCCGCCTGCTTGTCGAACCACATCTCCCTTCATCACACGTGCCGAAGTACCTCGTTCACACAACACCATCTTTCCTGCAACGTCGCTCGAGTCGAGGCTGCCGTTGAGACACAAGTTTCCGCTCTCTGTGCGGACGTGGATCAAAGGCAGGGGCTGCGTCTGGCCCTTGCTCGGGTATAGCGACTCTCCATACAGAACGGTCCCGTCGCCCAGTTTCACGGTGGCAATAAAGTTTCTGTCCATGGTGCTCGCACCCACGGTCATGATCCACGGGGATTCGTTTTCCATGCTAAAATAAGCGGGGCCGCTGTTGCCTGCGGAGCAGCTGACAAAAATGCCCTTTTGTATTGCAGTGAAGGCCCCCATGGCAATGCCGTCCTGGTACAATGGGATGACATCTCCTCCGATAGAGAGCGATAACACGTCGACGCCATCTTCAATTGCTTGGTCCATGCCCGCCAAAATATCGGAATCGAAGCATCCACTTTCCACGCAGACCTTATACACGGCAACGTGAGCAGAAGAAGCCATGCCCGAGGCTGTTCCGTTTGCATATCCGAAGAGGTTGGCGTCGGGAACGTGGTTGCCCGCGGCGGTGGAAGAAGTGTGAGTGCCGTGGCCTTCCTTGTCGCGTGGAGTGGGGTTGGGGTCTCCACTGCCCTTCAAGAACACTCTCGCTCCGATCAGTTTGTTGTTACAGTTGGAAGCGTTGAAGTCTGGTGCAGTTTCACATACTCCCTTCCACTTGGCTGGCGGGGAAGGCATTCCGTGGTCGGTAAAGGAAGGGCTCTCCGGCCACACGCCCGTGTCCAACACGCCGACGATGACGCCATTGCCTAACTCGGTCGACGGCCACAGCCCCTTGGCGGGATTGAGGCCCAAAAATTGAGAGGAATATGTGTTGTGCAGGGAACGCACCGCGTCGGGATACGCTGTAACAAAGCCTGTCATCTCTCGCATTGCTTCCACATCCGCTTCCGTCAAGCGAGCAGCGAAACCTGTGATGACACTATTGTAGGCGTACATCAAAGATTTTTCGCCCCCCACAAACGAAGCATACCACCAGATGCGGTCGATCAAACTAGTGAAGCCGATATCGGGTTCCTCGAGCTGAACAATGTACGTTGGCGTTGCTTCGTCTGCACAAGCCACCAAATCCGTGACGGCCAAGACGACCATTGTAAGGAGGAAGCAAGTTCTGGCGACTTGATTCATGGTTGCACAATTATTAGAAAGCTCTGATAAGAGTGTCCTAAATATATAGGCATTCGAGCTGACATAAAAAACGTTAAGGCCGATCGCCGGCATTGCCGGCATCGCTCAAAGACAGTGCTGAAAGCAGTCCTCTTCATTAAAACAAGGGAATCATGGAACAAGCTTCGATTTTCACTCCTAATATTTGTTTTTCAATGCTTCGAATCTCGATGCATGTGTACGTTGACGAGGCTAAACAATGTGATGGATAATTGCAAAATGTCTAATTCCAAGTCGATTGCTTTATTATGGAAGAAAGCGAAAAAATCTAAAATTTATGTACTCTCTTTTTCTTTTCTTTTTTTTACTGCGGGACGACTGAGGAAAGAATTTTAAACCTCCCTTTGATTTCGACTTCTTATAATTTTTGTTTATCACACTTTTTAATTTTGAATTCAAAAAATAATTTACTTACACTTTTTTGATTAATGTATACAACAATGAAATAGCACAAATATTGATCGGGCTAAACAGGTGTATCTAATTAGTCCATTCGTTGAGAATTCCATGGTGAGGCACATGATTGGTTATCATAGGAATATGTATAGATGAAAACATGTCATTGCATGGATGGGATCAATTTATACAAATAATTCGGGATAATGCAAGTCCCTAATGGAAGATATATATCAATAATTGTATCACAATGTTATTGTAATATTATTATTTATGGAATATAGAAAGTTATTTGAGAAATTTTATTGTTTCAATAAACATTATTTTTTAATGAGTGTTTCTAATTTATGTTTATAAGAGTAGTATATGTTCTTGTTTACTTTATATTTTTGCATTTGTAACATAATATAAAGTTCATGCATATTCTTTTTATGTCTTGCATGAGTGTTTCAAGTAAAACCTTGAATAATATGCCAATGTAATACGTATTGTTGTCTGTTGTTATGAATTTTATTATCATCCTAAGATTCAAATACTTATGGTCTACAAATGTGATACCATTTACTCCAGTTACTATGACCTTATTATCAATGGTTTTGAGGACTTGATGTGATCCCTTTTATAGTTAGAAGGATCTAATCATATTTAAAATGTTGTGGATGTTTTGTGAATTTTTTTGGTACTAAAACCCCAAGTATGGTAGCATTTAAGTTTGTGACGCATGAGGGATGGAGATGGTGGAGTTAGAGGTGAAACCAAATATTTTTAGGTCATGTTGAAAATTGGATTATTCTTTAGAGAATGGACAATGAAATCATGGAAAGGTGGAAAACATACTTGATGAGGTTACTGACATGAAAGAATGAGAGATTTTAGTCATTTGGACTTTATTAAACCCACAATATGAGGGGAGAAGTGCATGAAACACTATTGTTGCTGGAAAACACGTTCTAGTTGTAAAGACTTGGGGTATGTGTGTAAAGATAGGGAGAAAAAAATATGAAAAAATTCATGGATAAAACTTAAAATCAAGTAAGGGATATGTGTTAGGAAATAACATGTCGACAAAACCTAAATGATATTTCTAGTTTATTAAGTTCGTAAAATCTTGGCTAGAGTTGTAACATCCCGCCCTTTTAATTCCCAAAATTGATGACCATAAAGTTGGCCAATAGACTGTTAGTTGGTTTAAATAAAGTTAATAACCAAGAGTCTTAGCTCGCATCAACATTTTTTGTCGTATATATATTTGATTGTATATTGGGAAATAATAGGAAGGCAATAACTATACTTGTATTACTCTCTTGCTTTTAGTCTTTGCGTAGGGTCATTTACTAGACTACCTAGCCTTGGTTGTGGCATATTATGAGTTATAACATATTTATATTCAGTATGGATTTATTGGAAAACTAGACAAATAAACATGAGTATACATAATAGGTTTAATTATAAACACCAAACTTAGCTTATTAAACCACTTAACATAAGTGGGTGGCATGTATTAGTGTTTTTTTAAATTGTGGAATATTTAAAATGGGGTATTAAGGACTTAACCAAGTAAGTGTTATGTGAACTATATTTGGTTAATGTGGAGATAAGTTAAAAAGAGTGTGTGGCATGTGAAATTTGTTTTGGGTTTAACGGCAATTAATATAGGTTTGACTCCTCGGGATTGGTTAGCTTCCCCAAGAAGCCAACCTTAAGTTGATTGCATTCCTTATTTCTTTCTCATTTGATTATTATTGTTACTCTGAGATATTTCGGAGTTTTTGGAGGAAGTGGAATCCTCTTCACTATGATTGATTCTCGACCATGAATGTAATTTTGAGAATGGATAAAGAGAAACTCGGTTTTAAAAAGAAATGCTTCAGTAAGAGCATTGTTATTTTTTATTTCTAGATGAGATTTCAGGAACAAGGAAGCAGAGTGGAGCAAGATGTGGGTATCACAAGCATGAGATTCTTCCTCGTATTATAAATCATAATCGTTATATCTTGTTAATAGCTTTTTGGGTGTTTTTGTGAGTGTGTTTATGTGATGGTTTTTATAGTAAATTGTTTTGTATTGACTTTTAATTGTCTATTTAGATAGCATGTTGAATTTACATAGAGATTTGGAAGTATTAATGTTGAAAATTTTATTAGGTCTACATATTTTGGTTTTATGAAATGGAAGATTTTGTGAGTTAATTTTACTATACTTCCGAGCATACATTTCATTTTGGATTTCCTTATTTTTAAAAATTAAATGAATGAAATAAAAGAGAAGTGTTCTAAGTTTCTATATTTTAAGTGGAAAGAGTTTGAGAAGCTACTGAGGATTGTGGATTTCGCTTAACTTTGGGTCAGTGTATTATTTTTTTAAATAAAATTATGAGTCCCATGTCGGGTCTACATGTTGTGGTATTGGTGTAAAATGAGATGCATACATTATAATATGGAATATATTGTTTTGGGTTGTATCTTTACATACATTAAATTTCCCACTACTGGGTATGTATAGCAAGAATGCACGCAGGTGTTTATATGTTGTCCTTACTAGATCTCAGATCCTTTGCTAGATATTAAGACTATATCTTCTTTTAATTTTCCCATAACGAGTCTTTGTGCTAAGGATTTGTTGCAAGTATGTGTTACACATATTCAGATACAAGAACTAACTATTTAAGTTTTCTTCTTGTGTGGGTATGTGAAATAGGGAGAGTAAGAGGTTGTTTGATTATCTATTTGTTTTCCAGATCTGGGTCCATTTGCATGGTATTAAGAATGTTATTTTCCCTTTGGTTTTGAGTATATATAAGACATTTGGTTAGATATATGTTATCTCTCTATGGAATATAGATACTTTGCATGAGAATGGGTACTTAAATTGTATGTTGTTATGACTAGATAAATACAGTACTGTGTGTTGAATTTTTTTATATAAATTGGTTTGTGGTAAAATAAAATTGTAAGCAATGATTTAAATGATATTTTTTAGGAAATTGATTTTGGCTTATATATAATAATGCCTTTATGATTAAACTCTTGAGTGTGGGGGATTATAGGAAATATGGATAGTAGGTATAATCTTATTTCAAATGAATAATATGGATGTTGTGTATTATAAGATAAAATAAATATTAAATGATTAGATGTGATTTGATATGAAATTAAAATTAAAAATTTAATAAAGATGAGTTATTTCAGATTGTTGAAAAGATGATATTATAATTGTTGACTTAAATTATTTAATTCCATTTGATAAATTGATTTGATTAGCATAGGGTCAAACCTTGACTGTTATTATCTTTATATAATGATTACGATATATAAAATAAGTGAGTTGGATCATGCAATTTCTTTCAAACTGACCCATGTATATTTCTCTCTCCTAACTCATGTACATGTATATAGGAGAATATATAAAGTGATTACTTTGATTGATTTAGTACTTTTTGGTAGATTACAACCTTGCGGTCATATGAAATAAGGTTCATTTCAATAAGTATCTTGTGTGCATTGAAATATTTCAAGTAGAAATCCTAATTGGAAGGATGGGCATATGATCCTGATGTATATTAATCCTAATTATGGATCTTGATATCTTTATTACGATGAAAGTTGATTTTGCAAGTGTGATTTTGTGTTAATAATGGAATGAATGGCCTATTTAATTGACCATGATATGAATATGAGTAGATCTTATCTACATTCCTATTTTAATGTCTAATTATTCATACAATTGTTGTTGATCTATTAATTAAATAAATGGTCAAAATACATTTAGATGTATTATTAAGTCATTACTTAATTTGAATCTCTTACTTAACTAATCTTACGATTAAATCATAACAACAAAAAGCAAGTTGTTGAACAAAATTTTTATTATGGAAATAATAGTAGGTAAGTGTATGGAAATGGGGGGCCAAAAGAGGGTCTTAAGTGGACATTTTTTTCTGAAAAGTAAAAAAATTCAACTTCTACGAGTTATTTTAAATGGTTACACTCAAAATTGAAATATGTTATAAGAACATGAATTGTAGAATTTTAAGTCTGGTTTCTAAGCTACTAATTTTTTTTTAAAATGGTTAAATGTATTGTTGGGGTTAACACACCGGTTGTACAGATATATTAACTAGATCTAAGCATATAATCAATCAATACATAAATAAACCAGAAGAAACAATACACAAGATTTAACGTGGCTCACCCAGTGTCGGCTACGTCCACAAAGAAACAACCAATTTATTATCATAGAGGAAATACGATGAAAATTTACAATCTTACACACCTTCTTGGATGTCCTATAATTTCTTCTCTACAAATTTATCTTTTTCTCTCTAAAGGAAACCTCTCTTGATTCTCAATTAATTCACTTCTTCTAACCCTAGCTTTATGCTTATATGTGTTGTAGTGCCCACTTCCCTCCGACACCTTTTTGTTGTTGATTATGATATTGTTGAACTTATGAACATTATTGTAGCTTTTGATTTGGCATGATATTATATGTTAGAGATCATGAACTATGGTTGATTTTGATTCATAAATGATGCACGTGGATTATTAGAGACATTTATATTGATGTTGATACATTGTTTGGAATGGTTATATATATATATATATATATATATATATATATATATATATATATATATATATATATATGTATGTATATATATGTATATGTATATGTATATGTATATGTACATGTATATGTATATATACATATATACATATATACATATACATATACGTATATTTATATGTATATATATACATATAAATATACGTATATATATATGTATATATGTATGTATGTGTGTGTGTGTGTGTGTGTGTGTGTGTTTTTCTTACATGTGATATTTTGTCATATCGAATAAACCTAGGAAATTGAACTAATCTTGTGATCATATTGTTATTGATGAAATTGTAAATGGTATTGTTACTTGTCTAGATGATGTTGTGATTTATAAATAGATGATTTTGGAAGTTATATTTTATATTTATTTTGGGTGTTTTGATGTGGCCACAAGGCTGAAGGAGGTATTTGTGTTTTGCAGGTAAACATGTCACAACAAACATCGGGGAATTGGAGACCAACCACATTGTAATCCTAGATGAATTTAACAAGGGTCACCATGGAAACGTGTATTTTGTTTTGTGTGTGTGTGTGTATGAATTGTTATTAGGGGTTCCCATGGGGGGGGGGGGGGGGGGGGGGGGGGTCACCTTCAAATGTGACCAAGGGGTTATGTGTATTCTTTTATTTAGTTTCTTTTGTTTAAATTTTAGTATGTGGATTTTAGTGATGTATAAATTCCCCTTTATTATTAATTTTATTTGTGTCTAGATTAGTGATTAATCATGTTGTTAAATAAATTAATATAGGCCAAAAGAATACATTTATTAGAGCTGATAGCTCTTGGATTATGTGTTGTAAGTAGTGTGTAAGTATTTTTGAGTGTGAAACACTCCACCTTCCTTTTGAAATTCGGATCTGTCCTTAGGGGCTGATTTTGGAGGCTTGTGGGACAAGTTAAACTTGTCTCACACCTCTTAAATTGCTACACCAACCCTACCTATGGGTGGGGGGGTCAAAATTAGGCTTCATTATGTATTTTGTGAAGGCAAGTTGTAATATTTTATTGCATCTTCTTGCTTGAAATTAATTTTGGTCCTTAGGGTGTTGACTTAGATTGTGTGTGTAAGTAAAAGGTCATTTATTCACCCACATTTTTAATTATACTTTGGAGTTTGAAGTTGACTTGTGAGGTGGAGTTGAGGATGAGTGATGTGGTATCCTACATGGAGCCACCTCATCCTCCTCTCTCCCTTTTCTATTTATTTGAATTCTTTTGTTGTTGTGGGGGTTACTTCATTTTGGTTTTGGTGCTCTTGTAATTTTGGGAAAGATTAGAGGATTTTGATGCTTGTGGATTGTTGGAGCTTTTGAACTATTTAGATTTAAGAAGCTTGTTGTTGAACTTTTGGATCAAGCTCTATCATGGAGAGGTAGGAGCTTGACTCTGGCAAAAATGTTTTCCTTCTGTATTGTGCTTATGTGAATGTTTTTGAATGTTTGGTATGATTGTTGGTTAGTTGTGTAGATTTCCTAGGTGTGGTGTAAGAGAAGAATATGGGGATCTTTTTTGGGGAGGCATAAGAGTTATTTGTGGAGGGATTATAGGTTGGGTGTTCAACCTTAGACAAGAAATAGCTTGCATTTCTTACTTTTGGGGGAGGCATAAGAGTATGTAGGGGTTTGAGATGAATATTTTGGTGGGTTTTTAAGGTGGTCACCCATTCCCCATTGAGAGGTATAAGAAGAGATTCCCCCATAAATCTTGATCTCTTGGCCTTTGTGTGATGAGGCCTTGTATATTTTGTTATTATCCTTCTTGTGATTGTAACTACATTTTATTTTGGACTATGATATGATTATGAAATCTGTTTTGTGTTGTGGAAGCTTGTCTTCTTGCCATGAGTTGAATCCATTTCCTATTGTAATGTGATTGAGGCTCAAGGGCCAATGAGGAGGATGGCTTCTCATCTTCATTAGAATTTTGGTTGGGTGGAGTGTTGCCTCTCCCCTTGTTTTGGTTGTGACCAATTTGAAACATGGCAGATCTCCTTTGTTGTTGTACGTTGAGCTCATGTGAAGACAAATTTTACAGTCCTCCTTGGGTCCCTTATTGTGAAATTTCTCACTTTAAGTGGATGACATTGTAATAATATTTGTAGTGAAAATTCGCTCTATTTTTTTATATGAAAGATGTATTTGTATGTGAAAAAGGAAAGAGAAATATTTATTTTGTAAGTTTTATTTTGGTGAACATAAAAGAATTTGTAAAGGAAATTATCTCAATTTCATATAAATTGATTTACTTTATACAAAATGGAGTTGCTTCTGCTTGGAAACCTGTTAATTGAAATACTTTTGCAAACTCTCTGTTTGAAGGATGGAAAAGTCTGTGTTAGGAAGTATTACCTTCCTCTGTATGTAACGCCCACTAAAAAAACCCACTTGAGACCCATGAACAACCTAGGTTTAGTTAGAAAATTATGGAATAATTTTTTTTTTATTTTTCAAAGTGTTAACGACCAAAGTCTCAAGGACATAAATTCAACTGATAACTTTTCCCATTATAATAATTACTGATTCCACATTATAAAGTAACAAGTGTAATAAGTCTACACCTAGCTCAAAACTCCTTAGGGATTAATTTAATCACTGATTACATTGACATTTTAGCTAAATATTCCCTGATTAAAATTTTAGGGTTAAGGGACCAAAACAATTAAATACCCGAGGTATTTAATTCCACAAGATCTAAGACAAGAGCAAGGTTTAATTACATTGGGGAAAATAAAACATGTTTAAAATCATCAGAGTAAATTCTTACTTACCCTCTCCCAGAACTCGATTAAAGATTCAATTAGGTTCAGAGGGAAATTCCTCATCATACCCACCCTCTGATAGGATTAAGGTTTAACCTTGATTTTTATCACCCTTAACACATCCAAAATTTCCCAGATCACTCCCATTGCATAGGAAATTTCCTCACCTTTCTAGCGATATAAAGAAGTCCTCCTAACTCCTCATATTTTTCAAGTTATGGGCTAGCGGGCCTTGGGGTGAAAACTTTCCCCCAAGAGCGGGCCTAGGGGTGAAATATTTCCCTTGTATGGATCAATGGAGTGGGGAAGAGTTTTGGAATTTTTTTTCCTTTTAAGGGAAAAAGCATGATTTGCCTCTGCGTGCTTGCAGGCCTAAAGAGGACATGTGTCGGATTATAAAAGCTCAAGTGGAAAGTTGAACCATCGGAGTGGTTTGAGGTTTTAAGATTTTAAGGTATAAAAGTTCAAAGTTAAAACCCGTTCCGCACCTCCGCCGAAGCCTAAGGCGGCCATGTGTCAATCTACAATTGGTTGCGGGTGGCAGGGAAACTTGAGAATTTTTACCAATTTTTTTTTAAAGTTTCAAGGTCAAAAACAACTCCGCTCCTCCACTGTCACCTGGTGATGCCATGTGGCAGCCCCTGATTGGATACGGGCTGGCAGGACAGTGGGGAAAACTTGAAAAAATTTCCCAAAATTTTCTAAAAGCGCTAAGTTAAAAAGGGGATCCACCCATCCGCTGACACCTCATGGTGCCTCGTGGAAACCTGATTGGCTACAGGCCGGTGGAGAAACATTTGAAATTTTTCCCAAAAATTTTCCTAAGTGTTTTAAGGGAAAAATTCAAGCCGCGGGCCCACTAAGGAAATTTTTCCCAAAATTTTCCGCTAAAGAAGGCAAACTTTAGAGGGTCATAACTTTTGATAGATAGCTCAGTTTTGGGAAAACAAGGACTTTCTAGAAATATCTCGATGTCCTCTTCGCACAAGGATCAGTAATTTTTTATTTTGATAAAGTTTAAGGGGTCAATTTTAAGAAAATGTCCTACAGGCTTATATAATGCGAGCTGGTAAATTTTAACTTGTTAGATCTATTCAATTTGATCTTCCTCCTCTCTAAACATGTCAAATGGACATGTAGGATTATTCTAAGAAGAATTTAGGATGTATTGGGAAGGTAATTTTGCTTGAGTGATTTCCATTTTTTTTACAACTTCAGATATCAAAATAACTCTGAAAGGTTTGGGCCCGAGTTTGTAATGTTTGAAGGATTTTTCCTTAAGTGTTTTAGCCCAATTTAGTTCATTTATGTCATAACATGTTATATTTCAAAATTTCAATGTTATTTATTGTTTACAGGTTTGAACCGTGCATTTTAGAGGAAGTATTTGCCAATTTAAAAAATCAAAACAGAGGTCAATTTCTATAGGATCTGTTTATCATTTTCCATCTTCCAAGTATGGAAAATTCACTTCCCTTCTAGTCTAATACATTTAGTTGATTCAAACAAGATATTTAATAGATAAAATGCAAATTATGATTTCCAATTTTAGCATATTTCAAAATAATAGAGTTACATATGTTTCCTTCATACGTATTCCTCTTTTCAATTTTCTAAAAAGAGATTTCAAATCACAATTGAAAAAATTAGAATCAACACTAAAATGCAATTTGAGAAAAGCATTTCATTTCTTTATTGATTTCCAAAGGAAATTTTACAACTTCTTTTTTATTCCTTCCAAAAATCATTTATTGACACAGGGAAGAACAATACATTTTCTTTTCACATGTTGCACATTTCCACTTTCAAAACAGGGACTTCCTAGTGCATGATAAACACAATTTTCCAATTGAAAAATATCCTATGAATAAGGTAAACACATCCAATAATTCCAATGAAACTCATACAATATCCTTTCCATTTGATTTCAAAGTACAACATACAAATCAGTATCATTCTTTCACATTATTTCCAAAATAACATACAGAGTATAACTATTTTACATTTCCAATTTCCACTTGCAGTCAATACATCTTTCCATTACAACATTTACAAGGTCATCCACTTCAAGTGGGAAAGGTTACAATGAGATTTCATTTCACAAGGGACTGTCAAACTGTCTTTTCTCAGCTCTAGAACAACAACATGCATTCTTCTCTTTCTTCCAATTTTGATCACAACAAAGGCAGGGGAAAGGCAACGCTCTTCACCCAAACAAGAAATCCAATGAAAGGAGAATCCATGCTTCTTCATTGGCCCCCAAGCCCCAACCACAATGCAATAAGAAATGTATTTCAACTCATGGCAACAACAGGCTTCCACAAAACATACAAGTAGCATAATCACAATAAACACAATCCAAAACAAAATCTAGTTTTACAACTACATTAACACATGGCAAGAAATACTAAGGCTTCATCAAGCAAGCCAAAGGAGAAAGAAACTATGGGGGGTGCTACTTATTCCTCCCAAATGGGAAACGGGTATCAGCACCTGAGAACAACCCTCCAATATATATATATATATATATATATATATATATATATATGAATATCATTTCAAACCCTATCATGCCCTTATGCCTCCCCAAGTACCCCTTATTCCTCACATTTCCTTATGCCCCCAACCTCTTATGGCACCCCATAACGAGTAAAGAAATACAAGTTATTTCTTTTAAAGTGGAACCCAAATCCCAACTCCCTCCACCCTTATACCTCCCTAAAACACACTTGTGCCTCCCACATAATAAACCCCATAGTCTTCTCCTACACCATTCTTAGGCAATTTACCCAAAAAGCCCACAAACATGCTAAAAAATTCACACAATAACATATACATTCATAAAGAAAAGGAGTATTTCAAGAGCCAAGCTCTTACCTCTCCATGATGGAGTTGCCTAAGTTCCAAAACAACAAGCTCTATCCCAATGTAATCAATCCAAACAGCCAAGCACAAACATGTAACAATCTTCCCAAAAGCTCCTCCAAGGTAAGAGCTCCAATCAACAAGAAAATTCACCCCAAGGAAGCATTCCAAAAGTTCAAGAACCCAAAACAAAGCAAGGAGTTCCAATTTTATAGAAGAGGGAAGAGAAGAGGATGAGGTGGATCCATGTAGGATGCCACATCACACATCCTCAACTCTAATACAAAAGTCAAATTTATTCTCCAATGCAAAATAAAGAGGTGGGTGAATAATATGACAATTTACTAACACACTCCAAATAGCCCACACCCCATAAGGACTAAATTTAATAAAATGTAATAAGATTACAATTAAAACTTACAATTAATCATATCAAAATGCATAAATAAGGTCTAAATTCAACCCTCCAACCATAGCTAAGGTTGGTATATAAATTTAAGAGGTGTGGGACAAGTTTAACTTGTCCCACAGGCCTCCAAAATCAGCCTCCAAGGACAAATTTAAATTTCAAATAGGATGAAGTGTTTCATACTCCAAATTTTACTTACACATCTCTTACACATCATTTACACATTTCTTACAACACTTAAATCAATATCCAACAAGTCTATTAATTACTTTCTTATGACCCGATTGATTAATTAATTTTAACAATATAATTGCTCATAATATTTAGCACAATTTAATAAATAATGAAAGGGGTAAATGCACCACTAAATAAACACATACAAACATTATAAAAATGAATAAAATAAAAGAAATACACATAACCCCTTGGTGACATTTAAAGGCGATCCCCCCGTGGGAATCCCTAACAACAATTCACACACACACACACACAACAAATACACGTTGCCATGCTGACCCTTGTTGAATTCATCTAGGATTCTAATTTGGTTGTTTCCAATCCCCTAATGTTTGTTGTGATATGTTTATCTGCAAAACAAAAATACCTCCTTCGGCCTTGTGGCCGCATCAAATCATCCAAAATGAATATACAATATAATTCTAAAATCAACTATATACGAATCAAAACAACATCTAGGCACGAAATGATATCATTTACAATTTCATTAATAATAATATGATCATAATATTAGTTCAATTTTCTAGGTCTACTCAAAATGATGAAGTATCACATGTCCAAAACACACACACAAACACACACACCCACACACACACACACATATATAATATATATAAGCATGTCAATCAGCATATCACCATCAATATAAATGTCTCCAATAATCCACATGCATCATATATGAATCAAAATCAACAATAGTCTGTGATTTCTAACATCTTACATTATGTCATATCAAAAGCTACAATAACATTCATAAGTATAGTCGGCAATATCATAATCCATAATCTAAAATGACTACCAATTCATATCTATTTAGCTCGTTAACAACACCTTACTGGCGCCGTTGCCAATGACATAGTGATTGAAGTTCATAATCAGAACATGGTAAACACTTCTTGTATGCTCAAAGTGCTAATACATCTTTTCAGGCATCATCTTGTGTTCAGGCCTGTAAGAAGTGCTAAAAGTTACAAGTGCTATGTGCAATATTTCCTTTTCCTATAGTTATTGCACTAAGTTTCATTGATAAATTTGGATAAAGAAGAGTCGGGTCTTTCCATTTCCAGTTGCTAGTGTTGACATACATTTGACAGATCATATTTTAGTGCATTTACACAACTAAGGTGTAATTTCTTAGTGGCGAATCCCTATTGATATGATTCTTAATGAATACTAGTGTCTTAACCTCTGTCAAGTGATATTTGTTACTAAAATTTGCAAAGCTAGAAGGAAGAAGGTCTTTCTTTACTAGGGATCCTACTAGGAAATTATTTCCAGAGCTAGGAAAAACAAAATTAGAAGGAAGAAAATCCTAGAGAGCTGTTGGAAATCAGAAAACAAGAAAGGGGATCTCCATTGATGAAAGTGATCAGCCTATTATTGAAGACTACAATTCAAGTGATTCTGAATCAGGATATCCTCTTTGTGGAATTGAATTCTCCAACTGGAGAAGGGCCTTCATTTGATTTTGAAAATTTTTCTTCTCATTTTGCCTCTGTCTTTTCAAAAGTTGATAGGGTTTTCCAAGAGACAAGGCCTTTAGAGTATATCCATTTTGAAAGTTATACTCATGTGTTTCAAAGACCCCATGCCCCTTATCAATTTGTCTCCCCTCCAATATCACCTCCTCAAAACAATATGGCTCATCCCCCACCTAGACCTCCATTTGTTGTAAACACCTCTGGACCTATAAATTTTGTGGAAATGGTTGGTTATCCAAATGCAGTGCCCCAAGATGTAAGGAATATATTACCAAAATTCCAAGGAAACAACGCTATAACTGGTGATCAACATCTAAATCTCTTTATTAACATGATGGAAGACTTTGAGATTGAACATAAAGATGTATATATCAAATTTTCCATCCATACTTTGGAAGAAGATGCCAGAGATTGGTATAAAGCATTGCCAGATAGCATTCCCTATTGATTCTTGGACTGAGATGAATAATGCATTTAGATTGCAGTATGGTGATAGAACTGATCCTAGATTTCTTTTGTCAGAATTTGAAAACATCAAAAAGAATCCTAATGAGTCAATACATGTTTTCAACACAAGGTTTAATAAGACCTTGAGGAGATTACCTGTTAGGATAAGGCCATGTGATGAATCATGTTTGATCAAATATTCAGATGCATTTGATAAAAAGGTTGCTTACTACTTGAGGGAAAAAAACCTACCAATTTGAGGCAGGCCTTTACCATGGCTTTGCAAATAGAAAACAACATCAAGGCAATTGGGAAGCCTCCAAAAAGGGAGGGTGTAAAACTAATTAACCCAGAAAATCCTCAAACAAGTAAGGCTCCTGATTTGGAGGAATTTTTAAAAACTTTGGCAGGGCTATCAAAGATATATCATACAAAGTAGCCCAGGAAGAGAAGAGGATTGGGCACAATTCACAAGGTCAGCACAAGCCACAAGGCCAAGAAAGGTTTACAAATCACCAAAGATATGATGATAGAGGCAAGGGACATGTTGGATTTGGAAATAAACAGTCCCAAGCCAAGGATAAGAGAATGGTACCTAATCCTTTGGCTTTCTAGAGTTGTTGCTGTGGAGGACACAAATGTCATTGATTGGTGTAATAGATGTTTTGTGCCCCATGCTCCATGTGGGGGTAGACCAACAAGAAGTTGAGGAAGTAGGAAATGATGAAATTTATGATGATGCCTACATGATAGAGATCCCTGCAAGTTTTCCAAGGGAAGCAACTTCAACTAAGGTAATAAGTGCTAGAACTACTGTTGTTTTTTGGGATTGCATCTACCGGGTACCTCTTCTTCCTCCCTCTCATACTTTAGAAGTAGACACTGTACAAGCTTTTAAATTTCCCACTAATGATTTTGAATACTTGAGGGCACTAATTATTGAAAATTATGATCGAGGAGTTCCTTTAGAAGAAGGTAGGCAGTTATTAATTAATGTTGTAGTTGCCCAAGTAAAGGAACACAATACCAGAAGTAAAGCTACTGATGGCACTCCAAGAATGTTTATTGATTACTATATTTATTAATACAGAAGTACATGCCATTATATAGGCTGCGAGAGGGAGGATAGGAGGAAAATAGTTACATAACTGTTTATTAACAACTACTAACAACAATGTATTAACAATGTGCTAACATCCCCCCCTTAATACATTGCTCTTACAAATGTACCCCCTAAACAAATCAAACTTCACCTTGCCAAGAGGCTTGGTGAGAAGATCTGCAACCTGAAAATTAGTAGGGCAGTACTGGAGCTGAATTTGGTGGTTCAAGACTTGTTCACGAATGTAGTGACATTCGACCTCAATATGCTTTGTTCTTTCATAAAAAATAGGATTCTTCACGAGCTTCAACACACCCTGATTGTCACAGTGAATGATGGTAGGTTTCTCTTCAAGAATCCCTATATCTGCAAGAATGTGACATAACCAAATCACTTCGCACACAGCTCCTCGTGCGGCGTGATATTCAGCCTCAGTGGATGAGAGAGCAATAACAATTTGCTTCTTGCTAATCCATGAGATAGGTCCAGATCTGAGATGAAAAACATACCCTGAAGTGGATTTCTTGTCATCAACGGATCTTGCATAGTCTGAGTCTGTATATCCCTGTAAGAAGACCTGAGTGTTCTTCTAATACTCCAGACCAAATTCAAGTGTACCTCGGACATATATCAACACATGTTTTGCTGCTATCCAATGACATTTCTTCGGCTTCTGCATAAATCTGGTGAGATAGCTCACTCCAAAGCAAAGATCTGGCTTGGTATAAGTCAAGTAAATGAGACTTCCCACAAGCTTCCTGTAGTGAGTGCCATCTACCTGTGGTAAATCCTGGAATCTAAATAATTGCAAAGCTTTTTCCATAGGTGTGGACATTGGTTTATAATCTGACATTCCATACTTCTCTAGCAGAGTCTTGGCTTATTTCATCTGGGAGATGAAGATATGATTCTTCTTCTGCCATATCTCTAAGCCAAGACAATAGTGAAGTAGCCCTAAATTGGTCACGTCGAAGGATTTCTTCATATCATTCTTTACATCATCCACAAGATTGTCATAAATTCCTGTGATCACAAGATCATCTACGCACAAAACTAGAATAACAATCTCTTTTCCTAACTTCTTGATATACAAATTTGTATCTGAGGGGCTATGAGTGAATCCATGCTGCAATAGGTGATCATCAATTTTTATATAACATGCCCTAGGTGCTTTTTTGATTCCATAAAGTGAATTTATCAGATGACATACCTTGTGTGGTTGATGCTCATCTACAAACCCTTCAGGTTGGGCCATGTATACTTCTTCTTTAAGATCATCGTTCAGAAAATCACTCTTGACATCCATCGCTGAAGTTTCCATCCATTTTTTGCTTACAGTGCACAGACAACTCTGATGGTTTTGATCTTCGTAGTGGGTGTAAAGGTCTCGTCATAGTTAATTCCTTCTTGCTGAGCATAACCCTTTGCAACAAGTCGTGCTTTGTGTTTGTCGATTGAACCATCTACCTTATATTTTGTTTTGAAAATCCATTTGCAGCTAATGGATTTCTTACTTGGAGGTAGATCGACAAGTTCCCATGTCTGATTCTTAATTAGGGAATCATATTCAGCATCCATAGCCTATTTCCACTTTGGTTGGTCTAATGCCTCACGAACAATGTCAGGTTTGGTGCTATCAACAACTAAACTCATGAGTGCAAAATTTACCTCATGTCTGGCTTGACTTCGTGTTTTGACTCCCGTAGAAGTTCTTGGAAGTGAGTTCAAGTGTGCATCCCCAATAGTTTTCTTGACCCATTTCAGACGTTGGTGTTGTTGCTACTGATATGAAGATGTGTTGTTCAGTGTGCCTAGATCAACAAACAAGTCTCCACTCAGCTCTTCTTCTCTTTGAGAAGAATCATCTTACCCATCATCCTGATGTGTGAGCAATCTATGTGACAAGGTCGGTACTGGATCTCCATTATGTGGTAGGGAGTCAAAGGATGACTCATCACACACCACATCTCGACTCTCATAGATTTTCTTCATCTTAGGATCCATGAGACGATATGCCTTTGAGGTAGTACTATACCCCAAGAAAAGACATGGCAGTGTCTTTGGATTGATCTTCTTCCTTTTCTCATCTGGAACATGCATATATGCAGTACAACCAAAAACTCTCAAATGATGAATAGAAGGTTTACGACCAGTCCATACCTCTTACGGTGTCCTGTTTTGCAAGATCTTCATGGGTGCCTGGTTGAGTAGATACACTATTGTCTGGACTGCTTCTACCCAAAACTGATCCTCTAACTTGGTGGTGGAGAGCATACAACGAGCCATCTCCATGACAGTCATGTTGTGTCACTCAGAAATCCCATTCTGTTGGGGAGTGTAGGGTGCAGTCAGATGTTGCTGAATGCCATGCTGCTTCAGGTATGCTAAGAACTTCTTTGATATAAATTCCCCCCCCTCGATCTGAGCGGAGGAGAAGGAGAGGCTTCCCAGACTACCTGGTGGCTTGCCGGTAAAAATTTTGGAAATTGGCATATGCCTCACTCTTCTTTCGAAGAAAATATACCCACATTTTCCGTGAGTAATCATCAATGATGAGCTGGAAGTATTCAAAACCTTGGAAGCTAGCTGGTAGGGGTCCACATAGATCAGTGTGTACAACCTGAAGATGCTCCATAGAATGATAAGAGCTCTGTTTGAACGGACCTCTGTGTTGTTTTCCCGCAAGACATCCCGAGCAAACAGGTAAGGAATGGGAGAGTGGAGGAAGCCCTCTTACCATTTCCTTGGCACTGAGCTGATGCAGAGCCCCGACAAAAAGATGACCATATCGAAAGTGTCATAGTGTAGTGGACTCCGTAGTTGAAGTAGAGAGAGAAATGTTAGATGAAGTGACCGCATCCAGTGAAAATAGACGACCCTTCATAAATGCTCGAGCAATAACCAAGTCTCCCTGGGAAATGATGTAGGACTTGACCGCTTTCTCAACAAATAATTCAACCTACATTTGATGATTAAGAAGCTGACTCACAGACAAGAGATTTGAGGTCAAACCTAGAACATAGAGCACCTTCGTGAGTGTACATCTTCATGTCCCAAGAGGAATGATTACATCACCAATCCCTGCCAATATACTCCTGATTATCTACGATGGTGATCCGATCTCCAGTGGGCCAGTCACTCAGAGTATGGAAAAACTTCTTATTGCCAGTAATGTGTTTGATGGCGCCCAAATCAATCAACCAAACACTTTCTGATGGTTGCGAAGTTTACAAGACTAGGAAAATGTCTGGATGAGTTGTGTCTGGAACCTCTTCATTGGAGGTGGCATCCTGCTGAGCAGCAATATGACCCTTCTGCCTCTGATTACGAGCACGCCATCAGGATTTCTTGGAATATCCTTGGCCAGAAGTGCTCTCTTCGCCAGAGTTGCCATACTTGCATTTGTTTTAATAACAGTTCACAGTCGTGTGTGTATCCGTGGAGAAAATGTGGCACCATCGATCCGCCTTATGGTTATGCTACTTCTGTGGTGGCCGCTGAGAAGGTTGCTACAGTGGATGCTGCTTCTGATTCTTGGGAGCTGATTACCCTTTCCGAGGCTTATGCTTTTGGCTCATGATGAGAGCCTTGTCTTCAAAGGCTTCTTGAACATTCTGAATGGCTTCTTCTTGCTGGAGATAATTCACCAGTTTGGAAAAACTCACCTCCTATTGAGTGATGGTCAACGTGGTGATTAGGGTCTAAAACCGGGAAGGAAGAGCTCACAAGGTGAGCGGGACTAGCAACTTGTCGTCCACTTTTTCACCGAGAACAGAAATTTCTACTGTTTCACCATCATTTATACTCATCGTGTGAAGATTTATCTGAAGATGCAGCATCATCATCAGATTCTTGGCTTAATAGACAGTACACAATGTAGTCCATGCCTGAGAGGAAGTAGTTGCTTCCCAAATGTGAGGTTAAACCTCATCAGAAAGGCTCAGAGTGATAAGCATTATTTCTTTTGCATCAACCTTTTCATATTTAGCCAACTGATCAGCGTCTATGGGAGGGGCATCCTTGCCAGAAACGATCCCCCAAAGATCTTCAAATTGAAGAATCATCCACATCTTGGTTTTCCATGCGGTGAAATTTGGCCCTTTGAGCAACTGGGCATCTAACAACAAAATGTGAGGTGCAAACATTTTCAAAAACTCAAAATTGTATTTTATTTATTTATTTTTCAAAAATGGATACAATGCTTATTGAAGGAACCTTTCCCAAAGATGGTCTCTATAGGCTCATGTAGTGAGACGCAGACACTCCTATGGGCATTCTACTTCGCATTCATCATTTTCATCATAGCCATGTTCAAGTTTTGCACGAATCTGTCGTGCTTGACATCGAATGTCGAACCAAACATAATCCAATAGTCCTCGGCGCACAATCTCATCAAAGATAACATTCCCAATGTTGCAGAGCTCGTTGACCAAAGCAAAGAATAGTCCAGTGGTGTCTTTGTTGTCACTCAATGCCTAAATATTTGGTGCATTGCTCGTAGTGCTTTCTGCATAAAAAATTTGTGACATACGTTGGAACTGGTTCTTCCACGCAGGTCTAGATTTTCGTTTAGAAGGAATCAACAAGCCAGGAAGGGCTCTGGTAAAGCAGTATAATCACTAGGTAGCCGAAGCAAAGAATCATGGCTATGGAAAGGAAAAATGTGTATTGGAATCAGTTACAAACATTTAGTTATTTCCACGCAGGCTTTAACCTCATGGCTCACCTCCTCCAGTGCTTTAACAAATTTCTTATTCATTATTTTTGGGGTTGGCACAAGGTTTTATAGATAATATATCATATCTAAGTGTACATGCAATAAAAAATGGATATTCTACCATAAGAAATATACAAAACAAGAGATATAAATCAACACCAGATTTAACGTGGTTCACCCAGTGTGGGCTACATCCACCAAGAAACAAGCCAATCTATTATCTAAAGCTTTCAGAAGATATACAATTGAAGATCTACAATCTTCCACACCTCTCAGATGTACAATATTTTCTTTCTCTCAATCTTTTCCTTCTTCTCCAAGAATTCTCTCTCACAATTATTCTCACAATAATAATTAACACACCATCCTCTTACTTATAAACCCTAGATTTTATGCTTATATAGGCATATACAAACTTAGGGCACTTAGTCATGCAATTACAATCAATAGATCTGATTTAATGCTAAAATTAGATCTAATTCGTGAGAGTTAAATAAAACACTCCCGCACAAGTAACTGACGCCGGTTAGCCCTAACTGACGTCGATTTCTCCTTTCCTAACTGATGTCGGTCATAGGTAACTGATGATGGTCCATCCATAACCAATGTCAGTTACAATATTTTCCTGCAAGTTTCATATTACATGTTAAACTAAAGTAATTGAGCTCCATAACTCGACAAATCTCCCACTTAGAGATAAATTACTGCACCATACCTATACAACATCATTGTTGGATCTCATCCTTAGCTTTGTTTCTTCCTATTCAAGTCTCAAACTTGAAGACCAACAGAAGTGGAGTTTTGCTCCAACTTCTCTTTTTATAATGGCTTCGTTAGTATATCCCTAGGGTTTTCACTCGGATGAATCTTCTCCAGTTTTAGATGTCCATCCTCCAATACCTGCCATATGAAGTGATACCTCAATTGAATGTGTTTCATTCAAGAATGAAACGTTGAGTTATTTTCCAAATGAATTTAATTTTCACTGTCACTAAACAATTTACAATTATCTTTCTCATTTCCCAACTCTTCCATGAACATGATCATACATATCATCTCTTTGCTAGCTTTTGTAGCTGCAACATACTTTGCCTTTGTAGTAGACAAACCTACCACCTTCTACGATCTCGAAATCCGACTTATTGTCGTCCCTCATACTGTGAAAATATATCTAGTAGTGCTCCTTCTACCATCCATACTGAATCAACATAGCCACATAAATAAATATCCAAACCTCCATAGCATAACTGCATGCTAGATGTCCCTCTCAAATGGATGAGTATCCATTGGACTATTTTCCAATTCTCTTTACCTAGATTGGCCATAAATCTACTCACAACTCCCACTGCCTATGCAATGTCTTGTCTGGTACAAACCATAACATACATGAGACTCCCAACTGCTGAAGCATATGGTACTTGTGTCATGTATTTGACCTCCTCATGTGATGAAGGACACTGATCTTTGATAAATTTGAAGTGTCCTACCATAGGTGTACTTATAGGTTTTGAATCTTGCATGTTAAACCTTTCCAACACCTTATTGATATAAGCCTCCTAAGACAAATACAATTTCTTGTTCTTCCTATCTCTGTGTATTTGCATGCCAAGGATTATTTTTGAACCTCATAAATCCTTCATATTAAATGTGTGAGCTAGCTTTCCCTTAAGCTCACCAATGTCCTGCATACTAGATCATGTAATAAGCATATCATCCACATATAGTAACAAAATAATATAGCTCGTGTTTTCAAGCTTTTTGAAATAAACACAATGGTCAAATTGACATCTCAAATAACCATCTCATAACCATGCTCATAATGAAACTATCAAACCTCATTTATCATTTCCTTGGAGCTTTCTTGAGCCCATATAGACTCTTTTTCAACCTGTAAACTAATTTCTCCTTACCCTTGACTTCATACCTAGGCAACCACTGCATATAAATCTCTTCATCCAAATCACCATGAAGGAATGACATCTTCACATCCAGTTTCTCTAAATTCAAAAAATGTACTACAACTATACTCAATACAATACGTATGGAAGTCATTTTAACAACAACAGAAAATATTTCACCAAAGTCAATACATGATTTATGTGCAAATCCCTTTACTATAAGCCTTACCTTGTATATTTTTTGTCCACCCCTTGCTTCCTTGATCCTATAAACCCACTTGTTCTGTAATGTCCTCTTACCTGATGGAAACTTAACCAAATCCCAAGTCTAGTTTTGTTCCAAGGAGTCCATCTCCTCATCCATGTCATGCTCTCACTACACGTGAGTCTTATCCTACATTGCTTCTTCAAAAATTTCTGGTTCACCATTATAAGTCAATAATAAATAATATAGAGAAGGTGTAAATATTTCTGGAGGTTTACTTACCTTTTGTGACCTTCTCACAAAATTTTGGGGTACTGCAGGCTCGTTCAGGACCTCTTGGACATTTTTTTTATTCTAACAGTGGCCGATAATGGTCACCTATAACCGACGCCAATTCTGCTAAATGATGTCATTTTAACTCTTCTCTAACCAATACCAGTTTAATTGATCAATGTCGGTCAGGGGTCAACCGATATCAGTTACTATGTAAACCTGTCAATATTATTTTTAAATCTAAAAGTTCATTTTCATCCACAAACTTCTCAACCTGTTTGTCCTTGGGTACCAAAATTTGATCCTTGTATATTCTCTTTTCATTCCATTCAATGTCATGAATCCTAATAATTTTAGAATTCTTTAAATCCCAAAAAAGGAATCCAAAATCACCAGATCCATAACCAATGAAAGTGAATCTCTTTGATTTTTCATCCAATTTTTTCCTATTTTCCTAATCAATATGCATAAAATCTTCTGAACCAAAAAATTTAAGAAAAGAAAGATCTACCTCTTTTCCAGTCCAAGCTTTATTTAGTATTCCTTCATCTAGTGAACTTGAATGCCCATAGTTAATTAAATAAATATTTGTATCAATTGCTTCTGCCCAAAACTACAAGGGCAATCCAACATGTATCCTCATACTTCTAGCACGTTCCATGATTGTCATGTTCATTCTTTCTATAACACCATTCTCTTGTGGTGTTCTTGGAACCATCCTTTCTCTATGTATTTCATTCACTGAACAATAATCATTGAAAGTCTTGTTATAGTATTCAGCACCATTGTCAAATCTAAGGCACTTTAACTTTTAATTGGATTCATTCTCAACAAGGGATTTCCATCTTTTAAAAGTATCAAAAAAATCATGTTTATGTTTAATACAATAAACCCATACCTTTTTTTGCAGCATCATCAATGAAATTAATATAATACTGGGCTCCTATATGAGAAGCTACTTGGGCTGGTCCCCACACATCTGTGTGTACAAGCTCTAATTTTTAATCCTGTATCCCCAACTTTGAAAAATCTCACTCTCTTTTTCTTTCCAAAGATACAATACTCAGAGAAATCAAGATCTAAATCTTTCAAATCTAATATCTTACCCTTAGCCTTTAAGATCTACATTCCTTTTTAACTCAAATGACCCAGTCGATTATGCCAAATGCATGCATCTGAATCTGAAGTAGATAATGCAGAAAAGGAATCAGTAATACAGGTAGTTAAATATAACGTTCATATCTTCTTACCTCTTTCCTCAATAAAAGCACCCTTGGTGACTTTTAAAGAGTCACCTGTAAAAGTAACCATGCAACCAAATTCACCTAGTTGCCCTACAGAAATAAGATTCCTCCTGAGGCTTGGCATATGTCTCACATATTTCAATACCCATGTATTTCCATTCTGCAATTTTAGATGAACTTCCCCTTTACTAGTAATACTGCAAGGTTCATCATCACCCAAATAAACATGCCCAAAATTGCCCTGGACATAATTTCTGAAATAACCCTTATTAGGGGTTGCATGGAAAGAAGCTCCTGAATCTAAAACCCATGATTCAATTCTATTTTCCAAAGAAATAATAAGAGCATCTTGCATTACCTCTTTTGCAGCAACATTTGCCTCTTTACCTTTTTCTGCTACATTCTTTTTGTTTTCCTTGAACCAACAATCCTTCTTTGCATGACCTTTCTTTCCACAATTCCAGTAGATTATTCCTCTACCTATGGATTTAGATATGTCATTCTTAGACTTTGATTTCCCATTATTCTTTCTCTTGGATATTTCCTTGTCTCTTCCCTTGCTTTCTACATTCAAAACATTCTCAGAGGTTGATTCTCATGTACTTTTCCTGTGTATTTCTTCATTCAAGATTATACTAACCACATCATCAAACTTTAAAACATTAGTAGCAAATGTTGTATTACCAACAGCCATGACCAAGTTATCCCAACTATCTGGAAAAGAGCATAATAATAAAAGTGTTTTCACTTCATCCTCAAATGGAATAATAATTGATTTTAATTTATTTACAATAGATCGGAAATCATTCAAATGACTTAATACAGATCCACCTTCTTGCATATTTAAATTAAACAATTTTTCCATCAAATAACTTTATTTGAAGCACTAGGTTTTTCATATAGATTTGCTAAATATTTCATTAAACTCTACCGTAGATCCTTCTTTAGTAATATTCAAAGCCACAGATGCTATCAGACTCAATCTTATAGATCCCAGAGCCATTCTATCAAGAATTTTCCATTCTTTATCAGTCATCTTTGTAGGTCTTGTCTTCTCATCCAACGGTAAGTATATATCTTTCTGATATAGATAATCCTCCACCTACATCTTCCATAATAGATAATCACGACCGTCAAATTTCTCTACTCTGAATTTTCTTTCTTCTCCCATTGCTTTGCTCCTACTGAATCATAAATCCCTTTGTGAGGATACTTTTTCAACACACACAAATCTCAAACAAATAATCTTTGATACCAGTTTTTGGGGTTAGCACACTAGTTATACAGATATATTAATCAGATCTAAGCATATAATCAATCAATACGAGAATAAACAAGAAGAAAAAATACATAATATTTAATATGGTTCACCAGTGTGGGATATGTCCACCAAGAAACAACCAATTTATTATCACTGAGAAAATATGATGAAGATTTGCAATTTTCCACACCTTCTTGGATGTCCTATACTTTCTTCTCTATCAATTTCTCTTTTTCTCTAGTAAAGGAAACTTCTCTTAATTCTCCATTAATTCACTTCTTCTAACCCTAGCTGTATGCTTATACATGCATCTATAATCTTAGGGCACTTTAGCTATGTAATTACAACCATTATATTCACTTTACAACTAAATATAATCATAATCCCCGTAACTTAATTATAAAAGTCACGCATAAGAAACCGATGTTGGTTAGCCTTAACCAATGTCACTTCCTTCTTGCCTGATCGATATCAGTCCATGGGTGACTGATGTCAGTTCATCAACCAAAGTCGTCTACTGTGTATTCTAGAAAGTCTGTAAAAACATGATAGTGAAGCAATTAAGGTCCAAAACTCAACACAAGATATAAGTAATGTAGTCATCTATGGTGAGGTCATATATTAGCCCCGGGTTGCCTTCCCTTTTAGGATTTACATGTTCAACGTCAATAGCGAAAACATCGGCTGTCATATTGGTTACACTGTCACGGATTTTCAAACATTTCTTTTCGAGAAGATATATAGTACTCATGAGCATAGATTTAATGGCAGTCGGGCTCCAGTTTGGATGCATCGCTTTGAGTAACGTAGCGAGGCCACTCACATGTGGACAGGACATGGATGTGTCAGAGACTATGTTCAACATGACGGCACAGTCATCATCCGAAAGTTCAGTGGGACTGATATCCGATGGCCAAGCCACCATGACATTAACTCTGGGGCTATCACATCAGGCTTCATAATATCCTCTTATCTAGAGTTGGGTCCTCTCGACAAAAAAAAACTGCCACGAAAGGTGCATCTCTGGTGCCAAACACGGTTCCCTCAAAATTAATGGCCGCCAGAGGGGGATTAAGCCTTAGGCAAACTAGGCAGTTGCCTAGGGCGCCAGCTGTCAGGGGGCGCCTGAATCTAAAAACTTCCTTTTTGTCGGTTAGTTTTAGAACTTAACTTTAAAATAATTTATCTGAAGACTTAATATTGATCAAACCATTTATAGATATTATTATATAGTAACATAAATTTCACGCATACACATAAAAAAGTTTTGTAATATTTTTCCAAGTAAAAGAAAATATCACATATTTATAAGCACATATGATTTTTTGGTATTGTTACCCATTCTCTGATGTAACTCCAGATTATGTAGGTGTGTAATTTGTTGTAGAAAAAGGTTAATGTATTTTTTATAATGTTGCTGGTGTATCTAGTAGAGGTGAGTATAATTAAAGGAAATAAGTATTTAATTTTCTATTCTTAATTTTGTGGGGAAATTTTCTATTATTTTGTTATGGAGGAATCCGTAGGCCTAGTCCAAATATGACTCTTCACAAAACCATGGGAGCTACATAAACGTTTTTGTTTCTTTGGAAAAAAGTGGTGCTTTATTTCAGGATAGAGTTCATGTCACCTACTTGATAAGGTTAAATTAGACTTGTAAGAAGCCTTGTATAAAATATTGTATTTTTTGCATTCTGAGCATCTCTTGCAATTAAATTTTTCCATCCACAGTATATTTTACATCCTTCCGTGATAATTTAATAATATCTTTTTATTATTATTTTATTATGACCATGATGTAAATTTAAAAATATAAAAATGTAGACATATTTTATTTATTTACTTTATGGAAAAAATATTAAATAAATTTTTGAGGAGGGCGCCCACTCAAACTATTTCCTAGGGCACTCCCGACCTTTAATTCGAACCTGATGGCCGCGGTGGGTATCTTTTTTTAATTGAGGGAAGTTTTAATGGTGACTCCCTTGGTTTACCCAACAAAGGTTGCAGGTAAAACATGAAGATCTGAAATGATTTCCTCCTCGGATGACTCGTCATTCATCAAAATCATTCCTGCATCGCCTACTTGTCGAACCACATCTCCCTTCATCACACGTGTCGAAGTACCTCGTTCACACAATAGCATCTTTCCTAAAATGTCACTCGAGTCAAGGCTGCGGTCGAGACACAAATTTATGCTCTCTGTGCCGACATGGATCAAACACACGGGCTGCGTCGGGCCTTTACTCGGGTATAATGACTCTCCATACAAAATGGTCCCATTAGCCAGTTTCATGGTGGCAATAAAGTTTCTGTCTATGGTGCTCGCACCCATGGTAATGATCCACAGGGATTCATTTTCCATGTAAAATCAGCGGGGCCGTTGTTGCCTGCGGAGCAACTGACAATAATGCCCTTTTGGATTGCAGTGAAGGCCCCCACGGAAATGTCATCCTCGTATAATGGGTTAACATCTCCTTTGATAGAGAGGGATAACACGTCGATGCCGTCTTCGATTTCTTAGTCCATTCCCGCCATAATATTGGAATCAAAGGATCCATTTTCCACCCAAACCTTATACATGGAAACATGAGCAGAGGAAGCCATGTCCGATGTTGTTTCGGTCTGGTGCAATTTCACATATGCCCTTCCACTTGGCAGGCGGGGAAGGCATTCCGTGGTCAGTAAAGTACGGGCTCTCCAGCCACACGCCCATGTCCAACACGCTGACAATTACGCCATTACCAAATCCGGTTGACGGCCATAGGCCCTTGGCGAGATTGAGGCCCAAAAAATTGAGAGGAATATGAGGTGTGCAAGGAATGCACTGCGTTGGGATACACTATAACAAATCCTGTCATTTCTCACATTACTTCCACATCCACTTTTGTTAAGCGAGCAGCGAAACCTATCATGAAATTATTGTAGGCGTACATCAAAGGTTTTTCGCCCCGCACAAACAAAGCATACCACCTGATGCGGTCGATTAAACTACTGAACCCGATCTTGGGTTCTTTAAGCTGAATAATGTACGTTGACGTTGCTTCGTTTGCACAAGCCACCAGATTCGTGACGACCAAGACAACCATTGTACGGCATAAGCAAGTTCTGGAGACTTGATTCATGGTTTCACAATGATTAGAAAGCTCTGGTAAGAGTTTCCTAAATATAGAGGCATTCAAGCTGACATAAAAACGTTAAGGCCAATCGCTAACATTGCCGACATCACTCCAAGAAAGTGCTAAAATAATGTTGCAGTCCTCTTGTATTCTTATCTTGTTGGTATGTTCCAGTTTTTTCATGTGTACCAAGGTAGGCCCGATTTTTGGTCAACTTTCCAGAGGGGCTGTTATTTCCGCCAATATAATGGTCTCTTAAAAACATATGTCGTTTTATCCTTTTCCATTCTGTCAAATTTCTATCAAAATTGACAAATCATATACACTGGGACCTGAATCATAATTATGCCGAAGGCATTTCTCCCTATGGGAAAGGCCCTTCCAGTCGTTTCAGAGACTATGTTAAATTTGACGTTCGTTTAGACGTTTTTGACAATCGATTAAATTTTGACATTCGTTTTCTTATTTTATTTGCAATTTGTGAACTAGGTTTTTTTAACGTCGAATCAAATTTCCTCTTACATTAGATTTGGGGTCTGTATGTTTCGAGTAAAACCGAGTTGGAGTCAGTCTCTGACCAGCATAATACCTTGTTCATCTGATTTTTGATAAAACTTTAGAGACGACTGGTTCTAGCATATAGGGAGGTAGTGTGTTGAATGTGCCTTCATCCAGTACAACTTCATCTTCTCTAGCCAAGGCCAACTTTTCACTTTTCGTAGGAAGGAAATTTGTGGTTTGTGCCTTCAAGAGGTTATCAAATGGATCTAATGGATCTTAGTTAAATTTGTAAGGGATTATATCATCTCTGTTGATCGATGTAGTAGGCTATTCAGTGCATTACTTTTCTTTTTTCTAGAATTGCCAAATTGTGCAAGCATAGTGAAGTTAGTAATCTGTCTATAAAATGAGGGACTCTACAACACAATACCCTGGTATTTTTTAGTGAATATTGGGCAAAATGTTCCAAAATTTAGGGTTTATATCTTTGGATGCACGATCAGATATATTGAAGATGATCCTTGGACTCTTCAACAGATTTGACCATGTGACTAAGTTTGTTCTCAAGTGCGACCGCAAAATGGTAAGTATAAATGATGAAACCCTTATAAATATTAGAATTCATTGCATGAGTCTTAGGAAATTAAAATTGAAGGCATGTAGGGAATTATCTTATGTCAGGATTGAAGAATTTGTAAAGTGGTGTTGTAATCTGAAGAAATTGTCTTGTGGCTCTTGTACTTTTGGGGCTAAGGGCATGAATGCAATACTGAAATAATGAGGGGTTTGAAATTGTGGCAAGAAGATGTTTGAATTTACAGGAGTTGGTCTTGATTGAGTTAAATCCAACTGCGATGAGTTTTGGGCTTTTGGCTTCAAACTGTTAGGCTTTAGAAAGGTTGGATCTATGTGGTAGTGATATAATTGGTGATGTGGAGATTGGTCGCACTGCTGCCAAGTGCACTTAGTGGAAGAAAATGTGTATCAAAGTATGTCCTATTAATTTTTAGATCTGGTTTTCCTCTATCAACAGTCCTGATATTCATTTTTCTCAAGAGTATATTTTCTTTCTTTTCGTATTTTTAAATACCCACTGAAGGGGATTTTATATTTGGTAGCTTAGATCTGGTAATTTTTACTTTTTTGCTACAAACACTGTTTATAAATGTGTTCTAAAAAAATGTGAGCCAATTTCTATAAAGAGACTGTACAATCACTACCCACAAAGCTTGCGAGTTGGAAGCATTAAGCATCAGAATCTTGTGAGTCTGCATCAAAGAGTCCTACTTATTACTTGATATCATCGGACTCAAAAAATAAAGTTCTGTAGTTATTAATGTATGATGACACTTCATCTAGGGAATGTATGATGTTGTGTAACAAAATTGTGGACCAATCCAATTAACATCATCCATCTCAAAACCGGCAATTGTTTGGAGCAAGGTGATATAACTAACTTGGCCAGACATGATTTCATATTGTATAGAGTGTCAG
Source organism: Taxus chinensis (assembly GCA_019776745.2). Lineage (NCBI taxonomy): Eukaryota > Viridiplantae > Streptophyta > Pinopsida > Cupressales > Taxaceae > Taxus > Taxus chinensis. The sequence continues at coordinate 321,746,107 of CM034146.1, forward strand.
AAAACAAATCAGAAAGTAATATCTTATTAGAATTTCTTTATTGAAACATTTATTTGTTACATTTAGCTTCTCCAAGCATGGTCATACTACACATGGACATGGCTCTTCACATGTACGATGACATAATGAGAATCACAGAAAATCTAAATGTAAAATATATAATTGGCTATGGTGCTACAAGCACTCTTTATAAATATGTTCTAAAGAATTGTAAGACAATTGCTATAAAGATAATGTATAGTCACTACCCACGAAGCTTACATGAAATTGTGACTTTGAAACTAAGCTAGAAACAGTTGGAAGCATCAGGCATTGGAATCTTGTGAGATAGCATGTATACGCTTTCTCCACATGGAAACCTGTTGTTTTAAGATTACATGGTAAAGAAAAGTCTTTGGGACATCCTACACAGTGAGTAAAATGATTATGTTATGAAGAAAATGGATTTCTTTATTAAAGGATTTTTCAACTAAAAAAATGTTTTGTTTAATAGTATTTTATGTTTTTACAATGTATACAATTTTAGATCAGATTTCCAGATAAAATTGTGTTCAAATAATTCCAATGAATTAAAAAAATATCAAATTGTTTATTTTTTATAAATATTAAATAAATAAATTATATAATATCATACAATTTCTCCCCAAATAATTAAAAACCACAAAAATATCCCTCTAAATCAAATAACTTATATTGTTCGGCGTTCACATTGCATTTTACACATGTGATTGCTAGTAATATTCCTTGCCTAAATGTTTAACTTTTGTATCCAATAAATTGTGGTTATTCCAATTTTCACCCACCAAACCTAGCTCATTTTTAACTCAACACATCACCTTACAAAAGCAAGTTATCAAATATAATCTTGGGAAATGTATCCATAAGTGGATTTTGCACACAATTTTTTATAATGTTTTGAATATTTAAAAAAGTAATTGGATTTTTCCATTATCATGTTTTTTATTAAATAGAGAAGTAATTAGATTTGGCATATATTTTTTTAATGATTTCATTTAAAAGAATTATTTTTTTATGTTTTATTGAAAAATAAGTAATTACCTATATAAATATTTAGTTATGGAATTGTACTTTTCAATATTGGTGGAGGAGTTAATGCAATAGTTTGTGTCTATGTTTTTTAGTTAGCTTACCAAATTTTACATGTTTCATTTTGTGTTTAGATAAATATAGTCAATGAAATAGTTTATAAAAGATACATCTTCCTCACAAAGAATTCCTATCATTTCATCAAATGCAACGAACAATTGTCTAACCCAGTCGATTCACCTTTACAACGATGTTACCAACTTGCATCAAAATAAGATTGTTAGATCATGTTATGCACATCCATGAAAACATAATTGAAATATGATTTTGGTCAATTTTTATAATTCACATGATTTTTTAGAAAAAACATCTTCTAAAAAATGGATCGGTCTCTTAAAATTTGATGATTACATTATAGGCACAAATGGTGTTCTTGACAAGGCTTTAAGGATTAAAAAAATGCCTTGACCAAATGTCATATGGATAAATTCCATGGCTACAAGGCGTACATTACAAAATGGGTTTTTTGAGAAGCCTTGGAAACAATTACATAAATTATGCAATTGGTAGTTTTAAAACAAAATCCATCAACCTTTACTAGTCTCCTCCATACTTGTGCCAAAATGTGAGTTTTAGAACATGATATGGACATCTATAAAAACCTAATTGAAATTATAGTGTTTTTCAAATTCCATAGTTGTGAATGTCTAGATAGACATGTATACAAATTGTGGAAGCATACACAAGGCACGTGATATTTTTGGCAAAATGCATCAATCGTATCGTGGAATGTGATGATGACATGTATGTGAAATATGGAAGTATCATAGACACCTTAATAGTTTCAAAAAATATTGTAACATATTAAAAAAATTGTGAATGGAATTAAATTTAGCGAATTCAAAATTGAAATCTCTTTTTGTGTAGTTTACAACTCAAGTGTAATTACTAGTTTTACAAGTATAACTTATAACAGTCCCGCTTAGGTTAGCACACAAAAACCACAATAATGTATTTTAAAATTTGTTGTTTGTGTGTTATGATCATGATTTTAAACGGTTATAATTTACATTTATGAAAATAAATGTAACATTGCACAACATGGAGATTCTATCTAATATAAAATTTAAAAAGAACATTTCTGAAAAATAAATTACAAAATCTTGGAAAGAAAAAAGCGGAACATTATAGAAATTGCACACATCTATCTAACTACTCTTGTTGACATATTAGAAAGATTATCCTTCAACAAGTTATTTAAAAAACTAAAATATAATATTACCTGCATGAAATGGTCCAATTCCACTTAATTCCATCTCATAAGCCTACATCTCATTACTCCACCAACTTGAAAACTAAATTTTGAGTAATTAAACTATTTTGATTTTTAATTTCAAACATACCCTTGTTTTATAAGATCTCCCTCTATAGCAATTGTGAAATAATTGTGCATGACCAAATGGATGTTAAATTAAAGGTTCTATTTTGTGATGATGTGAATGGGGTGAAAGGAATTTTGTGTTTGAATCGGTGATGTTAGAAAACAATAATATGATGTTGTTGTAGGTGGTCACATGATAAGAAAAGTTATTCAATTGTATGGGTGCTCTAAAATCCTGCACACAGGTCACACAATTATTTATAAATTCATACTTACTCATGTTCTTATATTCGAATGCTAACATTCAAGCCCATGGAAAAGGAAAATATTGCACTACCTAAGTTTCTCTCATACAAAATCAAAGTGTAATAAGAAAAACTAATCTAGAAAAATGTAAAACTAGCAATTACACATGAGTTAAAAAAATGCGCTAGAACAAATGTAAATGTTTAACTATATCCTAATGGAAACATGTCAATGTTTAAATTTCTTTCTAATTTTGATGATAAATTTTGAAAGGACTAAAGTTCATTGTGAAAAAAGTTGTGTCATGTGGTGAACTACCAATTCATAATTTGAAGTGTGGCTTCTATGTTTCAATGCCCTTTCTTTTTTAGATGTTTTAACAGAATTCAAGAACTATTCAATTGAAAATCTATTCCGAGTTTTAATCTCACTCCATATTTTTACTCACATTTACTGTAACCTAAGGAAATCTAGAAGAGGATTCAACATCCCCATATGTCTAGAAACTTATTAAGGATTCTCTAGAACCATAATAGACAAACTATGTGGCATATGTTACACATGCTTGAATAATCCTTTTTTAACATTTTGCCAAAAGAGATGCAAAATTATTGTGATGAACTTTTATTTCTTCATGACAAGTCTCATCTTGCATCTATAACTTGAATAATTAAGAAAGGTTTCAAAATATTTTTCATTGATGTTCCAAAGGGGATTAAATAATCTTCAGCTTCTACTACCTATCATTGCATAATTTTAAGGTCGGTGATATTATTTCGTTTTAATATGAAATAAACTTTTGGATGTAGAGAAGCACTGAAGAAATACATTTGGTTAGTAATTTACATATTGCTTATTTTTTAAAGTTTTTAATATTTATTATTAATTATTGGTTTAGATTATATATTTTTATTAATTCTTCTTAAAAATAATTTAATGAGGTTGTTCTGCATTATATTTTTATTATGTTTATTCTATTTTTTCATCATTTATTTTTTGTCTTTAGGTTTATTTTAAATTGTACAATTATATTTTTTTGGATCCCCAAAATCATATTTTTATATTCTTGGTTCTCTAAAACCATAATTATACAAATTTGGATCCTTTTTCTTATGTAGTATGTTTTGAAATGTCTTTAGGTCCCCTACAGTTTTTAGCCTTCATCATAGTTAGTTTTTTTTCCATTTTGTGTTGGAATCCCATCATGTAATCATACATGTATATGTATGTATTATAAAGAAACTCTCATGAAATAACCTATTCAAATTTAATTCAAGTATTCGTAAAGTGGAGCGAACACACACACACACACACACACACACACACACACACACACACACACACACACACACACACACACACACACACACACACACACACACACACACACACACACACACACACACACACACACACACACACACACACACACACACACATGCGCACACACACACACACACACACACACACGCGTGCGTGCACATGCGCGCACACGTGCACGCACACAGGCACGTGCACGTACACACATGCGCACATGCACACGATATGATAATACTCAGTGTGCCCTAAGTATCTAAATTTATACACATATATAGTTCTAGATTATTTCAATAGCCTAGGAACACCATCAAGGAAGAATTATCCTTTCTGATTACAATAGCTTTCACTCTTAGCCTTGATATTAGATCATCATACAGTACCTTATATATTATATTGAATAGAAATTTGATATTTACATATCAAACAACAACATTTAAATGTTTTCGGTAAACTAATATGTTTGGTATTTATGGGACATGTTCTATAATCCACTACTTATCTCTAAGTTTCAAAAAGTTACTCTACACAATGAATTGGGCCCCACAATAAAAATCATATGTATCAAAATATAGATATTTTCAATGCATGTAAACACATGAGCACAATGAGAGAACGAAGGAAAAAAAATTGGTTGTGTTTCAATTTATCATAAAGAATATCAAAATAATAACAGGATAGATAATGGCCAAAAGTAACGTGATACATCTGCAAACAATTTGACCAATTGCGTGATTATATGTTTCATCTCAACCCAAAGAGGACAACCTCTTATTTCTTATATAGCCTAATCATGAGTAGATTTAACATCGTACCTCTTTTGAGTTCCAATTGGATCTCAATATATGAATTTTAGAAGGAAATATTGATGTTGCAACATTGGAAAATATACAACATACAATGTGAGAAGGAATTATATCCCATTTATAATTGTAATTTGAATTTGGTATCACTTTATAGAATGAATTATACCCCCTTAAATACAATGAAAATGAGTACATAAAGTTCTAGTAGTTTCACTAGTGTAAAGAGAAGTAAGTAAACGTCTACATCAATGAGCTCCTTGACTATGTTGCACAATTGTGTGAGGACCTCATGAAGTGATATAAAATTTTGAAGTAAATAAGTTATCTCTCACCTTATATTTATGGAAAGATCAATTTATCGAATATTAAATCCATCCACTAAGTATATTTAAACCCTAAAAAGATCAATTCTAAGGAAAATATGAAACATTATTTCCCATCTTCATCTAATGTAATGCACAAGTTCCATGCACATATATTACAACATCTTAACCCCCTTGGCATTAGACATACACTTATCACAAAGGAGAGTAGTCTTAAAAGGTTGTGAAACACCATAAGGACTATGCACATTTTAACTCAAAAAAAATATTTTTGTCATTCCACGGTTGAGTCTAGCCCATTGGCACGTCTTCCACTACACTCTACATGGATATCAGGTATGCATATCTATCTAATTTATGTTACCAAGTGTTCCGCTCACCAACATAAAGTGGGGAAAAAATGTAGTCACAAAATCATGCACTTTAGACATTATTTAGTCTATTATCGTATTAGTATTTAGAAGGTTCTCAAGCGAAGAAAGTTATAATTAATCCCACCTTTTGGCCATCTTATTTTACATTTTATTTTTTCATTCCCACATATTTTCCTATGCATGCCCAGCGATTTCGACAATGTCCTGTCATTTTATCCTAAAATGGGGTGCTTAGGCCTATACTGGGGCACCCAGGGTGCCCTGGTCCCACCTAGGGTTCCCCGATTCTTGTTTCACTTGCCTACTTCTTTTTAGGCCTCTTCTAGCCATTTTTCATCCTTATATTTTTCCTAGTCGACCATGTCGGGGTTAATTATGAAATTAGAGCAAGAGAATCCTATAAATTTAAAGTAATGAGACCATAATGAGGGCCCTAGCGTCACATACTACTATCACTCCATCTATAGTTGCATCCATTTCATCACTTACATCCACATAGTGTCATGCATCAAGGCTAGGATATTTACATCAAGACACACAAAATAAGGGGAGGGATTCTATTATATTCCATGCACACATACTATTACATTTTTCTATAGTTATTATTTATTGCTACTTCACAAAGTGTGACTGGCATAAAATCGTATAGGGCACGACATGCACACATACACCAGAACTACATTTGGGTCTGAAATGTAGTGCAGTGCTCAATTTAGTAAGCCCATTGTTGTTGCAGCTGAGGTCAATCCGAGCCATTCATTTTGGATCTTTTGATTTTAGGGTTTTGATACTTCTTTGTCTTTTATTGGTCATTCCTTCATCTTGCATTATTTCATATACCCGGCACAGTTTGACAGATACAGTGTGACAGACAACAAATATTTCAAGGCATCTTTAAAAACTGTCGAAATCAGATTCTAAGTTTTTACAGAGACAACAACACCTATTCTGCAGACCAGGGCACCCCAATACCTTCCTAGGCTTTGCATTCCCCTTATATCTTCAATATCTGGCCTTTACGGGACCTCTGAGTGATCGTTCCTACTTCTGGAATCCATAGTCAGACTTGCGGCAACCAGCGACATTCTCCAATAATCAACTAAGTTCTTTCCTTTTACATCCTTTCACAATTAGGGTTTTATTTAATTTACTATAATTATTTAAAATCTTCCAATACTACTTTATCGTAGTTTATAGTGTTGTAGTCCTCCTATATTAGATTAAATATTATTATACTTTCTATAACATAGTTTAATTTTATTTAATCAACATGATTCTCTTCTGGTGTAACATCCTACCTTTTTTTAGTCCCAAATTTTATGACCATATAGACGGCCAATAGACTGTCAATTGGGTTAAACAAAAATTAGCATATGGGAGTCTTAGCTTACACCTAAATTTATGTTAAATATGTGTTATCATATGTTTCATAACAATTGTAAGGTTAGTTGATCACTTACTAAATCATTTAGCATGTAATATTGTTTCATATAAGCTTGTCTCACACACACACACACACACACACACACACACACACACACACACACACACACACACACACACACACACACACACACACACACACACACACACACACACACACAACTAACTTTGTGTGTGGTAAGTATAAGCCTTACTTGGCTAGCTCGAATGAAATAATGTTGTTTGAATAGTCCATAAATTGGATGGTCTTGGAAAATCAGACTTTGTTTATGTTTGTGTGAAGATTTATTTAAAATGCATGACAAATTAAACCACTTAATATAAGTGGATAGCATATATATAACCTGAGTGTTATATATATTAATGTTTATTTAAATGGTAGTATATATCTTAATGTTTATTTAAATGTGACATATATCTTAAGGTCTATATGGCATATTTAATGGAACATTGCAAACATTAGCCAAAGGCTAGGTAAGTATTATTATTTGAACTATGTTTGGGAATGGATATAAGTTATATTGAGTACGTGACATGCTAAGGTGGCAAGGAGAGGTTTAGGATTTATGGGAATTTAATGCAGGCATGAATCTTCAAGAATGGTTATCTTACTTGAGAAGCCAACCAAATATGGTCACATCCTTTCGTTCTCTCCTTCCTTTGTTCATTTGTAATGATTTCTTTTTCTATGTTATTTTTGTGGGTAATGGTGATAGTAAAATGTCTTCTCCATTGTGCTTGTTTTGTGGCCATGAGTGTGATTTAGAACAAGGATATGGAAACATGTAGAATAAAAGGTTGTTGGTTATCTTTTGTTCTTCCATATCTTAGTCCGTATAGGTATTAGGAATGTTAAATTCCTTCCTTGTATTTTGATTATCTATAATATATCCAATAAGATGCTTCTCTTCTTTCTCGTGGGTATAGTTACTTTGTTGATAATTAATTTTTAAGTTGTGTACTCTTATAACTTGGAATATCCTACTGTATATGGTAATTGTATATAAATTGGTTTTGTTGTAAACTAAATTTGTTACAATGATTTAATTAGGATTATTACAAGGAATTGTTTTTGGCCTATGAATAATAATGTGTTTTCTGAATGATGTCCTGACTATGGGGATTTTATAAAACATGGACTGTATGTATCATGTTAGATAAATGAAAGGAATTCAAGCATCATAAGTTGAAGATCATTATTCTATGATTGATTTTTATTTGTTATTAAATACAACTAAAATTCAATATAGATGAGTTATTATGGACTGTTATGAAAATAATGATTTTATATTTGTTGACTTAAATGGTTTATTTCATTTGATAAATGATTTGATTTGCATATGGTCAAACCTATATTGTTATTGTAGTGCCCACTTCCCTTCTAAACCTTTTTGTTGTTGATTATGATACTGTCGACTATACTTATAGATATTATTGTAGCCTTTGAATTGGTATGATGTTAGACATTAGAAATCATGGACTTTCGCTGATTTTGATTCATATATGATGCATGTGGATTATTAGAGACATGTTATATTGATGTTGATACACTACTTGGCATGGTTATATATATATGTTGTATATATATATATATATATATATATATATATATATATATATATATATATGTATGTATGTTTTCCTTACATGTGATATATTGGCATATCGAGTAAACCTAGAAAATGGAACTAATCTTGTGATCATATGATTATGGATGGAATTATAAAGGAGATTGTTGCTTGCTTGGATGATGTTTTGATTCATATATATAGATGATTTGGAGTTATATTTTATATTTATGTTGGATATTTTGATGCAGCCATGAGGTTGAAGGAGGTATTTGTGTTTTGTAGGTAAACATGCCATAACAAACATCGGGGGATTGGAAACCAACCACATTGGAATTCTAGATGAATTCAAAAAGGGTCACCATGGCAACGTGTATTTATTGTTTATGTATGTTGAATTGATTTTAGTGGTCCCCATGGGGGGATCACCTTCAAATGTGACCAAGGGGTTATGTGTATTCTTTTATTGTGTTCCCTTTATTTAGTCTTTATATGTGATTATTTGGTGATGTATTTCCCTTTATTATTATTTTATTTATGTCTAGACTAGTGAGTAATCATGTTGTTAAATAAATTATAATGGGTCAAAAGAATGCATTTATTAGAGTTGATGGCTCTTGGTTTATGTGTTGAAAGTAATGTGTATGTAACTTGGAGTGTGAAACACTCCACCTTCCTTTTGAAATTCGGATCTATTCTTAGGGGCTTATTTTGGAGGCTTGTAGGACAAGTAAACTTGTCCCACACCTCTTAAATTGTTACACCAACTCTACCTATGGGTTAGGGAGTCAAAATTAGGCATTATTATATATTTTGGGAAGGCAAGTTGTAGGTTTTGGTACTTCTTTTGGTTTGAGCTCTAGTAATTTTGAATATATTTAGATATTTGTGTTGAATGCTTGTGGATTGATGGAGCTTTTGGACTGTTTAGATTGGAAAAAGCTTGCTGTGAAATTATGGAGCAAACTCTACCATGGAGAGGTAGGAGCTTGGCTCTTTAAAATGTTCTTCTTTTATTTATATATATGTGAATGCTTTGAATATTTTGGTATGATGTTGGTTGGTTGGGTAGATTGCCTAGGTATGGTGTAGGAGAAGACTATGGGGATCTCTTGTGGGGAGGCATAAGATTTTTGAGGAGGTATAAGTGTTATTGTGGTCGGAGTTTGAGATTGGGTTCCATCTTGTAAAAGAAATAGCTTGCATTTTTTTACTCATTATGGGGTGCCATAAGAGTGTGGGGAGGCATAAGAGAATGGGAGGTATAAGGGGTACTTAAGGGAGACATAAGGGCATGCAAGGGTTTGAAATGATGTACACACACACACACACATATATATATACATATATATATATACATATACATACATACATACATACATACATATATACATACATATACATACATACATACATACATACATACATATACATACATACATACATACATACATACATACATACATATATATATATATATATACATAGATATGTATATATACATAGATATGTATATATACATAGATATGTATATATACATATATGTGTGTGTGTGTGTGTGTGTGTGTGTGTGTGTGTGTGTGTGTGTTTATTTTAAGGTGGACACCCATTTCCCCATTGGAAGGTATAAGCAACTCACCCCATAGGTCTTGCTCCTTTGGCTTGTGCGTGATAAAGCCTGAGTATTGTTTGTTGTTCTCCCTGTGGTTGCAAACTGCAATATGTATTTGGGCTATGTTTTGTTTGTTAAAATTGTTTTTGTGTTGCGGAAGCATGTTGTTTCCATGAGTTGAAATACATTTCTTATTGTTTTGTGGTTGGGGCTCGGGGGCCAATGAGAAGGACGAATTCTCCTCTTCATTGGAATTCTTGGTTGGGTGGAGAGCGTTGCCTCTCCTCCTTTTCTTTTTTTGTGATCAAAAGATATATGATGAATCTTCTTGTTGCTTTTATGTAGCTGAGGATGAAGACAAATTTTGTAGTCCCCTTGGGGTTTCTTGTTGTAAAAAATTCCCACATTAAGTGGATGGAATTGTAATATTATTTTTGGTAAAATTTTCTCTATTTTAGAAATGGAATCTACATTCGAATGTGAAAGATGCATATTCTGTAAGTTGTATTTGATGAATGAAAAATGAATTTGTAAAAGAATTATTGGATTTCAATAGAAGTTGTTTTATTTACCACAAATGGTATGGTTTTCATTTGAAATATATTGTGAAACCTTTGTTTGAGAATTGAAAAAGAAATACGTATGAAGAAATATTACATTTCTTTGTTTCATTCGAAATGCATGATTTGAAAGTAGAACTACATTTTGGGTCTTCACGCATTGATTGAAGTAAAGTTAAATTTTGTAAATTAGATTTGAATGAATTTAAATATTTGGAGGATGATAACAAAAAGTAGATCCATTCGAGTTTAAGTATGATTCTATTTTTGATTCACTGTAAAACTATAAATATTTATCAAAAAAAAATTTATAGAGTACTCTACAACTTGAAAGAAAAATTGAAATAATAATATAAGGTAAGGAAGATCAAAACATTTTTCAAATAGTTGTTTTGCTCAAGAAAATTTATCAAACTTCAATTAATCAGACTTAGACAAAAAATCAGACATTTTGCAGTAAAAAGGGGGAAAATCGTGTTGAAACTCAATCCATCAATTAAACCCTACAAAATCCATCCAAATCTTTCCAAGTGCAATCCTCCATGTCGGTTTGGCATGTTGAGGAAGAAAGAATGGCAGATTGAATTAACTCTGTTAAGTTAAGAAGTTTAATTCACGTTTTAATGGCAGGAAAGACGTATTTGTCAAATTCACCCACTTAAGTTTGTCTAAAATAAATTTTGATGGTTCCTATGCAAAGAGGAGTTCGACCCTTTTTCAAAAAGTCCTCATTTTCTTAAATCCAAGCTTCCAGATGAAAGTTATGGCCTTCTGAAGTTTTGCTTCACTTAGTTTAAAAAAAGGAGAGGGAATTTTTTGTAAATCGGACCCACGGGCTCGAAAATTACTTAGGGAGCTTTTTGCAAAAAAAGTAAAAAGTGACAAATCCCTTTGTGGCCCCACAGCCCCGCCAATTCACTTTTGAAAAAAAAAACTCCTTCACGGGCCCGCACCTTCAAACTTTCCTTTTAGAAAAAGTGTGAAAAATCTTAAGTCTCCCCGTTGGTCCACTTCCATGCCTATCACTATGGGTCTGACACATGGCATCTTTAGGTGTCGATGGAGGTGTTTATGGTTTTAGACCTTTTCTCCATTGGAAAAGGATTGGAAAAAATTCCTAAGTTTCCCCGCCGGCCCACCTTCCCACAGGTCAATGTTGGACTAACACGTGGATTCATTTGGCATCAGCAGAGGAATGGGTTGTTTTTAGCCTTCGCACTTTTTAACACAAAAGCCAATATTTCTAAGTTTTCCGCGATGGTCCACTCCCCCACTTGATATTTTGGGTAGGACACATGGTCCCTGCTTGTTGGCATATGCGCAGGGGTTTTTGAACCTTTTTGCCCTTTCAAACAAAAAGAGTTAAAATCCAATTTACCTCTGACAACCCACCTTCCCGCATGGGCTTAATAGCGTGCCACATGTCCCTTGCACCTTTATGAAAAAATTTCTTCCCGGGGCCCACAGGCCCGCCTTTAGGTAAAATTTTCTTCCCCGGGCCCGCAAGCCTGCCTTTGGGAAACTTTTCCTCCCCAGGTCTGTCGGCCTGTAACTTAAGAAATATGAGGAGTTACGAAAACTTCTTTATATCGTTGGAAAGGGAATGAAATTTCCTATCTAGTGGAAATGTTTTCAGGAACTTTAAGTGCATTAATTATGTGAAAAATCAGGTTGAAGTGCAAAGATGAGTCTGAGAGTGGGTAAGTGGGAAATTACCCCCTTTTTTAACTTAAATGTATAATTCTAAAGCATGGGTTGACCTTTTTAGGGGTCACGTTAGGGGATAAGGGAATGTTTTTCTATCCCATGCAAATAAGAACCTTGTTTATTGTTTAGACTTGGTGGAATTAAATACCCAAGGTATTTAATTCCTTTGGCCCCTTTGACCCTCTAAAATTGATTAAGGAATATTTAACTATAATGTTAATTTAATTACTTATTAAGTTAACTCCTAAGAGAAATTTAACTATAATTGGATTAATTATACTCATTTATTTTGTAATATGGATCCAATGTATGTTTCAACAAGAAAATTTCATTTAGTAAATTTTTAATTAACTTTGAATCCTTGTTGTAATAATTGTTGCTTGAAGCCTGGTAGTGGTCACGCTTTTCAAAAAAATATTATTCCATAATTTTGCTAGCTAAACCTAGGTTGTTCTTGGGTCTCAAGTGGGAGTTTTAGCAGGTGTTACACTTGGTATCAGAGCCGTGGGTTCAAATCTTGGACCCTTGGGCACACTAGAAAACTTGAGACATGAATATTAAACCTAGCACACTTTTAAACCTAGAAAACAACTTTGTTTGGAATTTACATATTTTAGTAAACATGGAAAACTGAATAAAACCTAGGATAATGAACTAACTCTCACTTGGGTCTGTGCAGGAGGGTGGACAAGATGAGGGGTCCTTTCACATAGATCTAGACTTGCCACCTCTAGATCATGTTGTAGTAGCCATCCTACCCCAGATTTTACAGACGCTTCAGGATGTTAATGTCATCTTTACGCAGAGGGTCCATAGGAGGACGGTCAGTCAGACATGATAGGGAGCCATCCGTTGAGGCTCATGTATCTCCTCGACACATCGAGGAGCATAGAGGAGAGAACTCCCACATGGAGTCAGCCAGAGCAGAGTCACCATAGAGGGGACAGGGAGACCAAACTTCCGGACACAGGGATAGGTCTCAAAGCCCTAGGCTTAGGGATGAGCATGTAGAGAGGCCTATGGGGTTGCCAGACTACAGTTGTAGACCATATCAAGGAGATCCTGAAGTTACGACCATCTCATTATTCTGGTGACACATGTGGATTTTAGGCAGAGGCCTGGTTGGTGAGCTTGAGCGGGTGCTTCAAGCTCTACCCTTGTTCTAGCAACACGAAAGCTCGTGTTGCAATCCATCTTCTGAGGGATGGAGTCGGTGTCTGGTGGAGGACCGAGGAGTAGAATCTCCATGTTGATTCAGAGATGGTTACCTGGGAGCTCTTTGAGGAGTGGTTCAGGAGCAGGTACTTATCATGGAGGTTCATTCAACAGAGGATAGATGAGTTTCATGACCTCCGATAGGCATCTTTGACAGTAGCTGAGTATGAGAGTCGATTTATGGATCTACTCCAGTATGTTGGCTACATGCATGATGAGTAGGTATGGATCCACATGTTCATCTGGGGCCTGAATCTAGACATTGGAGGTGCAGTGTGTATCCATTGTCTGCAGACATTAGCTGAGGCCATTGAGAAGGCCTATATAGCAGAGGAGACTTGGGGAAAGACACAGCAGGCCAGAGACTCAGTCTGAAGCCGCATCCAGCAGATGCAGGACAACAGATTGAGGGGGAATCTCCTCCTCCTCATGGTGGACAGGGTTCATCACAGTCATCTTTTAGACCACAGTAACAACAACAGTCTCGCCCACCGTACAGACCTCCATAGATATTTGATGCACAGAGGGATTGGAGTATGGGGCATCCTCCTAGGGGTCCCATTAGGACACAGGGTGCACTGAGAGCTCAGTCAGCAGGAGCTCATCAGCAGAGACCTCAGCAGTCCATAGCCAGATCATCAGGATCCACAGCACAGACCTCTAGAGTACTGGTTGGACCTGCTACTCATGGGAGAGGATCAGGTGGTTGTTTTGGTTGTGGTGTTGCTGGACATTTTTGGAGAGACTACCCACATAACCCTAGTAACAAGGGTAAGACGCAGATCTCAGAGCCTACTATTGGTGACATGGGGCGTGGTCATCAGATCTATGCAGTGGTCGAGAACCACCAGGCTGAGCACCAGAGTACCGTGATTGAGATGACAGGTAGCATTGGTGGTGTTCCTACCACCATTCTATTTGATTTTGGTTCTTCTGATTCTTTTATTGCACCATCTTTGGTAGAGCAATGCAAGCTGGTGGTAGTTAGGAAGGTCTTAGTTGGGATGTCGAGATGGCTTCTGGAGCCAAGATCTCTATAGACTCCTTAGTTAAGGAGTGTGTAGTGGATTTGGGACCCTTCACCACTACCTCGGATCTTCGTATCCTTCCGTTGGGTTCGTATGGAGTCATCTTGGGCATGGACTGGTTGTCTGCACACAGAGCCAAAGTGGATTATTACCATAAGATTATATCATGTACAGATGATCTAGGAGTTGAGTCAGTGATAGTAGGGGTTAGGAGACCCATTTCCATTCGCACCATCTCCACCATGCAGCTTAAGCGGTGTGTGCGACGGGGTTGTCAGATGTATGCTGTCACAGTTAGTGACAGATCAGAGGATGATTCTAGTGGACCATCACTTGATGACCATCCCATCTTGAGAGATTTTTCTGATGTCTTTCCAGGGGAGCTACCGGGGTTACCACCCCCACATGAGATAGATTTTCACATAGATCTGGTTCCAGGAGCAGAGCCTATCTCACGAGCACCTTATCGGATGACCACCCCTGAGCTCTGCGAGCTCAAGTTGCAGCTAGAGGGCCTTTTGGAGAAAGGCCTAATCCATCCTAGTGTATCCCCTTGGGGTGCACCAGTGATATTTGTAAAGAAGAAGGAAGGATCTCTGTGGTTGTGTATTGATTACCACCAGCTGAACAAAGTAATGATCAAGAATCATTACCCCCTTCCGCGCATTGATGATTTATTTGATCAGATGAAGGGGGCCACAATTTTCTCTAAGATAGACCTTAAGTCAGGTTATCATCAGTTGAGGATTATGGAGGTAGACATTCATAAGACCACCTTTTGTATGAGATATGGCCACTATGAGTTCATCGTGGTGCCTTTTGGTTTGACGAATGCCCCCGCAGTGTTTATGAGCTTGATGAATGGAGTGTTCAGGACATTCTTGGATCACTTCGTGCTCATCTTCCTTGATGAAATTTTGATTTACTCACATACGCGTGAGGAGCACGAGGGGCACCTTCGCTAGGTTCTTCAGTGTCTTCGTGAGTAGAAAATTTATGGGAACCTAGAGAAGTGTGTGTTCTTTCAGATAGAGGTGTAGTATTTGGGCCACATCATTTCTGGGGAAGGTATCACTGTCGATCCTTCCAAGATTCGAGCTATTATGGATTGGCTAGCACCCACTAGTGTGACAGAGGTGTGCAGCTTCATGGGTTTAGCAGGTTATTATAGGAGATTTGTTCAGGACTTCTCTCGGGTTACACACCCCATCACTTCCCTTCAGTGGAAAGGGAAGAAGTTTTTTTGGTCAGACAGATGTGAGCAGGCCTTCAGGACACTGAAGGAATGCCTCATGACAGCACCTATTCTTACAGTGCCAGATCCTTAGGGTGAGTTTTTCATATGCACAGATGCTTCTTTGGCAAGAGTTGGAGGTGTGTTGATGCAGGAGGGCAGAGTAGTTGCTTTTGAGTCTCACAAAACTCAAGGATTATGAGCTCAATTATCTGACTCATGATCTTGAGCTTGTGGTAGTTGTGCATGCCTTGGTTTGATGGAGACACTTCCTTCTTGGCCGAAGATTCACACTTAGGACTGATCACTTGAGTCTTCGCCACCTCTTCACGCAGCCCAATCTCAATGCTCGTCAACGGCATTGGATGGAGTTTCTTTGTGAGTATGATATGGAGATAGAACATGTGAAAGGGAAGGAGAATGTGGTTACAGACTCTCAGTAGGAGGAGACATGTGGTTATGGCCACCTTAGTGAGCATAGATTTATAGAGCAAGATTCTACAGCAGCTTCCTCATGACAGTTTCTACATTGCAGCTAGAGCAGAGATTGAGTCTCAGAGACCCCTTGAGGGGAAGTTTGATGGGTTTTCATTAGAGGTAGATGGCCTTCTTAGGCACAGAGGCCAGATTTATGTTCCCAGAGATGGAGGCTTGAGGCAGGACATCTTGACAGAGGCACATCGTGCACCCTATTCAGCCCATCCTGGGGTGAAGAAGATGCACGCCACTTTGAGACAGTTGTATCATTGGAGGGGACTTCATAGAGATGTGGCTCAGTTTGTGTCATGTTGTTTAGAGTGTCAGAAAGTGAAGGCCGAGCATCAACATCCAGCTGGCCTTCTCTTTCCGCATGCTATACCGGAATGGAAATGGGACACCATTTCCATGGACTTCATTGTTGGGCTACCGATGTCGAGATACCACCACGACGCCATCATGGTCACGGTGGATAAATTGATGAAAGTGGCTCATTTTTCTCTGGTGAAGACCACCTATACAGCTAGTGCAGTGGCATAGGTATATCTAGATGAGATTGTCAGATTGCACGGGATTCTGTGGAAGATCATTTGTGACCGCGATCCTCTGTATACTTCCCACTTTTGGACTACCATGCAGCATGCCCTCGGGACGAAGATCAATTTCAGCACAATGTATCACCCTGAGACAGATGGACAGACTGAGTGGGTGAATCAGATCTTAGAGGACATGCTTAGGATGTATGTTATGGATCATTAGTCGAGATGGGAGGAGTATTTGTACTTGGTGGAGTTTTCCTACAATAATAGTTTTTAGAGTTCGATAGGCATGGCTCCTTTCCAGGAACTGTATGGTAGAGAGTGTAGGACACCTCTTAGTTGGGATAGGTTAGAGGATAGGGTTTCTCTTGGACCAGCTTTATTACAGGACATGGAGCAACAGGTGGTTATGATCAGATAGAGACTGCAGGAGGCACAAGACAGATAGAAGAAGTATGCAGATCAGCATAGGACCGACTGTAGTTTTGATGTGGGCATGAAGGTTTTCCTTCATGTCAGGCCACATAAGAGCCCTATCCATTACGAAAAAGGTTCTAAGTTAGCTCCTAGATTCGTAGGCCCCTTTGAGATCTTGGAGTGTATTGGTCCTTTGGCCTACCGTCTAGCGTTGCCACCTAGCTTGTCTCGCATCCATGATGTGTTTCATGTTTCAGTACTTAGGAAATATGTTGCAGACCCTTCTCATGTGCTAGATTGGACCTCATTTAGGTGCAGGATCAGGGGCAGGTGATGGTGGATCCCGTTCACATTATAGAGCACAGGACCCTAGGCCATTGAGGAAGAGAGATTGACCAAATTTGAGTGTAGTGGGACAGATATGATGAGACTGCGGCTACATGGGAGGATGCTACTTTTCTACGAGTTCAGTTTCCACACCTATTCCAGTGACTTCTAGGAGGAAGTCGAGTCTAAGGGGAGGGGGATGTAGTGCCCACTTCCCTTTGACACCTTTTGATATTGATTATGATATTGTTGACTATACTTATGGACATTATTGTAGCTTTTGATTTGGTATGATGTTAGACATTAGAGATCATGGACTGTGGTTGATTTTGATTCATATATGATGCATGTGGATTATTAGAGACATTTTATATTGATGTTGATTATGATGTTGACATGGTATATATATATATATTACATGTGATATTGTTTCATATAGTATGTAGACCTAGAAAATTGAATTTTAATCTTGTGATCATATGGTTATGGATGAAATTGTAAATGATATTGTTCTTTCTTGATGATATTTTGATTTATATATATATAGATGAACATGGAGTTATATTTTTTATTTATTTTGGATGTTGTAATGTGGCCACGAAGGCGAAGGAGGTATTTGTGTTTTGCAGGTAAACATGTCACAACAAACATCGGGGGATTGGAGACCAACCACATTGGAATTCTAGATGAATTCAACAAGGGTCACCATGACAATGTGTATTTGTTATTTGTGTATGTTTGTATTGTTGTTAGGGATTCCCATGGGGGGATCACCTTTAAATGTGACCAAGGGGTTATGTGTATTCTTTTATTTAGTTTCTTTTGTTTAATTTTAGTATGTGATTATTTAGTGATGTATTTTCCCTTTATTATTTATTTTATTTGTGTCTAGATTAGTGAGTAATCATGTTGTTAAATTAATTAAAATGGGTCAAAAGAATGCATTTATTAGAGCTGATGGCTCTTGGATTATGTGTTGTAAGTAATGTGTAAGTAACTTTGAGTGTGAAACACTCCACCTTCCTTTTGAAATTCGGATCTGTCCTTAGGGGCTGATTTTGGAGGCTTGTAGGACAAGTTAAACTTGTCCCACACCTCTTAAATTGTTACACCAACCCTACCTATGGGTTGGGGAGTCAAAATTAGGCATTATTATGTATTTTGGGAAGGCAATTTGTAAGTTTTTATTGCACCTTCTTGCATGAAATTAATTTTGGTCCTTGGGGTGTGGACTTGGTTTGTGTGTGTAAGTAAAATGTCATTTATTCACCCACCTTTTTAATTATGCTTTGGAGTTTGAAGTTGACTTGTGAGGTGGAGTTGAGGATGTGTGATGTGGCATCCTACATGGACCCACCTCATCCTCCTCTCTCCCTCTTCTATTTATTTCGAATTCCTTGGCTTGTTGTTTTGGGGTTACTTCATTTTTGGTGACTTCATTTTGGTTACTTCTTTTGGTTTTGAGCTCTTGTAATTTTGAAGAGAGTTAGAGATTTTTGTTGAATGCTTGTGGATTGCTGGAGCTTTTGGACTGTTTGGATTAGAAAAATCTTTCTGTCAAACTTTTGGAGCAAACTCTACCATGGAGAGGTAGGAGCTTGGCTCTTTAAAATGTTCTTCTTTTATTTATGCATATGTGAATGCTTTGAATATTTTGGTATGTTGTTGGTTGGTTGGGTAGATTGCCTAGGTATGGTGTAGGAGAAGACTATGGGGATCTCTTGTGGGGAGGCATAAGAGTTTTGGGGAGGTATAAGTGTTATTGTGGAGGGAGTTTGGGATTGGGTTCCACCTTGTAAAAGAAATAGCTTGCATTTCTTTACTCGTTATGGGGTGCCATAAGAGTGTGGGGAGGCATAAGAGAATGGGAGGTATAAGGGGTACTTGGGGGAGGCATAAGGGCATGTAGGGGTTTTGAAATGATATATATGTATATTGATGGGTTTATCTTAAGGTGGACACCCATTTCCCCATTGGGAGGTATAAGCAGCTTCCCCCATAGGTCTTGCTCCTTTGGCTTGTGCATGATGAAGCCTGAGTATTGTTTGTTGTTCTTCCTGTGGTTGCAAACTACAGTATGTATTTGGACTGTGTTCTATTTGTGAAAATTGTTTTTGTGTTGTGGAAGCCTGTTTGTTGCCATGAGTTGAAATACATTTCTTATTGCTTTGTGGTTGGGGCTCGGAGGGCCAATGAGGAGGATGACTTCTCCTCTTCATTGGAATTCTTGGTTGGGTGGAGAGCGTTGCCTCTCCTCCTTTTTTTTGTTGTGATCAAAAGATATATGGTGGATCTTCTTGTTGTTGTTCTGGAGCTGAGGATGAAGACAAATTTCACAGTCCCCTTGGGGTTTCCTTGTTGTAAAAATTTCCCACTTCAAGTGGATGGCATTGTAATATTATTTGTGGTGGAAAGTTGCTCTGTTTTGGAAATGGAATCTACATTCGAATGTGAAAGATGTATATTATGTAAGTTGTATTTGATGAATGAAAAAGGAAGTTGTAAAAGAATTATTGGAGTTCAATAGAAGTTGTTTTAATTACCACAAATGGTATGGTTTTCATTTGAAATCTGTGTTTGAAATATATTGTGAAATCTCTGTTTGAAAATTGAAAAAGAAATACGTATGAAGAAATATTACATTTCTCTGTTTCATTCGAAATGCATGATTTGAAAGTAGAACTACATTTTGGGTCTTCACGCATTGATTGAAGTAAAGTTAAATTTTGTAAATTAGATTTGAATGAATTTAAATATTTAGAGGATGATAATGAAAAGTAGATCCATTCGAGTTTAAGTATGATTTCTATTTTTGATTCACTGTAAAACTGTAAATATTTATCAGAAAAAAATTTACAGAGTACTCTACAACTTGAAAGACAAATTGAAATAATAATATAAGCTAAGGAAGATCAAAACTTTTTTCAAATAGTTTGAATTGCTCAAGAAAATTTATCAGACTTCAATTAATCAGACTTAGACAAAAAAAACTGATGTTTTACAGTAAAAAGGGGGAAACTCGTTTTGAAACTCAATCCATCAATTAAACCCTGTAAAATCCATCCAAATCTTTCCAAGTGCAATCCTCCATGTCAGTTTGGCATGTTGAGGAAGAAAGAATGGCGGATTGAATTAATTTTGTTAAGTTAAAAAGTTTAATTCACATTTTAATGACAGGAAAGATGTTTTTGTCAAATTCACCCACTTAAGTTTGTCAAAAATGAATTTTGATGGTTCCTATGCAAAGAGGAGTTCGAGCCCTTTCCAAAAAGTCCTCATTTTCCCAAATCCGAGCTTCCAGTCGAAAGTTATGGCCTTCTGAAGTTTTTACTTCACTTGGTTTAAAAAAAAGGGAAATTTTTGTAAATCGGACCCGCGGGCCCGAAAATTACTTAGGGCACTTTTTGCAAAAAAAAAAAAAGTCACAAATTCCTCCGTGGCCCGCAGCCCCGCCAATTCACTTTTGGAAAAAAAAATGCCTTCACGGGCCTGCACCTTCAAACTTTACCTTTTTGAAAAAGGGTGAAAAATCTTAAGTCTCCCCGCCGGTCCGCTTCCCCTCCTGTCACTGTGGGTCTGACACATGGCTTCTTTAGGCGTCGGCGGAGGCGCGGATGGTTTTAGACCTTATCACCTTTGGAAAAATATTGGCAAAAATTCCTAAGTTTCCCCTCCGGCCCACCTTCCCGCAGGTCACTGTTGGACTGACACGTGGCTTCGCTTGGCGTCGGCGGAGGCACAGGTTGTTTTTAACCTTCACACTTTTTTAACACAAAAGCCAATATTTCTAAGTTTTCCCCGACGGTCCGCTCCCCTTCTTGGGATTCTGGGTAGGACATGTGGTGTCCCTGGGCTCCGGCGGAGGCACGGGGGTTTTTGAACTTTTTTTCCCTTTCAAACAAAAAGAGTTAAAATCCAATTTACCTCCGATGACCCGCCTTCCCGCTTCGGCTTAACATCGTGCTATGTGTCCCTTGCGCCTTTAGGGAAAATTTTCTTCCCGAGGCCCGTAGGCCCGCCTTTGGGAAAATTTTCTTCCCCAGGCCCGCAAGCCCACCTTTGGGAAAATTTTCCTCCCCAGGCCCGCCAGCCTATAACTTAAGAAATATGAGGAGTTAGGAGGACTTCTTTATATCATTGGAAAGGGGAAGAAATTTCCTATCTAATGGAAATGTTTTTAGGAAACCTTAAGTGCGTTAAATATGTGAAAAATCAGGTTGAAGTGCAAAGATGAGTCTGAGAGTGGGTAAGTGGGAAATTACCCCTTTTTTAACTTAAATGTATAATTCTAAAGCATGGGTTGACCTTTTTAGGGGTCACGTTAGGGGATAAGGGAATGTTTATCTATCCCATGCAAATAAGAACCTTGTTTATTGTTTAGACCTGGTGGAATTAAATACCCAAGGTATTTAATTCCTTTGGCCCCTTTGACCCTCTAAAATTGATTAAGGAATATTTAACTATAATGTTAATTTAATTACTTATTAAATTAACTCCTAAGAGAAATTTAACTATAATTGGATTAATTATACTCATTAATTTTGTAATATGGATCCAATGTATGTTACAACGAGAAAATTTCATTTAGTAAATTTTTAATTGACTTTGAATCCTTGTTGTAACAACTGTTGCTTGAAGCCTGGTAGTGGTCACACTTTTCAAAAAAAATTATTCCATAATTTTTCTAGCTAAACCTAGGTTGTTCTTGGGTCTCGAGTGGTATTAATAAATAAATGAATGGTCTATTTGATGGAAAAGAAACAACCATGTGGGAGAATTTTCGGTAGAGGTAGACGAAGATGACCAATAGAGAAACAAATTCTTCCTTTACATTGTTTTTGAATTCTTATAGTAAACACCTTACATTTTTTTAGAATTCACACATGTACACACATTCTATTTTCTCAAATCAATTGCTATTGCACCCTTCATTCTTCATAATTTTAATATATTAGTTATGAAAATCAATTATATGTATAGTTATTTACACATTTGAATTTAAATCATCATTTAATTTAATTTTTTTTAATGTTTATTAATATTTAATTTCCTTTATCTACCACTAAAAATTAAATATAATTAAACGTGAAACTCCAAATTATAATTATTTCTTTTAACTACATATTTCATAGTAACCTAAAATCTTTTTTAAATTACATTGTGTACGGAATATTATCTAATATTAGACATTTAATTTAAACAATAATGGGCAACTACTAATTTACCATTAATCAATTTTAATGGTATTCAATTGTCCAGGATGAGTATTTGCTATGCAAAAGACCCATTTGGAAGAGTCAATAAATAGTTCTTTCCCAAATAGCGAAAAAAAAAGTTTCGGAAGGTTTTCATTCAATGACCAGAAAATATGAAGTTGATAAGAAATACTCTAACAAAGGTGTAATGGCATAAGAATTTGGATATTGGGCTCCTTACTTGGTAAAGAAATTATCATAGATATCATCCTAACTGATACCAAATAATGGATATTGGGCTCCTTACTTGGTAAATAGTGGACGTAGAATTGGAAATCCATGTAAGAGAACCTTGAGCAAACGAATGGGCTCCCACAGTGGGCACTGTAAAAGTGATGTTGTAACTCTTCTTTTCCATTACTTCCGAAAAACTTAAAATTGTTGGATTCACAGTCACTTGCACTCCAGGTGGTGCCTCGACGTTAACAATGTATGTCGACTTTGCCGCCCCAACGTTAGTTACGGTTCTTTTGAATGTCGTCGAAACGGGGGCTGCAGTGATCTGGAAAAGAGCAGTAAAAGATGGATAATTCAAATTTCCCGGGAGAGTAGCTCTACGATCAGCGGGACAAGTCACATTTTTATTCACGATGATCCGAATCTGACTGGCTGTGTAGTTGAGGCCGCAGAGATAAGGAATGTAGTCGTCTGCGGTGAGGTCATATATTAGCCCTGGGTTGCCTGCTTTTTCAGGATTTACATGTCCAGCTCCTGTAGCTAAAACGTCAGCTGTGTCATTGTTTGCAATATCTAGAATTGGAAAGCCTTTCTTGTCGAGAACATCTGCAGTAGTCATAAGGGCAGATTTGATGGCGGCTGGGCTCCAGTCCGGATGCATAGCTTTGAGCAACGCTGCGAGGCCGCTCACATGTGGACAGGACATGGACGTGCCAGAGACTATGTTGAACATGACGGCCCGGTCGTCATCCGGAAGCCCTGTGGGACTGATATCCGATGGCCAAGCCGCCATGACATTCACTCCCGGAGCTATCACGTCGGGCTTCAGAATATCCGTTTGTCCAGAGCTGGGTCCTCTCGACGAAAACGCTGCCACGACAGGTGCATCTCTGGTGCCGAACACGGTGCCCTCAAAATTAATGGCGGCGGTGGGCGTCTTTGTTGAATTGAGGTAAGTTCTAATGGCGACTCCCGCGGTGTACCCAACAAAGGTTGCGGGCAAAACATGAGGATCTGCAATGATTTCCTCCCCGGACGCCTCGTCGTTCATCAAAATCATGCCTGCGCCGCCTGCTTGTCGAACCACTTCTCCCTTCATCACACGTGCCGAAGTACCTCGCTCACACAACACCATCTTTCCTGCAACGTCGCTCGAGTCGAGGCTGCCGTTGAGACACAAGTTTCCGCTCTCTGTGCGGACGTGGATCAAAGACAGGGGCTGCGTCGGGCCCTTGCTCGGGTATAGCGACTCTCCATACAGAACGGTCCCGTCGCCCAGTTTCACGGTGGCAATAAAGCTTCTGTCCATGGTGCTCGCACCCACGGTCATGATCCACGGGGATTCGTTTTCCAATGTAAATTGAGCGGGGCCGCTGTTGCCTGCGGAGCAGGCAACGAAAATGCCCTTTTGTATTGCAGTGAATGCTCCCACGGCAATGGCGTCCTCGTACAATGGGACGATACCTCCTCCAAGAGAGAGGGATAACACGTCGACGCCATCTTCAATTGCTTGGTCCATGCCGGCCAGAATATCGGATGAAACGCAGCTGTCCGTCGCGCAGACCTTATACACGGCAACGTGAGCAGAGGAAGCCATGCCCGAGGCTGTTCCGTTCGCATATCCGAAGATACTGGCGTTGGGAACGCGGTTACCCGCGGCGGTGGAAGAAGTGTGAGTGCCGTGGCCATCCTTGTCGCGTGGAGTGGGGTTGGGGTCTCCACTGCCCTTCAAGAACACTCTCGCTCCGATCAGTTTGTTGTTACAGTTGGAAGCGTTCAAGTCTGGTGCAGTTTCACACACGCCCTTCCACTTGGCGGGCGGGGAAGGCATTCCGAGGTCGGCAAAGGAAGGGCTCTCCGGCCACACGCCCGTGTCTAACACACCTATTATAACGCCCTTCCCGAATCCACTTGCCGGCCACAGGCCCTTACCGGGATTGAGGCCTAGAAATTGAGAGGAATATGAGGTGTGCAGGGAATGCACCGCGTCGGGATACGCTGTAACAAAGCCTGGCATCTCTCGCATTGCTTCCACATCCGCTTCCGTCAAGCGAGCAGCAAATCCGGTGATGACATTATTGTAGGCGTACATCAAAGATTTTTCGCCCCCCACAAACGAAGCATACCACCCGATGCGGTCGATCAAACTAGTGAAGCCGATCTCGGGTTCTTCGAGCTGAACAATGTACGTTGACGTTGCTTCCCCTGCACAAGCCACCAAATTTGTGACGGCCAAGACGGCCATTGTAAGGAGGAAGCAAGTTCTGGCGACTTGATTCATGGTTGCACAATTATTAGAAAGCAGTGATAAGAGTGTCCTAAATATATAGGCATTCGAGCTGACATAAAAAACGTTAAGGCCGATCGCCGGCATTGCCGGCATCGCTCAAAGACAGAGTGTTGCAGTTCAGTCCTCTTGTATGATTCGAATCCCATTCTTCAATAAAACAAGGGAATCATGTGCCAAATGTCTTATGCTCAGTGGATTGCTTAATTATCGCAAAAAACTAAAATTTATGAACTCTCTTTATCTTGTCTTTTTGCTGCGAGACGACTGATGAAAGAATTTTAAACTTCCATTTGATTTGGACTTCTTTTATTTTCGTTTGTCAAACTTTTTAGTTTTGAATTCAAAAATACTTTACTTGTATTTTTTTTTTTGGATCAATGTATACAACAATGAAATAGCACAAATATTGATCCCTAAATAGGTGTAAGAGTATCTAATTGGTCTATTCATTGAGAATTCGAAAGTGAAGCAAATGATGCAATATGATTGATTATCATAGGAGTATGTATAGATGAAAATATGTCTTCTTAGGGAAGGGATCAATTTATATAAATAATTTGGGATAATGCAAGTCACTAATCAATTATATTTATTGTTGGAAAATATATATTTATAATTGTATCCCAATGTTATTGTAATATTATTATTTATGGAATATAAAAAGTTATTTGAGAAATTTTATGATTTCAATAAACATCAATTTTTTAATGAGTATTTTAAATTTATATTTATAAGAGTAGTATATGTTCTCCTTTACTTCATATTTTTGAATTTGTAACATAATATAAAGTTCCTCCATATTCTCTTTTTTGTCTTGTGCAAGTGTTTCAAGTAAAACCTTGAATAATATGCCAATATAGTGTAGATTGATGTCTATCATTGTGAATTTTATTATTATCTTAAATTAAAATACTTGTGGTCTAGAAATGTGATACCATTTAGTTCAATTACTAAGACCTTATTATCATTGGTTTTGAGGACTTGATGTGATCCCTTTTAGAGCTAGAAGGATCTAATCATATTTAAAATTTTGTAGATGTTTTGTGATATTTTGGTAATGAAACCCCAAGTATGGTAACATTTAAGTTTGTGATGCATGATGGAATGGATATGGTGGAGTTAGAGATGAGACCAAACCAAATATGTGTAAGTGTACGATGGAAAAGTGACATGCGAGCATGGGAATCTACAAGTAACTCTTCCTCGTACCCAACCTCCCGAGGTAGTGCTGAGACAGCCGGTGAATGTGAAATATATATGGATACAAACAAACTAATTGGATAATCTTATATCCTCAATACACAATAATGGAATCTGTGAATCTAAGGCGAAGAAGGCCCTCCTAACCTGAATTGGTGTAATGGATTGCTCGGATATAATAGTTGTTCGAAGGCTCCAATCAATGTCGAGATCCTGTTTATTGGCTGTTGGATACATGGGAAGTGACCTGTAGGTGCTTCGTGTATATTTCTAGACAAGGACATGAAAATGATGATGGGAGGTGTAGTGGATTCTCCGGGGTTTTATGGTCGATTCTTTGGTCTAGTCCAGAAATCCTTAGCTTGATTGGTTGCTACGTTTAATGAGGAGAATTATGTAATGATGTCTGGTGGGAGCGGTGAGGACCTAAATACTAGTGTCCATAAACCAGCATCAACGTCTGATCGATCAATAGGCCCTTTGGATTGTGGGACCTGTGGATCACAACCGTAAGTTTGTGGTTGTGTCAGACCTCCTATTGTCATGTGAAGAGTTAATCTCTCCTTCTAATTATCCAATAATCATACGCCTTTCCAGCCTCTATGTTTAGAAATAGAAGTTGTGTAATTTTCTCATAATACCTTACAGGTGTTCTGGTAACTTGAATGTGTAAGCTAGTATCTATGTCAACGAGGAGGTCTCATGGGTTAGGTTGTGGAACTAAAGGATTGGAACCAAATACTTGTTCTCTTTCGAATCCTTGTACAGTCATACGGATGCCCTATCAAGGAAATCTATAGTTAGGATGATTTGACCAAAATGTGTATGCCTTGTCATCTTCAATATTTAACTCTCTCAGTTGTCCACTAATTGCTCGTAGGTTTACCATTGCTCGAAATACCTGTATCCTAAGGTCTTGATCTATATCATCTAGTGTTGTGGGGAGATTTGGTTAAGGCACTATTGGTTCAATAATGTATTCTCTGGGCTCTCTAGGTCCCGTGATTGTCATGTAAAATGATTCAACTTTTAACTAAAACTAATAAACTAATTATGAAAGATGTATCTATACTATGCATGTATTCTTTTATTTTTGTATTTTCGATGAAGTATTTTAATGAAATTAAAAGAGAAG
The DNA here is from genome assembly GCA_019776745.2 of Taxus chinensis. Classification (NCBI taxonomy): domain Eukaryota; kingdom Viridiplantae; phylum Streptophyta; class Pinopsida; order Cupressales; family Taxaceae; genus Taxus; species Taxus chinensis. The sequence goes on from CM034146.1 coordinate 321,773,785, forward strand.
CTATTATAATATATTTAGCAAATGGACAACTAATCTAGTAACAGAATTAAAACAAACAAAGTAGCCCGATGTAGCTTATTTGCCTGTGCAGTTGTGAATTTATCCTAAATATCTAAGTAACTAATCGTTTTAATTTGAAAGGCCTGCTCTCGATCCTACCTCAGAAGTGAGGAATGAATCATAGTTTCTCAGAAACTATCAATCCCCACAGCTTCCTGAGTGATATCGAGAGCGAGCTTTGACCGAAATAAAATAATTTACTACTCTATTTGATACGTTGTAACTATAACTTTCATAGCTCAAGCCTGGAGTTTACAGAACAGTGGTAAATCCAGTTGTGTGTGACTTCATCCCCTCAGTGTGATCTCCTCGTTCCTTCGTGTTCTCTTGGATCCAGAAAAGTGTGTATGTGATAGCATCAGCAGAATAAGGTACTCGAACAATGGCAGCTTTGGATATAGACCGAATACAATGTGAGTAAGAGAGAGATAGTGCAAGTGAACAGAGCTTGACTATGCAATTCCTAGCAGGATTTATTGCAGAAATACAACACAAATACGCCAAGAATTCTAGAAACTATCTTTTGTGACTAAACAAAACCTGCAACTCTAAATGGATTCCAATCTAAGAATGAAACTTTCTTATTCTAAATTGACTTGTATGGAACAACAATGAAGCAAGAATGAAAAAAGAAGATTGAATGACCTCTAAACAACAAAGGAAAGACTAACAATGGATGCAAAACATGAAACTATTGGAATTCTAAGAAAGAAACTCAAAGGAATTAATGATTAAATAGAGAAGGAGAGGGACCATTTGTTTGAAAACAATCTGGCTATTTATAAAAAATACATTCACTAGAAGTTAACTTAGAATGGAACTCTTTTACCATTAAACAAAGTGAAAACACTATTTATAGGGTGGCCAAAACATAAATGGAAAGAAAAGTAGCTAAAGAAAGTGGATAGAAATTCAAGATTTACGTTTGACACAATTGTCAGAACTTTCTGGAAAATGTGAACAGGACCATCGCCCTTGCAAGGCGGTGGTTACGGGACTATAGCCCTGTCTTGGGCGGTGGTCATGGGACTGCCACCTAGTCAGGGCGGTGGTATCATTACTTAAGACAAAAATATAAGTAAAAAGGGGGCTAGTGGGCACAACAAAGCACACAGAGGCTAGACGAGGCATACAGGATACAAATGTATAGTTGGTGAGATTTTCTGGATCCCAAACACCTTGCAAGGAGACCTGTATCATCATTGGGGTATGTGTAACATCTTTCTGGTGGTGCAGTACCCTACAATTTTGGGTACGTACATATTGCCCCCTCAGAGAAGCATTTTAGCCATGAAGAGGTGTAAAAATATGGATACGAGTATGGCAGTCCTGAAATGGGGAGTTAGGGGTTATACTTGACATGCCCGTGTGTCAAAAAGTCACCATCCAAACTCTTGCTATCTACAAAATGAAAAGGGGAATCAAGTGCAGATAGATAAAAAAATTGAAAAATTAAAATAAATTGATATGAAATGAGGACTTACCATCTAAGTGGGGTTTAGAACTTACCTCCGTCGACACTCCAACCCTACAAAAGATATTCAAAATTAATTTTAGAAAGCTATATATATATAATGAACTGATTTTAATATTCATTTGCACGGATTGATTTGATAGTGTTTGAGATCTAGAACCCACGGTGATCGTTTTTGATGAGAGTATAGACAAAACAATCATGGTGAGATAGTGATCATACCTCCGAGAGCAGAACATCGACCCACAAAGTCTCAGGTTAGTTCTTCTCAATTTATTGTTTTTGGACCTAAAATGTAAAAATGATAAAATATTTGTCTTTGGGGGGAGGTATTTTTGAAAATACTAGTTTTAAATGAGTCTCTAGGGGGCACCCATAGGGTAGGTCTTTATTTTCATTAAAATAATGTATTTTTCTTGGTATTAGGTATTTTTAGGGCTTCCGAGCCGTTCACGGGTTCGGGATAGGACCGCCGCCCTACACAGGGTGGCGGTTATGGGACCACCACCTTAGAAAGTAGTGGTTACGGAACTGCCGCTCTGCACATGGCAACGGTTCACAACAGAAAGCAAAAAGAGATGCTTTACTTAATCATTTTTGCATTTTTAGCACTTTTGCATGTTTGTGATAGCTTTTCCAATTGGATTATGTCACTAATTTACTCTTTTTTCTGTGTTTTTAGGTTTATGTAGAAGAATGAGCAGTACATTAGATGGATCTAAGAGAGGGAGTGTGATTGGCTCCCAGCAGTGTTAGAGGTACTCACTTAGGCAGAGCAAGATACTCTTCAGAGGGTTGGCATTTGGAGGATTGCATAGGTCCCTCATGTTGCACCTGCTAGTCACATATTATGTGGCTTATTTTCATACTGGGATGTGGATCAGAACACTTTCTGATTTCCAGGAGTTAGGGGTGAGTGGACCATCACCTTAGAGGATATTTATCTCATATACTAGGGGTCTCGATTCTTGGGAGGCAGTTGTCTCTCAAGACAGCATTGTCGAGATCTCTGGTGGTTTAGTGGACCACTTATATGGGGGATGTTGTTGTTTCGATGGGGTTAAAGAAGCGGGTTAGGGTCCACTACATTGTTTAGTCAAAAATTCTTGTGCTCTACAAGGCTATCATGGGCATCCTTGCTTCGAGTTTGATTGGGGACAAGGGAGGGGACACTCTCTTATGTTTTTGGGCCCCCATCATTGCACAAATTGAGGGCCATGGACGTGTTTACGCTTGGAGAGAAGACATCCTCGGGACCACCTACCATGATTTATATAGGGTGGTCAGATTACAAGGACAGTCACTGAGTCACCCCACTCTTCTCATGAGTTGGGTGTATGAGCATATCACTCTGTATGGGAGAGGTGTAGAGGCATAGGATCCTGGGGTTGTTAGGTCAGTAAGGTGGACAAGGACGACCGTTCTTAGAGCCCCTCACCAGCCAGTGGCCTCTTTGACCACTGCAGACATGGAGGCCACTCCTTATTAGGCAATGGCAGTCTTATGGGGAGAGGAGACTGTCACATTAATTGCTTGCCAGACTGCTAGTCAGCTGGTAGACAGGACGGGGAAGTTGGAGATCCACCCCTTTGACAGAATACCACAGAAGTTTAGCCTCCGATACATCAACATGTTTCCCCTAGTGGGGCCCATGTATAGATCTATTCGTGAGACACTGGGAGGTCCTAGAGGCCAGGGTTGGACCATGGTCACTCTTGGTGTTCCCATTGTAGCTAGGAGGGTGGTTCGCGCTTGAGGGGTAGCCAATGTTCCTCAGGAACATTTACTTCAGATTACCACCAGTCATGCCCATAGCAGTGATGAGCCCATTGACATGGACTCCGAGTCTGAGGAGCTCACTAGGGGAGAGACAGAGGAGGAGACAGGGGAGACGGAGACCAGAGGGACATGTGTGGAGGATGATAGTGTCTCTGAGTGGAATTATACTTAGGATATCTTGCGGGCTGAGAGGGTGGAGTAAAGCGCAAAGAAGGTGACTTTGATTTCAAACGATTTGCCCTCTCATGATTTAGGGGGAGATGGTGAGTCCGTCGCAGGTCGTCACATTGCTCCAGATGTGGGAGAGGGATGCTAGTCAGCGGCAGCATCAGTAGCAAGCATGGATCCTAGAGACCCTCCCTGGAGGCTTAGAGATCTGAGTGAGTTACTACTCCTTTCTCGACTTTTCTTTAGTTATAATTGTTTAGTTGTTATTTCCTTTTGTTGTTTCGTTTATTCTTGGTTTTATTTTTGATAGTTTTCTAACTTGTGTGTTTCTCCTTTTTATTTGTAGTGACTGCTGATGAGATGAAGAGAATTGATTCACCAGAGTGTGTGCTGGATACCTCTGTTTCTCCCCTCAAAGAAGACTCAGGTTGAGCTTACTGAGGACATGGGAGAGCCTTCAGCAGCCGGTAGGCATACCGATATTTTTTTCCCCATTTGGTAAGCGGAAAGGATCATGAATTCTCTCCATGCTGAGGTTGCTAGATATAATACTGACTAGAGCACTTGATGAGGAGGAGTCATTCTCATAGTGAGACCAGTAGCTGCTAGCCGTGACTCATGAGATCTGTAGTACATTGAGAGCGTTTTCGCATAGTCGGAGTCCTAGATGTGGTCGTGCGCCCTCTGAGGGATCTTGCATAGGGGTTGAGAGGATCATAGTGTCTTTTTGTAGTCGACTTTTGGTCAGATATTTGTATGCTTGTTTTGTGTACCTTTGTGGGCTCATTGAGCGTTTTGACCATGCCTTAGTGCATGATGGCATTGTATATAAAACATGATTTACATCTATATATATATATATATATATATATATATATATATATATATATATCTTTTTGGATCTATACTCTTGGTGCTTAGAATTTTGTGACTCATTTCCATATGTATACTAGATGTTTTTAGAGTATTTTTTTTCATGCTTTTCAGAATGTATGCAATGGATGACAAAAGATAACAAACAGAATGTTTTACTTTATATGCTTTCTTAATGCTGATATGTGATGATGAACACATTGTAGTTTTGATCTTTCGACCTCTTTGGGCAATGTCTGTGATTTATTCTTATGTTGGAAAAATGTGATGAATGTATAGTGATAAAGAGATGAACTTGCCCCATTCCCAACTCCATGCAACCAGTGAGATGCAAGGGCTCAACACCAAGAGTTAGGAAGGGCACAAGCTGTATGAGTTTGACTAAATGGAACGATGAGAGATAGACAAACCAGTAACAGAAACCAAACTTAGACCTACACACTTTTCCTTACTCGGAACTACCACCAAGCTCAGCAGGCCACTTACTTTCTAATTTATCTAGACTTAGATTTATAACATGGCAACCTGGTTGATCAAAATATGGTTCTTGAGGATTTGTTCTCTTTGGAATTGTTGACGATTTTTTTTATCTTAATATAATTTTATTTGTATTTTTAGAGTACCAAGGATTTGTTAATATCTGTTTCAAATGTCGACCCCCCACACCCTACCTCATGTGCACTAGTATGAAGCATGGGTCTGAATCCACCAAAGGCGAAATGATTGGCGAGTAAGAGCACTTCATTCCTTTTCCTAGGAGGACAATACTAGTAAGAGATGTGGGCTAATCACCAAAGTTTGGTGGGGCCAAGAAGTGTGTAATTAATACAATATGGGCAGTGAACTGCCTCGGCACTTTGACTCTAGATGCGGGATAGCGTGGTACAGATTCCTAGATGGACAGTCACTGAGTCACCCCCACTGTTCTCATGAGTTGGGTGTATGAGCATATCACTCTGAATGGGAGAGGTGTAGAATCCTAGAATTACTATGGGGCTGTTAAAGGTCATTTAAGGTGGATCAAGGACAACCGTTCTTAGAGCCCCTCACCAGCCAGTGGCCTCTAATGACCACTGCAGACATGGAGGCCACTCCTAATTTTAGGCAATGGAAGGCTTATGGGGAGAGGAGACTGTCACATTGAATTGCTTACAAGGACTACTAGGGAGCTGGTAGACAGGACAGCGAAGTTGGAGATCCACCCCTGTGACAGAGTACCTGATAGAAGTTTGGCCTCCGGGTAGGTCAGCATGTTTCCTCCAGTGAGGGCTGAGTGTATAGATCTATTCGTGAGGATCGGGTAGGTCTCTATTTAAGGTTGTGTGGGAAAGACTACTAGAGACTCCCTGTTGTCCCCATTGTGGTCTAGGAGGTGTGGTTCATGCTCGAGCGGTAGCTAGTGCTCCTCAATTGGTGCCGGTTACTGTGAGATTTGGATTTCTAGTCCTACCCAACAGCAGTTTTGAGTCTCCATTGACATGGACTCCGAGTCTGAGGAGTTCACTAGGGGAGAGACAGAGGATGAGGTACATGGGTGACGGAGACCAGAGGGAGGCTGTGTGGAGGATGCATAGTGTCTCTGAATGGCATCTACACTTAGGATTAAAATACGGGCCGAGAAGATCAATAGTGGAGCACAGATAAACAATGGGTGACTCTAATCTCAGAGGAGTTGCCCTCTGAAGATTTAGGGGGAGATGGTAAGTCTGTCAACAAAGTATGTCACATTACTACCCAGACTGTGGATTTAGGGATGCTAGTCAGCGGCAGCATCAGTAGCAAGCATGGATCCTAGAGACCCTCCCTGGAGGTGCTAGAGATCTGAGTGAGTTACTACTCCTTTCTCGACTTTTCTTTAGTTATAATTGTTTAGTTGTTATTTCCTCTTGTTGTTTCGTGTATTCTTGGGCTTTATTTTTGATAGTTTTCTAACTTGTTTTTTCCCTTATTTGTAGTGACTGCTGATGAACGTGGCTGAGACTTGATTGGCAGAGTATGTGTGGATACCTTGTTTCTCCCCTTGAAGAAGACTCAAGTTGAGCTTACTGAGGACATGGGAGAGCCTTCAGCAGCCGGTAGGCATACCGATATTTTTTCCCCATCTTGTAAGTGGAAAGGATCATGAATTCTCTCCGTGCTGAGGTTGCTAGATATAGGATGACTAAGTGCTTGATGAGGAGGAGTCATTCTCATAGTGAGACAGTAGCTACTGGTTGTGACTGTGAGATCTTAGTATATTCAGAGCGTCGGCATAGTCGGAGTCCTAGATGTGGTCGTGCGCCCTCTGAGGGATCCCATAGGGGTTGAGAGGCCATTTTTTGGTAACAGTGACGTCGGTCAAGGCATGATTTATCTGAGTGTTTTACTAAACTTAGGGAGATCCTCCTGAGCATTTTGACCTTAGATCTTACTGTCATTATCCTGCAGATGTATACTCAAAGCCTGATTGTGAGCATATCATGATATGTGGTATAGAGGGATATGTAGGCATTTAGATTCTTCTAGGGTTTGGGTAAGTCTTAGTGACTCAGTTCCACATGGTATACTAGATGTTTTAAGAATATTTTTCTTCACACTTTTTAGAATGTATGTGATGGATAACAGGTGTCTAAGTGAACTGTATGTGTAGATATTACTTTAAAAAAGATATTTAAATAATAAATATGCGGTGAGGATAAAGCATTGTAGTTTAATTATCTTTCAACCTATTAGTGGGGTGAATGGGGGTCATTGATTCTTAGGTAAATGTAATAAAGGGGGGCTTATATGTCGAGTGACGAAGAGATGGAGTGTGCCCCATTCCTAACTCCACGCAACCAGTGAGATGCTAGGGCACAACACCATAGAGTAAGGAAAGGCACAAGCTGTATGAGTTTGATTGAATGGAACGATGAGAGATAGAAAAACCAGTAATAAAAACCAAACTTCGACCTACACACTTTTCCTTATTCGAAACTACCACCAGGCTCAGTGGGAAAATTACTTTTCAATTTATCTAGACTTAGATTTATAAATGGCAACCTAGTTGACAAAATCTAGTTTTGAGGATTTGATCTCTTTGGAAATTGGATACTTTTTTTTATCTTAATATAATTTTATTTGTATTTTTAGAATACCAAGATTTGTTAAATTGTGTGAATGGACCCCCCACACCCTACCTCATGCCACTAGTAAGAAGCATGGGTTTGTCACCAAAGGAAAGATATAGGCGAGTAAGGGCACTTCTTTCCTTTCCAACCTCACACCACTAGTAAGAGATGTGGGATTATCACCGAAGGTTGGTCAGGTAAAGAAGTGTGTAAAATAAAAATATTTTGTTTTGCTTGGCACTTTTGATTCTATTTGATTTTTGACACTTCTGATCTATGACTTTGGGATATCCTTTCTTTCAAAGAGACATAAGAGGGATAGATGTGACACCAAGAAGCTTCTAGAATAGACCGTAGGTAAGGACAACTTCACCTAGTAGAAAGAAAGAGAAAAACCAAGTATGCAGGCCTTGGTATGGTTTTTGTCAATACTTGTCTGTCAAACTTGATGAGAAGATTTGAAATTACTTGATGATGTTTGAGGAGATGTGATTTGAATGCTTTTGCCAATATTTTCAAAAATTTGTAATAGATTACTTAAGAGTAAGTTCCTTGACTACAATTTTTATGAAATGAGTGGACAAAATGAAACAGTTAAATGACTAATGCAATGTAGGTAGCTATAATGTACAAGTGGTGATGTTGATGTCTTATGCACAAAACTGTTTAAGATGCAAGGAATTGACAGTTTCATTGAATTCCTCACCTTCTAGTGTGCATAAGAGATATGCACCATTTCTGTAGTCTTTAATGACTTAGTATGGGCCTAACCACTTGGGCCAGAACTTCCTTCCTTCACCAGTTTTCTTATCAATCTGGTTGTCTAGTCTTAGAACTAGATCTCCCTCATATATTTCTCACTCATAGAATTTTTTGTTATACTGCTAGCACATCCGGTCAGCATAGGCTCTGTGCCATTGTTCGGTGTTTAGTCCTGGCCTCATCAAGGCTTTCCAGTTGAGAGAGGCATGCCTCCCTGTAAGCTTCTTCATCCAAAATCCCTTGTAATGAGATGCAGAGACTGGGTATTTCAACCTCAAGTGGGAGAACTGCTTCTACCCTGAATACCAACGAGAAAGGGGTTGCTCCTGTTGGTGTTCTTATTGAGGTTCGATGGGCCCACAAGGCCGGATATAGTTTTAGATGCCAATCTCACTTGTTTTCTTTAACTGTTTTGAGGAGAATAGCTTTTAATGTTTTGTTTGTTGCTTCAGCTTGCCCATTGGCTTGAGGGTAGTAAAGAGAGGCCGTGTGATGGTTTATTTTGAATTTGCTGCATAACTCACAGACCTCATCATTTTTAAAGGATGTGCCATTATCTGAGATAATGATTTGTGGGACACCATACCTGCAAATGATTTGGTTCAGAATGAATTTGGAAATTACCGAACCTGGTACTGTGGTGAGAGGCATGGCCTCCACCCATTTGGTAAAATATTATGTGGCTGTAATTATAAAATTATGGCCATCGGTTGATGAGGGAGAGAATTTCCCTATCAAGTCTAGACCCCACATGGAGAAGGGCCATGGGGTTGCTATTGGTTGCAGGGATTGTGCTAGCATGTGAATCTCATGAGAGAATTCTTGGCATTTGTGGCACTTACATACAAACTCTACTGTGTCGTGTTCGAGAGTGGGCCAAAAATAGCCCATCCGATGTATTTTGTGAGCAGTGGCATGACCACCGAAGTGGCCTCCACATATCCCACTATGGGATTCATAAAGAATCTTCTTGGATTCTTCTGTGTCGACGCATCTTAGAAGCATGTCGTCGAAGGCTTTACAATAGAGTACTTGTTCTAAAACAACATATTTAGCAGTGATAATGCGTAACCGCCTTCTTTGTTGTGATGTGGCACTTTCTGGGTATGTGTGGTCCATGATAAAATTGATGATATCAGTGTACCAGGGACATGTAGAGATGGGGGGCCTGGTTTCAACAAAGTATATACACTCATCAGGAAAGTCTAGATTTACCAGATCACCTCCATCTAGTGGATTTTCAGCTAACCAGTCTGCAATGATTTGTCCCTTAACATATTTTTGGTTTACAAATGTTAACTCAAATTTTCCCATTAAGGTTATGAAATAGCCAAGCCTTTTTAGATAAAGACCCTTGCATGAGGAATGTTCGTAAATGATCTGTCTTTACAATGACCCTTGTTTCTTGGTTTAACATGTAATGTCTTAAACATTTTGTTGCAAAGACTATGGCAAGGCATTCTCTCTCTTCCTATGTATAACGTGTTTCATAATCAAGCAACATTTGACTAATGAAATAGACTGCACGTTCTCATTTATCATTGTCTTCTTGAGCCAGCATGCAGGCTAGCGAGACATGAGTGGCTCGTGAGTATAGGATCAAAGGGTGGTCTGGTTTGGGAGGCATTAGCATGGGTGGAGACAACAAGAAGCATTTAACTAATTTGAAGGCCTTGTTGCATTCTTTAGTCTAATTAATGCTATAATCTTTCTTTAATAGATTGTTGATTGGATGAATGGAAAAACTTAAATCTGGGATGAACCTTCAGATTGCACCAAGTTTCCCAAGAAATGACCTGATTCCAGACTCATCCGATGGTGGAATCATTTCAAGAACAACCCAGATTTTGGCTGGATCAACATCAATCCCTCGTGAAGATATAATGTAGCCCAGAAGTTTGCCTCCTGTCACACCAAACACGCACTTCTCTGGGTTTAATGTGACGCCATATTCAATTAATCGTGAGAGGATGATACGAAGTACTTCTAGATGATCACAGTGCTTCTTGGCCTTGGCCAATAAGTCATCCACATAGGATTCCACAATTTTATGGATAAGATCATGGAATATGTATGTCATTTCCCGCTGATACGTAGCACTGGCGTTCTTAAGACTGAATGGCATGACAGTGTAGCAATAAGTTCCCCAGGGAGTTATGAATGTAGTTTTGGCTTGATCCTGTTCAGATATTTTAATCTGATTATACCCTGAGAACCCATCCATGAGGGACAACAGTTCAAATCCAGTTGTTGCATCAACAATAATGTCAATGGATGGTAATGGGAAGTCATCCTTGGGACAAGCTTTGTTAATATCCTGAAAATCTATGCAAATGCGTATCTTCCCATTCTTTTTTAGAACAGGGATGATATTAGATACCCATTGTGAATAGTCAATGGGTTTGATGAATCCCACTTGGAGAAGTTTTATTACTTCCTCTTTTACCATGAGAGCCACTTTTGGCTTCATTGGTCTTGACTTTTGTTTAATTGGTTTTGCATCTGGTTTAGTGACAAGGTTATGTACCACGATGTGTGGTGCAATGCCCGTCATTTATTTATAGTTAAATGTGAAAGCCTTTTGATGTTCTTTGAGGATTTGGGTGTGTATTTCTATCTCCTCCAGAGTTAACGAGGATCCCAACTTCAAAATTTTTGGTTCTTCCTCTGTTCCAATGTTTATGTCAATGGTTTCTTCTATTAAAGAAGCATTACCTTCTTCAAATTCAGGTGGGGCTGGAGGTAGTTCCAAGATTTCTCCATCTTCTACCTCGTAGATATCGAGATCCTTTTGTGGAGGAGACTCTACCATGGGATTTCCAAAATAGGAAGAGGAATGTGGTATTAGGGAAAGATCCACTATGCAGTAAGCAAGGTGTAGCTCTGCATAGGCGTTTAGATATTCGAGAGTGACTCTATCATCGTCAAAGTGATCCATGATAGGAAAATCATTCTCAGCTTCTCCATGAGTCAGGAGTGGGTTTGTTGGTATTTTACGCACTAATGGTTCAGTATGAAGTGATACTGTGAAATTTGTATCTTCCAACTCACTTTTTGGAGTGAAACAGGAAGCTGAGGTTGCTATTGAATCTGTGAGAAGGTTCTACTCTCGTGGGATTGTTTCAATTGATATGAAGTTGAATCCCTTGCTTAGATCTAATACCGTTGTTTTGTAGAGTTGTAAATGTTCAGCCCTAGTTTGATATACCTCAGAGACTTGGTTTGCAACTAGTTGCGAGTCTCCTAGCACTCTAATGTTATCAATACCCATTCTTTTGGCTAGAATGAGGCCAAGGAGGAGAGCTTCGTACTCAGCTCCGTTGTTTGTACATTCAAAGTTTAATTTAAAGGTGAAAGGTAGGATCTTTCCCTCAGGTGAAGTAAAGATCACTCCTGCCCCAGCTCCAAAGTGACATCTAGCTCCATCGAAGTGGAGAGTCCAATATTTTCTTGGAAAACTGGATATTGGGATATTTTTCGTATCTATTTCTTCTGCTTTTGTTACTTCTACCATACAAACTTCGTCTGATGGAAGAGAAGCAATTCCCAGGGTGTATCCCATACCCATAGAATCAAATGGTAGGAGAATAGGTAAATATTTCTCTAGCAACTCAACAATTTTTGTGGTAGTCCCTAATGACACTGTTTCTATGACGTTGGCCTCATTTTTGAGTGCCAGGATGCCCTCGACCAGATTTGTAATTTCCAATTCTGTGGTGGGTATCAACTTCTCTTTTGGTTTTGAATTAATTGGTTTGCTAAGTTGATTTGTTGGGAGTTCAAACTCAGAATGAACACCTGGTCTTTTCTTCAAATCAGCTAGGTGTATATCGAAGGGTTTTGGGTCACCTTGTGCCACAAATATTTTCCCTAAGTGTAGAAATCTTATTTCTTGGAATAACGTGGAAGGGATTGCCTTCATGCGGTGTATCCATGGCTGACTGAGGATCATATTATAGTTGGTTTCCTGATCTATAATATAAAATTTGGTGAGGACCGTCTTGGGTCCTAAAGTGACTGGTAAAACTATGGTTCCAATTGAAGTGGCCTTGAGGCTATCATAACCTCTTAGCGTATTTCGTGTTGTGGAACAGTTTGTCTCTCCATATCCTAACTTTTGAAGAAAAGTGAAGGGGACTATGTTAACTGCTGCCCCATCATCAATCATTGCACGTTTAACATAATTATTGTAAACCCATACTTGTAAATGTAAAGTTGGGTTGCCTCTTCATGTAATTTCAGCGTCTGTTGGCATTTTGCTTATATCAAATATAAACTCAGTATCCCTATCTGGCTGCCCTGGAGGGTAGACGTCAAATTCTACATGGTTTACTTGCGTTTCCAGAGGAGGAGTGATGTTGATTAAATGACCAAGGCCTAATGCTTCTAAGAGGGCAGCCCTATGGGTGGGAGAGTTCTTTAACAAATCCAAAAAGGAGATGTGAGAGAAGGTTTTAGTTAAGTCATTAATTAAATCATAGGTGCCTATGGGTTTTACCAACGTTTGTTGAATGTTGTCTAGTTCCAATGGATAACTTGGAGTTGGTTGAGAAGAATAATCCTGTGTTCTTGTTATGGTTTCTACGGGTAGCTCGGTGTCTAACTCCACCAGACCAACTATCTTAGTTTGGGGTCGAGTTCCTAGTTGGGGTGCGACTGGTGGATTTAATGAAGTTGAAGCTTCATGATCATTGTTTCCTGTTATAACACCCTTGTTTGTTCTGCTAGGATCTAGCCTGTTATTGTTAGAATGGTTTGGGAGTGGATCATTAAAGATCTTGAGGGGTGCATTTTGAGGGGAAACTACCCCTGTATAAGTGTTTGGCGTGGGTACTACAGAATTTGCTAAAAACATATCTATAAAGAGTTGTTTTTGATCTTCTGGAAAATGCTGCATGAATTTATTGTAGTCATGACAAGTCCTAGTATCGTGGCCTTGAATCTTGTGGAAACCACAATACAAATTGGGATTATAATTTTGAGGCTATTGATTTGAAACCTGTTGTGGCCCAAAATTCTGATAAGGTTGTTGGTTGTTAGAGTTAAAATTTTGAGGTTGTTGCCTTTGGTTTTGACTCTGATATCCAGTTGGGTTTTGATTTGGACCTTGTGTTTGGATTTTTCATTGTTGTTGTTGTTGTGGTCATGGTGGATGATTAAAATCCACCGTGTTGATTGTTGGAGTAAAATTGTTATTTTGTTGATTGTTAACAGGTGGCAAAATGTTCACAACATTTGCTCTTTTAGTTTGGTCAGTTACTCCATCTGTTGTAACTCTGCGGTTCTTGTTAAGGATCTTAGGTCCTTGATTAGCATTCCTAGTATTAGGATAGGCCATGGTGTTTTGATTGGGAGTGATTAATTTCCCATTTGTTCCATATGTCTTATGACCACTATCTATCACTGCTTGGTCGATTCGGAGAGCACTCTCAAGTACTTCATCATAAGTTCTTAGTGGGAACTTCTGGACTTCTTCCTTTATCTCTCTATTGAGAGAATGAAGGAATAAATCACATAGTTCCATTTGATCCATGTTTGGAGCACTTGCTGATGAGTAGAGAACCATATGCCATCTTTGAATAAAATGAGCAGCGGATTCATTATGTTCTTGTTTAATATGCAAGAATTCCCTGATTCCTGTTCTTAATAATTTGTTCATATCAAAAGCTTTGATGAACTCTGACATGAGTTGTTTAAATGAGTGTATCGAGGCTTCAGGTATTCTGTAATACCAATCAAGGGCAATACCCTCTAAGGTTTTAGGGAATATCTTAGCAACAACCCCATCCCAAGGGAGTAATTCCCGTATGGCTGTGGCATAGGCCTTAATGTGTGCATTTGGATCTCCTTCCCCTTTGTATTTGGGTAAATTGGGAAGAGGTCTTGGAAGCATAACACTTCGTATGGTGAAGTCTAGGGGCTCTTTTAAATATTCTGAATAAGTCCCTACCGCATAGGCCTCGACCATCGATGGTGCTTGCTGAGGGGGTGGGGGTGGCATGGTTTGTTGATATGGCATAGCATATGTATTTGCAGGGACATAAGGGAATCCCTGTGGTTGAATGAACATCCCAGGAGAAGAGAACATGTCTCCTTGTGGTGATTTTGAATAAATGTTTAAGTAGGGAGGAGCATTGTTCTGGTATGGGTTGTTTGGTGCCAAGCCGGGAGGTATCATGTTTTCAACTGGAGCTGCATTTGAAAATACAGTCCTAGTTGGTGTTTGTTGTGGGTGATTATACAATTGTTGAGGAGGCATGCCTAATGTGCCTGTTCCTGTAAGGAGGTCAACCTGACTGGGGTGATGCAGAGGGTTGGGGATTCTTGCTTGCCCAAAATATGAATTTTGGTTTGCTTGAGCAAGTTCCAGCCCTCTAACCTTCTCAACTAAGGCTGAAATGACCTCTATTGGTGAAGACACAATGTTTTTCCTTAATGGCGTTTGTTGTATACCTTGAGGTTGTAAAGGGGTATGATACCCTGCTATGAATTGATCATTACCCTACCAAGCTTCACCAAGGGCATTTCCCATAGGTGGAGGAATGGGGGTGTTTTCTTGGAGTAGGGTATCGGATTGTATTTGCAAACTCCCTATAGGTGGATACATGTTTTGGAAGTGTTGTTCGCTTCTAGCGTAGCATGCTAAGTACTCCTCATCCAAAAATGGGAGTGGATCTGACTGTCTACTAATATGTGGTCTGAACAAGACCCGAGGAGATGAAGTGGATTCTCCAGTAAACGTCATATTGTTAGAGCCTGAGGGCTCTGGTTGTTGTGTTTGTGCAAGCTGATCCAACTCCTCAATTCGGAATGAAGAACTGGAACTAGTTCTTTGAGGGGGAGTTTGAGATGACAAGTAATTACTTGAATAGTTATCAGCCCATGTAGAAAGTGAGGGTGATGGTTGTCTATTTGTTTGACCATAATTTGCTTCGAGACCTGAGAGAGGTCTGCCATATGTGTCGTATCTTGACATATTCAGGGGGTATATGAATACCCGCAGAATAATGGGAAAGAGCGAAGGTGGATGAAAGAAATGAAAATAAAAGGGGAACAATTGTTTGTTCACGTCGGGTTCACCAATTTTGTATGATGGAAAAGTGACATGCAAGCATAAGAATCTACAAGTAACTCTTCCTCGTACCCGACCTCCCGAGGTCGTGCCGAGATGGCCGGTGAATGTGGAATATATATGGATATAGACAAACTAGTTGGGTAATCTTATATCCTCAATACACAATAATGGAATCTACGAATCTAAGGTGAAGAAGGCCCTCCTAACCTGAATTGGTGTAATGGATCATTCGGATATAATAGTTTTTTGGAGGCTCCAATCAATGTCGAGCTCTACCGAGATCCTATTTATTGGCTATTGGATACGTGGGAAGTGACCTGTAGGTGCTTCATGTATATTTCCAGACAAGGTCATGAAAATGGTGATGGGAGGTGTAGTGGATTCTCCGGGGTTTTATGGTTGATTCTCTGGTCTAGTCCAGAAATCCTTAGCTTGATTGGCTGCTACGTTTAATAAGGATAATTGTGTAATGATGTCTGGTGGGAGCGGTGAGGACCTAAATACTAGTGTTCGTAAACCAGCATCAATGTCTGATCGATCAATAGGCCCATTGGGTTGTGGGACCTATGGATCACAACGTAAGTTTGTGGTTGTGTCAGACCTCCTATGGTCATGTGAAGAGTTAATCTCTCCTTCTGATTATCCAATAATCATACACCTTTTCAGCCTCTATGTTTAGAACTAGAAGTTGTGTAATTTTCTTAGAATATCTTAAAGGTGTTCTGGCAACTTGAATGCGTAACCTAGTATCTATGTCAACTAGGAGGTCTCCTGCGTTAGGTTGTGGAACTAAAGGATCACAACCAAATACTTGTTCTCTTTTGAGTCCTTGTACAGTCATATGGATTCCCTATCAAGGCAATCTATAGTTAGGATGATTTGACCAAAATGTGTATGCCTTGTCGTCTTCAATATTTAACTCTCTCAGTTGTTCACTAATTGCTCGTAGGTTTACCGTTGCTCGAAAGACCTGTATCCTAAGGTCTTGATCTATATCAGCTAGTGTTGTGGGGAGATTTGGTTGAGGCACTATTGGTTCAAATATGTATTCTCTGGGCTCTCTAGGTCCCATGATTGTCATGCAAAATGATTCAACTTTTAACTAAAACTAATAAACTAATTATGAAAGATGTATCTACACTATGCATGTATTCTTTTATTTTTGTATTTTCGATGAAGTATTTTAACGAAATTAAAAGAGCAGTTATTCTAATATATTTAGAAAATGGACAACTAATCTAGTAACAGAATTAAAACAAACAAAGTAGCCCGGTGTAGCTATTTGCCTGTGCAGTTGTGAATTTATCCTAAATATCTAAGCAACTAATTGTTTTAAATTGAAAGGACTCTCGATCCTACCTCAGAAGTGAGGAATGAATCATAGTTTCTCAGAAACTATCAATCCCCACAGCTTCCCTGGTGATATCGAGAGTGAGCTTTGACTGAAATAAAATAATTTACTACTCTATTTGATACGTTGTAACTAGAAATTTGATAGCTCAAACCTGGAGTTTACAGAACAGTGGTAAATCCAGTTGTGTGTGACTTCATCCCCTCAGTGTGATCTCCTCATTCCTTCGTGTTCTCTTGAATCCAGAAAAGCATGTATATGATAGCATCAACAGAATAAGGTACTCGAACAATGGTAGCTTTGGATATAGACCGAATACAATGCGAGTAAGAGAGAGATAGTGCAAGTGAACAGAGCTTGACTATGCAATTCCTAGCGGGATTTATTGTGGGAATACAACACAAAATGTGCCGAGAGTTCTAGAAACTATCTTTTGTGACTAAACAAAACCTGCAACTCTAAATGGATTCCAATCTAAGAATGAAACTATCTTATTCTAAACTGACTTGCATGGAACAACAATGAAGCAAGATTGAAACAAGAAGATTGAATGACCTCTAAACAGCAAAGGAAGACTAACAATGGATGCAAAACATGAAACTATTGGAATTCTAAGCAAGAAACTCAAAAGACTGAATGATTAAACAGAGAAGGAGAGGGGCCATTTGTTTGAAAACAAGCTGGCTATTTATAGAAAATGCATTCACTAGAAGGTAACTTGGAATGGAACTCTTTTACCATTAAACAAAGTGAAAACACTATTCACAGGGTGGCCAAAACATAAATGCAAAGCAAAGTAGCTGAAAAATGTGGATAGAAATTGAAATTTTACGTTTGATGCGATCGTTGGAACTTTCTGGAAAATGCGCACAGGACCGCCGCCCTGTGCAGGGCGGTGGTTACGAGACCGCCGCCCTGTCCTGGGCGGCGGTCATGGGACCGCCACCCAGGCAGGGTGATGGTCTCATCACTTAAGACCAAAATGCAAGGAAAAAGGGGGGCAGAGGGTAGAACAAAGCACATGGAGGCCGGGTGAGGCATACGGGATACAAATGTATACTTGGTGAGTTTTTCTAGATCCTGAAAACCTTGCGAGGAGACCTATATCATCATTGGGGTATGTGTAACATCTGTAGTAAGCCGTGTTTTTAAAGATTCAATATAAGGGGTTTTTTTGACCATTTTGAGACCACATAATAGGAGTAGAGAGATCAAGAAAGTAAACATAATCTTACAACTAATTAATATTTTTTTATAAAATGGAATGTTTCCATTATGATGCCAAACCCCTTTGCGCAAGGATCATAGCATGAGGGAATAATTATGGAGATCGAATATGGAAACTGTAATGCCCACTAAGAACACCTACTAAGAGACTTAATAACAACCTAGGTTTAGTTAGAAAAATTATGGAATAATTTTTTTTGAAAAGCGTACCCTCAAACAGGCTTCGAAACTACAGTTGTCACCTTAATGCTTTAAGGTCCATTAAATTTAATTAATAACATTTTTCCCATTATAACAAATTAGTGATCTCACATTAAAACTAATTGTAAAATTAGCCCAATCATGGTTAAATTCTCTCTAAGTGTTAAATTAATAAACAATTAAATTTCTACAATAGTTAAATATTCCATAGTTACATTTAGAGGGTTAAGGGGCCAAAAAAGAAATGATTAAATACCCAAGGTATTTAATCCTACAAGGTTTAATTAATAACCAAGGTCCCCATTTACATGGGGTAAGAATAACACTCCCTTACCCCATAAAATGACCCCTTAAAAGTCAACCCATGTTTTGAAATTAAAACATTTAAATTAAAAAGGGTAATTTCCACTCACCCACTCCCTACCTACTTTTTGTAGGGATGAATCTCATCCCTTGGATGGATTCAATTTGGGCCTTTGATTTGGAAATAGGCAATCTAACCCTAAAGCATGCTTATGAAGTCTTCTTTCTCGTTTCATTTGGTTTATTTTTCTCTCTTTTGTTTTTACAAGTTAAGGAAGAGGAAGGGAAGCCATGGGAGGCACTCTAATCTTTTGGAGAGGCTTTCAAGTTGTATTCTTTTCTATATTTTGTTCACACCCTCTCCTAGGGTTTCAAATGTGTTTGCTCTATTGAGCTTAGCTTTCTTTGATTTTCTCAAATAGACGTATGGGCCCATTTTTTTTGCCCATTTTATACAAATAGCAACATTTGATAATTAATTTCATTTTGATAGATCATATATACATATATACATATATACATTTTTATACATACATACATACATACATACATACATATATATATATACATATATATTTTAAAAAGATGGGTTAAAGAACCCGAAAAAAAAAATAGATACAATATATATATTATATGTGTGTGTATGCGCGCGCGCACAGTGTCGAAGAAAGCATGAGCCGCGGCTTTTACTTTATTGACAAGCCGTGGAAATGAGAAAAAACGCAAGGGGGTCAAAGTCTATTTCCTGCGTGGAAATGTTGGTGGCAAGTGGTTGGGTTGGGGGGAGGGTCACTAAACCCAACCCCCATCCCATTTACTAATGGGGTGGGGGGTGGCGTCGATGACCCTCCCCCCAACCCCCTTCTTACTTCAAAGACAGATAAAATTGTAGGCCGGACTTTATCACTGTACACTGCCCCACAATAAAATCAGAACTTTCGGCCCTTGCTTAATAAATTTTTGGCTTAATAAAGGGAGAAAAACCATGATTTATTTACCTATTATATATATATATATATATATATATATATATATAAGTAATTAAATAACAAGCGTATTTTTAAATTAATTTATTATTAATAATAATTTTAACATAAAGAATTTAATCATTGAATAGTAGTGTTTCTAATATCAAGAGCATTAACAAAATTAGAGAAACTTGTACTTAAATTTTCTCTTAAGATTTGGTAGGAATGTTTCCAAGTGTTGATTTGAAATATATATATATATATATATATATATATATTCTTCCCTTATTGTTACCATTTTCTTGACAACTAATTTAGAATGAAATTTGTTTAATCTAACAATGCAATAAATGTAGTGAAAAAGGCAAAAGAAATATGTTTCCTCTCCATTAGCTAATTTGTGATAGGCTTGCAATAATTTATAGTTGAAAATTACTTACTAGAATTTGGAATAAGACTACTTCATTAATCCAATGGAAACATATTTTCATAGCAACTCTTTTCCATCACAATACAAGAACAAGTATAAATAGACTAACTTTTATAATACATGCTTTTTAAATAACAAAAAAAAATGAAATGTAATATTTCTTAATATATGTTTCCAACATTTTCAAAGGAGAATTTATAACCATATTCCAACAACATATTACAAGGCAAGAATAACACCATTCTATGGAAAATATATCAACTCAAATAAAATGAATTAATTCCTTTTTACAACTCCTTTTAAGTTCACCAAAAGCAACTTACAAAATGGATATTTCTTCTTTTCATTTTTTTTCTTTTTTTCCACTCAACATGCAATACAACTCTAATAACAATTATTTGAATGCAACTTTCCTTCACAATATCAACACAATGTCCTCCACTTGAAGTAGAAAATCATACAAGAATATAAACTAAAATTAAAATGCAATATTACAAGTTCCTCCACTCTAAGTGGGAATAACACAAAGGAAGTTTTGTGACAAGAAGGATCTTCTTAGGGACTCCACCAAAATCTCCAAGCTTCACAAACCCAACAAGATAGCTCCTCCAAGGATTTTTTGATTCACAACAAAATAGGGGGAGAGGCAACGCTTTCCACCCAACCAAGATATCCAAAGAAGAGGAGAAGCCATCCTCTCCATTAGCCCCCGAGCCCCAACCACATTACAATGGGAGATGATTCCAACTCATGGCCACAACACATACAATTATTTTGGAACCATTTTAACCACATGAAAAAAAACAACAACGCAAGAAGGAAGAAAAATAAAACAACCAAAAACAAGGCTTAAAATGAAAGCCAAAGGAGCAAGACCTATGGGGAGGCCACTTATGCCTCCCAATGGGAATGGGTGCCCACCTTAAAGCCTCCAATGCATATCTCAAATACCATACAAACTCTTATGCCTCCCTCAAGTACCCCTTATACCTCCATATACTTTTATGCCTCCCTACATCTCTTATGTCTCCCTCATGAAAAGAACAAGAAGAAATGCAAGCATTCTTCATACAAGGTGGGGCACCCAACCCAAACTCCCTCCATAGAAAAGTAAACTCTTATGCCTCCATCCATGAAATCTCCCCATAGTCTCCTACTACTCCAAACTTAGGCAATCTACCCATACCCAAAAAACATTCCAAAGGAAAACAACACTCAACACAAACATATAAACCCAAAATAAAACCATAATTTAAACAAGGGAAATCTCCTACCTTTCCATAGTAGAGCTTGTTCCAAGAGTAAGTCTCCAAGCTCCTCAAAACCAAGCAAGAATCCACAATCTCCAATAATCCACAAGCTCTCCAAAAAAAATCCTCTAACTTCCCAAAATACAAGAGTCAAAATTAATGAAGTAACCCCTAAACAAACAAAAGGATTTCAATAAATAGAAAAAGGAGAGAGGATGATGATGTGGCTCCAAGTAGGATGCCACCTCCTTTCCTCTCCACTCCACATCACCCTGGTCAACCTCATATCCAAATGCACAGTTAAAAAGTGGTTGAAGGAGTAACAAGCTACTTGCACACACCATCTAAGCCCACACCCCCTAAGGACAAAATTAATTTCTTGAAAGAAAGTGCAATAAACATTTTACCTTTTTATCTTCCCAAAAAACCTAATGGGGTCTAATTTTTACCCCCTAACCCATAGGTAGGGTTTGCATAGTCATTTAAGAGGTGTGGGTAAAGTTTGACTTGTCCCACAAGCTTCCAAATTTGGCCTCTAAGGCCAAATTCGAGTTTCCCATGAAAGGTAGAATGTACAACACTCAAAATCTTAAGCATTCAACACACAACACAAATCCAAGAGCAAGTCAAGTTTAATAAATGAACTCCTTTTGGTCACATCTTTAATTAGTTTAGGACAAGGTTAATTTACTTTATTAAGACACTACAACCCATTAATAATAAAGGGGTAAAATATACATCTAAATCTAAGCAATTAAAACAAGTAAATTACATTACTAAAAGAAACACATACTAACATTAATAAAAGGGAACTAATAATAAAAGATAACACATGACCCCTTGGTCACAATTTTTCCCCTAACCAAATAATTCAAACACAAACACAATTACATGTTGCCATGGTGACCCTTGTTAAATTCATCCAGAATTTCAATGTGGTTGGTCTCCAATCCCCCCGATGTTTGTTGGTTATATATATATATATATATATATATATATATATATATATATATATATATATATATATATATATATAACCATGTCCACAACATCTCAACATCAAATATAACATATATCTAATAATCCAAATGCATCATATGTGAATCGAAACAACAACCACCCAGTATCTCTAGCATCTATTATCAAGCTAAAACAAAAGCGACAACAATATCCATAAGTGTAGCCCATATTATCATAATCAATAACAAAAAAAAAGTGTTGAAGCGAAGTGGGCACTACATCAAAACATATGTCAGCAATTAAGGCACTCCTCAAGTATAAGGATTTTATGGACGAACCTACTTCTCAAGGAATTTTTATATTATGGTTATTACAAATGAACAGGATTTTTAATGTGGTGTTTTGAATCCAAAAATGAGGATAAGTAAAGTTAAAACAAGTAAACACACTCATCTCATAAGGTAACTAATCAATTTCTAGTAAGCATGCATATTGGCATAAATATAACTAGCATAGATATTTTAAACTCTAATAAAAAAGGGTGCCTTATTTTCAAATAGGAAGAAGTTGTGTTTATAGATATGACTATGCAACATATCAGTTCAAGGGTCCAAATATTAGCATATGAAAAATATGGTTACTTTTAACCCTTTGATAAAAAAATAGTTCAAATTAGTTTATTATTAAATCTATACATATATCACATTATTTGAAATAAAAATGATAACACCCTAAACTTTTACAAAGCAAATAGTATGACTAACTAGAGAAGGATAACACCATTGCCACCTATAGTCAAGCTCTAAGTCTACGAATGGTTCATCAATGATAAAAGATTAAAAGCATGCTAAGTATTTAAACTAAATGGAATTAAACACCAATCTACAAAGCATCCTTACTATGTATTGAATTGCTAAACTAACAAAGACCTAAATAGATCTAAGAGGGAAATCAAATTGGGATTGTTGCTACTCCAAAAAAGGTGAAATGGTCTCTCCAAATGACTACAAGATCATATTGGATACCCATCTACTAACCCCATTGAAGACTTTAGGAAAGTATTGATCTTGGCTATAAATCATATTTCTTATATGAGATGCAAATCAAAGCATGGTGTGAAGTTTAAAGGTATGTGGTGAGTCTTTTTTATAGTTTTCCATTTGAGGAAAACTTGCATCTTGGTGTATGTGAGACTAAAATCATAAATTAGATTAAGGATTGCTAATCATGATCAAGCTTTGTTAATCACAATTAGTGAATTAACAAGTGATTAGGATGTGAGGAACCGTAATCAACCGCTTAGGGTCAACTAGAAGGCTAGGATAAAATTTTAAAGCTTGTTGAGGTGATGTGGAGGGAACTGGGGTGATTTTGAGTGGTCGGAAGAGGGGTTTAATCTAATAATAGGGTATACTGACCAAAACAAGAGCGAAATAGAACTAATTAGCTAATAATCATTATTTGTTTGTTTGGAAGAGGATTTTGACTTACAATTCGTGATAAAGTGGCATCATGAATGCGAAAGAGGTTAGGTAATCAACAAAGTGTTGTTAATTGACCAAAATGGTAAGAAACATTAGTTAATTAGCGGAAATCACTAATTATAACAGAAATGGTAAGAATGAGATTGATTTGCGTACATTTAGAAATAAGATTGCAAAAGCAGAATTTAGGTGTCTTCAAAAATAATCACATGTTTGTACCTACATAATGAAAGATAAATAAGCCCTAAAACAAGGTTCTCCTACCTAAATGTTTAATTCTCATCCAAGTATAAATTAACTCACTAACTCCTAGTTGTGTGTGTGTACATAGATAAATTGAATCAAATGATCTCTTTAATAGGGTTAAACCAACATTAAGCTAGATCCTCAACACCTTAGATATACACATTTCCCATAGTAGATTAACAGTGAAGGATATTCAAAAAAATCACCACAAAATTACTAAAAATAATCCATTTCAAGACCCTTATAATAATTTAAAGTGTACTTCTACGTAAATTTTTAAGAGCACCAGTCTTTGAAGGATATTGGATAGTAAATGCAACCATCATGATCTTGTGAAAACTATTCAAATTTTTAAAGCAAACACATCATACTATATTATAGTCACACAAAAAATAACAATGTCATATTACAACCCATGGGTAACATATAACATGATGAACATATATATAACACCTTTATTCTTCATTTTTTACAATAATATTACAAGGAAATTCATTTCACTGAGATGGAGGAGTTGGTATTCCTTTCCTAATTTCTTTAATGAATATATACCATGAATATCCTAGTCTAGGGGTACATTTCTCTAAAGGATCTAGAATATGTATAGGTGGTATAGATGGTGGATATCAACACCCTGCAAAAGAATGTCTCGAAGGAGTGGTGGAAGATGATTGAAATTTGGCATATATTGTTCCAATGGGTCTTCTATGAGGTTGTGGAAGTGTAACATTTTTTTATGGTGGAAGTGACGGTGGAGGTAATGCTAAATATAGTGCATGGTATGGTAGAGGATTCTTTTCATAATGTAAGATAGTGATGTCTGACAACATAAATATTTCTACAATTTTTTCAAAAATTTCATTTTGTTCATCAAATTTTATACAAATAATTAGACAAAAAAATATACACATCCTTCAATTTTAAAAAAATAAATACTTTAAAAGAAAAAAATATTTTACATAACATAAAAAAGTATCATTAGATTTCACTCAAAATACTATAGTAAACTCGATTGAGACAAAAATTGGGTTTTGAAAAACCAATGTGTGTGTGTGTACATACATACATACATACATACATACATACATACATACATACATATGTA
Source organism: Taxus chinensis (assembly GCA_019776745.2). Classification (NCBI taxonomy): domain Eukaryota; kingdom Viridiplantae; phylum Streptophyta; class Pinopsida; order Cupressales; family Taxaceae; genus Taxus; species Taxus chinensis. The sequence continues at coordinate 321,798,590 of CM034146.1, forward strand.
CATATGTATGTATGTATGTATGTATGTATGTATGTATGTATGTATACTAACCCCATTGAAGACTTTAGGCAAGGATTGAGGTTGGCTATAAATCATATTTCTTATATGAGATGCAAATCAAAGCATGGTGTGAAGTTTAAAGGTATGCGGTCAGTCCTTTTTATAGTTTTCTATTTGAGAAAAACTTGCATCTTGGTGCATGTGGGACTAAAAGCACAAATTAGATTATGGATTGATAATAATGATCAAGCTTTGCTAATCACAATTAGTGAATTAACAAGTGATTAGGATGTGAGGAGCCTTAATCAACCGCTTAGGGTCAACTAGAAGGCTAGGATAAACTTTTAAAGCTTGTTGAGACGATGTGGAGGGAACTGGGGTGATTTTGAGTGGTTGGAAGAGGGGTTTAATCCAATAGTAGGGAATACTGACCAAAACAAGGGCAAAATAGACCTAATTAGCTAATAATCGCTATTTGTCTGTTTGGAAGAGGATTTTGACTTACGATTCGTTGTAAAGTGGCATCCAGAATGCGAAAGAAGTTAGTTAATCAACAAAGCATTGTTAATTGACCAAAATAGTAAGAAACATTAGTTAATTAGTGGAAATCACTATTTATAACGGAAATGGTAAGAATGAGAGTGATTTTTCGTACGTTTGGAAATAAGATTACAAAAGTAGGATTTAGGTGTCTTCAAAAACAATCACATGTTTGTACCTACATAATGAAAGATAAATAAGTCCTAAAACAATGTTCTCATACCTGAATGTTTAATTCTCATCCAAGTATAAATTAACTCAGTAACTCCCAGTTGCGTGTGTGTACATAGATAAATTGAATAAAATTATCTCCTTAATAGGGTTAAACCAACATGAAGCTAGATCCTCAACACCTTACATATACACACTTCCCGTAGTAGATTAATTGTGAAGGATATTCAAATAAATCACCACAAAATTACTAAAAATAATGCATTTCAAGACCCTTATAATCATTTAAAGTGTACTTTTACACAAGTTTTTAAGAGAACGAGTCTTTGAAGGATATTGGATAGTAAATGCAACCATCATGATCTTGTGAAAACTATTCAAATTTTTAAAGCAAACACATCATACTATATTATAGTCACACAAAAAATAACAATGTCATATTACAACCCATGGGTAACATATAACACCTTTATTCTTCATTTTTTACAATAATATTACAAGGACATTCATTTCACTGAGATGGAGGAGTTGGTAATCCTTTCCTAATTTCTTTAATGAATATATACCATGACTATCCTAGTCTAGGGGTACATTTCTCTAAAGGATCTAGAATATGTATAGGTGGTATAGATGGTTGATATCAACACCTTGCAAAATAATGTCTCGAAGGAGTGGTGGAAGATGATTGAAAATTGGAATATATTGTTCTAATGGATCTTTTATGAGGTTGTGGAAGTGTAACATTTTGTGATGGTGGAAGTGACGCTGGAGATGATGCTAAAGATAGTGCAAAGTATGGTGGAGGATTCTTGTCATAATGTAAGATAGTGATGTATGACAACATAAATATTTTTACAATTTTTTCAAAAAATTCATCTTGTTCATCAAATTTTATACAAATAATTAGACAAAAAATCTACATGACATTCTTCCATTTAAAAAAATAGATATTATAAAAGAAAAAACATATTTCACATAACATTAAAAAGTATCATTAGATTTCACTCTAAATAATATAGTAAACTCGATTGTGACAACCTTATTATCCTTCATTCTTACACCAAAGAGCTTGAAAGAACAATCATTGTGTGATTAAAAGCTTCACTTTATATTTCATAGAGCTTTGGTTGTATACTTTCTTCTTCATAAGACCTGATAGACTTTGATGGATTAGTGATCATAGGAACTTCCTTGAGCAGACCCACCCTTGTTCACTAATCCCCTATGAGCATTTACTTTTCCTTCATTTATGGACTATACCTTCAATGCCTTATAATGAATGCAGTAATATCATAACATCTGCATCTTATTCACATTTGATTAGCATGCAACTTGACACTTGCTTCTTGAACTGTCAATCAAACCATGGACCATTTCTTCTTGAAGACTACCACAACCTTTGTACAATCGTGACAAGTACTTAAAGTTCAATTATTTCATGACTCTATACTTGAAGACTATGGTGGATATTATCACCAACCACTAAAACACACTTGCTTAAAGTTAGAACCTAACAAACTTTACAAAGACATGATCTCAAGATAAAGATGTGTGTGTGTGTGTGTGTGTGTGTGTGTGTGTGTGTGTGTGTGTGTGTGTGTGTGTGTGTGTGTGTGTGTGTGTGTGTGTGTGTGTGTGTGTGTGTGTGTAGATGTTTGTGTATGTATGCATGCATGCATGTATGTATGTATACATACATACATACATAAATAAATAAATAAATATACATACATACATACATACATACATACATACATACATACATACATACATACATACATATATATGTGTGTGTGTGTGTGTGTGTGTGTGTGTGTGTGTGTGTGTGTGTGTGTGTGTGTGTGTGTGTGTGTGTGTGTGTGTGTGTGTATAGATGTTTAATATATATGTATGTATACATACATATATATGTATATGTGTGTGTGTGTATAGATGTGTGTATATATATATGTATGCATGTATGTATGTGATATACATACATACCTACACACACACACACACACACACACACATATAAATCATCATTGTCAACATTTTTTTTCTCAATTCCAATGGTGTTGCTTTTCTTTTAACCCCCCACCCCTTAAATAGTTTGATATAGAGGGGGTCCAAAATATAATTAATCATAAGCTCTTTACCATATTTTATATTATTTATTTCTTCCACCATGACATAAAGAGGTAAAATTAGTCCTTTCATTTCATCCTCCTTGTCATTTTTATACTTGATAAATTGAAAATTGGGAGATACAAAACATGAACATTGTGGGTATTATTAATGAAACCATCAATATTTTCAAATGCATAAGGGTGTCTATCAATGTAGATATAATCATGCATATTGTGGGTTTTCTCTGGGACTATACAAATATGCTCTTTTATTAACTTTTCGTTAGAATACATGGCATATCTTGACATATTGATGTGTTATCTCACCTCATTATTCTGATTTATGAACTAGTACATTGGGCCATAAAAAGGTAATATTGGCATTCCAACTGAACATTGAGTAGTAAAACCAATATTAATTGATGTCAAATTAAATAGCCTAAGATATGCATTAGGAATGGTAGACAACCATATCATATAGTTTATCTTCCAAAATGTAAAGTTTTCTTAAGGTCTTGGGAGTCATTTATCCATTAGTCATGCCCCATATTATTGCCAATTGAGAAAATAAAATTTATATTTCTTCAATGACTTAGGAAAATCTTCCAAAGCATATTTAAACTCTTCCTCATAAGGTGTAATTTAAATCTTCCCTATTGTTGCATGAAAACTATCCATAATTTTTTAGAACATATTGTTTCTCCTTACATCAGTGAAATTGTTTTCAACCTCTTCCACTTCAAAACATTTTCCCATATTATCTTCTATCAATTTCATATTGTCTTTATAGTTGTCTTCAATTTCCAAATCTCAATAATAATAGGAAAATAACAATAATTTCATTATTTTTGCAAATAAATTCCAAAATCCACTATAATTTTATCTTAATGTTCAAGTTTTACATATTTTTTTAATTTTCCCTATTTTCACTATTTTTCTTATTTATCATTAATTTTCTAAATTTTAGAATTTTGACATAAGTTTAAAAATTTTACCAAGTTCCATCAAATTTGGTATTTTTTTCATGTTAAAGGATTCCAACTCTAAGGACATCGTGGAGAAATTCAATTCTACAAAGGCATTGTCAATGGTTCATGAAATGTAACCACTAGGTTCCCAAACTGATCATTTCACCTTTATTACCATACTCTCATCCTCTTCTCAAATAGGAGAATTGAAATAGTGTATGCAAATCATGGAAAAGGGACTATTATCATATGTTGTAGTTATAATTTACCTACTAGATATGTATGCAAAATGTGATAGCATTAGTAAGGCACAATGAGTTTTGGAAAAAATGACTTAAAGAAATGCCATCATATGGAATGCAATGATTTAGGGATATGCATAAAATGGTTTTTTTTTAAATACTTGAAATTTTTCAATAAAATGCATATGGTAGCAGAAATGCACACCCCATAATGTTTTTCAATAGCCTTCTAGCTTTTGTCATAATGGGAGCTTTAAAACAAGGCATAATAGTTCATCATATTTAACATAATGGGAATCTATTTTTTCTTTGTTATAGTTAAAGGTGCATGTGTACAAATGTATGCAAAATTTGGAAGCATACAAAAGGAACTTGAACTATTTGAAAAAAATCCGGGAATATATTAAGTCTCATGGACCACAATGGTTGTAGGATATGCACAAAGTGAATTTGTTCAAATACCTTCTAAACTCTTAGGAAATCACATTTAGGAGATTTAAACCAAACTTTACAAGATTTTTGGGCATACTCCTACTTTTTTCCAAAATGGAATATTTAGAATAGGGTATGGAAATCCATCAAAGCATATTGGAAAGTGAATATTTTTAAAATGTTTTTTGTTGTAATTTATTAATAGCTAAAAATGTTATACTATTATATTAATAGAATTTTTAGCTAGAGGCACACCCCTCACCTACCACCCACACCCCCTCCACAAGTTATTATATCACATATAGAACCCATAGTCCTCCCCCTCTAATTTCTAAGTGTTGGGGACCTCCCTTGATCGTTCTAGAGGGGGGCCAAGTAGACTGAGTCTTATCACGTAGAGTAACAATGATTGACGACTAGATACTAGCAACTAGATTATCCTTCCTATCCGCGGCCATATCTAGTTCTATAGATAGGGATGATATGGTCATAGATGCCAACTATGACTAGATATTGGGCAGAGGGAGGACCGATATCTATATTTTGGTTCTCTATATGGTTTTAGAATATGTGTGTGTGTGTGTGTGTACCCCAATGCCATATCTCATACCTATGTGTAATATCCATAGAGAGGGGGCTCCAGATCTAGGTAGTTGGCCCACTTCCATACCACTACTAGCTCCACTCCCATGTAGAGTTTCTAGTTACGAATAGAGTGTTGATCTACCTCTCTTTTCAATCATATGCCTGAGAGAAATTTCTATAGTGATGGATGGGCATATCATATACTGAGGGCCAAGGATTTCTATTTAAATCCGAGGGCCATAGATTTCTATTTAAATCCGAGGGCCCAAATCTCACTATATGGTGCAATGGACTGGGCTGCGAGAAGATAGCCTTATAGTTCTATCTAGTTCTATCCGCTATGTGGAACTTGGCACCCATAGGGCCTTAACTTAGAAATTGTATTTTGAGACTATCAACTAGAGAATAACATTACTTATTAAAATCTATACAATTAGGCTTCCTAGGATTTAAATTGATATTAAATTTCTTGTTGGATTATTTGGAATAATCGGTCAGATTACATTCCAAAGAGCTTTTGAACAATGTAGCAGGAATTGGTTGGGTCAGTTTTTGTGATTTTTGGTACAGAAAACTGCTCAGGAGAGAATAATATATCTAAAAAATAATTATTCACCCATTTCCATCTATGTTTCAATTACATCTAAGATATTAACATGGGGCATAATGTGGTAAACAAAGTTAGAGTGAAATATTCTATTTAAAGTTAGTTTGTAATTTCATTTTGATGTGATAGTTATAATTTTTATTTAAATTTCATGGATATTTAGCCCGCCTTTACACATTCAATAATTTTTTTGTGAGAATAGATCTTCTTGGTATCAATGTTGTCTAATAAAATTTATGTGTGAATTGACCTCCTTCTACAAAGGTTGTCTCTAATTTTATTTTGGAAGAGTAACATCCTCAAACATAGACATTTTGCAAAACTGGTATTATTTTATTTCGTTAAAATAAAATTTCATGATCAATTATTTTATACCTTTGTGAATCACGTGATTAGATATTCTATGAAAGTTTTTGAACATAAAAAAATTGTATATCAAATTGACGGTTTTAAACAAACGAATAATGTGCATCGTCTTTACAAATTCAAAAGGAAGTATGATGTTGTTAAAGATTTTTGTAAATGTATAAGAAAGGTCAATAAAATTAGTAGAACGTCCTCAAAATTTTAGTTGACGGGTAAGGGAGGACATCAAATATCATCCCTGCATGATGGTTTGTGTTTCATCTATGGAAAATATTCGTCGTGCTAGGTGTAATGAATTTTCTGACAATAGGGGTTTTGAAAGTGGTACCTTTTCTACTTTTGAAGTGAAACCATTGAGAAGTTAAACCTAAATGTTTTTTTTAAGGTCATGACCAAGTAGAATGCTGATTTGACATAGAAGACTCTCCTTGTAAATGGTCACAACAAGATTTCTTTCCATTTTCCTTGTATATTGTTCAAACTTGATATCCCCAGGTTTTGGCTTTATGACCAGGTTATGGCACATGTTTGATAGATACAACACAAATTTTATCCTCCTCCCCACATGCAGACCTTGAAGAACTGCTTAATCATGTTCATCGCCACACAACATGTTCAGAGCAGACATGCATGCGTAGAAAGCAATCACAATCAACGCACCCTGGGCCACACAACCTACTTCATCCTTTCTCATAGAAAGTGATGGGAAAATTAAGTACCTCACTTTGAGAAATGATGATAGACTGAGCATCCACAATCAAACTATGATATCCATATGGAGAGCAAATGTCGATTGCCAACCGGTACTTTCCCGCCATGCAATTCTTAAGTTTATTACAAAATATGCTTCAAAAGTAGAGCAACGTTCAGAAACCTATCACCAAATGTTATCCAGGTTTTCAAGAGATGCTGACATGGATTCTCCAGCACATATTGCAATCCACAAAATTCTCACAGAAATCGTTCTTGAACATGACATAAGCACACAAGAAAACATGATTATAAATTTTTAATTTAAGAGTTATTTTATAAAGCAGTATGCGCACTTTCTATTTATATTGAAGTGACCTGCAGGTACGTGGATTTGATGTATTGTTTGATTATATTTTCATTTAAAAAATTTCCTCTTTATCATCAACATGGTATGCAAGTGTGAAAAACTATATATAATTTCTTTTGATTCTTTGGTGGAAATAGTTAATGCAGTATTTAATACCATCGTCTATAGGAAATAGTTATGCAATATATAGTACTTAAAAAAATACGGTTGAATTTGGATCGGGGGAAAGAAGAAAAACTGTAGGTTGTGCGGGAAAGATATTTAAAATTTGTAAAAAGAAGAACAATGACATGAAAACCAAGGAGCATATCTTATTTTTCTTCAAGAGTGGTTGTCTGGTCTAAATGAACTCCGAACAGATATGAGGCTATTAAAAAGGTTTTCTGTGAAAGCATTTAAATCTCACCTTCACAGTCTCAAGAAATTTTTTATTACATTTACCTAGTAAGTTATTTTTTATTTTATTTTATTCAAAATGATTGAAAAAAGTTATAATTTTTATTTAAATTTCATGGATATTTAGCCTACCTTTACACGTTCAATAATTTTTTTGTGAGAATAGATCTTCTTGGTATCAATGTTTTCTAATAAAATTTATGTGTGAATGGATCTCCTTCTACAAAGGTTGTCTCTAATTTTATTTTGGAAGAGTAACATCCTCAAACATAGACATTTTGCAAAACTGGTATTATTTTATTTCATTGAAATAAAATTTCATGATCAATTATTTTATACCTTTGTGAATCACGTGATTAGATATTCTATGAAAGTTTTTTAACATTAAAAAAATTGTATATCAAATTGAAGGTTTTAAACAAACGAATAATGTGCATCGTCTTTACAAATGTATGATGTTGTTAAAGATTTTTGTAAACGTATAAGAAAGGTCAATAAAATTAGTAGAATGTCCTCAAAAATTTAGTTGACGGGTAAGGGAGGACATCAGATCTCATCCCTACACGAAGGTTGTGTTTCGTCCATGGAAAATATTCATTGTGCTAGGTGTAATGAATTTTCTGACAATAGGGGTTTTGAAAGTGGTACCTTTTCTACTTTTGAAGTGAAACCTTTGAGAAGTTAAACCTAAAGGTTGTTTTTAAGGTCACGACCAAGTATAACGCTGATTTGACATAGGAGACTCTCCTTATAAATGGTCATAACATGATTTCTTTCTATTTTCCTTGTATATTGTTCAAACTTGATATCCCCAAGTTTTGGCTTTATGACCAAGTTATGGCGCATGTTTGATAGATACAACACAAATTCTATCCTCCTCCCCACAAGCAGACCTTGAAGAACTACTTAATAGTGTTCATCGCCACACAACATGTTCAGAGCAGACATGCCTGCGTGGAAAGTAATCACAATCAATGCACCTTGGGCCACACAACCTGCTTCATCATTTCTCACATAAAGTGATGGGAATTTTAAGTACCTCACTTCGAGAAACGATGATAGATTGAGCTTCCACAATAAAACTATGATATCTATATGGAGAGAAAATGTCAATTTCCAACCGGTACTTTCCCGCCATGCAATTCTTAAGTATATTGCAAAATATGCTTCAAAAGCATAGCAATGTTCAGAAACCTATCACCAAATGTTATCCAGGTTTTCAAGACATGCTGACGTGGATTCTCCAGCACATATTGCAATTCACAAAATGCTCACAGAAAGTGTTCTTGAACATGACATAAGCACACAAGAAACATGCCACATGCTGCAAAAATTGCCACTTGTTATGTGCAGCTGTTCATTTGTATCATTAAATGTTGGAAAAAAATCTTGAGACATGTCGTTGAAAGTGACACCGATGAACAAAAAACAATTTCTTTATTTGATGCATATAGAATTCACCCAACAACCATAGAACACCTATCACTTATTCAGGTTGCTTGAGATTAGAGCTACAACAAGAACCGTAAAGGTGAGAAATGGAAACTACGATCGACTCAAGCAACTTATCAAGTCCACTCGAGATTTCCCACTTGAAGAAAGTGTCATGTTATCCATCATAAAAAAATGGAGTTTTATAGTTCAAGAAACAGTAGGCATTCAATTGTCAAAGGAAATTTAAATGAATTTGATAGTACATTTGAAAATACATTATTGATTCATATGTGACATCATAACATGAAAAAGGCAACAAGTGTATTTTTAGATTTTGAGGATAAGTGCATATAATGGCATGAGAAATTATTTCAATTCGATCACAATAATTTGTTTTGGATTCCCTTTGAAGATGGTTATATGATGAAGAAAAATAATTTCAATCTATGTTCAATAATTCTCCACCTTTGTATTGTGTTTTTTTAATGCTTGTATGGTGCAGAATACGTGAATGAAATCCTCCAATTTCTCTCTATTTTAATGAGAGAAAAGTATTCCAAAAAATGTTAGGAAGGAAGTTAAAATATAAAACAATATAATATTAATATGAAAAATATTCTTTACAGATGAAGATTGTGATTCAACAACCGATGATTTCTTTGCTATTCAATTTCTTATCTCACCTTTAAGTGTAAATTACACTTGCATGCATAACATGAACTCAAATACTAATTATTTTTCACACTTCATGATCTATTTCATTACACTTACTCGAGTTTGGTATTGCAAAAGGTGGCTATAAATTGCTCCAAGAAACAAGTAGAGTGTGGCATGTTTTATGCACTACTGCAAACACGTGACATGAAACAAATGTTAGTTCTGACTTTGAGGTCAAATGCAGTATTCAACATGAACCATTGCAAGAATGGTAGGTCTTTGCACAACTTTTTCTGGGAAACAACACGGGTCTTGACAGTCTTGAAATGTTGGGGAAACGAGATTTCAACATACACAATAATTGGAACATACATGGTGTTCCACCTGATTTACAGATAACTTGTCCATCATTCATTGAGAGAGAAAATTAAAACATAATCAACACCAACATATAGGTCACACCACCATCTTCCACACTACCTTTTTCTTCAGAACAACAACTACCTCTTGATACCATACTACACCATTCAACAAACAAATCCCTTCTACCTCCACTAAGATTGATAATTCAAGGAACAACTAGCACATGAAAATAAATTCTGATAAATAAAATACAGAATTAATTCACAACAACATCAACCACATCTCCCTCACCTCTCCTTATTCTCTCCCCTACTGGTGTTTCAGCATTCAACATCTCTGCATCCACAATCCATGCAACCCTCCATATTCCAATCAAACAACTGAAATTTATTGAAGGCCATGCATTATCATCTTTTCAAGAGTCGCTGAAACATATAGAATATGTTCTTATTGATGAAATGAGTTTCATCAGCCCAAATTTGTTAAGCAAAATTGACAGTAGGCTATGTGAAGCTTTCCCATACTCAAAAATGTTTGAATTTGGGAACATATCATTCATCCTCCTTGGTGACCTTGGCCAATTACCACCAGTTTTGGACATTCCTTTTTATGCAAGTAATTCCTATGGAGCTAACCTTTGGAAGGGATTTCATTCTTCCATTACATTGCAAACAATATTTCGGCAACAAGGAATAACCAATGCACAAGTTTCATTCTAGAATTTACTGCTCCACATGTGAGATTCAAATCCTCTTATTGAGGATTGAGAAATCCTAATGTCTCACATAGAAACATACCTAACTCAGCAGGAACTCGACATTTTTAAGGACACACCACATTTGTTTACAAAAAACGATCTTGTGGACTCCTACAACCTTCAAATGTTGAAGGTATTGAAAGTTATGATCACCCAATCTATTGTTGAAAGTAACAGGTGGGTTGGACCAGGAGATCCTGATAATGATCAGTTGGAACACAAATTTTTTTTGTGTAAACAACAAAAAATCATGTTTATTGTAAATTTATGGGTTGAAGCAGGCCTCGTGAATGGTGCTATAGGAACAATCATCAACATTGTCTACGATGCATCAATGCCACCACCAACATTACCTTTATTTGTTGTTATCAAATTTGATAGATACAACGACCCATGTTGGGATCCCTCTAACCCGTTACATATTTTGATACCCCCTATTTTGAGAGAGAATCAAAGAAAATTGCTGATTAAAATGACCTAGGGATTAACTACCCACAAGTCCCATGGACTTACTCTGTATAGAGCAAATGTCAACATTAGAACCACTTAAAAGCAAGGTCTAACATTCACAACTTTCTCTAAAGTTCTGTCACTTGCAAATCTGCACATTTCACCTCCTATTTCATTCGAAAGGTACTCAATAATGGCGCACATAACAACACTTAGAAAGAAGAAATGAGGATTCAAGACTACTATCACTCAACCCGTCGTAAATACTACCATCTACTTTGATAGCACCTCCACTACTACTTTACTAAACACTTCTTGTATCCAAAGCGGCATTTCCGTTCAAGGGGTGTCAAATGTATTCATGTTTAGTGAAAATAAAATTGTCCACAAAAGGCTACCATTCATGATATAAATTATGCAAATGTACAAAGGTATTCATGTATACATGTTTAGTTTAGATGTTGTGATATAATATTTGCAACTGCATATTTACGAATTTGTAACAAATTAAATGTACACATACAATATTTTAATGTAATGTTACATCTATATTCCTACACTACCACTATCAATCACACGCCTTAACAAGTGTACGGAAGACTTTATGTATTCATGTTTATTTCAAATAAACTACTCCCCATAACGCTACCACGTCTCATTAAATAAATTTTGCAAATGTATATGTATAAATTTGTAATAGGTTTAAAATGTAGAGATGAAACCTTTAAATGAAGTGATATCTACACTTACAAAATCAATCAAACCCCTTATCAACATCAACTACAAAAGTAATAACTATCCCTCTAAATCAAATAGCATATACCGTTCGGCATTCACGTTGCATTATACACATGTGATTGCTAGTTGTTAATTTCTTTCATTATGAGAGAAGGGCATTGGATTAGTTGCAATCCCTTTTCTCATATACCAAGAAAACACAATCACAAAACCACCACATGTTTGATTAGAATTTTGATGATAATGTTTAGAATTTCCTCAAGATATCTAACATGTCAAATAATGTCAATTGTGTAGATATAATGATTGATTGTAATATAATGTAATTCAAGTAATGATGGCCCTCATTCACATAATGTTTAAGACATGGACATTCATAAAATCATAATTGAGAGATGTTATTTGTTAAATGTAATCGTAGGTGTTCTAGTAGACATGAATGGAAAAATTAAAATCATGCACAATGCACTTAAACTATTCAAAATAAATCCAAACAATAAGATGTGATATTGTGCACTACAATGAATAAAGGATATGCACAAGGATATCCATCAATGCATTATGGAAAGTTCATTTTTTTATATGTGAAATATTTGAAAAAACACCTCAATGATATGTGATCTTGTGGATTTTAATAAATGCATCCTATGCACAAAATGGTTTCATTGAAAATGCCTTTGAAACTTTCAAGAAAATGCATTTGGAAGGTGTAAAGGTAGATTCAACAAATTTCCAACATACTCCAATCAAGTGATAAAATTGGATCTTTAGTTTAGGGTATGGGCATCCATAAAAATATAATGTAAAGTATATTTTGTCAAATGTTATAGTTGTTAATGCTAATGTACATATGTATATAAAATTTGTAAGCATACAAAAAGCATAAACTATTTGACAAAATGACTCGAGGATATGTGATCTTATGTAATTCATTTCTTTAATTTACCTTATTTACATTAAAAAAAATCACAAGCTAAATTCAACTTGATACACCCATCTACAATTTTTATAGACCAGTGAAAACTTAAAAAAAAAACATACATTTTCTTCTATGCGGCAGGAAAACACCAATTCTTTGATATCTTTTTGCTTCTCCTTAAAAGTGAAAATGATATTTGATAGTGAAATTGACATCTACCTAGGATTAAATAGGAAATGTTGCGTTGTGTGGTCAAAAAATAATAGGATGTAATTGTGACCAACAAATGTGGCACAAACATGACATAATTGTACACCACTTTTGTAGAACTATTATCACATCAAATGTGTATCGTGTTTTCCTTTGAAAATGATGGGGAACGAATCAAAATTGACAAAAAAAAAATTGATTTTAAGCACTATATGTAGTAGTTTAAGAAATATATGGGTTAAACCAATGTAGGTATCCTAGGGGAGGTAATTTTATTAATCACAAAAAAATAACTATAATTAGTGTTATATCACATAACATAATTAATCATAATTGGTGTTATATCGCCAAAAAAATAGATATGAATGCCAAAAGAAATGGTGTCCTAGTGTTAAATTTATAGGATGATACCAAATTGATTTTATATTAAAAAAATAGATATGAACACCAAAATGTTTGGTGTCATGGTGTTAAATTTATAGGATGATTCCAAGTTGGTGTTATATTACAAAAAATAGATATGAACATCAAAATGTTTGGTTTCCTAGTGTTAAATGTGTGAAATTATTGTAGTGTTTATTTAACACTCCAACATATGTTTCGAATAAAATGTGTTAAAAAGAGCTTTATGTTTACATCCTTGTTAGATTTTAGAATGGATGTTATAGTATAACAACTAAGAAGGGGCATAAAGGCTAGTAACAAGTAGACTAATATGATCTAATTAACTTCTGAAATCAATTATACATGACTAGAATAATATATCAAACATGAAATAACTAAATAATTGATAAACACTAAGTAACATGTTCAAAACACAAGAGGAAAGAAATACTTAGTTGTTTGGGATGATTCTATAGTGATATAGATATGTAGATTAGTTAAACACGAATATTTGGAGTTGTAGATTCTACATAGAATATTCTAGAAATGAAGAGTGTAGGTGCATGACCATAAAAAAGTTACACGTCATATGCAGAAATTGTATGGTCTAGGATAGGGATATATGGGTTTAGACCAAGAGACGGGTTCTGAAACATTCTAGGTGCTTCACTTGTCTAGAAATGGTGCTCTCCCGGAGTGTCTCTTTTGTTCATATAACCTTGGGATGACCTTTGATCACCTACAAAAAAAATAGAAACCCTCGCAACCTCCAGAACCCTTCATCAGATTATTAGAAAACCAAAGGAGAAAAACATGTGTGTGTGTGTGTGTGTGTGTGTTTGAGGTCAGAACACCTCGACTGGTCAGAATGCCAACTGTAGGTTCAATCCTAGTTATCCACTACATAACCACGTTATGTATATCGAGACTCCTATAGTTCTCCTAATTACTTGTGCAAGTGTGTAAAGCTTACTAACCCCCTAGGGGTTCCCTTGTGTCTCTTGATGCCAAGATAGTGGGATAACTACATAGTATATAATATACCCATCACAATAGTGGTGATATCTGGTGTGTCCCAGTTATGTGACCTAACCCTTGTGTTGATTGAAACCCTTTTACAATACTTGAAGTGAGTTTTCTCTTGTTAATACATGAATTCTATGAACTTTGCATATTTGCAGGTGGAGGAATCTAGACTTTTTTAATTGGTTAAGTGATTTAGAATTATAGTGGGGACAACTCTAGATGATGTGTAGCTAATTTAAGAAGATTTAGGAACCTTTTGAGTTTTCTTGGAATGATATTTGCAATAGTAGCTTATAATAATTCCAAGTAAGCTATAAGGTGAAAATGATTTGTTTATATAGTATTTTGCATACGAGATATTATGATAAGGCCGACCCTGGGAAGGTGAAATGACCCAAAGAATGATTTAAAGTTAGAAGTAGAGTTATTGATTATGAAGGGGTGGGATCATACATGTTGGCTAGGACCAAACCCCACATCTCGACCCTTTTGTACACATTTAGATATGATAGAAACATCTAAACTATAATGTGTGTCATGAATATTAGATGTTTTACGCTTTTTTGATTGAATAATATTTCTATAATTAATAACAGAGTATAATTTAAAGATAAGAAATTTATAAAATGGATAGAGAAATGAGGAAATTGGATTCTGAATGTGAGCATATATCTTAACAAGGATACAAGGTCAAACTTGGCATTTCATAAGGATAAGTTACCGTATTTAGTGTATACACTTTATTATTTCATGCAATGTTGTTAGGATGTATTTCATCATTAGGATGGAACTCTAGGAAGATGTACTTAGGATTCCTTTTGGTTAATCTCATTGAACATCAAAGTCACTATATAAATTTTCAATATCAAATGTATACACATTAACTTCATCTTATCACAAAATCCATATACACACGAATATTATGATGGCTTCATTTGAAGGAAACATAAAAAAAATTGTTTTCCTTAAAGAAAGAATGATTTGATTTTGTAGGTGCTCTATCAAAGCATCCCCCTCCTCTTTCACTTCTTCTATTTTGACCCCTACCTCAACCATGAAGTTCTGATGACCCTCCCTACATGTAAAATGAGGGGATGGGGTGGGGGTGAGGGAATAACATTTACTACCATCCATGAAAGAAATCAGAATAAATAATAAAACAAGATTACAATGTTCTATGCAATATTAAGATTACATACAAACTCATATGTTGCATATCTCGTTGATGAAGAGCTTTGTTCTGGAGAAGAAAACCTTAATGAAAATGAATATCTTTGTTTTATTGAAGTATACCTTTGTACAATGGATTATGTATGTCTATTTGATGATGTCATAACATATATGTGTGTAATACATAATATAGATTATGTTTTGGGGAGGAATCAAATAGTGGTATTTTCTACCGATCTTTAAATTACCATGGTTTAACACAATCAGGTGAAAATGAGTATAGTTTCTATAGGGTTTGTTGTTAGGAAATAAGGGATAAAATATGTGGAACAATCCCACACAGAATCGCAATAGTAAAAACTAATATGCAGAAAGATATTACAGATCTAAAATAAAAGTGCAGAAAATAAAATAACAAAACACAAAGACAAGCTTTAACGTGGTTCACCCAATTTAGGTTACATCCACCAAGAGTCGCTTGCTCAGATTTTATTACAAGCCGCCTCTTTCTCTCAATACAATACCCATATCTGTTTAGGGTTATGCTCAACAAACTCTCATGAATTCACACTTGAACTTACACACATCTACAATGATATGTCTACCCTATTAAAATCCCAAAAGAACATCAATAGGCAACTGCTTAAGTAGTTTTACAATACCATGGGTACCAAATCAATGGGCAAAAAACTACCCCATAAACCTATGGGTCAAATATCCCACCCATATCAGAAGAGCATGTTTCCCAAGATATTATGCACATTTTTCGAGGCTAAAAAAATTCTCGAGGGTTGTGCCCCCAAACCCTCGCTCGGGGCCTGCCCTGGCCCCGAACCCCAGCGAGAAAACTGCAGAGAGTGTACAATATTTTTAGTGTACAATCTTCAACACTTCCACACATTAAAACATGCTCCACAACATAGCATTTGTTTGGTTTGCAAGATCACATTCAAACTTATCTTATTCATAAATAATGGTGTCTCAATTATATTAAGAACTAACTATGGAGGTAGATTGTATGCGTAGCTCACTTTCCAATCTCAGATTTCATATGTCTGTAACTTATTTAGATTGATCATTTATCGATGCATCATAAGTAATAAATGGTTGAAGACTTCATACGGATAAGCTTCAACAAAAACTATGGGATCCTCCAATAAACTTGAAGATACGTGAAAGCTCGAGTTTGTGTACAATTATTGTCAAATGGGTTAGCTTAATGGGTCAAATCCTATCTTTCTTCACAAATTGGTCATGTTTTCTTAGCCCGTTAAAAATAGTTCATTTGTATTTTTTTTTAAACCCCAAAACAAGTTTTCTAGCCTAAAATTAAAAAACCATAGTAAGAGAGGAAAACATTGGCTAGGTTTGAGTAAGAAAGATTAGTGCCCTATTTCGGGACTACTTTATTAGTAATAATGATTACAGCGAAAAATAAGTTAAGACACCTAATTTTTACCTTCATAATAGATATTAAAAATAGCAACGTGTGACTAAATCACTCATTTGTTAGTGTTAAATAAAAAAAGGAAAAAGGAAAGTATGAACTTACCATATTTTCCAACAATAAGACATGTTATGAGTCTTTTTCTTTCTTACTCTCTCTCCTTTTCTTTCTCCCCTTCAAAAATGAAAATAATGTTTGGGTAAATGAAAATGGCATTATATACGTGGTACAATTTGGCACCACCTTTGCATCATTATTTCCATTAAAAAATGAAAAATGATATAAATTTAACATAATGAGTGACGTTATTTGTACTTTATGTAGAATGAGGTATTACAATTTTTCGTTGGGTCACCCTTTGCTATCTCTAGATGGGCCTCAACCCCTCAAAGGATAGGCATGACTCTATTTATGATAATAAATAACCCACATAACATAGCAATTAGAATATCACATTCATACACCAAGAGTCATTGGTTCAAATTCAATATTCCATACCCGTATTAGTTTTTATTCCTTTTTTGGTATTTTAGCCCTGTGAAACACAAAATCTACTATTAAAACATAGTGTAATAATTTATTTTTGGTGAAATGATGTGGTTATTTTATGTAAAATAAACTTGGAGTTATGATTTTTAATCTTGTTATGAATAAAAAATTGATGTTGACCTAATCTAATCTCACTATGTAATCAAATGAATTGAGATAGCTTCATTGTTTGCAATATTTCCATTTAAAACTTATTGTGATTAGAATGAAATAACAAGTAGCCATGGTGGTTGGACATATCTTTGGTATCCTCTCATTGGAAAACATCCTCTCTCTTTGTAGCGCCCACAAATCTGACACACAACTATAACAGTAAAAATACCAAAAAAAAAAAATTGACTTAAATTGTAGTACACATGACACTACAGGAGATCACTTTAACCCATGACATGAAATGTTTGCATAAACATTAACCCACATAGACAACGTGAAAACACATGATGCACATCAAGGCTTTTTTTTTTGTAAGGCACAACATAACGATTCCTATAAAGGCACACTTAAAGATAGGGTCTTCCCACAACACGATATTTTAGGATTACACATTTATTACAATCATGTTTCAATATTTAATTTTAATCCTAGAAAGGTTCGTAATATGAGAATCATACATTCCCTTTTCCTTTTTGTTACATTTCCTCTACATTATATAACATTTAACTTTCGGGAGTATCTCATTGAATAAGGATCATCAACATTATCAAGCAGTTACTTGTTAAATTCGCTCATTTGTTATTATGGTATTTATTTACACACAAGGCTACTATATATTATCCCTAAGATTCACTCCTAAGGGCATGTATCTTAATCTTGTATCATACCTCAGTTACGCAACGGAACAAGTGTAAGTCCAAAGGATGTGAAGTTCACTTTTTTTGTTTAAGGATTTAGGGTCAAGTTTCTTTCATACATTTATAAATTGATAATTGAGTTAGTACACAACAAGTATTATAGGAAATAGGTTCTCTATCCATAGCGAGAGGGTATAATCACACAACAAGGAAGATCATGTTTCATTTTACATGTGGAATAACATCTCATGATCACACTTCCCAAGGACAAGCATTAATTATTCTTTTATTATAGTTATGTTCCGACAATTAGTTAAGGATTCAAAGGCTCGTAATATGGCAACATACTTCCTAATTTTTGTTTATAGGTTAGGTACACTGAGTATCATTTACGTCCAACCTAAGAGGGTTTTCCCTAACTAGGTTCATTTTCCTTTCTTAATGAATTGTGTAACCTATTTGCTATTATGGGCATTTGAATCCTCATGAGAACATTACTCCATGTTTTAGGGGATTTATCTCTGAGAACATGATCATAGTTTCACATCATACATCCATTACAAAGAAGACAAAATGCAGTAGTCCATCGTTTAGAGGGCTAAGGTTCACATTAGATTTTACACAACATGGATCCTTTTTCTCACCACAAGATGGTTTAAACACATTATATGAATGATATAAAATATCACCCTCCTCTAAACACATCATCTTATGGTTACATTTACAGAAACTAATCATAAAGTAAAATGTTTTTAAGTTTCATAATTGACTCTTAGCATTGCATAATAGAACCCAAACGATAATTGAGGTTGGGTATCAGGTTCTTTTATGATCCTGACTCCTAAAGGTGACTTCTATGGTTTGTTGGTGATTTTTACCACACAACACGTGTGTCGTCCCAAGAGGGTTTTACATTATGTTGGAGTTTGGTTACCCATAGGGTACTACCTTAAGAAAATCACATTCTCCTTACTACACACATAATTTCCAATCCTAGGAGGGGACCACATACTCAAGATAAAGTTTGACCATGTCATTCCTATCCGTCGGATTCTCAGCGGCGTCACTAAGCATGCATGTTATGACAATATACTCAAACTAGGGATCTTATTTAATCAAGCTATGAGGTGTCATCGAGCATAAAGGTTTAAGTTCATTCTAAGGTCTCAGTTTTCTATCTTAAAAAGAATAACACATGAAGTTTAGTTATGCATGAATTTCGTACTAGGGTTGAATTTTTCGCTTAAATTTCTTTATTGCATTTTCAAGGCAAGGAAACACGACACACCAGCTAATTAATCATCAATTTCACATTGGAATTACACTATAAGATATTAAATTCAATTTCATTATATATATATATATATATTCAACCCCCCCTTTTTTCCATACATATGTCTGAATCAAAATGACACCTATGGTTAAATGCACATTTCCCAAAGCACCCTAAAACTAGCATCTCATACATACTACAAAAATTCAATAATAAGTCTTTCAATACATTCCAAAAATATGGTTCAACCTCTACACTTACATTGTTTCAAATATAAATTAAAATAATACACAGCAAATTCCAACCACGTCGTTTCGACATCTTACTTGCATCCTGCAAAACCATGTGAGCATGAAATCGGTGATAAATCATTTGCATGGCATCCACACTAATCTACAATATTTAATGGTATTTAGTATTTCATTTACATTTATAATAATAATACACACGTAACAAGAGAGGGTTAGGAGCATATATTCATTTCATTTCATTTTGTTTAACTAAGGAGAAAGAAAGAGATAGGAAAGAGAGAGAAACACTATTTTTCCAAAAGTTACATTTCACACAAGGTACAAGAAAGAGTTTCATACAGATATTTATATGTTTCAGTAATTTTTCACAACGGTTAAAGGTCTTGACTAGCACTCTATGGACTTATTTTACATTTTCCTACTCGATGTGAAAACGTCCAATTTTGGGCTTAGAGGCTAAGAAAGTGCATTCAAAAATTGTCTTCTGACAAGCAAATTCATGACGGGAGAATTAATGAGTGTCCACCTATATACCATGAAACAACAGGCACTGACGGAACTCAAAGAGTTGATGGGACTAAGAAAAGGAAAACTTGTTTCAAATGGCAACGAGTTTTCCGAAGCCACTAGTCGTAATTGGTCTAGTTTGACCTTGTCAAACTATGATTGAAGGCCTACAAAATGCATTTTTCAAACTATTAAGAAGATTTTTTTTCCCCCAATTGAATGTTACAAGATATTTTCTAGTAAAAATACTAGATGTTTGTAAAGGATGGAAAGCATTTCATTTCTCAATGTCCAAATGACAAGCTGAAATGAAAACCAACTTTCAAGTTTTAGCAGCTCCCTAAAAGTGCAACATGGAGTAACAAGGCTCCTAGAGGAGCAGTGAAGAGAGCACAAATGGTCTAACCAGGATAATATAATGCTTGACCCGACTCTCTACATAACAAGGAACACATACGATTCTTGACATCCTTTTTACGAGGCTCAGAGGGCTATTTTATAAGTCTCTTGAAATTGCATTTTTTAAACTTAGCAAGGTAGACGGAAAATGTTGTTTTAGTTAACTCATCTAGCTCTTGTAATGCCCACAAAAATGACGTTCTAAAAACATGCTTCAACCTAACACTTAACCCAAAAATGCGACATATTTTTATTTATTTAGGAGAACAAAGAAGGTTAACATACAAAGAGGGTTATAAGGGTGCTTAACCTTTTGGGTTCACTAACTTACCTACGCTACTTAACTCAATTTTACAATTGAAGAACGAGGTCTAGTTAGAAGTTACATGTTTCTTTTACAATTATCTCTAGGGTCCATTAACCAATCATACAAAAGGAATGTAACAAGGTTTAATTCACTTAATTAGATATTCTCTTCTCTTCAATTAATGTTCAATCCCAACAAGGATAACCTTATTTTAGTTTATTAAATTTATTATCTTAATAGTTTTAAAGTCCTTTTATTAAATTCCTACACACGCTAAGGGTTATAAGGGGACCTTACACCCCTAGGAAATTAAATTGCCCCACTCACCCATCTACACATACCCCTAAGGGCTTTAAATTAAAAATTTAAAATGTATTTCTTGTAAATAAAGGTAGGGTCAATCCTCCACCCTTGGATCAAATCCATCTTGGCCACTAGATCCTAGGGTTTCAAGCTTAGCCCTAAAATCCTTATGAGAGTCTATTCAAACCTTTTCTCATTCTATTCTTCTGATTTGGTCTATTTCCTTTTGTTAAATTTTACAGGTTGGAGAGGAGGAAGCCATGGGAGAAAAAGAGGAAGAGCCATGGAGGATTCTACATGGAGATTTATCCTAGGCTTAGTTAGCTTTAGTTTTATTTATGTAATCTATTTCATTCAAGGATTGGGAGGATTTCCTCCTCCAATCGAGTTTTTTTATTTCAATTTATTTCTATATTGGTTTTAAATTTGGGGCAAACCCTACCCCATTGTTGTAAATGAGAAGAATTATTTTGAATCCACCATTTACATGTTTTATTGTTTCAATCCATAGTGGTTGTCATTGTTTTGCTTTCTGGTAATTATAGGTTAAATTTTACAACTTAGAAATTTGAGCAAACTGGTTAAATTTCACGCATAGGCGCAGATTCGCGGAATTTTGTCATAAGTGATAGGACTGCCACCCATAGCAGACTGATGGTCCTGGGACCGCTGCCCTGCCTGGGTAACAAATTGTGGACTGGCTCCCTACTGAGCGGCGGTTGTGAGACCGCCGCCTTACCTAGGTAAAAAACATAGGACCTCCACCCTACTGAATGGTAGTTTTGAGACCACCACCATAGCCTAAGCGGCGGTTATGGGACCGTCGCTCTGCACAGGACAACAGTCTTGTTTCTGAGAAACATAACCTTAATGCCGAGATTTTCACAAATATTTAAAGTCACAAAAAGGTTTATACATGCATTCTAAGTTTGTTTTTGTTCATTTAAAGTTCCAGATTTGATATTTATTGCTCTTTTATTCCTTTCTTAGTAAAATATAGTCATTTTAAAGTATTTTCATCTCTAATAAAATTCATCTACTTACAAGATTAATTTCCATTTGCTTAACTAGATTCTTCTTTATATTAGAAGAGCGAAAAGGAATTTAAATCTATCTCATTTCTTTGTCATTTCCTTGCTATAGAAATTAACATTTCTAAATACAATATAATCTAACTTGTGCTCTCTTTTCATTTCACTACAATGTACATACATTCAAATAGCTAAAATAACTTCATTTTTCCATACCATGTTATTTTGCATACAAATTCATCTTCTTACAACTTCTATTTTTCCTTATTACATAGTTACAATAAAACAACTCTACAATGAAATTAAACTTTCTTTTCCATTAATATAACTTAACTCTTTTACACATGCACTACTTTTCTCACAATCCATTCAATATTTCAACAAGGAGGATATACTTTCTTTTATATTTGCAAAACGAACTCTACAATATTCACAATGAAGAAGATTTCCTTTTTCCATTTCCTAACTAATTTATACAAATCTTTCTTTCTCTTTTCAATATACAAATATTAAATATAAACTCCTTTCCACAATATTATTACAAGGTTCTCCACTTGATGTGGGAAGTCATACAAATGTAAATACAAGAATGAACTACATTATTACAATTTCTTCCACTCTAGGTGGATAAAATACAAGGAAGTTTCACATGGTAACCAAAAAGACTCCAAGCTCCAAACACCAACAAGATAGCTCCTCCAATAATTTTCTTGATTCACAAAAAAATATGGGGAGAGGCAACACTCTCCACCCAACCAAGATATCCAACAGAGAGGAGAAGCCATCCTCTCCATCGACCCCCAAGCCCCAGCCACATTACAATGGGAGAAGATTTCAACTCATGGAAACCGCAAGATTCCACACTACTTAACATATAGTTTCATATTCATTCCATTTACATACAAACACAACAAAAACTCAACAAGAAGAATCAACAAAGCAACACAATCACAAGGCTTATCAAGAAAGCTAAAACAACAAGACCTATGGGGATGCCACGTATGCCTCCCAATGGGAATGGGTACCCACCTAAAAGCCTCCAATGCAATCACAAATCCCCTAAAAACTCTTATGCCTCCCTCAAGTACCCCTTATACCTCCATATACTCTTATGCCTTCCTCAATCTCTTATGCCTCCCTCATAACAAGAAACAATAAGAAATGCAAGCATTCATCATACTAGGCGGGGAACCCAACCCAAACTCCCTCCATAAGAAGGTAAACTCTTATGCCTCCCCACAATAAAACTCCCCATAGTCTCCTCCCACTCCATACTTAAGCAATCTACACATACCCAACAACATTCCAAAGGAAAAACAACACACAACACAAACATATGAATACAAAATAAAATAACATAATCTAAACTAAGGTGAAGCTCCTACCTCTCCATGGTAGAGCTTGTTCCAAGTATGAAGTTCCAAGCTCCCCAAAAAAATAAAGCAAGCATCCACAAAGCTCCAAGGATCCACAAGCTTTCCCAAAATCCTCCCACTCTCCAAAAATTCAAGAGACTAAAAAAATGATCAAGTAACCCCCAAACAAGCTAAATGATTTCAATAAATAGAGAAAGGAGAGAGGAGGATGATGTGTCTCCAAGTAGGATGCCACCTCATTTCCTATCCACTCCAGATCAATAGGTCAACCTCATATTCCAATGCACAATTAATAAGTGGTTGGAGGAATGACAAGAACCTTACACACTCCATCCAAGCCCACTCCCTCAAAGGACAAAATTAAATATTTGAAAGAAAGTGCAATTAACCTTTCACCTTTTTATCCCCCCAAAACACCTAATAGAGCATAAATTTGACCCCCCAACCCATAGGTAGGGTTTGCATAGACATTTAAGAGGTGTGGGACAAGTTTTACTTGTCCCACAAGCTTCCAAATTTTTCCTCTAAGGCCAAATTCGAGTTTCCCATGAAGGGTAGAGTGTGCTACACTCAAGACTCAAACATACAACACTCAACACAAAATCCAAGAGTAAATCAAGTCTAATAAATGAACTCCTTTTTGGTCACATCTTTAATTAGTTTAGGACAAATTTAAATTAGCTCAATTAAGGCATTACAACCGATGAATAATAAAGGGGTAAACCTATATCCAAAAATCTAAATAGTAAAACAAGTAAATTTCATTACTAAAAGAAAACACATACTAACATTAATAAAAAAGGAACTAATAATAGAACATAACACATCCCCCTTTGGTCACAATTTTCCCCTAGCCAAAT
This sequence comes from Taxus chinensis, assembly GCA_019776745.2. Lineage (NCBI taxonomy): Eukaryota > Viridiplantae > Streptophyta > Pinopsida > Cupressales > Taxaceae > Taxus > Taxus chinensis. The sequence continues at coordinate 321,823,267 of CM034146.1, forward strand.
AACTCTACAACACACACAATTGCATGTTGCCATGGTCACCCTAGTTGAATTCTTCTCGAATTCCAATGTGGTTGGTCTCCAATCCCGCGATGTTGTTGTGAATATATTATACCTGAAAAATAGAGAATACCTTCTTCAGTCTCGTGGCCGCATTAAAACATCCATGCCAAAATATACGATATAAATCTAAAATCAACTATGTACGAATTAATATCATCTATGCAACTACGATATCACTTAACAATTTATAGCACATTTCTATTCCACATTTTATCCATGTCAAAACGATCACAACATTAATCCAATTATCAATGGTCTACTCAACATGACTAAATATATCACATGTCAGAAATACAGATAATTAACCATATCAATATCAACATCAAAGGTCTCTAATGGTCCATATGCATCGTATATGAATCAAATCAACAACAGTTCAATATCTTTGATATCTACTAACATGCTAAATCAAAAAGCTATAATATATCCATGAGTGTAGTCGACAGTATCGAAATCAAGAATAAAAAATGTGTCGAAGGGAAGTGCTCACTACACTCCTCACATAACAAGGTACACGAAGGAAACTTAACATCTCTTTTCTGGAGTTACGAATGTTGTTTTACGAGTCTCCGAAAAAGTGTGATTCATTAGGTTTAACAAGGGAACAATCAATATATGTACATGGAACTCAACCTTAACATGTCAATAAAAGGGTACTGTAACAATCTATTTTGGTTAGGAAGTTTTCTAGATCATCTCAAAGTGAGGGTTTAAGTTCATGGTTGTCTACTAAGGGATATTGAATTGCGTAAGTTACGATAAAACGTTTTATTGTTTAAAAAAAACAAGTTTATTTAAAACAATCAAGTGTTCTTTTGATTGTAGTATTTACCTTATGAATGGCTCTTATTTTAACAATCAAGTGTTCTATCTTGCTTATCCTATTTTCTATCTATATGCAGGATTCCTCCGATTTTCCTTTATCTAACATATTTGAAAATGAGTGGAACAACAAATCAGATAATGTTGTCAATCCTCCACCAAGCCTCTTCTTCATCCTCTGTCATTCTCTCTCATTTTTTCACTTCCTCATGTCTTAATTCTTCCATCCATCCCCTTCGGCATTTCCATCGTACGTTTCACGAACAATTGCTAGTTATGTATTTTTTATACTTGAAATTATATTACCTCATCTATTTTTTTTGTCTGCAATTTGTAAGCTTTCCTCTTGTTTTTCTTTTGGTTTAGGTCTTATCAAATTATATCCTCCTAAAATTTCTTATGAATTTGTAGATACAAGGTTCGTGAATTGTACTTTGGCTGGTTTTGGTTGATACCACCACCGAATCGCTTCCATGTGACTCCTTCGTAGATACTCAACTCATAATTTTTTCCATGTTCCGTCTTTCTCCATCAACTAACACATATTCTCCAATATGACCCTGATATAGGCATGACAATGACATCGACCTCTTGAACCGTCACATGAACACTTCATTTCTAATGCATTGACAAAAAAATCAAAAGCCAAGCTTTTTGAATCTAGTGACAGGCATGTTGAATTTAGTGAGTGTAGTCATAGGTAATCCACCCCATTATAGACACACCTTTTGTGTAACTAGATTTAATTTAAATTTACTAGCAATCGTACATGAAGTGTATGATGGAAACGTTGAAGGGGATGGAGTGAAGAATTAAAAAGTGGAAGAGGATGAGAGGTGATGAAGAATAGGTTTGAGGGAGGGAAAGGGCATTGTGTTCATTTGTATCCTCCCTATCTTTGATCTCCAATTGAAATTATTTTTTATTGGAGAACTTTTGTGCCAAATCGCATCGATTCCCTACAATTTTGTAGAAAATTTAGCTAACAATATCATAAAAAATAATATGTAGTTGAACGATGAATTGACAAAATGATTATAACTTGTAAAACGTATTTCGGGTAGTAAATACAACATAATCAATTTTAAGGATGCATCAATATAATGTACAAAACCATGTAAACTATTTGGATGGAATAAATTAAGGTCACCAAATTATGAAATTTTATTTGTACCATTTTGTATGTAGAATATCAAAGAAAATAGTCAAACTGAATACAATGAAAAGAAAACTTGGAGTCATTGAAGCTAAAGGAAAAAGACAAAATAAACGAATAAAAAATAAATGATTTGTAGTGGCCATGATTGGTCCACGTAGATGATTCACGACCTACCATGTTCATAGGGTTGTTAAGCATGAAGTCACTTTATGCTTGTTTGGGCTCTGGCACATTTACTAACTCCTAATGGTCACTTTTATGTTTTCTTGGCCCATTCTTTGATCACCCTCACCACATGTCAACTTCCTATTGATCTGAAGAGAATCCTTTGTTCTCGAGGTCTTAGTATCGCAATATCTTGTGACCCATCTCCATTGCCTACAACACCGCCTCTTCCTTTTCCTAATTACATGACTCACGAACCTGATTTCCTGATCTCCATCGTCATTTGTATACATGGACCATTGATGTTTTTTAATGATTTTGGGTCCAAAACCTCTTCAATCACCACACTTAGCCATTTTCTGGATCTTGTGAACCATGAGAACTATGTGATTATATTTGATAGTTGATTTATCAAAGTGGAGACATGCATTTGGATGTGACCACCTTTTTGGGGGCCAAAACAAGATATTTTTACCAATTTATGGATGTTCTAAATTGTGTAAACCCAGAGCTAATCTATTCAAGAAATTTTGAACAAGTTTAAGGATTCCAGGTGCTAAAAATACTAAATAATCAAGATCAAACTCCTTCAAGTGTGAAAATTTGATATTAGTTTCCCCAAATGAGAGTGACCTGATTTCGGTCATAAATAATCTTCCCTTTTTTGTCACTCATCATGCATAGGTACCATTGATATGGTTCAGATTCTAAATGTAGTGAAGTTATGCCAACCATTGCATCATCTACTATATTGTGCAATATAAAGTATTGTTCCATGAGACTCATCCATGAGGTTACACATATACCATCAAACTCTTGGATGTCCATCTTAGGTAGGTTCAATTTTTAGCCTTGGAATGTTTGCCCTATATTTGGTCATTTTTCCACTCCTATACAGTTTGGTTGTGTGTGAATGGTTGTATGAGGGGGATTAATTAAGGTTTTTAACTCATAAACCATTTCCTTTTTAAACTTATCTAAACACTCATTCAAAGATGTTGGAAATCATGTAAACAATTTCTCTTCAATTAAAGTTGTCATTGCTTCACATCCTATCTAGGAATGTCGACCTAAGTTTTAGGATGTAGGCAATAAATTGTGTCTTTGGGATCAATGATTAATGAAAATATATTTGTTTCAAAAGGCATGGCTATTGATATGAATTTTTTCTAGCTCTCGATTTATTATCAATCTAGTGGGTAAAGTAGCTGGAGTAATTAGTAACCATAAACCATTAAAATTTGTGTTATATTTGAATATGGTTTCTACCGTTGACTAGATTTGACCAACTTTGACCCAAGATTTTCTAAATATAGAGTGCCTCAAATTTGAAAATACAAAGAATAGACCCTACCTCAAATTCTACAAGGTTCCCATAAATGTAATTAACTCATAAAAAATTACGAATATTTTTACCTATATAGTGGATTTTTAAAAAAATGAAATCGCAATAACTTAAGAAACTTATATCAAAAGAGGCTAAAATTGGGTGTGAAGATTTACCATCATCAACAACCCTAAAAAATAATCCAAATAATTCACATATTTGGGTGAAATATGGTGGGAAAAATGTGTTGCCGAAAATCGATGCATTGATACCACTTGTTATGACATGTCTTTATAAAATCACTTCAAATATAGCCCGTTTCAAGGGTGATAGCTCTAGAGAACTATGTAAATGATTAAATATCATTATGTATGTAATAATTTTGGGAGAATCTCATCCATTCATATTCATATATTTATAAATACGAAGATTCATACCCTATCATCCTAATTAGGTCATCCTAACTATATATTAAGAACTAATAAATGAAAGATTGAGGCTATTCACTCCACCACATAATGCTAGTAATCATATTACGATATAATGCTAGCGCTATAACAAATTTTTTTCATGTTTTTCTTCAAAGAATGGCACTATTTTTGTTTGGCATCAGACTGTAGAAATACAATCATCCCCAATATATACATCCCTCACGCCAAATACAAATATATACATCATAGAAAAATACATCATTTCCACTAATATGACATTTTAATATATAGCATAACTAGATATATGTTTTTTATCACCAAATAGTTGTATTTTTTTGTGTATCGATTATTGTAGAAATACAAGTGCACACATCACCTAGAATAAATGGATTCATATTCCACTCCAACAAAGAAAAATGGTTGTAAAAGATTCAATTTCACATCCAAAAAAAATCAATCCAAACAACATCATTCTTGACATTAACAAGCGTGAAGCATGGACCAATTTCGTAATTTAAAAAATGCAAACATGTTGTACAAGCTAAATTGCATATATGCTCATTTAACTGTTAAAAATGTTATGAAATATTGATAGGCAGTTAAATTAATAATATCAATACCTTCATTTTGTTTGGGTCAAACATGGAATCCATTTCATACATGCATTGTGAATAAATTTATCATATGATTCAATTGTTGTGGCATTTAGATGCCCAAAATCAAAGGTATTTATTAACCCCATATATTTTGTATTTCTTTTAATAGAATATATAGTTCAGATGTATTTGCAAATAAATTGACATTGTTGATATTGTATGATTCAATTTAAATTTTATATATATGATATCTTCTCAGTGTTGTCAATATCATCTTGAGACAAAAAAGCATTCTTCTTTATCTGAATATTAAACAAAACATTTGTTTGCGGACCTTTTGATGATGTTTTTCGTTAACAAGGTCAAGTAAAATTTCCAACATTAACAAAATCTCAATCTACTACATGTCATCAGTTATTTTGGGTGAGATCAAAGCCTCATTCCTCTAAACTCCAATGAATCCTTCGTGTGGAAAACATAGTCAATTTTCTCCACTTGATCTCTTAGCATCCAATATATAAAAGTCGAAACATTTCTACACTTGTTTTACACTTCTTGCCATTCTTATTCATTGAGTTGAACTAGAATTGAGTGAGAGTTTGGATAAGTATTTCCAGTAGACATTCCCATTAAAACCCATATGAAATTTTAAGTAATAAACTATGTGACCATAAAACTTAGAATTATAATATTGTAAATATTTTTTTGAGCAAGAAATTTTTTTTCTTATAATAATACTATATACAGACATATAACATATATGTATAAAATAATACATTCAACATTTGGTGTTTTCCAATGTAATATATTAAAATTTTGGATTGCAAATTACAATGAATGAAATTCATATTGCTTGAATTCTAACTCTTTGATTTCATATACATATAAAATACTTTGAACTAACACTGCATTTAATCCATCATAGGTCTTAACAAATGGTTTTGAAATAACATTGGATGGTTGAAATAAATCATACATGAAGAAAGTAAATTTCAATTGTAATGCCCACAATTTACACACACAAATACAACATTAAAAATACAGGAATAATTTTTTGGTTGACTTACATTGGATTACACATGACACTACAAGAGATCACTTAGGACTATGCACAACCCAAAATATGTTTGCACAAACATTAACCCACATACATAACATGAAAACATGTGGTGCACATCAAGGCCACTCTTGTTTTTGTAAATGAAAAAGTACAACATAATGATTCAACTACAATATAAAACTTATAGATAGGGTCGTCCCACAACATGATATTTTTAGTATTACACATTTATTTTCTACCATGTTTCAATCTTTAACTTAAGTCCTGGAAAATTTCGTAATATATGAATCATATATTCCCTTTTCCTTTTTGCTACATTTCCTCTACATTGTTTAACATTTAACTTCGTGAGTATCTCATTGAATAAGGATAATCTACATTATTGCAATTACTTGTTAAATTTGCTCATTTTTTATTATAGTATTTATTTACACACAAGGCTACTATATCCCTGATAGTCACTCCTAAGGACATGTATCTGTTAGAAATTATATGTTTATAGTGTGAACATGAAGTATTAGTGGTTTGGGTTATTTGGACATTAGAGTTTTAATATTGTGAACATTATTATTATGTGTGTAATAATACTTTCTCATATTGAGAAGTATTAGTTGTACGTGAGTTTATCTCACCTTAGTAATAGGTGTGGTTGAGATAGTTTAGGAGATGTGTGAGATATCCAAGGGATGTGTGAGAGATATGAGTGATAATGAGATAGGAATTGACTCCTTCCTTATAGGAGCAATTTGCCTATATATTGTAACCTCCTTACACAAATAAAGAATCCTGAATGATCTCTATTGAAAAATATATATCTTATATTCAGTGTATTTGATTTTATTCCTGTGAAAATCTTACCCAGATTCAACATCTGGTATCAGAGCAGGATGGGCTTGTGAGGAATTTCCAACATAAGTTTTATTTCACGCTTGTTGTGGCACAACTGCATTCAATAATATATTGGTGTTTTGAAAAAAAAACAAGATGGACATTTTTTTGTCTCTGTACGGTTTTGGGTGGACATCAGATTTGGATTAATTCTTATTGGCAGCGGTTTTCTGGAAAAGGAATTTTAAATATTCGTAGAAGGCATTTGATCTAAATTTTTGTGCATTATATTTTCTTGTACCAGAACAGAATCTCTTTATTTAAACAAAAGACAGTAGTTGCATGATAAATCTATGTATTCGGGAGATAGGCATCGGAATGATCATTGGAGGAGCATATTTTTATGTCTGATTTACATTCCACATGTGGCATGTTATCATTTAAAAAGGAAGACCTGTTGTATTGATAAGATCCACAATACATTTGCTGTCAAATTCATGCTTGGTCAGATCATATGCATCAATGGATTCAGTGTCAAACGTCAACTATCGTGCAGCTTGGAGGTTCATATCCAAATGTTTAAATATATATTTTGTTTTGTTCTTTTTATTTGTGGCGTCATAGTTTGTGCAATCTAAATAATCTCTTTGTTGTCTTGTTTTAAGAGTATTTTGTTTCAAAAATACCTTTCACGTTAAACAAAAAAAAAACAAATATTTATTTAGGTTTTAGATTATATATGGTTTAGGTTTGTTTTTTTATTCATTAATATGTTTTAAAGTTTTGTTTTATTTTTTTAATAAAGATTTAAAAAGTGAATAATACGTTTCATTTTAGTTTTTAATGTTTAGGTTTTAATATTTAGGTTAGTTTTTCAAAATAAGTTTATTTATTTATTTTAAACTATATCAAATCATATAGTTTCTTTTTAAAGTTTATAATGTTTTTAAAGTGATTATTAGATAGGTTTTCTTATTTGTTTTGTTTATTTTATTTTTAGGATATTTTTATTTGTTAATTATGTGTCGTATCGATTTTATTGTCTTGTTAACATTTTAATTAGTTGTGTATTAAAGTTTTGAGAAAGTCAAATTGTGATATTGTATTGTTTCGTCATTGTGAAAGTTAGTCAAAAGTAGTGTTACAATTTTAATTATCGTATTGTCTTGTTATAATCTAGTCGTTTTGTGTCGTCAACCAGAGTCATTGTCAAACTTGTAAATAAATAAATAAAATTGCCTTATGGACGCATTTTCAGTGTAACCCGACGTCCGAGTTGTAATTGAGTTCCATGATTCAATCCGACTGAGTTAGCAAAATTCAATGGAGGCTGGAGGCAACGGAGAAAGGAGGTTGTTCAGCGACCTCTCGTCAGGCACCATCGATGAGGCCACAACAATGATATGGTGGCCATGTTTTTTTAGTTGTGTACGTTTGCTTTCCAGTTTTGTGTGAAAGAAAATAAGAATAGAAGTAATATTCCTATTCACAATTGTAATAGATTCCTATGTAATCTCCTGAAGTGTGAAAAATGATGAGAGCTGAAAATAAAATGCAAACAACATGATATTCTTTGGTTTGTGGTAAACCGCTTTGAAAACCACCTCTTTGGTTTGTGGTAAACCACTTTGAAAACCACCATTTTGGTTGTTGGTAAAACATTGGTAAAACCATCCAGATCATGAGTTAGCATTAGGCGACAAGTTGCAGTGCAAGATAAGTTTTCCCCATGTTCACACTAAGGGGGTGAATGTTAGGAATTCTATGTTTATAGTGTGAACATGAAGTATTAGTGGTTTGGGTTATTTGGACATTAGAGTTTTAATATTGTGAACATTATTATTATGTGTGTAATAATACTTTCTCATATTGAGAAGTATTAGTTGTACGTGAATTTATCTCACCTTAGAAATAGGTATGGTTGAGATAGTTTAAGAGATGTGTGAGATATCCTAGGGATGTGTGAGAGATATGAGTGATAATGAGATAAGAGTTGACTCCTTCCTTATAGAAGCAATTTGCCTATATATTGTAACCTCCTTACACAAATAAAGAATCCCAAATGATCTCTATTGAAAAATATATATCTTATATTCGGTGTATTTGATTTTATTCCTGTGAAAATCTTACCCAGATTCAACAGTATCTTAATCTTGTATCATACCTCAGTTACGCAACAGAACAAGTGTAAGTCAGAAGGATTTGAATTTCACTTTTTTTTGTTTAAGGATTTAGGGTCAAGTTTATTTCATTCAATTATAAATTGATAATTGAATTAGTACACAACAAGTATTATAAGAAATAGGTTCTCTATCCATAGCAAGAGGGTTTAATCACATTATAAGGAAGATCATGTTTCATTTTACCTGTGGAATAACATCTCACAATCACACTTCCCAAGGACAAGCGTTAATTATTGTTTTATTATAGTTATGTTTCGATAATTAGTTAAGGATTTAAAGGCTTATAATATTACAACATACTTCCTAATTTTTGTTTATATGTTAGGTACACTGAGTATTGTTTACATCCAACCTAAGAGGGTTTTCCCTAACTAGGTTCATTTGCCTTTCTTAATGAGTTGTGTGACCTATTTGGTATTATGGGCATTTGAATCCTCTTGAGAACATTACTCCATGTTTTAGGGGATTTATCTCTGAGAACATGATCACAGTTTCACATCATACATCCATTACATAGAAGGACAAGTGGGAGGACAAAATGGAGTAGTCCATCGTTTAAAGGGCTAAGGTTCACATTAAATTTTACACAACATGGATCCTTTTTCTCACCACAAGATGGTTTAAACACATTATATGAATGATATAAAATCTCACCCTTCTCTAAACGCATCATCTTATGGTTATATTTACATAAACTAATCATAAATTAAAATGTTTTTAAGTTTCACAATTGACTCTTAGCATTGCACAATAAAACTCAAACGATAATTGAGGTTGGGTATCAGGTTCTTTTATGATCCTGACTCCTAAAGGTGACTTCTATGGTTTGTTGGTGATTTTTACCATGCAACACGTGTGTCGTTCCAAGAGGGTTTTACATTATGTTGGAGTTTGGTTACTCATAGGGTACACACAATTTCCAATCCTCGGAAGGGACCACATACTCGAGATAAAGTTTGAGCATGTCGTTCTTATCCATCAGGTTCTCAACGACGTCGCTAAGCATACATGCTATGACAATAAACTCAAACTAGGGATCTTATTTACTTAAGCTATAAGGTGACATTGAGCATAAAGGTTTAAGTTCATTCTAAGGTATCAGTTTTATAAGTTAAAAAGAATAACACATGAAGGTTAGTTATGCACAAATTTTGTACTAGGGTTGACTTTTTTGCTTATATTTATTTATTGCATTTTCAAGGTAAAGAAACACAGCACGTCAATTAATTAATCATCAATTTCACATTGGAATTGCACTATAATATATTAAATTCAATTTCATTTAACATATATATATTCAACCCCCCCTTTTTCCATACATATGTCTGAATCAAAATGACACCTATGGCTAAATGCACATTTCCCAAAGCACCCTTAAAACTAACATCTCATACATACTACCAAACTTCAATAATAAACCTTTTAAAATACATTACAAAAGATAGTTCAACCTCTACACTTACATTGTTTCAAATATAAATTACAATAATACACAGCGAATTACAACCACGTCGTTTCGCCATCTTACTTGCATCTTGCAAAACCATGTGAGCATGAAATCAGTGATAAATCGTTTGAATGACATCCACCCTAATCTAGTATAATTAATGTTATTTGGTCTTCCATTTACATTATAATAATAATACACATGTAACAAGAGAGGTTTAGGAGCATATATTCATTTCGTTTCTTAACTAAGGAGAAAGAAAAAGATAGGGAAGAGAGAGAGAAACACTATTTTTCCAGAAGTTGCATTTCACACAACAAGACACAAGAGAGAGTTTCATACAGATATTTATATGTTTCAGTAAGTTTTCATGACAGTTAAAGGTTTTGACTAGGGCTCTACGGACTTATTTTACATTTTTCTACTCGATGCAAAAACGTCCAATTTTTGGCTTGGAGGCTAAGAAATTGCATTCAAAAACTGTCTTACGATAAGAAAATTCATAACGGGTGAATTACTAAGTGTCCACTTATATACAAAGAAACCAGAGGCACTAACGGGACTCAAAAATGGCGAATGGTTTTTCAAAGCCACCGGTCATAATCAGCCAAGTTTGACTAGTCAAACAGCGACCGGAGGCCTACAAAACCCTTTTTCCAAACTAACCAGGAATGTGATTTTCCCAAACCAGAGGTTCCAAGGAATTGTCTAGTAAAAATACTAGAGGTTTGCGAAGGTGGATAAGTGTTTCCTCACTTAGGGTCCAAACGACAAGATGAAACAAAACCCAACTTTTCTCTTTTAGGAGCTTCCTACAGCTGCGAAACGGTGTAACAAGGCTCCTAGAAGAGCACCAAAAATATTATAGACGATCAATCGAGGTTGATCCCATGGATTGAAGTGACTCCTCACATAACAAGGTACACGAAGGAAACTTAACATCTCCTTTCCAGAGTTACGAATGTTGTTTTACGAGTCTCCGAAAATCGTGATTCATTGGGTTTAACAAGGGAACGGTCAATATATTTACAGGGAACTCAACCTTAACTTGTCAATAAAAGGGTATTGTAGCAATCTAGTTTGGCTAGGAAGTTTGCTAGATCATCTCAAAGTGAAGGTTTAAGTTCATGGTTGTCTACCAAGGGATATTGAATTGCGTAAGTTACGATATAACATTTTATTGTTTTAAAAAAAACATGTTTATTTAAAACAATCAAATGTATGATAATCCTACGGTTTAAAAATTTATTTCGTTGCAAATGAAAAAACTAAAAAACACGAATTATGAAAAATAAGGAAGGATGAACCATACCTGACAATCAAATTGATGAGGGACAAGAGTTAATCGGAACTCAATTCGAAGTTGTCCAAACACGCCGTCAAACAAATTGCGGCCTTGAGCAAGCTTCCACATTTTCAACTCTCCACATGAAGTAAAAAAAACATACGCATCCAAAGCCATCGACTACCTAAATAAGTCATTTAACCCCTTTTCAACAAATCCGAAGGTGCATACCCTGCAATCAAAGTTGTCCTTATGACTTTTGTCCTTATGACTTTATTTCTCTCATGCATTTTGTCAAACAGTTCCCCCACATTTCACATACCATCTTGAGTGACTTCACTTATTGAACAAAAATATGTTTGTATTGACTAAAACATATCTTGAACTCTGCATCGATCCAGGGGCCTTCAGATTTTTACATTTCCTCGAGCCTAGACGTGCATTACACTGCATCACACTTAGGACTTTGAATGTCTTCTATCACTCCAAGAAAGATCACACAAATTGACAACAATAACATCACGCAGAGGTTGCACAGTTATCCATAACCCATCTTTAAGAACCTCCAGGCCTCCAACTTCATCTTGTATCAGAAGTGTAAATTCACCCATATCAGAATGTGGTTGCAAACCTAAAACAAGCTCCGGCTGAGAACATGGTAGATAATAACTAATAGTAATATTATGATATGGCTCACCAATTACTTACTGGATATAAAAATATTGCAAGCCATTACTTTTAGAAATTACAGCCAACAGCCTTTAAGCAAGCAGCTTCATTTTCTCATTATATTCATGCATTGTTTCTCTGTAAGAAGGGGGGTTGTGAGGCCAACGGTCAGGGTTTCTCCTAGAGATGGGCTGAGTATGGTGATCGAAATAATCCCTCCAATCCAAAACCCGATCCTCCTTAACCAACATCCTACTGCCATAACCTCTAAGGCTACCGATCCAAATTTGCAGGAATACCTTGACTTCTACTCAACTGGAATTTCGAAGAAATTTCGCCCGATGTCTTTCATATAATCAAAGAGTCTTGTGGGTACTCCATGATTTATTATCTGAAAAACACCCCACTCCCTACAAGCCCAACCCACCTCATTTCTAATTGTATCTTAATTGTTCGAGTCGAATTTTAATAAATCAATGAGTGGAACCAGGGCATATGAGGAGCAACGATTGGCAAGCTTGGGTTAGAGGGCTGGAGGTTGAATGTACTTCCTGGAAATGTGTTGTAGCCCCTTCTCGTTCACTGCCTGTACCCTCTCCATGCGCCCTCTGCTATTGCTTGAATTAGAAAGATAGACCGGCTTCCATCCACTGTCTATCCCAACAATAAAATATCGCTCCATACCCCAACCACTGCTTATTGTGGATGACTAAATTTCATGCATTCCCTCCTACACTAAACAAAATGGTGACAGGAAATAGTTTCCTTCCTTCTCAGAGGCGTGAGCCCGCTTCAACAACACAAACAGATCAAGATCAATCACTTGTATATAGCAAAAGATGAGATATTAGAGACAGATTTTATCTCTGTGTGCAATCTGATTCCACTCGTAATGGTACTGATTTTTGGAGGGATTTTAGCGAGTACTTCATTTAGCACATATCCCTGCAACATTTTGTTTATTCAAATGGGGAGCACTGAACCCCTGCGTTACCATTGCAGAGATCTTCTTTTGCGTTTGTTGTTGATATCCAATTGCTGCTAAACCTTCAATGTTAACTTGGGTTTATGTGTGGTTAACGCCTTAGATCCTAAATAGTGTGCTTGTATTATTATTATGCAAATAACGTGACATGTTTGAATGCCTTTTTAGGGTGCCCATGTGCCTTTTCAGGGAGCCCACGTGCCTTGCTAATCTCACCTCCTGCCTAATTTTTAAAACTTACTTTATTATTATTTTAGTTTCTTTAAATAAAGTTAAGATTAATTTTATAGATATGTTAAGACTAAAACAAGATAAACCCTCTTAAATTTAATCTCAAGTTACTTTAGGATAAAGCCCAAAGTTATGAAGTATAGTCCAGCTTAACGGACATAGACATTAACACATTTCTTAAGCAGGATACAGTAAAACATGGCTTCAGATCTTGTTTTTAATTTTTTTACTTTGATGATATAAAGGAAATGACTCTTAGTGTAACACTTGCATGATGTCAACTTTGAAGTGATCCTTACAATAAATTAGTTTCAAATTGGTCTATAAATACCTATTTATTTAAATGGAGATTGGACAATTCTGGTATGTAGCGCAAAATAATATGAATTGCATATAAAATCATTTACAGAAAAATACTTGCAATTTTTCCCTTTTTATGACTATGCTTTTGCATTGGCATTCAAGCATTGCTTAATGCAAAATAATAGGGTTGGCATGTGCATCTCTTTCGTGACTAATGTCTAGAAAAATGCTTTTCTGACTATGTTTTTTCATTAGTATTAAGTGTTTTAGAATATACCTTGCAATCAAATATAAGCTAGTTCATCTTGTTTATGTGGCCACAATTTGAATAATGCACTCTGCAGATTATATCTTGATCAAATTTTTTGAACATCACTGAGATAAAAAAACTATGTTCAAGTCAAGTTTTCAAGTGGCAAAAACCTTAACTACCACAGTTTGAATGGAGCGATGGCCCAATACTGATGTAGTGCAACAAATGTGTTCTTGGACTCCGCAAAACACCAATGACTACTAATTTGATTATGTTTTCCCAGTCTATGGGAAACACTAAATGCAACTATCTCATGTTTCAATTGTAGTGTTGTATGAAGTGCCACTACCGACCATTTGATTTATTCAATGGTTTCTTGTTTCCCTACAATTTTTACTTAGCCATCAAATGTTTAATAATTGGGGCATGTTAATCAAACACCCACAAAACTGATACACTCAGAAATCAAACACATGTTTTTCTCCTTCTACCAGGCATGATCTATTCCTCAATGCTTGCACAAATTCCAATGATGTACACCTATTTTTGACTCTGCCAAGGAACTAATTACATGTGATATGGACTTGCAACACAACCTATAATGCTTCCATGACATCCAGTTGTTTAGGCACCACATTCTTGCAATTGTCATTCAGACAACATTGATTTCCAAGCTTCCTACAACCAAGGTCAGGCCCACAAAATATTAGACTCTGATATGACATGAAGATAATAACAAAATTTTATCATGGGATAAATATAAGAACTCGGAATCATGAGGTGTATACTAATTCTGGAAACCACTTTGAGCAAATGGAAAAGTCCATATATTTAATGGAGAATTGTGGTTCAATTGACTAACCACAGCTTCCAAGCACTCTAGACATTTTATCCAAATATACTAGTAGAAGATCAAAGTTCTGGATATATAAGAGGTGGTATTAGAACAAAATTCTGAAGGAATTGCTAGCTTGGATATTCACCTTAAAAAATTGCACTTTGGTTTGTTGAATTACACATGTCATCCCCCTGCACATTCATAGTCAATTCCCAAAACTAAGAAATGTAAACAAAAGAAGCTTGAATTGACCTGATTCAAAATACATCCAGTTGGAGTTGAATCAAAGAAATGTTGCTGAAAAGTTGATTTACTGCCTTAAATGCAATAACTGAAAGAAGCATTGCCCTTATAAGAACAAACAAGGAGCTACATAATGACAAGGTAACGTAAACCTAAATCAGAAGGGAGTGGATTTTTTAAATATATATTTTTCGGTTCATTATTTGTAACCCCTTCTCATGGAGTATTATAATTACAGCATACATAAGACATGAATATCCTCATGAAGCATTGACTCTTTTCACCAAATGCATCTAGCAGGTAGCCAACATGAATATCAATTCC
Organism: Taxus chinensis; assembly: GCA_019776745.2. Taxonomy (NCBI): domain Eukaryota; kingdom Viridiplantae; phylum Streptophyta; class Pinopsida; order Cupressales; family Taxaceae; genus Taxus; species Taxus chinensis. The sequence continues at coordinate 321,838,476 of CM034146.1, forward strand.
TCTTTGTAAACATATTGCCAGCCTATGTCAAAACAAGGGATGGACATTCACCAAAGAATAATAGATACAAGACTTTTTCCAGACTCCACAACCTTTTCCATTATCATCCCATCATGTGCCAAAATGGGAGCTTTAAAGCAGGACATGGACATCCATCAAAGTATAATGGAAAGCTGATTTTTGTTAGATGTAGTTGCAAGTGTTGTGGTAGACATGTACGCAAAATGTGGAAGCATACACAAGGCATGTGAACTAAATGATAAAATGCCTCAATGAATTGTGATCTCATGGACTCAAATGATTGCAGGATATGCATAAAATGGGTTTGTTGAAAATGCCTTCAAAACTTTTAGGCGAAGGCATTTGGCAAGTGCAAACCCAGCCTCCACAACCTTTGTTAGCATACTCCCTTTTTATACCAATATGGGAACCTTAGCACAAGGTATGAACATCCATCAAAGTATAATGGAAAGTGGATTTTTGTTTGCAAAATGCCGCAAAGAGATGTGGCCTCATGGAATTCCATGATTGTAGGATATGCAAAAAATAGCTCTGATAATGAAACAACCTTAAAATTAAGTGGCCCATCTATATTTCTACACTTACGAAATCAATCACACCCCTTATCAACATCAACTACAAAAGTAATAATTATACCTCTAAAACAAATAATATATACCATTCGGCATTCACATTGCTTGAAACACACGTGATTGCTAGTTATAATTTTTTATTGTTTTTATATTGGGCATTACACTATCGAATTCATGAATCACTGATGAACTCGATTGGCTTATTAGCTTAGTCTAAAAAATGAATAAAGTATGAATTGTAGAACAAGGTATGGGATCTAAAGAATGATATAGTGTGTAGTTCTTCGACCTTGAGAGAGAGATGAGGGTGGTTTCTCCAAATGATAAATAGAGTAAAAGGAGAATAGAAAAGATTATGGGATCTTCCCTTTGGACAACAACTATTATACACGTCTCTTCAGGTTGATTTTTATTAACTTTTTTTTCTCATAGGATGATATACAATACCTAATGATACCCTTGGTGCTACATTATATGCACACTAAGAAAGGATATTGTTAAAACCATAAACATATCAAACAATGATTATTGAGGTCCAATTTCAATTTTTTTATATCCATAACTCATATATGCAAGAAATTATGCATTTATTTATTTATATAAATATGTGTACCCACACACATATTTGTATAAACACAATTACAATCAATTTTCACAATGTATATGCATGCTTAGATATTGAGCCTCCCTATATAGAAGTGTTAGATATATCAAATAAATCAATTCAAATCATGTTACTAAAAATATGAGCTTGTTTACATATTTTCTAAGTTTATTATATTTGGTATGTTTAATACAAAACAAAAAAAAAAGTATGAGCTTAAGTTGTGAGGGAGGATGAGGATGTTGGAGAGAGCTGCTTTTTCCATCATCTGACCAAGGGCAAGATGTTCAACACCATATTCTTTCTCCCTTTTTAGATGGCGGGGAAGTTTCCTCACAACAAATTGTTCTGAATTCTATCTACGAGGTTCACTTGGGTTTTAAGACTGATCTGGAGACCATTGTTGAGTTTTACAAGAAAATGGAAGTGATTTCCAAATTTTTGGATAGATGGATTTCAGCGAAAGACATCCAATATTGGTGTGAAAGATAATGGGGAATTGGTTTGAGAATTCATTTTCTAGCAAAGGAGTTTTTCCTTATTCTCTTCTGGAGTGAAGCTCAAGCCTTGGAAACCTTGTAATGTCGGGATGGGTACCTTATGGATTCAGAGTTATTTCTACGACCCTAGGTCCCTAACTTCGATCCATCCAACTCTGACATGGATGAAACTCTTATCTAGGTGTGCATGTACTCCCTTCCAGTTGAGTATTGGAGCCCTCATATTCTTTCCAAAATTTAGAGTTGCTTGGGAAGAATCACTCGAATCGATCCTAAAACTCTCGATGGAACTTTGACAACCTTTTCCAAAGTTTACATTTTGGTGGACACCTCTAAATCCTTACCCAGCTTCATTCAAATCTCTTTCCCCTCTTTTTTTTGGTTGCATCCTGTGGAAGCCGAAAAAAAACTTATTTTTCGATGCTTCGGATGCAAACAAATGGGAAATTTTCAAAGGTAATGTTAGCTTAAACCGAAACCTATCCCCAAAGACAAATGGGTTCGCAAGAAGGTCGTTCAAAACTTGGGTTCAAAGGATCTGGCTCCTCTTGAACGCCTTGAGGATGTTCCATCACCATATATGAAATTGGTCTCTTCTAGCCCCTTGTCCCCTCGTTCCCTTATTGTTGATACCAAACAATTCACCGAGGATTCTAAACATTTTTTTAATATTCTTTAAGAGGGTATGGATGTTGGGTATGGATATTATATTGAATCCCTAAATAGATGGGTTCTGGAAAAAGAAGATATGATCCCAGATCAGTCATTCTATTACGAAGAGGGAAACTCAGATGGTGAGAAAGAAGATCCATTCATTCCCTATAAGTCATCTTACTCACTGACTATTTATCATCGGTTGGGGGAAACTCCCGCTTGTGGTTCTTCGTGTAAGTCGAGCAGGAGATATTTTCAAGCTCGATCTAGGGTTGAAGTAGCAGATGGTAAAAAAACTTAATTAGTACTTTCTTAAAAAATAAGGTTCGAGAGGTAGAAAATATCTCGCAGCATCATGAAGATTATCTCATGGAATTTTAGGGGCACTCACGCCCCTAACAAACAATGCTTGTTCAAGCCTTTTGTTCTGCAACAGGAAGGGGATATCTTCTTGATCCAAGAAAAAAAAATTGGGTTCTGAAGTGGAGTCGCAATGGTTCAAAAAATGGCATGGGTGGAAAGGTGTTTTCACATATTTTCTCGGTGCTTTTGGGGGGTTGGGGATTATGTGGAAATCCTCTAAAGCTGACATTTCCCTTATCTCCAAGGACTCCAATTTGATTTGGTGTAAAGTTCATATTCTTCATTCTGATTTTAGTTTTTATATTTGCAATGTCTATGGTTTGAATAGTATTATTGTTAAACGTCATCTTTGGGGGGTTATCAAAAGGGAGATTGCCTTCCTCCTTGATTCTTTAATTCTCATTGTTGGGGATTTTAATGTCATTCTTACATAAAGAGATAAGTCTGGTGGGATTTTCATAAATCCATAGTATCAGTGGGACTTTCAAGATTTCATTAATCAAGTGTCTTTGCTTGACATTGAACCCAAAAGCAGTTGGCATACTTGGACTAACAGGCGGTTAAGTTTCAACAATATTGCAGAAAGATTAGATAGATTTATTTCCAATGAAGAATGGTCGCAACATAATATTCTCATGGACAATTTTGTTCGCCCCATCTATGGATCAAACCATTTCTCTATTGCTCTTGAATTTTTAATAGATATGGCATCTAAGAATTCACCCTTCAAATTTGAACTTATCTGGTTGCATGATTCAAGTCTTAAAAACTTTTTCAGAAATTTTTGGGCATCTTTTGATGTGGATGGGACCTAGATGTTCATCCTCTCGAGGAATCTTTCTCTCCTCAAGCTCAAGTTGAAGGCTTGGAATATCTCTCATTTCAAAAACATTTTCATTGAAAAATATAGGGTTGAAGCAGAGCTCAAAGCCTTGAATGCTTTCATCTTCATGAATGGAATGAGATAGGAAAATTTCAGTCAAGAGAAGCTTCTTCTGCATAACTTATGGGAACTTATCCTTTAAGAAGAAATTTACTGGAATCATAAATATCGTGAAGCCTATCTTAAGGATGTGTACCAAAATTCTAAATTTTGCCATGTTTCGGTCAATTCCAAATGCAGTGTTAATTATATCTCAAAATTGTGACCGTTGATGGTGGGGAGTGTACTAATCAGTGTTTTATCCATGAAGAAGTTGTGGCCTTTTTCTCTAATCTTCTTGGTGGGGAAACTCACTCTGATGTTTTCAGCCAGAATTCTTTTCTACAAGATTGCATTCCTATTATTAATCAGACTTCTAACACAAATTTACTAGTGCCTTTTTCCATGGAGGAAGTCTGCATGGTTGTTTTTCCTATGGATTACTCAAGTTTCTTGGGGTACTAGAGTTAAGGATTACGGGTTCTAAGCAGTCGATGGTTCTCCCACCCTTTCTTGGAAAGACATCAGTGATTTGAATTTACCAAAAGCTACTATAGATATTTTCAAATTGGAACTGGGTAAGATATTGGTTTCTTACCTCCCCTAGGAGGATCATATCTTTTGGATGGGCTCTAAATCTGGTCAATAATCATCTAAGTTTGGTTATCAAGTGCTTTGTCGTCAGGAAGAAATTGGCTCTTCCTACCTTCCTAAGGTGTGTTCCTTTTGTTGGCTAGTCTTTAAAGGTAAAATTCATATGTAGGAACGAAGGAAAAAATGGGGTGTTTTTGGTCCTTCGCATTGTGTTCTATGTCTTAAGGCAAAGGAGGATAGTAATCCCCTTTGGTTACATTGCCCCTTGGATTTGCATTTCTGGTATTGGCTTTGCAGTCAGTTAAACCTTTTTTGGGTACCTAGAGAATCCATCTCCAATACCATTTATTCTTGTCCTAAGGGAGGTATTGGTGTTACTCTAGGCTCGATCTGGATCCATGGTCCTATCCTTTTTTTTGTGGCACCTATGGTGGGAAAACAAGATGATGATCTTTCGTGAGGAATCTTTCAATCTTCCCAGCTTCCTTTATAAGTTAGAAGTAGCCATTTTTTAAAATGTCAATTCGAATTGCAAAGTTCTCTCAAACTTTTCAAATAAGGACGTTGAGATTCAACAAGCTTGGCCTCTCATATGTCTCCCTTCTCCTTGTGTTATTGTTAAATGCAGGATTTCCAAACTAGATAAAATTATTAAAATGAAGAATGTGAAATGTCTTCTACCCCCCTTGGTTTTTGCAAACTTAACTTTGACGGGGCCTCTAAAGGTAATTCACGAATATCGGTGGTGGGGTGTATTATTCAAGATGAAAAGGGATTATTGATCAAAGTTGGATCCTTCAAGATTCTAATCAGATTGAGTAACGTGGCGAAGGCTAATTCTCTCCTCTTTGGCTTCAAGATGGCCATTGACATCAGTTGTTCCAAGCTCATCATTGAAGGGAATCTCATGTTATTATTCATGCAATTAGAAAAGGTAAAGTGAAGACCTGGCATATTCACTTTCTCCTTACTCAAATTCTTCATTAGCTCACCTTGATTGATGAATGGTCTATTCATCATGTTTTTTTTGAAACAAACTTAGCGGTGGAGCCCCTTGCTAATCCTGGCACTTTCCAAACCAATGATACCTTGATTAATAGCAAGGATGAGTATTAGAATTTTCTCAACGCCATCCTTCTTCATGATGGCTCGAGCATTACTTCTTGTAGATGGGCTCCAAATCCAGTCAATACTCAGCTAAGTTTGGTTATCAAGTGCTTTTTTGTCGGGAAGAAATTGGCTCTTCCTCCTGGACAGGATGTTAGGATTCTTTTCCCTTCTTACGTGTACGATGGCTCTCCCCCCTTCCCATTCTACTCCTGCATGAAGAGAAGCATCAAATTGCTTTCTTCTCCTTTGTTTCTCCTTGTCATCTGCATAATGTGTTTCACGTGAGTTCTTCCTCTTCCATGAATGCATCATTGGATCTAATTATTTTCACCAGTTAGGAAGGGTGCAAATCAATTCAGAAATTACAAGGGTCTTCGCCTCTCATCTACTCCTCATTAACCCAAAAAAATAAGTTGTTGCAATTTCCAAACATTTCATTCATCCTCAACATCGAATTGGGTTGGAGGAAGTGGTCAATCAGGTGTGCTTGGCTTCGGTATTCTTCTCAAAAAGGGATTCTACCTCTTCTTGGTGGGTTGACCACATGGTCTGTGAAGAATTAGAAAGGAAAAATCAGATCTTAATGAAGTTCGCCATGTCGGTGCATAAGATATGTCTCTCTAAAGGGACTGAGGCTTCTCAAGTTCCTCAGCTCAATCTCACAGAGCTGGGGTGGGCCTATTGGGCCTATTCATGATCAGATTGTGGAACTTCATGCGTCGGAAGGCTTTTCCTATGCATTCTTTGCGAAGATTGCTAAGTTGGGTACATGTGGTAAGCTTGGCGGTAGGAAGGAATAAGGGCAAGGTGACCCAGCACCTAAACATCATCAATTTTTCTGATGGTTTATTTTTGGTCTTCCTTGTTTATCTGTATACATCTCTTTTGTTGTCTTTGAGGCAACTCATTTAAACTTGCCTCTTTTTTTGTTTTTATTTCTAGCGTGTTTTTTGTGTTATATAAACCATTATTTTTGTTAGTTTGTAGCGCTAATATCATTCTCTATTATAAGGGTGGGACCCATTTTAGCCCTCGATTCATAGCTCCCATCAAAATGTTTACCTATCTAAAAAACAATAAAAATGTATAAAATGTTAGGAAACTTGGAGCCATTATGATCAATTAACTTCCAACATTAATCGTACAAAATCATAATAACATATTGGTTATTTCGATGTGTGTACACAAATGCTCAAAATATAGGGCATAGGGAGAGAGAGGAGAGAGAGAGAGAGAAAGATACTTATCTATACATATTTTTTCATGAAGAATTCGGGAAGACAGAATGAAAAATTTGGGAGTGCAGAGCTTGGAGAAACTTCATTGTTGAAACTGTAACTTGCAAATCTCTTGGTGCATGACTATATGGTCTACTAATGATGTATAATGTATTCTTTCCCTTTATGTACAGTCTTGGACACAATTATAATGTTTTTGTGTAACTTTTTGGGTCCTTCAATGGCCTAGAAATGTACTTCACTATCAAACCCTAGTTGTCGCACAACCTCAACAAGTCTATATTAATAGAATAACGTCTAACAACCACTCATTGACGCATGGATAGTGACTATGTAATTTAAGGTTTTTTTGGGTTTGGTGCACCTCATTTAATACCTACATCGATACTTCTCCAAAGAGGGCTTAAGCCATGCATAGTTCTCCACCTAGCATGATAACATTTATGAATGCAGCCAGCTAATAACTTGAACCCCATCTATCATTACATGATTGCACTGTGCTCTTTCTACGACATGGAAATGAGAACTTGGTGTTCTTTGATGTGAGGGAATCTAGACTCCTTGACCTAGTTGATTTCTTCATAACTATAGTAATGGTTTCCCTAATGGTTTTTCATTAGCTTTAGGAAGATTTAGGGAGCCTTGAGTTCCTTTTGTGCTATTATTTGCAATGAGATCTCACGAGAGTGTCAGATTAAGAAATTATATGAGTTTAACTTGCTTATATATGATTACAAAGGTAATTTATTATGACAAGACCGGCCCATGAGGATAAATATACCCAACAAATGTTGTTTCATCAAAATCGAGCTAGAAAATATATTAGTCAAGTTCTATACAAGTCGTTCAAGACTGAATTATACAACCTGAGAGAAATGGCACAACTTTGGATTGTGATAAGCTTTGTGAAATCTCAAAGTTGCATATTGTAAAGAAAATATTTATAATTGGTCTTTTTTATTGATATTCAAAATTTATCAACATGTAGGTGCATGAAAATCAATAGTTCGGGAAAGAGATGTAAACATGTATTGAGTGGGAATAGGATGTTGGTGCATATCTAAGAGAAGAAGCACAATTTCAATAACCGGTGTCAAAAGGAAAAATTACAAAATTTGAGTGTCTACATTTACCCCCCTTTAAGTATGAAATAAAATTACATGTTTAAAGGAGAGAAGATACTTGATTGCTTTAGACTCACTTTATTTCTCCTTTTCATCTACATTTGTGTTTCAATGGGTTCTTCTTCTGCCATGAATGCATCAGATCTAATTATTTGCACCAATCAGGAAGGGTGTAAATCAATTCAGAAATTATAAGGGTCTTTACCTCTACTTAACCCAAAAAAATAATGTTGCAATTTCCAAACATTTTATTCATCGTGCACATCGAATTGGGTTGGAGGAAGCAATCGAACAAGTTTGTTTGGATTCGGTCTTCTTCTCAATGTCTTGGTGGGTTGACTGCATGGTCTGTGAAGAATTAGAAAGGAAAAATCATAAATTAATGAAGTTCATCACGTTCCATAAGATATATCTCTCTAAAAGCCTTCTCAGGTTCCTCAGCTCAATCTCATTATTGGGCCTACAATGCAGATTGTGGAACTTCATGCGTGAAGGCTCTTCCTATGCATTCTTTGTGAAGATTTCAGTTGGGTACTTGTGGCAAGTTTAGCGGTAGGAATAAGGTGACCCGGCACCTGGACATCATCAAATCTAGATGGTTTATATTTGGTCTTCCCTCAATATGTCTGTATATAGCTCTTTTTGTTGTTTGAGGCTACTCATTTAAACTTGAATTTTTGGCGTGTTTACACTTGGAATGAAACCATAGTCAGGGGATAAGCAAGTCCCTCCTCTTTAATGGGAGAGGTTCCCTTATCAAAAGTAGGGGAAAAACCTATGTACAAATGGACAATATTTCATTCAATGGTGGTTTCCTGATATCCTGAAATGTGTTTTAAGCTTGGAAAGTTATCAATACATGAGGATAGAAGACTTTGAAGAGAGGATGGAGGAATAAGAAGACAATACTATTGAGAAAAAGAGATGGTAGAGAAAACCCTTATATGTATTGTGTAAATGTGATACAAAGTAGAACCATCAACATTTATAACAAACACAATTCACAGACTCAAAGTTTTGGAGATTGTACAAACTAGAACACAAAATTTTCCAAGCACACAAGGATTAGATGATTCAAAGATCAGAACCAAAAGGAGAAAGAAAGTAGAAGAAAAAGGGAAAAACTTTGTATTGATTTCTTCCAATTTAAAATTACAGTTCCTGAATAATCAAAATTTCAACCCTTTACAATGGCTTTCCAAAGAGCTCATGATATAGCTCACAAGAGACAGTTACAACTTCCTTGAGTAAGCAAGAAATAGTTACAACTTATTCCAAACATCCAAGCCCCTTCAAATTCTTGATTTGCAAAGAAATGTTAATGGAGGAAAAAATATTTTTTAAATATACGGTCGTTAGATTATTTTACCAGTTAAAACATGCGCCATTCGATTTACTTTTACAAATTGAAATTTAAGCCACCCATGTGGGAGAAATTAATTGGAGCGGGTCTACAGACACCTTCTATATTTTTTTCCATTTGAAGCCACGTTAGGATGACACATGGAGAGCTCTGTCGGTTCCTTTATACTTTTCTAATTCGAGTCTATTTCCTGCTTGACTTATGTTGACCCCTAGACATGTTGAGGGTTGGCGCTCATTTGAGTTTCCATTTTGGAAGTGTCCCATAAAATTACACCAAGCTTACGTGTGTCTCCTTCCATCAGTCTTGGACTTTTCAATGGCCAACTCTGTCTTCATATTGACTTTAACCACAAGGAAAGATGGCACTACTCGGAGACTGACCCTTTAATTTCACTTTCGAAATGGCACCGTTAAGGCATTTCATGGATTCCACCAACCCACCCATACTTTGTCAATTTTAACAATCGGCTCTATCTCTTTTTGGACCTAAGACACGTTGAGGACTAGCACAAGTTTGAGATTTTCCTCCATCTTTGACTCTTGAAGATGTGTCGATGAGGCACATGGCATTGTCCACTAATCCTTCCATACTTAGCTGATTTTATCTTATTTTGTCTTCATTTTGTACCTAGGACAAGAGGAAAGCCTGCGCTTATTTGAGAACTATCCCTTGGACCCTTCCCCTAGATTTGTGCCATTTGGACACATGTACACTTTCGCTAAACCTTGAAATATGGAAAAACCGCATCCAATCAAATACATTCACGTATTACCCATGGACCTGCGGAAATGTGAAAATAAAAAGAAGGAAAGGAAATTCACCATACACCCAACTTTTAAATTGTTCTCCATGAATAAGAAAACTGCAAATAATTATAGGCTCGACGTGATTCAATACTCTAAGGTACAGACTCAATAAATTTTAAAACTTGACTTCAAAAAAGTGGAATTTTGGGGCCGACAATAGTCAATGAATAGACATGTCCCCCTCATTTTGGGTGCATGTGATGACAATAGGAGAATGTGATCCAAAGGAGAGGACTGGAAGCTAATAAACATATCTAAAAGTGAACACCTACAGGGGTAAGAGATGTGCATGGTAGAAAAACAAGGCACATGCAAACAAATTAGGATAATAACAAGAGTTATTAAAAATAAGCTAGCATGTCAAAATAGACAAGACAAGGTAACTTATGCCACATGTAATGCAGACAAGTATGGACACAAGCAACTATAAAACATGGATGTAGCATACATGGGAATTTACTCACAATGATCACAAGTACTAAATCAGTAGGCCGAATCGGCCATGAACCAAAACAATGTCAACACCACACGAGAAACACGGCATAGTCATGTTAGTTAAAAAAATAGGATATGCAAAATATATGTAAATAGAGCGTCATGAGGAAGTATATAGTATCCTACAAGGGAAATTATATCACATGTATATTGTCAAGGGATTAGAATGTTAGAAAGAATAAGTAGTATGTCAAAGCATGAATAGCAAGTGGTAGTAGCATAGAAGTACTCAGTGTGTCCTGCATCAATCTCAATAGAACCTTGTGAATGTGTGGAATGTAAAGAGTATAAAAGGTATATGTTGTTAATCAAACCTTGGTGGGATTGGTAACATAGTGTAACGTAAAGTGCTAATAATGTAAGCTATGTGTATAAGGAATGGTTTTAAATTTTCCTGAATGTATCACAAGTTTTTAGCACTTATGAACACGTATAGTTATGTATATATATGGGTAACACAAGAGCTACGTGATGAGATACTCGTGACGATGTGGAGCTGAGCATAGGATAAGCAAGAGTGCAACATGTAATCAAGTATATGTGATTAATAATGGACATATTGCAAATAAATATACACCTAGTAATATAAATATGCAACAATAGCAATGATATGGGAAGACAATAAGGTGGATGATTTAACAAAAATATACTTTTGTATAAAACCCTAATTATAAGTAATTGATAAACAAGACTTACTAATTCCTAGTGATGTTTGAAGGTGTGTTGAGTTAGAATATTGATGAAACTGAGTGCAAGAGAGAATCAGGACTTAGTTGAAAATTGTAGAGGACTGTCAGAAGTTATAGAAACTGATGCAGATAAGAGGGTCAGGGGTTTGTAACTAAATGCACTGTAAAATCTAGGACTATTGGATAAGGTCAAACTAGGGCACCAAAACTGGGGCTTTACTAGGGACTATCGCTGTGCTCACCAGAGTGTTACCTCATATTTGAGTCACCTATATGTCACCTTCATTGTTGGATATACATATAACCTACAAAATAGATGTTCACTTGTAAAACCCTATAAAATTGCATCAAATCCAAAAAAGAAAGATGTAATATGGGGAGTCAGACTGATCCTTGGGCTGATCACCCAAGTGAGTGAACTTATGACCAAGTGTTACACTACATCTCATAATCCATGTAGTTCTTGTTAGTGGGTGAAAATGGTGCCCTAGGATGCCCTTGTGCAAGATGCACTAGATAATGGGCTATATTTTCTAAAATATGTAAATGTGTGTATGGAATAGAATGAACTTCCCCTTCCTATCCAGTGTATGCATAAAATGTATTCCCTTATCCCTTATATGGATGTTAGATGGATGTCTTTGAGTGCTTTGAATGCCTTTGGATGAAAACTTAGGTGATAGTAGTAATGTTTAGAGCTTGGTCCTTTATTTTGATCACATAGTTATGTATTTATATGATTCCCTTGGTTGAATTTCATAATTGAAAACTTGGAAGGTTGACCCATAAGAAAATAAGATGCCCAAAAGATAAAAGAGGCCCAAAAAGAGCAAGTAAGGTAGAAAGAGGTCAGGGGTGCCCAGAGGGGACAAGGGCAGCCTGGGCATATTGCATCCTGGTTGAGTTGTTGGTGTCCAAAGTCATAAAATATGAAGCAAGTAAAGTTATGACTAGGGTTGCAAGGGTGTGTAAGACCAAATAGAAAATAAGAAACACAGACAAGAGGCCAAAGATAGGAGTCAATTACTAGTTTTCTTCACTTAGGAATCATGTAAATGCTAGTATGCTTTTAGGACCTAGAAATGTACCCAAGTGCATGATTTTTTGTCTACATTTTCCCCCACTTTATGTTATTGAGTGAATACTCAATAACATAAAGTAGTTAAATGATATGGTACCTTTTTCCATGTAGAGTGTGATGGTAATAGCATGCGAAGAGACAAGTGAAAGCATGAAGTGATAAACAATGAAGCATGGAAGCTAAGAAGAGGAAGGTGGAAGATGACCCTAGGGTGAAGTGTATTTGTAGATTTGTACATGTTGTTGTGCTTGAATTGATTGATGTATGGATTACTTCTTGATGTGACTATATTAAGGATGGACCTGGAAAAGAAGAAAGAAAGAGTAGTCAAATCATGTATTATGAAAACTATGTAAAAGTATGTAAAAGTGTGTAAAAGTATGTAAAATGAAATGTGCACCTAATGAACATGAGTGTAGAAGGATAGAGATAAAAAGTGATCATGTGAAGAATTTTGTAGAAGATAATAAGTTTTTTGGGTGATCTCATGCCAAGCACAAGTTTTTTGCGAAATCTCATGCCAAGTGTGAGTTTTTTTGGGTGATCTCACACCATTGGTTTAAAAATAGTATTGGGGAGAGAGGTCTAGTGTTACTCTCAACCTTTCCATGACTTCTTCCCAAATAAGCACCACTACAGATGGTGTGTCAAGAATTGATTCTGAGTTGTAGTAATTAGTTCCAAATGTGAATGTTATTGATTACTTAAATTAATGATAGTGCATAATGTTGAGAATCACGTGATTGACTTCCTGTAATTAAAAAATGTTATGTCTACTATTAAAACTGAACCAATCTGAGAAAAAAATTGTGTGAATCCCCCAGGACATAGTGCCCAAGGGGAGGGAAGTAGCCCAAGCACTTCTATGTCTACTGTTGGGTGTTGGTGATTGTGTTGTGCTGAGGACCCAAGTCAGATTCTGGTCATGTTTTGTGACTGAACATGAATGTCTACTTTGTTCCTATACTATGCCATACAAGCATGTACTGTATATTGAGATGCTATTGTATGGGGTGATTGATTCACCCAATGTATGCCCCCCTCATTTGGGTGCATGTGATGTCATTGATAGGAGTATGTATGGCCCAAAGAGAGGACTTGAAACTGATGTGCTGAAATTATCCCTGCAGGGGGAGGGGATGTGCATGGTAGAAACCAAGGCACATGCAAACAAAATGGCTTGAAATATGTGTTAGTGTAAACAACAAACTAGTATGAATATAGAAGACAATGTAATCAAGCAAGAAAAGACAAATTTATGTACCGCAAAAAGTGGGTTTCAAACATGAGACATCACTCACAATTTCACAAGACAATCAGGGCCGAATGCGTGGCCAAAAGCATACAATTTAGAGCATACAAGACAAAGGGCAATAGCCCACAAACAATAGCATACAATGAAAACAATGTCAAGAAAAGTGTAACAATAACCATGGTGGAAAATAGTCTTGCAAAGAAAATGTTGCACATGAAGCACTCATTAGCATGTTAGAAATATAAAGTATGTCAAATGTGTGTATGTTGCTATCCATGGAACAAGTAGTGTGCTAGTAAGAATATCAAATAGTATGTAATGAAATGATAGCACCTGTAATGTGTGAAGAAAATGTAGATGCCCTCAGGAGCCTCGGTGGGACTGGTAAGAGGTATAGTGCCAAGCATCATTGTAGCGTGGAAATATCTGTAAGATCTCTGCATTCACAAATAAAGACCAAGTGAACATGCATGTGTATATAGAAAAATATATTGACATACTAAGTATACATCTAACATGGAAAAAAAGTCTATATGTAAGTATAAGCAAGCAAGAGTATGTGCGACCAAGATATGTAAATGATGTATGAGTTATGTGATGGTATGTAAGATGTGAATGTGATAGGAGAAGCATGCCCCCCAGTGGATGTGTATGAGATGAGGTTCATTTATAAAAGATCCCACAATAATCAAGAATAAACCATAGAAAAGAGTGTGTCATCGGGAAATGGTTTGAAAATGGAGAATGCGCTATAGGTTCATCTTAGCAAATTTATAAATCATGATCTAGAAAGATAGATCATGAAGCACAGAGCGTGCTGAGCATGAATTGTGAAAGAGGTGAGGTTCATTTCAAATTTAGACCCTCAGATAGTTGAGTATGAACCATGGAACTAGAGTGGTCATAGGGTAGTGATGATACAAGATGTGTATCAAGTTGTGTAATATTGTTTAGAAATAGGAAGTATGAAGCAAGAAGCGTAATAATAGAAATGATAGACACCGGATGATGTTAGGAGGGGGAAGTAAGCGTGATTCCCCCCAAGTGTATGATGTAGAGAAGAATCAAGTAACATCATCTAGGATAGTCATCATGGATATCATAGATCAAAGCCAAATTAGAGTTAGATCAGAAACTTGGTAAGCAATAGTATGGGTTGATCATATAAAGAGCCATTGCGGTAAATTGTACATGCCCATAGCATATTCTTCATCAGTGAAAGGTGGTTGTGGACAACCATGTGCATACCAAGCATGTGATATTTTGAGTATAGTCTGAGAAATGAATCATTGCAAATAGAAATTGGCCAAAAGGCATGGGAAATGTGATATGCTAGTGTGATTAGGATCCAAAGTGCCACTAATGTAGTCAAGCCAAGAACTACCCAAGTGTAAAGTGGAGAGGAACGAGGAGTACATGGCAAGGAAGACTGATAAATGGAAGACATGTGAGGCCATAAGTTCTAGTAGTGAAAAGACACATCCATGATAAAGGTGAGGTAATGAGGCGGTGGGTGGAAATTATGCAAGTGTGAATCCAACCAGGTCTAATCCATTGTGCATGAAAACAGTGTAAGAGCAAGTGGGATCGAATGGAATATGAGGCCAATAAGAGTTATGTATAAAAAGATTGCATGTAAAAGGTGTTCTGTGTCAGGTATACTCTGAGATTAGAGTAAGTGGTATGATGTCCAATGTATTAATAAATCCTTGGAGAAGAAGAATGTCGGTGGTAGAGGCAAGATGTTTCATGAGTTGGTAATCATTCATTGAGATATGTAGTGAGGATTATGGGGATGTCTGACATCATGATATAGATTTAGAGTAGGTAGTAGCAGTTAGTGGGTCTAGGTGGAAATATTTGAATGGGTCACGGTGAGAAAACAATAGTATTTTCATAGCCATCATGTAGGAATTTAATGCATGATGAACTTAGAAGGTATTCTTCCTGCATAGACTACATGCAAAGCCATGGCCTACCATGTAAGCAATTGTACTAGAGTTTAGCATCGATAACAAATAATACTGTAGGAATGGTTTTAGGACCAACTGTGAGAGGTAAGGTGATAGTGCACATGCATGGACATGCAGAAAAATCATAGATAATATATAAAATAGATGAGGGACTGATATTAGCTGAGGAAAGACCAAGCTATTGAATAAATGTGAGATTTACAAATATTGAGCTCAGATCCATTGTCGACTAGTACCTTCCTAATGCCTGATGTTATATTATGCAAGTGGATATAAAGAGGAGGATCATTTTCATAAACAAAAAGAGTGCTAAATGGAGAAAATATCTACATCAAATTTTAATTTGTTCAGAAAATGCAGCTATGAATAACTAGATATACAGATCCAAAGGAGTATTGGATAGGAACGTGTGTATTAGCCAGGAGAGAGTGTGCATGTGTTAGCCTTGTGTGTGCGTGTGCTTGTGCGTGTGCATGTGCATGTGCGTGTGGCGTGTGATATGTGCAGCGAGGGGTGGCACGTGTGCGTGTGTGTGTATTCTTGTTTTGATTAATCTAAAGTATGAATTTATTTTAATGTAGCTTCTGAATGTTAAATTTAAGATGTTTCTACCATATCTTCAAATTTTCAACTTTAGCATAGACTACAAGCCACATCACCCCACCATGCAAACATATGTAAGGGATAGGCACTTCCTACAATTCCCTAGCATGTGATGTCAAGCTTGAGGCGAGCTTGACTAAGACAATGTGTTATTAACTTGTGGGTGTGACCAGTAGAATGAATGAGAATAATAAGGGCAGTGATGGATGCCAGTCATGTGGTAAGAGAAATTTAGAAAGTGCAGCAGAGAGAATGAGGGTGTGTCAGTCAGCTCGACAATTCATTGTAGCGACTAAGGGAGAGATCGGCGTAATGGATGTCACGTGGTCTATGGTGAAAGGGTGGGTCGTAGGTGTAATCCATTGGGAGCATAGTAACGGTGAATTGTGTGAGCTTGGGGCTGGTCACGGCACAACTGACCGAGAGGATAATTGGAGATAGTGATGGGACGTAGGGATTTAGAGCGTAGAAAAATTCCAAATGTTGAGGTGCTCATAGATAAGGCAAAAGGTTAAGAAATGTGCTAGGGATACTCACACTAGTGACTTTAGGGAATGAGTGTGGACGATCTAGGTTGCAAGTGCGACCCTAAGGAATCGCAGACTCGATTTCAAATGCAACCAAAATATAACACGTGAGATAGAGATGTAGGTGATATTGAGCGGGGGTTACGACTAGGTCACAGGTAAGACTAGCCCATGATTGTGGAATAATATATAATTATGCATATATTGATTATGTGAGTGGTGTGGAGGGGGTTAAGGCTTAGTTGTATGTATGATCAATTTGAAGATGAATGTGATAGGAAGAGGAAAAGGCCTAGTCATAGGTGTGACCAACCTAAGGCGGAATATAATGGGTAGAGGCAAAAGGTTGAGTCACACGTGCAATTGAATTGAGGGGAAATGTGATGGATGTAAAGACATTACTAGATGAAAGTGGGTATTAATGGGGTGAAAACATGCAAGTGGGAGGTAGAGTATATGCGAAAGAAAACCAAATATTGTAAGAAGAAGAGTGCAGGTCAAGATGGACCACAACACACAAGGGGAGGAGTGCATGTGGAGGGGGACCAGAGAGTGCAAGAGGTGGAGCACATGCAGGGAAGGACTAAAGAGCGTAAGAGGTAGAGCGCTTCTAGAGGGGGCTGGAGAGTGAAATGGAAGTAGAAGGGTTATAATTCAAAGTCACAGTTGCGATTGTTCCAAGGATGGATAATGGACTAAAGTTATAGATGGTGTGGGAGATCATCACAAGATAGTCACAGATTTGCGATGGTTCCAAGGATAGAAAATTGGATTTCAAGGAAAAATAGAAACCTATAAATAGAAGACTAAGGCCTCGCAAACACGTGTCAACTAGCTAGGGTACGAAGAGGGTATCCCTTAAGGAATGTTGTATTCTCGACACTGTGAGGTAGAGCATGGCCAACAAAAGCTTCTAATACTATGATAGAAAATAGGATCCTATATGAAATCCTTAATATACCTTATAGTAAGAGAAGCCCGATTCCATGAAATTGAGGAGCATTGTCTAGCAGTGGCTAAATGACAAAAATACAAGACATGTGAAGCACATAATACATAATTATTACAACATTTGAAGTTCTTTTTTTGTATTTTTGACGAAAAATCCAACGATACTCATGAGTGCAACTTTCTTACAACTAGATTTTAATTTTAATTTTTGATAGAAATCACACAACAATTACACATGTGACTGTCCTGCAACTAGACTTTTTTTAATATTTTGTATTTGTGCAATTTTGTAAAGATTAATGTTAGGTATGCAACAAACAAATATTAGAAAAAAAAAAATGAAATAAATGCAAGCCATAATGAAAATGATGTTAAATCTAGAAAATGGAAACTTAACCTGCAATAAATTAGTCCCATTGTGGTCGCCAAAATATATGCATAAATATTGAGTCACCCTACAAAAGTGTTAGATATATCAAGTAAATCAACTCAAATTATGCTACTAAAAATGTGGGCTTAAGTTTTTTCATCAAATTAGAGGGGCTTCATTGGGTTCTTTTAATGAATAAAGTATGTTAAATCTCCAAAATCGGAATCTTAATATGCAAATCACAACATTATAGGAAAATGTTTATTTTTTGTTGGTTAGGGGACCTATCTTGGTCACATTCCTAACCCTTTTAGGGTGATAAAAATATTTTATGAAGTAACACAACAAAATAATAAATGAAAACAAAATTGTATCCCTGACTAATTTGTACATTGGTTGTGATTGACAGAAAATCGCACAAAGGTCGCAAGCCACTCACAATTCTACCAAGACCTATCTTAAAATTCCTCAAAATAGTTATGTCATAGGCTACAACAATCCTTCGAGAATTGAATTTTCTTCTCCAATGGCCTTCAAACAAAGATATGCAAACAAGGAAGCAAAATGCGATAGTGTTACTTAGGTGCACCAAGAGTCTGGGGTGAAATAAGAGGGGTGAGTGTTATTTTATAGTTTTAGGATATATAAAATATTGGAATAGATATGGGTGCAACATGCATAAAGGATTGAGATGATAAGGGTCCATTGTGTATTGAAGATGCAAATTAGTAGGCGGGGTGGTTAAGTGTATAGAGAGATGTGACAAGGTTAAATGTGAGTGGATAAGGATGAGCAAATGGGTGATGAGATGTCTTTTATCACCATTTTATGGGATTTTATTTTTTTATATTATTATTGTTTTATGATGTTTTTGTATTTTTGGCTTAGGAGATCTTATGTGTAAATTGCATTTTCTTATGTCTATAATTGAAACTTGACAACCTAAGTATAAATGTTAAATAAATACATATGAATATGCATGTGTGTGCATGCATTTTACATTTTATCCAATGTATTCCATTGGTGCCAAGTCTCTGTTATATCTCATGAATAAATCTACTAGCATTACTTAATATGTTTATCCTCTATGAAGTATTACACCAAAATATTATACCCAGCCTTCCGAGGACCTCCCTTGTTTATAACTGCTAACCACAAAGGGTCCCAAAGCCATCCTAGCTCTCATGTACCTTAAGGGCGGTTAGAAAGAGGCATACTTTAATGTTAACAATGCCCATTAATTTGCTTAAATAATAAAAACCTTAAAAGTGTGTTGCGGCATCCTTCCCTTCTTAGAAGTATTGCCCCAAAGCAATGTAGAAATAAACCTTCAAGATACTCTATGAAGCAAATCCTATCCATCCAAGTTCTTGAGAAGGAAATTCACATTCTTACTAGGATGGAAACTCCATCGCCTGATATCGTGTTTTTACTTCTCCCTTGTTATTGCATCATCATGGTCCATTGAGCTCTTCGAGTTGTATCAATTTGCCCTCGTTGGTAGGGTCATATAAGGATACTAGATTGGTTAAGTTGTCTTCTCCCCATGTCTTCATTTTTCTAGCATCATCATGCATATACTCTCTCATGGATTCTGATTCAACCTTTTGTATCGTCCCTCTAGAGAAGTAGGTGTCATATTTATAGCATTATGCACTAGTAATATTCATTACTTTTATGGGCCAATACTATAATGATTGTGTTGAGATCAAAATTGTAATTATGTCAATTTATAATCATTCATTCACTAGCGTTAAAATGCAATGGTATGTTTGATGACCAAATGGTATTGTAGTAAGACAAGTTATTAATGTTGTGTTATTATAAAAAGTTCATTTGAATTGAATTTTATGATTGGGCTAAGTTGTGTGTTATCATCACAATAGAAATGTTACACTCAATTATTATTTTTTGAAAATTCAAGAAAATGATATATTTTATAAAATAAATGTTTAAATCTTGTGTAAAATAATTTATCCTTATTCTAAAACTTAAAACATGTGAAATGACCTTTCATTGACATTTCAAGATTACATATATTTGTGTTTACAAATTTTGGAAACAATTATCTTCTTTTTACAAAAGAAAAAAATAAATTCTAAAAAAAATTAGCATCCGAGTGTTGAATGTTAATCGTAAAACTTGACATAACCTTATCCTACCCTATCTACGTTTCCAACAACTAGCACTTTGCCTCGTGTTTTGGTTAAAATTTTCTAGCTCTTTACTTAATTTGCTTTAAATTTTTATTTCGAACGTATAATCCCACATATCCCATCAACAATAAAATGTTATTCAACAATAAAGTTGGACAACAAAACTACAAACACTATAAGCTTAAAATTTTATTATTTTTTAAGATTAATTTCTCAATGTGCCCCCAATCCTCAAGTAAATGATTGTGGACCACTAAACTTACTTTCCAAAAGATTCATTCCCTTTCGATATTTTTAGGGTTTGAATTTTTGTGGTATCCTTAATTCATATCCCAAGTCACATTTCTTAATTAAAAAAACTTGTTTTTCTAAAATGTTATAACAATTATGCACAACTTCCTACAATCCATGTGGTCAAATAACTCTAGGTTTCATGTCTTTGTTGTGCATCTTATTCTTGCATGAATCCTGAATATAACCTTCGGTTCTATTGCATGCTCCACCTTCGTTTCCCCTTTTAAAATACTCAATATTGAACAATTCATTAATGATAGAACCTTAACAAAGGTGTCCACGTTGTTTTAGTGAAAGCATTGTAGTTAACTCGAAAGGTATTGGAGATCTCAAAAAGTTATTTGAGCCACCAAATAATGGGTTACGAAATACCATGACATGCAAATGGGTGCCTTAGTCAACCTTGCTTTTTAAAAAAAAAAACTACTTATATGGATTAACCCTGTAAATACAAATTATCGTCGCATAATTGCATTATCGTTAGAGAGAACAGACTTGATCTTCTAGACTGAATAATAAAATGAGAGACAAATATGCCCATATTGTATCACAAAGATCCAGTAGAAATCTAGAGAGCTATATAAATGTTTTTAAACCATCTAGCCTCCATATTGATATCATCCATGCATGGACCTGAACAAAGGAAAATAAGCTTCAACCTAAAATTTTGATTTTCATGTTTTTTTTTGTATATTTTAGAATAGAGGTCAGCCGTGTTGTGATGTTTCTTATCTTTTCATGCTTCTATAATAGTACACAATTCTGAAACTCCCAAGCAGTCCTCATGTAACTAGCCAACATCCGAAAAGCAATATAAAACCTAATTGGGAACGTTGATCTAACTTGAGTTATTTAGTACCAAACACCTCAAATAGTCTTTCTTCAACATCCTACTTATTGAAACTGTCTTCAATTTATGGTAGGGATTTCTTAAAACAGAAATTATCATGCTTTCCATTAATCTACCACATGTAATTTCATAAGCATTATTACACTTTTTTTATGCATTAATTGAATTATCACTCCATGAGGATTCTCATGCATTCGAAGAGAATATTACAGGAAGCACCGGAATAAAGTCTTGCCTTTGACAAGGAAAATTTATATTTTCAAAATCGGTCTCTACATTCTCTGTACAATATTTCTACCTGAATAAATCTCACATTCAGTAGCCTAAACATGTTCGCCTGTAGATTATATGGGACATTCCTTGTTCTCAATATGGTTTAGCACTGGAAAAGGCTTCTCCCTCCAAACTGCATAAACCTCATCTGTCCTATATCTTTGTGTAAACGTCGATTCTTCCATTGTCGTTATCATGCCATGAGCAAAAGCAAGTAGGCCTGTGTAAGCAATCATAGCTCCATTATCAATGCAATACCGTTCGTCTGTTGCAAAAAGTCTGCCCCCTCTCTCTGAACACATTATCCGCATCATTTCTTGGAGCCTCTCATTACATCCAACCCCACCAACAATCAGAACATCTTTCTTGTCACAATGTGCCATGGCCCTTTCTGTAATTTCAACCAGCATTGCAAACACAGTCTCCTGTGTGACATAATATAAGGGGTTCCATAACAAAAAAAATAAAATTCACTGTTAGAAGGTTGTCAGAGTACAAAAATATAGTGAAGTTAGAAACATTGATGCATTGAGCAGCATTTGCAATTCAGAATTATAAGAATGACCTTCAATGACAGATTTTATAGTAGAGCTCTTGCAAATCACAAATCTAGAACTAGATCTGGAACTTGGGGTCGTTTTTGTCCTTTTGGACATAAAATTAGGTGATCAACATCCTAGCATCTATCCTTGAGTTAACCAAATCAAATGTGAACAAGGATATTATTTCCAAAGCCTTAAGAGGAAACCACAATGTCAAGTGATACCAAACAATGTATAAAAGAATCTCTTCTTCCAATCGTTCAAGGATAAACAAGGAATTGGATACAAAGAGAAACCTGTAGTTCAAGAAGCAGTCAAGATCGAAATAGTGCCTTTTAATGTAGACCATGGATATCTTGGAGCAACGAATCATGATGCTACTCTTATAGACTCGATCAAACCTATTCATTATCAATTTCAAAAGTCTAAACCAAATCATTCTTAAAGAGATGAACAATATTATGCATATTTTTTATCATAAGTTTTGCCTATCCCATGTAAAGAACGTTCAATGATGCAAGGGCAGCAATATATAGCAGACACCATCTCTTGATACTTTTTGCAATGACGAGTCTATAGCAGAATATTTAGGAACTAATGTGGATTGACTTTCATATTATCATATGAATAGATTCCCTTTTACATTGAACGACCGTGCTGCCCTTGCATAGTGATGATGAGATTACTTTTTACTGCTATGTTCCACAGTGTTTCGGGGACAGGGTTGGTGGGTTGGCAGGGGATGTGTTTCGGGGACGGCAGTCCAATGGCCATTTTTTAGGGACGACCGGGGGGGGGCAGCAATATATATATGAATTTTTTAGATATATATTCAAATTTCTACAAGTTAACAACAGCAGTATAACATGACATGATGACAGCAGTATAACATGACAGCATTATAACAGCAACAACAAAACTTAAAATTTAAAATATTTAATATATCATGACAATAGCATAACTGTTGACACTTAACAGTAGTATAACAGCAATAAACAGTATTTTTTTAAAGTCATGAAGGAATTATTTTTTTAAATTCTATTAAATGGTGGATGGACATCGGGATCATCTGGATGTCCCTGGGACGGTCGGGGGATGTCTCAGATGTCCCGGATGCCTCAAGGATGGCCAAATTTCCCTGCTGCATTTCCTTTTTCTGAAATGTGTTTCCAAAACATTTCAGACATTTGCAAATTTTTGGGGATGTCCCTTGCCGTCACGCCGTTCCCGAAATGTCATTGGGGACGGGAACAGGTGTTTTGGGGCTGGGGACGTGTCCCCGTGTAACACAGCCTTTTAGAGTTTGAATGCCTTACCCACCACACTATTTGCAGAAGATAGAGCATCAATATTAAACAAAGATACAATTGATATTAACATTGGCACAAGTGACACACCAGAGATGCTAAAGTTAGGTGCCTCACTGATTCCAGAAGAGCAAAAACAGTTTACTGAGCTATTGATTGAAAATCAAAGTATTTTTGCATGGTACTACACCGATATACCATGTGTTTCTAAAGCAATCACAGTGCATAATCTTGTTGTGAATCCAGCTGCTGAACCTGTAAAGCAAAAGATTAGAAAGATGCATTCTAGAGTTCCTTTATTGGTTAAGGAGTGAATTAAAAAATTGCTTGACATTGGCCTTATTAGACCTATTGGTTGCTCTAATTGGATTTTGAACATTGTCCCAGTTCGTTAGTAAATTGGGGGGCATTTAGATTAGTACGGACTTTTGGAACACAAACAAGGCATGCCCAAAGGATAACTTCTCATTTCCCAATATTGATATGATTGTTGATTGTACTATTGGGCATGAGATGTTTTCTTTTATAGATAGATGGGTTTCCAAGTTACAAGCAAATAAAGATCAATCCTAATCACCAACATTAAACCAACACCAGAAAAATGAAATTAGACAAGTAAATTACTGAAACAACACACCAGGAAAAGAATCAACACAAAGATTTACTCTAGAGAAGTCCAATGTAGGAAAACTCCAGCAGATTGGGGTTGTGCCTCCTCTTCTCCGCTATCATCATGCAATATTTATGAGCTAGTTACTCAAATTGAACCTCCAAGAACACCATGGGACTTTTGCAGCACTGTTACAATGCTCTATACACTTGCATTGCTTAGAAAACTTGCTAAACTTTCTTCATTGCTCTACTCAATTGTATACACATCCTACAACTCCAGAATTCAACGATACATGATCCCAACAAATACGTTTACATTCATATATGTGCAAGTGAATCGGAGAGACCCTAAACATCAAAAACAACGAAGCAATGGAAGGGGAAATGTCTTTCCTTCAATTTGGCACATTTGAGTTTAGATTTTCATCTTTATCTAGGCAGATTTGACATGTGCCAAACTAGTACATATAACCCTCGTTTTCACATAGCAAAATCAGCATGTGCCATATATGCTGTCAAAATTGGCACCTGACGAATTCGTACATGAAAACTGAATTTCCCAATATTTGTTGCTACCAAGATGTCCAGATCATGGGACTTTTGCAGCACTGTTACAATGCTCTATACACTTGCATTGCTTAGAAAACTTGCTAAACTTTCTTCATTGCTCTGCTCATTTGCATACACATCCTACAACTCCAGAATTCAAGAATACATGATCCCAACAAATACGTTTACATTCATATATGTGCAACTGAATCGGAGAGACCCTAAACATCAAAAACAACGAAGCAATGGAAGGGGAAATGTCTTTCCTTCAATTTGGCACATTTGAGTTTAGATTTTCATCTTTATCTAGGCAGATTTGACATGTGCCAAACTAGTACATATAACCCTCGTTTTCACATAGCAAAATCAGCATGTGCCATATATGCTGTCAAAATTGGCACCTGACGAATTCGTACATGAAAACTGAATTTCCCAATATTTGTTGCTCCCAAGATGTCCAGATCATCCTTGAACCTTTCTGAACCTATTTTCTACACCTGCTCAACTTCTGCACTTTTGTTTGTCCACTTATGCATCATGATGTGAAAATGAACATGTGATTAGTTCATTAGTCATACAAAATATGAAGTTGGTCTGATTTCATCAATTAAACTGAATTACATTATACTTCATGATCGAATTTGAATCAATTCTTGCTTTCCAAGTCATTTGACAGTGCTGTTGCCATCTCAATTCAGGGCCCTTGAAACACCACCATTTGTTCAATCAAGGAGCAATAACATTAGACTGTATCACTCGATTATGTAGGTCCTTTGCCTTATAGTTGAAGAATTTTTTAGGGGTTCACCTCCAATCCCTCCAATACACGCTTGCAATCCATATTTGCAATTTAAAAAGATAATTTTCAAGGATCATCTTATTTGGCTGTTTAAGAGCTAATTTGTATATTGACATCAGCACTTGAGCTTTGTTTAAATCCTACCAAGAGTGTACTTTTGCCTGTCATTGTTCAAAATATCTCCCCAACAAAACAAACCCTTGCCAACCTTTTGCCCAAAAATAGCAACGGTACCTAGGTCATGTGGCTAAATCCCAAGCATCCCGTAGGCCCTCAAACAGCTAATGGAGTCAACCTGAGAGAATCTGCCAGGCATCCCAAATTCTCTTAAGTGGTGCTGAACCAGAAATCAATAAAGCTTGGGTGTCACGAATTGTGTCACATAGCTGGAAGAGCACCTTGATTTTTTATAAATGGTGGGAATTAAAGATTTTATGGCACATAAGGAACTGCCACGGAGCTCATCCTCCACCGCTCTTACAATCCACTTCCTGTGAGGGCTACTACTTGTGCTTTTATGGCTGGATAACCTACCTTATGGTATTCTTTTGAGCATATTTGATATGTCTGGATAACCTACCTTAAGGGTATTCTATCAGGTATTATATATCATGTATGTGTGTTTTCTACTGTTCTCGGCATATTCTCAGCGTATTGGGGGTTTGATTCATTACCTATGTTATAACTTTTAACTTTATAAGAGCGGAAAATTTTGTATGTGGAAGGAGATTTCTATAGCTCAAGAATAAGTTTGCTTTTTTTGTTTTCAAGAAAGTGTTTCTATTTTTGTCTGCAACAGCCCTCTTTTGGAGCATCTGTTTCAACCATGTCTCGCATCATTTGAAGGTGAGTTTCATGGCATTTTCAAAAAGTGATTATAATAGAGTCTGGACAATATTGCAGCAGATATGCATTCGGAAAACCAACCATTCAAAATTGTCATTTGTTATATAAACGAGAGCCTCATATTCTTACACATTTTTCTCAACTGAGGTGCCAGTTTCAGATTAGACCATGATTGTAATCTAAGTCACTGCATTTGCCAAACCTCATCCATTAAATCCAGAAATCACCAAATCTATAGCTGCCGGAAAAAAAATGTTGAAATTCACAATTAAATTCGTTTCTATGATGTCTGGAAAATTTTGGTTAAGTCTCGAAGGATTTCTGTGAAGTCTAGAAGGGTTTCGTGAAGCCGTGAACCTATTCTGGTTTTCCGTGAAGTGAAGTCGAAGAATAAACCTGTGCAAAATCGTGAAGATTTCCGCAAAGCTTTCCGTGAAGCTTTCGATAGGTTTAAATTGATTATTAATGTTTGTTTTGGTATTATTAATTTTATATAAATTTATATATTTATAACTTTAATATTTATTTTCTACAGTTTATATAATTCATAAATTATTAATTTATTATAGTTTATTAATTTTCTGATTTATTAAATGTGCTCCTTTATGGAGTCTCCTTTTTTATTGTAGTTTAATAAGCACACTTAATTACTACAATAAAAACATTAATGTATATTGTAGAAACGTGTTGTAGTTTATTAAACATTATAAATGTATATTAATTTTATAGGTTTAAAATATAATTTTTTTAATATATGATAATTTTTTTGAATATTTAATTTGGAATTATATTTCTTTTAGTCGAATTTAATCACGAATTTTACAGCTAATTTTTTTAACATCGAATTTTTAACGAATTTTATCCTCGGCGAATTCAAACACGAATTCGAATGCGGTGACTTAGGTTGTGATAGGGATTCTGTTAAGTATCCAAGCAGATGCCACCCCCAGAGTTTGGCCTTGTAGCAATCTTAAACCCTTTGCACGAAGGGGTAGATTATCATAATTTTCAGTCATGGTAAGCAAATTAAATTCTTTTTTTGCACCTTGTATAAAAAATCCTAAATCTACTTTCCTACAGGTTTTCATATTCGCGGTGTTATTAGCAAAAAAAAAGATCCATTGAATGTGAGTTCTCTTTTTGCATTAAACCATAGCTTTTGCTGAATTTTTTTTTTGGGCACTTCATGGAAATAAAATTAATATTAGAGATGATAACTCAAATGTATATGGAACGTTCTCGGGATTGATTTTCTCAACTTAGGTACCTTAGAGATGAGGTTAAGGATTGGTGGAAAACCCTTGAATAGAAACTCTCTTGGAAATGGAAAGAAAATTAACAGGTCGTCTTAACTACATAGGAAAGGAGATTAAGAGGAGGGGGAAAATCTACCCTTGGATCAAGAAAAACATGAGCAGGAATTAGAAGTTTTTGTTCTTAAACCGAAGAATCTTCATAGGTTTGTGGATGCAATCAAAAGGAGAATATCATTGTCTCCATAAGTCCAAGAATCAGTTAAAATGTCTTCAAAAATGCACTGCAGCGTAATTAAAAAGAATGGAAAACCAATACGTATAGAAATAGAATGTTGAAATATAAAAGATGAGGGAACCTGCATGCCTGATACGGATTTGCACTTATAGATCCGGATGAAAACACACAAGAGGTCACAAATGATGGATCATTTGACATGAAAATGCCAAAAAGGATACATTTCTTAGGATTTTCTGTCAATCTATACTCGAACCCAATTACATTGGCATAATCCTTCACTAATCTAAATATAACATTACATTAAGCTATCCCCATTAAACTAATGCATACACCATGAGCCTAAGAACAAAATTGGCCATAAACCACTTCTAATTCTATGTTGTGCTTAGATATAAAGCATTTCCTTGGCAAGGAATCTTAAAATTTAGGAGAGGAATATCAAGGAGACAATTATATGGTGAGACAGTTTGATGATTTGAAGCTCAATATGGTCTAATATCTTCTACACTTCAATTTTCATGCCTGGTTTAGATTTTATTTTTGGATATCCTTGCCTAGAAAATTTAGAAACTATCAGTAGTAATAAACAAAAGAAGTTCATGAAGCTTTGCTATGTCAAAAAGAAAGTAAGCTTGCAAGGTATTCCGTATTACACAACATGAGGAACCAATCAAGGTCAAAAAACAAAAAAACAAAAAAACAATTATTGTGTATAAGTTGGATGCAAATCACCTACGAGATCAAGAATCTCAAGAAGAGCATGATGTATAATGTGAAGAACAAATAAGAAAGAATCTAAAGAACATAACGAAGTCTCAATTCTTTGTGAACCAATGCCTTCCCCAACTCAAGCTCCAAAACAACATTTGGAAGAAAAGACTGAAGGATTAAAGACAGGGAACAAGAGATAAGTTTACAAAGTTGGAGACATGTCAACATTGACATCAACATCAAAGACAACAAAAAAAGAAGCATGGTGTAAATCATCAAAGGAACAATAGTGTAATGTCCCCAAATAGAATATTTCAAGATTCAGCAATTATTTATCAAAACCCTTGAAATTTGAATGCGGAAAATGAACGACATCAAGCTAGAAATTATTGTTTTTATGAAAACAATGCAAACGGCCCAAAATCTCTTGCCAAAACCCTAGGAGATTTGCCAATGGGTGTGAAAATAGCGTCAAAAGTCAAAACATTTTCAAAAATTAAGAAATTAAATTTGTAGCTAGCCTTTGAATTATCAAATCTGAAAATACTTATATTTTTGCAAAATACTGACAATCTGAATTTTAATTGCAAAAAAATAGCCGAAACTTCATAAATTCATAACTCGGAAAATACCCAACATTTTTTGACAAATGATAGCTCAAATTGAAGATAAAATTACAAACTTCAAAATTATTCCAAAATCATAATTTTTAGATGGGTGGAAAGCACCCAAAATAGGCTCGGAAATCTGGAAAAGTGTAGATGAAACCCTAGTTGTACCTTAAAACAACGGTCATTCACCCCTCTTGGAAAACCCTCAAACAAACCTCAGAACTGATCACAACACCTCGGATTTGATTCTCCTTCAATTTGACCTTCAACAAAGACCTCACATGCAAAAAAAACCCTTCAAACAGCAACACAACAAAATTCAAAATGTAGCAATGTATTTCCCAGATGGAAATACCCAAAATCAACAACAATGTTATTGGGCATGCATCCCAATAAATCTTCAAGCATGAAGATACAAAATATAATTTCCAAGCATCCCTTAATAGGAAACCCTTGTGTTGCTTTCATATCTCCCCTAAGTGGGGTGGTCCACCTTTGCCGGGTGGGGTGGGGGAACTTTATTTAAAAATAACCTAAACACCTTTTTGATCTATTTTCTCTTTTACCTCTTGACAACCTTATTTGTTGTTCACTTTATTATTAAAATAATTGTCAAAGTTTAGCTTTAGTAATAATAATTACTCTAAGGCAAAATTTCTAATAATTTAATTATTTCCCTCTTTATTATAATAACTAATATAATTACCCTATAGACTAATGTAAAGGAGAATTGGGAGGGTAGCGATGGAGCGCGAGATAGCGGTATTCAATGAATGGAAAGAAGTGGTGGAAATGGTCGGGCATCTGGGGCGAAACGCTAGCGACTCCCCATTGAAATCAGATGCAGGGGGGAACGGCAGACGCAAAGATGAGGTGATTGGGATCTGCAACGGCGCATACATCAGTGGGAATTTGTAGCCGGGGAAGCAATCTATCTGACTTTTTAGCACTCAGGCTTTGAAGAAGTGGGTAGCACCTTAAAAGGATGTGATCTTATCCTAACTATTTTAGGTTGTGCCTTTCAACCAAGGTAAGAGAACCTATTTTGTAACCTCTGTTATTGAAGAATGCTGGTAAATCCTTTCTTTTGCACAAATTTTATAGAGAAGACCTTGGGAAAATATGATCAACACACCAAATTTGACTCTCACGAGTTGTCACTTCCAGATTATGGAGATATTTTCAACACAAGGCTAAGGTTACTAAAGACATTTGGAATCCTGATTGTTCTGCATACTTTAGCAAATGGATTTTGTTCTTTGTGGATATACAGAGGAAAACAGGGGTAGTTCAGGGTAGGATTGGTTATTTGAATAATTTTTTGGTGGGAGATCAACAAGATAGATTGGATTTACCAGATCCTTGAGAAACTTCACAACAAATGGAGAACTCAATAACAGAAAGCTTCAAAATAGTTAAAACATTCCTTCAACCAGAAGGTGTGCATCAATGGAGGCCCAGACATGCACTTTTTCACATAATCTTTGAGATTCTAGCACGAAGGCTCGAGTTAGAAGACCCAATAAAACATCAAAATCTAAGATCAATCACGCCTGAGGTACACCCAAAGGCTTACAAACAATCTCTGTCAACAAATGAAGGTGAAGTGATTTTAAATTTATTATTTCATTGCCAAATGAAGGATCTTCTAAAAAATGAAATTGCAAATACCACTAAACTATCACAAGGATTGAGATCTGTGTGATTCAAAGAGATTTTGATATAAGATTGCAATAGGAACAAGAAAAACTACTTACAGACATTCTGAAAGTGAAATAAACACAAAATTTGCTAGAGATTTAGACACAAATTAACTCAAAATTTATCAGATTCATCAGCAGGGGAGAGTTATTTAAACAATCTCAGAGCTTGTTGATGGCTATACACTTGTAACCAACTCAACATGAATGAAAATCTAACACAGAGGAAGTTAACCTGGTTTCTCAGAAAGTTTTCTCAGAGGATGAGCTTTTCTCAAAATTTTCTCGTGAAAATGAACTCCGACCATTTGCAAGAGTAATCTCATTGCATTTATAATACACCCTTTACATCCAATTTCCCCCCCAAAAGAGGAATATTCGAAGCACCTTTGTTGCACATATCGGATCATGGTTTGCAGAAAGTGACATTCAACAGATTCGCAAAAAGGTTGCCAGGTGTTTTCAAAAAGGTGAATCATTGCAAATATTTGCATCATTGTTCTAACTGGAGGCATATTCTTCATCCTTGGTGCCTGCAACACCTTTTCCCCTCAAAAGAGAAGAATATTCGAGGGACCTTTGCTTGTTACCAATTTGTTTCAGATAGAGACATTTAACAAATTCAGATCCGAAATCTGCCAGGTGGACCAACTGTGAACAGATCACATTTCTTGGGCCCTCGACTACTGACTAGGATGCCATGCCACAACTTTTCGGGAGTCCCTTTAATCATTCTGATTCTGTCATGTGAGAAATCCCCTTTTTAATCATTTTTCAGAGCCTCTGCATAGCTGGACTTGACAGGTCATCCTTTTTTCCTCTCGAGGAAATGCTTTTTTCACCTTTCACGCCTGTACCTTTAATCATTTCATCCCTTTTCCCTCCTTTTCCTCTGAAATTTTACTCTGTAACTTCTGGATCTGGCATCTTACGTTTTTGCATGAGCCCGAGAAAAAATCCACTTTAAGAGTACTTCAGATCTACAAATTGAGCTCCCAAATTGATTCAATTAAACTTTGCAGACCCAAAATGACACAAATTTGCCAAAAATTTGATGAAGAATGATGCAAAAATGCATCTCCAAACATCCTGGAGCTTCAATGGTGGAAAAATCAAATGAAATGCACAACTACCATTGATCCTTCCTTTCAACTTTTAATCTGAGCCCTCCACATGGAAAAATGTGATTGGAAATGGGTCTGGGGGCACCTTTTGACATTTTATAATTTTTTGGAAAAAAGTAAAATGTTAACATTTTTCTCCGCCCCTCCACCCTCAGAAAAACGGGCTTGACATGTGTCCCAATGTGGGTCCCAGTGGACCTGCACTTCAACTTACAAATTTTATCCCTATTTTCCAAAAAGGAAAAATTTCCATATTTTCCCGTGGGCCCGCACCTCATTTTCCATTTCCCCACTTGCTACGTGTCTCAATGGTGCACTTTGAGATGGTCCCGAAAAGTAGAGACCCCAAACAAGTGTGGGCCCAACATGTGTCTCAGTCTGGCAGAGTCTCCAAGTGTCCTCCTGGTGCTTCTTCAAAATAAAACTCAAGGGCCGGTCCCCAAACATGCGCGGTCCCTCCACGTGTCCCAGGCCCCTTTAGGAAGTTGCGTGAAAAGTCTAAGTATGGGAAGGCCCGGCGGAAGCCTCCACGTGGACATGTTTTGTGTTGAAGTGAGCCTTAGAATTTTTAAAGTGCCCCGCAGAGCCACATCCAACCAGAAAGGGCCACTTTTCAACTGATGCCAAGAAGTAATTTTGACCGGGAAATTACACCCGTCAAACCGTAAAATGTAGGACAACCACCATTTGAGCCCGGGGAGACAGAAAACATAACAGAGGCCGCAAACTGAAGAATTTCAATGACAAATGGGGTGAGACAAATTTGAGCACCAACACAGGCTCTGACTCGGGGATGGGCACTCCCTGTGAGTGCCACAAGAACAAATAGCAGACCAAGTGCCAAGAAACCAAGTGCCAAAAACATACCATTGGGCAACGGAGTCAAAGAATAAGCCTGCAGAGCAGAACAACCACAACCATCCTCCAAAAAATGAACTGAGAAACTAGCAAAACCAGGTCACCAAGGACCAGAAAAACACAAATATAGATGAGAACAAAGAACTATACACTGTACAAATGGAATATACCTTGATTCTGAGAAATCAATCAAGGAAATGCTTCAAATGCCTGCCATTAACAGGCAATTCAAGTAGTTCCCCATCTAGGTCTTTTAGGAAGAAGGTATTTTCACCAATTCGAATATCAATTGAATAAGGGCCCATCCACAATGCATCAAATTTACCATGCTTTCCCTTATCTTCATGCCTGCTATCCCATAAAAGCACAAGATCCCCAATGCTGAAAGCTCTGGGTGTCACCTTTTTGTCAAATAGCCTCTTCAACTTTTCTCTGAACTTCACATGTCGCTGATGGGATGCCCTTCTCTCTTCATCCAGCTCAATAATCTGATTGATTCGAGCATCATATGAACTAACTTCTTGGTCTTCAATCTGTTGAACAAACTGAAATGAAGACAATTGCAAATGGAGGGGCAACAGAGCTTGAGTTCCATATACCAATTCAAATGGGCTTTTACCAGTAGCTCTTTTGACAGTGATTCTGTCAGCCCAAACAGCAAACTTCAGTTGCTCACCCCACTTCCTTTTGTTCAGCTCCAAGGTTCTTCTAATGATCTTCAACAAGTTTTTATTACTGGACTCAGCTTGTCCATTTCCTTGGGGATTGTAGTTAGAAGCATATGTCAAATTGATCCCATACTCTTTGCACATTGCCACCAAAGGTTTGGCTCTGAAACTCATGGCATTATCAGCAACAATTTTAGCTGGCACTCCAAATCTGCATATGATTTGATTCAGCATGAAGTCCATGATCACTTGGTGTGTTGCCTTCTTGGTGGGGATTGCTTCTACCCACTTAGTGAAATAATCAGTGGCTACAAGAATCCATTTATGACCAGCACTGGAAGGATCAGAAATTTCCCCTATGAAATCCATTCCCCATTGTCTGAATGGGGCTTCAACTGACACAGGCTGCAAAGGAAGGGAGCCTGAAGCCTTCATTCTTCCAGAAAAATGCTGGCAATTTTCACATTTCCTCACCACTAGAGTTGTATCCTTGAAGAGAGTTGGCCACCAATAACCAGCCCTCAAGATTTTATGTGTTGTAACTCTTCCAACAAAATGTCCCCCACAGACCCCTCCATGGAGATCAACAATTATTTTGGGGGCCTCATTTTCAGTAATGCATCTCAAGAGCACTCCCTCGGGGTTCTTCCAAGCTAACCCAAAATCAGTAATGACATATTTCTGAGAGGCTAACTTAAGAGCTCTTTTCTGATTTTTACTCAGATTTTCAGGGCAGCATAGATGTCTGAGATAAAATATTATATCTTTGTACCATTCAGAACTTACCAACTTTTCAAGGACATCCACCCTTTCTCCTTCTACTTCATTTACTTCAATAGTTTGCAGGTTGCTCTCAGCCATAAGCTTAGCTAGACCCAAACCTCTTACCAATTTCGTGGTTTGGATATCCATGTCATACTCCTGCAACTTGTTCACCCATCTGCATCTTTTGCTTGAGACCTCCATCTCTGATAAGATGTCTTTCACCATGGTGTGGGGAACATAAGCAACAACTTTAGAACTCAAGATGTAGGGTCTAAAAACCTTTGTTTCTTTCACCAAGGAAAACACCTGCTTCTCCATGATGGTGTATTTTAACTCAGCTCCCTGCAATGCCTTACTGAAAAAGGTAATTGGTCTCTCAGCCCCTTCATCATCCTTCTGTAACAAAACAGAGGCAATGGTGTTTTCTGAAGCAAAAGAAAATACTTGAAAAGGTTTCTTGTAATTTGGGGCTGCCAAAACAGGGGCATGCTTTAGTGCTTCTTTGATCCCATCAAAATCCTGAATGGCTGCTTCTTCCCACTTGATAATCTGGTCTTTCTTCAACATGCAAGTGATGGGGAGAGTCAACTCAGCAAAGTTAGACACAAATCTTCTAATGAAATTGATCTTCCCAAAGAAGGATTGGATTCCCTTCTTGGTTCTTGGAATTGGAACCTTGCTGATAGCCTCTACCCTTTTGGGATCAATCATGACACCATCCTTTGATACAATGTGACCAAGCAACTTGGCCTTTTGCACTCCAAAATGGCACTTCTTTGGATTGAGTGAAATGCCATACTCTCTGCATCTTATCAAGCATTTTTTCCAAGTGCTGCAAGTGATCACTTCTCTTTCTGGAAAACACAGTCACATCATCTTGGTAAACAACAATAAAATCATTAATGTAACCAACAAAAGCAACATCCATTGCTCTTTGGAAGGTAGCTCCAGCATTCATCAGACCGAATGACATCCTGACATAAACATATGTGCCCCATGGAGTGGTAAAGGCAGTCTTTATTCTTTCTGACTCCTTCACAACAACTTGATTGTATCCAGAGAAACCATCCAAAGTAGAAAGCAACTCAGATCCAGTCACTAATTGCAGCATATTTTCCATGTTTGGCAGAGGATAATTATCTTTCATTGATGCTCTGTTCAGATTTCTAAAATCCACGCATAGCCTGATATCACCATTCTTTTTTCTAACTGGCACTAAGTTTGCAACCCAAGAAGAATACCTTGTTGGCTGAATGATCCCTCCATCTCTTAGCTTCTTCAATTCATCTTGCATTTTCATGGAGAGGAGTGGATTAATCAGCCTCTACTTTTGTCTGAATGGTTTTGCATTAGATTCCAAAGGAATCTCATGTTGAAACAAGTCCTCTCTGTATGCTTTCAGTTCAGAATAGGACCAAGCAAGGCAGTCCTGATATTTCTTTAACAATTGGACATAGGACTGTTTCTCTTCTTTGTTCAGATTGCTTCCCAACCAGATCTTCCTTGGTTTTTCCTTTGTGCCAAGGTCATGCTCTTCAACATCCCTTGAGGCTGCTACATGTCTGTTAATAATGCAATCAACATTATCAAAGTTTGATTCAAGAGCAACCAACCCTCTAGGAATGGTATTAGTTTTCAATTGGATGATATCTTTTCCAAACAAAGTTTCTTTTCCTTCTGCTGCACACACCATTGGCTCCCAATCAATACACTGATCAACAAACTCCCCTTTGTTCTGCAGAAACCATTTCACCTGGGCATCATCATCAAATACTTGCCAATTTTTTACGTTGTCAGGGACAGATGGCCTTGTTAGTACTTCAACATTATATTCACAATTGGGGGACATTGAACAAACATCAAACTGAGATCCCAAGACTGCAAGCTGGTCTGCAACAACATTGAACTTTCTATCATGATGCACAATATTAAATGAGTCAAACATTTCAATCAAATCCCAAACTGCATGCTTGTATTGTTTCATTCTCTGATTTTTAGTAGCATACAGTTTTCTAATTTGTTTGACAATCAGTTCTGAGTCTCCTTTGACAATGATATCTTTAATATGATACTTCCAAGCAATTCTCAAACCTAATAATAATGCTTCATACTCAACAATGTTATTAGTGCATTCAAAGTTAAGTTTGAAAGAAAATACAAACTCTTCTTGGCTTGGGGAGATCAGAACAATGCCGACACCATTTCCAAACTTGGAACAGGCTCCATCAAATAACAAGGTCCAAGGTAAACCAGCCTGTTCAAGACATTCGCACTGATCAATCTTGTGCTCCCTGTCATCAGCAAACCCCACAAAGTTATCTGCATCCACATCAGCATATAACACTTCATAAGAAGCATTATTTGGATCCTCAATGAGGTGCAACATTTTCTTCTCTCCATACAACTTTACAAGGCTGCCTTCAATTGGAATGGTGGAAAAAGACATCCATCTGAACACTTCCACCAACACTTGCAGCCCACTTTCTTGATAACAACATGCCCCATTTGGCAGGGCAATCAACAATGACAACATCAAGTTTCAGGTTCTTACCTGGATAAGCTGCAAGTTGTACCACCAATCCTTTCACACATCCAACAACGGGCACCTCTCTAGAGTCCATGGCAATGCATATTCCATATGTTGTTGTCACTTTGATATCCAGCTCATTCATGACCTCAAGAGGCATGACATTGCATGATGCTCCGGAATCAAACATACAATTGTGCAGCAGTCTGTCCTTAATGATCAAAGTTGTAAAAAATGGATCAACATTTAATTGGGATTCAACCAAAGATGTCCCCAAGTAAACCTCAGGTGCTTCTCCAAGCTCCTCCAATGCTGGTGGTGTTTCAAGGTCTGCAATGGTTGGAGGAGGAGTTTCTACAATGTTTACATTTCTGCCTGGGGTACTCTTTTCTTCTTTCAATCCCAAGTACTCAAATGCTCTCTTCTTGTGCTCAGGAATCCTAAGCAACTCAACAATTGGAACACTAACTTTGATTTGACTCAAAACTTGGGCAATGTCATATGGAACATTCTTTGGCAAGGCAACATTGGAAGGGAGATTAGCAAACTCATCAGATGGCATGGGATTCTTGACAGTTTGGGCATGAGGAGAAGTATGAATCTTTTTTGGGACAACAAGGCCTTTGGAAGGTGTATCTTTCTTAGGAGCCTCTTTAGGAATACTAGTAAGCAATGGAGTTTTAGGTTTGGCTTGAGGCCCTGCTCCTTTGACAACTCTACTCCTAGTATTATAATCCTTTTCTTGAGCAACAACAACGTTCATCAATAACTGCCTATCTTCCTCCGAAGGGATTCCTCCATCATACTTCTTTATCATTAAAGCTCTTAAATACTCAAAGTCATTATTAGGTATTTCAAAATCTTGCACTACATCTACTTCAAAAGTATGAGAAGGAGGAAGAAGTGGTACCCAGTGAATGCAATCCCAAAAAGTTGCAGCAGTTCGAGCACTTATCACTTTGGTTGAAGTTGCTCCTTGTTGTGATCTTGAAGAGCAACCCATCATGCAAACATCATCATCAGTACCATCATCATTATCAGCTTCTTCTTCTTGCTGATTTACTTCACATGGAGGATGGGGCAGAAAGCATCTATCACACCAATCAATCACATTGGCTTCATCAACAACAACAACCCGGGCAGTCAGAGGATCAGGCACCATTCTACTTTCACGTGCTTGGGGATGTCTATTTGCAGATCCCATGGGTCCTTTACCTCTGTCATCTGACCTCTGATCACCCCTAGGATGATTGCCAAATCTGTCATGATTTTGTGCCTTTTGCTGACCTTGTGAACTCTGCCCAATTCCTTTCTCTGCCCGGGCTAGTTTGTAAGAGATTTCTTTGACAGCCCCTGCCAAAGTTTTAACAAGCCTCCTAAAGATCCACACTCTTGCTTGCTTGAGGTTTTTCTAGGTTTATCAGTTTGACACCTTCCCTCTTAGGAGTTTTTCCAACTACTTTGATGTTGTTCTCAATTTGCAGAGCCATGGTAAAGGCCTGCCTCAAAGTGCCAAGGTTTTTATCCCTCAAATAGTATGCAACCTTCTTGTCAAATGCATCAGCATACTTTATAAGACAAGATTCATCACATGGCCTCAAATTCACAGGAAATCTTCTCAATGTCTTATTGAATCTTGTATTAAAATCATGCACTGATTCATTAGGATTCTTTTTAATATTCTCAAATTCTGACAAAAGAAACCTAGGGTCTGTTCTGTCACCATACTGCAATCTAAATGCATTCTTCATTTCAGTCCAAGAATCAATAGAGTTATCAGGAAGAGCTTTATACCAGTCCCTTGCATCCTCTTCTAGAGTATGAATAAATAATTTAATGTATACATCTTCAAACTCTATTTCGAAATCCTCCATCATATTGACAAAGAGTTTCAAGTGTTGATCACCAGTTATTGCATTATTTCCTTGAAACTTAGGCAATCTGTTTCTTACATCCTGTGGCACAACATTCAGATAGCCATCCATACCTATAAAACTGATGGGACCAAAAGTATTAATGACAAATGGAGGTCTGGGTGGAGGCTGAGCCATATTATTCTGAGGAGGTGATCTTACAGGGGAAACAAAGTGATGAGGAGTGAGGGGTCTGTGTGGTACAGGGATACAATTTTCAGAATGACTATCCCCTAATGACTCTTTTTCATGGAAGACACTACCAGATTTGGAAAATACAGGGGTAGAATGAGATGCAAATATTTCAAATACAGGGGTAGAATGAGAAGGCCCCTCTCCAGATGGAGAATTCAGATTTACAAAGAGACTACCTGATTCAGAAGCAGTTGAGGAAGCATTGCAATCTTCAATCACGTGCCGATCAGTTTCACCAATGGAGACCTCTTTTCTTGATGCTTGATCTCCAACAACCTTCCAAATTTTTCCTCCTTCTGAATTAGACTTTCCAAACTCTAGAAACAACCTTCTACTAGGGTCTGTGGTGAAGAAAGATCTTCTTCCTTCTAGCTTTGCAAATATTAGTAACAAATTTCAATTGACAGAGGTTAAGACACTGGCATTTATCAAAATAAATCAACACGGAGTCGCCACTAAGGATTTTCACCTCAGATGTGCAAAAATGCACTAAAAGATAATCTGTCAAATGTCTGTCAGTACTGGAATCTTGCAAAACTTATCAGATCTGATCTTCTTTTACCCAAATTTATCAATGGTGAGGCAAACCTAGTACAATAACTACTGGAAAAATTGGACAGACAGCATGCAGAACTTATAACTTTGTTCAATCCTTACAGATCTGACCAGAGAATGATGTTTACAAAATGTATTTGCACACAGAACTGCAAGAAACATTACCAGGGTCTGGAAAACTTTAAATTCTTCAAAGAATTCTAGCAAATGGTGCCAAGTGTTGGTATCCAAATGGTACGAACTCCCAAATTTCAACAAAAATCAGTTCAATCCAAGAGGTAGATAGATCCAATGTGTTGGTACCCGGATTTACTCTTCTTCAAAGGCCGAGCAACATCATGGATTTGACAAGACACTCAGAGGCAGATAGATGATTATGTATGTCATTTTGTAGCTGGGGAAGAAATCTATGACCCTTTTTAGCACTCAGATTTTGAAAGAAGTGGGTAGCACCTTAAAAGGATGTGATCTTATCCTAACTATTTTAGGTTGTGCCTTTCAACCAAGGTAAGAGAACCTATTTTGTAACCTCTGTTATTGAAGGAGACTGTAAATACCTTTCTTTTGCACAAATTTTATAGAGAAGACCTTGGGAAAATATGATCAACACACCAAATCTGACTCTCACGAGTTGTCACTTCCAGATTATGGAGATATTTTCAACACAAGGCTAAGGTTACTGAAGACATTTGGAATCCTGATCTGTTCTGCATACTTTAGCAAATGGATTTTGTTCTTTTGTGGATATACAGAGCAAAACAGGGGTAGTTTGGGGTAGGATTGGTTATTTGAATAATTTTTTGGTGGGAGATCAACAAGATAGATTGGATTTTCCAGATCCTTGAGAAACTTCACAACAAATGGAGAACTCAATAACAGAAAGCTTCAAAATAGTTAAAACATTCCTTCAACCAGAAGGTGTGCATCAATGGAGGCCCAGACATGCACTTTTTCACACAATCTTTGAGATTCTAGCATGAAGGCTCGAGTTAGAAGACCCAATAAAACATCAAAATCTAAGATCAGTCACACCTGAGGTACACCCAGAGGCTTACAAACAATCTCTATCAACAGATGAAAGAAAAGTGATTTTAAATCGTTTATTTCATTCCCAGATGAAAGCTCTTCTGAAAAATGAAATTGCAGATGCCACTAAACTATCACAAGGATTGAGATCTGTGTGATTCAAAGAGATTTTGATACAAGATTGCAATAGGAACAAGAAAAACTACTTGCAGACATTCTGAAAGTGAAATAAACACAAAATTTGCCAGAGATTTGACACAAATTAACTCAAAATTTATCAGATTCATCAGCAGGGGAGAGTTATTTAAACAATCTCAGAGCTTGTTGATGGCTATACACTTGTAACCAACTCAACATGAATGAAAATCTAACACAGAGGAAGTTAACTGGGTTTCTCAGAGGATGAGCTTTTCTCAAAATTTTCTCGTGAAAATGAACTCCGACCATTTGCAAGAGTAATCTCATTGCATTTATAATACACCCTTTACATCCAATTCCCCCCCCCCCCCCCCCAAAAGAGGAATATTTGAAGCACCTTTGTTGCACATATCGGATCATGATTTACAGAAAGTGACATTCAACATATTCAAAAAGGTTGCCAGGTGTTTTCAAAAAGGCGAATCATTGCAAATATTTGCATCATTGTTCTAACTGGAGGCAT
This sequence comes from Taxus chinensis, assembly GCA_019776745.2. Classification (NCBI taxonomy): domain Eukaryota; kingdom Viridiplantae; phylum Streptophyta; class Pinopsida; order Cupressales; family Taxaceae; genus Taxus; species Taxus chinensis. The sequence goes on from CM034146.1 coordinate 321,879,330, forward strand.
ATTCTTCATCCTTGGCGCCTGCAACACCTTTTCCCCTCAAAAGAGAAGAATATTCGAGGGACCTTTGCTTGTTACCAATTTGTTTCAGACGACATTTAACAAATTCAGATCCGAAATCTACCAGGTGGACCAACTGTGAACAGATCACGTTTCTTGGGCCCTCGACTACTGACTAGGATGCCATGCCACAACTTTTCGGGAGTCCCTTTAATCATTCTGATTCTTTCATGTGAGAAATCCCCTTTTTAATCATTTTTCAGAGCCTCTGCATAGTTGGACTTGACAGGTCATCCCTTTTTGCTCTCGAGGCACATGCCTTTTTCACCTTTTGCACCTACACTTTAATCATTTCATCCATTTTCCCTTTGAAATTTTACGTTGAAACTTATGGATTTGGCATATTGCATTTCTGCATGAGCCCGAGTAAAAAATCCACTTCAAGAGTACTTCAGATTTACAAATTGAGCTCCCAAATTGATTCAATTAAACTTTGCAGACCCAAATGACACAAATTTGCCAAAAATTTGATGAAGAATGATGCAAAAATGCATCTCCAAACATCCTGGAGCTTCAATGGTGGCAAAATCAAATGAAATGCACAGCTACCATTGATCCTGCATTTCAACTTTTAATCTGAGCCCTCCACATGGAAAAATGTGATTGGAAATGGGTCTGGGGGCACCTTTTGACATTTTATAATTTTTTGGAAAAAAGTAAAATGTTAACATTTTTCTCCGCCCCTCTGCCCTCTGAAAAATGGGCTTGACACATGTCCCAATGTGGGTCCCAGCGGACCTGTGCTTCAACTTACAAATTTTATCCCTATTTTCCAAAAAGGAAAAAGTTCCATATTTTCCCCGTGGGCCTGCACCTCCATTTCCCCACCTGCTACGTGTCTCAATGGCGCATTTTGAGATGGTCCCAAAAAGTAGAGACCCCAAACAAGTGCGGGCCCAACACGTGTCTTAGTCCGACAGAGTCTCCAAGTGTCCTCCTGGTGCTTCTTCAAAATAAAACTCAAGGGCCGGTCCCCAAACATGCGCGGTCCCTCCACATGTCCCAGGCCCCTTTAGGAAGTTGCGTGAAAAGTCTAAGTACGGGAAGGCCCGGCGGAAGCCTCCACGTGGACATGTTTTGGGTTGAAGTGAGCCTTAGAATTTTTAAAGTGCCCCGCAGAGCTGCATCCAACCAGAAAGGGCCACTTTTCAACTGATGCCAAGAAGTAATTTTGACTGGGAAATTACACCCGTCAAACCGTAAAATGCAGGACAACCACCATTTGAGCCCGGGGAGACAGAAAACATAACAGAGGCCACAATCTGAAGAATTTTAATGACAAATGGGGTGAGACAAATTTGAGCACCAGGCTATCATTGGCAAATTTAATGGAATGTGGTCGGCCGCCTCCAATTTAACTCGGTGGGTTTTTGAAAACTGGACCAAACATTGCGAAATCTCTTTCTACTCTAGTGGTTTTGGGGAAACACGGGTTTGTTTCTAACACCTTGGTTTCCTAATTTTGATCCAAACACTCTTTTAGTTACCAAAATGCCTATATGGGTTCGGCTTCCGAACCTTCCATTGCATTTTTGGTATGGCCTTGGGGACATTGGCAATGCTCTAGGAAGATTTGTTAAAATTGATCAGTCTAGAGCAGTGTCGGGTATCTGAACCTTTGCTAGATTATGTGCAAAAATGGACCTTAGCAAGGGTTTGCCAGACAGAATTCTTTTAAAAGTAGGGAACTTTCAGCATGTTCAATCTTTAGATTATGAGAATACGGCCTTTTGGTGCCATATTTGCAAAACCACGGGTCATCCACGGGCTGGTTGCCCGATGGATAAAAAGAAGAGCACTCAAAGGAAAAAGAAATTGTCATCCAATAGCGGTTGGAATAGCTCCTATACTGCGACGAATCACGAGGCTGCAGAAGAGACGGAACAAGGAGGAATCCGACAACCTGACTCAAAAGAAAGAACAGAACATCAGGAAAAAAGGAAGGAAACAATCGGTGTAACGCATGGCCATGTGTCTGATCATTCAGATAAGTCGGACTGAGAGGAGTCCATCCTTGACAGAACCACGGACCCTGACAATATGCAAATATTGGTAATTTCAGATCCAGGTCAGTGGCAAGAGGTCAAGAAGGAAAAAGGCAAAAAGGGGCGATACGCAAACCTTCTCGGCTACTACTCTCCGTATGAAGAGCGGTAGCTCCCAGTTCGTTTTGTGGGTTTGTCTAGCTGGGTTTTGTGGTTATTGGTTTATCTTTCGTGTTTGTATTTGGGTGGGATCCCGTCAATCCCCAAGTTCTAAGCTCCTGTCAAAAGCGATTAACCATCCAAAAAATATATATAATTACCCTCTAATTTCAAATGATGAAAATCACTCTCAAGGTAATTAATATTAGCTATTATTTTTATTTGAAATGGGGACATTACAAATAGGTATGGGCATGACTGGAATCAAACAAAACAATTATGGGCTAAGTCATAGGTTTGTCAATTTTAAGGAAGAAATTCAAAATTGGAAGATTTTCAAAACTACAATAAAAATTTGTTGAAACTTGCAGAATTTTATCATTTGTACCTCATAACCAAGCCAAAGTGTATATTTCTATTTTTTTGGATTTTCCCTAAAATGGTAAAAAATCGTAGGTTAAAACTGGACCAACAATTTGGTTTTCAATTTTTAAAACTAATAGAAATATTAAAAGCTTGGGTTTTTTCTATGAAGCTGGTAAAATCTGATCACATAGCAAAAGTGATGAGTCATTTGTATAAATTTTCAATGTCTTCCTTTGAACCTGTCTTGCAGTCTTCAGCTTGAATTAGAGACATTCAGTCAATGCCCTTTATTAAAGACTTTACAATTTGGGTGTTTGTAAATGCCCTCGTGACTCGGCTTTATATTTTTGTTCATCTTACTCTCATTAATTCATATTGGTCTCACTCGTTATGTTTTATGAAAGTTACACTGTCTAACATTTAAATTTAAAATTTGGTTGTATAATGAAAGTATATAAGCGTTAATATCTACGTTACCGATATGGCAGGATGGGGGGCCTGAAACTGGTATGAAACGTACAGGGTATGGGTACGGCTCGAAAACGGTGGTGGGAGCGGGGAAGATACGGCGGGGGTATTTTCCAGTCAATACACAAAGAAACATATAGCAGATATACTTTTGACGCTATACACATATGATTTCAACCAAAATCTTATTACTCCAAGCCTCTAAGGAATACGTGGAAGTCTAAGAATATATCAAAGTTTAAAATTAATATTTATAATTTTATTATAGACTATAGTAAATGATTTTAATATTATATATTTTAAAATAGCATCTGGAAAATATTAATAGTTTATAAAATTTCTAATTATATACAATAATATATATAAAAGGATATTAAATTGCTTAATATTATATATAATATTTTATATTATAATAGTATTTCTAATTATAGTGTTATGATAGTATTATAATTAATATCTTTATGATGTCATTTTAATATTTATAATTATCATGCATTATATTGTCCAAAATCGGATATTATTAATAATCATATAATTTATATTTATGTTAGTGAGGCAATATATCTATAGGGAATATGATGATATAACGTTATTTTAATTTATAATGTCGTATAATGTTGTAGTGTTATAAGTGTTTTTAGCCTTCTAAATAAGAATTAAATTTGGTTAATAACTTAATTCTTATTTAGAAGGCTAAAATTTATATATTTTTTAATTTTTATATATTGTTGTATCCAACGCCGTATCCGGGGTCAAAAAAAAAATGTCGTATCCGCGTATCAAATACTCTGTACCCGCTCCCGTATCCAAAATGTTTCGGCTACTTAGGTTAAGATTATAAAACATTAATCCAATTTTCAATATTTAGGAAATTCACTCTCAATTTATAATATTTTGATCTAATGTTTATTTATATTTATATTTAAATTAACGCTTAAATTTTAGCTGACAATCTTAAATTTAAAATTTTCAATATTAGCTTAGTCTCACTCATGTTTTTAACTATGACAATACATTTATAAACTTAAGCTTACAAATTAACCTTATTTAAATTCTGGTTTTAATTCCCAGATCTCACGTGTGAGGACCCAAATAGAATCCCTTGTTTAATCTATTGAAAAAAGATATGGAGTTATTATCATTATTATATTCATTTTTTATTTATAAACTTGAAATAATAAATAATAAAACCTTAAGTCACTATGTGAAGGCAATTTCACACAAATTGGCAAGGATTTGCAGGAGACATGGCATTCGTACAATTTTTCTACCGCATAATTCAAGTAACAGCCCACTAGGATCAGCTAAAGATAAAGTGGACCCTAGACTAAGCAACGAAGTTTATCGCATTGAATGGGGAGATTGTGGTAGGGTCTACATGGGGGAAACTGGTAGGATGGTGTGAGATAGACTGGAGGAACATAGCGCTGACTTTAGATTGAATAGAATCTCAAAATCAACCTTGGGAAAGCACTCAAATAGAACCAAGCACCATATCTACAAGGAAAATACTTAAGTGGTCTCTAAGGAGAAGTGGTGCATTAAAAGGAAGATTGATGAAGCAATGGAGATTGAAAGACAAAAATAGTTTGAATAGAGATGAGAGCTTATTATTTAGTCAAACTTGGGGCCCACGGATTAATAGACTCACCAACTAATTATTGTATTGACTTGGTAATTAATCAATTAATTAGTGAATTACTTAAATGATTAGTTGATAGATTCCCCATGTGCATTTGCATTGCATTCCATTGCATATTTTTTCACGCATGAGGAAATGTGTTTTTAAAAGGGGGTCTACTCTTTGAGGGCCGTTGGAAGATAAATTATTTTTATGACCATTATGTACTTTTCTATGTATGGGATTGCATTAATCTATATGCATGGGGGATGGTGCTTGTAAGACTTACGGATTAGGGATTCCAATGAACATGTGAAGGATATGTCTATCAGAATCTCTAGTTTGTATGGCTTCGCAACATGCTTTGTACTTGTGCTCGCCTAATGATGGGGTGATTTTCAGACCCAAAACATTGTTTTTTTAAGCATAGTTGCCAAATCCCACCAGATCCAAATGTTTAACCTGACCCAAATATCTTTGATCCAAGTCAGCCCTATTTTTTTAAAATATACATGTTTAGTATTTTTTAATTGTTTTTTTGGGCAAAAAGGGACCAACAACAACCTTATATTATTGTATGTTACACCAAGTTTCCAGGATGAGGACGGCAGGGGATGGGGGGATGAGTTTTTATGACAACAAAGGACGAGAGGCCTTTTTTTAGGGGATGGCAATTAAAAAATAGGCAAAATTTTAAAAATATAGAAAATTTCAGTTATTCATATATAAGGCATTCATTCATATACATTATAGAACCATATTATAAAACTTTGGAGGGTAGAGTTGAATTGAGAATTCACATGAATCGATTTAATGATTTAAAATTGAGTTTTCAATGTTCATGACCAATGTGCATATGCCATATACATAATACATCAAAATGAAAAGGCCAAAGGCCTACAAGTACAAAATGACAAAATGTCAAAATGTAGACAATCCTGTTGCCATGCCTCTGCCTCATCCTCCGCTAAATCAAAATCAAACTCTGAATCTGATTCACTACTGATATCACAAGATGCCTCGTCCAATGGAAGACCCACCAAACCGTCATGTGCCTCATCAATCTGTGTAGCATATTTGGGATCCACATCCCACAATAAAGTTGGAATCTATTGATACTCTAAGGTTCTGCCAATCCTAAAGTCGCAATGCACTATGCACGGCCACCAAATTCTCTGTTGGTCGAGAGGTAAGCATGTTCCTCTTGATAGAGTGGATGAAGTCGTATGTGGACCAATTCCTCTTTGCAACAAATGAACTCGCAATTTGTGAAAGGAGGCGAATGGCAACCATCCTCAACTCTAGTGCATCTTTGTCATGCCATTGCCACCATTCAATAGGGTCGAATTGAGCTAATATTGCTCTATCTATTTTCGCCTCAAGTTTGCCAAATCTAGAACCATGAGATTAGCAAAGGCAAGCTATTGTGTTCACTCTAATACCGACTCCTCACTTGAGTACAACTTTCAAAAGACCGTTATTAACCTTGCATGTACCTCCTCATCATCACGAGGCACTCTCCTAGTCCTTGTGCATACTGTTTGGGATTTAGAGCAAAGGTGTTCATGGTGTTCTAACACTATGTCACAATGGACCTAAGATGCTCCTCATATAATCCCAAATCAAGATCCTTCTTATAAATTGCTTGCTTTACCTGCTCAAGCATGATGTCAAAAGTCTCATAAATCTCTCCAAGACTAAGATATTAAGCTTATATGTTAATTTTATAAGACTCAAAAGACAAAATGTGAAAATTAAAAGTCAAGAGGTGAATGTTAATACAAAAATGAATAAGATTATCAAGTTAAAAACTTTAAAACATCAATAAATTAATAATTTTAAATTTAATAGAAAATCAGATTTCTCTTACATGATAGTGGACCGCCAATCATCATCAACGATCTTTTGTTTCACATGTTTTCCCTCTGTAGTGTTTTCATCAAGCCATCTAACCCACTCTGGATTAACCATCATTAAATGTAGAGCCTCCTACACCTCAAGCATCCTCTCTAACAAAATGATGTAATTGTCATATCTAGTCTCCACATGTTTGAGGAATTCCTTCTTCGAAAAAAGTCCTAAAGAGAGCAAGTGAGGTGTAGTGGTTGCAAATAAGCATTTGAATATCTTTAGCTTCTACAACCATTTTCTTCACCCAATATATCTCCCCTATGCCAATCAATGTGTTGTTCAATGCATAAGCACAACACGGGGTCCAAAAGATAAGCTTGTGAGCACCTTCCACCATAATGCCAGTTAATTTGCAGACACGTGCTGAATCAATGACCACCTATACAACATTTGAGGCCCAACCTCCTCTATGGCCTCTCTCAAAATCTGAAATTGGCAGTCCGCATTCTTGCACTTCCCTGAACAATCAATAGCTCTTAAGAAAATAAGAGCCAGCTATAGATGTGACTATGATGTTGATGAGTGGCCAATGTTTAATATCAGTCCACCCATCCATGACAATAGAGCAACTCATCCTTATCCAAGTGTGCTTCATTGCCTCCATCACCAAATTCGCCTTACAATATTTTTTATCGAAGAGGATAGTGCATAGTTTATGTTCTCCAAGGGGGCTAAATGAGGGACCAACTGAAATTGCATCTCTAAACAATTTTATGAAGGAGAACGTGCCACATGAACTGGGATTGCATGGGCAAATAAAAATTGTGCAATGGAAGAATCTGCCACTTCCCGTGATTGCATATTGAACATGTATGCCATTTTGTTAGGCCTCTCACTACCAATAGCCTTCCTCTTTCCTCTTGTAGAAACATCAACATCACCACTAGCAACCATGGAGGGCATAGCAGATTGTGTAGACTCTAAAAAAAAAAGGATTGGCATTGGTGTACCCTTACTCCTTGTTTCACCCTCTATAAACAATCTAGAAACCTTTGCCTTCTCAACTATGTTTATTTTTTCACAACCCTTAACCTCATGTCTTATAATGCCCAAGAGGTGACTATATACCAATGTTATGCGGGGACGCGCACCCCCCATTCCCAAGCCGTCCTAGGTGCTTGGGGACGGGGACGAAACGTCCCCCCCCATGCACCCCCCAAATGCAAAAATGAAGGGGACATCCCCTAACTTTAGGGAATGCACCCGTGACGTCCCTTTTAGAGGGTTCTTCGAGACTTTGGGGACTACAACTGGGACACCATGAAGTCCCCGGGACGGCTAGGGGACGGTTAGGGGACATCCCGAAGTCCCCAAAGTCCCAAAAAAACTAAAAAATATAAAAAACATAAAGGATTATGACTTTGAAAAGACAAAAATGAAAACTAATCCTTTTCCCATGCAAATTTACCTTCCCAAGAAATGGTTTTTTCATTTTTGTTGTCTTATGTAGGTTCCAAAAAAAGATATTCTAATGAGAGGTCGTTGTTATTTTACATTTTAAATCCTTTCTTATACATAGCAATAGGATCAATAAATAGTTTCAAATTTTTGTTGTTCAAGTCTTTTTGCTTCTTTTTGTATGATATCGAAGGCTTTACTGGTATATTAGGATGTTCTAGAGGCCAACTTTGTATTTAATTTTTTAGTGTTTTCAGTTACATTAGCCGGTTTTGTCTATGGATGGCTATTCATGTAGTTTGCATGGCCTCTTTTGTTCCAAAAAGCTATTTTTTTAATTCGAGGATATAATCATGTAAGTGACATGATAAAGAGATGTTGGCATGTTACAGGCCCTTTGGTAACATTGTTGGCTACAGTGCTGAAATTATAACCTTTCATGTTTTTTTTCCAAGGTTAAGGGACCCAGTATATATTTTTAATATTTATATATTATTTTAATAGCCGTCCCCTCAGTCTCCAAAATCTGGAAAACAATTTCCATCCCGATGTCCCCTTGTCCCGGAGATTTAGGTAACTATGCTATATACACTAGTGTAGTTCCCTCTAAAATCTTTTTCACATGTATGGCACAACCAAACTCTAGTTCCCCCAGAATTCTTTTTGTTCTTATCTATAGCTGTTGCAATTGGAGGAGGTTTAGAGGGATTGAAAGGGGCCCTCTACATGATGCTTGAAGAGTCCGGAAGAACACTCAAACAGGGTTTTTTCACCCACACCCTGATGAACCCCCAACTGAAACCGCTGTATTTGTTTGTTCTATCGCATGTTCACAATTGTCATTGTTGCTGCCTATGTTGTTTTCTGAAAAAAAGAAGGGCCAAGGCAAGTGCAAATTGGAAATAGAAGAAAAAAAAATCAAACTTTACTCCTTGAAACTTCGAAAATAATTAGCCAAAAAAAAGCATACACATACCTGACATGTAGCAGCTACTTATCCTTCGTACCTTACTCCTTACTGCTCACAACTCACTAATGCTTCCCTGCTGATACCCTATCTGTAAACAATCAACAATACAGTATTTTTTTTCTTCAAAACTCCAACCTTGCCATTGCAAGTTCAGTGATTAAAATATGTTATGGGCAATTGAAATGGGCTATTTCATGTTCTTTTAGGACTTAAAGAGGCATGGGGCCCAGCTGACATGTCACTTTTCAAAAAAAAAAAACAATGTTTCTGGCACTTTTTTATTAAGCTGACCTGCATTTTTTATTAAGTTGACCTGCGCTTTTTCAGACAGGGGAAGGCTAGCCGTCCCTTGGACGGTCGAGAGACATTAATGATGTCCCCGGCCATCCCAAAGACGGCCAGCTGTCCCCTTTAAATCTCGACGTTCCCTACATATTTCCAGGACGTCCCCGGGCAAAGTTGTAACTTAGGGGGGGCATAGGGGACGTTCTCGAGGCAAATCCGAGTCCCCAAAACATCCCAGATGGGTGTACGTCCTCAAAAGGGTAGGGGACACGTCCTCGGGTACCCTTGATATTATTCGATTATAATTACACTGACATTGTATATTACGTTATTAATTTTTTTCATTGTTTTAGTGTTGGCTAGATTTTCTGCATAGCATAAAACCTAGGCAATCATGAGATAAATCTCCCTCATTTAACCGGTGAGGATCCCATGTCATTTTTTTCAATTAAAGTATGCTAATATCTAAATGGGGTTTTACTTTAACTACTCAGTTCATGAACCATAACTGAATAGTTCTGCAGCAAGTACGCAGTTGTTTAAGAAAGGAAATACTTATAGAAGAAGGAAGTTATGTAATCACAGAGGAGAAATGGGGAAGATGTGCAACCCGAGCAATAGATAGCATAGTTGATCGCATGCACATAGAAGAAACCAATAGATATAAACACAGAATTCTAAACAAAGGAAGCTCTAGATCCAGATCTAAAATAACACAAAGTTTATTAAAAGATCTAAGATGAAAAGCAAGAAACACAATACACCGTGACACAAAGTTCTCCGGAAACCTGCTCCTTTGTATTCATTTGCTTCAAGTGGCTCTCAGGGGTTCAGCACAAAGTCTAGAACACAAGATTGCTGCTTACAAATTCCGATCATTAACCCGGAGGTTCTTCTCCTACTTATAGAATGTAGAAGGGAAAGTACAAATGGGAAATCTAACTGAACTAGAACACAAACAAGTAAAGATGACATATGGCAATCATCTTCCACTAACTTCTCCTTAAGTGACATATGTATCACTTAACTAATAGAATTGTTCCACATGACTTTAAGTAATGGTTTCAAAACCAATAACTTTGAAGTCTTACAATTTCATCCGGGAACTTTGAAAATAGAAGAAGAAAGAATAGAAGAAGAAGTCAAGCCAGCTATAACATTTATGTCTTCTTTTTGTTCTAATAACGGATGTACTTGTCGAATATGTGATTCAGCATCTTCCCATCTGTTTTAGCCATTGCTTCCTTCTCTGTCCTAAACTACAGCAATCCTTCATTCAACACCTTGATGCACGCTTCCACATCTTACAAGCTTGGCCCGAACCTTGCGATATCCGCCTGCAATGCCACCAGTCTGCTAATGGAATTCATCGTGAAAGGCTTAGTAGCTTTGTCAATTCTCTTTTGTACCATCAGAAGAGACCCTTCCAAGGAATTAGGTACTTTGCTAGGAACGATCCACACGTATGAAATAACATTCCCGTCCACTTTCTCCTCAGTGAAAGAAATGATATTGTCTGGTAAGAATGATGTCCTACTCTCAAGTGCCTGCATCCTCTTCAGCAAAACTCTACAGATCTCCAAACGGAAAGATACTGCAAACTACAGCTGCTTCCCCTTCTCAACTGATCCATCTGGTACAATCTGCTCTGCAACCAATACATCTCCCAGCAGTTTGTTGATCTCGGCCAAAGTACTCAGGTTACTCTCAGCAACTATGTTCATATCCACTATGCTCATCACCAGTTGCTTCAGCTGATTTGCTGCATCATCCATAACCTTCAGGCGGGCTGGCACCTCTCCAAGTTGTACAGAAGCTTGACGAATAATTAGGTTCTTTCATTCGTCAATAGCCTTCACCCGATTTCTTGCATCCTCCATTTCCTGCATAAGATGATCACTCACTTGCTCTAAAATGGGTTGAATGGAAGGTTTAGCAACCTTGGCTATGATCTCGCACAATTGAGATACTTGCTTCTGAAGCTCGTCTTTCTCCACCTTTTCTCTGTCAAGCCTAAGGAATAGCACAACTATCAATATCTGTGTATCCTGTTTCAATCCTTTTGTGGTGGCTTGACCGAGGGGTACTCTGGTTACTGTTATATCTTCTACCGTGAGCTCATCCTCCTTCCTTTCTGCCGGAATTGACATCTCAGCAAACTTCTACCCCGACTCCTCGATGATCAACCTTGAAGTTACCTTAGCAACTTTGGGTCTTTTGTCTTTTCTGCCCAGACTCTGGAGTAGCTGCAAGTCGTGTTCCTCCAAGTTCATCTCCACTCTCGCTTCTGGAACCAACTGCGAAGCCAACCATTCCGAGAAGTTACTTCTCGGAGAATGAGAAGTCGCTGAGTGCACTACCATCTCCCGCTCTACATCCTCTCCATCAGAAAGTGCCACGGTGTTATGGCTGTCATCCTCTGAATCATCCAAGGACAAAGCCCTTTCGAACTTCGCCATCTACAACTTTAACTTCTCTTCTGGAACAGGTGATGAGGAGAGAAGATGAATGTCGCCGGATTCAGTAGAGGCATGGAAGTGTCCTGCTGCGGTGCAATAGTTGGTGAAGTATTGGGTGCTGGAGAAGCCGGAGCTAAAGTCATGGCCATGGAAGTGATCTTCTCCTTTGATTGAGATCTTCTGTGTACTTTCAACTTCTCGAACCTTCTATTGCTTTCTCCTGCGTGCTTCCTCTTCAAGGAATCTCCTACGCCAAAGTTTCCTGTGACTTGATTCATCAATGCTTCATCTAGGCAATATCCCTTCGTCAGCAACCAATTTGAAGTATTCACCAAAACAGCTCCAGATCTTTCTTCAATCGTGTTGTAGCCTCCTACGTTATTTTGAAGTACGGCTCTATCTCCTCACATTTGATGGTAAGTGTCAAGTAACACATTCCCATCATCTTTAAGATCCGCAGGTATCCACGCTAGTCCAAAGTCAAACACTTGCTTTGCTGATAGGCTGCTGAAATCTCTCTTTCTAACCTCGTACTCACTTTTGCACTTCATCCAGAAATCTTCTAATGAAGGCACGTGTGCGTACTCCTGGGAGATCATCTTCCCGGCTACTCCAAATGGATCAAAATTCAGCCGTGCCGTGAAAAACTCTTGCTCATACTCGGATAACATCTGCATCTCCATCCCTCGAGCTCTATTAATGCTCTGGCAGCTATAATGTCCAATAGTGATCAGGAAGAAGCCCGTAGACTTGTGCCGTTTCGACTGAAGGTCGTGTATCTCCACAAGTTATCTGCTCAGCTCCATAGCGATCCATCTATCATTCGGATATCTGGGCATCTTTATTGGTTCTCCAGAAAAGCCCGTAACCCTGAGGTATGTGAAATCTACAAACTGAATGAATAGACTACCAATCCTAGATACAGCTTCCCATGCTTCTTTGTTTACCCTGTTGGCCTTTAGGTCCTTGTCTAGCCTGCAAATGAAATCGTAGAAGAATCCATCATTGACCACTTTGAAATCCTTCTCGCAAGCAGGTACAGTAAGCTATGGGTAGCACTCAAAAATGGGGTCCTTAGAAAGAACGTCACATCTATCCAGCTTGGAGAAGACGCCTTGTGAAGCTGCAGCATACACCAAGTAAGAAGTCATTTTGAAGTCGAAAGAACGCTTCACGTTCCGGAGTTGCTAACCAATGTTGTTGCTAATAATTTCCGACCAATTGATTATGGAATCAACCTTGTTGACTTCAATGGTTCTGATGAAAGCATACATCCATGTACAGAAAGTGTAAGCATTCGCCTCGCCATTAATCTTGCATAACAATTTGACAATATCATCGACCTCCTGCACCAAATTGGACCGCAGAAGAGTTCTTAGGAACTTAGAAGGAGATCTAGGCTTCTTCATGTATCTGTTGTTCATTATGCTCACGCAGTCAACTCTATGCTTCTCCCACCTGCTGCTGGCATCCTGAAGGCTAATGGAAGTCACCACCTTTCACAGCGGAATCTTCAAACAATAATTGATGAACTATGCGTCCAATCGAATTATTGTTTTCCCCATAGTATCTCGCACTGATCTGGATGAATGATTGTAAGATCTAGCGCACTCCATAACAAACTCTGGCAACTGGGCTGTGTATGGAAAGGTTGCAGCTCGAATAATTCCACTACTTTTAACCGCACGCATGAGTGAAGTCTTTCCAGCTCTGGATCTATCAATCAATTCGGAAGGAGGTTCCGGACCTAGATCTGTGTCTCCTATGTCTGCAAATTTGGAAGTGATGCATGACTCCGTTGTGCTTTCTTTTTCATCTCTCTTTGCCATGGCTTTGTCTATCTTTGTCTGAATAATTCTTTTTCTTCTTACTTGGCCGGATTTATTCAAAAGTGGTGCAGATCTGGATAATTCTTCAGATTCAGAAGATATATTCAATGTATTGGACATTGATTAGAGCTTCTTTTCTTTTGTAAAGCACCTGTAATGAATTCCTAAGCACATGTAACACTTATGCAAACAATTATGCAAACACAAATCAACCTCCTTCAATGCATGCGCCAAAATTGGAAGCTTTTAGCCTTGATTTCACCTTTGTCTGAGCAAAAATTCTCTTCAAATGGGACGCACTTTTCCTCCGGGCTGCACTTCTTTACCTATGAATTAAATAATTCATCCTTATGGCAGCCCATGCTTATATAACCCTCATAATTCTATAATTAATACTTGCCCTTCCTATTCCTGGCAATTAATTAATTAAAAATCATGATCTTCTCTTTAACTGGTGTGCTAAAATAGCATGTTTAAGGACAGCCATCAAATAAATTAAATTAATTCCATTTAATCATCCACTCTTCACTTCACTTAAGCTTCACAGTGTGCTTTGACCATAGCCACTGAAAATAGAATTTAATTTAATCATTTAATGCTTTAAAAAACATTATATCTTTCCCAAAAGGGGCGCACTTTTTGACATGGCGGGGGCAGCCTTTAAATAAATTAAATTTATTTAATTTAGACCATCTATTTATGCTTCTTTTATTCCCTCTTTGCTTTGTTGACTTTCTTCCATGCTTGGGCGCCTAAATTCGAAGAAGAAATAATTAATTTAATCCACTTAAAGGCTGCCTTCTTCTCTCCAAAGGGGGCACACTTTTTTGCATACTAGAATTCTATTTTTAAGAATTTATGACAATGGGATTCTTTACCCTACAAGGCAGCCCTGGAAATCCCATGATCCACTTAAGTGATTTGACTTTGACAATGGGATTATTTACCCTGCAAGGCAAATAAAAAAATCTCATTATTTCACTTAAGTCACTTTTCTTTTATTTCACCATGGGAATTTTTACCCTGCAAGGCAGGCAATAAATTCCCGCCTGCCTGCTGCCTCTAATTTCCCCACTACAGCTTAAGTGACTTTCCTTTTATGAGAAAAAGTACCCTGCAAGGCAGGCAATAAAATCCCACCTGCCTGCTGCTTCTATTTTTCCCACTGCAACTTAAATCCTTTGTTTTCCAAAAATGCGCCCAACCCTGCAGGGGTTTTTTAGTGCACGACTTCGTTTTTTCCCAGTGAACCGGACCTCCGATGGCGACTTCCTGATCTCTGAATACTTTAGGTCAAGAATCGGGCTAACCCGGCAAAAGAATTGATTTAGAGAAATTTCACAAAAAACGAAACGGGAAAACACAAAAACACGAAAAATTGTCAAAAGTCATAAATAAAGCCCAAAACTCATTCCTAGTTAAAACCCTTCTGGTATATAGGAATAATGATATGTTCGATCACAACAGGGTTAAAACGGAGCGCAAATTGCCTCAAACGGGGCTCAAAATAATTAAATACAAATTTCCCGCAGACAAATCCCGACGACAGAGTATAACAATTTTGGGCATCTGGGTATTTGGCAAAAAAGACTAATATGGCTCTTTGGGAATATCTTAACGCAATACAAGAACTTTCAGGCAATAAAAACACAAAACGACCCATTATTTTAAAAGTACGAAAAAAAATTGGATAGGATAGTCACAGATTTTAGGATGAAATCTGGGGGACACCATTTAGTCAATTTTGCATATTTATAAAATTATGCTCATATATAATATGTATATATTTCAGACCTGATTTTTCCTAACTTTTTCAAGTATTCCAGATTTTTGGTTTTTTTGGCCCTTCCAAACAGATCCGGATTTTCGAACTTGGTATCTATGGTTTTTACGCTTCCTTCATTGACAATTTTTTTTCCACAAATTTGATTGTCCCCTTATATATAATCTTGTTTTTCAAAACTTCATTATGAATGTTTTCAAATCGCATATATTTATCAAATTTTATTCTCGCTAAAGGCAAATATGAATACAAACCTTGTGACTTTGATTATGGTATACATGGAATCAAAGAAGCAAAAACTAGGATATCTGCAGTATCAAATGAGAAACAACTATGGACAACATGGAATCAAACGAGCAACAAATGTGAAGAATGGCATCAACAAAGATATCATCTATGAATGCACAAAACTTTTTTTTACTACACCATTACATTACACTCATAAGAAAGTAACTATTCTACATTATGATAATCAAGTTATGTTTAAATTGGCTAAAAACAAGGTATTTCATGCAGATATAAAGCATGTTTAGAGTTAGGTGTACTGTCATTACGTTTCACAGCTTGATAGCGGAGAAACTGAGTTGCAATATTGTGTAGCTCAAGACATTAGTCGACATCTTCATCAAGCCTCTTAGACCCTATGTTACCAGATTCTCTGGAACACCCTTAAATACCCAAACCAGATCAGTTATGGTACTGATTCTAGTTCTGGTTCTCCCTGGATAAATCTCAGGTTCTTCAGAATTGTCAGGTTTCCAAGAAATCTAATGGAAAGTAGCTAGCATTTCCGAACCATTTTTGGAAGGAACCAACAGCAAGAGTGTGCTGAAAAAGAAATAATAATACAAACTTGACCTAAATCATAAGTCATTATTTATAAATCTGTGATATTTTGAACTAAGTAATGTTTTGCTGATTTGTGTTCATTTTGATGCTATTACACACAATTGATTATGGTATACATGGAATCAAAAAAGCAAAAACTAGGATATCTGCAGCGTCAAATGAGAAACAACTATGGACATGGAATCAAACAAGCAACAAATGTGAAGAATGGCATCAAAGACATCATCTATGAATGCACAAAGCTTTCGTTTACTACACCATTAAATTTGGTGGCGCAATAGCGGATAAATCAAATTGCAATATTGTGCAAAATCTTTGGTTCATTACACTAATAAGAAAGTAACTATTCTACATTTATGATAATCAGGTTATACTTACATTGGCTAAAAACAAGGTATTTCATGCAGATATAAAGCATGTTTACAGTTACATGTACCATCATTACGTTTCACAGGTTGATAGTGGAGAAACTGATTTGCAATATTGTGTAGCTCAAGACATTAGTTGACATCTTCATCAAGCTTCTTAGACCATATGTTATCAGATTCTCCGGAACACCCTTAAGTACCCAAACCATATCAGTTATGGTACTGATTCTAGTTCTCGTTCTCCCCGGATAAATCTCAGGTTCTTCAGAATTGTCAGGTTTGCAAGAAATCTAATGGAAAGGACCTAGCATTTCCGAACCCTTTTAGGAAGGAACCAACGGCAAGAGTTTGCCGAAAAAGAAATAATAATACAAACTTGACCTAAACCATTAGTCATTATTTATAAACCTGTGATATTTTGAACTAAGTAATGTTTTGCTAATTTGTGTTCATTTCGATGCTATTATACACATAAAATTGATAGCTATTATTATGTTTTTTTTTAAAGTTATGTACATACATTTCCAGAATGAATTGTACCCAAGATCTCAAGAACATCAGTGTTTTCCATACCCATACTCATTTCCTAATAACTTATATCTTGGACCTAATAAATTCAACAAATTTAGGGACAGGCTTTATGGTGTATCGTGTGTGACCATTAAGGAAGCATAATCAAATATATTTCATGGTCACAACATTCGCATTGGGTAACGAGATCTCTAAGTGTGATGCAATAAATTAAAATTTAAGTACAAAGTCATAAAGTAGTTCTGTTTAGTTAAATGAGGTTTTGTTGTGGTTAATTGATGGTCATTATGTCAGTGTTGGATAATGAAGTGTTATCAACAAATTAAGTGGCGTGTAATAGTCATGTATTAGGTTATTAACTTATTTAGTTTAAAAGGTGTTTATTTAGGTGTTATGTAATAAATTCCTAAATTAGTTGTGTTTAGTTAAAATGTGGTAATTGTAAGAAGGGAGTCTATTAAATGCGCCTTGAAGAAATACAAGATGTATGAAATCAATTATACCTCTTCACATTGTCTTGTATTATAAGCCTTCGCCATAAATCAATTGGATCTCAAAAACATCGGTGTTTTCCATACCCATACTCATTTCCTAATAGCTTATATCTTGGACCTAATAAATACAACAAATTTAGGGACAAGCTTTATGGTGTATCGTGTGTGACCATTAAGGAAGCATAATCAAATATATTTAATGGTCACAACATTCGCATTGGGTAACGAGATCTCTAAGTGCGATGCAATAAATTAAAATTTAAGTACAAAGTCATAAATTAATTATGTTTAGTTAAATGAGGTTTTGTTGTGGTTAATTGATGGTCATAATGTCAGTGTTGGCTAATGAAGTAAGTGTTATCAACGAATTAAGTGGTATGTGATAGTCACATATTAGGTGAGTTTAGTTTAAAAAGTGTTTATTTAGGTGTTATGTAATAAATTTCTAAATCAGGTGTGTTTAGTTAAAATGTCTATTAAATGCGCCTTGAAGAAATACAAGATGTATGAAATCAATTATACCTCTTCACATTGTCTTGTATTATGAGCCTTTGCAATAAATCAATTAATCTATGATTCACTAGTATCTTTTGGTGGCCATCCATCGAAGGAGAGTGTCCTATTTAGTGAACGGTAATTTTTGTAGACAATTTGTAACCAGTCCTAGGCGCTTTGGAACTCAACCAGTCTGTTCTCTTTCCCCCTTAGAAGGTGAGATATTAGATTATTTTTCTTTTTTAATAAAAGTGAACATTATATATCATAAATTTGGGAAAAGATTACATACATTACAATCCTTGCTCATTGAGGGATCTAAATCATACTATGGTGATACATAACAACTTCGAAAACCATTAGTCTATCAAAAGTAAAATGTCATTGTAAACAATAAGAGCCATAACATATCTCCAAAGACCAAATATAGAATCATAAAATAAACAAAGTATGACTAGAGATTGGTAAGACCTCAACCCATAACCATTACTCAACAATATCAGACAAATCCATCTCATGGAGATCCAACAAGGTCTCTAAAAATTTGGTTAACGAGATATGCATTTCTATAGTTTGATTTTCCAAGCATGTGACAAAAATAGGAATTTCCCTATTCAACTAACAAGTGATTACGGTACCCTTGTAGGAGCCCCAAACAGTTGTGCATGGAATTTGCACCCAGCTCTAGACTTGCCTCCCAAAGAGGCCAAATGTTGCTAGGGGGTTGGTGGGGCATAGGTCGAAAAATCTACAAGGCCCAATATTCTTCCACTTAAGCTTGTCGTATGTTCCTTTAGGGAACCTTTCTTTACGCAAATGTGCCAAAACCAAGTTACCTATTTGGAAATCTTGTTCTCTTCTTGATTAATCAGCTCATCACTTGTACTTCATGACACTCTCCTCCAACCTCTTCTTCACTTCCCTATGCACCTCATGCATACACGCTACAAAATCCTCCACTTTGGCACTTCTCCTCATCTCTATTGTACTTCTCAACTCACAAACACCTCTAGAGCTGCAACCATACACCACTTGAAATGGACACATCGATATACTTCTATTTACTGAGTAGTTGTATGTAAACTCAATGTGTGTTAATGTCATATCGCATTGCTTAGGCTTATCTCCTACTAAGCATCTTAGCGAAATCCCAACGTTATGGTTCTCTAACTTTGTTAAACCAACTATTTGAGGATAATATGCCAAATTAATGTCTAATCTTGTGCCCCACTTACTCCACAATATTCTCCAAAAGTACCCAACAAACCTTGTATCTCTATCAAAATTTATGTTTCTTGGCAACCCATGTAACTTTACCACTTCCTTGAAGAATAAATTTGCAATGTGTGTGGCATCACTTGTCTTCTCACATGCTACAAAGTGGCATCTTGGAAAATCTATCCACAAATACAAAGATAGAATCATTAACTCTTTGAATTCTGGGCAGTTCAAGAACAAAATCATGCCTATCTCCCCAAATGGCCTCTCCAGAATTGGTAAGGCTGATACAAACGGTATTTGGACTTTTACGCTCAACATGTTGGCAAACTCTACATCTTTACACAAATTTCTTCACGTTTGTGCTTATCCTCAACAAATAGCAACCCTCATTCAGTTGTGCTAGTGTTTTATCAACACCAAAGTGACCCGCCACCTCCACTATGTTTCTCCCTTATCAAGTTCTCCCTCATGGAACTTTGAGGTATACATAATTGATGTGCTTTGAACAACAAACCAACTGCAACAAATACTCCAGTCATTGAATTCTATCCATACTGGATGGATTCATGCACGCTGACCATGCATCTCGAAAATCCAATTCCTCACACAACTCCTTCAGTGATTCAACCCTAACGACCTCTACTCTCATCTCATTCATCACAAGAACTCTCCTACTCAAAGCATTTGCAACCTTATTTGATTGACCATTCCTATGCTTTAAAACAAATGAATGGATTTGAAGAAAATCAACCCCCTCCATGTGCATTTGGTTCAACTTACCTTGGTTGTTTATTAACTATAGTGTTTGATGATATGTGTATAGCACCGAACTCTTTGGGCAACAAATAGTACCTTCACTTCTTGAGAGCTTGTAGCATAGCATAAAATTCTTGGTTGTATTCTATAGTAAGCAATGGGCTTACCTTCTTGGCTCATAACTACTCCTATAGTTGTCCCACTAGCATCACAATCAACCTGAAAGACATTGTTGAAATACAGCAATGCTAATAACAGTCGTTTCATTACCTCCTTCACAAATTGAAAACTCTACTCTGCTACAATTGTCCACTCAAACTACCTCTTATCACCTTTCATAGTTTCCATAATAGGTACACATGTACCATTGAAATTTCTAATGAATTTACTATAGAAACTTGCCAACCATTGAAAGCTTCTTGCTTCAAGGTGACGGCCACTCAACAATTGCTCTTACCTTCTATAGACCCCTTTTCAACCGTTCACTTGAAATTACAAATCCCAAATAGATCATCTCTTCCTTTAAGAAGCTATATTTCTTTAAGTTGACCAACAACTTTTCCTATTGTAATCTTTGCAATACCAATCTCAAATACAACAAAAGCTCTTCTCTAGTTCTACTAAAAATTAAAATGTCATCAAGATAGACAAACTCACCAAAGTAAGGTTTCAGCACTTCACTCATTAGTCTCGTGAATGTGCTCGGAGGATTTGACAACGCAGATGGCATGACAAGCCACTCGTACAACCCATCCTCCGGCTTGAATATGATTCTCCATTCATCACCTTCTCTAATTCAAATTTGATGATATCCACTCTTCAAATCTGTCTTGGTGAAGCATCTTGTTCATCTCAAACAGTCCATATCATCCATCCTTGGCAATGTATATCCATACTTGATAATGATCTTGTTGATGGCTCGTGATTCCATACACATTCGTCATTCCCCACCCTCTTAGGTGCTAATACTACTAGAATTGCACGCTAGCTCAAACTTCCTCTTATCAAACCATTCTCCAATAACTAATTTACATGTCTCTTCACTTCTCATTCTCCACAGGCGTCAACTCATAGGCCATCTAGTTTGGCAAACCTGATCCAGGGACTAGATCCACATGATGGCCAATGTTTCTCACAGGTGGCAATCCCTTTGGAAAATCTCTAGAAACAATATCAGCATATTCATTCAGCAAACTACTCACCTTGAGGAATTTCATCCACTCCTTTCGTTGTTCCAACCTGATGCAGGAGCATCAACTTTCAACTTGTACATATGAAGGATAACACTAATTTTGGGCTTTCTAAGTTCATTCATAGGTCATAGGGATCATATAGGGTCTATTAGGTAGGGTGGTTTTGTGTAAGACCTTCAAAAGTTTAAACTTGGGACTTTCCCTCCAAATTGTGAATTTGAATTTAGAAGTCGAATTTTGGCTTGAAATTGATGTTTTAATGAGTTCTTCGAGCAATTAAGCATGTATTAGGATGATGAAAGCTCTATTGAGTTCATGTTCAAAACATAATGTGAATTTGGGTCTTTGACCTTATGCTCTTAGATCTAAGTTAAGTCATGGAGGTCATAATAAATGCAAAATATGTAATATTGAAGGCTCTAGAAGCCAAGAATCAGTTAGAAGGCTTGTGGAAGACATATTAAAGCCTCAAATTGTAACTAATTGCGTATCATTCGAATGGTCATTGTATGAAAAAGAAGTTTCAAGGAGAAAGAAGGGAGGAATTTGTGTATACACAGTTTAGCCATGGTTTTCATTGAGTTTGTGTATGTTGTTCTGTAAAACTTGTTGTTGCATGCAACTTAGGAGCAATCTTTACTTGGTAAGGAACTTAATTTTGGTGCAATTTCATGGATGATTGAAGAGATTCAGGATTGCATGTGCATAAACCAACTTGTAGACAGACTATGAACCTGTGACAGTCACTCAAGAGCAAGAGTTATGTGTTCAAGACCTATATAGGGGTTTCAAGGAGAATAGTAGTGATGAATACACTCATCTACAGGACCTATCTTTTCTAATCAAGAGTTTACTTAACAAGTTGAGGATCAATTCTTGTGTGAATTATCGACAGTCGAGTACCCCGTTGCTAAGGGCAGAGATATGAAGATAAGAGTCATTTTTAGAGTTTGAGGCCATGTTGAGCCTTGCTGGTAAAGAAAGTACATGAAGGAGGTTTAGATGAGACTGTAAGAGAAGTTACAGCTCTTGAAGTGAGTGAATAAGCATTTAGTAAGCAAAACACCCTTATCGGGCCTGAGAAAAACCCTCATTTAGGGTTTGGTAGAGATTCATTGTTTCTTGGTTTCCACATTGAGTCAACAACTCAAACTTGTAAGATAGCATTAGCAGAGTATTCTAAGGGTAATTAAAAAAGGTTGAATCTTGGAAGGCTTCTAGTGACGAGATAAATGTGACAGTTTGTAGGCAAACCTGTAAGAGACTGTTTGAAGCCCAAAAGTGGAGTAGTTGAGAACCAATAAAGGCCTTATAGCGGAAGTTAGAAGTTAGGTATGATCTTTACTAACCTGTGTTCTTAAGGTCTTCCCATGCACAATTATGAAGTTCTAGAAGTCTTCAAGCATCAGTCTTTATAAGACAGTATACTCAGGGCAGACTGTGGCATACAGTAGTCAAGGATTAAGGAGAGTTTGAAAATTCTTGAGAGGTTAAAGGAGAGTTAAGCTTAGAGGTTTGGTACCTAGTATCTTGGGGTAATATAGAAGGATATTAAAAAGGTTTGAAGGGATAAAGGTTCACCTACTGTTCAAAATTCATACCAGTCATCTTGATAGCCTGAAATCTCCTATTGAAGACCTAATTTGATAGCTTGAAGGTGGGATTTGAGAGGAACTTTGCAAAGTAAGTGATACTGAAATTCCTCCCTCAATTAAATTGGCCAAATGGGTGCCTAAATTGGTGCCTAAATTGGTGATAGGTTTGTGAGTAGAATCTTTCGTTCAGAAGTTAAAGCAAAATGAGTGACTAGGAAGGGCTAGAATGAGTTTAAGCCAGTGAAGAAGGAGCTAGTCTAAAAAGGAGGGCTAACCAGGAAATTGAGCTAAGGACCTTTGCATGCACCTCAAACCAGATAAAGGGTGATAGGAAAAGTGACTAGTTGGTTTTGGGTAAGTGTAGAATGCTCCCAACAAGTTTTAAAGACCATCAATGCCTTAAGAAGCTTAGATAGGAAGATTTGTTAAAAAGGTGACACTTGTACTTCTTGATTGCTTGACTTAATTTGATGCTTGAAATGGCATTAAATGAGACCTGAGAACAAGGTACAAGCTCTGAATAAGTACAACAAGGCGATAAGCCAAGAAACTATACGGTCTAGAGGTGAGTGACATTGAAGTAAATGAGCTAAATGAAGACCTAAAATGGTATAGTTTGAGTTTTTAATCATTCTAAGCTTGGTTAGAGATTGTTATTGTTTGAGCTCTGCATCACAACCTCCAAGGGTTTAGTAATGAAAGCCAAACATGCTTTTTCCTTCTTTGCCTTCTTCGAGAACTATTACCCAAAACCAAACAAATCTTAGGACTGTTGTCCACCTCTTTTTCTCTGTCCTTCAATGCTCTCAATGTGAACCTTCTACCATCCTTCACAATTGTGTAGGTGTTTCTTGTTCCATCATGCAAAACCATGTTGTTGAACTACCACAGTCTTCCCATCAACACATGACATATATCCATGGGCATTCAGTCATACAATGCTTATGCCTTGTAAGATACAATCTGAAATTCCCCATACTTTGATCATTCACTAACACTTGAAATCCTTTTAACCAAGTAAGGCATCTTGTATGGATTGGGATGCACTACTCTTTTCAGCCCAAACTTGTCATCTCATCAAAAACTAGATTATCCATGCTACCACTATCAATAATGACCTTACAACACTTACCTCCCACATTGGATATAGTCCGGAAAATATTCTTTCCTTTGCACTGACTCATCCTCTTTCTTGGCTGGTTTCAAAAGCACTCTCTTCATCATAAGAGCTTCCCCATGCTCCAGTTCTTCCATGAGAGTTGAAGATTCGACACTCTCCTCATCCATGAGTAATATGATTACTTGCTTCATAACTCTAGTTGTTGTTCTGAAACGCCTTGAGACATTCAAAAGCTCTATGTCCAGCATAATCTCCATATTCAAAGCACTTACCCCTGAATCATCTACCTCTTCCTCTACTGTAGATTCCTCTTCCTCTAAAACAATACCATCTTCCTCTTTGTGTTTCATTCTGATTTTGAGAAGTGTTAGCTTCTCCTTCATGAGTAGGTTGTCCTCTACCATTGCTCATTTGTCATCTTCCTCTTCAGAACATTCCTCTATCTCTAGAGGTATTTTGTAGCCTCCACGACAAGTTTTCTTCCACCCTCAATGCACATTAATAGGCCTCTTCCACACACTTCATGAGTAGGTTGTCCTCTACCATCTTCCTCTTTGTGTTTCATTCTGATTTTGAGAAGTGTTAGCTTCTCCTTCATGAGTAGGTTGTCCTCTACCATTGCTCATTTGTCATCTTCCTCTTCAGAACCTTCCTCTATCTCTAGAGGTATTTTGTAGCCTCCACAACAAGTTTTCTTCCACCCTCAATGCACATTAATAGGCCTCTTCCACACACTTCAACTTAAACAGTCCAAGTTCATCTTGAATGGAGATACAAAGTCCATTTACATGCCTTGATAATTTTTTCTTGATCTTCCATGTGACCAGCTCTAATAGTGAGTTTGTAGAACTCCTCTATGTAGTCCTTCACACTCATTTCTTTTTGCCTCAAATTGTACAACTTCTTCAATAAACTCAGTTGATAGTCCAAAAGACAGAACTTGCCTTTCAACTTTGCAACCATTATGTCCCGAGTCTTCATTTTGTCTTTTTTTTCATCTCCCTTTCCAATTACACATGATCCCATCACAAGGATGCATGTCCTTAGTGTCCTCCATTGACTCGTAGTCAAAATATTTCACCTGCTCTGTGATCCAATCAATAAGATCACAGGGCTCAAGCTTCCTCCATGGCTAGGGATATCCGACTTTGGTTTACTTCCTATCTTTGCAATACCTCTTTGAAGTGTATCCTCTAGTCCATTTCTTATCTCTTCTACTTGAATCTCTTGTGCTTCTCTTTCATCATCACTCACATTAGCAATTGTGGTTCCTCTTCTTTGTGTAGTCTATTGCATCCAAACTCACTTGTATTCCTCTTAGCATCACTGTCAAATCTGCAACTCTAGGTGCCCTTCCTCTTCCAAGAGGTACTCCCCTATGTGTCATAACTATCAACAAGACATACTTCTCTTTCACAACCTGCAACTGACTCAATAAGAGCCTTATACACTCAACCCAACAAGGGAAACCCTGCTTTAATACCAATTGATACGGATGGGAATGAAGGGGCCAACAAAATGGCTACCTTACTCCCTAGCTTAGGACTCACACCACAAGGACACATAATGGAATCAAACCTACTATCTTCATTGAAATTCGGAAATGTAATAGAGACTCACATACTTCACACTCCCCTACTGAACTATGAAGAAGACATACACTTAGTCCAATAATTGATTACAATGGATCAGCATCAAACTTTCAGGTGCTTGGCTATGCTTCTTTTATTCTCTGAGCTAAACTACGGATTTCTCTATTCAGCACTCACCTGTTGTCTCTTTACCTGGCGTTGGAGTTTGTTTTCCTCGACGCACACAATGTTGTTGTCAAAGTCGACAAGTCACACAAACATACGCACGCAACTGTAGACAAGAAACCGATCCCATGTTTTTGTTGATGTGATATGGTTCGTGAACTCGGATACTCTTACATCGTGAACTCCTAGAAGTTTGAAAATATTGGGTGTAACCTCTCAATGATTAGTTCAAGGTGTCAGTAGTATCTTCCCTTTTTCCATGCCTTGGTACCTTCCCGAGGGTGACCTGCCAATAATGTAGGATTACTTTTCCAGTCTCTCAAGACTCGAATACAACATGTAGTGCCCACTTCCCTTCGACACCCTTTTGTTATTGATTTCGATGCTGTCGACTACACTTATGGATATTATTGTAGCTTTTTTATTTAGCATGATGTTAGATGTTAGAGATACTGGACTGTTGTTGATTTCGACTTGTATATGATGCATGTGGATTATTAGAGACATTTTATATTGATTTTTGATAATATGTTGTTGACATGGTTATTATATGTATATTTATGACATGTGATATACTTTCGTTATATTGAGTAGGCCTAGACAATTGGATTGATATTATGATCATGTTTGGCATTATGACAATTGAAACATTATATTATGATCATGTGGAACCAAGGTGTTGTTAGAAATTTGTAAATGATGTCATTACTTCGCCTATATGATTTTTGTATTCATATAGAGATGATTATGGATTCGTATATGTACATATTTTATCTTGGATGTTTTTAATGCGGTCCACGAGGCCGAAGGTGGTATTTATGTGTTTAGCAGGTAAATATATTCACAAAAAACAATGGGGGGATTGGAGATCACCAACATTGAAATTCTAGGTGAATTCAACAAGGGTCACCATGGTAACATGTAATTGTGTGTGTGTATTTAAGTTATTGTTAGGGTGAAATTATGACCAATGAGATGTGTGTTATATTTTATTTAGTTCTCATTTTTATTGATGTTGGTATTTGATTTTTAGTGATGAAATTCCTTATAATTAATTATTTGGAATTTAGTGTATGTATTCTACCATTTATTATTAATGGGTTGTAGTGTCTTAATTAGAGCTGATTTAACTCTTGTTCTTAGCTAATTATAGATGTGACCAAAGGAATTCATTAATTAGAGTATATTTCTCTTGGATTTTTTGTTGTAAGTTGAGTGCTTGGGGATCTTGAGTGTTGTACACTCTACCCCTTCATGGAAATTCGAATTTGGCCTTAGGGGCCAATTTTGGAGGCTTGTGGGACAAGTAAAACTTGTCCCACACCTCTTAAATTGTTATACCAACCCTACCTATGGGTTGGGGGGTCAAAATTAGACCCCATTAGGTGTTTTGGGAAGTCAAAAAAGGTAAAATATTTATTGCACTTTCTTGTTGTATTTAATTTTGTCCTTAAGGGGTGTGGGCTTAGATTGTGTGTGTAAGTAAAATGTCATTTTTTCAACCACTTATTAATTGTGATTTGGAGTATAGGGTTGACTAGGGTGATGTGGAGTGGAGAGGAAATGAGGTGGCATGGGGTTACATCCACATCATCCTCCTCTCTCCCTTTTCTATTTATGGAAGTTCTTTTGCTTGTTTGGGGGTCACTTCATTATTTTGTGCTCTTGCATTTTTGAGAGTTAGAGGATTTTTGGAGAGCTTGTGGTATTTGTGGGAGCTTGTTGGTGTTTGCTTGGTTTGGAAGGAGCTTGGAGATTGACTCTTGGAACAAGCTCTACTATGGAAAGGTAGGAGCTTTACTCTTGCTTATGTTTTCCTTTATTTGTGTATATGTGCTTGTTATTTTTGAGTGTTTTGGAATGCTTGTTGGGTGCTTGGGTAGATTTCCTAAGTGTGGTGTAGGAGGGGACTATGGGGAGAATTCATGTAGGGAGGCATAAGATTTATTTCATTGTTTTGGAGGGATTTTGGGTTGGGTGCCCCACCTTAGACAAGGAATGCTTGCATTTCTTACTTGTTCTTGTATGAGGGAGGCATAAGAGAATGAAGGAGGCATAAGAGTATGTGGGAGGCATAAGAGGTACTTGAGGGAGGCATAAGAGTAAGTAGGGGATGTGAGATATGCATTGGAGGTTTTTAAGGTGGGAACCCATTTCCCATTGGGAGGCATAAGTGGCCTCCCCATAGATCCTTGCTCCTTTGGCTTTCATTTTTAAGCCTTGTTTATTTTTATTGTTTTTCCTTCTTGTGTTGTAGTTGAGTTTCGTTGTGTTTGGAATGGTTGTGAAATTTTGGTGTTGTGTTTTGGAAGCTTGTTTGTTGCCATGTGTTGGATCCACCTTTCATTGTGATGTGGTTGGGGCTCGGGGGGCCAATGAGGAGGATGGCTTCTCCTCCTCATTGGATATTTTGGTTCGGTGGAGAGTGTTGCATGTCC
The DNA here is from genome assembly GCA_019776745.2 of Taxus chinensis. Lineage (NCBI taxonomy): Eukaryota > Viridiplantae > Streptophyta > Pinopsida > Cupressales > Taxaceae > Taxus > Taxus chinensis. The sequence continues at coordinate 321,907,438 of CM034146.1, forward strand.
ACCATTTTTTTTTTGGATCAAAAATATCATGAAGGAGCTATCTTGTTGGTGTTGTGAAGCTTGGAGCTTTTGGTGGAGTCGCTAAGAAAATCCTTCTTGTGAGAAACCTCATTTGTGTCATTCCCACTATAGAAGTGGAAGAATTTGTAATATTGTGTTTCAGCTTTTAGGAAATGTTATATTGTAAGTTGTATGAGTTTACTTTGAAGTGGAAGACATTGTATTGAAGAGTTGTAAGGAAAATTCCTTTCTGTTGGCTAAAAGTTGTATTTATATTGAAGAAATAAAGAATCAAAATATTGTAAATCAGTTTTGAGAAATAGAAAAGAAAGTAATTCTCTCATTTAGCTTTAGTTTGTATTGTGAGAAAAGAAGTTCTTTGTTGTTAAAAGAAATGGGTTATACTCAATGAGAAAAAAAGTTTACTTTCATTGTGAAATTGTATTATTGTAAATGAGAAAGAAGAAATATAAAAGTTGTAAGATGTTAAAAATGTATGAATAGTAGATTTGAATGTAGAATAAAGTTGTTATAGTTGTTTTGAAGATATATGATGTTGTAGGAAAATGGGAACAGAGGCAACAAATTTGAGTATGTTGTTACATTGGAAATGTTGATTTTGTAGTAAGAAGGTAACAATGTAAAAGTAGATTTAGACGTTTTATTTTACTCTTGGAATTCAAAGAAAATTAGTTGAACAAAATGGAAATGATCTTGTAAGTAGTTGTGCTTTTATTGCAATTGATAATGCTTTAAAATGAGTAGTTTTAACTAAAAAAATGATCAAATGGAATGAAATCCTCAAAACTTGATACTCTTAGGTGTAATAAAATTAAGCTTAGAATGTATTTTAGCAACATTTTAGAAACTTTTAGTTTTTGTGAAATCTCAGGAATTTTAGGTTTCTGTTTCTAAGAAACAGGACCGTTGCCCTGTGTGGAGAGTGGCGGTCCCGTAACCACCACTTAGGTTAAGGTGCGGTCTCAGAACTACCACTCCGTAAAGTGGCGATTCACAGTTTGTCACCCAGGTAGGGTGGCGGTCCCAGGACCGCCGGCCTGGCTCTAGGTGGCAGTTATGTCACTTATGGTAGAACTTCTCGGATCCGCGCCTGTGTAAATTTTTTTAACTGGTATATACTAAAATTTTAGGTTGTAAATTTAACTAAGAAACTACCAGCAATTAGATAATGCTCAAAGCTTGTTGTATAAAACAATTAAACCTACAAATGGTAGATTAAAACATTCCTTCTCATTTATATTGATGGGGTTAGGGTTTTCCCCAAATAGCCAACCCCAAAAACATATGGCTTGAAATAAAACCTAGTTTGGTAAAGGAAAACCCCCTTCAATCCTTGAATGAAATAAATTACAATGATAAAACTACAACTAAACTAATCTAAGCCTGATCTCCTTGTAGACTCCTCCATAGTTCTTCCTTATTTTGCTCCCATGGCTTCCTTCTCTCCAACCTGCAATTTTAACAAAAGAAAATAGACCAAATGAGGAGAATAGAACAAAGGAAAGGTTTTAATAAGAATGCTTAAGGATTTTAGGGTTACTTTTGGAACCCTAGGATCTAGTGGTCAAAATTGTTTTGATCTAAGGGTGGAGGATTAACCCTACTTTTGTTTGGTAGAAATGTATTTTTAAATGTTTTAAATTAAATCCTAAGGGTATGTGTAGATGGGTGAATGGGGCCATTTAATTTCCTTGGGGTGTAAAGTCCTTTTAGTCCTTAGTAAGTTTTAGGAATTTCATAAAGAGGACTTTAATCTATTAGGATAATTAAACTAAATTAATTAAGCATGAGGTTAACCATATTAGGATTAAACATTAACTAAAGAAGAGAAAACACTTAACCAAGCAAATTAAACTATGACACCTTCCTAGTTGACCTTTAATTAATCGACCTTAGAGGTAAAGTAATTTTAATATTTAATCTTTTAACTAGACCTGGTTCTATCAATTGTAAAGTAGAAGTTGAGTGGTGTAAATTAATTTGATGTACCCTAGGGGTTAATACCCCAGTAACCCCCTTGACCTGCTTATAACTTAAACAAAACAAAAATTAGTTGCAATTTTCAGGATGAGCGTTAGGTTTTAGCATGTTCCTAGAATGTAGTTTTTGCGGGCATTACACAACACCCTATGTTCCAAGTGAAGAGGCAATGATGGCTTACTATCAATATTGTTTCAAGGAATAAGGAGATGAAGATACACAAACAACCCACGCAGATACCAAATCTAGTATGTCAAGCAAAATAGACTACATAAGACCCATACGGATATCAATTTTTGTATACAAAGAAAAATAGATTACAAAAGAGCCACAATCATTAACAGGTTGCACAATGGAGCTTTGTGGGGACTCTCTAAATCTTGTCGAATAACCAATCCCAAAGAAAAAGAAAGCTTGAATAATGTTATGTAGCATTAAAACAATTTTCCTACTTGCAATACATAACAAGGTTCTATTTGAGGGCGAATTTCCAGCATTGTTTTCACGTCTTTTTAATTGGATAAAAAACAGACCCAACACAACCCTTGTTCCGTACATTTCCAAAAGCCTAAGTTGCAAGAAATTCAACACCGTCCTTGTTCCCATGTTGGAACCTGTTTCTGAAACTGGAAATGCCAGGAAAAAACTTGTAACAGCCAGAACTTTTCAAACGACAATACCTAAAAGGGAAAACGTCACTGGAAACATTTGCTGTTGTTTCCACTTCCAGCAAGGCAGTACATTTCAGACGGCAGTTATGAGGAAGAAAACTCTTGGAAATGCATTCGAATATACAAGGAAAATAGTCAGGCAATGCACTTTACTTGCAAAACAAATTTTATACCATTTTGTACTACCTTTGTGATAGTGGTACGGCCACGCGTGAGGGAAATATTAGGTGTTTTGGAAGTGAAATGCTAGTCCAGCCACCTGTAATGTGTTTGCACACAGTTTTGACCTAATTGATGATTTTTCAGGAGTAATAGACGTTATCATCATTCATAGAAAACTATACTTCCATGAAGTGATGATATTGTGTTAATTTATTAGGTCAATTAAGGTTTAAAGCCTAATTTTAACATCCAAAATGATTTTTTTGTTGTTGAAAGCATAAGCATATATAATCAAATTCTATATTTTTTTAACATTTAGTTTTTTCTTGTGCCATTTCCCATTTCTAGATGGCTTGGGTGCTCACTTTTCCAATCAAATTTCCTTTTTGGAAACCATACCCATTTCCCAATTCCATGGGACTTAGTCAAAAACTGTTCCCAGACATATCGAGAGTTTCTAAAGTTTTCACAAACTGTTTCTGGCTAGGTAGCGGGTAGGGATATGGATACAGTTACGAGGACCCAGTGTGGAATTTTTTTTTGGGTGGAGGAGGGCTTGGGTACGGCCATACAACAAATATATAAAAGATTAAAAATTTCAAAAAAAAAAAACAAATTAACCATATGATATGCATAGACTAAACAGAAAAGCTAAAAAACCAAAAAACATATTGATAATTCAATGCCAAATGTCATGCAATTCATTGGTTGCTTAGAACAAGTACATTATGCAAATGTTACAATGTATACAAAAAAATCAAGACAAATCAGCATATCCATTATTTTCATAATCATAATGCTCTGCAGTGTAGTCAGCAAGAGCATTATTAGAACCATCATGTGGTTCATTCGAGTACACGCTGAATGTTATAGATCAGGCATCTTAAGTGTGGTTCACTAGAGCAAGCCTGAATCACATGCTGTTACACTTAACATCCTCTATGTGCAGACCAAATGACCGATGATTATATGAGGTAAATGTGTTGTTATTGTTGTTTAAAATGAGTTTGCCAGTTTGGGATATCTTTTAGGGATAGGGTTTGTGTTTTAATGTTTTAAAAGTTGTTTTTGATATTATTTTGACCCAAAAAATGAAACAACACCTGTTTTTGGGGGCAGAACCCTGTGTGTTAGTTTCAAAAATGCCTAGGGTACGTGTTTTCATACCTGGGTATGTCCAAGTAACATTACACACATACAGAAACGTGTACCTTCAGCATTCCCCCCCATACCTAGGCATGCACTTGTACCCATACACCAAGCCCCAAGGGGCGTACCCGGATTTCTAGGTTTCTGGACATTTCAGAAGTTACAAAAGTTTATGGAAACCGTTTCCATAAAGAAAGAAATTTTTTTATGTCCACAAACAACCAAAACAGGTCAATGGGACTCAAAAAGTACACTCAGTTATAAAAGAGAAGTACTACGTAAAAAGACCCTAGGATATGAGAAATAACTAAACACAAAGCACAAAGGAAAGGCGAACAAAGAAAGAGGAGATAAACATAAGTTGGTTAAATCCTGAGATATCTATAAAGCACAGCACAAGTGTAAATAGTCGTGAGAGGGAAGGACCCCACAAAGAAACAAGGAACTGATGAAGATCAAGCCAAAGGCCTTGAACAGAGATTCGTGTTGTTTCCAAGACAGCCTAACCCTGTCAATTCTTAATTTTACACCCTTACTATTCTTGTTTCCTAAAACACGTTTTCTGTCATTTCCCGTTTTTCAGAACCCTGGTAAAACAGGTGGAAACTTTATATTCACTTTACTTTTATTGCAGTCAAGCGCTGCTCATCCAGCTGATGAGAACCCCATCTAGCAAGCTCACATATGACTGCTACATAGTTACAAAAAACAGCAATCAAATTTGCATTTCAAGAAAGGTGATAACAAGTTTTAGTTCAAGGTGAAGGGGAGCAGGGAGGGGCCGGGGAGGCAGGGAGGGGCCGGGGATGGAACTAGGTATTCAATATCCTAGTTTCAATGTATGGATAACAACTAGTCATTAAAGCCACTTGCCAATATAGAAAATTTAAAATTATGATAGATCATACATCAATATGCTACTTGTCAAAAATAGCCATGTCAATGAGATGTATGCCAATAGTAATTAAGTCAATTATTTGAGTTAAACTGTGTGTGGCATGTAATTGTCTGTGTCTATAAGAGACAAGTGCTTCAGTATGTTTTTGCATGCAATACAAGTTCTTGTGGATAAATAGACAGCATGGATGATTCAAATACTTTTGTTGTGCGTAGTGATATTCATGGTGATGATTTCTATTTGTATTGTTTAATAAGAATATTTTGAGGTGGTAGCTCATGCTAAACATCTCGACTCAATACAAAGCACTAAAAATGAACAGTTTTGAGTTGTTGATAGAGTCAAGTATTCATCCACATCGAAGTCAGAACTCTCCTTTCAGTAAGATGGCCAAAGAACAAAGTAGGTTATCAAACCTGTAGAGAGAAACACAAATCTGCAGGTGTGTACTCATTAGTCTCAAGCATTTGTGCTGCAGTAGCCTCTATATAACTGAGTATACCACTGAAGGACACGTCCATGCCTTTTACAGCATATGGTAGCTCCACAAATTGGTCACCCTTCTTCGCTAGCTGGATGCATGCAACAAATAAGCAGTCTTAATAAGAGTATTTTTTCATTTTCCCAATGCTATTATATATGTGGGTATCATCTTTAATTATATAGACAATATGAATGATCACGGAATTAAAAAATTGTCTACACAAAAATGGCTGGCCTTTAGGTAAAATCAAAAATGCCCAAACTCTCGAGTAAATTCGGTACATGAAAGCAACATTTGATGAAATGCAAAATGAGAAAAGAAAAAAAATAGGAAGCTTTTTTAAGTCGCAGACCAAGATAGTGCCACTAATCAACCCCCGTATGTAATGTCAATAACATAAATATAGCCAACATAGCAGTCAAGTATATTAGTGATATATATGTATATGTATGTGTGTGTGTGCGCGCGCGCGTGTGTATCCAACTTTCAATCTATGTGAGAATACAAGGTCAAAAGAAATATATTATAAAGTGCAAAAAGTGAGAAGCGTAGGATTAGGATGTGATCTAAGTCACAGTCCAAGAAAGTACCTTTATTCAACTCTTATGCATTATACAGAAAACATAAACATAGCCAATAAAGGAGTCAAGATATTAGTAATATATATATATATATCTTTCAAACCAAGCGAAAATACTGGGTCAAAGGTAAAATACCATGAAGTGCAAAAAGAAAGAAAAGTTCAATTAGGAAGTTATTTAAGTCGGAGTCCAAGAAGGTATCATTATTCAAATCCCATGCATTACACATATAGCATAAACATAACCCACATAGCAGTCAAAAGATATATCTGACGCATAAATCCAACTTACAATCTATACTAAACTTAGCAAAAACACACACCAATATAAAGGAATACATTGTGTATATGTGTGTGTATAAACACTGTTACATATGTATAACAGTAATGTAACAGTGTTTATATAAAAATATATAAACAGTTACCTATATAGATGATATATATGACACTGTTAATCTCTCTCTCTCTCTCTCTCTCTCTCTCTCTCTCTCTCTCTATATATATATATATATGGTATGTATATAACATTGTTTATATATTCATATTTATACATATCTTCTATATATATATAACATAATTTATGTGTGTGTGATATGGTTTATATATGTGTGTGTGTGTGTCAACATATTTATAACTATGCACATACATACATACTATATTACTAACTAGGTTAAAAACCTGATTATGCCCCTACTGTCTCTCATGGTCATGGACATTATCTTCTTGGAGGCATCATCCTGAGGCACATTGGTTTCTGGTATCTACATCAAATAAACATACTTGACAATCTCTGTAAATGAATAGATGTCAATAATTTTATTAAAATCTATTTTGGGAAAACCACCATGGGCAGGAATCTTCCTACTAACATGCATGAAAGGACACAAAACATTTTCTATTAATGTTCCCCGGCCACACTGTTATTGTGTCACACCATACCCCTGGGCTGCCCTGACAAGCCCACTTTAACTGTTAAATCAATTTTCTGCAAACGCATGTCACAAGATTAAGCCTGCTTATCACCATCCTGCATCTTCTCCTTAGGAAGCTTAATCATTTTAATGCCATTCAACCTAAAGAATAGAAACTGCACCTCATTATCATTGCAATGCGCCTTGGCGGAATGACAAAGTTCAAAGCACTGCAGCATTCCAATAGAGACATGTTTATTAGATAAATCAGGGACATGGGAAATGTCTTCTGACCCCACCACTTCTTAAAGGGATGGGATCCAATGGAACAATTTTGTGATGGTAAAGATTTGCAGGTTGACCTTTTGAAAACAGAGGTAATGATTGTTGAAACCACCACATCTGTAGCTTTGAAATATCAATTCACTTTTAGGGGTAAAGAATTTGAAAATATATACTCTATATTGGAGTCCAGTTTGCGAGGCCTTCGCTTCAGCAAGTGTACAGCATTCCAATACAGAGACTGATTGGACTCATTGGCACAATTTTATGATGGTAAAGGTTTGCAGGCTAACCTTAAGAAAGCTAAGGTTGTGATCATTGTTACCAAGTCCGGAAATCTGGATCCATTCAGGAAGGTAAGAAATTTGAAAATCAGGAATTCTTAAAAGTTCACAGAAAAAAGATCCGAAATTTACATATATTGTATATAAGCATGATTTTATAAAGATGCAATATTGAAGAATACAATGAAAAAAATTAATAAGGTAGTATAAAATGTTAATATATATTTAATATTACATAATATATAAGGTTGCTGGGTGTCTTTTTTTTGCAAAAAACTCATCAAATAAAAGTCTTTTTCTTTGCCAAAAACAGGGCTGACCCAGTCAGAACTTATCTGGAACAACTGAAAAATCCAAATCTGGCCAGATTTGGTAACCATGGTTATGATCCTCAGCAATACCACAGCTGTGGTTTTGAAATCACTTTACTTTTAGTGATGAATAGTTTAAATATGGAACATCTTATATACCCTATCTTGGAGTCATGTTCACAAGTTCTTGCTACAGCATGTGTCCAACATCCCTCCGCAGGGTCTCGAAGGGAAATGCTTCTCGTGTGCGTGTGCGTGTGCGTGTGCATGTGTTTCCGGATTGTGGAGTTTATTACCCATTCAAAATGGACTGGCTGGAGTCTTCAATTCATCACTCTGGGCATCTTTGTTGACAAAATTCCTCCCTTCAGTATATATCTAATGATGTTCCACTGGGACTTCTTCCTTCTTAAGAGAAGTTAAATGAAGCCATATAGGATAATGTTTACAAAAAACTACATGACAGTCACACAAGAGAAACATACCAAATCACTTATCGCCAAATTGCCTTTTATGCTGAGCAAATACTAATATTTCCCCAAGATATCTTTCATTGACAATACTTGCATCACTTATGGTACCCCTAGTGCAGATAAGAGTTGAATTCCATCTATCATAAACTGAAAAGGAGTACCGCATCTCTAGAGACGAGTATACTTGAAATAGTGACAAAGGAGCACTACACTTTTTCAGATCTATTCATTATGAGATTAGAGGTTGTTCCTGGTGTTTATCTTAGGTCTCGGCTAGCTTACTGTCCAATATTTTCAGTTTGGGGGTGTGCCTTGTACAAGGAGTATACACAGCATCAAGTACCTTCCTTACACCCTCTTTCTATCCTATTGACATCAAGGTGGAACAGAAGCACAGTTGGATGCAAAGTTGCTCCTAGATCTAAGAGGCATTATGATGCATCTCGTTCCATGGAATAGAATACACAGATGTTTCCTCCAGTCCTCTCAATGACCTATACAATGTTTGTAATCACTTGATTGGCCTAACCATCAACCCATGCAGATATCACATAGGCCACGATAGTTTGCTTAGCAAGCTAACGTTTTAAACTCTGGGTGGATATCCCATATTGGGTTGTATTACTAATTATTTTAGTGTGACTGATGACTAGTTTGAGCCCAGGCATGGATAGAAGAAATGTCATTGCCTCTATCTTCTCCTATTGATAGTGTAGGATCTACTTGACATTCTTAAGATTTGCCTTAGATGATTGCTAGCCTCGTCACAACTGTCACAAAATTATATTGATATGAAAACAATTTTGCGGGTAACCACCGGCCAAACCAGCTCTTGCCCCGGGACATGCCACAAGACCGGAGAGGGGCCTTTTTGAACATCAACCATGGCAAGAATTCGCAGGAGATAAAAAACTAGGTCACTTCCCATGACCTACTAGAGACCATGACAAGGAATTACAATTGAACGACAAAATTGAACCACCTTTTAGCAACAATGAACACCTTAGCAACCAGCCACACTCTTCTAGGGATGACCACCCGAAGCCCCCATGTTCAGACTTCTCCTGGTAGAAGATGGTCGGCTTTCTCCATTATTTATTTTTGGACACAAAGATACCTTAGTGGAAATGCCTTAACATAATATCTTATATTTGATTGCCGTTGAGACTGATTTTCACTGATTGAAGATGAACAGGAATGCCTCTGGCATGATTTTACTCCTTTGGCATATATCTCTATTCTTCAACCTTGGAATACTAAACAAGGAATCGGAGCAGACTAGTTCAGCACTTGGTTCAAACGACATCTATACTAAGCAGGGAGAGGGCATTTAAGATTTACACAAGAGCCATGTTGGTTGGTGGTGTTCCTTGCAGGATCTCGAAACCCTGCATGCAACCACTTTTCACTCCATTTGTGAGTATTTGATGATCCATAAACCAAAACTGGGTTCGCTCTAACAATTACATATGAACAGGCATGGTGAATCACTTGGTGCCATAATCAATATGTTTCCAAAACCAGATCATTTTCTCAAATCGTGGTGGATAAATCATCGCTGACAGATGAGTTTTTGGCTGACAATGTACTCAAAAAAGATATACTCTCTCTCCATTTGAGAAATGACGAGCACGAGTAAAGTGACTATACATGCAAATCTATTAACAGATCCATATGCTTTGATTGGAACTGGAGGTTTCGAAACAAGCAGCCAGTTTAACACCATGATGAAACCACCTTCTATTCTTCGCATTCAGAAAGGATTCTATTGGGTACTAAAGAGAATAACATAGTCGTGTGTGTCTTCTTTTTTCATTATGGGTGGGGAAAGGGGGATCCTAGAGGAGCATAGTGGACTAAGGAACATTCTTAATGACATATTGTAATATCCCCTTCCCATTCGAAGACCTTTGGCCTGTTAACCCGATGGCCAAAGGAAAAATATAAGGGTGGCTTAAGTTATATTTAATTATTATGAAGTGCCATTAATAAAAGAAAAAAAAATATAGAGCACTTATAATAATTTATATGACTTAATAAGTATTAAATCAAGGATGGAAAAGGCCCAAATATAAATTGTTATCCATCCTAGGTGAAAAGGTCACTTGCCTTAAAAGGGGGAATGGGAACATAGAAAGGATAAATGCCCATTTTACTATGTATTTCCCCTAGAAAAATGCAACTTGCATTAAGAGGGAAAAAGTTGTTGGAAAAAGCATTTAATATGGGAAAATATTAAATGCTTGCATAGGGAAAATCCTTGGGTACTAATTGGATATTGTAGAGGTTGTTTTGGGTCTCTTCTTCCTTTATAAGGAGAAGTTGACTTGAAGGGAAAGATATTCCATACCATTTGATAATTTCTAATTTGTATCTTAAGCTTGTAGCTTATGCATATTCTTTCATGTGCAACTGTTGTTTGCAAATATCCAGCTTGTGGAGTAAGATCCCATAGGAACCCTAGCTTCGGTGGTGAGAGATCCATCCCTAGCTAGCAGGGCATTCTTCGGTAGTGAGAGATCTACCCTAACTTGTCAAGTTTGGAGCTGAATTGATGCCCTAAATGTGTTGGGCGACCTACTTTTTAGGGAAAAATTAGGGTTTCGTGTTTGTTGTGCGAAAACTATTTTTGAAATATTATTCTTCATATTTTTGTGGCCCAAGATCCAAAGTTTCAGCTCATTTGGACTTCTCTAGCAAAAGATATTAATTTTAGAAGTTTTCAGTTGTTTAGGGCACGCTGTAAATTTCTGGCAGCATTCTGTTATTCGAAAAATTCCAAAAACAGTTTTATAATATATGTTATTGTATTAGCAAGCTCCATTTAAATTTTCAAGAGATTGGAGCAAGTATTTTTGGAGTTATCCATAATTTTCTGTTCGCTGCCCTAGATTTAATTTTCTGCAAAAATCAGATTTCTGTTTCGCTGCAATTTGTCTGTATTTTGCATATTTAAAGTTGGGATTGCCTAAAATCCGTTTAGGGGTAAAATAATGTCCATTGGGGACATTACACATATTAAGGGTGATAGCTTGATTCAATGAATGTGAAACAAATGATATTTAAAAATTTTAAGACTTGAATTTGAAGCGTGGAAATTCTAATGTCACCAACTTTCAGGTGCCAAGTGGAAGACATGCTCATTGAAGCTGATTGGGTCTAGATATAATATTGTTCATAATAAGTATGGCTTCCGTTTTGTGTCATGCTCTTAAAAGACCTATTTTAGCTTGTTCATACTTTAAACTCTATCAATGATACTAGTAGGAAAATCGATGTAACACCATGATCCAATACTTTGTTCTATGGGAGGGCTTTCTTGAAGTACAGTTATATTGTACATTTTGCAAGACTTGAACTCAAACAATACAAATATTTACTTGTAAAATAAGTTATAGCCTGCAGAATTTGGCATCATGGACACTGAATCAAACACAACGATAAAATCAGGACCAAGCAATCTGAGCCACAACCTAAAATGCCTTCATGTCATTAACAAGCTTTGGAAACTTGAAAGCGTGAAGAAGACTAACTGAGAACTGTCTGCGCATGCCTAAGAGAAAATACATGTGAAGCATTGACAATTATCAGTATATCCATAAAAAGAAATTTAAATTCTAAAATCGAAGGTCCCAACTAAAAGCTTTAACCCTCATTTCAATATTCGATAAGGAAGAGGGTATCAAAGAGCTTGGTTTCTTTTGTAGGCATAGGAACCTATATTTGTTGTCTTGTTTTCTAAAAAGGTGGCCAAACTGATATAAAATTTGTTCACTAAATCTATGTAGTCTTAAGGGCCTGTCAATTACTTGAAGAACCACTCCAAATCGCGGTGTTAACAAGCCCTCCATAGTAACCATGCACCAGAAAATGTTTAGCAAAACAGATGTTACACATTTTCATTTGCTAAACTAAACAAATGACTGTACTACGTTGGTATTAGGTGTGCAAAATAGTAAATAAAATGATGAAAGAATTGACTCTTGTGAGTATATTACTGGGGATATTCCAGAGTTAAATGCATGATTTCTGAGGCACTAGAATTGAAGATAGCTCCATACTTGCAAGATATAAAAGTTGAATACAAATATTAGCAAATCCCAAATATGAAAGGAATCAATCACGTAAAAGAATAAAGAATAATCGAAGAAGAGCTTCAAAATATGAACAAGAGCGCCACTCATGAAAAGGAAAAAAACATTGGAAGAACTGCAGCCAATCGCTTGACTAACAACAGATATTTCCTTCTTCCATCAAATAATCATTATCATTACTTCCCATTCTCTGCACAAACAAATTTATTAAAATACTCTTGGGAAGGACCCATTTTAACAGAAAACATACTCAATCCACACCATGAGGCTTGAGAAGACGGCATGGAGGACAATCCAGTAACTGGGCATAAATTACCAAGTTATAGAACATGCAATAGAAACATAAACAGCAATAAATTATTACACATTTGAATAGACAAGTTTAAATAAGTAAAGTTAATTCTATCCAATGGAAGGGAATAGGATACGATACATGTGTACAATGTGCTGCAAGGCTGAGAAAGAGGATTCCATGATCAGAAAGGGGTAACGCTTCCTATCTGATTTGCCAAAATTGGAATGTGGAGAAATGGCTATTCGATGATTGATGTCCCATTGGAAGCAATTGGCTTATAATATATCACTAAAAGAGATGACACTTACAAAATAGTTCAACTTCGCAACAGATGACAATTCACCTTCCTATAGGTGGGGATGGTTCATCTTTCAGACACGTGGTATGCTGACATGTGTGTTGACATGACCAAAGCCCAGGAAGTGTCACCTGACATCGCACAGTATTCAAGTGGCCACTGAGTTCTGTGCAGAGACCGAGTGGTGTGGGGTATTACTCTTGGACCTGCACAAACGCACAAGGGTCCACAAAGGTTGTGCGGATAGCCAGGCTGCACGGAGTGTGCCAGCATGCACGGTTGCACAAGGCTCTTAGGATAAAAGCATGGACCGGCACTGCTCCACTTGTTGGAATATGCAAAGAGAAGAAAGAAGACAGAAGACACAAACTGTGCTGTACAAATGATACAGGCAGAGGTTTATTTATAGAAGAGAGAGGTGGTTGTACAGTTACCAACCGAACAACTACATAACTGATTTTACATTCTATATAATGTGTTATATTTTAACACCCCCTCTTAATGACTAAACCGGAAACAAGACAAAGTTTGTCCCGAAATTTTACAAATATCCTAAAGCCCATATGTTTAGTCATTACATCTACAGACTGTGCCATAAGTTGTACTTTAAAATCAGCAGTCCTTAACTGTGACGCAGTTGTCGAATGAAGACGAACCGCAACACAAAAATCTGGTCCCATGAACAAAAGATATGGCAAGTGGTCCACTGGTTCTCTGTTTCGTGATTCATTGACCAATAATGAATCACCAATGGCTGAGAGTGTCAGCCCCATCTCCAGAGTGCTGAAATCAGAACCTCGAAGATGTGAATTGAAAAATCCATTCCAGGCTTGTGTAGCCTGCTGGAGTCTGTACAAAGACTCAATTATCCTGTGATCAAAGTCACCTCGATCACGTCCTTGCACCACCATGTAGTGCTCATCCGAATTTTTCAAGAAGAAGAATGTGACCATCTGTGTAGGAGTTAGAACCAACTCCTCAATAGTAGGAGAAATAACCATCTCCGTCTCAGCAGTGGTCTCCATCTCAACAGGAGAAATAACCACCTCCGTCTTATCTATTTGCTCATCTATCCCCCTCTGTTGGGAAAGATCCTTCACAACACAATGAGCAAACTGTTCATGCTCTATTGTCCTTCGAGCAAGAACCTCCGAGTGAGTGGCTGGGCATGCCATCTCACCATGCACCGTCAATGCATCTGGAATAGTGGAGTCTCCGTCCACAACAAATTGTTCTTCTGAATGAGGAAATCCATCCTCCCAAGGCATGTCCGCCTCCCATACACCTAGTATAGTGGATATTCCCTCCACAATAGGTGCATGTAGGTTGACTGTATCCAAGTCAACAGAACTGTGAGGAATGGCTTCCTCCCAAGGCATTGCAGCCTCCTGCACATCCTGAATGGTGGAGCTGTCCTCCACACGTGCATTCATGTTGATCGCAGCCGGATCAACAAGCCGATACTGACCACCGACCCCAATACCAAGGGCAATTATCTGTCTCTGTTTCACATCAGAGACAACACACTTCTTTCCACAAAAATCCACAGAAATATTGGGATTTTCAGTCAATTGACGAATAGATAGAAGATTCTTTTGTAAAGAAGGTACATATCTAACATTCCGTACCAACAATTTATGAGCATTATTCAATACAATGCATATATCTCCTCTCCCTTCTACTGCAAGCGATTCTCCATCAGCTAGTACTACTGATTCAAAACAAATATTTGCAGTAAATGAAACATACCAGTCCATACGACATGAAAAGTGTGCAGACGCACCAGAGTCAATAATCCAGCAACTGGTACCACTATCATTTGAGCATGATGTCGTAAGACAGTAAAGAGCATACTCGTCATCCGAATCCCGTTCTTCTGCAACTGCTGCCACATGTCCCTCATTACATGGCTTTTTGTTCTGCTTCGAAAGATCATACATCCGCTTCCGGCAATCCCTCTTGAGGTGCCCAACCTTGTGACAGTAATAACATGTGACCTGATACCGAGTGGAAGATTCACCAGAGTGACGTTTCCACTTTCCCTTTGACTGGATGACAAGAGCACTCTCTGCATGGTCACAATTAGATTCTGCCTAAAGTTGTCTCCGTTCCTTTTGCAACAGGTAGGAACTCACCTTGTCAAACGTCAGTGTTTGACTTTCAGCCATTAAATGGAGTGCCTCCACAAATGACCCATACGAAGAAGGTAAGCTGTTCAAAACCAAAGCCACCATATCATCATCGTCCACCTTTTTGTTGATGGAAGATAACTGGTCTTGGAGGTCTTTCATCCGAAGTAGGTGCTCAGACAGTGATCCACCTTCTTGTAACTTTACGGAAAAGAGCATATTTTTCAGGTATAAAACCTGACTCTTCTCTGACGTCTGATAGTTATCCCTCAGACTGGTCCACAACGTGCTTGCCACAGTGGCATTCCGCACTTCCGGTATCAAATCATCCGACACCGATAACTTGAGAAGTAATAACGCTTCCTTATGACGTTTGTCATAATCCTCTAAGTTCGTTACTGGTCGACTTTCATCACCCTTGATTATTTTATCACAATCCCGAAACTCCGCAACAGTTAAAATTTTATGACTCCAAACATTGAAATTCGTGCCCGTTAATTTTTATGTCTTCGGCAAAGTCAAGTGTGAAATATTTGCCATTTTATTATTCCAGAATAACGGAGATAATAAAATAAAATTTTGCCCACAATAAAACAATATTACTTTTTCCAACAAATAGTATTAAATTAATTACTCACACGTAAAGCACAAGGTGAATACCTTTGTGGCTGAAAAATACTATTATTCTGCCCTTGAAGCCTTCGAGAATATTCAACTCACATTTTTCCTTGTTATGCCCTCGAAATGTTCATACGACTACTCAAAACTGTGTTTTGCTTGCTACTAGCGACTGTGCTGCCCTCCTTCACAACTTTGCCTGCGATTGTGATATTATTCTGCCCTCGACTGTTAGGTTCTGCCACTGCGTCAAACTGTTCATGTTTTCCTTTCAACGACTCTACCGCCGTCTACTGTGGATTTGCTTTGCAACGTATTTGGTTTGCCCACGACTCGTGCCCTTTCCTTCACACGATTTGCGACGGGTTATTGACTGAGGGTCTTCGAACCACGACTTTTCCAAAATGTGACTGTTTGCCCTTGTCGAACTGTAGATTTGCCCACAGCCTTGACTGGTACGAACGCTACCTTCGATCTGCCCACATTTTTGTGCAAAAACGACTGGATTTGCCCTTGTCTGCCCTCGAATCACAACTTTTGGCACTCATGTTTGCCCTAGCGACTGTTGTGGACGAAAAACTTCACGAACGAGATGCTTCAAGTCTGTATGACCTTCACAAACATCTCCTTTGTCTGTACTCTTCCACCAAGAGCTTCCTCAGACTAAATGGCTTCTTTCTTCCTCGAACTGCAAACCTTCGACGCTCTAATACCAATGTTAGCATATGTAAAGAGAAGAAAGAAGTCAAAGAAGGCTGAATGCACAAAATCGCATTGTTCAAATGGCACAGGTAGAGGTTTACTTATATGTGAAGAGGTGGTTACATATTGGTTGAACAGTTACCAACTGAACAACTACATAGCTGTCTTACATGCTATATAAAGTGTTATATTTTAACAAAGGAGCAGCTAATCATCAAACTAATCATGTATATATGAAACATTGAAATTGTAACCATGTTGAATGATGAATCTTTAGAACTTCAATGAATACAAAATATTTTGAGTGCTTTATCAGTTATCTCTTATGGTCCATGGACTAAAATTTTGAAAATGAGTACTATCCATATACATATACATGCATACATGCATGCATGCATACATACATGCATGCATACATACATACATACATACATATATATATATATATATATATATATATATATATATATATTGTACAAACGTTTCCGTAACGTTTTGTACCCAAGGTTTTTTTGTAAATCAGCGTTTCTGCGTTTCGGACCCGAATCCGTACCCGTTTCCTAGCAACATAGACAGAAATCCTACGATTTTGCTCCATCTAAAACATCATAAGGAATTACAAGTGTCTGGGGGATTCCATCAAATCACAAATAAATTCCATTTATCTGTGAACCTCTGCGATGCACCTACGAGTGATTGTGATACCCATTTCTGCAAAGCTCTACATTCTTATGCTCAACGGTTATATATGAACCTACACTTCAACAAGATCCTATCAACTTCTATAAAGGGTCAGTCAAATCCTACATAACCGCATCACAATCATTCCAAGCAGCTAAGAAGTGTACCATTGCATGCAACGCATCATTTGAAGGCCGGATAATCATGCCCCAACCTACCTGAGTGTAATTGGGGAGTAAGTGAAGATTTGCAAAGAGGAGCTGCCACGTCTTAAAATGAGGCATTTCTCTACAAAGAACACTTCTTGAATGGACATATTGATAAAGGGAATGATCCCCTTTAGTGACATGAACTAAGAGACTAGCCTGAGCTAGAGAGACCCAAAGAGAGCTTGATAAAGTAGAGAATTGGCATGCAATTGGAAGTGCATATTGTTCTTCCAAAAAGGATAAATTGAGAAGCTCATAAGGAGTAACTTGCTAGAAGCGTGATTAAACTGCGTACAAGTCTGTAGGAGAGAGTCCCGTCCACTTATGGATTGATATTGAAATCCATGCAAAGTGTAAAGTCTATAATAAGATTAGAAATAGTAGTGTTTGCATATTTGGAACTTGCTTTGAAATCAATAAAGAGAAGTTATATGGCAGTCCATTGCTGAAAAAAGATCCGTTGAGCATGTTTATGTCTAGGTTGCACGGTCCAAGGTAGTTGGTGACTCCTTGATCGTGATTGTATCATCTGGTATCAGAGTAGGTTGTGTCTTACGAGTGAGTTGAAGAATTATGTTTTCCACATTTGTGAGTGTGGGTAGAAAATAATGTAAGCATCGTCAAACAAGGAGTGTTGGGTAGAAGGTGTTTGTCATCATTGTTAAGAAAAGTCAAAATGGCACACACAGCTACTTACGAGTGAGTTGAAGAATTATGTTTTCCACATTTGCGAGTGTGGGTAGAAAATAATGAAATCATCGTCAAACAAGGAGAGTGATGGGTAGAAGGTGTTTGTCATCATTGTTGTTAAGAAAAGTCGAAATGGCACACAGAGCTATACCTATTGGAAGAGTGTGGAGACCACCGAGAGTTGCAAACTTAATAGAGCTGTTATGAGGAATCCAGCCCAGTTGGAGGCTATGGAAACTAAACAACGCCGAGGAGTTGCTGCACATGTAAGTGAAGATGAAGCATCTGAGCTCCTGGTGGAAGAATTTGTTGATGAACTAGAGGATGGATTCACAAGAGTCGTTGCCAAAATGGGAGGCTACCCGAAATTGGACACTCTTAGTTACGGAATTTGTGTCCAAATAACTCGTTAACTAGATCACTAAGTTAAAAAAATACTTTGATTATGGGCAAGAGGAAGATTCCAAGAAGGTGGAATTTGCGTGCACAAAGTTAAAGGGACAAGCATCCTTTTGGTGGGATCATGTGCAAGAAAATAGAGTCAGAAGAAATGAAGAAAAAATCAAGTCTTGGGATAGAATGATTGCGAAGTTGAAAGGCAAGTTTTTACCTACTGGTTATCAACTAAGTGTGTTCAAGAAATTGCAAAACTTGTTACAAAAGGAGATGATTGCAAAGGATTACACTGAGGAGTTCTACAAGCTCACCATTCGAGTTGGTCATGTTGAAGATGACAAGAAGAGAACCTCAAGGTATGTAAATGAACTGAGTGTTTCCATTCATGGTGAGCTTAGGATAATAAGATTATGCTCAATAGAAGACGCCTACCAATAAGCTTTGAAGGTAGAAGAAAAGTTGTCTACAAGGCAACAGAACGACACCAGAGGAAGAGGAAGGTTTGCAAGAGGATAACAAACCCATAGTGGTAGAGGGCAACATACTCATGACAAAGAAGCAAGCACTTCTCAATCCTCGAATACTGCACAATGAGGCAGAGGACATCCTTCTAGAGGAAGAGGATACTCCAAATAAGGAAGAGGTAGAGAATTCATGGGTACGTGCTTTAAATATGGAGATACTACGCATAAAGCATTTGAGTGCTCGCAAGCATAGTAGGATTGTGCTAGAAGAAATGAGGCTAGCAATCATATTGCACAAGCTGATGAGGTAAGTGTTGCATCGCCTGATCACACAGAGAAACTAAAACATGGAGAAACTCTTATGTTGACGAGGGTGTTGTTGAAACATGCAAAAAAGGAGAATGAAACAATACAAAGGAAAAATCTTTCCAGAACCATATGCAAGTTTGGAGGTAAGTGCTGCAAATTTATCATATATGGTGGTGACATTGATAATCTTGTAACAAATGGAATGGTAGAGAATCTTGGTTTGAAGAGAATCACACACCCAAATCCATAGAAGGTATCTTGATTGTTGAAGGGACATTAGATTTGGTTGAATGAACTATGTTTCATCAATTTCTAGATTGGGTCATACAAAGGTGCGGTTTTGTGTGATGTTATGCCCATGGATGAATGCCATGTGTTGTTAGGAAGACCTTGGCAGATTGGCATGAGGGTTTTGCATGACGGAAGAGCGAATACCTACAACAATGTGAAGGATGGTAGGTAGTACACTTTGAATACATTGAAGGACAAAGGGGGAAATAGACAAGTCCTTAGATTATGTCAGTTTCAAAGAAGCAATTCTTGAAAGAAGTAAAGGAAAAGGAGAGAGCATGTTTTTCTTTGTTCCCGTGTTTGCAAGTTGGGATCGCACAACAGGTAAGTGATTTGCCCAAAGAAGGTAAGGATTTGTTGTGTAAGTATGACAATATCATTTCCAATGATCAACCAAGGACTTTACCACCTATGAGACGCGTTAATCATCACATGCATTTGATTCCTAGATCTAGTTTTCCAAACGAGGCAGCATACAGGATGAAGCCTATGAAGAATGAGGAAGTAAAGAGGCAGATATAGGAGTCAATGGAGAAAGGGTTGTTCAGAGAGAGTTTAAGCCCCTACGCAGTACTAGTGGTGTTGAGACCCAAGAAAGGTGAAGAATGGAGGATGTGCACTAATTCCAGAGCCATCAACAAGATAACTACCAAGTCCATGTTCCCATTGCCTAGGATGAATGACGTGAAGGATTCTTTGAGCAAAACAAGGTACTTCACAAAGATTGATTTTGAGCAGTTACCACCAGATCATAACCCAAGAAGGGGATGAACGCAAGTTTGCCTTCAAGACAAGGGATGGTTTGAATGAGTGGTTGAATATGCCACTTGGTTTGAAAAATGCATTGAGTACAGTCAAAAGACTCGTGAATGAAGTGTTGAAATTGTTCCTTGGTATGTTTGGATAATATTATGATTTTCAATAAAGCAAAGGAAGAGCTCTTGATGCATATAAGGCAAGTGTTGGGGAGTCTAAGAAGAGAAGTTGCTAGTCCACTTGAGGAAATGCAGGCTCATAAGGGGAGAGTTGGTTTTCTTGAATTTTGTGATTTCCCAAGATGGATTGTGACTGGATCCGGAGAAGGTGAGAGCTTTCTTAGAATGGCCTACACCCATAAGCATATTTGAAGCCAGAGACTTCCATGGATTGGCAATTTTTTATAGGAAGGAGTTCATTTGGACAACAAAAGCAGCACATAGCTTCCAAAGTTTGAAGAAGAAGGTTATTGAACAACTAGAATTGGCATTGTCTGATTTCAGCAAAGTGTTTCAAGTTGATTGTGACACTAATGAACTTACAATAAGAGTTGTCTTGAGTCAAAAAGTTAAGCCAAGCCAAGTGGAGATTTTGAGTTTATGATCAAGAGTTCTATGCCATAGAGCAAGCTCTCAAGAAGTGGAGGTGTTATTTTTTGCCCAAGGAGTTTGTGTTGTACACAGGTCAATCAAGCACAGCAATTTATCAATACTAAAGTAAGTTGAATCAAAGACATATGAAGTAGATTAAGTATTTGCAAAGATATTAATTTGTGCTCAAGCATAGAAGCAGCAAGTCAAAAAAGGTTGCAGATGCATTGAGTAGGAGTCGTCTCTTGTTGAAAGAGATGCAAGTGGAAGTAGTGAGATTTGATTCCACGAAGGAACTGTCTGAGCAAGACGAGGATTCCAGAGATGCATGGGCAGTATGCGAAAAATCTGCAAGCATGGACAAAACGTCTTGGTAAGAATATTTCCTACAAGAGGGATTGTTGTGTAAAGGAAAACAATTGTGTATGAGAATTTGATTAAGGAGAAGCACAGTGGTGGACTAGCTGGTTATTTTGGCATTGATAAAACATTGGCACAGTTGAGTGAGAATTAATTTTAGCCTAAGACAGGTATTGATGTGAGAAGGTTTGAATGGGGATATAGAATTTGCTAGTTGCCAAAGAGGACAAGTTAATACGCAAGGCTGTATCAACCACTACCTATTCCAAAGAGGCCATGGGAACATATCAAAATCGACTTTGTTTTGGGATTTTCTAGAACATACGAAGGTCGTGACTCTATTTTTGTGGTTGTGGATAGATTCTCCAACATGGCTCATTTTGAGAAGGCTAGTGATGTCATGCATGTAGCCAAAAATAAATTCATAGATGTTGTGAGATTGTGTGGGTTTCTTATGAAGATAGTATCTAATCAATATACAAATTTAGTTGAGCGTTTCTAGAGGACATTGTGGAAGAAATTGAATACCAACTTGTAGTTCAATTCAAAATAATATGCTCAGACAGATGACAATCTTGGAAATCTATTACGATGTTTAGAGGGGTTGAAGCCAGGACTATAGAATTCTATCTTAGCATAAGCTAAATTTTATTACAACAATTCAATCAACAGAAGCATTGGAAGATTGTCATTGCATAGTGTATGGGAATCACAAGAAATGAGTAAAAGGAGTGTGGAAGCAAAAACATTCATTGAATATATGTGTGACATACAATTGCAGGTGAGAAAACAGTTGGAGGAAAGTA
The DNA here is from genome assembly GCA_019776745.2 of Taxus chinensis. Taxonomy (NCBI): domain Eukaryota; kingdom Viridiplantae; phylum Streptophyta; class Pinopsida; order Cupressales; family Taxaceae; genus Taxus; species Taxus chinensis. The sequence goes on from CM034146.1 coordinate 321,929,332, forward strand.
CTACTAAGTACAAACAACACATGGATTGCCAAAAAAGGGAGCAATAATTTCAAGTAGGTGACATGGTTTTAAATCATTTGAGGAAGGAGAACTTCCAAAGAGGAACGTATAATAAATTGAAATGGAAGAAGAGCAGACCATGCAAGGTTCTAAGAATGAGAAAATTTGCAGCAAATGCCTATGAAATAGAGCATCTTCAACCTTATTGGATTGACCACTCCTATGCTTAAAAATAAAAGAATAGCTTTGAAGAAATGCAACCCTCTTCATGTGTTTTTTATTTAACTTACCTTGGTTGTTTAGAAACTGCAATGCTCAGTGATCTATGTACAATAAGAATTCTTTGGGCAACAAATAGTACCTCCATTAATATCATAGCATAAAATTCTTGGTCATAAGCTAAATGCTTATGCTTGGCCTCATTCAACTTCTCATTGAAGTATGTTAGGGCTTACCTTCTTGACTCAGGACTGCACCTATGGCTGTCCCACTTGCATCACAATCCGCTTGAAAGACTTTATTGAAGTCTGCCAATGCTAGTAACAATTGTTCCATTGCCATCCTCTTCAAATACTGAAAACTCTCCTCTGCTACAACAGCCCATACAAACTTCTAATCACCTCTCATAGGCTCCATAATGGGAACACATATACCACTAAAGATTCTAATGGATCTCCTGTAGAAACTGACTAACCTATAAAAGCTTCTAGCCTCAAATATTGTTTTGAGTACAGCCATTTGACCATTGTTTTTACTTCCTTCGGATCCATTTTCAAACCTTCTCTTGAGATTACAAATTTTGAATATATGAGCTCCCCCTTCATGAAGTTACACTTCTTTAAGTCAACCAACAACTTTTCCTCTCCCAATCTTTGGGTAATTATTTAAGTAGACACAAAATCACGCACTTTGGGTAATTATTTAGTCCCGCTCTCATACTACTATTCTTATGGTTCTTAAGTGAAAAAGAGTACTAATTAACCCATGTATTTGGCCATCTTGCATTATTTTCTGTTGCTACTTTCGATCCTGCACCCATATTTGCCTAGTCTATACTTTCATACTACGTGTTTTCACCTATTTCTGACTGGGGCGCCCAGCCAGGACTAGGGCGCCCCAGGCGTCCTGGTCCCCTCTGGGCACCCTGATCCTCTTTGTACTTTCCTCTCACTTTTTGGGCACTTTCTAGTCGTTTGAGCTTCTTATATTTTTGGTGGTCAGCCTTTTTGGGGTTAATTACGAAATTAAAGCAAGAGAACCATATAAATATAAAGTTATGTGACCATAATGATGGACCAAACACTAAGCACTTACTATCACCACCTAAGGTTGCATCCATCAAAGGCTTCTACTACTCCATTTGCATCCATCTAGCTCCATCACAAGGGACAAAGGATGGTTCATCTGCATCACACTTCATAGGAGGGTAGTTTATTCTATTCCATGCACCATTTACTTACATTATACATCTAGGTATTGTGAGTGCAACTGACACAAGAGCACCTAGGGCACAATTCCACACACACACCTAAACTACATTGGGTATGAGATGTAGTGCATGCTTGATGATAAGTCCACCATTGTGGCTGGTGAGGACAGTCTGAGACCTTCATATGCATCTTTCTTTTTTAGGGTTTTGATGCTTTGCTTGGGGTTTTGTAGGTGATACTTCTATTGCAAGTTTACCAGTACTTCAGTGATAATACAACATAATTCACACGACAAGAACCAAACACAGTTAAAAATTCAATGACACCTCTGAGGAGGTTCCCTGGTCATTTATGTAGACTAGGGTGCCCAGATCTCAGACCAGGGCACCCCAGGTGCCCCCATCCTGTCTCCAGATGCACCAATCTATCCAAACAATCTAGATCTGCACTTTCTCGAGCTCCTATGTGATGATTTTCCTCCTCCTGTTCAACTGGTCTCCATTGTGACACAATCCTGTGACATCTACGAATCAGCTAAGGCCTTCCTAACCCTCTTTTCACATTAGGGTTTCTACATTTTATTGCTGAGATTGCTTGGGTGTATTTGCTTAATTTTATTGTCATTTATTTATTGCTCCTATAACATTAGATTAGGCATTTATCGTCATATTTATCTTAATCATTTTGGTGAACCCGTACTTGATCTTCACACTTTTAAGATCCTCATTCTTTTCTTGTCATCCTAGAGTTATAGTCATCATGAGTATCTCAATCAATGATTACTTGCTTGCAAATCCTGATTTAAGGTGTAGAGTCCAACATCTTCTTGAAACTACTCGCATTCCTATAGATATGCATCCATACTCGGTCTATCATTCATTTTTTGATGCATTTTCTCAACACATAACATTCAAATCTTATCCTCCTGCTGATCTTAACACTTTTGAAAATGACCCACCCTTGCATATCATGATTCACATTTACAATGTGGGTGTCAAGCACACTTTAATTGACAATGGATCTGAACTCAACTTATGTCCCATGTAATTCATTGAAAAGCTAGGTCTTTCCACTCCTGATGTTAATCCATCTTGTCTTTCATTGCATGCATATGATGGCTCTGTTCATCCATGCACTAGTCACATTACTTTACCTATCACAGTAGGGCCAAAAACTATTAACAATGTGTTCTTTGTCATCGAATTTTCAATCTCTTATAACTGTTTGCTTGGTAGACCATGGCTCCATTCCATTCAAGTCATTGCTTCTACCGTACATCGTTGTGTCAAATTCATACATGAAGGTATTGAATATACTATTTTTCATGACCGTGACCCTTACAAATATTGTGACCGAGATCCTAATACTACTCTTCCTACTCCACACACTGATACTACATATGATCCTCAACCTATGGAAAAACCACTTCATTTTCCACCACTTGAAGGTGCTATTTGTGTGTTAGATGTTGTTTCTTCTACACCATCACCTCTACCTGCTACTACTACTGCTATGCTTCTTTATCGAGGCCATGTCCAATCTATAGACACCGTTCTATCCCCTACACCTCACATGCACCACCTCCATCAGCATACCCACCATTTACATGCACGCTTTTCATGAATGATTCATATTGGGAACATATTCCATTTGATCCTACTTGCGATGTCACTATATGTTCACATGATGGTCTAGCTCAACTCGGTTTCACTTTTGAGGACCTCTATCCTCCTACTCACCATCCTCATCTATACTATGGCTTCATCACTATTACTGTTGCTTATGGTTTACATGTCTTCCATCTTATAGTCTATCTATCGCACACTCCTCGCTCTTCTCCACTCACATACTAGGGCAGTCTTGGCTTACTTATATAGGGGGTACATTGGACCATGATCATATTGATATCTCATTCCATATGCCCTTTGGTCGTATATTCATTTGCAACAGTTCCTTCCTGGGATATACATAGAATCTCACCCGTTGGTATATGCACAAATGTCTATGACCTCCTTTCACTGATGAGGAATATGCTATGGGCATGTATCATTTACCCCTCAATGGATCATTGCACGACCAACCTGACACTATAGCTTATCGAGTTTCCGATGCAACACCTTATGGCTTCGATCCAGACACTAACGATCTTCTTGATGACATCACTTGATCCTTTCCCTTCCTCACACACTTGAGGGGCATAGCATTCACACATCCCCCCACCCTAGCATCAACACACATTTCATACTCGCATTACCACACATCAACCTCTTAGCATACGCATAATCATCTACACTCTAAACATCATCATTACCCGATGACACACTCTTGTGCTTTGGTTCACACTTGACTGTTGAGGGCTTCCTACCCACACATACACCATAACCTCACACACTGCACTTTATACCTTCTCCTACATACAGTACACATTCTATACATACACTACACCATACATATTGCATGTTTTCACATATCATACACGTCATCACATTTTACATCTTACACCTTACACATTATCTTTTGTATTACATCTATGCATCTACACATCTATGCATCTCACATTACATATTATACATCCTATTACACATATTACACATTTTGCATTCACTCATTACTACCCTATGACGCACTCTAGTCTCACGGTCCATACTAGACTGTTGAGGGTATACATCACAAATGGACCTTATCACACTCGCCACATTCATCATTCAACCATTATTTCCATCATGTGACATTCCTAGGTTAGTGACATACACTATAGGCTAAATCGTCACCTATTCCATCATCTTGTAGTGGTATACGTCATAGGCTACATCACCACCTCTTTCGATCATCTCATCATGATATATGCTTTAGGCTAAATCATTATGTGTCTTCATACATCATCTATAGGTCGCATATCATCACCACACATACACATTCACCAAAGTGTGCTACACATAACACATAGTTCGACCATTTCCCGATGACGCACTCTCGTTTATGGTTCATTCTTGACTGCTGAGGGGGCATAATAAATGAACCTCACTTCATACACTTCCATTCACTCAGGGGGGCACGCAGCTCCTATCATTCACACTGCATTCCATTCCATCCATCCAAAACATACTGCATTTCATGGTTGATTTTACTCTTGCTTACCATTTACTTGTACATGCTTACTTTATTACACATGCTAGATAGATATCTTGTATGTCATTATCTTTATCATACACACATGCACATTCACTTACTTTTCTAGTTGTGATAACAGATCTATACATAGTCCATTACACGTAGCATGAATGCTTTACGCAGTACCTATTACCAGTCCCACAGTGGCTCTTTGGGGGCATCCACATTTGTACACTACAGGTGCTATTGTTTCACTTTTGTTCATAGCAAACTACTTTATTTTATACACGATTTAACATACATTTTATCTTTCTAACATGCTAACGGGTGCTTCATGTGCAGCATTTTTTTTGCAGGATTATATGTTACCATGACTATCTATGTCTGTTTGTACTTGTTTGTCATTGCTTTTCTATTGTATGCGGGATTTTGCCCTTTGTTTATGTGTGCACACTTGATTGTTTTTTTGTGGCCACTACTGCCTTGAGTGTCTTGTGACATAACGTGAGTGGTGTCCCATGTTTGCAACCCACTTTTCACGGCCTATATTGTATTCTTGGGTGTTTACATTATCGGTTTGTGTCTTAGCTTACACGTTGTCTTTGTAGCTTACACTTGTTCTCTACATGCATGCTTGTTCATACTAACACTTGTTTCCTAGCTAGTTGTTTGTATGTGCCTTGGTTTCTACCAAGCACATCCCCTTCCCCCTGCAGGGCACATTTTTCACGGTCGGTCCTCTTTTGGGCTGCATTCTCCTATCCGCGATGTCGCATGCACCCCCAAAGAGGGGGGGCATCATTTGGGTTTACACACACTACACAACACAGTACCGGTACAATTTAGTTTTTTGGTTTTTTTCCATGACATAGTGGGTTACATAGCAAGTGGGTTCAGACTAGTCTACTGAACTCCATACACAATGGCTTTTACAAGAAAGATTATCCTTAGCATTTTGGGGAGTAGTTACAGGCTAGAGGATAAACCAAACCTTCCTCTCTACACTACTTCAGCCAGTGGTATTGGATCGCCCAAAAAACTAGGTAGTACAAATATATCTTTAGTTTTGGGAAGAAGTTACAGGCTGGAGTATAAATCAGATTTTCCTCCCTACACTTCTTCAAATAGTGGTGTGAGATCGACCAAAAAACTCGTACTTCATTGACAAGATCCTTTCTACACCCTTTTTCTCATCACGGATCAGGTACACATGTTCCTTTTTCATTTTCATACTTTCATTACATTTTTTTACATATATATACACATGTTTTTACACATATACATGCGTATTTGACTACTTGATCGTCTTCTCTTTTGCAGGTCCGCCTGTATGGGAAACAAGCAGTCAACATCAACAACATTAACAGGGACATCACACACATAACAGGGACATCACACACATCATACTAGCATGCATGTACATCACACACATTGGCATCTACACACCACGTGCTTTCCACCCTAGGTTCACTCTCATCACTTTTACACTTTTGCATCTTTAGTCTCCACGCTCCACCTTTTTTCTATCACTCCACACTTTGTCTAGTCCCTTGACACATTTTCTACATCACTCTACATGGATATCAAGTACGCATCTCTATCTAATTTATGTTACCGAGCATTCTGCTCACCAACATCAAGTGGGGGCAAATGTAGACACTAAATCACGCACTTTGGGTAATTATTTAGTCCCAGTATCATACTACTATTCATATGGTTCTTGAGTGAAAAAGAGTACTAATCAACCCATGTCTTTTGGCCATCTTGTATTGTTTTCTATTACTACTTTTGATCCTACACCTGTACTTACCCAGTCCAGTACATTTCATACTGCGTTTTCCCTATTTCTGACTAGGGGCCCAGCCCTGGGGCGCCCAGCCTGGTCAACCTTCTTAGGCACCCTGATCCTATTAGCACTTTCCTCTCACTTTTTTGGGCACTTTCTAGCCATTTGAGCTTCTTATATTTTTGGTGGCCATCCTTTTCGGGGTTAATTATGAAATCAAATCAAGAGAACCATATAAATATAAAATTATGTGACCATAATGAAGGACCAAGCACAAAGAACTTATTATCACTGCCTAAGGTTGCATCCATCAAAGGCTTGAGAACCATATACTACTCTATTTAGGCACCATCACCATCTAGCATCCATCACAAGGGACTCCATTTGTAAAGACTCCATCATAAGAGACAAAGACTGGTTCATCTACATCACACTTCATAAGAGGGGAGTTTATTCTATTTCGTATGCATCATTTACTTACATTCTACATCTATTTATTTCTCGCTACTCATAAAGTGTGACACACAAAAGAGCACCTATAGCACAATTCCACACACACACACCTAGAACTACATTGGGTATGAGATGTACTGCAACACTTAGTAAGTAAGTCCACTATTGTGGCCATTGAGGACAGTCTGACCCCTTCATATACATATTTCTTTTTTAGGGTTTTGATGTTTTGTCTTGGATTTTGCAGGTGATTCTTCTATTGTAGGTTTACCAGTACTTTGGCAATCATATAATGACATTCACACGAAATGAATCCAAACACAGGTGAACATTCATCGACACCATAGAGGAGGTTCCCTAGTAATTTATGTAGACTAGGGTGTCCAGATCTCAGACCAGGGTGCCCTAGGCACCCCATTTTTCTCTAGGTTTCTCGATCTAGCTAGACAATCCAGATCTACACTTTCTCAAGCTCCTGTGCAATGGTTTCCTCCCCCTGTTCACCCGGTCTCCACTGCAACATAATTATGTGACATTTGCGAATCAGCTAAGGCCTTCTTAACCCTCTTTGCACATTAGGGTTATACATTTCATTGCTTAGATTGCTTGGGTGTATTTACTACATTTTATTGTCATTTATTTACTACTCCTATAGCATCATATTTGGCTAATAATAAATTCCATTTTAGTTTAATCAAATGGGGGCACATATACCACTGAAGATTCTAATGGATCTCCTGTAGAAACTGACTAACCTATAAAAGCTTCTAGCCTTAAATATTGTTCTGAGTACAGCCATTCAACCATTGTTTTTACTTCCTTTGTCTCCATTTTCAAACCTTCTCTTGAGATTACAAATTTCAAATATATGAGCTCCCCCTTCATAAGTTACACTTATTTAAGTTGACCAACAACATTTCCTCTCCCAATCTTTGCAATACCAACCACAAATGCACTTTTTAACTCCTAAAAATCAAAATTCCATCAAGATAAACAATGACAAACTCACCTAAAAAAGGTTCCAACACTTGATTCATGAGTCTCATGAATGTTCTTGGAGCATTTGACATCCGAATGGCATGACAAGCTATTCCTACAATCCATCATTCCTCTTGAATGTGGTTTTCCACTCATCTCCTTCTCTAATTTGAATTTTTAGTGCCCGTTTTTCAAATCTAACTTAATGAAGTACCTCACTCCACTCTAGCAGTCCAAATCATCCATTCTTGACAATTGCAATCTATATTTAATAACTATCTTATTTATAGCACGTGAATTTGTACACATCTGCCATTTTTCACCCTTTTAGGGGCCAATATTGTTGGAACTGCACACGGGCTCAAAATTTCTCTCATCAAAGCCTTCTACAACAGCTCATCCACTTGTCTCTTCACCTTTGCATTCCCCCCAGGTGTTAACCTATACATTGCCTTGTTAGGAAAGCTTGAACCAGGCACTAGGTCCATATGATGGCTAATGCTTCTCGAAGGTGGCAATCCATTTGGAACAACTTTAGAAACAAAACCATATTCATTCCACACACAACTCCCTCACCTCATGTGGAACTTCATCCATCTTCTTTTTTGTCCAAACCATTGTGGGTTTGGGAATGAAAGCCAAAAGACAACTCAAAAATTGCCTACCAGAAATCAAACAAACTTTAGGATTGTTGACCACCTCTTCTCCTTTGTCCATCAATGGGATCAATGTGAACCTTCTACTATGCTTCTCAATACTATAAGTCTTCACTCTCCCTTCATATCATGTTGCCACAATCTACCCAACAACACATCAAAAACAGCCATGGTCATTATGTCACACATCACTTCGTCCATGTAAGCCCCATTCTAAAAATTCACTTTACATTGCTCTTTTTACTACCACCTAGTGTCTTGGACTTTTCAGCCCAAGCTTTCCTACCATCTCATCAACAACTACGTGATCCATAATACTATTATCAATATCAACCTTAAAACACTTACCTCCAGATTTGCATATCCTAAAAAGATTTTTTCTTTGCACCAATTCATCTGCTTCCTTCACTAGTTTTAACAGCACCCTATGCATCAACAAAGCTCCGCCATGCTTTGGTTCTTTTGTATGTGTTGGAGATCCAACACTCTCCTCATCTGCAAGAGCAACATTATTGCATGTTCAACTCTCTTACTGCTCTTCTAAAATGCTTTAGGACATTCATATGCTCTATGTCCAACATATTCTCCACACTCAAAGGACTTACCCAAGAATCCTCTACCTCTTCCTCTACCAAAGTATCCCATCCTCTAGAAGAATACCCTCTTCCTCTCTGTGTTTGACTCGAATTTTGAGAAGTTTTGGCTTCTCCTACATGAGTACATTGTCCCTACTACTAACTGCTTGTCCTCTTCCTCTTGAGAACCTTCCTATACCTCTAGAGGTATTGTGTGCTTCCTATACAACTTTTCCGCCACCTTCAGCACACATTGATAGGCCTCCTCCATCAACTTCAATGGAAACATTCCAATCTAATCTTGATTGAAATACAGATTCCATTAACGTAACTTGATGTCTTCTCTTCATCAGCTTCAACATGACCAACTCTAATCATGAGTTAAAATCCTCCGTGTAGTCTTTAACATTCATCTCTTTCTACCTCAAGTTCTGCAACTTCTTGAATAAACTCAGCTAATAATCTGAAGACAAAAACTTGCTTCTCAACTTTGCAACCATTTTGTCCCAAGTTTTGATCTTTGCTTTCCATCTTCTTTTCCTCTTCAATTGCACATGATCCCTCCACAAGGATAAATGGTCTTTCAGCATGTAATGTCCCTTTCTAGGGCTGAAACTGAAAAACAAGCAAATAGCACAAACCCCGATCTGATTTAAATCTTATTTTGGACAAGCAAACTGAAATATTAAATCAGTACGGTACAGCAGTCTGATTTTTGGAACAGCAGCTTGTAAGCAACAAGATTTCACCCAAATATCACCCTAAAACTCATCCACAATATTTATAAACCTTTTTAGGAATACTTTAGAACAATTTCCACCACGAAAATCAAGCAAATACTCAATTGAAAAATTATTTATTAATAGCAGAAGTACAGCTAAGAGAAATAATCAAAATGGGGATTTCCAAACACCAACAATGACCAAATATGAATGATTTCAACCTTATAAATTAGGCCAAGCCTGAATATCAAATAATAAATGAGTCTTGTGCCCTAGAAGGCACTTAAAATGCCTCCAACCCTAGTCGTTCCCTTGGATATAAACCAGCAAGAGGATCTTCAGTAATTTCCCTCACACCACCCATTTGGAGAGTTTTTGCTCTCCAAATGCCACAAGGAAGGTTGTCATCCTCTTTGGATGTCACACTATGGGTTTTCGCCCTTAGTGGAGTTGGAAATAGACCAATCAGCCATAGAGTCCAAGTAGATAAAGTATATATATGCAAAAGTGATGTGCAAATGATCCCCTAAGACTCCTCTTATACCCTTTGGTTGGCACCAAGAGTCATAAGGTGTAGACCGACCTCTTAAGCTTAAATGAATTTTTGGCACGCTTCAGGGACTCAAAAGATTCTGGAAATGGCTTCATCAGATAGGATTTTTCTTCCCCTTTCCAGAAAGGTAAAGAAGTCCTCCTAACTCCTTGTATTTTGCAAGTTATGGCCCGATGGAGTTTGGAGGGAAAATTTTCCCTCGGCAGGTCTGCAACTAATTATAAAGCGCCACGTGTCAAGGCGGAGTGGAGGCGCAGAGAGAAATTTGGCACTTAGCCCTTTTGGCTAAAAGGCACAAAGTCACAAACCGGCCTGCGGGCCCACGGAGGAGGATGGAAAAATTTGGTTAAGGCCCCCGCATCGAACCAAATGGTGCCACGTGTCCACATGTCGGCGGGTGTCAAACCGGCGAAAAGATTTTTGGTTTTTTGCCAAAACCAAAAAGGGCGCAAAGGTGAAAAGTTAAGGCGCATCCCCGCCAAGCAACCAGAAGGTGCCACGTGTCTCGGAGTGGCGGGACCGGCAGAGGATTTTGGGAAATTTTCCCATTTTGCGCAAAGGGGCAAAATGTTATTTTGAAGGCCACATCTCCTTAGCGAACAAGACGATGCCACGTGTCTCAGAGTGGCAGAGGTGTGGAGATTTTTGGGAAAATTTTCCAAAAGGGAAAATTTTAAGGTTTGACCCCGCCGACCCCAATTTTGACCCGTTTTTTACCAGTTTTGCCCTAAATCTTCAGTGGGCCATATCTTTCGAACCAGAGCTTAGTTTTTTACAATTTTGGTGTCATTGGAAAGTATTGAAATTCTCTACACGATCGATACCTCAATTTTAATTTTTGATGGAGATTTGTGGGAGAAAATTGAAGAAACGTGTCTGGCACAAGAAAAACGCAAAAATGACATCCAACCACCAAAAATTAATGCAGTATGGCACCCATTTTTCTCCAGCATGGCTTGAATGCGTTGGGAAGTGGATTTGCATAGATGCCCTCGCCGTTTTAATGGATGTTGTCGGTTGGTGGGTGCAAAAAATGAAAATCCCGCGTTTTTTATCTTTCTTCATTCTATTTGTTCGTTAAAAGCCAGATTTGGCTCATTTGCAAAGTGGTTGGACGTTCTTGCTCTTGCAAGCTCTCATTTTCTCCTTAGCATGCAGATTTGAAGGAGTTTTAGACCTTCCATGAAGACTGCAACACGTTTTTTGCCTCACGTTTTTTGCCTCTTTGCTATTACAACGTATTGTATCAAATTCTAGAACTGACAATGCATGCTCTGTGAATGAGTTTTCAATCCTCTCTTGTGTTGGTTTGTTTCCTTCTGATCCTTCATTGCATTTTGGCAATTTGTGCATGTTTTGTTGCTGCATCTCCATGATCTGTGTCTATTTTGCAAAACAAGAAGTTTAGCACTCCTTTGGTGTATCACCGTTCTGTTTTTTGCTTTGTTTTGTTTCCATTTCCATGTTTTCTCTCACCTTGTCCCCTTGGTAGTTTTAGAGTAGGATTTTGAATCAGAACCTCTACAAAAATCGCATGCATACACCTAAACAGAGGAGTAGGAACCAGCCTCAATCTGGAGAGTTTTCCCAATTCGCAAGGTCCCACACTTAGGGAAAACTCCATGTTGTGCAATCACACTAAATGACCCAATTCTGGACTGAAGATCTGAAGGTCATTTTGGGGGTGCTGTGAATTTGCACTAACAAAAACTTCCCAACCTTGCCGACCTCTTAATGAGTTTTACTTTATCTTTTAATTTCATGTCGGGAGCATTATAATCCTAACCAACTTACCTTAGGGAGTAAAACACTAAAGATAAACATTAATAACAATAAAAGAAAATAAAAACGAACCCAAGGACTTCCCTTGTGCAATTCCTTTTTGGCCATGGGAAGAGAAATGGCAAGAAGTCTTCAATTGGTGTCAGTTTGAAAAAGGGGACATTCCAATCCTGCCTTCCCAAAATTGCTTACCCTCAAGCAATTGCAAGCTTAAGTATCATCATATAAAGGTGAAGGAACATGTTGTAGTGCTCCCATAATCTGGATCACGTGCTTGTCAAATGAATGAGCTTAAACCCAAACAAACTCATACCTCTATTGCTCTCCTCTTCATTGAAATCCTCTTTCTCTCCCTTTTCAAAAACAGCGGTGACATCTCCTTCTTTGGCATGCTCAGCTGTGTCAAAGTCCTTCCAAATTGTTGTAGTTTTCATCCTAGAGCAAGGAACGGATGAATAGTCAGTTGGACTAGCTATTCCTATTATCACAAGACTCAAATCAGATTGTGGATAGGCTGGAAACAATTCACCACAGCCATAAATCTCATGGAATTTTATCCAATTCAATGCTATCAAATCTGATTTGTTTCTTCCTTTCAGTTGTAGTCTTTTTCCCATATCAACCCATGATGGACTTTCCTTTGAAAATAGAAGTTGACAGTTGTTCATGCCTGCTTATGGCAGCCCCAAATCTGATTTTTGCATGTTCTACCTTAAGACAATGGTATAACTATCAAACTGAAATCTTACGGAAAAAGGCAAATTCATGAGCAGTATAGGGACTGAAAATCGTCTTACATAAGCTGAAAAATGAAGATCAGCAAGTCTATGGTTGAAATCAGCAGATATATTGGCCCTTAACTCAAGATTCTTGCAACCCATCCTTGTCCCAACTCGGCGAAGAAGATGGCTTTCAACAAGAAAGCTCCAATTTGCTCTTTATTTTTCGTGTGTTCCCCACATGGAAATAATATTGCACATGCCCAAAAACAGCCGAAAATTATCACCATGAAGCACCTTACCCAAGGGTAGACCCTTTCTAGCCTCTATGCATTGAGTGCCCTGAAGATAGGCCTCTTCCTTCTTCGTGCTACCCATGCTTGGAAGAATTGCCTTCTTCCCTTTATCATTACATTTCAACATAAGATGTAAACAACACATACCAATACTTATGCTCACCTCTTTTGGATGGCTGTTACCTTGTTGATTTGGGTTTGGATCACAACTTATGAGTGTTGGTATATAAGTATAATAGCCATACTTTGTCTAGAATTTCATCCAAAACAATACCAAATATGTTGGAACATTGGCCTTAATTGTTCTCAATGAGTGAACCCTCTTACACACAATTTCAAATGAAAAGAATGTCTTCAAACCTGTTCCTCTATTGCTGTCCCAAGAAGATATGCACATCCCAACAAATGAAATTGGGAAAAACACCTCATCACAATTGTAGCATTGCATTTCACTACTCAAATTCATAATTGCAGTGGCCAATAAACATCTTGTGAGAGTTATCCCTTACCTTGTCAATGTCACTAGAAGAAGAGCACCACTTACTTGTGATCAAAATCCACTTGGTGGCTGCAAATAGAATGTGGAACCAGCTGCAAATAATAGCCAAAAGATCTAAAATAGCTCCCATAATGATTCGGGGTTCATGATCCACGTTTTCCAAACTCATCTCATTCATGTTAGGAAGATGACTTACATCTCAAAGCTCCCATGGGACCCATGTCTTATTAAGCCTTCTTGTTAGGTGTGTTTTAGAGATCCAATCCCAAACAATAGCATGATTTATTACTCCACCTTGGTTCATGAAAACTGAATTATTGCATACCTTGTAGCAAGCTGAATTTATATTTTCAGTGGATGCAATATCCATCACCTTCACACATACAATCCAAAAGTGGCAATCTTGAAAGTAACTTGAGTCCCACAAAACCATAGCAAGATGTTTCATACAATCTTGAAAATAATATCTAGTTTTCTCACCATCTTTACACCTTAGGTATTTAGCTGGAAGTATCTTCTTTTGTCCATTCCCTACAATCTTGTCTTCATGTGTGTTACTAAGTTCCCAAGAGTGTTCTATTAACTGGAAACATTGATCCTTCTCCATGTGGTTAGAATGCACAACAAGCCCTCTATGATCGCTCATAAGTTTCCTTTTAATACAAGTGCAAGAAATGATAGGTACCTTGATCTTCCAAAGACTACCCATGCCAAAAGAATCTTGGCCTTAAATAGAAGAAAAACATGCCCATAATTGTCTCTGGCATGCTCCTTAGTGTATTTCCCATGATGACAAAAATATGGCAGTAACATAGGAAGAAACAACAAATCAGAAATATGGTCATCATGGTCATACCTTGGGCTGCCCACAAGGAGCTCACCCTCCTTTGCCTTTGCTCCTTCAACAACTGAAGATCTTTCCGCCTTGACTCCTTCCATATTTTCTTGACACATGTATGGAACATCATCATGGTTCCCATTGAAGTCAAGAACACCATCAATTTGCCTCTTATTGATTGTTCGGAAAATTCCAGCAAGGTGATTATCGGCCAAAAATTTGGCTTCAACCACCAAATTCTCTCCAAAATTTTGCAAATCAAAAAAAAAAAAGTTCCTTGGCTCATGCTCCATGACTTCTTCCTCTTTCTTCGGATATTTTGTTGCATCAAAAACCTTTTTTGGTTCTTCATCTAGTAACATCTTTCCATGCCCTTCAATGTGGTCTTCTTGCCACTCCACCTTAAAACCCTCTTACAGATCTGATTTTTCTTTTTCTTCTTTCAAGAGAAACCCTTTGGATTTGGCTCCTTGGCAAATTCTTGTGGTTTAGGGTTTAACCCTAACATCTTCATCCATGTTCCAGTTGTCCCTGGAGCCATCAAATGTAGAGAAAGACATCTTGCCCTACACATTTTGTACCTCTTTTGGTGGAGCATTTTGTCTTGGCTTCGGTTTAGACCTTCCTTTGCTTACCCCAATGAACTCAACAAGTGAAATTGCCTCTCATATCTCCCTTGGAAGTGCCATGTATTCCTCATTGCTTGCTGCAATGTTTTGCCCCATGAAGGGCCTTGTTACCGCCTTCGAAATGGTTTCTTCCCTTGAAAGGAAAGAATGCCTAGTGGTTGATCCAAAGGGCTGTCGTGAAGTATTTACTCCGGATGAGCTTCCTTTTCCGTTATGAACCCTAGGTTCATGAACTATTTGAAGGGTTAGGGCTAGCAAGTCCATAGTGTCCACCAATCTCACTTGCCCTTCAATGAGCTTGTCGATCTTGGCTTCCTGTTGATCTTGGCGAGCCATACTCTCTTCTTCTCTTGGCTGGTCTGATTTTTGTTCTCTTTGATAGTAATTGAAACCCTTGTTGCCTTCTTGCATGAAACACTCAATATGGGAAGACCGAACCTCTGATACCACTGAAATGTCCCTTTCTAGAGCTGAAATTGAAAAACAAGGAAATAACAAAAACCCCAATCTGATTTAAATCTTATTTTGGACCAGCAAACTGAAAAATTAAATCAATACGGTGCAGCAGTTTGATTTTTGGAATAGCAGCTTGTATGCAACAAGATTTCACTCAAATATCACCCTATAACTCATCCACAATTTTTATAAACCTTTTAGGAATGCTTTAGAACAATTTCCACCATGAAAATCAAGCAAATATTCGGCTGGAAAATTATTTATTAACAGCAAAAGTCAGGCTAAGAGAAATAATCAAAATGGAGGTTTCCAAACCCCAAACATGACCAAATATGAATGATTTCAGCCTTATAAATTAGGCCAAATCTGAATATCAAATAATAAATGAGTGTCGTGCCCTAGAAGGCACTTAAAATGCTTCCAACCCTAGTCGTTCCCTAGGAGAGGGACTCCAAATCATGCAAAGGCTCCTTTTTGGTCTTCTTCTTGATGCCCTAGATATAAACCAACAAGAGGATCTTCAGTAATTTCCTTCACACCACCCAATTTGGAGATTTTTCATTCTCCAAATGCCACAAGGAAGGTTGTCGTCCTCCTTGGATGCCACACTATGGATTTTTGCCCTTAATGGAGTTGGAAATAGAGCAATCAGCCCTAGAGTCCAAGTAGATAAAGTATATATGCAAAAGTGATGTGCAAATGGGCCCCTAAGACTCCTCTTATACCTTTTGGTTGGTGCCATGAGTCATAAGGTGTAGACCGACCTCTTAAGTTTGCTTTATCTTCTATTTCCATGTTAGAAACTTCCCAACCTTGTTGACCTCTTAAAAAACTTTACTTTATCTTTTAATTTCATGTTGGGAGCATTATAATCCCAGCCGACCTGCCTTTGGAAGTAAAACATGAAAGAAAAACATTAATAACAATAAAAGAAAATAAAATGAAACCCAAGGGCTTCCCTTGTGCAATTCCTTTTTGGCCACGGGAAGAGAAATGGCAAGAAGTCTTCAATTGGTGCTAGTTTGAAAAAGGGGATATTACACAGCATCATACAAGAAAACTTCACTTTCTTCCAATCTTCTATGGACTCATAATCAACTACTTTTCCAACTCCGTGATCCAATCAACAAGATCCTCAAGGCTCAAGCTTCTGCCATAGCTCACTCCGTGATCCAATCAACAAGATCCTCAAGGCTCAAGCTTCCTCCATAGCTTGGGGTATCCATCTCTGATTTACTTCCTAGCCTTTGCAATGGCTCTCAGAAGTCTATTTTCCTAAGCATCTCATGTCTCTTCTTCTTGAATCTCTTGGATCATCACTTACATCAACAATTGTTGCTCCTCTCCTTTGTATGGTCTCCGTTGCATCCAATTTTTCTTGGAATCCTCTTCACATCTCTGCCATGTCTGAATGTATAGGTGCTTTTGGTGCCCTTTCTCTTCCTTTTGCAAGAGGTACTCCTTTGCATGCCTTATATTCACAACAAGCAAACTTCTCATGCACACCCTGCAACTAATTTAACAAGAGCATCACAAGCACAACCAGCAAGGCAACCCTTGCTCTAATACCAATTGATGCAGACGAGAAAGGGGGGCCAATTGAATCGCTGCTCAACTCCCCAACTTAGGACGCTCAACCCACACCCGATGGACAGACACAGACACAGCATTGTTTTGACACCAACACACTCTATTGTTATTCAGCAATGTTACAAAGATTCAAACACACACACTCCCCATCCCTACAAACTATGAAGAAATCACATTCTCAGCCAATGATTGATTACGATTCATGAACATCACACTTGCAAACCCTTAGTTCTGCTTTATTTCCTCTCTGAGCTAAACTTTCTGGATTCTCTCTGTTCTACTCCCTTGCTTGGAGTTCTATGGAACTAGAGCTTGTTTTGCTCAGCCCTCTCTTTGCATAACTATCTCCAACCCTTCATCTTTGTCTGACTTAGAATCCCCGGTTTGACACTGCTCATAGGTGCCATTTGCAATTCCTACATTCTTGAGAAATACGGCCTGTGTGGCAAAAATTGGAAAATTTGGATGTTGCTCTTGTTTTGCCCACGTTGCAGGCAGAACCACCAGTATCAGCGAACTGGCAATTGCGCAACCACCAAGGCAATTATGCCATCGTCCCCAAAAGCGTCACTTTGAAGAAAATGGTTACAACCATCCTTTCCTCCCTTTTCCTTGGCTTTGTCATCATTATGAGCTTTCCGTGGTGTTTCAAGATTGTGTACAAGCTTCCTCCATATGCACAACCTTGTCATTAAGACCAACAAGTTGCAAAAACATAAACATAGGTGCACAAGAAACCCAAAGCCATGTTTTTTGTCGATGCAAGATAGTACATGCATCCAGATGCCCCTAAATCAGTATGTTGCATGAATGGCACAACTTTGGATGGGCATGAACTGTTCTAAGTCATTCTCTGCTTTGATCTAAAACTGCCATAGGGAAAGCAATTTCCAGCTTTTGTTTAAAATGAGTTTACGAGTTGGTTTTGAGAAAGTTGTTTTTCTCTTGGAACTTTATGAGATTGGTACATCTTTGTTTGTCATAGGAAAACAAATCTGCCGTAAGTGTTGCTGCAGCCCTGTGTAGGTGAAAGTGTACCCCGACTGTCATAAGAAAATATGAAAACTGATAGCTGTCTTTAAAAATGATATTACGATTCACAATTGGACTTTGTGACAGTTAATATAGATTTTCTCCTCAGTTAAGTTTGTGGCTGTGTTTTTCCTTGAAGTACACTGACACCTTGGACTGTGCCAATGCCATGGTTTCATTTTTCAGCTAGTCTCGCCAGAGATCTTGTAAACAGGTTAACTATCGCATTAAGTAATTGTTATTCTAAATACCCTGTTTCTTAAGGGTGAATGCGGTATTGTCTGTGTTAGGTGTTGAGGATGTTGACCTAATTATGACAGACGTAGTGGTTTTTGCTTATATCATGCATAAAAATGTCTTGTTGATGCATAGTACCCTGTTTCTGTCTAGTTTTAAGTCTTCTTCCTACTGTTGTACACAGGGACTAAAGCATTCTCTGTTAGGCCAGTCTGGAATTATAAACAGAATTGCAAGGACCATGGATTTTGATGACTCTTCCCTTTAGTAAAAATTATGATTGCTACTTTCTTCATGTCTAGAAGACCTGATCATGAAGAAGTGTGCGTTGATGTGATGAAATCGGTTTTTTCAGGTGAGTAATTGCATGTACAGTGCTGTGAACTATTGAAACTGATATTTCGGAATTCCAGTGGTGGACGGCTGATATTGTTTGAGTTTGAGAACTTTTGGAAGGGAACTGAGAAGTTAGCATAATATCTGTAATAAATCAAAACATACTAGCTTGCATTATATAATCATTAAGTGCTAGATTAAACAGCATTTATAGAATTGTTTTGACAAGTAATACCAAGCACTTAAGGAATTATCATGGCTTCTAGATGGCCTATAAATAACCAGTGGCTGAAGATGTCTTATTGACTTTTTTAGAACAAAGGAAATGGACTATGACCCTAGCAGGGTTAGAGATTGCTAGAAATTACTATGACGTATGATAATTCCTTGAGGCAAGGGAGGTTGAGTAGAATCCTTATAAACCTTGCAATGTTTCAGCATTGTTAGAGTGAATGTGGGTCTCTTCTGACTTTTAGACTTATAAATTGTCTATAATTAACATGAGATCAGACTCCTCTTTGAGAATTCCAATAAACAAAATCCATTTTTTACTTTAACATAGTATGGAGGCCCAAAAAAGGACAGGCAGATTTTTTTATAGCATGTGTAATGAATTTACTAGAAGTGTTGTTGATAGCAGTTTGCATGATGAGAGGTTAATTTTTCAGCAAATCATCTGACATACTGTAACAGATGCATGTAACATATCACCTTGAGAGCGATACACAAGTATGGAGTTTGTTGGTGTTAGTCACTAAGGTTATTTAAATGAGAATAATATATGTTTAAATCCTCTTCTTGCTGTTAATGACCAGCAGTACATACTGAGATGTCAAGGCATTGTTTCTATGTATATGTAACTACATAGGAGATAGGTGATATGAGATTTTGATATGCTTGCACCCATCTACAGAAATTTCTCTAGTACTGCCCACCATTCAGGCCCGACAAAGGTTATGGTAATGAAGATGGTAATCTGCCAAGAGAATGGTACAAATAAATCTTCTTGGCATATTTTTATGAAATAGGGATGATTCTCTTTTAAGCTTTACTAATAAAAGTTCAAAACATAGAAAGGCTTTGGTTGTAACAGAACCTCTAGACTTTGTTGGGCTGGGAGGTCTGTTGCAGTGTTCCACGGGCACACCTCCCCCCTAAATTTTGACGTTTCTGAGGACAGGGATGTCCCGAAGACTTGACAATGCCACGAGACAAGGGACGTCCACAGGACATTTTGCTGAAGAGGGGACAATTCTGTCAAAGAGGGGACCTTTGGGGGACTTCGGAACATCCCCCATACTTCGAAGAAACCCACCCAAGTACCTCAACAGTCCCGGAAACTTACAGCCATCCCCTGTGCCAAAAATGCCAAAAAAGTGATTTTTTAAAATTAAAAACAAACTTTTTTGGATGTTTGTGCCCCCAACCCTAATCCTAATCCTAATAATTTATGGTCCCCACCCACGCTTTAAGCACTCAAAAAAGTTATAGATGAACCTCACACCCTCACTCCAAATCACTATCAAAGCTTGAAAACATTGAGCAAGGCTGCAAGAGTGAGAGGCTGAGAGCATTAGCAAAGGAAGAGCAACAACAAGAGAAAGAGCAAGTGCCAAGTCTTCATTGATCAACCATTCAAGTTTCAACACATTCATCAAGCCAAAAGCCCTAAAGCCTTCAAGGTAAGCCACAACCCAGGACCCTTTGACTTTTAGCATATAAAATTTTGCCATTTACAATTTTTGGATTTTCATTTTAATATTTTATTTTTTTATTTTAAATTTCTAAATCATTAAAAATTAAATTGTTCATAGAATTCTATGCGATTGTACATTTATAAAATGTTTTTTTATTGTTTTAGGGTTGTTTAACAACAGTTAGAGAACCCAAAACAGATGGTTAAAAATTCAAAATCATTGTTTGATGAAGGTTGAAGATTCAAGAACAAGGATTCCTATTTTTGTGTATCCTCTATTTTTGCGCTTCGTGTGATCTGAAGTAAAAAAGCAAAAACAAAATCCTTGTCTTTGGCACTCGAGCACTTACATAATGTATAGTTATTAAAGACATGTATCCATAAATGTCATTTTTTGCAGTGTCACTGCGAGTTCTCATAGCATGCATGATGAAGAGGGTCAACAAGAGATTGTGGGGGTTGCAACTGCACATTTTAGTTTCCCTTTCAAGTTATTGGAAGATTTTGCCAAAGGTCCCTTTGACAAGAAGTCCCTTTAAGACAATTTGCAGCCAAACTACAACCTCAAGTAAAACATGGGACAACAAGGGGCACTAAGCAGTGGAAGTGTAATTTTTGTCAACTTGAATTTCAAGGCAGCATTACAAGAGTTAATGCACACCTACTTCACATCCAAGGCAAAGGTGTGGAGGTATGTGGCCGACTGTCACTCAAACAAAAGGTTGAAATCAATAAATTCTGAGGTTTGGTGAAGAAAAACCCCTGTAGCTGCTACTATGCCATCGAAGAGTCCTACTCTTAGTACTAGAACTTCCCAAGAGGCATGACTTTCTGATTGACCATCTAGTTCAGGGGCAGCAGAGCTTAAGGGGAAATATAGAGACGAGTAATAGTGATACTGCAAACACAGTCGTAGAGTTATTCAATGTGTAATATAATAATGACGTAGATGATGCCATTGGCAAATTGGCAAATTCTTTTTTGCTAATGGCATTCCATTTCATGTGACTCGCTCTCCTTATTATAAAGAAGTTGAGGCAAAGATAATAAGAGTAGGACCATCATATATGCCACCAAGGGAGACAAAATTCAGGACAACAATCTTGAATTATAACTATTCCAAGACTAATATTATAATTGAAAAAATGAAGGCTACCTGGGTCACTGGTGGATGCAGTATAGTCATGGATGGGTGGATAGACATTAGGCATCAACATCATAGTCACATGTACAAATGCCCCTTACTTCCTTAAGGTTGATGATTGTTCAGGGCATTGGAAAGATGCCAATTTTCAGCTCCAAATCCTTACAAATGCTATTGAAGAGATTGGGCCGGAGAATGTAGTGCAAGTAGTGACAAATGCGACCCATGTGTGCGAAGCTACAGGGAAGTTAATTGAGGCGGCCTACAAACATATTTGGTGGACTCCTTGTTGTGTGCATGTTATGAATAATGCATTGAAGGACATGCGAAAATCGGTTAGATCAAAGAGGTCATTAATGATGCTAGAAATGTGTGGATGTTTATCTGCACCACACTTCACATGCACCATTCAAAGCCTTCTCCAAGAAGGAATTTTTGAAACGTGTAGAGATTAAATATGCATCGTACTTCATTCTCTTGGAGAAGATGCTTGAATTGCAAGAGGCATTGCAAGCAATGGTCGTACAACAGAGTCGAATTCGTGGCCCAATTCTACGTCGAATAAGGGGAAGAGGGTGAAGGAATTGGTGAAGAGTGACATTTTACGAACTGATGCAAAAATACATTGTCTCTGTCATTACTCCAGTGCTCAAAGTCATTAGATATGGGGACAATAACGCACCTACTCTTGTAAAGGTGTATAAGTGCATTGACAATATGCTTGGCCAATTGAAGGTCATTGTACAAGAGAATGACCCCACATTACAATTCTACAATGAACATATTCAGCCAATCATTCACCAAAGATGGGAGAAACTCAACACTCCCTTGCACACGGCTACCTATGCATTGAACCCAAAGTGGTACATACAAAGGTCTGGTAGAGTTACCCCCATATAAGATGTTGAGGTGAAGACGGGGTTCATGAAGGCTATTCATAAGATGTACAATTCTACAAATGCCAGCATCATTCGTACTAAGTGGTCAAAATTTTCCACTCTTAGGAGATATTAAGAAGAGGCCAAGCTAGATAACGAGACTATGGCACAGGAGGACCCAATTCTATGATGAACTATGCATGGGCCGGCCTACTTCTTTGACAACCACACTAGTCGTTCATCTGTTGTCCCAAGTTTCTAGTTCTTTTGTTGTTAAGAGGAGCTAGTCTACTTATAGCTTCATCCACTCTATTAAGAGAAACAAGCTTACCTCTAGGAGAGTGGAGAAGTTTGTGGTTGTACATAGCGCCTTGCATCTCATTGAGTGCAACACGCTTACATACAAGGAGAGCCCAAGAGCCCAATGATATGTAGAGCGAGAGGAGCGAACATAGGTTGATGATGATGCAGCACAGACAAGGTTGGCTGGTATTGGTTTGGAGGAGCTTTACCTCAAGGAGTCCAACAATTCAAGTGATAGGGAGTTTGGTGCAAACTTTGGAGATGATTATTGATTGGAGGCATTGGGATATTGACCAATTGTATTTGAATTTTGAATGTAATCATCATTTGGAATGATATAAATATTAATGTTTGACATTTTCATGGTTCAATGCAATCACAATGTGTTTAGTATTTCCAAGTTTCATTTGTTATTCCTTATGCATTTTTTTATAACTAATTTTTCAAGTACTATATATTTGCACCGCCGTCCCCACACCTAGACCCTTGGCCCCAGTCCCCTTGTTCCAAGACTCCAAGGAACTATGGTCTGTTGTCCTTTATATGAGCAGAAGGTGGCTAGCTTATCTAGGATCATGAGAGCAAACACCACTGAAAAGCCATTCATGTGACACTTTATCCTTTTTCTTGATTCAACGAAAAACTTAACAAGAACTTAAATTACTTTGAGAGTGGTGCTTCTTAATAAATCCTCGTGTGACCGATTTGTTGGAAATGAATTTCAAAATAAAATTTGTAAGTAATGAGATATTAAGACCATTCTAAGATAACTATTATGTGGTAAAATGAGACTTGGTTATGTGTAACAACTAGCAAGCAATCTCATTGTGATGGGATCTGCATTAGCCAGTACTGCCCTGGAGACAATTGTACATGTACCGGTGCAGTCCTGGAGCTGGCCCTCCTACCCCACTAGTGTCATAATAAAAAGACAATTTAAAAACAGTGTTGATATAGGCAAACATTCATAATAAAAATGAAGATTAAAAAAATAAAAAACAAAAGAAAATACATTAAATACACAACGAACTAAGTTGATACTGGTCCTACTGCATCTGGTTCTAATGAACAAATTGCGAATTTGGATTCTAAATGAAGAGCAATGTGATGATTTGTTCACCTAGCTCATGTGTTGAAAATTTTCCTATTATAAACACAATATATACCTATGTGATATATTATATCTTATGACTCACTCAATATCTTGAAGTATCAATATTCATGAGTGTTTTTATTTCGGTAGGTTGTTCGCATTATCAATCGTTGTGATTCGGCTATATTAAAGAGTGGATAATTTTAAGGACTGTGATGCAACTTATGAAACATAGAGTATGGATTTGAATAATTTTGCATAAAAGTGAGTAAATTAAGTGAGATTAACCTGTTCAATATTGTAACCAGGGCTGGGGTCATTGGAGATCTTCAAAACCCTTGCAAATCTATCCAAACAATTCCCCACAGCAATATCAATGGTCTCTCCGAATATCCTGTAGCGGCCTTCGCTGTAAGCAATGACCTGCGTGTTCCCCCCGCTGACATAGAGAACAACAGGGTCGAGCGCCCCAGTGACCACCCTGCCCATTTCGATATGGGCCACGCAGTGGTTAACCGCGACAATGGGCTTCTTCCAGAGTTGAGACAGCATCCTCACCACCACTGCCGAAACCTGCAAAGGGGCGCCCATGCCTGGGCCCTTGGTGTAGCACAGGCACTTTATTTCATGCGCTTCAATTTTGGCCTCCTTCAGTGCCGACTGAACCAGAGGAAGAATGTGCTTCAGATGGTGCACGGCTGTTTCCCTTGGGAGAAACCCATGTCCAGGCGGAGTTATGTAAGTGTGCCGTGGATTCGACAAGATTGTTCCGTCTAATTTAACAATTCCTATTCCTATCTTGTTTGCAGAACCTTCAAACCCAATTGCAATCATGCTCATTTTCTACTGATTTCGCTGTAAACACCACTCCAGACAATGAATTGCGAATTCTAGGGTCGTGCAGGCACGCAGGTAGTTAACGGGTTTTTTAAGTTCATGAAATGAAACGAAAGATTTTAATGACGTTCATGAGATTGAAGAGTCTATGGGACCAAGAGTTGAGATTTTTTGATGATTTTTGAGTCTTTTTAAGGATGGAGGAATTAGGATTTTTTCAATGGTAAAAATAATTTTAAGGTGCACTCCTACAATTTTTTGTCAAGGGGAATGTCAAACAAACAAACATATTCATCTTTTAATTAATGGAGGGGGTAAGGCGAATGGTACAAACCTACTCTTTCTTAGCCACTTTAGTGGTGGAATCACCTACATTAATATAAGGATTATGGCCTATTGGGTTTATACGTTACCATAAACTATGTATACAAAGTAACATGGGATTAAATTTTAAATCAACAAGGATTTTAGAAACTTGGGGTAGTAAAGCATGTATTTGTTGGGATTATAAATCCCTACAACTAATTACAACTAAATTGTCACATAAATACCTCTAAACATTTAATTTTGGTCTCATACTAGTTAATTGTTATGGTGCTAGTGTATTTGTATGTTATATTGATAAGTGGTTTACATTAGGTTTATGTTGGGAGCATGTTCCTTGTGTTATTCAACTTTTGATGTGTTTTTGTATGTTATGTTCCACTTTTGATGCTTTTGACTCTATCTTTCTCTTGTCGACTTTTTTGTTCTTCTTTATTTGATCTTGTTTATTTCCCCTTCTTCCTATTTTGTCTCCTCTCTGTGGTCTTCTCTCCATATTACATGTTTCCTACTTTTTTAAAAATGTTATTAGAACCATAGCAACGTAGTTTTGGTCTCTCTAAACCATACCACTATGGTTGTAGAGGCCTTTTTGTGGGCCCTTGTGATCCTTAATTTGGGTACCACAAGGTTTATGACCTTAATTTGTTAACCTTATTCACTTGGTGTGTGTTAGCATGCAGACCAATAAGGTCTTAATTTGAATTCAAGAAGTCTATAAAAGACATTAGTACATTTAAGACAATGAATTATCATGGATGAATTCCTATTAAAGTTGTAAAAGCAACAACTGCATTTATTTCAAGAGTGTCCCTAGGCCAAATTCAAGCATTTAGAGAGGAACATCTAACATTTATTGATCAAGTATTTAGAGATTAACATTCAATATTTATTTGTTGCATTGATTAGAGCAATATTGAAAGGATATAGAAAGGATAAGGGTTGGGACACTTACATTATAATTTGTGTGTTGTTTGCCAGACTATTCAAATTCCTATGGGCCTAGTAATAATGGAGGGATAACACGGGCCACAATTATCTCCTTCCATTTTTTATTGTTTTATAAGGAGTTGCAAACTTATTGGGGTTCCAAGGAAGGAGAGTTGTTTCCCAGTGAATCATTATGAATTATAGAAAAATGAGTGAGGGTTTCAAAGCCCAATAGGAGAGGAACGAGACCATAAAATCAATTTTGTTGTTTCTAAAATTTCCCAAAATCATATGATTATTGTTCTAGCTTGTGCCATTAAAGGAATGTTATGATCCAGATTGATGTTCTTTATTTCACCTAATTTTATGGGCATGTTTTACCTTGTTATATACACCTATTTTCCATTTCATTTTCTAACAAATATCTCTAAAATTGCAATTAAATGTATATCACTCTAGAACATTGATGCTCAGATATTTTCAAGCATATAAAATACTCCAAGTTTCCTAATTTCTAAAGTATTTTGAGTTTTGCATTTAGATCGCATTTGTTTATTTATATCTTATAAACCTGGTAAAATGTGTTGTGGCTAGTTGTAATGCATTTGTAAGTGCAAAATCACTTTCTACGTCTACAATACCCGATTATGTTTAACTAAGCTAAATATCATGTACAAAATAAAACTATAAGCTTAATTCTAAAACTTGTGAGAGGTAACCTCCAAGTTTTATAAGTGTATTTATTTTATCGTGAGATTTGATTATAGTCATTATGATTTAAATAGTGGAAATATACACTCATAAGTGATAGTGACCTTACCCATAAATTCGACAATGAATTAAGAAGACTCCCATGAACTTGATTTCCACTCTTGACGATGTCCAAAACATTAACTACAACCTTGACGAGTGATAGTTAAAGTATAAATAATTTGATGAATGTGTTTCATGACCTATTAATGTCCAATAACCTCTCTTAATTTCAAAATTTCCAGTCATGTGTGTTCAAAAAATTATGAATCTAGCTACTTTGTGACGGTTGATTATTTTCTAACTTGTAGTTGATGTAGAATGTTGTAGGTATGAACACAAAAATATCTAATCAAATTCAAGACCATTGTAACCCTTAAATTTGGTAATAATCATAGCATATTATCTAAAGCAATAATCCCACTCTTAATGATTTCCAAATCATTAATGAGGCTCCTCATATTAGACAACCCAAAACTAATTTGACAATTATGTTTGCATGGACCTGATGTCAAATAAACCTCACTTAGTTTTCCATATTATGAATCCAATCACTTGCAAAGGAAATTTCTTCTCCTTACCCTAGATAATTAGTAGTTCTTGAAAGCTTGAGAAAAATGATGTGTTTTAGGGCCTGCAGTAAACTAGAGAATAATAAAACTATCTTGATATTTGTCAGGCACCTAAACAATAATAATATCAAAAACATTAAACCTCATAATTAAATTATTTTGATAACATGTAAACCTTAATGGTATGTGGTGTGTGTCACATTATCTTGTGTTCTTCAATAAATGCTCTAATGATTATTGAATTTATCTCGAATGCTTGTAAGTTCTCAATAAGTTCTTGTGAGCAAAAATGGATTCTTTGTGATTCTCTTAAATGTAAATGAGTTATAATGCTTGTGTATTTATATACAATTGAATTTAAAATAGGACCCTTGTTAGCATGTTAATCCATAAAACAATGATTAAAAATGAAAATAATGAGACCACCCAGTATGAGTTTGTATACATTTATTAGAAATGTATTGGTATCAAGAGTTGGATGTTTTTTTATAAGTTTGTATATTGTGCAAATTACCTAAGGTATATGCATAGTCTAGATAGGATAGAGTAGAAGATATGTAATGTTCTTCAAGATTAAGGAGAATGCGAAGAATCTCTTGTCAGAAAATGGAAGATGAAGGGATTGGGAAACCAAAAATCACTTTGGAATATATAAATGTATGTAAGTGCATTACATTGAAGGGTGACTTTAGATTCTAATCTAATTTTGATTCATGTTATTAGTTTCTTACAATAATATAATTTCATTTTATGTTTTATCTCTGCCTATATTGAGTGTTTTCCTTATGTACTTCATGTTATGTAGTCATTGCACAAAATTGTATGCTTTGTTTAGCACAACTAATTACGCATTATTTTAAGACCTGTAAATGAGATAGTTTACAAATTCTATATATTACAACTCATAGCATGTTCTAATGAGTGGTTCTAGGGATCATTGATAATAATGGTTCTATTGTCGAGACCTAAAAAATGTTAAGATGGCTACTAGGACAACGGGATGTGGAGAGATGGCTTAAAGTGAATATGAAATTATTTATGAAAGATGAGGAGGCCATGATAGGAATTCTTTTGAAGAGAATCATGATAGAGAATATATACAAAGATATTCATGAGATGTTTTGTGCAAGCTTCAAGAGTAACTAGTTACTTGGATATCTAGACTATAGTATCATTATTTTAGGCATGAGACAAAAGATGAGTATGTGTGGATGGAAGAGAAGATAAACTGTGTAATCTAGATACTTAATGGACCAAGGTTATAGACCAATGGATGCAAACTACAATTGATGGTTACGTAACTAAAATTGTTGTAAAACATTTTTGTTTCTTTGACTTTATAGAAGAATGTTTCATTAGTGGATTGTGAGGGAAATTTATAAAGCAACTTCATTTCTTGGTAAAAATGATAGTTGTGGAAAAGGCCATGGTTGCAATTCTACGTAACATATAACTTAGTCAGGTAGGTGTTGAAGGGATGTATTCCTATAATAAGGGAGATGAAGGGGAAGGGGAAAATCAAAGTGGGAAAGGATCGAAAGGAATAAGAGAGAAAATTAGAAAGACTACAAAGAGAAGAAAGATAATGCAATATATCATGAAGTTTGAGTTTTATTGTGGGGAAGTTTAAACCAACTGTAAGTAGAAGTAAATTAGGTATAGCAGATGAGGAAGGAGGAAAATAACCTCCTAAAAGGATAGAGGATAAAAAAGATGAAGAGGATAAATCAAATGAGAGGGTGTGCAAGGAGTTGTGGACCCTGAGAGTGGGATTGGGAAGAGGATAGAAGGAGAAGTGGAAAAATGAGATGAAACAAAAGATGGGGGATTGGAATTAGTTAGGAGTAGGTTTATGATGTAGTTGGAACTTAACCCGTAGAATCCATCTTGGATACCATGACTTTACACAAATAGGGAAGAAATAATTTAAAATAAGGAATTTATATGGGATCCATACACCCCTGTAGAAGGTAATAGTACCCATTTTTAAGGATGTATCTCCATATAGCCAAATAGGGAATTGATAAATCAGGATATTTTAATGATTGGTAGAAATTAGGAATTTTGCAAGAGATAGAAGCACAATAAAGTGGATTGATAGAAATAAGAATAATATTGAGCCAGTCATACATTATGTAAACAAAATCTATAATTATAAGCATATTATAGAATGTAAGGGAGCCTGACCTTAATACAGGTAAAAAGTCATTACACATCTGCTTTCATAGTAATAGTGAAGGAAGAAATGGAAATTGTAGTAATAATAATGTAGTAGGTCATAAGTACTGAAAAATATTTCCCAAATCTATGAAATCTAGAAGTGGATCTTTAGACTGAAAATTTATAGTGTGCCTCCATGGATTGCAAGCATGAGTATGGGAGTAACCACTAACCAAATAGACACATAGTTTAACCCAAGCTCAAGTAGCGATTCAACATAAGTGTGAAGAAGTTAACCAATTGTGGGAAGAAACATAATTCATACAAATAACCCATACACAAGCTTATATCCCTATGATGGGTCAACTGATTCACAACACTACTTATTAACTTGTGAAATGTTATGGGGGGAAAAGGGAGGAACTGATGTGAATAAAAATAAATGTGAACTCATAGGAGATTTTCATGGCAAGGCACTTGAGTTTATATATTCCAAAAACTTGAGTAAAAACAAGTTTTTTAAAAGTACAAGAAGCTCTCACACAAGAACTAAAGAGGTAAAAGTGTGTGGGACAAACCATTCAAGATCTAAAGGAGATTAAATAGAAACTAGGAGAATTTATAATGGAGTGTGATTTGAATTATTTTTATACAAAGAACAAAACAAGTTTTAGTTTTGATGATGCTCAGAAGTTTAGTTGGTTTGTGGAAGGACTACGCAGTAAGATTTGGTTTGCCATTGTGTAAACAAAATTTACTAATAAATCAGAATCAATTGAGAATGTCATAAGGATGGAAAAGATTGATGACAATGGAAAAGTGTAGGATTCAATAAAAATATTCAAGCTAAGCTGGATAATTTGATTTGTAGGCTAGAAGAGCTACATGGATGGAAGAAACCAAGGCTAAGTGTATGGTGTAGATAATGCGGAGATGAGGGGGATAACAAAAATGATTATCCAAAATATTGAATGAATAAACTTTTGTTTCCTCTAGATGAAAGAACAGAGTATTACAAAAAATATCGAGTGTGGGGACATCCTACCAATAAATTTTATTTGATGTAACACTACATACATCATCCCCATAGCATAATGTGCAACTTTTGAAGATCAACCATGCATGAATATAAATATTACAAAGTTATAATGGACCTAAAAGATAAAGTACCAAGGAATGTGTTTGCAGTATAAACATAATTGGCTCTAAAGCCATAACTGGATACCCCGTAAGTAGAAATGACTATGATAGGAGGTTAGGATCCTCCATCTCCACAACATAATGTGTAATGGACTCCATCATATCCACTAAAATGTTTGAGTTGGGATTCACCTTATTTATAAAACATGATGGGTTGGGAACCTCCTTCACCACAAAATCAACCACATTGGGGTACACCTCCACCCCAAGGACTATATGGGGGTCATACCTGAATCAAAATGAAGGTTGGAATACTTCATAGAGGCCATATAATGCATAATAAGGAAGTTACCAAGGTGGTCATTAACAAAGAAAGGAAGCGCCCCAACCCCAAATGTAAATAATAGTGTGTTATCTTTACAGAGAATCAAACCATATTATTTAAAAGTGTTCGTCTAATCCAACATAGGAGTCATATTGCACTAGAAGTCAGATTCACATAACTCAAACATAATAATAATATTTGTTATTCTTAACATTAGAACAACCCATACATGTAAATGATACAATTCCTACAAATAAAGAGGTTGCTTCAACTACTTACCCAACATACTAACTACGTGAGTTATTAAAATAAATCTGATACAATATATTTTTCACACTATAACAACACTATATTAATATAATTATTCATTAATTCCCTCATATAATTCTCACGTAGACCACTAGTATAGAATATTCCTAGCATTCCCCCCTTAGTGTGAACATGGTAGAAGAATAATCATACTTCTTATGTAGCGTGTTGCCTTTGCTTTTTCATTAGCTTGGTTTTAAACTCAAACCGACACTAGAGAAGGAACTCATCAACCATGCACTACTAGGAAATAATCTAACCAAACTAGTGTGGGAACCACAAAGATGAATTATATTGGAAACACAACATAAGAAAATAACAAGAAACAATACATGAAGATAATGGTTAATGTGGGAAACCATTAAAGGAGGAAAACCCCACTGAAATCAATGCACTATTGTGTACAATTGTCCCATAAGAGATTTAAAATATTTCCATTTGTTGAGCACCCACTCAACTTAAAGCACCAACTCCCTATTTTGTTAAGTATTCACTTAGTCTTCACAAGGTTTTGATCGCATTCATCTGACATAGTTTCTTAAGACAACAAATATTTGATCTCTTATTCATCTTTTCTTTATCCATCCTCATTTGTAAACTTTGATTCACCTATTTCATCATCACTTCATATGGTTACTAATACATTCATAATACCTCTATTACACACACATTTTTTTCCCTTATTCATACAAGTATGAACTCATATTTCTCCTCTCACACATCATATTATCATCAGATCATTATTCTCCTAATAGAGTCTACAAGACATCTTTTAACATGCACATTTGGCCTCACACACACACAAAGATGAACCTATATTACATCTCTTTCTCATTCTAGCTCATTCATCTACAATGTTGTCATCAAAAAAACATTTTTCATACACATTGAGTCTTTAATATACATGAGGATCACATTATCTTACACCTCTTACACTTCATATTCTAACCCCTTCAACTTCTAACCTCTTCAACTCGTTCACAAGGTTCTAGATGACATCATCTAAAAATTTCATAATGTCATCATTACTTTTGCATGGTGTCATTTATGAGCACTGACCTTCCATGAAATTTCATGACACTTATAATTCCCATTAATAACTACAAAATGTTTCTGAATTTATTGATATTTTGATATAACTGAAGGGATTCCATTTTCAGACTGACAACTTCCAACTTCTTCTGTAACATTTTTATTTATCATTTTCTTCTTTTTAACGTAGGATTATTTGTCTTATAGCTCTCATAAACAATGCAACAAGTGTTAAGAATTTTTCAAACATTACTAATTTCCTCTCCTAGCCATCTATAACCTTTACAATCTTTTCAACTCACCATTTTGTCATCAAGACTTCATTATGACTTTTATGCTCTGCTAGGTGTATGAACTCCAAAACACAACCTTCAACTTTGATGCATGAAATCACTCTAGGATTCAAGTTATGCAATGAAATCGAGAGGGAAGATTCTTAAATATGTCCAATACATCACCACATTCTTGGAGGTCTACTGGTGAGGGCATAACACCTCCATTTCAACTCTTCTTCCCAGTTGTGTGTGCACATTAATGACAACTCAATATCAATAGTCTCAAACTATTGTTCAACCAATACTGATACATGAACTTGAAGAGCCTCTTGGTGCTTGGATAATGTCACATGTGACCTATGGTTCACCTTCAAATACATGGGCAACTCTACCATATCCAATCATATCATGAAACAATGATTAGGACAAGGTCTTAATGATTTTCATACACAAAAAACCAGTCCTTCACAAAATTCTCAAGTTCATTCATCCAATAACCTATTCATGAATCTCATGGAATATTTCAGGAAGGATATAACCTTAGAAACTTATAAAGCTCATATCATGCATCTTTTCAGGTCATTTAACATAAATATCTTGCATCTTTGAGACTGCTTACACTGGGTTTTAGGTCACAAAAACCAGTCTTGTCTTAGATAGCTTCCAACACTCCAGAATTCACTTTCATGCCAAAATAAAGCATGTGATACTTCATTAAATACCTATAATCCATATTAAAACACTCACTTTTATGGTTTGT
This sequence comes from Taxus chinensis, assembly GCA_019776745.2. Classification (NCBI taxonomy): domain Eukaryota; kingdom Viridiplantae; phylum Streptophyta; class Pinopsida; order Cupressales; family Taxaceae; genus Taxus; species Taxus chinensis. The sequence goes on from CM034146.1 coordinate 321,962,538, forward strand.
GTGGATAATTTAACATTTGCAATCGTGTTTCTCAGACCTTCTTGAATAGTCCTAATGAGGTTGTTTGGACCATTAGAGATTAGATTATAAATCACTTTACCTGATCAAATTTTTGTCTTAAAGATGTCATGTTGGAGCTCTATCATCTAGCCATGCTCACATTTCACCTCTACACAATGTCTTCACATCAAGATCTTTCAAACCATCATGACAGGTTTTGCCTCTATAAGCCTCAAGTGGAAGGAAAAATTAGTGAAAGTTTTCACCCATTTAATGTAAAGAACAAGTATGAAATTCTTGATGATCATCAAGAACACTTCCCATACTTACTTCCATATCAAAATTTTCAACATGAAACCTGCTATTATCACATGCACATCAAATTTATTCAAAACAAGCATATTGTTGTACCTTATTAGTTGACCTAGAGAATGAACCACCACCAAAATGAACTAGAAAGAGTCCTTCTACAGCCCAAATCATTAAATCAGCTTTCCCAAATCATTTCAAGACCAAAACATTCAGTTCTTCTCCACTACTCTCAAGGGAGGGTTTTAAGAGGGTTTATAACCCACTTAACTTCGTAAGGATCATTCTTAAAGCACATGGCATCATTATTCATCATTAAAATTGTAAAATGATCTTGACTCCATGCCCCAGCATTGATGAAAGAACGAGGTCCCCATGCAAAGATTTAACATGTGAATGAACACATCAAGCTTGACCCTTAAGCTGGAAATGGCCATTCTTAGAGCTTGATAGAGCCTAAACTCATTTTTCTTGCTTCTCCTTTTGAATTTTGACTTGAAACTTTGTCCACAATACTGTATTGACCTCTTTCACATGTCCCAATGCTCATTTAAGTCTGCACATGTCTAAAACTCATCATCCACCTTGACTTGCCTATGCTCACCTAGCTTGTCCTCAAGAACATTCCTCCAAAAGACCTTGAACATGCCTCTACCAATTGAATTAATACCTTTAGCACCTTCCACATCTCTCTATAATTCCAACACAATATTCATGTTTTTACTTCCCTTATCTTATTTTCTTCATACTCCAAGCCATGCTTGTACTAGTTCTTAGAATTAGGCCTAGTTGAGCTTGGTTCAACCTTTTCTTCATGAAGATGTCATTTTTCTCCATCATGAATCACTTACACACCTTTGAGATAATAAGTCTCACACCTCTGCATGCCCTCATGGGATCACTTAACTCTCCAACTCACTTTCATGCTCCATTAGGCCTCCAAGCACCTAGACTAGGTCTAGATGATCACCTGCAAACCATGCTCAAACATGTACCTACACTCTAAGACTCACATAAGTGTTTTAAAAATATATATTCATGATTTCCATGCCTTTACCATGATTCTATATTTTCCTTATTCTTTCATTCCATCATACCAAGTCATCCTACTGACTAGGCCTAAGAAAGTATCACTAATTCCACTCATGCAAAGTTTTTCACACCATGATAACTATATTACATCATCACACCTTTCTAAACATCTAAGACATTCATGATCATCCTATGTCTTCACCCTTACAACTAGCTACTCAAGAAGCCAAGCCTTACCTAGTAATCTCAATCATGACACTATCTCATGACATACCTTGTCATACCATGTCATAATCACTACAAACTTCCTCTAGCACTCCTTTATCCTCCTTTTTCATTAATGATCCTTTTACATCAATGACAACACAACAATCACTCACATTCCAACAATATCCCCTTTGTCATTGATGGAAAACAACCTAGTTCTTCTCCCCCTTTTTACATTAATGACAAAGTACATACCTATAGCACATGGTCTTCATATTCATCAACTTATTGGGACCCCTTCTTGGTTGGAAACATCAACCAAACTCATCATTCAAGATCAAAAACTTATTTCTCCTTCCTTGACTCTATTTTTGTCTTCATCATAGCATTGAGATTATTGTAGCTCCCCCTAGGCAGAGACATTCATAACACACACACATACCAACATTATGATCTTTGAGTGATAGCATTATCTTGACTCATAAATATTCCTATCTCAGCTAAATATACTCAAAAATAGTCTTAACTCTTCCATATACTGGTTGTAAGTAATATTTAGGACTGAGATCCCTAAACCAACCTTTCAGAGACAAATTACCCAACTGCACCTTGCTACAGCATATAGAACATAGAACAATACCTTATAGATATTCCCCTGAGGTTATACCATCTCTACCTAACTAATATGCAAACACAAGACCACATACCTTGATTTTATGTCATATAGATGAGCCAAATATCACCACCTCTATCTTGAATTACCTTTTCAGTGTTTTATAGCCTTCTTTGTATGATATATTCAACTTACTTGGTCATAAAACTTTCTCCCCCTATCAATGTATCTACAAACATCACTAACTCTGACTATCTAGCCTCATTGACACTAAATATCCACCTGAATAAAGATCAACTCAGATCCTCCTTCTTTAAGAATTCTTCTTAGACTTGTAGCTCACTATTTCAGGGCTCCAACAACCTACCCAGTACAATGTTTACTCATGACCAATACTGCAACCTTTCTAGCATCACCTCCTAGGGATAAATTCATTCTAGCTCCCCCTCAACCTCATTGATCAACACACATCACCATGATCCTTCATGTTTAGATTGAGAATATTCATGCTTTCTTTTACATACCCAACAACCATCACAAAACCAAACTCAAAAAAGCATACCTCAAATTGCTTCCTTCAAAGCTAGACCTATACAATCTCTATAGTACACCACTGTAACAATATTTACAATCATATGCATTCATGTTTATTTTGAAAACTTATCCCTTGGTCTTACAACTTATTCCTTTTTGCTACTTGGACACTCTTCCAAGATATATAAACCCTTGAGAGAATATCAACATGTTTCTCAGAATAAGAATAGCATGGACCTTAATGCACTCACAATTTTCAACATAACTAACCACTTAGAAACTCATCTTTTGATCTTCACGGTCCGGACAATGCCTTATACTTGTTCATACAACCACCATGAAGCATAACCAAACTTGATAAAAAATTATACATGAAACAGGGACTATGACACCACTTGGTGCATTATTTCTCACAAGCATAGAAACTTATTATCTGATCATTTTCTCCTTGCACAGAGATATTTGTTCAATTTTCTTAAGTTGAAGATGAACACCTACTCCATATGACCATCTTTGCAATTCACCCTTTTGAAGACCACATACCTTATGGGAATAAAGGAAAGTAACATCAGGAATTCACTTTTTCACAAGGATCATTGTTATCACCTTTGCAAAATCTCATGCTGACCTTTATGATATGGCTCATCACAGGATATTTTGACTGAGACAAGCTGATGGGTTTGAAAACCTAACTAGACTTTTAAGCTAATTCCTCAAGACCTAACCATGAACTCCTAACATCTACACATATAGACCAATTTTTGACCATCTTACTGACTTGAATCAACATGAAAAAACATCATTACCATGTTTCTTTCATATTTTGAGAGCACATTTGACTTTTTCATAGATTGATATGAGACAATGAATAAAAATTGTTGGAAAACACAACCATACCTCATGATAAGTTGAAATCTCTTGCACATAATTCAATGAACCCAAGACTCACATATTGAGTGACATCATGACCTTATTACTTCATTCTTGAACCAAAGAGCTTGAAGCAATCAATCAAGTGATTCCTTCATCTTTCACAGAGCTTTGATTGGATACTTTTCACTCATAGAGCACACCTGATAGAATTTGATGGATTGATGATCAAGAACCTTCCTTGAGAAGACTCAACCTTGTTCACTAATCCCCTAAGAGCATTAAATTCCCCTTCATTGATGGACTATACCTTCAACACCTTATAAAGAATATAGTAATCTCATAGCATCTGCATCTTATTCACATTTGATTAGCATGCAACTTGACACTTGCTTCTTGAAATGTCAATCAAACCATGAACCATTTCTTCTTGAAGACTACCAAAACCTTAGTAAAATCATGACAAGTACACATACACTCTTCATAACTAGGAAAATCAATTAAGACTTGAACATACCTAGTTGCAGACCTTGACTGACCTTTTAAAGTTCACTTATTTCATGATTCTATTTTTAAGACTACTAGGGTGGATACATCACAAACCACTATGACACACTTATCAGAGCTAAAAATGATTGAGAAAAAACCTAAAACTATACAAATACATGATCTCAAGACACTTTTCCACAACCTTACAACTCTTTTGAAGACTTCTCATAACCTTTATATAGTCTAGACATGCACACAGGCCTTATGGAAGGAGCTAAACAAACATACCTTTTGATTATTCACACATTTTCAACATCGTGAAGACTTTGATCAACAGCTACAACTGGTAATGCAGCTTCAAGAACACACCATGCTTCCTTTAGATGATAAATGTCTTCTAGAAGCATAGAGAAGACATACAATGATTATTGGATCACTAAAACAATATATAGTCATCACAAGAGCTCAAAGACTCTATCCTCTCTCTCTCTGCCTTTGAGAAATCTCTCATTCTTCTTGGATTCCTTTCAAATATGATAATTTCATCTCCTATATCTCCATATTTTGATTGAATTCCTGACAAACATATATGATACACCTCATTCACTTGCTCTCTCTTAGTTAGGGCTAAAAGTCCTTCATGACTTACATTAGGCTTATCTTCTTCCCTATCAGCATTATCAACACTTTTTGATAACTTGTTTGAACTAGGCTCTCCTATGATTGTATATGGTTCCTTCTCCTTTCTACCATCTTTACATATTGTCTTATTATCATGTTTTACCTCTTCAGACCTAGAATGAGTTTCATTGACCTTGTATTTATGCTCAACATCCTTCTTTTCAGTGATTGTCTCAGACATGACTGACTTAAACTCACTTTTAGGATTGGTTTTCATTTTTAATACAATTTCTTATCTTTTATTTGAATGCTTGAAACCATGTTGTTATACCTAGGAGATTCATTTTGATAACAATATCTTGCAATATGTCCTTGTACATGAAAATTCCAAGTAACACATAACACCATTTTACTTCTAGATTGATGTGAACTTGAGATTCAGCCATAATTATTAGCCTTATGACCATAACAATTCCTAGCAACATGTCCAACCTTGTTATAGTCATAACACACAACTTCATTCTTACCTCTAAGGCCTTTATTTCTCCAAATCTAACTAGATGATTCATAAAGACATTACCTAACAGTATGACCCTTCTCTTGATAGTTGTAGCACCATAATTCCTTGATTTTTCATCTTTGTTATAACACACAATCCCTATATGGATGGTCATATTTGACAACCCTTGTCTTGAAATTACTACACTCCTTATCCCTCTATGTCCAAAACCATTACAAGTATAACAATATACCATTAAAATATATTTCATACCTAGATGCATTAGGTTGCCTAACTAAGTTAGACCTTCTTGAATTTGTCTCCTTGGCCTCCTTCATGTTTTCTTGACTACTTGGACTAGCCTTGTCATCTTCACACTTCTCCATATGCTCTCCTTTGAAACCTAGACCTTTCTTGTCACTTGTTGCTCTTTGACTCTCCAAAATTCCATCAAGAACTTCAGAGCTCTTCTCCAACTTTCCATACATCTTCAACCTGTTATTTACTTCTTCTAATTCATATTTCAAGGATATCAATTATTCTTCATAGCTGAGGAAAGCATATTATTTGTACTTCAGGTATTTTAACACACTCTCAACTTGAGATTCCATCTCTTTGAAGGCTTGACCATGCTCAACTTCCATACAACTGATTTTTTCTTTCAATCCATGAATTAGGGACTTAGCAATCTCAAACTTCCTTTTCAAAACTACTTCAGATAATTTACCCATGCTTGTGCTTCAAGGATCTCCTCCAAGTTGTAAAACTTGCTTCATAAGGACCTTTCTCTTGATACCAATTGTTGGAAACACAATCACTGAGAGGGGAGGGGTGAATCAGTGCTTCTTCAAAACTTTGAAAACAATTTTAAACCTCAGCAAGTCTATTCAATCTTGATCAACCTTTACATGAGGAAATAATGACATTCAAACATAAAAAAATAAAAAGTAAGCACACATGAAGAAAATGAGTTAATGTGGGAAACCCTTAAAGGGAGAAAAACCCACTAAAATCAATGCACTATGGTGGACAATTGTCCCATAACAAATTACAATGATTTCATTTTTTTGATCACCCACTCAACTTGAAGCACCAACTCCAACACTTTAGTCAATCACCTACTTGACATGGAAGCACCAACTCCCTACTTTTGCAAGCTACAACTTGAATGGAAGCACAAAATCCCTAATTTACTAATAACCCACTTAGTATTTACAAGGTTTTGATCACATCCATCACCTAGTTTCTTGAACCAACAAATTGTGATCTCTTCTTCAGCTCCTCTATGTTCATCCTTCTTCTTCACACACCTTGATTCACCTCCTTTCTCATCATATTTTTCATACTGTTGCCAATACAGTCTTCACAAGACCCATTTTACATCACACATTTTTTCCCTACATACACACAAGGATGAACTCATTTCATACCTCTCACTATTCATTATTCTCATACAACTGATACTTTAGTCTCCTGAAATACAGTCTTCACTTAAGTCCACACATGCTTGGATAAATCACTCTTTTCACCTCTCACAAATTCATGTCCTTCATTAACTCATTCTCTTTCAATATAGTCATCAAGAGGTATTTTCATACATTTTGAGACATACATATTCATTAGGACACCTTCTTACACCACTTGCACTTCAACTTCTTACCCTTAAACTTATAACTCTTCAACTCGTACCAAAGATTCTAGGTGACATCATCTAAAACTGTTACAAATGCAATAATTACTTTTGCAAGTGTGTCAGTTAAGTATTGTCCTTTCCAAAGTTTTTAAGAACATTCTAACACCTATGTGGAAATTTAGAAAATTTTTGAAACTCCGTACATTTATGAACCATTTAATAGGATTCTATTTTAGACTGACATACTGCTCATTTGTAATGGTTTCAACTCCTTTTTATCTTCTTCTTAACATAAGAATATTTTTCTTCTAGCTAATATAGCTCATGCCAAGTGTTATGAAGGTGTGGGTATCATTACTATAGGTATCCTATATCCTTACCTTATATATCCTTCAAAACCTCTTCAATTTCCATTTTATCACAATACTTCATTAGGACACATATGCTCCACCAGGTCTATATACTTCAAAACATAGTCTGCAACTTGGATGTATGAGACATACTTTCAGCTCATATCATGCAATAAAAAAATGAAGGGAGATTCTTAAATATGTCCAAGACATCACCACATGATTGGAAATTTTTAGGTCAGGGCTTAGGACTTCATTTCCACTCTTCTTCTCAACTTGAACCTCATAGTCATGGTAACTCAAGAACACAGTCACAAGATTACTTCATCGACACCAAAGTATGAAATTTAAAAACCTTGATGCTTGGAGAATATTGTTAGGTATGTTTGGTTCACCTTAAAATACTTGGAAAAACTCAACCATCTTCATTCTCACCAAGAGCCACTTCTTAGGATAAGGTCCTAATGGAATTATATGCTTAGAAAAACTAGTCTTCACATAAAGCGATTAAGTTCACTCATCTAACCACCTATTCATGAATCTTATGGCATATTTATGGAAATATATAATCCTCATTAAAATTATCAAACCCATATCATGCATCATTTAAGGACATATAGCTTCAATAAGCTTACATTTATGAGACTATTCACAGTAGGTCTTAAGACACAAAAAAATGTCTTGTCCTAGATGGCTTCCAACACTCCAAAATTCACTTTCATGTCCAACATATGTATTGAAAACTTCACAAGATACCTCTAATCCATATTTCAAACACTTACTTGCAAGGGTTATGTGGATAAATTCACATTTACACTCTTGTTCCTCAGACCTTCTTAACAGGCTAATGAGACAGTTTAGACCATTGGAACTTAGACCTAAAATCACTTCAAGACATCAAATCATGAGCTCAAACATGTCATATTGGACCTATATAAGATTTCCACATTCACATTTCACTTCAACAACATTCCTTTACATCATAATCCTTTCAAACTAACATGACTAGTTTTTCTTATATAGGCCTTAAGCGGTAGGTCATCTCAGTTGACATATTTCACAAAATTTTGCAAAGAACCTACCTAAAACTTCTCATGGACACTTAGGGCACCTCCCAATATTTCTCCTATAGTTGGTATTTCACCATGAAACCTGACATGACTATACACATGAAAATATTAAGAAAAAAATGATTTTGTTGTACCTTCTCCTGACCTGAGAACAATAAAATTCCACCAAACTAAGCTACAAGGATTCCTCTACATCCATGATTCTTCACACTAGCTTTCCAAAGTCATTTCATAACCAAAATCTTTAATTATTATCCATCACTTTCAAGGAGGGTTTTAGGAGGGTTTAGAAACCACTTCACTTCTTAAGGATCGTTCATAAAGCACATAGGACATAATTCTTCCTCATTCCAATTACAAAATGATTTTGACTCCATGCGATAACATTGATAAAAGAAATAGATATCCAAACAAAGATTTAATGTACCAATGAGCACATCAAACTCAACCCTCGTGAGCTGGAAATGGCCATTTTGAGAGATCGATAAAACTTAAATCATTTTTTTATTTCTCTTTTTGAATTTTGACTTGAACTTTGTCCAAAATGTTATATTGACCTCCTTCACATGTCCTAATGCTCATTCAGGTCTACACCTATTTGAAACTCATCATCCACCATGACTTGTACATACATATCTAGCTTGTCCTCAAGAAAATGCCTTCAAAAGACCTTGAACATGACTCTACTAGCTGTAATTTTGACCTCAAACATCTTCCGCATCCTCTCTACAACATCACAACACATAATTCATGCATTAAAGGGGGTATATGGACTTCTATGATCACATACCCCAAGGGAAGTAACTCTTACACTAGGAAAACCTACAGTTTAAAAGGCCCTAGGTCGAAGAAGAGGAAGGAACCCCGTAGAGGTATTGACACTATGGGGGAGATTATGAACAAAATAAGCATGCAATATCTATGTTAATAAAATTAAAGCATGTAACATGAAAGGAACTGAAATACAATATGCTAACCTAGCATGTGCATAAAATACTAAGCTAACATAAAGTATGTGGAAAATATGTAGGAAACTAATCTATACAAAATGACAAAATTGGTTAGAACACTTACCTATTGGGGGGCGGTCGTTGATGCATCTATCTCCCAAAGGGCCATACTCAAATAGAGAACATATTTCAGGTGGAGATGGGGAAATAATCTAGTCCTAGCTCACTATGGATGATCCAAAAGTGCAAGTAACCCAATCCAAGCGAGAAGAATCTCCAAGCCAAGAGTCAAGATGTAAGAAATCTAGAAGTTAAGTGAGCAGGTGCAAGTTGGTGCAAGATAGAAAATCTAATGACAAGTTCCTATTGATCTGATCTCATTAGTATGATGTGAAAATGAGACTTGGGGTCTTTATACTGATGCCATCACTCGTGGGTGAAGGTGTTAACTAGGATTTCTAATTTACACCGATGCAATCGCCCACAAGTGATGGCATCAACCAGAGGTAGAAATACATAGGGAAGTGTACAAATTGTCATGAAAAGCAAGAATAATGCAGTGCATAAGAAATGGGATCACGAATAAGCTAGATTTTGGAAGAATGAGGGACAAAATAAGAGGATAAAAGCAAAAGAGAAACAAAAATGGGACCAAAAGTTATTTTCTCTCCATGTACCATCCCTAACCCAGTGGTTACATGAATAACCATACCCCTATCCTAGAATGAGCCCCATAAGGCACCCATTCCCATAAATAGATGCATTAACGACCTCTAACCTAGAAAGAGAAAATGTTAATAACATGTGTGAAAATAGAAAGCGTAAAAATTTAGGTATATACACAACTCACTTTCATGCTTCATTAGGCCTCTAAACACCTAGATTGGGTCTTGATGATCACTTAAAAACCATGATAAAATCTATACTTGAAATCTAATATTCACATGAGTATCTTAACACACTCTCTTCATGCTCTCCATGCCTTGACCATACTTCTCTATTTTCCTCATGCCTTGAATCCATCATACCAAGTTAACCTGCTGACTAGGCCTCATGATTAAGCCTACTAGACCAAGAAAATATCACTAATTCCACTCATGTAACCTTGTGTACACCATGTTGATTATATCACATAAACACACACTTGATCAAACATCTAAGAAATCATCATGACATCCTATCACATCACCATCATGCCTCAAGAATCCCATCCTTACCATGCGATCTTAATCATGGCACCATGAACCTATGCCATACCTTATCATGTCACAATCACTACAAACTTCCTCTTTCACTCCTTCATCCTCCTTTGTCATTAATGATCCTTTTACATCAATGACAATGAAAAAATCACTCACATGCCAACAAATTCTACATTTGTTCAACCTTCACAAATGGTTTTCATAGGATGACCACTAAATTAGATATGAACATGGTGATTTTTTAAAAAAACTTTTGTAAAACCTAATTGCAGATTCACATATGATAAATAAATGTTTAAGTACAAATTTGACACAAGAAAATAAGCTAATAAAATATAAAACCCTAAGTGCAAGAGAAAGAGGAAAGGACTTAGCTGATTTGTGCTTCTCCTAGGACTAATCTAGACTAGTAAATTGATGAATAGAAAGGGTATACTGTCGTAACTATGCACAACAAATTCTGGAACAATTAGGGGTACCTGGGAACTAGAGTCTGCTACTGGGCACCCGTGACTGCGAAAATGACCAGAACTTGAATCTTCTGGGGTTGCAAGGTTTTTGTTGATAGTCATTGTTGGTCGCATGTATGTCACATTATGATCACATAATTTACCTGTAACTTGCAAAGAGATGAGAACCTATAAAACCCTCAAACTACAGTAATTCCCAAAAAGAAAATATGTAATATGGGGAGTCATATTGACCTCGACGGTACTCGACTGAGTGAACTTACAACCAAGCGTTGCACTACATCTTAGACTCCATGTAGTTCTTCTGTGTGTGTGATAGGATTGTGCCCTATGAAGCCCTTGTGCAAGCACATGTGATATCGAGTGATAGCTAGATGTACCAATGTAAATAGATATGTGGATGGAAAAATGAACTTCCCCTTCTTATGTAGTGTATGAAGAAAATGCAGTCCCTTGTCCCTTGAATGAAAGCTAGTTGGATTCCTTTGACACTCGTATATGTCTTTAGATGGAACCTTAGGTGATAATAATAGATACTTATAGCTTGGTCTTTTAGTTTGGTCACATAGATTTGTATTTATATGATTCCCTTGGTTGAATTTCATAATTGAAAATTGGAAGGCTGACCCATAAGAAAATAAGATGCCCAAAAGATAAAACAAGCCCAAAAAGAGTGAGTAAAGTAGAAATAGGTTAGGGGCACCTAGAAGGATGAGGGTGTCTGGGATCTGATGTCCAAAGTCATGAAATATAAAGCAATAAATTTCAGAGTAGGTTGTAGGGTGTGTAAGACAAAAGAAAAATCAAGAAAGACAAAAAAGAGGCCCAAGACAGTAGTCAATTAATAGTTTTCTTGCTTAGGAATCATATGAATGTAAGTATGATTTTAGGACCTTGAAATTTACTTAATTGCATGATTTTGTGTCTACATTTTCCCCCACTTTATATTGTTGAGTGAATACTCAATAACATAAAGTAGATAAGAGATGTGTACTTGATAACCATGTAGAGTGTGATGGCGATAGTGTGCTAAGGAGACAAGTGAAAGCATGAAGTGATAAAAATGAAGTGTGGAAGCTAATAAAGATTAAGTGACCCTAGGGGTGAAGCGTATTTGTGTTGTACCATGTTGTACCTATTGTTGTGCTTGATGTAGGGTTGCTTTTTGTTGCATATTAAGGACAAACCTGCAAAAGAAGAGTGAAAGAGTAATCAAAGTCTTATATTATGAAAACTCTGTAAAAGTATGTAAATGTGTGCAAAAGTAGTAAAATGAAAGTGTGCACCTAATCCATGAAGAGTGAAAAGGATATAAAATGTTTTGGAATATTGTAGAAAAGTGAGTTTTGGGAGATCTCATGCCAAAAGTGATTTTTTTGGGTGATCTCACACAAAGAACAAGCTTTTTGGGTGATCTCATGCCAAGTGCAAGTTTTTTGGGGGACCTCATGCCAAGTGTGAGTTTTTTGGGTGACCTCACGCCATGAAAAAAGAGTGTTGGGGAGATCTGTCTAATGTTACTCTCATTCTGTGTTTACTTCCTGAATTATACATCACTGTAGATGGTGTGATCTATGGTTAGTTTCGTATTGTTCAGTGTTGAAAAGGAGATAGTAGGAGATTGTATGCATTATGTATTCTGAGGTCAATGCCTGATCCTATAAAATGGCTCTAGAAAATAATGTAAACTATGTTAATATGAGAAAGTAACTATAACTAGCCCCCAGTCATAGGCACCCAGGAAAGGTTAGGAGTGCCCAAGTGTTAGTGTCTATAGCTAGGTGTTAGTGTTTATGCTGAATTGAGGACCCAAGTCATATTTTGGGCCGTTTCTGTAACTGTAACTTGTTTTATTCATGTTCTGAACTATACTGTGCTATTGTATGGGGTGATTGACTCACCCAGTGTGTCCACCCCTCATTTGGGTTACATACAATGTCACTAGGAGAATGCGGCCCAAAGAGAGGACCTGATGTTCATCTTAAATTGTATCCCTGCAGGGGGAGGGGATGTGCATGTTAGAAACCAAGGCACATGAAAAAAAGTGGCTAGATATATGTGCTAGTAGAAAAAGAAACAAACATGTCATAGAAAAACAATGAAACAAGTAAATGCACATACAAAAGAGACCACAAAAAGTGGGTTTCAGACATGGGACATTGCTCACAATGTCACAAGACAATTAGGGCTGAAGCGGTCAAAAGCATACAATGTGCATACAAGACAAAGGGCATAGCCTGCAAATAATAGCATACAATGAAAAATAATTTCAAACAAAGGGTAACAAACAACCATGGTGGCAACTAGTTCCTGCAAGAAAAATGTTGCACATGAAGCACCTATTAGTATGTTAGAAAGATAAGAAATATGTCAAAACATGTATGTATCCATGGAATAAGTAATGTGCTACTAAGAATAGGAAGTAGTAAATAATGGAACAATAACACCTGTAATGTGTAAGAGCAGAAAATGTAGATGCCCCTAGGAGCCTCAGTGGGATTGGTAAGAGGTACAATGCCAAGCATCATTGCTACATGTAAAGATTTGTAGAAAGTATGCATTCACATTCATTGGAGGGCATCATTGCTACATGTAAAGATTTGTAGAAAGGAGCACATATGTGAATGATATTGAGGAGGTGAAGAACACGTATGTGAAGGAGACCGAGGAGGTGATGAACACCTATGTGAAGGAAATCAAGGAGGTGATGAGCACCTATGTGAAGGAAACATAGGAGGCGAAGGAGGTGGTGAAATCTTGTGTGAAGGGGTTGCATGAGTAGGGGACTTAAGCCAATAAGATAAACTGGTAGACTGATGAAAAAGAGGAGGTCGTTTGCAAATAGGTGAGCTAGGTGTAAAAGATGCCTTAGATTTGAGAGGCCTAGGGGGTCTAAATGCTGAAGCTAGTGAAAGGACATCCTCTAGAGGAGGCCGAGGCAATAGAGTGGATGGTGGAACACCTTTGAGAGTGAACACTTACTTATTGTGAATGAATTTGAGACATAAGTGGATCATAGAAAAGATAGCCTAAGTGGCACGGAGCCAAGGAAGACCTAAGAGTATGTCACAACCTTTGACTAAAGGTACCAAAACGAATGGTACAGTCATGGTGAGAGGCTCAACTGTAACTGGAAGCTTGATGAAGCCATAAGATTTTGGAATTGGATATGATATTTGAGATAGTGGATAATTGATAATAACTAGGAGTGCAATAGAGCACACATCAATAGGAGCCGATGAATCCATCATGGCATTATTAATAGCATAATATCCGATAGAAGAATTGATGTGTACTGTATAAGAAGAAAAATTAGCATGATAATCATTTTCAAAGAATGTGATGAGTGGTGGAGATGCATTGATATGAGCAACTAGAAAATCAAGAGCCCCCGATGAAGGAGGAAACACAACACGATATGTATGATTGGATGAATAATCAGCTACTTGCTTGTCATGTTTGGGAAATGAATCATTGAATATTTTGAGCTTTTTGTTTTCATTGATCAGCTTGGATGCCGAAGGCTCAGAGAGATCGATTGCATCATTATCGATGAGATCTTGAATGGGATGCCTTAGTTTGAAACATCGATCAGTTGAATTCTCAACACATTGATGATAGTCAGATCTATCATTTTTGTTATAATTGTGGCCCTTAGGGAGAGATGGATCAAGATTCAATGATGGAGGAAGTGTAATAAGATTTCTCTCAAGAAGTTATGATAATAGAAGGTGCAAAGCACAAGAGGATTTTATAAATGTATTCTTTGAAGGGTTTTATTTAAGCTTTTCAGGAGTACAAAAAACATTAACACTAGATTTGGATTCAGTGGGCTTAGAAGATGGATTGAAAGTATATTTTCTGTGAAACTGATTAGAGGATGAAGCTTACTCATGATATTTTAGCTTGCCCATAGATAAGAGTTTTCTTTTGCATAACTTAAGAGTATGGCATAGTTGATCAAATGATGGAGAAGTCTCAAAGATGATACTCTCTTGCAATGGAGACAAAAGACTTTGGACAAAAGGATATTACAATTCAGAGTCTACGAGTACATTAGACATCTTAGCCAATCTATTCTTATATCGTAACACATAATCCTCTAGATGCTCATTAGATCATTGTTTGATTTGTGCAAGGTGAGCATAGGATATCTTAGAACCGATATTGATTGAAAAATGAGTGAGAAAAACATCGGCTAAATGCATAAATGATGTTACTGAATGAACATGTAGATCCTAGAACCAACAAACATAATATTGGAGGCTTCTAGGAAATATCTTTGCTAGTAAAGTATGATCATCTGCATAATCTAGATTTACAACATGAAAAGCTCAGAGATGCTCTTAAGGGTCACTATGGCCATTGAAGGTGGACAACTTAAGAGTGACAGAGTTTGGAGGAAGTACATAAGTGGAAATGGTGGGTGTGAAAGGAGTGTGGAGGAGTAAGGTGGAATCAAGAGATGAAGATACACAAGAAGTGGCTATTTAAAGTGGAGGCCATGACAATCGAGGAAAAACCTACACGAGGTACAAAAGAAACGTTTCAAAAGTTTTACAGTCATTAAGGCATGGATAATATGCAGAAGATACATAGGATTATCACGCAAAGCTTGACAAAAATTGGTAACCATTTCTAGTTGTTCTTGATCAATGTTAGTGTCCTCATCATATGATTGCTTACTATTATATGTTTCAATGTTTTCAAGAGGAACATTTTGAGATTTGGAAAAGGGGATATGAGATTCATTCATTGATTTAGAAATCGTATGGGAAGGCGAAGGAAACTCAATTTTCTCAAAAGACCCAAAATGACCACTACGGTAATGAGCATACAAAGAAACCCTAAAAAGAAGGTGGAATTTGAGCGATGGGTTCACCAAATGATTTAACAAAAACAAACCTTACTAAAAATCTAATTGCAGAGTCACGTATATTAAATAAATGTTAAAGTACATATTTGACACAAGAAATTAAGCTAATAAAATATAAAACCCTAAGTGTAAGAGAAAGAGGAAAGGACTTAGCTGATTTACGCTTCTCCTGGGACTGATCTAGACTAAAAAATTGATGAACATAAAGGGTAGATTGTCACAACTTTGCACAAAAAATTCTAGAACTTTTGGATGAAGCTGGACCAGGGTTCCTAGACTGTGTCAGGGGTGCGTGGGTGTTGGAGTCTACTACTAGGTGCCTGTGACTATGGAAAAATGGCTAGAACCTGAATCTTCTGGTGTTGCAAGATTGTCATTGATAGTCGTTGTTGGTAACCTGTATGTCGCATTATGATATGCAATATGGGGAGTCAGACTGACCCTAACAGTCACCTGATTGATTGAACTTACGACCAAGTGTTGCAATACATCTTAGACTCCATGTATTTCTTGTGCGTGTGTGATAGAATTGTGCCCTAGGAATCCCTTGTGCAAGCACACATGATAGCGGGTGATAACTAGATGTACCAATGTAAATATATGTGTGGATGAAGAAATGAACTTCCCTTTCTTATGCAGTGTTTGTAGAAAATGCAGTCCCTTGTCCCTTAAATGAAAGCTAGATGGATGCCTTTGATGCACTTAGATTCCTTTGGATAGCCGATCATTTATTTTGGTCACATAGCTTTGTATTTATATGATTCCCTTGGTTGATTTTCGTAATTTACAACTGGAAGGCTGACCCATAAGAAGATAAGATGCCCAAAAGAGAAAGTAAAGTAGAAATAGGTCGGGGGGGCCCAAAAGGACGAGGGATCCTGGGTGCTGGTGTCCAAAGTCATGAAAGATAAAGCAATAAAGTGTAGACTAGGCTGTAGGGTGTGTAAAACCAAAGATAAAGCAAGAAAGATAGAAAATAGAGCTAAGACAATAGTCAATGACTAGTTTTCTCACTTAGGAATCATATGAATGCAAGTATGCTTTTAGGACCTAGAAATGTACCCAAGTGAGTGATTTTGTGTCTACACAGGGACACACACATTTTTTCATCCACTTATAGTATAATGATGTTGGATTACACTTTGATTTTATTTTTCCTCTACATTTTTCCATCAGGGGATTACATATAATTGTTCTCACTTATCATGTGAAGAAGAATACACTTCTGTTATTTTTTTGATACCACACAAATCAAATTGAAAAAGTGAACACACTGAAAACACACCATAACATCACCGTATAACCATGTCACATGTTGTTTGTTAGAGGATGTTGTTTGACCTCTAGCCTTCGATCCCTACTTCCTCTATTATATTATTACTCACTCACTAAGATGGAATTTGAAGCTAAAATTTGCACTTTCTTTCAACGTCGTGGATTCCCCACCAATTTTTTCTTTGGTTCTAAAATTCCAAAGTGGGGGTCTAGAGATAGTTGTAGACACTTATTTTCGGCACCTCCCCATGCCTTCACCCCATGTTCGCTTTCCACCTTCATTTAGCACGCTCGTTTTCCTCTTATTTTCAAATCACACCCTTTCCCTCCTAAATTATTCTATTTCCCCCCTCATTCTATTTTATCATTACCCCCCTTTATCTAACATATTTCCCATATTCCCACTTTTAAATCCCCATTAATCCCATCAATCCTAAAATAACTTAATTAATCCTAAATAAATCCTAAACTACTTAATTATCCTAAGTCTACCCTAATTACCCTCATTTAATCATCCCCAATGGGATTCCCATCTCTCTTCATTACTACCCTTCATTAATTATTCCCTAGGATTCCCCCCACTCACCTTATCCCTTCATAAGATTCTTTCCACCCCCTTACACCAATTTAACCCTCTTACACGTGCCCAATCCCATAAATATCTCGTCAACTATTTGAAATCCTATTTTCACCCTTTATTATCACTCTAACATTTAAATGACAGTCTGTTTGCCCTAGTTTCCGGCGGCTGACCCGGGTCGCCATCGACCTCGCCCCCGAGCTATTTAACCACCCCTACCCCTCTTCTTAAATGGATGGAAAATATTGAATCTTATAAGTACTTTGTGAACATTGTGCTTTTCGAGTTATATGTGAATATTTCCAATTAGGTGAGATATCTTAGTGTTTCCCTTTTTGCATTGAGAGCTTGGAGTTGAAGAATATCACGGAGTTTTGGTTTGTGCATGTGCTTGTTCGATTTTACAGGTACTTGTAGGTGTTCTTCAAGCTCTATATCAACCTCCAATTATCTTCAATCATCCCCAGATCCAATAGTTTATCCCATTTAATTGCTAGCACTTCATCTCTGGTCTAGTCACCGCCGATTATACCCAGTCGTTGTCAACCCATAGCCTGCATTTTTCTAGATCTCATATTTAATCCTTCCTATCCATTTTGCATGCAACCTTGTCTGATATATCCTATAGACAATCCATCCCTATGACATCCCTCCCATTTGTTAGCATCCTGTGATATGTTGTAACATCTCAGAACCCTCAATTGTCATTGTTTTACATATCTTTGCATAGTTTTGTTTAGATTGCTATCAAATATCTATTCTGTTTGGATCACTGTCGACTCTTTGTTCAACTCTCAGTTTTCCGTTGACCCTCTGTGGTTTATTCTAGTTTTATATCATTTCCATATTTGATAATCATATAAGTTAGATTATCTTATCAGATACTTGTTCAAATTATGTTATTGATATTCCCTTTCTATTATCATATTATCACTCTTTGTTATCATCATGTGGGTTGACATCCTCTTGAATAAGTTTTCGCTTCTCGGAGCCGACTCTCGTCGTGCAACCCACCATATATTTTACTAATCATTTTTCATGTTTAGTATTTGTTGTTGTGCAGGTTGAAGACTCACCGTGAGGAAGATCATTTATTGTGCGCCCATACCATATCACCATATCCACATCAGGAGGTTCCCTAAACCCTCCTATATTTCAAGGTTTCTTGGTTTCTCGTTTTGTTTTCACTTATCTGAAATAGGTAACATGGAAATCTTGTCAAACATTATCACATGCTTGGTGGGACCTCCCTCTTAGGTGAGTCTCTCGCATTTTGTTTCATTTTGCATAGTTATTTTATTCTTCACTAAAATTGTAGGTAAGAGCCTCACTTTTGCTTGTATGTGTTAGGCTTATTATTGCTTGGAAATCACTTTATTTACTTGCCTCATCTTGAAGATTAGATAAAAAGAAGACGCAAAATCCATGTATTCCTCTTTTTTTCTTTTTTTCTCCTTTTTGCATCGCATTTCCATTTCTTTGTGTGGTTGTTCTCATCAAATTTCCATATTTGGTTTTGCACTTAAAAACAAACTTCTTGCATTCTTGCTTGCCAATATAGTGTAAATAGGGGTTTAATTGGTTGCATTTTACATTCCTCCACACACATCTGAACACACTCATCAAATTCACACATCAAAAAACTTTCTTACTAGGTGGACCTAATTGGGATTTCATCACCTAATAGGAAATTTGTCACAGTGTTCTGACCACGTTATAAATCCTATACAGACTTGGGCCTCACATAGCTTTGGGTATATCGAGGACCCCACACCCAAAACTACATGAAACCAACCTTAAAGTCCCATTTCTTAGGTACCCTCATTATCCATCGCCCCTTTTTCCTCTTCACATTTTCTAATTAATCAAGATAAAGAAAACATTGCATGCTTGACTTATTTGCTTTAATTAGTGTAATCTTTGTTTTCTTGTTTTGTTTCATGCCAGTTATCACACGCTCTTTAGCTAGGAAAATAGAATAAAGTCTTGCATCTAACAATCCATTTGCTTTATCCCGACAGACCTCTACTTTGACCATTATTTCATCCATGCCCTTGATTACTTTTCGTATGGTCACCCAACCTTTGATTGTCAACTCGACTCATCAAAAATATCTTGTCCAAACCACCACCAATGAGGAGACCAATCCCTTTCGACATCATCAATCTATTTCCTCTAGGCCAACCACACCTCCATCTCCTACTCCTCCTTCTATCCCCATTTATGACTTCCTATTTCATAGATCTTCCACGATCTCTTAATCCTATCAACCCACTCAATTGGTGGGTTCTATTCCATCTCCATCACCTCATATCAACATTATCCCCACATCATCTAATATTATTGCTAGAATTCCTATCTAACCGTCCCAATCTACTGACATTCACATTTCTACTTCTCATGTGCCTCAAAAATCAAATATTCCCATCCAATCCAAACTTTCCTATCACATTCCTACTTTCCAACATCACACACTCCCCCAACCAATGAAATCTCCACCCCCTAATTATATCCCCTCTTATCAAAATTTACCTTTAACTCTAACATGCCCCCAAGCTTCTCAACATCTTTATCCATCATCTTCTTATATTCTACAGCCACAACCATCTACCTCTTACGTGGTGCCTTCACACGAAGCTTTTAGATCATATTCTAATTATACCTCCCCAACTTCCTCCCATCCGACATATTGATGACTCACACCCCAAACGTTGTTTGGTATCATGAGGATCACTATTGTAAATATCATCAAGTCATAGGTCACAACATCAAAAAGTGTTGTTCTTTTAAATATTGTGTTCAATAACTTATAAATCAAGGGGATTTCCAAATAGAAAATCATACCTCATCTCTTAGCCAACCCCTCGACATCTTCAAACAACCTTTCCCCAATCCACCATTGACAATTCAATTTCTACATTCCACATCTTACAAATCTAATCTTTATGCAGTCAATACTATACATCAAACATCTCCATCCTTACCTATCTCATCTACCTCATCGTCTACTCCTACATTAAACATCATACCTACGACTTCTTCAATACCTATCCCTACAACTACATAAACCATATCCATGAATATCACACCTATCACATCAACTTCTACCAATTTTTCTACATCTACGTCTATTCCTACCTTTATCACATCCACATCGACTTCAATTATACCTATCACTTCATCTATGTCTATCATGCCCCAACTTATCATTTCTAACCCCTCATTCACAACTACATCAAACACACCTATCACTACATCTACATCACTTATGTCCCTAAACATCCCAATTATACCCACCTCTCTATCAATCCCAACTACCCCTATATCTACCACATCAATAAATTCACTTACATCTACCTTGACGTCTTCATCACATATACCTACATCTTTGCCCATGGTCACATCACTTATTTTATACCAATATTCTACACTTAATCCTCCAACATCTACCATTTCCACATATATACCCACTACCACACTAATCAAATCCTCTTGATTTACAAACATATCAATGATACCCCTCGGAAAATTCATGAAACAAACACCCCCACCTAAGACAAACACAAAGGGTATTCATGCCTCCTATACAAAATAAACTATTTCTACATCAACCCATCCAAAACCTACACCACCCACACCTCACATATACCTCGTCAATCACATCATTCAAACACCTCTTCCTCCATCAATATCTACCCCTACACCGCAATCTTCAGATCCTCCAGCTAAGATTATTGTCATCCTTGCCAAGGATAAACCTTCTCGATCAAAACCTAAGACTCTTGATAATCATTTCCAAATGTTTCTCATGCATCCTCGTAAAAAGTTAGATCTTATATGTCCTCAACAATGTAATGTCACAATACCCATCCTAGGAGCACCCCCATCTATTTTAGGGCTAGGCCCTTCATCTAATACAACTCCCAACGATCAATCAAAATCCAAACGATCTAACCTTCCTCCCAAATTGGATTCATATTCCAAGGAATTCAACTTACCCCTCTGACCTACATCCACTCCTTCCCCCAAATCCAAGTCAAAGTCTCCTATCAAATCCCACAAGATTCACCTTCCTCCCAACACTTCAATTGGATCCCACACAGACACCCTTCGACATTTAATTCAAATATATACCATCACACTTCCTCCTATTAAATATTTTGATCCTCATAGTAAGAAACCATCATGGTTTGATCCCAATCATATTTGCGCTCATCATCATACCTCGAGTCATGACACTAAGCATTATAAGGCCCTCCAAACCCTCACTCATGATCTTATTGAGGACGATGAATCTTTCATCTAGTGGGATCTTCCTTATCCATCCACCACAACCAATCCAATTCCTATTTATTCACCTCCATCCATCAAATTTTATAAGTATCCTCCTTCATCCACATCCTCCATTATCATCTCTCCTCCTAAAGAAGTTCCTCCCTTGTTCATCAATATTGTTTGTCTTACCAATCACCCATTTAATCCCCAATCATCTATCTAATCAAAATCAAAAGTCATCATTGATATTCCTTTTAACGATCCCATCCCTTCTCCTTCGACATACACTGGTCCATTTATATCTAAGTTTCATAACGTAATACATTATCTTACGATGGGGGAGAATCCTCCTCTCGTTATTAATCCTCTCGCATCTTTTTCCTCATCTACACATCCTATCCACATCAATTCATCCCTCCTATCCATCCACAAACTCCCTTGACGTTGGGGGACTTCACTTTAAGATTGGTATACCCTCAGACTAATTCCTTTCCTCTTTATCCTTGACATTGTCTTATTTACCTCATCCAATCTTATCATACCCATCTCATCCAATCTCATCTAGTTTATTGTCTCATCTTAGCCAACCAATCTATCTATCATCTCATCTCATCCTAAGCCCACCTTTATGGCCATATTTATGCGTCTTTTGGGGCGCCATCTTCTCATCAAAGTCCACCTTTGTGGCCATTTTTGTGCCTATTTTAGGGTACCATCTTCTCATCAAAGTCCACCTTTGTGGCCATTTTTGTGCCTCTTTTGGGGAGCCATATTCCCATCAAAGTCCACCTTTGGTGCCATTTTTGTGCCTTTTTTGGGGAACCATCTTCTCGTCATATCCACCTTTGTGGCCATATTTGTCCCTCTTTTGGGGCACCATATTCTTACCAAAGTCCACTTTTTTGGCCATTTTTGTGTCTCTTTTGGGACGCCATCTTCTCACCCTAAGTCCACTTTGTGGCCATTTTTCATCTCACTAGGACGCATATTTTTCCTCACCTCCTCACTTTTGGAGGGTGACACATATATTTTATCTCCTATTATTGCATATATTTCATCCTATCTTATCATATCTATTATCTCATCCTAAGTCCACTTTTGTGACAATCTTTGTCTCGTTAGAGATGCATATTTTCCTGGCTTCCTTACTTTCGGAGCATAGTTCATAGTTTTATTTTTCCTCTTATCCTATCTATCCCATCCAATCTTATCCCATCTTCATCTCATTAGGGATGCATATTTTTTTCACTTCCTCAAAGGTAGTGCATAGTTTTTATCTTCTCTCATCTATCTCGCCTCATCCCATATTTTGCAAGCTATCATCCTATCTCATCACGAGTTTAAACATCAGTGACCTTAAAACATAACATCACTACTCTAGAGAGGAGCCAACGTGGAAATTTTTCCCCCAACTGGATTGGACCATACATCATCACGCATTAATATGGATCAAGATCCTATCATTTTTCCTCCCTTGATGGTAAACCAGAAACATGGCCTCTTAACACATTACATTTGCGACCATTCTATTGTTAGCATACCTACCAATATATGCTTAGTCATGTCTATGATCATCCCTTCATCATTAGTCTCTTTCATGCATCACTGTAATGATTTGGAATTATGTGGTCTTCCATCACTTTCCTATACATGACCTTAAATATGGGCACCACAACTCTACCCATAGCATATTCCTTATGGATAAGTTCTGCCTTCTTGGTGAGAACTCCGCGATCATTACGTCCATCACCCTCTTATCCACTTTTATGAAGTACACTAAGGGTCCATGGGTGTATCTTGTACATCGTTTCGTCCCCTCCTAAATGGTCTACTTAGCTATACCCAACTCTTACCCATGTCAAGGTTCCAGATGCTTATATCTCATGTTATCTTATCCAAAAATAGACCGATCCCTTGAGGGAAAATTGTTCATGTAATATAAGTATAAAAAATAGATTGATCCCTTGAAGGACAACTATCATGTATACCATGCCATTTTTTATTTAAAAAAAGAAAAGAAAAAAGTAGACCACTCCCTCAAAGGATGGTTGCTCTATCATACCATGACAATGAAATCTTCCCGCATTGATCAACCTTCTATTTCATAAAAAAATCTTAAGAAATAATCCTAAGAAAGCTTCCTGCATCGATCAAATTTCTCATATATTGTAAACTTACCACATTGATCAGTTTGTGCCTCTTCCCTTCTCCTAAAGCTGGAGCATAGTCCTAGGGAAATCCACCTTTGGAGAACCCTATTCTCATGTACAAGTCACATCTATACCCCTTGGTTGTGTCGACTATAGGTGCATAAGTTCATTCATCCATATTCTCTATTGATCTTTGATATAATTAACTATTGTTGGTTATGTGTTAACCCATGTTTTGGTTGCTTGTGCATTGCGTTACCTGGATCTCTTTCTTGTTTACCTCTAACATATTTGGATGCATCATTTCCTTGCACGTTCCTTTCTATGACCTAGTATCGTTCATACACTTTGGTCACCATCTATTGAGTCACGTTCCTTTTCTTCTATCTAATCTAATCCTCTATCTTCAATTCACTATCTATTATTCTAACATCAATTCTACATCACATGATCCATCATTTCGTCTATGCGTGACTTATCTTATCTCATCCAAATCTCATCCAATATGACATCTTATCTAATATTATCGATCTGTCTTATCTTATCCATCTAGTTTTATCAATATGTATTATCTCATCTCATCCAATATATTGTTTCATCCATCATCCTACCACACCTTATCTATCTCATCCAATCTTATCCAATCTATCTCATCTTAAGTCCACTTTTGTGGACATCTTTGTGTTCCTTCTCGGGGCATCATATCTCACATTTTCCTATCTCACCTTTTTGGCCATCTTTGTGTCCTTTGCTGGGGCACCATTATTTTCATCCTCATCCTCATCTTATTTAAATATGCATACCTTTCACGTGATTCCTCATAAATGAAGGATCTCGTAGTTTATTCGCATTTGGTTGCGTATAATTTTGATGTGTGCCTATGACCTGTTGGTCCCTAAGGATTGAATTCATTTGAGTGGTTTCCTATTGGATTCCCTCTATTTCACAGTGATTTTTGCCAACTCTCAAGCCCGTAGGACATTACCTCTATCTCCCTGAAGATCCTGCCCTATGTTCCTGCCAAAGTGACTCCCCAAATCACCACCATGTTTTACTTATTTTTGCTCGAATCCTTCTTTCTCGGGG
Source organism: Taxus chinensis (assembly GCA_019776745.2). NCBI lineage: Eukaryota > Viridiplantae > Streptophyta > Pinopsida > Cupressales > Taxaceae > Taxus > Taxus chinensis. The sequence continues at coordinate 321,987,629 of CM034146.1, forward strand.
CACCTTGCATCGCATTCTCATTTAACCATCCTTCTTTTCCCACCCTCCCTTCTTCATCTATCTCTTTTAAACTCGTGATCGATACCTCTTTCATTTGTCATCAATCCCTAGTTTGAGGGAGAGCACCTCACCAACGCTTCTTTGACATCAAGCCTATCAATCACCTCTTGTTTTTGTCTTGCAGTTCCTTATTGCAGACCCATGAACAAAAAGGGGCATAATGTAGACACTTATTTTCGGAACCTCCATGTTCCTTCATCCCGCATTTTCTTTCCACCTTCTCTTAACATGCTCGTTTCCACATTATTTTCAAATCACACCCTTTCCCTCCTAAATTATTCTATTTTTTCCCCCTCATTCTATTTTATCATTATCCCCCTTTATCTAACATAATTCCCATATTCCCACTTTTAAATCCCCATTAATCCCATCAATCCTAAAATTAATTAATTAATCCTAAACTACTTAATTATCCTAAGTCTACCCTAATTACCTTAATTTAATCATCCCCCATAGGATTCCCACCCCTCTTCATTACTACCCTTCATTAATTCTTCCATAGGATCCCCCCACTCACCTTATCCCTTCCTAAGATTCTTTCCACTCCCTTACAAGACCCATTTAACCCTCTTACATGTACCCAGTCCCAAAAATTTCTTGTCAACCATTTGAAATCCTATTTTCACCCTTCATTATCACTCTAATGTTCAAATGGTAGTCTACTCGCATCAGTCACCGACGATTGACCCGGGTCGCCATCAACCCTGCCCCGAGCTATTTAACCACCCTACCCCTCTTCTCTCTCAAATGGCCAATTTTTTTTGAATCTTCTGAGTGCTTTGTAAAAATTGTGCCTTCCAAGTTATTCGTGAATCTTTCGAATTAGTTGAGATATCTTGGTGTTTCCCTTTTTGCATTTAGAGCTTGGATTTGAAGAATATAGTGGAGTTTTGGTTCATGTATGCGCTTGTCCTGTTTTGCAGGTACTTGTAGGTATTCTTCAAGAGCTGTATCAACCTCCAGTCAACTTCAATCATCCATAGATACAACAACTTATCCTATTTAATTGGTAGCACTTCATCTCTAATCTGGCCGCCGTCGATTATACTTGGTCGCCCTCGATCCATAGTTTGCATTTTGCTAGATCTCATTTTTAATCCGTCCTATCCATTTTGCATTCAACCCTGTATGATACATCTTACATCCAATCCGTCCCTGTGACATCCCTCCCATTTGTTAGCATCCTGTGATCTGTTGCAGCATCTCAGAACCCTCAGTTGCCACTGTTTTACATATCTCTCCACAGTTTTGTTTGGATCGTTGTCGAGTCTCTGTTATGTTTGGATTGCCATCGACCCTCTGTGGTTTGTTCTAATTTTATATAATTTCCATATTTGATCATCATATCAGTTAGCTTATCTTATTAAATACTTGGTCAGATTCAGTTATAAATATTCCCTTTCTGTTATCATATTATCACTCTTAGTTATCATCACGTGGGTTGACATACTTTTGAGGAAGTTCGCGCTTCTCAGAGCTGACTCTCATCAGGTAGCCCATCATATATTTTACTAATCATTTTTTGTGTTTAGTCCTTTGTTTTTATCCAGGTTGAATACTCACTACGAGGAGGATCATTTATTACGTGCCCGCACCATATCATCATATCCACATTAGAATGTTCCATAAACCCTCCCATATTTTGAGGTTTCTTGCTTGGTTTTCACTAATCTAAAATAGGTAGCATGGAAATCTTTTCAAACAGTAATAGCCCCAATGGGGTCAAGGGGAAATGCCCCTTTTAGAGTATTGGGGTAGCACCCTGGGAACACTCCCTGTTGTGGTACATACCGAGGTCGAGGGTCAGAGCCCCCAAAGCTAGGTACAATTTATTTTTTTTCTATATAATCTTCAAAAAATTCACCAAAATGGTAATATTTTTCATCTTATCCCACTAAATTCAAACATTGGGTTACACTAAAAATGTCTCCTTAAGGAAAAAAATCTAGATTGACACTTTATAATAAAACTAGACTCAATGACTTATTGACTCACAAAATTAACACTTTTGATGCTAAAATTGACATGAGACTTATTTTGGCAAGACAAGTTTATTCACACAGCTTAGATAATTTGACTTGTGACTCTTATAAATAAAACAATTTTGATAATTATACTTTTGACACTAGCCTCATTAAATATCACAAAAAACCGAACTTTATACCAATATACCTTGTTGAAATATAGACACAAGACAATAAGCTTTTATTTTATTCAGGGTGATCATACATTAAATAAACAAATGATACTTGATGATTTAAACAATTAGAAACTCATAAAAATAATAAATAAACAACACTAGACACTAAACTAAATTAAACAAAAGACTCATGTTACTTAAAATGACTTCATTCAACGTGACTTGGACATATGTAAACTTACATGCATAAAATACTAAGACTTTTTTTAATAGAAAATAACACACATTTTATTTTGAAAGTTTAAGCGAGGAGATTGAGGAAAGTTTCTAGCTTTGCAATTGAAGAGTTTCAATGATGTCGCATGAACACATTCCTATTGGAGGGTGCCAACTTTTGAGGTAATACCAAGAGTTGTTGAAATATATATTGATGGGACAAGACACGAAAAGTTCATTATTATATTTTAAGGTGAACATGTGGACTATGTCAAATATAGCGTTGAGACATTGTATGAAATGCATTTAGTGAAAATTCAAACAAATGTGAAGTGCGGAATGTGATTCAATACAACACTTAGGATGGATGAAGTGTGCATGCACATGGAAATATTCCTTACTCAATACACATAAATCTCTCTTCTATGATGTATGTGTGTGTTGCAAATTATAATAAAATTAGGGTTCAATATTTATGTGCACATTATTTTATGTGATATGGTGCTAAAAGGATAAAATTGCTTTCCTCTCCTAAGCCTAGGGTCTGCTACAAAATAAACACAAACTTATAGCCAATAGAATAACCCAAATGATGGAAATGGTTGGACAAATGTTCATGCATCCAATCGATTCAATGTTTAATAGAAAATCTTTAAATCTGTAAATATCTTAACCTCGATTATTATGAATTGATCATTCAAATTTAGAACCCATCATATAAGTATGGATCATTAATGCATATGGGTGATAACACGAAATATCTAATAACATGAACAAAAAATACCAAAATGATTTTTCTTGAGCTTTTACGCAACTCTATTTTAGCATTGCATTCCAATGGGAAGCTATATTTTCTTACCAGATGACTATCCCAACTCTTAGTCATATCTATTTATGCTAATTTTATATGTAAAAAACACACTCCACTAAACTCTTCACAAATAATATCTCATCCCCTAGGGGAAAAATAACATGGAGCTGCCCCTTTATTAATTTTAAAACTCTGTTCTTCTAAGAAAATTCCTTCTCTGATACCAAATGAGAAGCTTGGTTCATATTCACACAACTCAAACACAATAATAATAATTGTTATTCTTAACATTAAAATAGCCCGTACATATAGGCAATATAACTCATATAAATAAAGATGTTTCTTCAACTACTTACCCAACATACTAACTCCATGAGTTGTTAAAACAACTCTATTACAATATATTTTCACACTACAACAACAATATCTTGATATAATTATTCACTAACCCACTCATATAATGTTCATGTGGAGCACTGATATAGAATCTTCTTAACATTTCACATATTGTAGGGTATTTTTTTAATACTATGTAGAGTATTGTCCCACATCGGAGAAGCAATGGAAGGAAAAATAATCACATAATGTTAAGATGATCAATGAGGTGCCTAGAAAAATTGCGAGTCTTCAAGTTGTTACTAGGATGCAAAGAAAAGAACAAAGCTTGGGTCCTATGGAGATGCCAATGAGCCCTAGATAGAGTGCACGCACGAGGAAAAATATGCAGATCCTAAAAGAGAGAGAATTGTTGGAAGAGGCCAAAGGATTATTGAATTCTATCAAAAACAAAGATGCAAGTAGCCAAAACACTAGAGAAGTTGAAGCATATGTATATGGGCAAGTGGTGAGGATATTGAAACAAGGAGTGGTAGCGGCACATACATATCTTCTATTGCTAGTAAATGTATTACACAACGAAGATATTTCCCAAAACATATCCAAACTGCCGAAGACTCTTTCGGCAAGTGCAACCAACAGAGTGGTACAATCCAACAAACCAATTTGGTATGTAAAGACTAAGAAACCCTTGGATGTAGGTACATGGATGAATATCATTCTTGGAGGCTACGAAATAAGAGATGTAGTGTTTGATTTTGGTAGCACTGTGAATATGATGCCAAGGTCTACATGGGAAGCTATGTGTGCACCAAATCTCGCATACAACCCAATAACCTTAAGCCTAGCAGATTATGGAAGGGTGGATCTAATTGTCAAGTTGGAAGATGTACAGATCAAAGATCTTAGTTTGAAGGGTGATCTTGAAGTCATTGACATGAAGAAAAACGAAACACATTACCTTGCTTTGATTGGGAAGAAATGGGCATACGGTGGAAACATGGAAATCAACATAGTAACAAATCAAATGGAAGCGCACTTAGAGGATTTTATTATTGTCATCCCTATGAACAAGACAAAGAAAAGCCTTACACCATTCCAAAAGAGCCTTTGTCTCCTTATATGCATGATACATAAAGCTAGTTCAAGGTAGATCACCAAACAAGAGAAAAATGCCAAAAAGAAAGAGAAGTGGTTGTGGAAGTTGAGTATTGGAGTTTTGCACAACCTTTGAGAGATGATTAATAGATTCCATGGAGTGTGCGATCGAAGAATCTTTTCCTAGATGAGGATTCACAATATAGTATAAGATCTCCTTCCAAGTCTGAAATAAGTAAATTGTATGAATTTGCACACATGTATCAGGATTACATTGAGCCAAATGGAAAAAGCAGAATTCCATCAGAGATCGCTTCATCTATTAGCGGGCATTTAGACGTATACTTAAAGCATTGGATGCACAGGGAACATGAAATTAGGCCAATGAGGATGGTTCATGTGGAAGAAAGGAAAATCCCACAATACTTTGACACCTCTAACTTGGACTCCTCGATAAAATTCTAGGAGCATGTACCCCAAGAAGATATGAGAGTAAGGGAACTTGACTACACATTGAAAACAATGACAACTTGGTGGGTGGTACACAAAAAAGAAGAAACTTGGGTGAGCAGAAGTATTAAGTTTGATGCGTGCAAGATTTGCGCTATCTTCCAGATTGACTAAGGCATGGCCAAGATTTTGTGTAGGCCAGTGTCCAGAACTACATATTCAAGGATGCATTGATGTATGGGAAGCGCAAAAATATTGAACTGCAATGGTGGATTCACATCTTTCCCGAAACACTCACACTCCGTTGCCAAAGGCATGGCACATGCACCAAGAGCGAAGAATAGAACTGCGTAATTGGAGACAAGTACAAGAAGATTTTATTCAGACATTCACATTGACGAAGGGGTAGTTGAGTTCAAGCACTTGGAAAGCACAAAGACTATGGAATGCATACCCATAACCAACAAGGCTAGAAGATGGGGCAAAGACAACGACCAGTTAATAAAATTATGTCAAAGAGTAGGTGATAGTAAAGATGAAGGCATAGATCCAGATAGTGAAGAGGACATGGAGCTTAAAGGCATGTTTGAGTTAGAGCACTTCGTGTTGCTGCCAAAAAAAGAGATTCCATAAAATATGGAAGACGAACAATTGTGCATTGTAAACATAAAGGAAAAGGAAGGATCTAAGAGAGTTGAAGACACCAAGATCAAAGGAAAAGCAAAAATGTACGATGGACTAGTATGAAAAAGAATGAAAGACATTGGTCCCCCAAGAATTGTTAACTACCATTGGGGATTATTGGATGCAGAAGGAAATGTTAGAGATCCTGCACTTATTGTGTAACTATGAAGATGTATTCTCAACCAAGTTCAACGAATTAAAAGGATTAGATCTGTCTCTGGGAGAAATGCGCATTGATCTAAAGGAGGGTGCAAAGCCTATTAGGAAGCATCCTAATAGATTGAATTGAATATGAAGGCTAAGGTCAAAGTGGAGTTGGAACGAATGATAGAAGTAGGATTGATATACTTCATAGAGAAATCCAATTAGGTAAGCTGGGTAGTTACCCAATCGAAAAAATAAGGAGAAATAAGAATTTGGGGATACTACAAGGCACTGAATGATGCCTACATGAATAATCCTTTTCCTACTCCATTCACATATGAGATTTTAGAAAGAGTAACAGGACATGAGGTATAGTCTACAGACGGATTTGATGGCTAACACCATATTCCAATTGCACAGGAGGATTGGTAAAAAACGAGTTTGCTACAGAATGGGGATGCTTTGCATACATAGTGATGGCATTCGGATTAAAGAATGCACCTGTGGTTTTTTCTCGAGCTATAGTGACTACCTTCAAGGATTTCATCCATGACATCTTGGAAGTATACCGCAATGACTGGGCAATCTTCCCCCTATTCAAGGAGCATCTTTCTAAAGTACGCTTGATGTTAGAAAGATGCAGAGCGTTGTGCATTGCATTGAATTTAAAGAAATGTTTCTTTTATATGTCTTTTGGAGTATTTCTTGGACATGTTGTTTGCAAAGATGGAATTTTGGTAGACCAGGCCAAGATTGCAATGATAATTATGCTTAAACCTCCCATAAACCCATTAGAAGTGCGTGCATTTTTGGGACATACGGGGTACTAGAGAAAGCTCATCAGAAGGTATGTTGATATTGTGCAATTGATGGAAATTATGTTAAAAGGGGCTAAGTTTGAGCGGACACTGGAATGCAATAATGTTTTCATACAGTTAAAACAAAAGCTAGTCACTGCACCTATATTGGTCTTTTCGGATTGGAGTAAAATGTTTCATGTCCATGTGGATTCATTAGGCATCGCAATAGGGGCAATATTTGCACAACCAGGGGAAGGAGGTATTGACCATCCTATACATTTTACAAGCTGAAATTTGTCGCATGTAGAGAAGAACTATAAAACCACGGAGAGGGAAGCATTGGTAACAATCTTCTCATTGTAGAAGTTCAAACAATACTTATTAGCAAACACCATTCCATTTTTTTTATAAATCATCAAGCATTGTGATATCTTGTGAATAAGCCATTATTGGGCAGAAGAAGTTCTAGAGGGCTGATGCTTTTTCAAGGATACAAGTTTAAGTTTAATGTAATACCGGGGAGGGAACATGTAGGACCAGATCATTTGAGCCGGATCAATAAAGAAGATGAATCGGAAGAACTGAACGAAGATTCTCCAGATGCACATTTGTTCAGAGTAATCACAGTACTGGAACAGTTGGGGGAAATTGCGGAATTCTTGCAGGATGGGGTTCTACTAGATCATTATATAGAAAAAGAGAAAAAATGGATTGTTGTCAGGGCGTTTCCATTCACAATCATTAATGGATTCCCGTACAAATTGGGCAAAGATGAGGTATTGCACAGAGTTGTACTTGAACACAAAAGGGATGCAATACTTAGGGACGTGTGCGAGGGAATAGTGTAATGTCCTTTTCTAGGGTTGAAATTGAAAATAAGGGTTTCGGTTCAAACCCAAATGAGAGAAATTAGATTTTTACAACAGCTCTGAAAATATATATAACCCTAGCAGTGAACTAAATTGCCCCTTTTGTGTTCAAAACAAGCTGAACATAGGTGTATAAATCCTCCTATGGCAGCGAACTGTAATGGAAATCAATGGCATCAATTCCCATGCAAACACAAGGTGAAAATAACATAGAATGCTTCCAAATATTTTATTCAGCCATAAAGATATTTATCCAGCCAATACACTTCAAAATAAATAAGAAATGAATAGATAAATCACAGTTGTAATTAATTAAATAACAACAGAAGTACAACTCATATTAAGGGTTGGAAATGAGTTTTTCCAAACCCCAAAAATGTCAATAAAATATGAGATCAGCCTTAAAAATTATGAGGAAGGTGAGTATCAGCTCCAATTGCCCAAATGTGTAGAAGGCACTTAACTCTTCCTCCACCCAAGTTGCTACTCTAGGAGAGGGTGTAATGTCCCCCTTTTCAAACAAAAATTAATTGATAATGGTTGGTATCCTTTAATCCATTCCCCTTGGATTAAATAAAACTAAAATAGGGGAAATTTGATTTGCATATGTGGATTTAAAAATTAAAATATATTTCTTTTATCCTGTAAGTCAAAAATTAAAATAAAAAGAAGAAATCGATTTACCTTAGGCCAATTAATGATCTTTGGAGATAAATTAATTAAATAGAGGCAAGTCAAATTCCTTGGGATTATTTCAATTATTATTATTTGGAATAAATTAACTTATCTTGGCATGGGTTGATTCATGTGAGTATCATTTGATATATTTAAATTTCCCATGCATTTACTATTTGCTTTTGAGTGTGACTTTCAGGCAATTTTTAAAAATAAAGATTCTCTCATAGAAGGTGGCGCCAAAAAGAAGAAAGCTTCGGAGAATGAGCAAGGAATATATAAAAGAAGATGAATGGCACCCCTTTTCGCATATTGACGGTTATTATAACTTATTTTTATGCTTGAAGAGGGATGAATGCCCACTAGTGATAAAAAATAAAAGTTTTTCATCAACACCACCCATTGTGAAGTGTGTTCCTTCTTGAGCTATGAAATGATAAGTTTTTCTTAAATCTTATTGCCAATGTGAGTCGCCATTTTTGGGAGTGTTGAGCTTATTTTGTGAAGGAATTTGTGAGCTTGGTATGAAGATTGCAATTTGATTTTAGCTGCTGATTTCTGTGCATCAATTCGCCTTGTTTTGGAAGTATTTGTGATACAAATTGATAGTATTGGAAGCCATTTTAAATTTGGTAATTTTCAGCATGTTTATTTAATTGATATGGCCATGATTTGACCATTTTAATGCTTATATATGTGACTGATAATTACCTTTGCTAAATTGGCTTGTGTAGGGGGATTTTGGGAAACATTGGAAGGGTTTTTCTAATAGTTTATGAACTGCTATCATGAATAATTAATTGTAGATCTGAAACTAATGTTTTTGAGTGTTGGGAGGCCAAGGATAAGGCTGGAAATATTTTAATATTTTTCTCTTAACCCTAGCGATTTGTTTGGCAGTTTTGGGGACAGTTTTGAGTGGGATTTTATGCTTAGAAAATTCAGTTTGTTACACCATCTTAAAGTTCTTAATTTCTACTTTGTGATGCACTTTGTTTCATGCAAAAATTCTGAATATTGTCTGAGTTATTAATTTTTAAAGTTTTCAGCTGATTTTAGTGCATATTTATTTATTTACTTCTACTGCAAATTTAATTGGTTAAAGAAGTGTTAATTCTGATTAGTTAACTCATTTGAACCCTTACTTTGGTTCACTCCAACCCCATTTGGGTTGTATTGAAGCCAACACTAGGTTAGTTGAGGTGAACCTAAAAGAGTTTCCCTTTTAAGTTTGCTTCCATTGCAAGTAGTTTAATAAATATTAATTAATATCCCAAAAGGGAATATTACAAAGGGTCCAAAATAAATGTAAAATCCTTAGTAGCTCTTCCTCTCTCAAGCCCTAGTTGCGAACCAACAACATCACTTTCTTTGAAGCCCTTAAGAACCACCAATTGGAGAGTTTTTGTTCTCCCATTTGCACAAGGGTTTTGTCCTCTTGTATGCCACACCAAAGGATTTTGCCCTCTAGTGGATAGAAACTGAGCAATCAGCCCAAAACCCAAGCAAGTATAAATTTATGATATGATAGCAAAATGAGTCCAAGCGACCCCTTTTATATCCCTTGGTGACGCCAAAGATCAATTAGGGAGTCTTCCCCATAATTGATCACATAAGGATGCCTGCTTTTAAATTTAACTTGTCTTTTCACCTCTTCAACCCAGTCGACCTGCCTCATAAGAGAAATCATGAAAGAGAAAGGTAAATGCTCACAAAAAAGACTAAAAAACACAACAAACATTTTCCTTGTTCACCTCATTCTTGCCCACGAGAATTGGAATGGGCTAGAAGTCTCCAAAATGAACTAGTTTGAAAAAGAGGACATTACTAGTGGGTAGGTATTTTGGTGGCAAATTAATTGTGAAAAAGATGCTACAAAATGGAATTTGGTGGCATACAATGTTTTAGGATGCAGACCATATTACGAAGCATTGCAATGTCTGCCAAAGGGTTGGAAATCTAGTTCAAAGAGTCTTGATGCTTCTCAATCTAATATTGGCTGCAAAATCATTTGAACAACCTAGGATAGACTTTGTAGGCCCAATTTATCTACCATCGAAGGAATCAAATGCCACATATATAATCACTATGACAGATTACTTCACTAAATGGGTAGAAGCTGTTGTAACCACTAATTGTACAACATGAGATACCACCAAGTTTTTATATGAGAACATCATTACAAGATATGGTTGCCCACAAAAGCTTGTAAGTGATAGAGGGACACATTTTATCAATAAAACAATTAAGGCCCTCACAAAAGAATTTATGATTACGCATCACCAGAGTATAGCTTACCATATGCAAGTAAACGACCAATCAAAAGCGGCAAACAAGGTTCTAGAAAAGATGCTCACAAAAATATGCAATGTTTAAAGGGATTATCTAGTAGGATTTTCAATTTCATGCATCGTCTGGTAATTAGAAGGCTTTGTAGATTTCATGAGTTTGTGGTTAAGTGTGTGTAGGAGTAAGAAGAAGAATCAATCAACCAATAAAATCACAATTCAAACAACCAAGTTCATTGGATCTAGAAAGGATTTGAGGGAATGGAATAAGTTCGGGATCATTGCATAGAGGGAAAGAAAAACAAAAGAGATCAAAAGAATAAAAGAATTCAAAAAGGTGATCTTATACGGATGCAAAGATTGCAAGCGGATAACAAATTAAATTAGGCGGATTTCGCAGCAAGTGAAACATATTAGGAAGATGACACACCAAAAACCAAGTGGCCGAGTGGTTAAGTACATTAAAAATGGAGGAGGGCGTCACAAATGATTGGAAAAAAAGGACACATCAAGGGCACAAAAGTCATGAAAAGGGGGAATGAGGCAAGGTAAAAACATTATTTGATTGAAATTGAGAGCATAAGGCAAGAGATATAATAGGTCTTGAGAAATTGTGAGAAGAAGATCCCAACACCCAACTCGAAGGAAAATCACAACGCACAAGCAAGAATGGTAGATCCTTTCACTCTACCAATCTGGCCCAAAGTTCAGGGCATGATGGAAGAACAAGGGATTACTCTCTTACACTTGAGCGATGCAGAGAAGTGCATCAACACAAAAATTCTGACAAACCAAGTGGTGTGATTCACTACACCACGACTTGCAAGCAAGGGCCGATCAATTGTGGGGAGCTGAAATACCAATGGTAAACACCGAGGTGGCGGGAGGAGAACTGGTGGTGAAAGATCCATTGTTAGGAACTGACATGGAGTGGCTCTCAAAACTGCCATATGTCGAAGATCACCCAGAAGGAATGTAAACAATGAGTAGTTATAATAATGGTGCAATATGGTTTAGTGCGCAAGATGTTCCTATTAATGCCGCTGCAATTTCCCGGGCCATTGGATTGTCAAACAAAGATACATCCATGTTGGCATTCAAATCAAGTAGACCTTCGATTCAACAAACCACAATGACCACATATGGGACATTATGTAAAGGAAGGGACATTCCATTAAGGGAATTTATTGACCAGTTAGTCATAGTATTGGTTGAGATGACATCATAATGATTTAGAATAAAATCCACATAAGTAAACAATCATTGTTGGGAGCTATGGATATAATAATCCAGATGTGGGAGTAAAATGAAAATTCAATTGGCTTGAATTTTTGGCTCAAGATCCAAACAAAAAAGCATATATAAGACTATTGAATTTGGGGGGAAACCCTTATTCAGGATGTGGTTGTGTTCCCAAATCCCCTCGTCATCACGAATTTATTCGGGACATCTTTGAACATAGGGTGCTTAACGATTGACACCTTTCCTTTAGGTTTATTTGATCCTCAAGTAATGAAAAAGTTATTTACGTTGTATTTTTTTGGGAAAAAATTGTAATTTTTAAAGTGTTTAATCACATGGAGTGACTATACAGGTTGTGATTTATTTTGGTTCAATAATTAATGTATTGTGTTTGTGGTTGAGCAAATCATCAAAATTATAATTTGGAGATAACAATTGTTTCTAATTAAAGTTACAAGATAAATTGGCTTGCTCCTCTCCCCTTGTAAAGTAGATAGTCCACCTATTTTTCTTGTCATACAATAAATTTTCTCACCTTCTATTTAGGTATTTCATGGAAATGTAGGTCTACAATTGTTGAAGATATATAGAAAATACCACACTTCCTTTTAATGACCTTGTTTAACAAAATGTTATGATATTTATATTTATGGTGGATGGCACTAGTATTGAAATCTTATGATATTCCATAAGCAGTCGTCTAGTATAATGAATTAATGTAGGATTGGAGTGTGCTCACATAAGTCATTCAATTTGAATTAAAATATATAATCCTTGCACCCATTCTTAAGCAAAAATAGTTAATGGTTAAACTATTATCATTCCACATTTACATTAGTTACCTTTAAAAAGGATTGTAATCCTTATTAGACGAGACAATAAAAATGAAAGAAATGCCTTTTTATAGTTCACAATACTGAGTGACCTATTTTTGGGTCTACAGACAGCTAAACATGTATGAACTATCATGAACTCATAGTATGTGGGAGACACCTAACTATGCTTCAAATACAACATTCATATATAAGACTACCTCATACTTCTAGTTCAAAGGAATCACTTAATTTTACTTCAAATATGAGGTGTACATACCCTACTACTTGTAGGATTTGAATACGCAACCTCTCTTTTCAAATTCACCACCATTATGTTAACTCAAGTGTACATGAGATACTATAGTTTAAATTTTCCATTTCATTTGTAATTATACTGTATATATATTTTGATTCCTCTGTCAACGTTTATGCTTCTCTTTGACTGGGATTTGTAATATATAAATGCACAAACAACAATAGAGTTATACCACTTTGTTTTCATCCATTGATGAATTTTTAAATGTGAGATTTCTAGTTTTGTAATTACGTTCGAGGCATCTACATATGAGGTGTGATTTCCCTTTAAGTGTCCATGTTTCCCGATGTATTTTTTCTCAACGAGTTTCCTTGATGATTATTTTCGATGAGATTCTTCTTGAATTTTTTTAGGGGGTAATTATTTCCTGGATCAAAATCCATGATGAAGTCTCTTATTTCCACAAAATATATTTTCTGGATTAGCACATGGTAAGTGGTCAAGATCTTTCCATATGCCTACATATTAATTCAAACAAATCTCAAATTTCATATAGAAACAATTTTTTTTTGTTTTATTGCAACATGTTTAGAAAATTTTGTCCTCTTTTTTATAATTTGAGTTTTTTTGGAGTGCAATGGCTTACTATTTTCTACTATCATGTTTAACGAGGGTTGTCATGGCTTAACAAACCTCAAATTTGTATTAATCCCCTTAGACGGCCAGGAGAGGGAAAAGAGAATGGGAAGGGGACTGAACAAATATGTGTTTCTACCTTCTAGCACATCATCCATAAAGATAATCAATCTTGAGAGGTTGGGGTTGATATAATGTTGAGTAAGCTCATGTATCATGGTGGACATGAATAAAAAACAAGTCTCACCATTAGATTCGATCACCTACACCTTCATCTTCTTATCTACCATATAGTTGTAGATATATCCTTGCAAGTGCAACCATATCCTTGTAATGGTGGAATTGAAAGTGGATTATAGGGAAATTCACGACATTGTATTTTTGTTAGTGGAATATTGGTCACAATGCAAGAATTGGAATCACCTTTTGTTGTTGGGGATTTTGATATTGGTTTGTGAAACATTAGAAAAAATGTTTTGAAGTTGGTTCAAACATCATGAAATATTTAATTTTTTTTTACCTTCTTGTAACTTTTGACATTATTTTAATGGTATTTTCCTCTGACACAAGACACACAGATTCCATGGTTGGATCAAATTTCTGATTAATTTGTCATTTTTTAATAATGCAATGTGTGTTTTTTTGTGAATTTTTACTTATAGAATGCGGGGGGGGGGGGGGGGGGGGGGGGGGGGGTGGTGGGTGCTTCAATCTACCTACAAGAGGTGAGCACCACTCATTGTGTGGACGCAATGGGGTTTGAACCTGAGCGGAGAGCTTTGAATGCTCTCATTATGAGCTAGATTACCAACTCACCCAGACCCTCTTCCACAATTTGTCAATTTTCACTTTATATGTCAAATATATCTATTAGATACTATATTTTTGTCCTTTTCAAAAAAGGGGTTGTGTGGGGGAAGGGGATAAGTATGCCATGTTATGGTAAGGGTCAATATTGTTACCCTTGGGCTGAAGTATGGCACTTTATATGCTTGGGAATTTGGTTTATTTTTAGAATGGTAAAAGAAAAATTGAGATGCACTCAAAGACAAATATATCTATGTATGGAAAGCAGTTTCACATTACTATTGCAATAAGACTAATCTCATTACATTATAAATGGATTCAAATCATTTTAATTATTAAATTATGTGTATAAATTGGAATATTCATAATATTTATAGTTATTTTATGAGTATGAAAAATGGGACTAAAATAAAATATTTAAGAGAATAAGGTCTTATAGTGATACAAATTTTATTATTACTAGAGCAATAATTATAAGAAACGTGTGACAAGGTTCAAGTGAAAAACCTAGAAAAATAAGTGTATATGGATGGCCTTGAGTAGAAGCATACCACTCATTTAGTGGCAAGACTAGAAATTGTGATGTATAGTTTTGAAAACTATTGCTTAGAGAAAAATAGATTTTGTGACCGTATTTTTCTTCTTGAGGGATTTGAAACCTTGTTTAGTTGTTTAGAATTCACTCGAGTCATTGAGATGCTTCTCTTCTTCCTTGAAACTAATATTCTTGCAATGCCTTAAATGATACTGTAAATCTAGAGGTGTAAATGGGGGTCATTACCCCTTCATTAAGTTGTTAGGGATTTATGATTTTAAACAAATCTAATTAATGCTAGATGCTTATCATGCTTGAACATCATTTTAAAAATGTGGTGTCTTTCCATGATGGATTTTTATTTTATTTAAGATGCATTATAATTACCAATAAAAAATTGACGAGAACCTTCTAATTCATTATGTATTTTTTATAAAAATATAAAGTGGTGGTGGTGGCTTTGCTACAGGACTTTATTGCTTGAGAAACACCTTCTTAGAGAAAATTCCCTCACTAGGTGTTATGTACCTTGGGATATGATATTATAGTATATATGGGTTGATAGAGATGCTGACATGTGGCACACATCCCCCTTAGTTGGTTATATGTTTATAATATATGGGGTAACATGGGAATTATTTATATTGTGTAATAAGCCAACCTATATTGGAATTAGATGTTACTAATATGTTAAGACAAATGTATGTCTATATAAAGGAGATAAGTATTGTTATGAGATGGGTGATATATGTGTTGTTTCTTCTACTTGGTAGAGGTATCTTGGAGGTTCCCCCTCATAGTGGAATTCCCATATTCAGAGATCTTGGAGTTACTCCTTCCTTAAGGAGCATTGTATGATGTTGCCCTATCTTAAGGGTATTATTATGAATATATTAAATATTTGAGCATCTTGGCCTACAAACATCTCTTGCATTGTGTTGATATAGGTTAAGTGTTTTATATTTCTGATTTATTATATGCAAAGATCATATCACTAGGATCATAACCCATGATGCCAATAGATAAAAACAATAGTTGCGGAAAACGTATGATAGGTGAATTGGTCTTATTAGTGGGCCCCTAATATTTTGTAGTACACACTAAGATCTTAAGTAGGGTTAGTGAGCCAACCATCTGAGCATGGGTGCAATAAATATACAATTCACAAAAGAGGCAACATTACTTTTTCCAATTCTTAAGAAAATGCATCATACTTTAGCATAAGGTTTGAAAAGGTATTGTTGAGACAATAGTAGACACATAGTCAGTCATCTTCTACTTGCCTTTATAGTTGCCCAATTTGTGAAAACCAATTATTATGATTACCATCCCAAACTCAAATTTAGTTGACTTTATTGCTTGAGAAACACCTTCTTAGAGAAAATTCCCTCACTAGGTGTTATGTACCTTGGGATATGATATTATAATATATATGGTTTGATAGAGTTGTCGACATGTGGCACACATCCCGCTTAGTTGGTTATATGTTTATAATATATGGGGTCACATAGGAATTATTTATATTGTGTAATAAGTCAACCTATATTGGAATTAGATGTTACCCATCTATTAAGAGTAATGTATGTCTATATAAAGGAGATAAGTATCATTATGAAATGGGGGATATATGTGTTGTTTTTTAGACTTGGTAGAGGTATCTTGGAGGTTCCCCCTCGTAGTGGAATTCCCATATTCAGAGATCTTGGAGTTACTCCTTCCTTAAGGAGCATTGTATGGTGTTGCCCTATCTTAAGGGTATTATTATGAATATATTAAATATCTAGGCATCTTGGCCTACAAACATCTCTTGCATTGTGTTGATATAAGTTAAGTGTTTCATATTTCTGATTTATTATATGCAAATATCATATCGCTAGGATCATAACCCATGAGGCCAACAAACAAAAAGTATAGTTGCGGAAAACGTATATTAGGTGAATTGGTCTTATCAGCGGGCCCCCGATATTTTGTGTGGATTCCTTGCCAATGCTCTGGGAATCTAAGTCCCTCTACTTAACTGGTGCAGCTACCATATATGCATGCACAAGAAAATGTGGATTTCTGTGGTGGCCTTTCAGCCGGGGATCCAACAGGGGCACTCCACTGACCCTGCAACAAAGCTTGCAGATACTTGCAAGAGAGAAATTTGTCTGAAAGTGGGAAAGGGAGTGAGAAAAGAGGTAGGAGAACTAATGTTGCAGGTAGGAAATCAGATTCCTGCACACACTAGTTAGAAAATTCATCACATGCATTCATGAGAAGAAACAACCCTGCAAATGGCAACAAGACGAGATAAGATTGCGAACTCAAAGTTTCTAAAATCTCCTCATCAAAGAGGCTACAAAATCCTTCTTCTTGTATTGATGCTTAAACAGAAATTGTACATAGTGGAGAAATGGAGGAATTTGAGAAGAAGGGGGGGGGAAATGAAAGAAAAATGGCTATCTCCTTTGTTCTCTCAAAGTACAATATACTCTTGAGTTTCCAAGATCAATTACCAACCCTCTACAATGGCGTGAAGAATCCATTAAATCTCCTCCAAGAAATGGTTACAACTTCTTCTTTGTTAGCAAGAAATGGTTTACAATTTCTTTTCAATCATTCACGTCCATTCGGATTCTTGATTCGCGAAGAAACACCAATGGCGGAAAAACCAGACTTTTCATAATGCAGCCGTTACACTTGTTTTGTAACTTTGAATTTGAACCATTCATCTTGCCTTTGAAACCTTAAATCAGAGTTGTACACGTGGGAGAAATTTACTGGAACGGGTGCAGAGGATGCCTTTTGCATTTTGTGCCTTTTGGAGAAATGGCATTTTGGAACATTTTGGCCCACTCACCCGCTTTTGATATGGTCATGACACGTGGCTTCACTTGATTAGCGAAGGAGTCGCGGGTCACTTTTATAATTTTACCTTTTTTTAATGCGGGCTTAAAAACACAAATTGCTCCGCTGGCCCGCCTCCCTGCTTTGACCTTTGATGCGGGCTTAATATTTGAATTTCTCCCTTATAGCATGATCAGGATGCATGTCACTTTTTTAACTTTTTTCCTTTTTTACAAAGAGGCTCAAAATCTCAAATCTCTGATGGCCCACCTCCCTGCTTTGATTTCCAACAATGGGCTCAAGATTTGACTTTCCTTTAAGCCTAATGGGGCTCACTTTTTAACTTTTCACCTTTTTTACAAAGAGGCTCAAAATCTCAAATCTCCCTGAGCCTACTGCTTTGACTTTCCAATGGCGGGCTCAAGATTTGACTTTTTCCTTTAAGCCTGATCGGGGTGCGGGTCACTTTTTAACTTTTCACCTTTTTACAAAGAGGCTCAAAAAAACATGGCCCACCTCCCTGCTTTGAAATTTCTCCAGATTTGACCCACTTCCAATTAGGTACCCACTTCCAGGTACCCGTGGATGATGGGGGAAAATTTTGATAGGGAAGGAAACGACCATTGTTCCCGACTATTAAAAAAAATTAGAGAAGAAGAAAACTCCACCATTTCACGCCCGATTTTCAAATTTCTTTTGCGAGCCAAGGAATTGAAAACAATACAAGGTTCGACGATCCAGGGGCATAGAAAGATTGACAATTTCATTCAAATGAGGACAACAATAAAATTTTCACGCGTCCAGACAGGAAAATGGAAAATTTATCAAAACAAGCAGACTGGGGATTTGAAACAACTCTAGGGCATGGATTTCTCTATCTCTTCAAACTTTCAACTTGGCTTAAATACTTTAGGAGGGCGAGAGCTCAAAATTTGAATTTAACTTGGAAAATGAAAAACGGTTTTCGGGAGACAACAACTGGCTCTAGCTTGGGGACATGGCATGGACTGAGCATGGTGAAGACGTGGTATGAGGATCCAAAATCTCAATTTTTAAACCGTATAACGTTGACCAGTGCCTTATCCATTGGGCCTTGCAGAGTCATGTACAATTCTGAGAAAGAAAGATCAGAAGAAGGAAACACACAAGCTCACAAAAGGAAGGAAACACACACACAACAGAAGGGGAAACAAAACCACACAACGGAAAGGGAAACACACCAAGAAATCACCTATGGTACAAGGCGGGGGACAACCCACTTTCACTGATGATACAGTTTCAAGTATTTCCCACTTTGAGGAAATTCCAATGGCATTCCATCCAAGTATGAGAGGAGAAAAACATTCTCACCACAAGCTCCATGAATTTGGAATGGGCCGAGCCATAATGAATCAAACTTTCCATGGCTGCCCTTTGGTTCTCTTCTCTTGTCCCATAGCAGGACAAAGTCTCCAACCTTGAATTCTCTTGCCTTAGCCCTCTTGTCAAAGATCTTCTTCACTTTCAATTGGTGTTCTTTGATTCGATCCACCACCTGGAATCTATTTTCTTCCAGCTTCTCCAGAAATAGGATCCTTTTGTCTATGGAATCTTTGTATTGACCATCTTCTATTTCCTGTAGCAACTTGAGAGCTGGCATCTCAATTGTGAGGGGAATCTCTGCTTCAACTCCATACATAGTTGGAATGGAGACATACCTATCACCTTCTTGGGAGTGATCCTATCTACCCACAATGTGTCGTACAACCTTTTGTGCCAATTCCTTTGATTCTTGTCTACAAGCTTGTGGAAAATGGTCACAATGTTCTTGTTGCTTGATTTGGCCTATCTGTTTCCTTGTGGATAGTAGTCAGAAGAATGAGCTAGGGAGATTCCATAGCTATAGAAAAACTCAGTCAGCTCTCTTGAAGAGAAATAGGTAGCATTATCTGCTACAATCTTCTGTGGCACTCTGAAACGGACTATGATATTCTCCTTGATGAAGTTGCATACTGTTTCAGTGTTGGCTTGTTTGGCTGGAATGGCTTCCACCCATTTGGTGAAGTAGTCTATTGTTGTGAGTACATAGGTGTGCCCCGCACTTGAGTGAGGGTTCAGAACACCAATGAAGTCCAGCCCCCACTGTTGAAATGGTTCTTCAATAACCACAGGCCTGAGTGGTAATGCAGTGAGTCGTGGTCTTCCAATGAACTGTTGGCATGCTCTACATTTAGAAACCCAATCTCGAGTGTCTACAAAGATGGTGGGCCAATAATACCTTCCTCAGAGGATCTTGTGTGCAGTGACCATTGCTGAAAAATTCCCACCACATGCTTGGTCATGGTATGCTTTAAGCAACTTTTCTTGTTGCTCTTTATCTACGCACCTGAGGAAACAACCATCCAGGCCTCTTTTGTAAAGTGCATGATTCCAGATCACAAATTTAGCTTCCTTCAGCTTGAGTGTTCTCCTTTGCTTGTAATCAAGATGGGGAGGGCATTCTCCATAAGTCAGGTAATAGGCAATATCAGCATACCACTCATCAGTAGTGGTGACAAAGAGAACTTGTGGGTTGTCTTCTGAACAAGTTGAGCAAGTACAATTTACTTTACCATGTTGAATTTTGAGTGTTTCATCTTCAGCAATCAACTTGCACAAGCCATTTCCCCTTACCAAATTGGAGGGTCGAATCTCCAAGTCATATTATTGAGTCTTTGCAATCCAATTTCCTCTTTTAGTTCCAGGATCCTACTGTGTCAAGATGGACTTGATTGCACTGCTAGGGACCATCACCACTGTATGAGAGTTGAGAATGTAAAAGCTGAAATTTTTTAGAGCCTTGACCACTACATAGGCATGCTTCTCCAATTGGTTGTATTTTAGCTCATGCTTTTTCAAAGGACAACTCATGAAAGCAATAGGTGCTTCAACATCTTCATCATTTTTCTGAACAAGAACAACAGAGAGTGTATGCTCTGATGCATAACAATACATGATGAACTCTTTGTTAAAATCTGGAGACACAAGGGTTGGAGCCTTGGCAATGGATTTCTTGATCTCTTCAAATTTTTCCTTCCCTTCATTGTTCCATTTGAAACTTGCTTGAGGTTTCATCATGGAAGTGATGTGCTTTGTCAATTCAGCAAACTCAGGCACAAAATGACGAAGAAAGTTTACCTTTCCAAAGAATGAATGAACTCCCTTCTTGCTTGTGGGTAGGGCTAATGCTTGAATGGCTCTAATCCTCTCAGGATCAATGTGTGCTCCATGTTTGTTCACAATGTGCCCCAATAACTTTCCTTCTGTGACTCCAAAAATGCACTTTTTTGGATTTAGTGATATGCCATGTTTCCTACACCTTGCAAGTACCTGTTCCAAGTGATAGATATGATCTCCCCTCTTCTTTGAAAATACTGTGAGATCATCAAGATATATGACAATGCAATGCTTCAGATCTTTGAAGGCCAAATCCATCGCCCTTTGGAATGTAGCTCCTGCATTGATTAGGCCAAAAGGCATTCTGTTGTAGGCAAAAGTGCCCCAAGGTGTTGTAAAGGTTGTCTTGGTGTGGTCTTCCTCTGCCACTTTGATTTGATTGTATCCTGAGAATCCATCAAGTAATGAAAGCATTTCAGATCTAGTGACTACTTGTAGGATATGGTCCATGATAGGAAGAGGATAATTGTCCTTGAGTGATGCCTGGTTCAGGTTGCGAAAATCTACACATATCCTTATTTCACCATTCTTCTTCTGCACTGGCACAATGTTAGCCACCCATGTTGAATGGTGGATGGGAAAGATGATCCTTGCATTAAGCATCTTCATTACCTCCTCCTTGATGGTATCAACAATCTTTGGGTTGTACGGCCTTTGTTTCTACCTGAAGGGCTTAACACCCTGCTTCAAAGGAATTGAGTGATGCATTTCTTTTGGCTGGAAGGATTTGAGTTCATCATAAGAGTAGGCCAAGACATCTGAGTATTTCTTGAGTAATGCAACAAACCTTCTTTTTTCTTCAGGTGAGCAACATTTTCCAATATTGACCATCCTTGGCTCCTCTGGGGTACCAATGTTTTCTTTATCAAAATCAGCTGGGCACCGAGAAGATTGCTTTTCTTTCTCTTGAATGAATCTGTCATGTTTGTCAAAGAGGTCTTCTAAAGAGACTAGGCCTTTGGGAATTTTGTTCCCTTTCAATTTGATTACTCCCTCATCATCAATCCCTTCAATTCCTTCTTTCTCTTCTTTGGGGACTGCTTCTCGGTGTGGATTTTCACCTCCTTCGAAGAAGAGATTATTGAAATTATCCCTTTGCTCCAAAAAGGATAGAATTTGGTTATCATCATTGAAGACTTGCCAATGATTTGCATTGTCTGGTACACTAGGCTGGAATACCATTTCAATGGTCACTTTGTCTTTACCAAAAGAAGGATGAGGTGTCACTAGGGAAGCTGACACTGCAAGAGAATCAGCCTTTTCATTATGTTCCCTTGGAATAGCTTCAATGGAAAATGCATCAAAAGATTCAATGCAATCCCACACTCTGTTTCTGTAATGCCTGAGCCTTGGATTTTTCACCTGATATTGTTGGTGGACCTGCTTTACCACAATCTCTGCATCACCTTTGCATCTCAGCTTCTTGATTCCCATGTCCTCTGCTACATTCATGCCTAAGAGTAATGCTTCATACTCTGCAGTGTTGTTTGTATTATCAAATTGCAGCTTGTAGGAAAAAGGGTACACCTCATTGGAAGGAGAGTACAATACTACACCAGCTCCTGAACCTACTCTGGAATGACTACCATCAAATTCCATTGTCCAAATTTGATCTTCCTCTTCCTCCATGAGAAGTGGCAAGTTCTCCTCCTTTTTCTGATGTGAGGAAGTAGTTTCCTAGCCCACAATCTTGAAAGAGAATGTTAGCTTTGGATCATCATAATTTCTTACTGTGAACTTCATTTTTCTTACTGGTAGCAACTTCTTCATCTCACCTTTTACTGGGATAGTTGCAGATGACCAATCCATTTTTATTTCTCCACCTAGGTCTCTGCAAAAACTTCTGCTCAAAAGCATACCAAAAGATGTTGGGATGTCTGCTACCAGTATGGTCAAGAGCACCTTCTTGTCTGGAAAATCAGCTAGTGCCACCTGTGCATCCTTGATTCTTCCTACCAATGGAACTTGTTTGGATTCCATTGAGTAGCATGTGCCATTTACCTGGGTCAAAGTGAGGCCTAGAGAATTTGCAACTTTGGCTGGCATCACATTGTCTGAGGCTCCAGAATCTATGATGCAATTATTCAGCTGGAAGCCTTTGATGAGGAGTGATAGGTAGAAAGGTTCAACTCTATTGGTGTTGGAGGCACTGAGGGCTAGCATGTTTTGGGAAGGTGGTGTGGATGGTGTGGGGAGTAAGCCTTTAGAATTTGGGCTTGAAGAGATAGGGTTACCACCATGAACTGCATTGATGAATCTGTCAAATTGGGCAGGATGTGTTTGTAGGTATTCTATTTCGGAGAGCTGGACTTTGGTTTTGCTTGCATGTTCTACAAAGTCAAATGGGGAAATGGTGGGTGAGGAAGAGGCTCCTGAAATGGAGGAAGATCTACATGGTAGAGACTTTTCTACTTTTGGTGTTGGGTTCTCTTTTTCAGATGTAACAATTGGCTTGGAAGGGGGTGAGGGTGTAGCCTTTGACTGAACTTTAGATGTTTTTGCAGGACCAACATTTAGAAGAGAATTATTCTTAGCAACTTTTGAGCTGGAAGAAGAATCAAATGACTTACTTGGTATAGTAGCATGCTCTTTGGCAACCTAGTGAGTCTAGTTTTTCTTTGGCTGATTCCATGGAAGGTGGTAATGGTGATCCTCTATTGATGATTTTATTCTGTGTAACCTCTGGAGGACAATCTTCTTTATTCTTCTTCTTATCCTTTGCTGCAACTGTTGGGGCTGAAATCCCTTTCTTAGATTGAGCACGAGTGAAAACAACACATGAGAAACTTGGAACTTCTTCATCACCTTCATCTTCATCATCAACATACTCAATCAGGCCATTGTGCATATCAACTTCCTCAATCTCAAGATAGTTTTCATAATCTTCCATGTTTTCTTCTTCAGTTTCATCAATTTATGCTTCCTCCTCTGGCTCTTTGGTGTCACAGATGACATTGACTGGTGGTGCTTCAAGAGCAAGCTGATGAGGAGGTGGAGCAATCCTTGGCCTATCTGGAGGGTTTGGTCTCCTTGAAGCATTCCGCATTGTGATCTGAGATAGCTGCTTCTTCAAGGTAACCAAGTCATTTGCCATTTTTTGGAACATCGGATCTGTGGTGACAAAGTTTGAATTCTGACCCTTTTGTTTCCCATTGGGGCCTTTCACCTTTCCAGAAAGGATTAGATCATCATCGGTTTCTATTGCAAAGTCCTGGGCTTGCCTCAATGTTCTTGGTTGGGCTCTTCTGAGGAAGAAACCTACTTCTGATGGCAGAGCACTGATGAAAAACCTCTTCAAATTATTTTTGGGAGGCACCACATCTTCAGGGATCCTTCTTATCACTCTATCATATCTTGCTACAAAGTCCCTCATTGACTCGGAGGTTTCTTTCTTCATTTGTACCAATTGGACCAAAAGATCCTGACAATCTTTGTGGTCTTGAACCTATGTTCGAATGCACTTCTTATATCTTCCCAATAGGTGACAGACCTCGGGGGTAGCATGTAGAACCATTCGGAAGCTTTTTCTTGAAGTGACTCCACAAAGAGTCAGACTGACACATCTTCATCCTCAACACCCAACACACCGCAAGCAGTGATAAATGCTGCTACATGCTCTTCAGGGAGTTGAGAACCATCCCCTCTGAATTTTGGGAAGTTTTTTCTTGAGCCTCTCGGTAGCTCATGGAGTGGTTGAGCAAGAGCCAGTGGACCGGTGTTTCCTCCCCATGGTACATTAGGCCTATGGGCTTCATGATCACATTCATGCTCATGATCACGATCCCCCATTCTATGTCTATTTCTATCTTCCAGCCTTGCTAAGGTTGTGGCTTCTACTGCTGCTCTTTCGTCTGCCTCGGCTTGAAGTCTCTTGATTTCTTCGAGTTGAGCTCTTATTTCTTCATCGGCTCTTGCTTCTCTTTCTCTAGCTTCTTCTTCAGTCTCTACGTCAGTGAAATCTTCAAGGTTCTCATTGATGTATGGAAATTCACCATCCAAAGGATTAGCAACACTCAGGTTCCCAACGTGGTTGGTTGCTTGAAAAGGAGGCCTCTGGATTCTGAGTAGCTCTTGTCTCCTTTGAAGTTCCTCAAAAATGGGATCAGTTTGTCCTCCTTGTCTCTATTTTGGGTGTATCTTCTATCCGCCAGCTTGAAAATCTATGCTCTTCTTTGCGGTGCTGGAATTTGTCTTTGCCTCTCCAATTCAGCAGCACGTTCTTCTTCAAGGTCCAGAATTCTCGTGGCAATGAAGTAGTGATTGGCACTTTGTCTATTATGCCAGATAGCTTCCCTCAAATCTGAAGCAACATCTTCTTGGATGTGGAAGAGAAATTCAGGTCTTTCAACAGGAGGGTTTCCTGGAATAGCCATGATTTGAATCCATGTGGCTCATATAGCCATTCAAATTCCAGAAATTTTTCTCTTTTTTGAATTTTGAATTTTTCTGACCTTGCGGTCGCATTCAGGTGCAGATGCTGCTAAATCTGCCCCATGGTGGGCACCAAAAACTGTTGGCGAGGAAATTTTTCAGGTGGAAAAACTTGTGGATTCCTTTCCAACGCTCTGGGAATCTAAGTCCCTCTACTTAACCGGTGCAGCTACCGTATATGCATGCATGAGAAAATGTGGATTTCTGTGGTGGCCTTTCGGCTGGGGATCCAACAGGGGCACTCCACTGACCCTGCGGAAAAGCTTGTAGATACTTGCAAGAGAGAATTTTGTCTAAAAGTGGGAAAGGGAGTGAGAAAAGAGGTAGGAGAACTAATGTTGCAGGTAGGAAATCAGATTCCTGCACACACTAGTTAGAAAATTCGTCACATGCATTCATGAGAAGAAACAACCCTGCAAATGGCAACAAGATGAGATAAGATTGTGAACTCAAAGTTTCTAAAATCTCCTCATCAAAGAGGCTACAAAATCCTTCTTCTTGTATTGTTGCTTAAACAGAAATTGTACATAGTGGAGAAATGGAGGAATTTGAGAAAAGGGGGGGGAATGGAAGAAAAATGGCTATCTCCTTTGTTCTCTCAAAGTACAATATACTCTTGAGTTTACAAGATCAATTACCAACCCTCTACAATGGCGTGAAGAATCCATTAAATCTCCTCCAAGAAATGGTTACAACTTCTTCTTTGTTAGCAAGAAATGGTTTACAATTTCTTTTCAATCATTCGCGTCCATTCGGATTCTTGATTCGCGAAGAAACACCAATGGTGGAAAAACCAGACTTTTCATAATGCAGCCGTTACACTTGTTTTGTAACTTTGAATTTGAACCATTCATCTTGCCTTTGAAACCTTAAATCAGAGTTGTACATGTGGGAGAAATTTACTGGAACGGGTGCAGAGGATGCCTTTTGCATTTTGTGCCTTTTGGAGAAATGGCATTTTGGAACATTTTGGCCCGCTCACCCACTTTTGATATGGTCATGACACGTGGCTTCACTTGATTAGCGAAGGAGGCGCGGGTCACTTTTTAACTTTACCTTTTTTTTAATGCGGGCTTAAAAACACAAATTGCTCCACTGGCCCACCTCCCTGCTTTGACCTTCGATGCGGGCTTAATATTTGACTTTCTCCCTTATAGCATGATCAGGGCTGCGGGTCACTTTTTAACTTTTTGCCTTTTTTACAAAGAGGCTCAAAATCTCAAATCTCCCTGACGGTCCACCTCCTTGCTTTGACTTTCCAATGACGGGCTCAAGATTTGACTTTTTCCTTTAAGCCTGATCGGGGCTGTGGGTCACTTTTTAACTTTTCACCTTTTTACAAAGAGGCTCAAAATCTCAAATCTCCCTGACGGTCCGCCTCCCTGCTTTGACTTTCCTTTGATGGCGGGCTCAAGATTTGACTTTTTCCTTTAAGCCTGATCGGGGTTGCGGGTCACTTTTTAACTTTTCACCTTTTTACAAAGAGGCTCAAAAACACAAATTTCTCCACCAACCCGCTTCCAATTAGGTATGTCCATGTACCCATGGATGATGGGGCCAAAATTTGATGGGGAAGAAAATGCCCATCGTTCCCGACTGTAAAAAAAATGCAGAGAAGAAGAAAACTCCACCATTTCATGCCCAATTTTCAAATTTCTTTCACGAGCCAAGGAATTGAAAACAATACAAGGTTCGATGATCTAGGGGCATAGAAAGATTGAAAATTTCATTCAAATGAGGACAACAATAAAATTTTCACGCGTCCAGACAGGAAAATGGAAAATTTATCAAAACAAGTAGACTGGGGATTTGAAACAACTCTAGGGCATGGATTTCTCTATCTCTTCGAACTTTCAACTTGGCTTAAATACTTTAGGAGGGCGATTTAACTTGGAAAACGAAAAGCGGTTTTCGGGAGACA
Source organism: Taxus chinensis (assembly GCA_019776745.2). Classification (NCBI taxonomy): domain Eukaryota; kingdom Viridiplantae; phylum Streptophyta; class Pinopsida; order Cupressales; family Taxaceae; genus Taxus; species Taxus chinensis. Next base: position 322,014,867 of record CM034146.1, read on the forward strand.
ACATGTTGGAAAATAGGCTATGTTGCAGCTAGGTGAATATGATCACCGTTTCAATTCTCAACATGAGTCCTGGGTGAGGTGGCAAAGTATACTCAAAGAAAAATAGATTTTTTTAATCTGAACGAACAAAATTGTTATTATCATTACAATTATTTGGAAAAATAAGCATCCTCATTAAGCATTATTATTTATCACCAAATACCACCGACAAAGGCCCAAATAATCGATTCACATTTATTAGCACACCATGCATGCAAAATGTGGAAGCATCCCTTTGCAATGTGAATTGCTCAATTACATGCCGGGTAGAAATGTGGCCTTATGGATTACAAGGATCACAATTTATGCACAAAATGTGACATCAAAGTATAATAGTTAGCTGACTTTTTTACATGTACAGTTGTGAGTTCTTTGTACGCATGTACACAAAAAGTGAACTATACATGAGGGATTTGAACTATTCAATGGAATGCCTTGATGAGATCTGGTAGACTCTAGTGAATGATATGCACAATATGGCTTAACCTGAAAAGGCCTCCCAAACTTCTAGGAAAATGCATATGGATTTTAAGTATAAAGCCAAAATCCACATCTTTTGTCAGCATACAATATATCAAATGCAAGGTAGGCAGTTTAGATTCAAACGTATGAGGGCAATTGTAAAATTAGTTATTGTTGGTGATTAGTTATATATATTTTTGAGTGCACTTAAAAGCAGCCTGTACTTTCAACTTATCATTAATGGCTTCATGTGGAAGACATTAAAGTTGGTGTTCTGCTCAATGAACGAGACTGCATGATAGCTGTAAGGAACGTAAATTTCATATTGAATTTGAGTTTCCTATGTCAGAGTTAAGCATCGATATCCAGTGGCGACGTTAGGGTTTCAAGTCCCCCAATTGCAACGAGAAAAGAAAGAATTCCATGGCTTCCCTCCATGAAAGAGAAGGCCTGAAAAGGACCAGTTTCCTCATTGTTTTAGTCCTCCTCCTCCAACTTCACTGCAGGGGGGTTGAATCAGTAAAGGTGCCGGCCCTGTTTGTGTTTGGGGATTCCACTGTTGATCCAGGCAACAACAACTATCTCTCCACGCCATTCAAGAGCAATCATTCCCCCTACGGCAGAGACTTCATCAACCACAAACCCTCTGGCAGATTTTCCAACGGCAAGCTCGTCACAGATTTTATCGGTAAGGAACTCATTGAAATAAAACAGTTACCTAAGTATATATCTGAAGTTGAATCCTAAATAAAATATTATGTACAGCTGAGGGACTGGGATTGAAGGAGACGGTGCCGGCATACTTAGATCAGGCCCTCACCACCCGAGATCTCATCACGGGCGTCAGCTTCGCTTCAGCGTCATCCGGCTACGACGATCTCACGGCTCAGGCTTCCGTACGTACTGGCACTGCCAATCATTTTTTTCTTCAGTAACTCCTGGAAATTGACAGGCCGTTTTTTTTTGCAATTTTAACCCTATAATACCGGTAAAAAATTCTGATAAATATATACAAAATATGTGAATATATACTTTTGATGTTTCAATACGAATAATGGTAACTTGCATAAGGAATAGGCTCATCCATTTTTGAATCCATTCTTGCAGTCTGCACTTCCTTTGCGGGGGCAGTTACAGTTGTTCAAAAAATATAGGAAGAGATTGGGCGAGATGGTAGGAGAAAGAGAGGCGTCAAACATCATACGCCAAGGCTTGTACTTATGCAGCACAGGAACCAACGACCTGACCATCGGCATGGCGCTTCGAGCGAGGCAGTTCGGCCGCCTGGAGCAATACCAGGATTTTCTGCTACAAGCAGCCCACAAATTTATTCAGGTAAGCATGTAGAATAAATCTCGTTTCGGTTTTTATCGAAGATTAAATTCACAAAATTGAATGGTACAGGAGTTGTACAGCGCGGGTGCCCGCAAAGTTGCGTTTGTTGGGGTGCCAGCAGTGGGTTGCCTGCCTGTCGAGAGAGCGGCAGAGCGATTCATTATAAAGAAGAATGAATGCGCGGACGAACCGAACCAGGCGGCCATTTCCTTCAATGAAAAGCTCATATTGATGGTGCCTCGCTTGCGCTCTCTTCTCCCTCAACTTAAATTACAGTACGTAGATATCTACAACATATCTTCCGATGTCGTGCACAATCCTAACAAATACGGTAACTCCCAGAATCTGAAAGTTTTTTTCTTCAAATTTGAAATCAACAGCGAAATATTTGATGAGTGGAATGTTATGACAGGGTTTGAGATATCCCGCACGGGTTGCTGCGGAACAGGACTGATAGAGGCAGGGCCTCTCTGCAATGACAGGACTCCTTTCATTTGTCCGGATGCCTTCAAATATGTATTTTGGGATTCCATTCATCCAACTGAGAAAACATACGAGATCGTTGCCAATCTCGTCCTTCACCGAGATCTGCCAAGTTTGATTTAGACGGCCGTAGGATGCCAAATTTAACAAAATATCTTGACGTTTATTATTAATGCTGCTTGTTTTAACTCTCTCAATCTATAATTAAGTACAATAAAAAGGAAAGAAATTTCAAGTATAATCTGCTCCGATGAATTAAGTTATTGGGCATCCAATTCGTTTCGTAAATTTTATACTTTGTTTTATTTTTATTATGTTCTTTCTTTTGGCTAGAAAGTTGTCTTTTTTCGTGGATAAAATAGAGATATATTATATTATAAAAAATATTGTATACTTTTAATTTGAAAGGATTAGGAGCATGAGAGCTCGCCACGTCAACACTATGGTGGGCCAAACAAGAGCTTAGGAAACAAAATCAAATTAGTCTTAACATAGGTGTACTGAAAGTAGTATAAGAAAAAACTAGGAAAACAATACAAAAAGACTCTAAAAAAGTTGGATTTGTATCATTTGGCTTTCCCCCAAGGACTCTTTAAAAGGTCTATCCTTTTAAGAATGGAGTCCCAATCAATGGCAACATTCTTAGCTTCGACCACATCTACATATTCTTCTTGGTCTTGGAAAACAACTTGTGGAGGTGAGATAGCTCGAGCTAAACACAAAAATTTGTTTATATGTGGTGGAGGATCCCACTTGTCATGATGTAGAGATAAAGAAACTCTATTGCCACACCAAGGAAGAAGAGGAAAGTGGCGACACGATAGAGACGACTTAGCTCTATTATGAGAGTGACAACGAGAATGAATTCAACAATGTCCTCTTCCTCAAGGGTTTTGTTCTCGAAGGGAAAATAATTTAGGACAAAAGCAATAGTGCACGAAGCTACGTTTCCCTAATGGTCCAAAAGGCCTTGAAGGTGGGCGACCTTCAGAGCCATCTTGTCAGCGTGCACTTGAATATGTATTGACATATTTGAAACTACCATGGCTCTATTGTAAGTAGAGATTTATGCAAATCAACAAAATAGTTAGCAAAAACAACAATATTTCTTTCTTTTCAAATATAGACAAGGATTTTCACCATAGCAGTATGCTAAATATGTGTGAATTTTAAAGGAAGCATAGGCCAACCACTTAAAAGAATATATATTTAGATGAAGGGCCTTGGTCTCAATGGTTTCAAGAATTCATGGATCCAAGTCTAGGCTAACTAAGTCTTATTGTAAAACTAAAACAAATGCGTAAGAGTCTCATCATGTACACAAAATGGACATTTGGGTTGCTAGACCCCTAAATGAACAAGGTGAATCCAAGGAGGAGACCCTTATAAAGTAAGCACCTTGCTAAATGTTCTACCTTAGGCTCCATAATAGTATTCTAGACCATTTGAAACAATTAACTCCAAGTGTCAGAAGTTGAGAGTAGAAACATACAAGGATTGAGCTTGTCTATCATCGGAAAATGTGGTGACAAATAACATACCTATTGACTGGGGAGATTGTAGAAAGGATGCATATTGAGTGGAGCGATTGTTATCTCAAAATTTTGAGCATCAATGAATGATCTACAAATATAATTTCCAAGAGTTAAAGGAAATTAGAGTCTTGAGACCTTTTTTATCCCTGCAAGTTCTATAAAGGATATCTACAAGTTGAATGGTTACAAAAGTCCCCAATGATGATTCACGTCCTTTCAGAAGATGTTCGAGCTCCTAAACCCATATCTAGTGTATATTTGTAGCCTAGATGTCCTTACTTAGCTTTTCCATGCTTTTTCCAGTTTCCCACTTCATTCTGTGCATGTTTTGGCCTTTAGTGCCAGGACTGCCACCCTCCCTGGGTGGTGGTTCTGAAACTCCCTCCAATGTCGGGCGGCGGTCCTGAGTGATTTTTCTAGATTCCATCATGTGTGTTTTTAACATGTGATGATTCACTTAACTTCACTTTTAGGATGCGTTTGTGAACCAATTGGTCTAAAAATAGTTTTGATTGCTTGGTTCTCCTTCCCTCTTCTATTTTTGCATGTGCTTTAGTTAGTTGGAACTGCCTCTTCTTGCCTTGTGCATGAAGGCACATCCCAGCCCCAATTCTTATATATTCCATGCTTGTGTTCAAGAAAAAGGCCTGAGAATTTTTGTGTATCTTGCATAGTATTGCTGCCACAATCCTGCTAGGAATTGCATAGCCAAGCTCAAGATCTCTTGTGTTATCTCTCTTCTACTTGCATTGCAACCAGACTGCCTTCAAGCTACCATTGCTCAAGCATCTTCTTCTATTGTTGTTCTTGCATTCCCAATTCCTTGGACTCATATGAACACACAAAGAAAGAAAGGAACAAACTGAGGGGACAAACACAAATACAACTAGATTTTCCAAAGCTCTTGCTTATCCAGGTTGGAATTACTTATTTGTTTGCTTCATTTGCCAAATTGTCAATTTTGAATCATTAGTTTCAATTACATATCAAATAGAGTAGTAAAATTGTTCATTTCAATTGATTAGGCAATTACAAGTAGATCAAATCATTAGAAAGTTTGCTCTTTGACATTACCAGGGAAGTTGTGGGGAACAATAGCTCTTTTAGGGTTATGATTTGTTCTTCACCTCTGAGGTAGGGTTTGAAGGGTTTTGATTAAATTAGGTTATTTGTTTTAGATTTAGATTCACATATTCACACAAGTAACCGGCTACATCTGATTGATTACTTGTATTTAGTTTGTTTATTAGATTAGAACACATTGCTTAAAAACTAGAAAAGATCAAAAACATTTACTTTTGTTAGATTAGTTTGCTTTCATTGTTTTTCTCTGATATATTGTAAAAACACCAAAAACATAGATTAGATTTCCTTTGATAGTTAGCTTGTTTTATCAAGATCATTTCAATTCATTCTGCATGACCATCAACGGCCCACAACAAGAAAATACGTACGGTTGTGATCCTTTGGTCCCACAACCCAATGGGCCAGAGTTGATAACAAACATTAATACAAGTTTATGTTTGACAGTCTTATGCACACCTGCTATGTTCTCTGAGAAAATAGAACAACTAAACATGCTAAACATTACAGCTAATAAAGCCTATGATTATTGGACTACTCCTGGCAATAGGGTTTGATTACGTGCATGACCATAATAGGACCACAACCTCCACGAGTTTTTGGTTGTGATCCCTAGGTCCCGCAACCTAATAGGCCTACTAACCAATTAGATATCAACACTGGTTTACATGCATTAGTATTTAGATCATCACCACTTCCGCCTGATATCATTGCACAACTTTCATTACTGAACATAACATCTGATCAAGCTAAGAATTTCTGGACTAGACCAAAAAATCGTCCATAGTCCCTGTGGCTTCATTATGCCTCTTGTTCTTACTTCCATGACCTTGTCTGGAAATCTATATGAGGCGCCCACAGGTCAATTTCCGTGTGTTCAACAACCAGTGAATAGAATCTCAGTAGAGCTCGATATTGACTGGAGTCTTTGAGCAGCTATCATATCAGATCGATCCATCACACCACTTCAGGTTAGGAGAGCATTCTTTGCCTTAGACTCACAGATCTCGATATTGCGTGTCAAAGATATAAGGTTGCCTCATTAGCTTATCCATCATCACCACACATACACATCCATTTCTATTCTACATCGGCTGTCTCACACATGACCTCAGGAAGTTGGGTGCGAAGAAGGTCACGTGTTGATTTTCTTTCATACAAATTGGTGAACCCGACGTGAAGAGCTAGTCTTTAAGCGTTTCCACTTTCTTTGTCCATCCTTTATTCTGTGGGTATTCTTATACCCCCTGAATATGTCAGGATATGATGAGTATGGTCAACCCATCCCGGGTTTTGACATGTACAACTATCAAATAGGTATACCACAACAATCACCTTCACTCTCAACATGGGCAGATAACCACTCAACTGCTCAAAATCCTCTTCTTTAGGGAACCAATGTTGGTTCCTCTGTGCGTATTGAGGAACTTGACCAAATCACACAGACATATCCTCATGAACAATCAAGTTCAAACAACATGAATTTCACTGGGGAAGCAAGTTCATCTCCTCAGGTATTGTTTCAACAACCCATTAGCATGCAATCAGACCAGCTCCCACATCTAGATGAGGAGTACTTATCATGATATGCCAGGAGTGAACAATGCTTCTAGAATATGAACCAAGATTTTGATAGGTTGCAAGGACATGGTGATGTCCCACTTCAAAACAATAACACTACCCCTCCAACAATGGAAAACATTGCCAATGAGGGGTGGCAACATAGTGAACAATTCATAGCAGGATACCACACTCCTCAACAACCTCCAAAAGTTCAACAACAAGCACCTAAACAAAACACCATCCCATCAATGGTTGATGTCATCTCAATGTTAGTTGAAAAATTCAAAGAGTTAGAGCTTTCCCAAAATGCTCAAAGTTCATACGCAGGGCAAGCAAGAACTTCTCCCTATCCACAGAATTATGGACAAGTACCTACTGTGTAGAATCCTCTCCAGTTTATACGGGTGCTCCAAACCCTAGAGATTTTCTAACTGGGATGGGAACCTTGGGTATGCCCCCTCATGCCACATATGGATATCTACAACAGGCACCAGCCAGAAGTGCATTCTCAAATGCCATACCAGCTAGAAATGCAACGTTCCTTGGCTTTGTGCCTTCGACTCCATATCAAAGTAGTCAACCCTCCTACGTACACATGTACTCTAAATCACCACAAGGGGATATGTACACTTACCCAGGTCCATATGGACAGCCACAGGGGATGCCATATGCCCCAAAAAATGTTTATGTTGTGCCATTTCAACAACCGATGCAACCTCCACCTCCCCAATAGGGATCTTCAATGGTTGAAATGTATGCAATGCAGACCTATTCTGAATATCTTAAGGAGCCTCTAGACTTCTCCATCCAGACAGTCATGCTCCCAAGACCCTTTCCCTGATCTTCCAAAGTTCAAAGGGGAGGGTGATCCTAATGCTCACATCAAAGCTTACGCAACGGCCATTCGAGAGCTGCTCCCATGGGATGCAGTTGTTGCGAAGATTTTCCCTAAGATGCTAGAAGGTATTGCTCTTGATTGGTACTATAGGATACCAGAGGCTTCAATACACTCCTTCAAGAAACTCGTATCAGAATTTATTAAGGATTTTGATATGAACAAACTTTTAAGAACATGAATCAGATAATTCCTTCATATCAAACAAGAGCACAATGAGTCTGCAACCCACTTCATTCAAAGGTGGCGACAGGTTCTCTACTCCTCTGCAAGCACTCCAAATATGGATCAGATGGAGCTTTGTGATTTGTTCCTCCACTCCCTCAATAGGGAGATAAAGGAAGAAGTTCAAAAATTCCCACTAAGGAGCTATGAAGAGGTGCTAGAAGGTGCTCTTCAAATTGACCAAACAACCATTGATAGTGGTCGTAAGACTTATGGAGAAAATGGAAGGTTAGTCACTCCTAACCAAAATAACCCCAGTTACTCCAACAACACAAGCAATAATCAAGGACTGAAGGTCCTTAATAAGAATCGTGGGGTCACAATAGATGGTATTACTGAACAACCCAAGAAACCTAATGTTGTTAGTCCTCCCAATACAAATACTACCAATAACAAAAAATGGTAATAATTAGAGAAACAATAAATTCTCGCCCTCAGTCAACGCTGTAGATTTTAATTATCCTCAACAACAACAATAGCAACAACCTCAATAATCAAGAAAAATTCAGACCCAAGGCCCTAACCAATACCTAGGCGGGTATCTGAACCAATTCCAAAACCAAGGGCAAGGGGTTCCCAAATTTTAACTATAATAATCAGCAGTTGAACAATAATCGTAATTTCAGACCACAACAAGGTGCAAACCAAAGGCCTTGAGATTATGATCCTGATTTATATTGTGGTTTCCATAGGGTTCATGGGCATGATGCAAGAACATGCCACGATTGCAACAAGTTTCTACAACATTTTCCAGAGGATCAAAGATAATTATTTGTTGACATGTTTTTGGCAAACCCAACAACGCCAACTCAGAACACCTACATGGGACCGGTATCCCCACAGAACACACCACTTGGAATCTTTAATGATCCTCTCCCCATGTGCCCAAAAGATGGTAGAATAGATCCCAATGGTTCAAACAAGGGTATTGTAATAGGAACCAATGATCGTGAAGCCTCAACTTCATCAAACCCACAAGTGGCACCTCCTTTGGATGGCTGCCAACAAACAAAAATTGTGGGATTGGTAGAGTTGGACACTGAACCTCAGATTAATGCTACCACTAGAACCAAATATTATTCTTCATAGCCAATCCTGATCTACCCAACTATATCAGATGACATTCATGATACACTAGGAAAGCCAGTAGGAGCTTATGACTTGATCAGTGACCTAACCAAGACCTTCTCTCACATTTCCTTCTTGGATCTGTTAAAGAATTCCCCTGCTCATAGAGCCACTCTATTAGAAGCACTAGGTCTTGGCCATTTGATTAATGTCACCCCTCCTCTAGAAGCACAGATAAACCACGTAGACTTTGATGTCTATCCTCCAGGGCAGCCTGAAAGAGATGTTGGATTTGTATTTGACATCAACAAGATGCCCACAGACACTGAAATAGCTCGTAGAGGTGATCCGACATTGTTTTTACAAGTTTGGATTTACAAAAACTATGTAAAACATGTGATGATTGATGATGGGGAAGTGGTTAACATAGTCCCCTTCTCTTTCCTTCAAAAGTTAGGTTACAGAGAGACCAATTTCTCTTCAACGTGAAATATGCTGAGAGGCTATGACAACCTCAAAGCGACGTCAATCGGGACTATAGTGTTGTCAGTCACTCTCGGACCTAAGATGGTTCTAACTGAGTTTTATATTATAGATCGGGAAACCAACTATAATATGATCCTTGGCCATCCTTGGATTCATCGCATGAAGGTGATTCCCTCCACTTTGTTTCAGGAATTCAGGTTCCTACATTTAGGGAAGGTCTTTGTGGCACAGGGTGATCCAAAACCCTTTGACATACATCTAGCTAACTTAAAAAGAGGCCAGGGGTCCACTCTGAGTTTGAGCTTCCTACAAATCAGTTAAATAAACCTACAAGCTCAGTGCTAGAGGAAAATTTGGTTCCTACAATGGAATTAGAAGTCATGGGCTTGATCGAAGGCATTTTGATAGTCAAAGATGAAACCGTCATCGTAGAGACAGTGTCATTAGGAACCACAACAAATATTTTCAAGCTATTGGAGAAGGATTTACCTATTCTCCTTCCATTCAATTCTATGGGTATGGGACATACCCTGGGACTTGGTTCTCTTCCAACAGATGAAGTTTGTATGGTTGAAGTAACTGAGGTAAAGGAAGAGGACACAAAGGATGATCCAACATCCATTTTTCCAAGTAACTGTTGGAATCTCCATTTTGATGGAGCCAAGTGTCATTTTGGTGCTAGGGTAGGTGTGATCCTTACCTCTCCTGAGGGAAGGATTCTACCTTTTTCCTTCAAGTTAAACTTTGAATGTACAAATAATGGGGCTGAATATGAAGCCCTTCTACTTGGTCTCATTGTAGCCAAAAGAATGGGTGCTCTTAATATTAGGGTGTTGGGTGATTCACAACTTGTCACAAATCAGATATCTGAGGTATATGAGACTAGAGATGAGCATCTACAACTCTACAAAATAATAGTGCTAAATCTAACAAAGGGGTTTGACTTCATATCGATTGAAGCAATTCCATGAGAACAGAACCTCCTCGCAGACTCTATAACAACTTCTACTTCCCGCTTCACTCCAAGAAGTGAGTTGGAAGATACAAACTTCACGGTCTCGGTTCGTGTTGAACCTTTGGTTTGTAAAACACCGATAACTCCAATGTTGACATACATAGAAACTGAGAGCGATTCTGTCATCTCAGATCATGTTGACATTGATAAAGAAACTCTGGGATATCTAAATGCTTTTACAAAATTGCATCTTACTCATCATGAGGTTGATCTTTCCCTAATCCCACACTCTTCTTCCTATTTTGGAAATCCCATGATAGAATCTTCCCCTGGGAAGGAACTCAAAATTTATGAGGTAGGAGAAGAGGGGGATTTAGAGTTACCTCTAGCCCCACCTGAGTTTGAGGAAGGAAATGCCTCCTTAATCGAGGGAACAATTGATATAAACATCGGGATGGAGGAGGAACCAAAAATATTGAAATTGGGATCCTCTCTAACTCCTGAGGAGGTTGAAATACATACCTGTATCCTCAAGGAGCATCAAAAATATTTCATGTTTAGCTACAAGGAAATGATGGGAATTACACCACACATTACAGTTCACAACCTCATCACCAAGCCAGATGCTAAGCCAATTAAGAAAAATTCAAGGCCCATGAAGCCAAAGGTGGCCCTCATGGTGAAGGAAGAAGTGATGAAACTCCTACAAGTAGGGTTCATCAAGCCAGTTGACTACTCACAGTGGGTGTCTAATATCATCCCCATTCTCAAGAAGAATGGAAAGATCCACATTTGCATAGACTTTCAGGATATCAACAAGGCTTTTCCCAAAGATGATTTCCTGTTACCATCCATCGATGTTATTGTTGATGCAATAACTGGTTTTGAGTTTTTGTCTCTCATGGATGGGTTTTCTGGGTACAATCAAATCAAAATATCTGAGGAAGATCAGGCCAAAACTACATTCATAACTCCTTGGGGAACCTACTATTATGTTGTCATGCCATTTGGGCTTAAGAACACTGGTGCCACGTACCAATGGGTGATGAATTATATATTTCATGATCTTATACATAAGATTGTGGAATCCTACATGGATGACCTTCTGGCTAAGGCCAGAAAATGTTGCGATCACCCAGAGGTGCTTCGTATCATCCTTTCTCACTTAATCAAATACGATGTCACGTTGAATCTAGAAAAATGTGTGTTTGGTGTAACGGGAGGCAATATTTTGGGATACATCATATCTTCATGAGGGATTGATGTAGACCTAGCCAAAATCTGAGCTGTACTGGAAATGACTCCACCGTCAGATGAGTCTGGCATCAGATCTTTCCTTGGGAAACTCGGTGCAATCTGAAGGTTTATCCCTGATTTGACCTTTGTTATTCACCCAATCAACAATTTGTTGAAAAAGGATTGCTGCATTGATTGGATGGAAGAATGCAATGAGGCATTTGAGTCAGTTAAATGGTTCTTGTTGTCTCCTCCCACACTCATGCCACCTAGGTCAGATCACCCCTTGATCTTGTATTCATGAGCTATGGATGTCTCATTAGCCTGCATGTTGGCTCAAGAAGATGATGATAAACGAGAACGTTTTGTCTATTTCATTAGTCAGACATTGCTTGATTATGAGACACATTATACACAAGTAGAGAAGGAATGCCTTGCTATAGTCTTCATGAAAAAGCACTTAAGACATTACATGCTAAACCAAGAAACAAGGGTTATTGTTAAATCATATCACCTGCGGACATTTCTCACACAAGGGTCCTTATCTAAGAAATATGGATGCTTCATAACTCTGATGGGTGAGTTTGAGTTAACATTTGTTAATCAAAAATCTGTCAAAGGACAAATCATTGCGGACTGGTTGGCTGACAACCCATTGGATGGAGGTGATCTAGTAAATTTAGACTTTCCCGACGAGTGTGTGTATTTTTTTGAAACTAAGCCTCCCATTTTTGTGTGTCCATGGTACACTGACATCATTAATTTCATAGTGGACCATACATATCCAGAAGGGGAAACCTCACAACAAAGAAGATGGTTGCATATTATAACCACCAAGTATGTCATCTTGGAACAAGTGCTCTATCGTAGAGCCTTTTATGGAATGTTGTTAAGATGTGTTGATGAAGAAGAATCTGAAAATATTATTTATGAATCACATAGCGGAGTATGTGGAGGTCACTTTAGCAGCCACACCACTTCTCAAGAAGATACATCAGATGGGATACTTCTGGCCCATACTAGAACATGACGTGGTAGAGTTTGTGTGCAAATGCCATAAATGTCAAGAGTTCTCCCATGAGATCCACATACCGACACAGGATCTGCAACCAATTGCAACACCATGGCCCTTTTCCACATGGGGCCTGGATTTGATAGGGAAATTCTCTCCCTCATCAACAGATGGTCATAACTTCATAATCACGGCCACAAAGTACTTTACTAAGTGGGTAGAAGCCATGCCTCTTACCATCGTGCCTGGATCGGTAATCACCAAGTTCATTCTGAACCAAATCATTTGTAGGTACGGGGTCCCACAAGTCATTATCTTGGATAATGGCACATCCTTCAAAAATGATGAGGTATGTGAACTGTGTGAAAAATTCAAAATAAGTCACCACACGGCTTCTCTCTATTACCCTCAGGCCAATGGATAGGCTGAGGCTACAAACAAGACATTGAAATCCATTCTCCTTAAGACCATCAAGGAGAAAAAATGAGATTTACATTTAAATATTTTTCTGGCCTTGTGGGCCTATCAGACATCAATAAGAATGCCGATGGGGGAAACCCCCTTTTCTTTGGTATTTGGTGCAGAAGTGATTTTACCACTTGAATTTGAAATACCTAGTCTTTGTATATGGTTGCAAGTAATTATGGGAGAAGAAGACTATCGAGAGGCATGACTCTCTCAGCTAGAAAGTCTTGATGAGGCTAGACTCAATGCTGAACAATGACATAGTGTTTACGCTGATTGGATGGATTGACAATACAACAAGAAAGTCTATGAGCATGAAATATATGAGGGAGATTTGGTTTTAAGACTTGACAACTGAATAGACAAAAAGACCGGTGAAGGAAGGAAATTCAGACCCAGGTGGTTGGGTCCATATCGAGTAATAGAAGACTACAAAAATGGGGCATTTTTCCTGTGTACACTAGAGGGTGAGGAGTTTAGCGAATCTGTGAACTCTCTTCACCTGAAGAGGTATTACGCATGATCCATTAGCATTTTCATATGTACATTACTGCATCTGCATTGCATTTTCATCTGCCAGTTCATTCTGTAAAATTTGTGATCAAGGGACTTATTCTTATAGCAATTCCTAAAAACTTCTGAAAACATTGGCAAAACATTCAAATCATGCCTCTACAAATCTTCACAGTATCATCAATTGTTTCTGAATCATTTCATCGATCCAAACAAGATAAGACAAAGCTTTGACAGTAACCATACCAAGGCCTGCATACTTGGTTCTACTTATAGTCTCTTTCTAGATTAGGTGTCTTTGCCTATAGTCTGTTCTAGAAGCTTCATGGTGTCACATCTATCCCATACACATCTCTTTGGAAATAAGAACATTCTAGCCATTTTTCCTAGATAAATAAGTCAAATGCAAAGTCCACATAAAATTTTTATTTTACACATTTATCTACCCTACCAACCTTCGGTGTTGAGCCTACATCTCTTACTAGTGATGTAGGGTTGGGAAAGGAGAGAAATTCCCTTACTCACCTATGCCTTGTCCATGGTGATAAGCCCATACTTCCTACTGGTAGCATGGGGCAAGGTGTAGGGGGTCTCTTTGAAAAACTTGAAAGTTAGAAACAATTCATTCAAATATTGTGAAATCATAAATCAAAACAAAGTGAGTTAGATGTCCAAAATTCCAAAAGAGCTTAAAACCTCAAAACCAGATTTTGTCAACCAAGTGGCCATCTATGGATCTAAGTCTAGATAAACTGGAAATCAATTCACATTCTAAACTATGAAGAAAACTTGAGTAGAGTGAGGTTGTAGTGTCCCAATTTGGTTTTGTCAAATCCTTGTCTTTCTCTCATCATTACCATTCAACAAATTTCATAACTTGTGCCCTTTCTGGCTCTTGGTGTTGAGCCCTCACATCTTACTAGTTGTGTGGAGTTAGGAGTGGGGAAAGTTCATCCACTTATCATATCACTGTATCACCATGTTTTTCCAAAATGATACGAAGTACCAGATATTGCTTAAAGAAACTAAAGTTCAACATTACAATGTGTTTGCATTATCATATATCAGCATTATAAAATACAAAAATAAATCATTCTGTTAGCATTCATATCCACTGCATACATTCTGAAAAGCATAGAAAAGTGGAAATTCTAAACATCTAGAGTACACATGTGAGATGAGCCAAAAGGAAGTCAACTCAGATACAATGGATTACCGAACCAAAAAGAAGAGTCTGTATATATCATAATGAGTCAAGTTTGTATACAATGCCATCACGCACTAGGCATGGTCAAAACACTCAAAAATAATCCCGAAATATACAAAAAAATCAAATAATGCTCAAAAAAATGGACAACAAAGAAATAAGAGGCCCAATGGCCTATCAATCCCTTTGGGATCCCTCGGATGGTGCATGAATGCATCCGAGACTCCTACTGTGGCTATGATGATGATGAGAATGAACTGAATGGTGTGAGTGCTCATGGTGGTGGCCACTGGCCATGGTCTCACTACGAGAGTGACTCTGCCTCATCAATCTCTCGGCCGCCTCATACCCAGCCACTTGAGTATGAAGAGAGGTCATCACCTCCACTACTCTCTAGATAGTGCAAACACATCAGTATGTCTACTAGCTACTAACGGCTGGCCTGAATCCTTAGTCAACTTGGCTTGGGTCTTCCTTGAGGGGATCAATAGGGTGTCCATGCACACCCATCGAATAAGCTCTCACCACTCTTGTGCAATCGCTGCAAGCAAGAAAAGAAGAAGAAACATAGAGTTAGAAAATTAAAAAAAAAAACAAAAAGAAATACCAACTAACATTTCCAACTAACAAAGTTCAAAGAAGAGTATCAACATACTTGGATCTCCAGGCATCCAAGTAGGGTCAGTGGCTACTACTTGCTACTTTGGTGGCTGTGGGGCCTCCCCAAAGCCTAGAGATGAGACATTGTCCCATCATGGACTCATCATCTCCCTCTCCATCTCGAGGAAGTGGTCCCTCTGAGACCAAGGTCTCTCTCTCTCACACTCACCTCCTCATGCCACTCTCAACATATCCTGAGTGTCATGCCACTCAGGGTCACTCTCCTCCTCCTCCATGTGGGCTTTCCTCACCAGTCTCACCACCTAACCCCTCATCCCCCATCTCCTCTCCAACTGACTCCTCCTCGGTCTCATCTCCTTGTGTACTCCTCAGAGTCAGAGTCTACATCAATAGGCTCATCCTCCTCTCCACTGTGAGTAGGAGTGGCCTCAATCTAGAGTAAAGGTGCTTGAGGGGCACCAACTACCCATTGGGCATAGACCACATGCATAACTACAATAAGCACACCTGGAGTAACCACTGTCCATCCAGGATCTCCTCTAGGGCCCTTTGGGCCTCCTGAATAGTCTTGTATACTGGTACCACTAGAGGAAGAATATGTCAACATAAGGAAGGCCAAACTGCTGAGGAACCTAGTCAAATGGATGAATCTCAACTCTCCCTCCCTGTCAACTAAATTATCCATGTGGTAGAGAAAGCTACCACTATGGTCACCTCCTACCCCCATAACCCTGTCATATCCTAGTAGGGTATAACAACCATGTCTACCATAGTCAAAGAGGCCACTAGCTGATGTGGCATCCAAAGAACTGACATCCCTATCCACCTTACTTCCTTGACAACCCCTAGATCCCTAACACTAGTATTCCCCTCCCATAAGGGGTGATGCGCTGATAGACCCAACTCATAACCAATGTGGGATGGCTTAGTGACTGCCCCTGTAGCTTGACTACCATGTATAGGTCATGATAGGTAGTCCATAAGTTGTCTGCTCCCCAGGTGTATATGCGGCCATGCTCCTTAATCTGTGTAATAATAGGAGCCCATCAGTAAAGGAGTGTGTCACCTCCCTTGTCCCTGATCAATCACGAGGACAAGATGCCCATGATGGCTCTGCGGATGATAGAAATATGAGCAGTGGCAATGGATCAGACCTTTAATCCCTTCTTTAAGCCAAATGAAATAGCTGCATCCCCCATGTATGTGGCCCACTGAGTAATCTCAGATCTGGACCCTGTTGTCTCCAGGGTCAATCTCCTCCCAAGTATCGGGAGTCCAAGAATGTGGTATACGTCCTCCAGGGTGATGGTCCACTCACCCCTGGCACCTGGCAACCGGAAAGTGTTCTGGTCTGCATCCTAGTAAGAAAACAAGTCACATAGTATGTGACTAGCAGGAGTGACATGGGGCACCTATGCAATCCTCTAAATACCCACCCTATGTAGAGTGTCCATCTTAGCCTGAGTCAACTGATCCAAAATCCTCGGGAGTCAATCACACTCCCTTTCGTGAGTCCAACAGATGTACTCCTCCTCCTTCTGCATTCACCAAAACAGAAAAAGAGCAAGTTAGTAACATATATCAAAGGATAAGCTCACCAAAAACATGAAAAAACATCAAAAATCCAAAAAAATCAAGTTAGCATGCATTTTGGTCATTCTGTTCAGAACCGCCACCCTGTGTAGGGCAGGGTCCCGGACGGTCCTAGGGATGGTCCTAGACCGATTTTCCAAACGCATCTTTAACCCTAGAAAATTCTCAAAAACACAAAAAAAGACCATTTTGAACAAAATAAAAGACTTCCCTATGGTCGCCCCCTAGAGACTCATTTAAGACAATAAATTTTGAAAATGATCCCCCCTAGGTAAATTTTTTAACATTTTTACATTTTAGGTTTGAAAATGTAAAAGTGAAAAAAACCAACCTTAGAAATAGTTGGTCGATCTCCTGCTCGTGGAGGCATGATCACGATCTCGTAATGGTCATTTTGGCTGTACTCTCATCGAAAATGGTCACCATGGGTCCAGAGCTCCAAAATCAACAAATTGAATAAGCGCAAATGAATTGGAAAATGAGTTTGTTTTGATATATATATGTTATTTTGACCTTGTTTTGAGTGTATGTGTTCACAAAGCTGGAGCGTTGGCGCAGGTATATCTCTATATCCCCACACAAATGGTAAGTCCTCTTGTCATTTTGATTTAGTGTTTATTTTTCAATATTTTATCTATCTACACTTGAGTCTTCTTTCCCTCTTGCAGGTATTGGGAGCTTGGATGATGACATTTCGACACATGGGCGTGTCAGGTATAGCTTCTAACTCCCCATTTCAGGAATGCCATACTCGGACTCTATGTTTTACGCCTTTTCATGGCTAAGATGCTTCTCTGAGGGGGAAATATGTATGCACCCAAAATTACATGTGCTACATTGTCGAAAAAATGGTTACAAAAGTCCCCAATGATGATTCACATCCTTTCAGAAGATGTTTGAGCTCCTAAACCCATTTGTAGTGTATATTTGTAGCCTAGACATCCTTACTTAGCTTTTCCATGCTTTTTCCAGCTTCTCGCTTCATTTTGTGCATGTTTTGGCCTTTAGTGCCAGGACCGTCACCCTTGCCTTGGGCGGCAGTTCTGAAACCACACCTAGGTAGCAGGGTCCTGTGACCACTGCCCTACATAGGGTAGGTGGTCCTTAGCAAATTTTTCCAGATTCCATCATGCATGTTTTTAACATGCGATGATTCACTTAACTTCACTTTTAGGATGCATTTGTGAACCAATTTGTCTAAAAATAGTTTTGATTTCTTGGTTCTCCTTCCCTCTTCTATTTTTGCATGTGCTTTAGTTAGTTGGAACTGCCTCTTCTTGCCTTGTGCATGAAGGCACATCCCAGCCCCAATTCTTATATATTCCATGCTTGTGTTCAAGAAAAAGGCCTAAGAATTTTTGTGTATCTTGCATAGTATTGCTGCCACAATCCTGCTAGGAATTTCATAGCCAAGCTCAAATCTCTTGTGCTATCTCTCTTCTACTTGCATTGCAACCAGACTACCTTCAAGCTACCATTGCTCAAGCATCTTCTTCTACTGTTGTTCTTGCATTCCCAATTCCTTGGACTCATATGAACACACAAAGAAAGAAAGGAACAAACTGAGGGGACAAACACAGATACAACCATATTTTCCAAAGCTCTTGCTTATCTAGGTTGGAATTACTTGTTTGTTTGCTTCATTTGTCAAATTGTCAATTTTGAATCATTAGTTTCAATTACATATCAAATAGAGTAGTAAATTGTTCATTTCAATTGATTAGGAAATTACAAGTAGATCAAATCATTAGAAAGTTTGTTCTTCAACATTACTAGGGAAGTTGTGGGGAACAATAGCTCTTTTAGGGTTATGATTTGTTCTTCACCTCTGAGGTAGGGTTTGAAGGGTTTTGATTAAATTAGGTTATTTGTTTTAGATTTAGATTCACATATTCACACAAGTAACCAACTACATCCAGACTGATTACTTGTATTTAGTTTGTTTATTAGATTAGAATGCATTGCTTAAAAACTAGAAAAGATCAAAAACATTTACTTTTGTTAGATTAGTTTGCTTTCATTGTTTTGCTCTGATATATTGTGAAAACACCAAAAACATAGATTAGATTTCCTTTGATAGTTAGTTTATTTTATCAAGATCATTTCAATTCATTCTTCATGACCATCAATGACCCACAACAAGAAAAGACATACGGTTGTGATCCTTTGGTCCCACAACCCAATGGGTTGGAGTTGATAACAGACATTGATACAAGTTTACGTTTGACAGTCTTATGCACACCTGCTACATTCTCTGAGAAAATAGAACAACTAAACACGCTAAACATCATAGCTAATCAAGCCTACGATTATTGGACTGCTCCTGGCAATAGGGTTTGATTACGTGCATGACCATAATAGGACCACAACCTCCATGAGTTTTTGGTTGTGATCCTCAGGTCCCACAACCCAATGAGCCTGCTAACCAATTAGATATCGACACTAGTTTATGTGCATCAGTATTTAGATCATCACCACTTCCACCTGATATCATTGCACAACTTTCATTATTGAACATAGTAGCCGATCAGGCTAAGATTTTCTGGACTAGACCAGAAAATCTTCCATAGTCCTTGTGGCTTCATTATGCCTCTTGTTCTTACTTCCATGACCTTGTCTAGAAATCTATACGAGGCACCCACAGGTCACTTTCCGTGTGTTCAAAAACCAGTGAATAGAATCTTGACAGAGCTCGATATTGACTGGAGTCTCTAAGTAGCTATCATATCAGATCGATCAATCATGCCACTTCAAGTTAGGAGAGCATTCTTTTCCTTAGATTTGTAGATCTTGTTATTGTGTGTGAAGATATAAGGTTACCTCATTATCTTATCCATCATCACCACACATACACATCCATTTCTATTCTACACCGGATTGTCTCAACATGACCTTCAGGAAGTCAGGTGTGAAGAAGGTCACGTGTTGATTTTCTTTCGTTGGTCTTCAGATATTAAACCACTTCCATGGTTCTGAGAGTACCTAGGTCAAGGCTTCAGTAAAGCATGTAATTATCGTACATTAAATTTGAAGTTATGTATAATGATTTATTGGAAATGAGCCTAGGTGAGCTGCTAAAATGTTCCATTGTTCAAAACTCATGTCTCCCTAACTTAAATATCATTATCATCTATCATAGATCATTAATAGCATGATACCTCATTTTCATTCTTAGCTCTTAGTATTCTATCCCTCACATGGGTTACCTAGTTACGCTGGCCATTACAAGAGAGTGAGACATCTTGATCCTTATACTCATCATACAAAATCATTCTTGTCCAATGGAATGAATGTTTTGGAAGCATTATTTGAAGGAAATATCTTGTTAACCTTCAAGTATGAATTAACAATCATGTGAATTTACATAGTCTCATTCTATGTTACAATAATACACTATCATCCATATGATATTCATTTAATTAATACAAAACTTTAGCATCGAACATTTTTAACCATTCTAAGAGTTCACAAATGATATGGTGAGTATCTAGTAAAGAAATAAAATTTCCTTGTGGGTAGTGTCGAGTTCATTTTCTTAGGAAAAAAGCAAGATGCATATATATCATATGTAGTTTTAGTATAATTCCATCACATTGAAATGAAAAGTGTGGTAGAAAATAATTACAATCATGCCAAGATAAAAATAAAAAAATAAATTGCGTCATATAAATCTCTTTTTCAACTTTCATTTTGCTCTAAAAATCAAATGAACTCAACGTATCCCCAATTCCTAGGGATAATGAGACCCGATAAAAGTAGTGGGTTGAGGGACCTAGTGTACTAATACTTAATTTTGCTAGTTTAAGGTCTTAGGTAGAATCCAAATTTGAGAGCCTGGGATATGTGCAAACACAAGGGCAAATGGAAAGTGTAGAAGAGGGGAATTTCAAGGCTAAGAGAATGGTACCATGAAAACACTTCACTGAATGAATGCCCACATGATGTTATAGTGCAAGTAGCCCTGCTACAAGTAGATCGTCCTCTCTGAAACATCTCCTAGTAGTTTGAAAACCTATTGCAAAACAGACAAAACAATGGCTGGGTAGCATAAAAAATCCAGTTGATATGAGCTGAATATCTATGTGTTGCGAACTAGGATATGTGCAGAATTTAATGCTGTAGGTAATGTTGAGCCCATATAATTTGGGCCAGTAGTCTTGGGTCCCTACCAATAAGGTTCATCAAGTTAAACTGAAAACAGTTAATGCTGATTTTGGGCGACTATTTTGAACTCCCTGTTTTAGACAGAAATTTATAATATTTTGAAAAAGCTATTTTTTGTATTTATTCACTCTCCAACACATACATAGCAACAAAAAAATATGCAACATCAGTTCATGAAAGAGAGAAGGAACAAAAGTTAAGAGAGAGCAACAACTTAGTATCCTACAACATACAAAAGTGCAAAACCCGTAGCAACAACCCAACAACCTGTAACAACAACTACAGTAGCCCATAGCAACAGAAAATAGGGCTCACAACAACATAAAACAGATCCTGTACTAGAACAAAAACCTGTAGCAATAATACACAAATTTTTTAGGGAAGATTGTAGCAACAAAAAAATGAGGATTTAAATTCTTGTAAAAGTTTTAGTGGAGGTAATATAACTAGTTTTGTGTCTCTCTCAACTATTTTTGTCTGTGCTACTCTATTTTTGTTTTATTGGAATTTATTTTCCCAATAGTTTGGTATCATAGAAAACAAACAAAAATCTCAATTTAGCTTGTGAGTTTGAGATTTTAATTTTCTGGGTTATTTTAGTTATTGAGTTTTATGGCTTCTACTAGAAGCAATTCATGGCAGCAACCCCCAACATTTTATGGGGAAAACTATAACATTTGGTGCATTAAAATGAAGAACATATTCTCCTCTCAAGAGTTATAGGAGTTAGTTGAAGGAGGTTATACAGAGGTAGTAGACCAAGATGCATTCAATATATTGACACAAGCTCAGAAGAATGCACTGAAGGAGAATAGAAGAAAAGATGCTAAAGCTTTGAGCTATATACAAAATGTAGTCACAGATTCAGTATTCCCAAGGATAGAAGCAACTACAAACTCTAAGTAAGCTTGTGATACCTTGCAAAATGCATATCAAGGTAGTGACAAGGTGAAAATTCTAACACTACAGATGCTAGTAGGAGAGAGTTTGAAATTGAATAAAGATGATTACAAAAACAATGTAGATCCTACAAGGTACAAGAGTATGGTAGGAAGTTTGATGTATCTAACTGCAACAAGACCATACATTATGTATGTAGTTATTTTGATTTCTAGATTCATGGAGACACCAAAAGAGACACATTGGCAAGATGAGGTATGTGAATGGAACAAGGAATTTTGGAATTTTACATGCTGTTGATAATGATTTGTAGTTAGTTGGCTATACGGATAGTGATTGGGCATGTAGTCTAGATGATAGAAAGAGCACATTTGGATATGTTTTTAATGTTGGATCAAAAGCCATATCATGGGATTCGAAAAACAATCTTTTGTTTATTTATCTACTGTTGAAGCAGAGTATATTGTAGCAAACTCAGCTGCTTGTCAGATGATATGGTTAAAACGAATCCTCTTAGATTTGCAAGAAAAGCAACAAGGAGGTTTTGTTATTTTTTGTGATAATATGTCTTCCATTGCATTGTCAAAGAATTCAATTTTCCATGGAAGAAGCAAGCATATTGAAATAAGATATCACTTCATTCGTGAATTGGTAGAGAAAGGAGAAATTGATCTGAAATTTTGCAAGTCGGAGTAACAACTAGCTGAAATTTTTACTAAACCGCTGTCAAAGGAAAGGTTTGAGCATTTGAGAGAAAATTTGGGCGTCATAGATGGACCACCTAGCTGGAGAAATTAATTATCAGTCTTTGTATGATTTTTTTTTTGACTCAAGATTAAGGGGGAGTGTCAAAATTTAATGCTATAGGTAATCTTGAGCCCGTGAAATTTTTGAATTTGTCTTTTCCCCTCCTTTCAACCACTTTTTGACAGCAGTTAATGCTGATTTTGGGCGGCTATTTTGAACCCCCTGTTTTAGAGGGAACTTTATTATATTTTGAAAAAGATTTTTTTTGTGTTTATTCACTCTCCAACACATACGTAGAAACAAAAAAATATGTAGTAGCAGTTCATGAAAGAGAGAAGGAACAAAAGTTAAGAGAGAGCAACAACTTAGTATCCTACAACATACAAAAGTGCAAAACCCGTAGCAACAACCCAATAACCTGTAACAACAACTACAATAGCCCATAGCAACAAAAATAGGGCTCACAACAATAGAAAATAGAGCATGTAGAAGAACAACAACCTATAGCAACAATACAAAAAGTTTGTAGGGAAGCTTGTAGCAACAAAAAAATAAAGATTTAACTTCTTGTAAAAGTTTTATTGGAGATAATATAACTAGTTTTGTGTCTCTCTCAACTATTTTTTTTCTATGCTACTATGTTTTTGTTTTATTGGAATTTATTTTCCCAAGAGTTTGATATCATAGAAAACAAACAAAAATCTCAATAGCTTGTGAGTTTGAGATTTTAATTTTCTGGGTTATTTTAGTTATTGAGTTTTATGGCTTTTATTAGAAGCAATTCGTGGCATCAACCTCCAACATTTGATGGGAAAAAATATAACATTTGGTGCATTAAAATGAAGACCATATTCTCCTCTCAAGAGCTATGGTAGTTAGTTGAAGTCCAGGTTATACAAAGGTAGCAGACCAAGCTGCATTCAATGTATTGCCACAAGCTTAGAAGAATGCACTGAAGGAGAATATAAGAAAAGATGCTAAAGCTTTGAGCTATATATGAAATGCAGTCACGGATTTAGTATTCCTAAGGATAGAAGTAAATACAAAATCTAAGCAAGCTTGGGATACCTTGAAAAATGCATATCAAGGTAGTGATAAGGTGAAAATTCTAACACTACAGATGCTAAGGAGATAGTTTGAAGTTGAATAAAGATGATTACAAAAACAATGTAGATCCTACAAGGTACAAGAGTATGGTAGGAAGTTTGATGTATCTAACTACAACAAGACCAGACATTATGTATGTAGTTAGTTTTATTTCTAGATTCATGGAGACACCAAAAGAGACACATTGGCAAGCAGGAAAATGTATATTGAGGTATGTGAATGGAACAAGGAATTTTGAAATTTTATATGCTGCTAATAATGATTTGTAGTTAGTTGGCTATACAAATAGTGATTGGGCATGTAGTCTAGATGATAGAAATAACACATCTAGATATGTTTTTAATGTTGGATCAGAAGCCATATCATGGGCTTCGAAAAACAATCTTTTGTTCCTTTATCTACTGTTGAAGCAGAGTATATTGTAGCAAACTCAGTTGCTTGTTAGATGATATGGTTAAAAAAAATCCTCTCAGATTTGTAGGAAAAACAACAAAGAGGTTATGTTATTTATTGTGATAATATGTCTTCAATTGCATTGTCAAAGAATCCAGTTTTCCATGGAAGAAGCAAGCATATTACAATAAGATATCACTTCATTCGTGAATTGGTAGAGAAAGGAGAAATTGAGCTAAAATTTTGCAAGTTGGAGAACAAACTAGCTGAAATTTTTACTAAACCGTTGTCAAAGGAAAGGTTTTAGCATTTGAGAGAAATTTTGGGCATCATAGATGGACCACCTAGCTGGAGAAATTAATTACCAGTCTTTGTATGCATTATTGTTTGACTCAAGATTAAGGGGGAGTGTCAGAATTTAATGCTATAAGTAATCTTGAGCCTGTGTAATTTTTGAATTTGTCTTTTCCCCTCCTTTCAACCACTTTTTGACAGTAGTTAATGCTGATTTTGGGTGGATTTTTTGAACAAGCCCTATTTTAGAGGGAATTTTATTATATTTTGAAAAAGTTTTTTTGTGTGTTTATTCACTCTCTAGCACATACGTAGCAACAAAAAAATATGCAGCAGTAGTTCATGAAAGAGAGAAGGAACAAAAGTTAAGAGAGAGCAACAACTCAGTATCCTACAACATATAGAAGTGTAGAACCCGTAGCAACAACCAAGCAGCCCATAACAACAACTACAGTAGCCCATAACAAAAAAAAGGCCCAAAGCAATAGAAGACAAAGCCTGCAACAGAACAACAACCTGTAGCAACAACACACAGAGTCTGTAGGAAGCTTGCAACAACAAGAAAATGAAGATTTAACTTCTTGTAAAAGTTTTATTGGAGATAATATAACTAGTTTTATGTCTCTCTCAACTATTTTTTGTCTATGCTACTCAGTTTTTATTTTATTAGAATCTATTTTCCCAACAGTTTACAAATGAATCAAATTGGGTGAGATATTGGTTTTTATAACAAGTGGGGAGTCTTGATACATTTAAATTCCTACATAACTTCTTTAAGTAAAATATTTCTCTATTAGCTAATCATAATTGAGGAGGAACCTTGAACTTATTCCATGAGTTCCACTGAAAGTTGAATTAGTTGACAAGGATTTATATTGCACAATTAGTCGGTGAAGTATGGGATGGGAGGAAGAAAAATTTTCCCCATAGTTCTGTGTGGGGCCAAAAAAGACAAAGGATCATCAAACATTTATCTAGAGATCTGGAGTTGGGATGAAACCATGAAACATTTTTGATTAATGCCCAAACAAATGTTAAGTTGGAAAATTCACTCTATTAGGGAATGCGAGGAATAAGGCAATGTTCCAGGAGTTCTTCCCAAATATGACTTAACTAGATCAACTCCCAAAATTAAAAAAATAGGCTAAATTTCCCCATTGGGGAACAAAAAAGATAAATGAATTGTTCCATGAAAATCTGATTAAGCCAACCAAGCCCAAAAACTTAGAAAATTTACTAAGTCCTGAAAGAAGAAATTTGCATAAGGAACACTGTGAATGTCAAAACCAAAAATTTCAAATTTTGACTTAAAAGTTTAGAAATTTCAATTTCATGACAACACATGTACATCCACAATTTGCACTTTCTATCTATCCAATGGATATGGATGTTCCTAAGCTTATTAGTTGACATTTTTACGATATTGAAGTCACCACACATCACCTAATGCACACATGGGAATTCATATGCTACCCAATGCCAAAGAACCACCCTTTTATAACATAATTATATGCATAAACATTTAATTATACTAAAATAATAATTTTCAATATTTAATAACATCGAAAGGATGTAATTGGAGGTGTCATATCCATGATATACCTAAAAATTTCTTCTCTTCAGAGAAATAATTGTAGTGATGCCTCCACACCATATATCATGATTACTAGTCATGTTTAACGTATAAATCCATATAACTTTAGTGACAACTATGAGATGAAAACCCACCACCTTATTTTATTCCAGGTAAAGAATGTACATATATGGGAATCACTTATAAAAAATATCACACTACATATGTTGGGGTGGGTTTGTGAGATCCTGTACATATTTTATGAAAATATATTCATAGGGAAATTACGTCAATAGCCATGTCATCTTAATCTAATCACTCAAGGGTTCAATTAGTATTATGCAAAACAACATTGTTATGTAGTTTGTAAGAAGTCGTCGAGTTTAAACAAGTGCCAATTATTGTGAAACCATCTCTCCCTTTTAATTAATTAGGTGGAATGTGAGAGAATTTGTAAGACACTTTGCAAGGATCCATTTTTTTAGACTCAATTACACATATGTAGAAATTTACTGATTAGTAGTATGATATATTAAGAGAGAATATAGTAGGTGAATATGTCCTGGAATACTTAGATTTTTTACATATTTGGATGCTTAATTGTGTTTCATAGATTAATCCCATGAGGATTTTATAACCAAAATTGTTTTAATTTCATCATATGATTGAGAATTTCAATTAGGGTTTGGTTTGACAATTTTGACATTATGTTCCCTTTTAGAAGGGTTTATTGTTGTGCCTTTTTGCAACTCTCCAATAGTGGTATAACCTTGTCTGCCATTTGAATGAGGGGCTTCTCAATGGATAGTTTTGACACAGAATCCATTGTGAGATATAGGAAAAAGGAAATATATGATTTTATGCTTAAATGATTAACACCAAAAGTAAGTATAGGGAAAATTAATGTATAAAACTCTCTATATGTAAGAGGAATCACTAGATTGGATGTAACATTGAATTTTTAAGGTCATGGTAAAGGTATACCTCTACAAAAACCCATTTCTTAGGTTGATTGAGTAATATTTTGGTAGATAATCCTTATAAATAACTCAATCTATAATATATGCTATGTTGTCTAAGAAATGAAAACCTGGAAGAAGAAGCTCTTGGAATTTCCACCCTGTCTAGGACCTTAATGATAGTGCTACCCTTTTAATACATAATTTTAGAGGGAATCCTCATCCCAAAATTATCTTATTAATTTATTTCAAACCCATAACATGCAACATCATATATTGGAATGGTTTAAATAATATATAGTAGGAGAGATATTACCTCATAGAATACTGTTAAGAAGAACTTTTGTGGTTATCTTCACTATATATGTCTCTTCTGGATAGCTTCAAATATCACAATTGTACCCTTTTCATTAATTAGACTTGCGCTATACTATTCCGTTAAATATTCTACCCAAAGACAAGGTTTCTTTGAAAGGCCAATCTTATGCCAAACATGTAAGGACTAATCTCACATGTTCTAAAAGAGTGTAGTATGAAAACATACAGGTCATCTAAGAAAAAAAAATGGTGATGAGTAGTGAACCCAAGACAATGTTTATTCTATAATATCATTATTTTAATACTAATATATCTCTTTAATTATGACTTTAGTATAGTAATTTGATTTGGTGTCCATCTACAGGAAACACTATAGCGGTTTTGAAATTTATACTAATTATGCCATAAATTTTTATTCTCCATATTCAAGTCTTTATTTCATTTAATTGCTATTGTCAAAATTTTATAGATTTTTTAATTCCCATTTTTTTTTTCTAATTTTGTCATTTTTTGTGTGAATACTAAGCATAGATAATATTATGTATGTCAAAATTAGTTTTATCTTAACAAATGCACTAATTTAAACACACCACATTGCAATTTAGATATAGAAAAATTCACATTAGTAATAAAGGAATAATTGCATGAATAAGAGGTTGTTTAGAACATAGGAAAACATATAAAAATGAGTATGATAGGGAAATTAGGTATTTAGAGTAAAATAATATTTTAACATGAATCTAGAGGCAATCATCAATGATGTGGTATAAAGAAGGGCCATGTAGTAAATAAAATTGGGCTATGAGTCAAAATCTTGTAAAGTGGCAATGACTAGAATTATGATGGTTAGAAATTGGCTTCTAGAACCATACTGGTTACTAAACTAGATGAAAGTTATGAAAGTGGATTTGTTTAGGAAGGGAAAAATTGTTCTATGATTAATGTAATATCTATTCATTATTTTGAGAAAACTTATTTTTTTTTTAACTTTTGGAATCATCGAATACATTATCCTTCTTTAAAATTCTACTATGACCTATATGTCTACATAATAGACAATGAAAACAAATGTGTTTTGGGATTAGTGTTGAACAAGTGAAAATATGAGCTTGCTATCAATATTTTTTAGAGCCCTTAAGTGGTGAAAATTGATGATAAACATACAAGATTAATGTATTAAACGAACAATATTGTGTAGTGAAATCATCCCAACAATTATCTTTGCAATGCATGTACACAAATATTAAATTTTATATACTTGAAATTTTCCTTTTATAGAGGAGTACTTCATAAATAAACAAGTTATTTCCTTACAACTACAATATGAATATGTATTATATGCTCATGAGTGTTAAATTTACTAATGTTCCTTCATAGTTATTTCTTGAAATTGAATTAGGACCATATATGTGCAAGCAAACAAATAATGGGCATAAAAAAATGATAATCATAGGCCAAAACCTCAAGGAACCCAAGTAATGGGTGAAAAATGTCCTAGAAGACAAATTGTTAGTTTCATAGTGGTCACGAATATAACATGACTAGTGTTAGTTGAACATAACCATTCAAACATGACAATAGTGAGAAACCATGGGGAGGAGAAGAAAACCTACAGAGGTAGGAGAAAATAAAGGAAAAGAGAGATGTGGCAGACATGGGGAAGAATGAGAAGTCAATAAGATGGAAAAAAATTGAAGGTGTCGAAAAAATAAGCGTGGAAGTCACAATTCGATCAACACAAAGAAAATGTACAAATGAGAATCTAACTTAGACCAATGATCAATCAACACATAAATACACCAATACAATATACATTAACTAATCATATACCAAGATTAG
Organism: Taxus chinensis; assembly: GCA_019776745.2. NCBI lineage: Eukaryota > Viridiplantae > Streptophyta > Pinopsida > Cupressales > Taxaceae > Taxus > Taxus chinensis. The sequence goes on from CM034146.1 coordinate 322,043,937, forward strand.
GTTTCTAATAATATATTTAAAATGCACATAAAACATACACATTACATGTAAAAAAAACTAGACAATGCATAATTAATCATCCATTCCAATCACATGGGCAAAATACATGAAGATAAAAATATTTTCTCTTAACAACGTGTTGCAAATATGCCTATAATTTCACATATGTGTACAAGATTTGTAACACCACAACATCTATGATATCTAAAGGCAAAGGTAAGTTTGTAGAGGCTAATATTAAGGTTAGTTACTAATGTAAGCAAGGTGAATGTCAATAAGAAGGCACCTATTCCATAATTTTGAACAATTTACTAAACATAAATTAGTGTACTAAATTAAAATAAATTTAAAAAAAATGAACGCTACACGTCCATTTTAAAAATTTTCAAACTTGTGAGTTTTCATTGATGGTTTTTTAATTCTATTAAAACCATAGTCATCAATTTCATTAGATATTAATATCTAGACATGTAAGCTGGTATGGAACTAGTTACTAGGTGTAAAGTTGCATTACTGTAAGATACTCGTGTATTTTTTTATTATTGTTCAAAAATAGGATCATATTGGTGTGTATGTCTATTTTTTATCATCTTTAGGCATGTTCCCACATTATTCTCTTATCCCCTGATTTACTTTATATTTTAGGTTCTACCCAAAAAGTGTAACTATACAATTATTGTTGGGTCTATCAGGGATTTTTATGCCTCATTTATCATTTTTCTTGCCCATTTTCTAACATGTGCACTAATTTCTAGGAAACAACCTAGATTCTTATATAGCTATAAATAATAAGTGAAATGAGAAAAGATACTGAAACTATGAATCTAAACAAAAAATACAAATGTCACGTGAGATATAAACACATGTTTATCCTAAGAAACCCCTTTTTGGTAAAAAATTCAACACACTAATCATTCTTATTGTAGTAAACATGAAATCTGCTCACAAATACAACATTTGTTTTTCAAGGAACTGTAAAATAATGCTTAATAATCCATGCATGAACAAATTACAACAATCATACTTAAAATTTTCAACTATCCAATTTTGTTATATAGTACACAAAGGCAACAACCACAATAATTGTTACAACCATTTCTTAGTTTATGCCTAGGAATCTGGATGGTTTAAATGCTTTTATTTACTAGAGGTTTGAATTGTAGTGGTGCATGATTCAAAGATAGGGTTTCAGATGTTCGATCTGATTTGTATGTTTCAAGGTGAGGGTTTTAACTTCTTAGCATTTGATCCTATGGTAAGGACAATGATGGTTCAACATAAATATTGAGAGAATCATCAAGGAATTATTCCATTACAAAGTTAAAATGATGAAAAAAAGCTTAAGGAGATGATTTTCCGATGGGATCATTCATGCAGTAAGCTTGCATAAGGGCCGATGACATTGGTAAAAGGACGGTTTGCAGAAAGAGTCCAGGCCATCGTGAACACTATTTTATTTTAAAATAAAATAATTGACTACCTAATGAAAAAATTTGGATGGTAAATGATTTTATTATACTAGAGATCCACATGAATTGGAGTAGTGGAGGAGCACTTTCTCTTAGTGGGACATGGGGGTGGACTTGGGTCCTTAATGTCCACTGAGCGATTTGCATTCGGAGCACCCTGCTATGTTCCGCTTGGTCCATATGGAGAAGTTTGATCCTCCCTAGAGACAACATCACGGAGAGAGAATCATATATGGGTGGAGAAGGAGAAATCTCAACAAGAAAATATCTAGTCCTAACTTACTATGGCGACCCAAATACAAAAGGTGTCCCCATGGCCACTTATTGAACTCATCTAATGAACTCAATGGGAATGTAAATTGGGTCAATGATTACAAACTACTTGTAATTCACCAATTACTCAAGACCTTGTAATATATAACTAGCTTAGATGACCACGATTATGTGAGTTGTTATGATGAGACAATGATGGTTCAACTAAATATTGAGAGAATCATCAAGGAATTATTCCATGACAAAGTTAAAATGATGACAAAAAGCTTAAGGAGATGATTTTCCGACGGGATCGGTCATGCAATAAGCTTGCATAAGGGCCGATGACATTAGGGAAGAAAGATGTGACAAAAATGAAAATTTTAAAATAGGATCGGTCCTGTAGGAAATTTGTACAAGGGTCTATGATGTCTTGAAGGGAAAATTTATGTTTATATTGGATCAGTCGTGTAGTAGGGTTCTACATAGGGGATGAAGGAATTCAAAAAAGAAGGAAAAATTTAAAAATGAGTGAATCAAACCTATTTTGAGGTAGAGTAAGATTCTTGTTGGGTTCACCATAATGTATGATGGGTAAAAGAGAGGTTCCAAGTTGGGTTCTCAAATATAAAGATCCAATCTAAAACCATCCACACCATGTAGGTCCAAAGGTGCTAAGGGAGCATTTAATTCATAAATATAGAGATAATAGCCCTATCCATAGGATAGATATAGGTTTCCAAGGCCTATAACTAAGATAAAAATAGGTATCCTACTAAGATTCTAAAATAAAAGGGAAGAAAGCAAAAGGTGGATAAATACGAGGGCGTAGTAATAATAATACAATGTAATAAACCAAAGAAAACATATATCTACTCTAGTCTATAAAAATGAATGATCCATAACAATATGCACTCAAAATAAGAGACTAAAGACACTTATAAATACTTACATGTGGTGTGTATGTGACTATTGATGCATAATCCTCCTTAGAGACAACATCATCATTGAGAGAATCTATATGGATGGAGAAGGAGAAATATCAACAAGAAAATATCTAGTCCTAACTTACTATGGCGACCCAAATGCAAAAGCGTTAAGCTCTAAGACTCCAAAGTTAGGTAATAAGTGCGAAATAGTGCGAGTAAGAGAAAACTATGCATAAATTATATGTAAACAAGTAGATATAAAGTGGTGTTGTGGTGGTGCTAACTCGAGAAAGGGTAAGTGTACCAAGATGGTGGACAATTAAGTGGACATAAAAACCTGAAATTTAGGTACCACAAGTGTGGTTTATAAACCACGCTCATGCAACTATTTTTATAGGCTCGGTGATTTCCGAACCAAAAACTGTGATCATAGTTTTCAAACCGCGAGTGTGGTTTAAAACCGCGATCACGGTTTGAAACCGTAATCGTGGTTTGAAACCGCGATCGTGGTCCTCTGAGATTTAAAAAACAAACCCGCAACTCCTTATTTTCCCTCATTTTTCCTTTCCAACCGCGATTTATCCTAGACCTTTGGCACCACGTGCCTTGAAAACCCCCTAAAAATTACTCTTTGGACTTGTGGATCATGATAGTTTCAACCATGCCACCAAGACAAAGAGGTAAGCCCTCGATTTTGATCAATTTGTTTGCATTTTAGGTTATTTTTTGTGATTTTCATGGGTTTTTCAATTTTTTGTTTATGTATACAATTTTTTTTGTTTTGTTAGTTACTTGGTAAGCTCGTAATCTTGCAAACCATCAAAATATTCCTCTAAACCCTCCAAACAATTCCTCGAAACCCTCCAAACATTATCGCAAAACCCTCCTCCAAACATAGATCCACCTCCTGTGGCTCCTTCTGTCCCCACAGAACCAATAGGAATACAAGCTGATATTGTTAGAAAAATATGACAAAATAAAATTGCCATTAAGAACCTTATTAAGAATATAAGACAAAATCATGCCACAAATCCATCTTGCATGACTTTAGCCAACACATTGCAAACATTGATTGGCGAAGTTGACTCTGTAACCAACCAAATAGACAGATGGAATACCTTTAGAGGTGATTGTAGGCAGCACTTGGTATGCAAATAAATTATCCCATGCGGCCGTAAAAGACAAAACATTTGGAAAAGACCACATTTGTGCATTATTTACTGACCCAAGAACCAATGCCCCCCGCAGTTACTTGCAAATGGTTCCCAATCCATTGGTGCCACGATGACTGAATCAAGAAATTTTTTTGGGACCGATGGCGAGACATCATTTGCTGGATCACATGATTTCTTTTCTCTAGATGAGATGATTTCAGATGTTTTTGGAATTGGTGCAAAAGATCTTGGTCTTTCACAGGTAAATGTCAAATACATATTATATATATATATACACACACAATAGTTTAATTCATGTTTGAGATTTTAATATATATGTATTTCATTGTATGTTATGTACATACATGTAAAAACTAATTTTTTATTTTATTTTAAATAGCAAGAGCTGGTGAAGGAAACATCCAGTGTCAACATGCTAGCTACTACAGCTAGGATGTTACAAACGTAAGTTTTGAGTTGTACTTAAATTTAAAATTTCATTTGATTGTGCACTTTTATTATTATAATGTTTCACATGTACATGTACATATTAATATATGTTTGTCTTTTATACGTGCAGGAGCATGGCGGGTCATCTTCTGCTATGGGAACTGAGGCTATTGGCATGCCTCAAGTGACTTTTACACAGGTTAGTTTCTCTTTACACTTTGTTTATAATTATGGAAGTTCACATGGATTATGCTTTGGCTCTGTTATGTGTCAGTCATGTAGATTAATATTGATTTGTACATGTTTTTTATATAGCTTATGACTTCCAGAGAGACTCCTCCATATATGTAGACTGTGGAGGCTATTGTAGATACTGCCATAGCATCTGCAGATCCACTAACTGAGGTACAATTTTTCACATTTGTTAAATTTATTCAGGAATTATTTCTTATTACTTAAATCTACAATATTAAATTTTGTACACATGAAATATTTAATTTAAAATTTAATTTTTTGTATGTAGCTTACCTCTCATGATTCTATTGTTGTCCCTGTCATACATCAACGAAAAATTGATAGAGATTATGACATTGCGGTAAGATTTCACATATATTTTAAATAAATTCTAATTTTCTAAATTTTGAATGTATTTTAAAAATATGGGTGTTAAAAAATTGTTGTTTATGAATGTGTAGGTTAGGTTATAGGCCTTCTTAGAGACACCTAGGACCACACAGATGAAATCCGTAGTGGCATCTCCCTCCACTACATACCCAGGTCATGGAAATGCTACTTCTAGCAGGGCAAAGAGAGGGAAGATGTTTCATGATTAGATTCATAGGACGTGGATGTACATAGATATATATATGGGCCTACTAGTCCTAGTTCATGATTATTCATAGGACACTGTATATATAGCCTTATGCGACCTCATGTGGTCCTATATGCATGACACACTTGGTTCGAGATGTACACATGTTATGAACTTATATTTTCAGAGACGTGTGTTCAACACCCTTAGTTTGATACATTATATATCCATGTGTTGGTTTTCATAACGATATTACTTCTATGTTTGATTCGAATTCATTGCACATGATATTCTTCTATGTATGTATATTCTATGTATATTAATTCTATATGTATGTTTGATTTAAAATTAAAAAACTATGGTGCAACATATATGAATATAATGTTACTATGGTGCAACATTGCATGGTACAATTGTTAAGAAATTAAGGGAAGCATGTGTATTCCTCCATCAATGTGGGCAACTTATCATTTTCCTCTTAAGTCATGAAAAAATATTTCATACCTTGAATCTTGAAATGATATGTCTTCCCTTAGCTCATTTTGTTTTTGAACTGTGTATTTAATTTTATTTATCAGAAGGATATTATTCATTTTACCATTGATGAGTATGGTGGTGTATGACCAATCCATCTTTATATCCCCACCAATATCATGATAGAAAATTTGGCTCAACAATATACCATACGTAGCTAGCATGTCTTCCATAAGTATTTCCATCTTGATTTTCTTGTCAGGGAAGTCTGCAAATTATGGCTTGAGAATCTTTCACCTGGCCGAAAAGAGGTAATTATTTTGTTTTCATGTACTAACAATGGCCAATAGCAAGGCTGAGAGTAATACCAATAGAGTTAGAAAATTTTATAAGAATGACATTGTCAGAGGTGCCAGAGTCAATAATGCAATTATTCAATTTATAGGTCCATTGACTAACAAGGAAAGATAGAAAGGTTTTTATTTCCTAGAAGCTTGAGGATTTTAAGGAAAAAAGGTTGTAGGAATGAGTGGTTATAGGAGTGGGAAGTGATTCTTTAGTGTTGGTAGGATTCTTGGAACATGTATTTTTACTACTTTGATAAACTAGATGAGGATTAAAGTGTTTTGCTTGGGAAGTAGAAGAAGAGGCTTATTTATTTATTTATGAGTGGGTGAACACTAAACAAGAGTAAATATTCATATCATCTATCCAAATTATTCAGGATCTTTGTTAGGTGAGTATTCATAATAACCAGTAATTGCATAACCATCTTCTTCTTCTCTTTCAATTTTTGATTCAAAAATTTCTTGAAAAATTTGAAAAAGTTGTAATTGTTGAAAAAGTTAAAAAAGTTGTAATTATTGAAAAAGTTGTAATTGTTGAAAAAGTTGAAAATAGTGGGTTGTGGCACCAAAACGACTACGTAAAAACATCTGGGTGGCCAGGTGAACGCTAGAGGAGGCATTATTTCGGTACGTGACAATGTCGTTGCTTTTGGGCTACCTCGTTCGAGCGTAGTCCCTTAAGAGCCCTGAGACCAAAAAATAGTTCAACTTCGACGGGTGACTACGCGCACTCCGTGGCACCTAAGGACATCTTGTTTAATCCTAAACCTCAGCATAGGGACCCTCTACAACAGTCTGTCTTGGTTTTTTCTTTCTCCAATCAATGCTCTCGTTGCGCTATTGTTTGCAAACACACCGAATAGTGTAGTTTGAGACAGTGTAAGGATGTCAAACGGTATATTTTGCAAACAGTGGGTTGTGGCACAAAAATGATTATGTGGAAAAATCTGGGTGGCTAGGTGAATGTTAGAAGAGGCATCGTTTTGGTGCACGACAACGTCGTTGCTTCCGGGCTACCTCGTTCGGGCGTAGTCCCTTAAGAGCCCTGAGACCAAAAAATCATTTAACTTTGATGGGTGGCTACATGCACTCCATGGCACCTAAGGACATATTGTTTGATCCTACACCTTGGCGTAGGGACCCTATAAAATATGATGTCTCAGTTTTTTCCTTCTCCAATTGGTGCTCTCGCTACCCTATTGTCTGTAAACGGGCCGAATAGTGTAGTTTGAGACAGTGTAAGGTTGTCAAATGGTATATTTTGCAAACAGTGGGTCGTGGCACCAAAATGAGTGAACTAACATGTCTAAGTGGGAATGTGAACACTAGAGGAAGTGTCGTTTTGGTGTGCGACAATGTCGTTGCTTCCAGGGTACGTCATTCAGGTGTAGTCCCTTAAGAGCCCTAAGACCAAAAAACTGTTCAACTTCAACGAGTGGCTACGCAGACTCCATGGCACCTAGAGACATCTTGTCTGATCCTACACCTTGGCATAGGGACCCTCTATAATAATCTTTATTGGTTTTTTCCTTCTCCAATCGGTGCTATCGCTGCCCTATTGTTTGCAAACACGCTGAATAATGTAGTTTGAGACAATGTAAGGCTGTCAAACAGTATATTTTGCAAACGGTGGGTCATGACACTGAAATGAATGTGTGGACATGTCATGGTGTCCAAGTGAATGCTAGAGGAGGCATTTTTTTGGTGCATGACAACGTCGTCGCTTCCGGGCTACCTCATTCAGGCGTAGTCCCTTAAGAGCCCTAAGACCAAAAAATTATTCAACTTCGACGGGTGGCTATGTAGACTCCGTGGCACCTAGAGATGTCTCATCTGATCCTACACCTTAGTGTAGGGACCCTCTACAATATCATGTCTCAAATTTTTCCTTCTCCAATCGGTTCTCTTGTTGCCCTATTGTTTACAAATGCACCGAATAGTGTAGTTTGAGACAATGTAAGGCTGTCAAACGATATATTTTGCAAACGATGGGTCATAGCACCAAACCAACTACACCGACACGTATGAGTGGCCATGTGAACACTAGAGGAGATGTTGTTTCAGTGCGTGACAACATCATTTCTTCCAGGCTACCTCGTTCGGGTGTAATCCCTTAAGAGCCCTGAGACCAAAAAATCATTCAACTTTGACGGGTGGCTACATATACTCCGTGGCACCTAGAGACATCTCATCTAATCCTACACCTCAGTGTAGGGACCCTCTACAATAGCCTGTCTCAGTTTTTTCCTTCTCCAATCGGTTCTCTCGCTGCCCTATTGTTTGCAAACACACTTAATAGTGTAGTTTGAGACAGTGTAAGGTTGTCAAATGGTATATTTTGCAAACGGCGGGTCGTGGCACCAAAACGACTGTGCACACACATAGGGATGGTCTTGTAAACACTTAGGGAGGTGTCATTTTGGTTATCTAAGCTCCAGGTCCTTCTGGGCTACCTCCTCCAGAGCCAAGAACCCCCTCCATAGGTACATAAATCATTGTTAATTGCTTCTCTTTTCTTGTAAAACAATGAAAGTTTCTCTTGCTTTCAAGAATTTATAATTCTTTACTAACAATGCCAACCATGTGAAGGTGGAAACTTTTATGGCACCACTAACTTGCATATAAAAGTGTTAGTCAAAGAAATTTAAGTTTCAATTCAAAACCATACTAGATATATATAAAATACACAAATTTAATAAAATCTATGAACTTACATTTATCTAACTAACAAATTTATATATACCAAAGAAATTATATATACCAGACATGAGAATTGTAAATGCATTCCAATGAACCATCAGGATCAGATCTACTCTAAATAGTGGAGATGATTGCTTCATGATCTGACTCTCGAACCTTCCAAAGAATCTTGTTATTAGGCCTTCCTCGATATCTATACAACTGAATATTTGTCGCTAAAACTAGATGCGAATATAAGAGTATTTTCCTGTGTGTCTCAAAGTCTTCAAACACCCAAACAGAAGAGTTTTTTAATGGATACCGTCAAAGCCAAGTTCTAGTAACTACCACTGACCCTGTAGGGTACTCAATATCTTCACCATCTATAGCAGGAGAAGTCAACTTCTTTCTTTCCTCGATGCAACGACATAAGAAATAGTCTATTCGTTCTTCATTGTCTTCTATTGCAATAACTGCAAACACATGTGCTACAAAAAAAAAGGTTTCAACTCAAATTTAAATTGTACATATTAAAATTTCAATGGACATAACTCAATACAAAAAATTTAAATAACCATAAATACCTTGTCGCACCAAAATCAAATTTTTGTCAAAGTCCTTAGATGTTGCAACTTCATTTGCAGAAACAAGTCGTAATGCTTATGGAGATTGATAACTAGAAAGCAGAGTTAGAGGCCTACAAATCCATCCATCCACCCATTCTTGTGAATCACACTCAAAAGTGACAAATTCGATACAAGATGCAAAAAAACATGTCAACTTTCTTGTCCATGTGGCCCACAAAGTAGTGTCTGAGCTACAAAATGAGTTCATATCACTGGACCCAGTGAGTGTCATACAATCCTTGTAGTTAGCAATTTTTTGTTCCTCTATCAACCAAAAATATCTGCAAACTATAGAAATTTCTTGAGAATCTCTGGCCATGTTATCAATACACCATTCCACTATGCTCTTTGCATCTTTCAATTTAACACCATCTTTGTACTTCAAATCTTCTCTTGTAATATCTCTTTTCACACATGCCCCTACACTGTCATGCTCTCCTTTTCCATGCCCAGCCCCAGTGAAACTCCAAATATGTTGCAGACCCATATTGACGTGCATCCTTCTCATCCAATAAAACATTCGTGCATTAATAAACTGAGACGTGTAATTATCTGACCATATATAATGTTGTTTGAAGTGGATGTCCCTATTAGACAAGTTTCCTTAAAATAACTGGAAACACCCTTGAACAAATTCAATATAATGAGTATGATCATCATTGATATAAAAGTGGTACTCTCTTAAATTTTTTTGATCATTCTCTTTATTGTCAGGAGAATGTATAAATGCTATATACACAAAAATGACAACTTATACTGAGTTGTAATATTGTGATTGAACCTCCATTTGTGGTTGTAATGTGTAATTCTTTGCAAAATCGACCACTGAAACAATAGTACCAATAGGAAATGTGTCTTTGCATAACTTGAACTGTTCATCCAACCATCGAGCTCTGTCTGTATGCCTAACATACTCATAAACAATTTCATCCTTAAATTTTCTCATAAATTGAAAAATAGGCATTTGTTCTATAACTAGCTCACACCGTTTAGACTCTTTTCCATCTTTCAACTGTTATGCAACTGATTTATATTTATCAAACTTAACTAAATTATTTCCTATTGCACCATCAATTTGCTCATGGATGCAACTTTCCAATTTAGGTAATCCACCACATGTACCACAACTTCTATCTAAACAATCCTGACTATAAATTTTTTTTCCAACTTCTTTTTCACAAAATATCATAGGAATGAAATCCCTGGAAGATATTGGTGGAACTTGAACACCACATTCTGATAACATAGTTTTAGAATGCAAAATAGAACGAATACATAAAAATTTAGCATAATGCATAGCAAATTCAACATGTTGCCTACAACAACAAGTGGTGCAAGTGTGGTTGATTTTCACACAGAATGGTTTTAACATTTCAAAAAAATGTTAACTAATTTTAATTTTCATATGCTCTTGTTCAAACTTACGAAAAAATTGAGTTTGAGTCATATCTAAGAAATGCTTTGGATGTGGTTCGTGATTAGTAGAACCAACTCTCCGTTTTACAACATCTCTTGTATTAGGTGAAACTCTAGTGTTATTATGCCAAAATTGAATAACAACTTCTCTTATAACATCAATATTATATTTGTCCTTATGCGGGCTCTAGCAAAAAATGCCCAAAAAACGGTGTTATTGAGTGATTGAAGGATATTATGTCTTTCAATTGCTTTCATTAAAGTTTTTCGATTAACTTGCAATATTCGACTTGTTTGTGTAATCAAACATTATTTTTTTATTGATTCACTTACAACACTAGTAGCAAGTACATGACGCATAATATTACTATCCATAGTGCGTCTCTTGATACCAACAGTGTGATATGCATCATGAAGGTTTTCAACAATTGTATAGGTTTGACCATGTATATTAGATGTTGTCAATCCTAAGGTGTTTAATGTAGGTCTCATTTAATTCAATTTCATCAAACTAACTAACAACTGACATCTTTGAGAATCATTTAAAATTTCAAAATGATTATCTGAAATTTCAGTGGTTTTTCTTCTTATTTGCCATTTAGAAATTTTGTCACACATTGGTTTCAAAATGTTTTCATCAATTTCAATAAAATAATTAGGTTTCTTACGGAAAATCCTAGGTGTTTTTGTCAATTTTTTCCTATCTATAGTTTCAACCTGAATTTATTTACTCACATTTTCATTATCTCCTTCAATTTCAACATTTGCTACATCACGAGTATTTAATTCTTCTTCAACATTGACAGTAAAAACATCTTCATCATGAGTATTTAATTCAACTTCAACATTGACAGTAGAAACAATACCTGGTTCTTCATTGCTTACAATAGTAAGGGTTGAAGATGAACCTCTTCTTGATTCACGAAGATTCCACATTCGCTCAACATTTTGAAAACTGTTTACCTCTAGTTCGTTTGGTGTTTTTTAACTTAATGAATTCCTTTTTTGACTTCATTTCTTGTCTCCCATGATGTTTTACTTGCGGTGATAAGAAAAACATGTAGAAAATGATAGAATTTCACAATAATTCATACGGTAAAGTCAAACAGTAAAAATCACATGGTAATTAGAACATTGGGATGCGTATAAATATGATTTATGAACCGCGATTGCGCTTTATAAACTGCGCTCACAGTTTATAAAGCGTGATCACGGTTATTCTTTAAAAACAAGCGATCGTGGTTCTATCTATATTATCAAATACAACCCTAAGGCTCGAGAAATCTTTGTTTTGCCCCAACCAAAGCTATGGAAGGTCATTATGAAGTGTAAAGGGTAAAAAAAATTCAAATTTACTCTTCCACAGGCTTGAATCATGCTATAAAACTGAAAAAAATTCACAAAAATGGTGCCATCACGTAGGGGAGACTGTTAGCTTCATAGAAATATTGATTTTAAAGTGAATAGAATAAGATAAATATCAGTTTATAATTTTTTACTAACAATAGGTCTTTAAGACATTTTTTCTCGCGAATTTTCATGTCTACGTTTAAGACTGCAACTTTTGTTTCACTTATCAAAATGTGATAAAACTTATACCATCCCAAGCATGAAGAAATTATATACACGCTAAAAAAATATATTTGATTTCAATATTTTTTGATATAGTTATGATGGGAAAATGGAAAGCGTTCTGTTTTCTAAATCGTTTTAGACCACTTTCACGGAAAAAATCATAAAAAAAAAAATTGCTCGAAAAAATACAAAATAAAATGCATCCCAAGATAGATAACTACATCTAAATTTTCACTAAAGGAAAAAAAAATAGCAATATTTGGTCATCCAAATCACGGGCAAACAGACTACAATCTTATAGGTTTTTTCAAAAACAAAAACCAAGTCATATAATTTTAAGTGTTTAATATAGCTAAACTTGTTTGTTTTTTAAAAGAATTAGTATTTTAGAAACTAGATTCCAGATAATATGATTTGTATTTATATATTTTTTTCTAATTTTAGGTGCGCATATTGCTAATAATCCCTACAAGTTGAGATTTCATTGTTTTTTGCAATATGACGTCCACTTATGACCCCTATTTTGTCCACCATCTTGGTGCACTTACCGAAAGGACATGTATATATACCTAACACTATCAACCATGGGGGATGACATCAACTATGGGAAATCCAAAATAGGCACCATCGCCCATGGGTAGTGACGTCAACCTTGGGGGAAGCCCTAAGATCAAAGGCTAAAAACATGGGGAATGAAGGCCAAAAGACAAATGATGGTAAATGACGAAGGTCCACAGTGACCGAAAATGAGGATAATAAGGTAAAATACAAATAAGTAGGTAGACATAATGAGATAGGTGGACATAATGGGCGCAATGTGTGAATAAATGGGAGAAACGAGGTAAGTATAGGGCGACTAAATCTAATAACAACATCTCTTAAATGTTGTGGTCTAGCCCACATGACCAAGTTTGATCACACCTTGATCCTAGTCGGACCCTTAAGGTACCCACTCAGGAGAAGAATGAATCAATAGACCTTGCACAAAAGAAGTGGTTAAAAAATATGGTGTATGTGCATACTAGTTTAATAGCTAGTTATTACGGGCAAGATTGGATGATTAATATCTTCATTTATTAGGCTAAATATTTAGATACACTTTTCACTCCTTTGTCATAAGAAATTCATTTGGTATCATAGCCTTGTTTAAGAAAGGTTTAAAATGGTTTTAGCCATTATCAAGAGAATTATGGCTTCAATGATTTCTACTTCTATGAATATCCCCATCTTCAAATGACATAAATTTGAGTAGTATATAGATTAGTTGAAGAGGATTATTTTTTGGAAGGGAGTTTGAAATAATTTTACTAAAGGATATACCCCACCTATATATTGAAATACTTTGTCTTGAGATTAGAAGAAAGCAAAAAGGAAAGAAGAGAAGGCAGATGCACAAGTATTTTTCTATCTCCATACTATCATAGATCCTAACATCTATCCAAAAATTATAAGAAGTAGAATTTTCATGAGGCATGGAATACCTTAGGGACTTCATATCAAAGATCTACTAAGGTAAGAGATGAAAAATTTCAAACCATCAAAATAATTTTTGAGAATTTGAGAATGTTAGACAATGAAGGAGTTCAAGACTAGACAATGAGGGGGTTTGATATTATTGAATAAAAATACATTATTTAATTCATTGAATGAGGGTTTATGGAGAAACCACAGAAGAAAAGTTTACAATAAGGAAAATTTTGAGATCTTTCACATATATATGGCTTCATATTGTGATCACTCTTGAGGAGTGTAAGGAAAATATGATTTACCATTAGGCCATTTCGGTGTCTTTATAATACATAAATTTTTTAACATTTCATACATTTAATGGAAAATACCCTTATAAAAATTGCATAACTTAAGAAACACCCTTCTATATTTTATTGAGAATAAACAAAGGGAACACTAATAAATTGTACTTTCTAATATTTTATTCTTTTATTTAAAATTGTTCTTATATACATTGTATAATTCAAACTCAAAATTTGATATTAAACATGATGTAACATGACATGAAGTGCTCCAGGATTTCACTATAATAAAATTCTCATACAATTCATCATCATGTTTTCTTCACTTTTCCATAACTTGTATTTGTTAAACAATACCAAATTTATAGTATGAAATGAATTTTTAATTTTGACATAATAGAAAAATACAAAAAGATAAGTTGACTTCACATATTTTTTGTAATGACTTAGTGATCCATTACGAGGGATGAAAAAAAATACAATTTGATTACCACTAAAATTTAAAGTTATGAGCTTGGAATTTAACATTCTATATATCTGTCAATGGATTATTTATAATAATGATGTCATGGTTATGTAAAACCCACACCATCCATTAATTCAAACCAAACATTTTTAGAAAAGAGGAAAACAAAATAGGTAGTATATTAGCCAACAAAACTTTTCAAATAGGAAAATAAAATGGTACACAATGAAGTAATATAGTTTTCAATATTTGGTTTTTAAAAAGCTGCGAAGGTCTAGGTTACAACTAAATGGTTGCAGGTCACTATTTGGTGAAATCTGTGATGCTATTTTACCCAAGTAAAGGATATTTGTAAGTATCATTGGTGAAAACCTAGTCCAAATATTTAGTAGGTTGTGAATGTATGTAAATATGGAATTGAACTGGCATTTAAGCATGATTTCGAGTAATATGTAGAGACATACATAGATACTATTTGATCTTTGTATTCTTATATGCATATTTGATTTCAATTGGGTGAAATGAAAATATACCTTTGTGGGGATGTTAAAAAGGGTCAACTTGATCTAATCTCGTGATGGTTCCTCCGTGATCCTCTTCTGGAAAATCCCTAAACGCAGATTCTAACCCTAATCAAGGCAACAACCATGGATCTCACTCAAAGGGTGGTGGCACTGCTGGAGGGAGCTCTACAATGGTTGATATTTCCACTCAGGGGGTCGACTTTGGAGATCCTCTTGTTTCTTGGATAAATATAGCTTTCAGTGCTCCTACCCAACCCATTTCTCTGTCTCATGGAGGTAGAATTATGGGTACTCAACTTGACGTGGATGTAGATACTGGAAAAAGTGGAGGCGTTCAGGTTCCCTTTGGTATTGGTGGAGCTCCTAAGGCTGACAAGGTTGACAAGGGTGTCTCTGTCATGAACATATCCTTCAAATATGCATTAAATGGTAAGAGATCCCCTATGAAACTTGCAAGCATTACCCCATGTGTTTCATTTGGGGAGGAGGTTATGTCTTCTAAAAAATACTCTGAAGAAAACACATTAATCTGCAGATTTGGAGGTCTCTGGCCCAACCTTCCTACATTTCATGATTGGATCTCCAAACATTAGACTCTGATACTAGCTGGAATTTTAGATTTGTACTCGTGTACTAAATGTATTTTCGTTGTTGCTTTTTCTTCAATAGTTGATAATAACACCATCGTATCCAAGCTTTGGGTCAAGTTTAGATACTTGATGATGAAACCATGGTTACCCTCTTTTAACTCGCTCACTAAATCATTTTCATGCAAAATTGTATGGATTAGGTTGCCCCATTTACCTCTCCAATTTTGGAGCCACGAATATCTTGTTTTTATTGGCAACACCTTGGGAACTACTCTTTATATAGATTCTCAAACCTCTGATTATACCCATAGTACTTATGCCTAGATCTTGGTGGAACTTGATACCACTAAAAACCTTCATGCTACCATTGATCTTAGAGTGAAAAACAAAACTTGGTCATAACCTTTAGATTATGAAGGCCTACCATTTAGGTGTAGGAGGTGTTTCTGTTTAGGCCACACCTCTACTAATTGTGGGATAACAAAGTGCCAACATGAGAGACACAACTGGTGGAAAGACACCCTATCGAAACATCTAGTTTTAAAAGTCAAAGAGGATCTAGACTCAAGTGCAGATACTGAAGATGAATCCGAGTCTATTCTGAAAACGTCTCTTTCAGAAATTCTAGTTGCTGATAGCAAACAAAATGCCAAAGAATCTCATTCTGTCGGTGACAGAAAGGAAAATGTAAAAGATTTAACTCAAGATAACAATATTGCTGTCCCAGTTGGAAACATGGAGAATAAAGAAAATACGCCCCCTTTATTTTACCCTCTAATTGCGGAGGCTTCGATAGGTTGGATAACAGTGCGTAAAAAGAAAACAATTATTTCCAAGAATACCACTTCTCTTCCTAGTTAGTTTTCCAGTGCTGTTCGGCTGCTCTGTGTTGCTTCAATTTTCTTTGCCAGACAATAATTGTTTGTTTGTTGTACATCAGCTATTTTTTTGCTAATGTGCTACTAGTTTTGGGTACTTCTCTGAGCAGAGTGTTTTCTGTTGTTGGGCCTTAATTGTTTAAATATGGCTTTCTGAGCCTTCTTGTACAAGGGTATAGTCCCTTTCAAAAATTATTTACCACTAATAAAAAAAGAGATAACTATAACAATTGTACTTAGCCTTATATGTATAAAAATATGAATAAATGAGTATACAATGGAAAGAAGTTGAGATTTGTAATTGCTCGTCCTTAACCTTAATAAGTTGATAAGTGTCGACTTAATTTTTAATGACTTGTTAATCATACTTAGTTGGAGAAAGGGAAGGGAGTAATTTCTATCATCTTATTTTGATAAATATGAGCATTCAATTAATTGCATTGACATTCTGGGTTAAGAGGAGGGAATGAGTAAGTTAGATAAATTTTGTAGTTGGTTTCGATCACTTGTTGCGACTTAGTAATGTGGGAAATTAGAAAAAAATACTGCAGTAAAGTGAAGAGCATGTTTATTATTCTTAAGGCTGTTTGAGTTCATCAACTTTGTTAATATTGAGCGAGGTATCATTAAACTATGACAATTTATATTTTGTTTCTTCATAACTAAACAAATAGTTGGGGAATTGTATACTCCATGCCAGTACTTTGTGACTGACCATGTATATATATATGTTGTTTTTCCTTCTAATTTGCAAGAATTTGAGCAAACTATCGGGTCGATTAAAGAAAGGATGATTTGTGTTGTATTGATTCTCTGTACTTCTAAACAAAATGTACTATTAATAAAGAGTGAAAGGGTTTTTTGTTAATAATATTTTTTGAATTTCTAAAATTAATGGAAGGCACTTCTAGATGTGTATATGATCTTATTGGGATTACTGAATTATCTATCAAGCATTCAATACATATAATTTAGTAAAATTATCATTGAATAAAGGGACTTATGAGTTTATGTACTACTAATAAATCAGTAAAGTTATAGAATAGTTTAGTGTGAAAAACAAGTGTAGTAACTAAGAGTAAGTTTTAAGTGTATAAAACATCTTAAAACCAGAAATAAGAAAAACATGCTTAAAAGAAAAAACTATAATTGTAAGTACAAATTAAGGAATATGTTGAGACAAGACCATTATTTTCACGACAATGTTGATAAAATGTATCTACACTATATTAACCTAACAACATTAAAAGGTAAATGAACTTGGATTAATAATGTGATTAATGATTACTCCTACCAATGATGAAAAAAACATATTGATGTGTTAGTATAAAAGAGATAATCATAATATATGTCATCTCGCTACTGTATTATGATCACAACAAATGGTGAATAATATATTAAACGTACCTTCATTAAATAATTATACAACAATGAATATCAACCGATGACAGGAACATGACACGACTCTCACATTCTGCATGTCATACCCGCATCAGTTTGGGTTGACTACAGGTAGAAGGTGGACACGTAATGACTAAGTCATTCAAGGATGCATCTATTCTTGTAGAGATCCTGAAGTGGTGCTGGCATGAACCGCACGACCCGGAAGCCGAGTTATGTTAATTGTGGTTTCAGTGATTGAATTTAAATACATGATTAAATAAGATGTTTAACAGTAACCTTAATACCTTAAACAATGAAATGAATCCTAATGAATATGACTCGAATGACTGTGAGGTGAAGGGAAGACAAATTCCATTGGCATATGTGCAGTCTTGGAATCTGGCTTGCTAGTGCAATACCAAATAACTATGGCCATAATAGTGCATGTAATTGGATGCATTTATTTTTCACCAAGTCTTTTGGTATAGTGTCGAGATTTAGATGATGGTTACTAAAGTAGCTTTCCAAAGGATGCTAAAAATACATCACAAGATCTCTCATCCTGTAACAAGGCTTAACCAAATGATACAATGGGTGTATTGGTTCATAAAGAGTGTTTGAGGGGGATCGAGTAGGATCTGTAAAACCTTACAGTTGCACATAGTTGTCATAGATTGTTTGATTGGATTATAAACATTAATTAATGCTGGTTTAAATCAGCTGTTGCTACAAACGATGTTATCATTTCAACATAAAAAACCTTAGGGATCCATAACTCTTGAATGCTGTAATTTAATTACTGTGAATTAAGTTCATTGAAGGCATAACTGTATTAAACGAGTTTGTAACAAAATATGTTTAATGAATAATATTAAATTGCATTGGATGAATATACAGTGATTAAAAATGCAGATTTATACATGCGTTCAAGGAGGAGAGAAGCTAAATGGATAGGTGTGGAGGTGGAAGGTCAAGAGACCACCCACGTAAACAATGAAATACTCTAACATTCCCCCCTTATTACATTGTTTCTACAGACATAAAATTTACAGATAATTGACCCCCCCCTTATTCCAAACATAGTAAAAAGTTTATTACACTCTCCATGTAGCTTGCTCACCTTTGAGGTGGCATGCAAGCATCTGACCTCTTGGTCTTAGTGACACCTTGGTTTTTCCCCACATGATTACCATAAACCTAGAAGTGACTTGAGCACATCCATCCTTGAGAACACCTCGGTGGTTTTCGGTTTCCCTGGATTACCACAAACCCATATGGTTTTCCGATTGCTGGCTCACCATGAACCTGGAGGTGACTTGATGCCTCAACTATATGCTTTGGTGGTTTCTCAGATTTATACAAACCATTTAGACAAGAACCAAGTACTACTTAGTGTTTTTCACTCCTCACAATGCCCTTCATTCAGGAGGTACCAAAATAGAAAATACACTTAACTTAATTGAAAAACACACACCATAACCACATCATGAACCACAAAAAAATGAACACAAACAAAATTGTCACCAAAGCAAATATGTGACCCTTTCATAGGTGACTGACGAGAGGACTCTAATTGTCCTAAAAAATCCATATATCCTCCAGCCTCCAGTATGCTACTACTCAATTAGCGAATATAACTTTGAGGCTCATTATGATTCAAACACTTTCGATAAGTCTTTAATCTCTTATACGTTGCACACAGGTCCATTTTTCTCACCAAATTTTGCTAACCTTGATTGTAGTGGACCATAAATATGGGGTAAGTGCATGGAAATAGGGAGCCAAAAAGTGGACACAAATATTTTTTTTTTCCATTTTGGCTATAACACGCTCGCGTTATGACTCGGTCACATTATAGCGCGAGTGCGTTCTTGCTTGCTATATGGCATATGTGCTTATGAGAGAGATATATTTACTAAAATAATTAGTTAAAGTATAAGTTTTTTTATTAATCTTTACATTTTATTATTTATTTATTTATAAATAAAATAATTATAAAGATTAATAAAAGAAAAAATTATATTTTAACCATCTATTTTAGTAAATATAAGAATTTAGGGTCATTCTACACCTTATGGAACTAGTCTCACAGCTCCATCTATCACTGTTTAGAAGATAGTTTTTCATATTCTAATCTGGTCAATACATAGGTAATTTTCAATACTTCAAGATTTAGAGTTTAAACTATACAATTGATATTTGTTTTGTGAAAGAATATAGTATTTTTTTAGGTTTTGGGGCCTTTTGGATTGGTTATTAACATTTGTAAGATTGTTAAATTTGTCAAAATTAGAATTTACAAACCTCACAACTCCCAAAGGTAGCAACAACTGATCAAATATACGGACTCATGGAATTTCTTATAATACATACTAAATTAAAATACATATGTAGGTTTTTATTGATTCAAATAATCAAGGGAATGGTCATCATGAGGTCTGTGAAGGATTTGAAACATCATGAGGTGATGCAGAGCTCTAACACATTTGCATGCATTCATCAACTCATAACAACCAATTTCAATCATTCTCATTAGTATCTTGTTTTTAGAAGTCTTTCCAATAAGTTCTATAGGCTCAAATATGCAAAAATGGCACAATAAACCTAAAACTTACCCTTCTAACCTCCATATCCTTCTCTCACATTTTTTACACAAGCCCAATCAACTGTTAAAATGAACCCTAAACCCCAAACCCTAATCCATAAAATATAAACTCTTAAACCCTAAACCCTAAGCCCTAAGCCCTAAACCCTAAACCCTAAGCCCTAAGCCTTAAGCCTTAAGCCCTAAGCCTTAAGCCTTAAGCCCTAAACTCTCTTAATTTTCAAGGCCTCCACAATTAACCCTACTGACCACAAATCAACTCCATGATGCTCAAACCATTTTTTGATTATCTATCACTTATTGAAATAGATATTCACCATGTAGATGGAAGGATCTATCATTGAAAGAGATTATTGTCATGTGGCCACCTGTTAGATTGAAATGAGGTGGTTGTAATTTACTTCCTCCTTTGAAGTCTAATCACACTACAAGGTTCAAATGAGTGTTTAAGAACACTACCAAGTGAGAGACAGATCAAGTGAAACTTAGATGATTTCTCATTCTTACATATATGGTTCTCTATATGAAGATCATCCTCTTACCCCTCATGGATCCAAAATTCTCCTCGTATGGAATGAAATTTAGGATACTCATACACCTCTTTGCTCATATGCCTCTCATGGAGATAGATGATGCCTTGATCCTTCACACAGGATGGTCATGAATGCCTCGATAGATTGACTATCTCATCTTGGCTTGTTCCTTAAAGAGGTTTGAACATAATAACAAAGTCAAGATACGATGATCCTCAAATTAATCTATGTGCTTCCCATGTCACCTTTGAACATGATGACACCATTTTTAACTTCACAATTCACTTCCATGACAAAGATATCACATGAGTGGAAACATGACTTTAGTATCTGGACACATATTCACTCGATCACTCCTCATGGAAATAGGTTTCCTCCTCTATATGGAAGGATTGATCCCTGAATGAGATTTGAAGGAAGGTTTGAGGGTGAGATCCATCTTCTTGAACTCCAACTGCATTAAATCATCGTGAAATCTACTCTCTTAATTGAATCACCTTGTTTATGAGAGGCGGGACAAGTAACTAAATGAATATGAAATCTACCTTGTGCCTTGTAATGTATATTACACATCTCTACCAAAGATGTTTCTCCCCACATATACTTGTGCTCTTGAATGTCAATTTCTTCACACTCTGATTTTTTTTCACATTTCTCATATTTCCATGTATGGTAATATGCAAGCCAGGATAACCCATTGGAAACATGAAAAAATAACCACATGCTCATATTTACATTCATGATTCACTTTGATACATGTTCATATTCACAAGAACCTCTTCTTCCTTGAAAGTTCTTGGTTTGTCTCACTAACTCAGTAAGGATTATGAATACTCCAGAAACTTCACATTTCTCATGATAGATATGGTCTTTGCCACGTAGATGTTCAACATTTGAGTCCAAACTATAAAAATGATCCTTGTATTTTATTGAAGAGAAAATATTCAAAGGATATCAAGAATGTTTGAGGTAATTATTTGGGATCATCACAATTGGCCAATCAAAGAAGCCATTAAATTAAATTTGGGTAAATATCAAGTGTCTGAATCAGAATGTCGTTGCATCTGGAGAAACATTTTCAAACATTGGAGTAATGCATCTTGGAAAATAAAATTAAATCTCAGAAATCCTCTCAAATTTCCAACTTACACAAGCATTGGACATATCAAGCTCTGTTCTTCAAATGAAACCTTCATTTCTGACAGCTTGCAACTGAAAGAATTATTCAAAAGAGCATAAAAAATGATCAAATTTTCTTGGTATCCTAATCTGCCAGACCAAAAAATACCACTAGATTTGTTATTTTCAATTTATAACAATCTTGGAGCTCCAAATATTTCACAAGCTATAGAAAAAAGGAGATAGTTGTATTGGGTAACATTTCTTTGTACCAAATTGTTCTTAGATATCTTGAATTTCCCTCCTTTAAAATATCAGGAGATGAAAAGCATCAAATTGTGATGACTCTCTTTGAATGCTTTGCCTACGAAGCAGGTGGACCCTTTTTAGTTGAATACTCTCTGTCAATATTAATAAGAATGGGTAAGGCATAAAACATTACAATGAGTGAATGGGTAAGCCTAAACCCCGAGCCCTAAATCCTGAGTCTTAAACCTTGAGCCCTAAACCCTAACCCCTAACCCATAAACCCTAAACCCTAAACCATGAGCCTTAAAACCTAAACCCTAAACCCTAAACCCTGAACCTAACTCATGTTCCCTAAACCCTGAACCCTTACCCTTAAACCTTAAACCTTAATCCCTAAACCCTAAATCTCGAACCCTGAGCCCAAAACCCTAAGCCCTAAGCTCTAAACCATAAAACCTAAACCCTAAACCCTAAACCCTAAACCCTGAGCCCTAAACCTTGAACCCTCAAACTTAAACCCTAAACCCTTAACCATAAACCCTAAACCTTGAGCCCTATGCCCTTAACCCTAAGCCTTGTACCATAAATGCTAAACCTAAAGCCTTAAAACCTAAACCCTAAACCCTAAAAAATAAACCATAAACCCTAAACCCTAAAACTATTAAACCTTAAAACTTAAACCCTAATCCATAAACCCTAAACCCTGAGCCTTAAACCATAACACCTAAACCCTAAACCATGAGCCTTAAACCCTAAACCCTAAACCATGTTCCCTAAACCCTAAAATCTGACCCTTAAACCTTAAATCCTGATCCTTAAACCCTAAACCCTAAACCCTAAACACTAAACCCTCAACCCTAAACCTTAAACCATGAGCCCTAAACCCTAAACCCTAAACCTTGGACCATAATCCCTAAGCCCTAAACCCTGATCCCTAAACCCTGAGCCCTAAACCCTTAACCCTTAACCCTTAACTATAAACCCTAAACCTTAAAACTTAAACCCTAAGCTATCAACCCTAAATCATGAGCCCTTAAACCTTGAGCCTTAAACCCTAAGCCCTAAACCCTAAGCCCTAAATCCTAAACCCTGAGCCTTAAACATTAAACCCTAAAACATGTGCCCTAAATCCTAAACCCTAACCTTTAAACCTTAAACCATAACCCTAAACCCTAAACCTTAAACCTTAAACCTTAATATTAAGCCCTAAACCTTGAGCCCTAAACCCTGAACCCTCAAACCTGAACCCTCAACCCCAAACCCTAAACATTGAGCTCTAAACCCTAAACCCTGAGCCCTAAATTATAAACCCTAAACCCTAAACCCTAAACCCTTAACCTTGAGCCCTAAACCCTAAGCCCCGAGCCATAAACCCTAAACCCTAAATCCAAACCCTAAACCCTAAAACATGAGCCATAAACCTTAAACCTTAAGCCCTAAAATATAGACCCTAAACCCTAAACTATACACCTTAAACCCTAAACCCTTAACCATAAACCCTAAACCCTTAAATCTAAACCTTGAGCCCTAAACTATAAACCCAAACCCTAAACCCTTAACTCTAAACCTTGAGCCTTAAACCCTAAACCCTAAACCCAAACCATAAACCCTATTTTTACCACCCTAAACCCTAAACCCTAAACAATGAGCTTTAAGCCTTGATCCCTAAACCCTAAATCCTAAACTCTAAGCCCTAAATAATATTCCTAAATATTTCTAAAGTGCCTCCAACACTTCTAAGATTATCTGACATCACCTCTAGATGCTTAATATATTTCTTGAACTCTCCCAGAAGGTGTTTGATTAGCTCAGAATGGTATTTTTAGGCCTTCAGAGGAAGTTATCTTCCATTAAGTCACACTAAACTCATCAATCATCATATCCAATCATCCCTGCACATTGAAACAAACTTAAAAAACCTTGTTAATAATTTCTTTTGATCCAGGTTGAGAGTGGTACTGAGGCAGGCTCGCCAGAGGAAGGACGCACCATTGACCAAGATGCAAAATATGCATTCCCTAAGCTTGTAAAGTAGTTACTCATCCATATGATGATTTTACCATATTCTAAGATAAAATTAGGGATTCAACTCCATGCTCATGGGAAAATTCACGAGTCCATATATTCGATCAGTTTTCGCTACCTTTGAGAGTTGTGAGGTTTGTAAATTTTAATTTTGACACATTTAACACCCTTACAAATGTCAATAACAAATCCAAAAGGGCCCAAAACCTAAACAATGACTATATTCTTTCACAAAATAAATATAGATTGTATAATTTAAACCCTATTTAAAATCTTGAAGGCAGAATGTTGAAATCTTGAATAATATCTATGTACTGACCAAATTAGAATTTGAAAATCTATCTTCTAAATCGTGACAGATGGAGTTGTGAGACTAGTTCCATAAGGTGTAGAGTGACCCTAACTTCTTATATTTACTAAAATAAATTTAAAGTATAAGTTTTTATTTTATTTATCATAAAGTATAAAGATTAATAAAAGAAAAACTGAAACAATTTATTTTAGTAAATATATCCCTCCCATAAGCACATACACCACATAGCAAACAGGAACGTGAGCACATTATAACGCGCTTACATTTAATCTTATTGGGGTTTGGAATACCCAATCCATAGGCTTGGATTTTCCTTGGATATCCAAACCAAATTGGTTTGTGTAATCCGTGAATGAAACAGTGTTTGACAGAAAATCATCAAAATTTCACGTGTGCACCCCATTATCTCATGTATTATAATGTAATATTCAAAAAAAGTTATACTATGATTTCAAGCTCATTTTTATCTTGATGAATATATAATTATTTCTAGAATCCGATTAGTTTAAGGCTTTCATTCATACTTTCTTTTATTAGTGCCTTCTTTTCATACAAAAATCTATGCATACGTTTTGGTGCACAATTTATGATTTTTTCATCCAAATTAAAAAGTGGTTTTTTCTAAACTCCATTCTACACACACCAAAAAAACAAAAAAGACTTTTTTCTCAAAGTTACGGGGGTGCACACACAACTATTTCATTTTTGAGATATGTGTACTTTGAAAATTAATAAAAAATATATATTCATCCAAAAATTATGAAAAATTATTGGGACCTCGTACATGGAATTAACTAACTTTCTACTAAAGGTATTTGATTTTTTTTTATAGAACTCAAAAAATTGGGGGGCGCCCACACAATAGGTTCTTATCTTTTTGACACAAAATTAAACATACTTTGTGTGCGCACCACATTTGAATCTCTTAATATCCACCATTTAAAAAAAATTAGTAGTTTAGAAACTAGATTCCGAGGTCTACGGTACTTATTCTTATTGCTTTGTCAAATTTTGAGCATATGCATGCTGAATTATTTGATGAAGTTTAGGTTTTACTGATTTTAGGAAAAATGTGTCCCTTTTTTGATCCCCCTTTGGCCCCCCATTTCCATGCACTTACCCTCTATCGGATGTCTATAAAAAATCTATCATAGACATACAAATATGTGATAGGTGGTGCAAATCTAGCCCCTTTGTATGTAGATCATTGATTGATGGTTCACCTTCCAAGTGCTGCCAATTATTGAATACTACCACACAACCAACAACTATGCGCTAATGCGTTTTGGTCCGAGTTCAAGGAAAAAAAAGAAATAAAAAAATGCCACTCGAGAGTCAACGTAATTGTAGATAGAGGACACAGGTCTGACGATGGGCAGGTTGTTGGTCCAAGGGAACTGTGACACGCCAATAAGTAATACTCCAAATTTCAACTTTCTCTGATTTCTAAAATAGTTCACATATGAGCGGGTCACTGATGAGTATGTTAGAAGCTAAATTCTCTCACACATAGAGAAAATATAAATCTTCAGATGTCAAATAATCCATGTTCACTGCCAAGTGCACATGTCTGTAAACAAAAATCAGGAGTACGCTGGTCCTCAAATACCAAGCAAGTCACTGCAGATGTAAAAGGCCACGCCACAATCCTCTTCACATTCCATGTTCCACAATAGGTTGCATGTCTTTTAAAAATGCCAAAATAGTTTTAACTACTGCACACAGGCCACTAGGGAATGGAAAATCTCTGATACCAATGATGTTTAATGAATAATATGAAATTGCATTGGATGAATATATAGTGATTAAAAATGCATATTTATACATGCGTTCAAGGAGGAGAGAAGCTAAATGGACAAGTGTGGATGTGGAAGGTCAAGAGATCACACACGTAAACAATGAAATAATCCAACAAAAACAATCCCTAGATTTGATGAAGTAAAAGTGGTGTTACATCAAATTTGTGGCTTTTTTTCTAGTTCTTCACCATTATATCAATTGAAAATATACATAAGATAAGGTACTTTAACTTATCTTTTTCATTTTGAATTCTACTATGTATATTTTGATTCCCACATCAACATCGCTATTGCTCCTTGGGAGGCATTACTATTAAATATATGTGTATTGGATATTTCCTTTTTGTATATGTCTATATTTATCATACCATTTATTGAGAAGAATATAATCCTTTGAGATTAAAAAAATATCCAATACACACATATTTTTAAGTTTTTCATTTTATTTTATACATTTATTTTTAATGTTCCTATATAATGATATTTATGAATATAAATTAACTTATTAACTTATCATTTTGTTTCATAACTCTGTAGTGACCCCATTTTGCAAAGAAAAGTCATATTTTATTTGTTCTTTATGAATATAAAATTCCTCTACATAATTACACAAAATTGTAAATAAATATTAATATTAAATATTTGGAAAACTTCTCCCAATAACTTATATATCTCTAAATTCAATAATTAAGCTATTATATGTATATCAAATCTTTTTATATTGAACAAATAATTGACAAGGATTATAATAATCCAACATGTAAAAACTTTCTTAATTTTATTTTATTTTCAAATAGATAATGTAATGTTTCCATATACATCCCTTTCTATTGAGGGTTGTAGTTAACAACATAATATAAAAATTATTACTTCTTTTTACGTCGAATAAATAGCTGACGAGCTCTATGCTAATTATTAGTTCATATATGTAAGAAGCTACATTTAATCTTTCTTAAATATTGTAAGTACAAATGTTTTCATTTTGGAGGAGGTGCAATAAAGTGTGTATAATATTGTGTTTCAAATTCTCATTGTAAAAATCAATTGTGTATGTAAATTTATATTTTCTTTGAATAAAAAAGATCATATTCTGTAATTTTTAATATTGGTTAATTAAAATCAAAATAGTTCATATATATTTCAATATTGTTAAATTTGGGGTTCTAAGACATTGAATATTCTAATTTATTTTAGAAACATAAAAACAAAATGGATATGTTAAACAATATCAATAAAAACATATTGTATCTGTATTGCATTTGAAAAGTTTATTTAATTGCAAACAAATGTAATCATGTGGACATACACAATTATTTTTACATACGTAATTATTTTTATAATGTGTAACAAACTTGAGATAATCATATTTTGTAATTATTAATATTGGTTAACTAAAATCAAGATGATTCATATTATTTTTTATTTTAATCTTACAAAATTTGGGTTTCAAGATATTACATATTCCAATTTATTTTAGAAGGATAAAAATAAAAAAGATATGTAAAAATATGAATAAAAGGCAATACAAACATGGTGTATTTACGTTGTATTTCAAAAAGTTTATTTAATTGTAAATAAATTTAAATATGTGGACATACACAATTATTTTTATAATGTGTAATAAAATGAAGATTGTTACCTTTAGTAATTATTAAGATCAACTAGAGTTTTGGCATGAGGATATTATAAAAGGGATATCCAATTGTTTGGGTTCTTTGCTACTTATAGACAATGCTACTCTCAACATGACCTGACTTCTGTGTGCTAGATTTTGCATATATACTATCTCAGGAACTGATATCCCTAATTGCATCAAGCTGAAGTCTAGACTAGGGATCTGGCAGCCAAAAATTGAAATGGAAAGTACTCCGATTAAATGTTCTAAATGCAATGGATGGGGTCATTCATCTCAAAGTTGCAAGTTCAAGATCTCTCAGGTGTATTTGGTGGTAAATCAAAATAAAGGTAAGGATGATAACGGGAAAGGCATAATGCAAAGTAGAACAGACCATTGCAAGGTATTTTTCAAGAATAAAATGGAAGGGTATAAACCTCTAAGAATATATGACAGAGAAGAATTCTTGAAAACCCCACCTAAACAAGTCCCGAAAGCGCATGAAGAAGGATTCAAATTGGTGGTCAATAAAAAGAGAAACAAATCAATCTCAATGTCAGATTCAAAGATTATGGGGAAGAAAAAGGGGCAGTCAGATAAAGAACAAATGTATGCTAGGAAGTTGGAGCTCAAAGAGGTTCTTCAAGTTTCTAACAACAAGACAAGTGAGAATCCCAATTTGGAGAACAATAACAAGGATGGAAAAGATGATGTAGATTTTATTTTAGAAGAAATTTTTGTGGAAAAGACACAAAACCAGGCTGGACAAGAACAAATTTCTACTCAATCTGAAGGCTTGAAAGGAAATAAAAAGGGAGGAGATTTGATAAATCTAACTATAGATGGAATTTTGAATGTAAAAAAAATCTTCCACAAGGACCAGGAGGACAAGTGTGAAAATAAAATGGCTTCACCAGTCTTAAAGGGTGAATCTTCAAAAGGGATGCCATCAAAATCTAGTAAAAAGGAAGATGTCAACGGTGAGAATCTAATTAACATTGAGACTCCTAACAACAAACATGGTAGACCTAATAAATTTGACTCAAGGAAAAGGAATACCTGTTTGGATCAAAAGGTCTTTGAAAAAAAGAAATTCAATCTTAGAAAATTAATTGCATCTCCTAGAATGGAAGAGGGCTTAATAACCCGACAAAATGGAGGATCCTTAAATATTTGATAGAAAGTCAGAATCTAGATTTAATAGCAGTTCAAGAAATGAAAATGAAGGAAGAAAGTTTTGTAAACTCCTATAAGTTCTTTTGGAATAACACAAAGGCATTTGTTATTAGTTCTAATGGTGCCTTTGGAGGGATATCTATTGTTTGGAATCCTTCCACATTCGAGGGCTCTCTCTTAATAAAAAGAGACAATCATATGGAAATTATGATGAGAAACCTGGGTAATGGTGAAATATGGGTCATCTAAAATATTTATGCACTTACTCTTCATAAGGAGAGGAGAAAATTGTGGTAACATCTCCTAAAATTCAAATGTATTATCTCAGGATCAGTTTGGCTTCTAATAGGTGATTTTAATACTCCTATGTCTTCCGCCGGAAAAAGGGGGGTCCATGGAATATACAATTGGGATGGAGGATTTTAATGAATTTCTTCTCTCTTATAATCTTTTGGATATTGAACTCAAGGGCAGTAGATATACTTCGTCAAACAGAAGAGTTAGATCCCAACTTATTCAAGTGAGACTTGACAGGTTCTTGGCTTCATAAGAGTGGCTAAAGAAGGATATCTCTTTATTCTCTCTCCCTAGGATCAGAATCTGATGATAACCCAATTCTTTTGACAATAAAATATCCCTAAAGAATAAAAAACACCCTTTAGATTTGAAAAAATTGGCTTCAGAGTGAGGAGCTAAAAGATCTCATTAATGAATGGTGGAAATTAAATATTCAAGGTAAATCCATGTTTAGATTATCCAAAAAGCTACAGAATGTTAAAATGAATCTGAAAAAATGGAACAAAAAGAGCTTTGGAAATATCTTCCAGAAGAAATCTGAACTAAAAAACGAACATCCTTAACATACAGATGAAGAGTGAAGGGTGGGTTTCAGGTACAAAAATGGAAGATTATGAAAAAGAAAGAATACTTCTGTCTGAATACTACAATATCCTAGTGAAGGAAAAGACTTTTTGGAGGAAAAAAATCGTGTATAACTTGGCTTAAAGAAGGTGAAAAAAACACAATATTTTTCCACTTGACCACTCTCAAAAGAAGAAGTTTCAATAGAATTGAAAAAATCTGGAAAAATGAAGGGTTAATTTTGGAAGATAAGGAAGAGATCAATGATGAAGCTATCTCTTTTTTCAAAGACCTATTAACTAATCACAACAGTTCTAATGTGGAAAAGGAAAGTTATTTTCTTAATTGCATTCCTAACTTGGTGTCTGAGGAAGATAAAAAAATTCTTTTGATTACTCCTTATATGGAAGAGATTGAATTTATGGTCAAACACCTTAGTCCGGATAAGGTCCCTGGACCGGATGCGTTCCAGGCTTTGTTTTTTCAGCACTTTTGGGATTTAATTAAAAAGGATTTCTATAAGGTAGTGGAGAAATTTTCCAACAATAAGAAAATGCTTAAAGACATGAATGTAATATCCCTTATGGGATACTACTTAAAAATGCACAAAATATGCGAAAATTGCAGCAGAGTAAAATTTCTAATTTTTACTGAAAAAGTCTAGCTAGGAAAATGAATGGTATTAAATGATATCACACAAAATATTTTCCGACAATACATGAAATTTGAGGGAATCTTGCAACAATAATAATAAACACTCTGAAAACATTTTTTGGAATAATAAATTACTGCCAGAACAATTACAGAATGCCCTAGGTGGTTGGAAAACTTCAGAGGCTCATAACTCTCCAAATACTGGAGAAAAAATTGAGTGTCTTTGGTAATAACATTAACATATAAAGGAAATAATATTTCCACCTTTATATTTGGGAATGGCCGACTGGAAAACCCTCCAAATAAAGGCTATACATTCAGATACGAAAATGATTGACTGGAAAACCCCCAAATAAAGGCTGCAAGTCACCTCGCCTAATCCAAATGGAGGTGCCTTCAACATGCTGCGACACCCAATCCAAATGGTTTCCATGAATCAGATCTAGAGCCCCTATGATTATCTTCCCCAAATGCCCCCAAAACCCTCAAAATCCTTCCTCAGAAAACTCTGTTATTATCTCTGTGACATAGCCCTGAAAACAGCTCCAAAATTGACAGACTAGGGTAGATCTCTCACTACCAAAGAATGCCCTGTTAGTTAGGGATGGGTCTCTCACCACCGAAGCTAGGGTCACTGTGGGATTTGACTCCACAAGTTATAGATGCGCAATAGTAGGAGCTGCATGTGAAAGAGGCTATAATGTATATGACCAAAGGTTCCTTTTCCTTTCTCACCCAACTCCTTATATACTTCCCACGGAAAAAGAGCCCCAATAGACCCTAAACACATTTCTTTCCACAGAGGGGCCAATAAAATAAAAGTAACTAAAGTTACTTTTCCCTGTTTAAGTCACCATGGTCCAAAGTGACCCCTAAATGCCAAACATAAATATTAGTACCATGCTGCCCCTTCTCAATAGCCCCCAATGTCCACAGCCCCTGGGGTGTGACCACGGTTTGGGACTCAACTCGGCCCTTAGGCCTTTGGCGTAGGAAAGGGGACATTAAAATCCTCCCTTTCTGAGAAATGCTTGACCCCAAGCATTATCCTGTCATGCTGCAGAAGATGAATTCCACCGAGTAAGTTTCTCCACATCACCCTGTAGTCAACTAATGATTGGTGTGATGCGAAGTAACCAAGACACCTCATGTAGTCATCATGCTCTCCATGCCATGTAGAGAACAATGTTTCTCCTGAAGTAGTATGATTCCCAAACCAACTCTCCACTGGTACCCACACCAAAATTGCTAATCTGTCCAGTCCTTGCCAATGGAAGGTTATCATCATGTGATCACTCATTGCCTCTCCAATCAACTCCTGGGTATGAAATTCCACTATGAATCATGTCGAATCCCCTAAATCAACCTATGATACAACCTGTATATGCATAAATGGTGCTATTTCTCCCACATGACTTGCAATCATGTGAGAGAAAAGCTCCTCATAATGTATCTCAAGGTGTCCCTTAGGGGAAAAGTCCCAAGACTCCAGTAGACAGTCAACCGGTAATATCAGCTCCACATAGTCCACCTCCTACGCTGAATGTGGACCTACTGAATAACCATGAATCAAACTCGTCTCTCCACTAACTAACGCATGGGAAAAGTGCTCACCGAGCATAGAAGTAGTAAAATACATAGGAATGTTATCCCATGTCGACTCAAAAAATATGAACCTGTAAGCTCTGACTTGTCATAGTGACAAACCGTACATGCCTATATAAAGTTGAGGATATCCTCCCTCAACCTATGCTGTACGAACCTCTTTGACATGAACCTATAGGTCTCATTGAAGCTCAAGTGCACAGAAGAACAATGCACATGTTGCAATATCTCCATCCTCAACCATGAACTTGACACAAGGTACAATACACCTTGATAAAAGATCATCTCCTCCTCCAATCTATAGCTATCATCGTGTATGTGACCATCCAAAATCTCACGAGTGTGTTGGTTCTTGGACTAATCAACAAGAAAATGAGATCTCCAGTCTATCGAAACCTCATATAACCAACATAATGATAAACTCAGATGATCTGAACCCGTACTCCCAATCTCTGTAACTGTCTCATGTGCAACACTACTAGCTACACCCACACCCATGACTCTACTCACACTATCTAGACTCAAAGTCTCCATCATATCTAACTCACTCCCCAATTTAACATCACCCAAATCACTCTCCACATAAGTCATCATGGTGTGCTCTGTGTCTGTAGCAAACAACCCGTTAGAATAGGAGTCATCAAATATCCCACTTGTCTCATACCTTGTGATGTCACCATGACCCACAATAGGCTGCGTTCCTTCACAATTCAACCACTGCAATGACATGCTTCTTTCTTCACCAATCACATCTTTTGCAATCTTCCCTTATATCCCCTAAAATCTGATTTCTTTGTGTTCCTTGAAAATTTTTAGTTTATCCACATGAGGGATGAATGTAAATTTCCCAAAAGATGGAAGCTAATATGTCCAATGAATGATTCCAACTTTAATTAACCTAAATGTACAAACACATTCAAGTACTTCACATCTCTTAATGAAAATATAGAAATGAGTTACCTTCTTTATGCAAGACATATCTTTCCATGGACATAACTCATCCATTCCTTGTATGTTGGGAATACACATGGCTGCTCCCTCATCATACTTTATTCTCTTTCCCCATATTTTCATTTCACCGTAAATGCAAGAGAAAGGGAAATCAATATTAGAACTCATGCATCCATAAACTTTATCATAAGGAACTTCATAGCTTTTGTTGTACCCATTGATTCTCATCATGAGAGAAGACAACACATTTGAAATAGCATAATTGGGGCTGCTCATCATACCCTTACAACTCATAATTTCTGATATAGGATCAACATATTCATTCTCCTTTGATTTTTCAACCTATGCATTATCATTTTCCTTAACATCATGTAACCATTGCATCCCAAAAATAGCCTTACCTATAGCAAATTCAACCATAATAAATACACCACATACCTCATGTCCTTTCAATATCATGGGCCCTGCATTATTTTCTTTGCCAACATATGCTTATTGGCTGAATCAAGAGCAATGTGAATGGAAGATGTGTTTATTCCATCTAGCATACCTTGAAACGTGATTATGAAATAGTCTTCCTCAATCATCCAAGAATGTAAATGTTGTCCCAAATAATAGAAACATGACAACAACATAGTAGAAATCAATAAGCTAGGAATATGGTAACCATTCTCATACCTTAGGATGCTAAAGTCATGAATGCACCTTGAATTCAACTCTTCTTTTTTAACAGCAACGTGCACCTTGATTCTTTGAGAACTTTGAGGACCAAATGCCCCCACTAACCCTTGCAAGGATTCCACCATGTGGCTGGTATAAAAATCAGTCATGTGCTCTATTAAAAAAACACTTTCTCCTCTCTTTATGACTGCTGTTATACACAGTCTAGCAGGCTGAAGATGATTAAAAAATATTCTCTTACCCCTTTTTAGCAATAAAAAAAACAATGCTAATACCTTGAGATTTACTCTCCCTTCTTGCACCATAGTCCCCAATGAAGAAATCATGCTTTCCAACACTTGTAATCCCAAAAGGCACATTTGAATTCTTTCTTTTACTTATGAAATTAGTCACAAAGTTTTCAAAATCAGAATCGATAGTTTTGGATAATTGCAACATATTACTAGGATCCCTTACCTTATAATGCCCATGAACCCTTGTATTATGTAAGGTCGTTCATCTTTGCTTCTCTTGTATCTCTACATAAAGAAGATCATTAATCTTTGTCTTCATGATGACTTGAATTTGATGTACCAAATTCTTAGCATTTTTATCGACAATAGGCTGAATACCATCACGATAAAACTACTGTAATGATGTAGGATGAAGATGATGAAATACATCCATGCTACTACTAACCTCCTTATAGAGAATATCATCAAAAGGTTCACCTTATATTGTTGATTTAGAAACCTCCAAAATACCATCCCTTGGAGTATCCTCGTCAAGCTTGGTCTCCAAAATGACTTGACTTTTCTGCCACAAATCCTGAGCATTCTGGTCTACAATGGGCTGAAATTCTTCATAAATCAGCTTATCAGGAGTTGTTAGTTTGGAAATTGAAACAACGTGCAATTCCACATAAGTGACCATGTGAGGCTCCTCCCCATGTGCCATATGCTCCATAAAGTCTTCTTTCGTAGGTGTATACTTCCTTGCATCAATTACCCTCATCGTTTCCTTGAAATATTATAAGTGTTGTCTTGCTTGAGTCACTATCAACCTAGCAGCTCCAGCTCTGTTATTCCATTCCTCACACTTTTAAGAGTTTCCCTTACATCCTCCTTGCTTGCATATACAAATTTCTTCTCCTGAGCTGGAATAATTTATATAACAAGCAAAGTTTCACTAATGCAATTATTTTTCTCAATGGAAATCATACCATTTTGTCTAGAAGCTTCTTCTTCAAATGAGTTGTTTTGTAATTCAGGTACCGACATATGATGACCTCGTTTGGGCTTGTTACCAATCTTCATCATGCAATAATATGGAAATGGTATATTATCTCTGAAACCCCTACTCAACGATTGGTACTTCCTCCAATAAGAATCCTCATCAATCACCTCTATTGGCCGCCCTTTATCACTATTATCACCATGTTCCTTATTGTCCCTAGATCTGCTTTGATTCACATTCTGAGAGAGCTGGTTCAAATAAAGGTTAGTGGCTTCCTGCTGTTTCACCATGTTGGTGAACATTTCCTTCATAAAACCTACATTGAGATCTTTCCAAACTACCATATTTAACATACACAGGATGGAGGAACAACAACTTTGATACCATTGTAATATCCCTTATGGGATACTACTTAAAAATGCATAAAATATGGGGAAATTGTAGTAGAGTAAAATTTCTAATTTTTGCTGAAAATGTCCAGCTAGGACAGCAAATGGTATTAAATTAATATCACACAAAATATTTGCCCATAGTGCATGAAATTTGAGGGAAGCTTGCAACAGTAATAATAAACACTATGAAAACATTTTTTGGAATAATATATTGATGCCAGAACAATTACAGAATGCCCTAGGTGGTTGGAAAACTTTAGAGGCTCGTAACTCTCAGAATACCAAAGCAGAAATTAAGGGTATTTGGTAATAACATTAACAGATAAAGGAAATAATATTTCCACCTTCAGATCTGGGAATGGATGACTGGAAAACCCTCCAAATAAAGGCTGCACCTTTAGATCTGAAAATGACTGACTGGAAAACCCCTAAATAAATGTTGCAAGTCACCTCTCTTGGAATGGGGTTAGAAAGTGATGGAGGTGCCTTCAACGTGCTACCACGCCCAGCCCAAATGGATGCCGTGAATTAGATCTGGAGCCCCTCTGATTATCTTCCCCAAATGCCCCCAAAACCCTCGAAATCCTTCCTCAGAAACCTCTGTTATTATCCCTATGACACAACCCTAAAAATAGCTCCAAAAATGACAGACTAGGGTAAATCTCTCACTACCGAAGAATACCCTGCTAGCTAGGGATGAGTCTCTCACCACCAAATCTAGAGTTCCTGTGGGATTTGACTCCACAAGTTGTAGATGTGCAACAACAACAACTGGATGTGAAAGAGGCTAAAATGTATATGAGCAAAGGTTCCTACTCCTTTCTCACCCAACTTCTTATATACTTCCCACAAAAAAAGAGCCCCAATAGACCCTAGACACATTTCTTGCCATGGAGGGGCCAATAAAATAAAAGTAACTAAAGTTACTTTTCCCTGTTTAAGTTGACATGGTCCAAAGTGACCCCCAAATGCCAAACATGAATATTAGTACCATGTGGCCCCTTCTCAATAGCCCCAAGCGTCCACAGCCCCTAGGGTATGACCACGGTTTGGGACTCGACTCAGCCCTTAGGCCTTTAGCGTAGGAAAGGGGACATTACAATGAACTGCACATTTTTGGCTCTTGTCCTGAAATGTGGCAATGCTATGGATTTCAAAGACTATCGCCCTATAAGTTTATGTAATATAACTTACAAAATATGCACTAAGATTCTTGCCCTCAGGATGCAATTTCTCCTTCGGCTTCCTACACTTATTTATGAATAACAAGGGGGTTTTATAATGGGAAGACAAATTCAAGATGGGATCATTACTATTCACTCGGCAAAACTCAGTAAAAAGGCTACCATGATCCTTAAACTTGATATGGCTAAGGCTTATGACAAGGTTTTGTGGAGCTTCTTGAATAAAATAATAACAAAATTTGGCTTTTATAATTCCTTTCGGAGTTTGATCAAGGCTTGCACCTCAAATGCATGGTTTTCTATCCTTCTTAATGGGACCCCTTGTGGGTTTTTTCCAAGTTCACAAGGTTTGAGGAAAGGGGACCCACTCTCCTCTTTTCTTTTTTATTCTTATGGCTGAAGGTCTTAGTAGGAGACTCAATTTTGAAGCTCATATTGGTAGGATCAAAGGTATATCTCCTGCTAGGGGAGTGGATAATGTCTCACACCAACATTTTTTTGATGACATGATACTTGTTGGAAAAGCTATGATACCTAAAGTGAAAGTTTTTAAATCACTGTTAGATGACTACATGGAGGTTTCTGGGTAGCTTGTGAGCTAGAAAAAAAGTTCCATTTATTTCCTAAATACTATGGAGGGTAGGAGCAAGAAGATTTATGAAATTATTAGATGTGATATCAAATCATTTCCTTCTATTTGGGTATGCCTTTAGGAGATAAGATACCTCTTAGTGGGGAATGGAGCTTCCTTATCAAATGGTTTGAAAAGAAATTGGAAGGGTGGAAAGCATATCTTCTATCACAATTAGGGAAAATCACTCTTCTTAAAAGTTCCCTTCAAAGTCTCTCGGTGTTCATGATGTCCCTTTATCAGCTTCCTTTGAAGATCACTGAAAAAATTAAAAGTATTCAAAAACGTTTTCTATGGAGTGGAACTGAAAGTAACTATAAAATTCATTTGGTGGCTTAGAGAAGAGTGTGCAAACCAAAAAATATGGGTGGTCTAGGTCTAAGAGACTGGATTAAAATGAATAACTCCTTATTAGAAAAATATGGATGGAGACTAATTAGTGAAGAAGGGGCTTGGACAAAAATCTTAAAAAAGAAATAGTGGGAGGATGCCAATGATGAGAGATGGATCTTTAAACCTACCTATTTCAATGGCTCAAGCATTTGGAAAGCCATAAATTGGGAAATGGAAACTGTGGAAAAAGGTTACAGATGGAAAATAGGAGATGGTACGGAAATTTTGTTCTGGAAAGAAAAATGGGCAGGAAACTTTAAGTTAGAAGAAAAATTCTCTCTAATATCTAAGTTGTTGGAAGCGAAATATGGAAGGATGGTTAGTAAATACTTGTCAGAAGAAGGGATTTTTCAGACTTGGAAACAAATGGAGCTGGATATACATGACCTCACAATTGAAATGGAAAAATTTAAAGGCTTCCTACATAATCAGTTGCCCTACAAAAAATGATCAAGACAAAGTAGTTTGGCACAAGGAAGAAAATTGTTTATAATTCTCAATCAAATCTGCTTATGCTCAATTTTTTGAGGGAGAGGTTAGTGAGGAGGATGTATTAGTTGGAAAAATATGGAACAAGAACATCATTCCCAAGGGCAACACATTTAGTTTGCTTACTGTGAACAATAAGATTCTAACTGTTGACAACCTTACTTAAAGAAGCTTCCACATGGTGAACATGTGTGTCTTATGTGAAAAGAATATGGAGATGGTCAATAATTTTCTTATGGAATGTACTTTCTCTCTCCAAGTTTTAAAAAATATTCTAGCTTTGTTCTTTGTTAATTGGGTTAGCTCTAATGAAGTCAACTATGCTTGGGTCTAATGGAGAGTCCCTTTGAAAATCCAAGGCCTAAGGAATATCTGGATCATAAGCCTTAGAAAAGTCTGGTGGGAAGTTTGGAGAGAAAGAAATAGGAGAATTTTCAAAGGAAGGAGTCTATAAAAAAAATTATTTCTAAAAGATGTATTCAAGCTGTTAAGAACAATTTCTCTATCCTTAAAAATAAAGAATTGGAAATAATGGAAAGAGAAAAACATATTTTGAGTAATTGGTTTCTCCCATGCACCACTTAGCCTACGAAAAGTAATCCTAGAGAAGGAATTAAATGGATTCCTCCTCTGGAAGGTTTTATAAAACTAAATTTTGATGGAGCCGCCAAGGGGAATCCAGGGAAGGCAGGCAGAGGTGGTATTTTTTGAGATTTCAAAGGTAAATTTATTCTTTCCTTCTTATTTAACTTGGGTATACAAACAAACCATGTGGAAGAGGCATCGACAATTTTTTGGGGAGTTAAACTGGCGGAAGAGAGAGGTTTTAATTCCTTGATTGTGGAAGGGGATTCTATGAACATAACCTCTTGTATGTAGGGCACTAATTCTATATCTCTGTCTATAGAAGACTTCATAAAGAGCTCTAAAAGAAGAATATCTTCCTTCACTTCTATATCTTTGAAACACATATACCGGGAAGGAAACAATGTGACTGGTATATTTGCAAACAAGGGGGTGTTGGCTAATGAGTTTAATGTTGTTGATAACTTAGAAAGTTTGGATGAACATTCACTTCAAACTCTTGAAGGAGACTTTGACCCCAAATCCATATCCCTATTATGATGAACTTAAAAAATGTAACGATGATAAGAATACATTTTTGGAAACTATGGATTCACATGCTGCACTTGTGCCACAAATAATATCTCATTACTCCAAAGTTGGGAAAGAAGGGTTGTATCTTCTAATTATTGTCTTGGTTATCTCATTCTTGAGTTGTGAATTTGGTCTACTGAGGCGTCAAGGAAAGGGAGTTAATTGTTGGAAGAACAAAAAAAGGGCTTTAAAAACACAATGGGTGGGGACCTAGTGAGATTTGAGCCAACTTCTATGCCAGAAATCTCGAAGGAGGCTGCTACATTGTTAGATAAAGCTGGGCTATTAAGTTTTTTAATTTTTTTTGATGGGTATGATGAAGATCTGAGTGCATAGGTTGCTATCTCGTGGAACGAAGAACGTGTTTGCGTTCATGATGTCTCTTTCACTATCTCGCAGAAGTTTATTGCCAAAGTAACTGGCCTTTCTTTGGAGGGAAGGTGTGTATTCAAGCCCAAAACTGACTATAGCCTGGAAGTAGACCATTTTTTTAAGGTAAGGGTTATTTAAAACAACACTTCAATGGAATTGAAAGAGAGGATTTACCCTCCCCGTATGATGAAATTTCCCTTCTTCTCATGTTTTATATAACATTGGAGGGTCGTTTTAATGTCGTTTATGGTTACCACTTCCCCATGCTTAACCATATTAAAAATGGGAGACTGTATAATTTCCCAAATTTCCTCATTTTATCTCTGGCTAAGTCTGTGGAGTAGGTCCAGAAAGGTACTTTTACCTACCCCCTGCATCAAGGTCTCCTTAAATCCTTGGTAAAAAGAGGGACTCCTAAAATTGAGAAAAGTGAAAAATTTGGTTCCAAAACAGAAATTCCTAGACTGGCGGATGAGGATAAATTGGTAGCAAAAAGAACTAGATCTCTAGTTTGGGTAAGGATAATGAGAAGAAGAAAAGGAAAGTGGATGAGGCTCTAGGTAAACAGGGTAATATTGAAGTAGAATCTGAGTCAGGGGATTGGGAAGAGGGTAATGATCAAATGGATAGTAGCAGGGTTGGGCAAAAGGAGGCTCAAGAGGATAAATGCAATGAAATGGCAAAACCGACATTTGTCCCTCCTTTAAGGATGGAAAAGGAAGATATCCTTGACAACCGCTCCCACAACACTGATGAGGCTATTGAGAGCCTTCATGCCTTCAACCCAAGATTATACAATGAAATCTAATGTCTTTTTAAAAGAATTTGAAAGTTGGTGCTTGGATACTGACATCAACAGACATAAGATTAGTATGGTGTCCATTGAGTTGAGGGAGATTCAAGAGAAAGTGGAAAAACTCACTGCTATAGTGCAGTGAAGACCTAAAAAATGCTAATGAAAGATGTATCTTTATGGAAAAATAAATGTTAAAAATGAAGGAAATCATCATGCAAATCAAGGATGTCCATCTTCTGAATGTGAAGAGCACTATTCATCACTTGAAGCTCTTGGCTGATATGATTCATACCATGTAAAAAGATAAGTAGTTGGAGAAGGATGTCACTATGGAAAAAATGGAAATTCCCAAACTTTATTATGAATATTGGAAGGCCGCCATTGTTGGACTAGTTAAAGAGTGGAACAACTGCATGTAGACTGTGGGAGACCTGATAAAAGAATGTCTGGATTATATGCTTTTCTCCTATAGTATGTATTTCTCTTTTGCTATGCTGTTAGTTACTTTCACTGTTACTTTCAAAGCTGTTAGTATGGATTATGTCAGCTTTTAGTTTCCTTATGTTTATGCTTTAATTAGGCTTCAT
The DNA here is from genome assembly GCA_019776745.2 of Taxus chinensis. Classification (NCBI taxonomy): domain Eukaryota; kingdom Viridiplantae; phylum Streptophyta; class Pinopsida; order Cupressales; family Taxaceae; genus Taxus; species Taxus chinensis. The sequence goes on from CM034146.1 coordinate 322,085,114, forward strand.
TGGTTAATACCCTTGGCCTCGTTTCTTGGTTTTTGGAACTTCTTATCTTATATGGGGTAGGGTCCCCTCAACCCTCTTTTACCTTCAATCAATTTTTTTTATTAATATCAATTAACTAAAATCAAAATAATTCATATTATTATTATTTTAATACTACAAATTTTGGTGTTCCTAGACATTATATATTCCAATTTATTTTTATAAACATAAAAATTAAAAAATGTATAAAAATGTCAATAAAAAACCATAGAAACATGATGTATTTATATTACATTTAATTACAAACAAATTTAATTATGTAGACATACATAATTGTTTCTTATACATGTGTAACAAAACTAAGACTTTGAATCTCTATATCTTATACAACTCTATTAGAGTTGCTTAATCAACAACAATTTTTTTAAATAAACAATTTTAATTATAAATTTCTATTCTATAATTTTATTGCTATAATAATACGACTAAATTTTCTAAATGATTGATTTTAATTATAAATGTCTATTTTTTATTCATCCTATTATAAATATTATTTAATTGTTATAAAATATTTATTGAAGTTTAATAATTAAAAAAAATAACTTACTATCCATAGTTCAAAGTTCATAATGGAATCTTTATTCACACGAGGGGGAGCCGCCTACACTACACACAAAAAAATAATATTACTAAAAAATTTTAAACTCTAATCAAATTAAAATTTAGCTATGGAATATTTATAATCTTTTAATTTTGTAATAATATTTTAAATTTTAAATTATAATTTTTAATTTTAAAATTATTTTATTATTAATTTTTTTAATTTGTAATTAATTTTAAAAATTTATTAGTTGAATTTAATCATCAATTTTGTTTATTATATATAACATTATTAAAATTAATTTATTTTTTATAAAATAAATATTGAATTTTAATAATTTTTAAGAAAATAATTTATCATCCAAATTTTATAAAATTAAAATTTTAATTCATTTAAAAATTAATGCCCTGTTTATTGTATTTTTAGTTAAAAGCCTTGATATCTGGTATTTGTAAAATTATTCAAAATTATTATGTAAATTATTCAAACCTTTTGTTGAAGGTTTAAAATTTTGTTTCCATAAATTTCTTCGTCCATCATGCACATCTTCAACATCTTTATAACAATGATGCTATATTACTATTTATTAAGTATAAATTTTTTCATTGACTTTTCTATTCTTTGGGCTTAAGGGTGGTATACTCACATTTCTAAGTACTATTCTACCCATGTTGTATACAATAGAATCATTAGTTCTATCAAATGGTATGAAAATTTATATTTATTGCTATAAAATCGCTGCCAACTTCAAAATATGTGCATTATGTGCACATAACTAAACTAAGTAGTGCAAAATAATGAATTCTTCAGTTGATTTTCAGGTATATTATAGATTCATTTCCTATTTTTGTTATGAATGAAAGGACATCTATACACATACTAGCAATCATGTGCAAGACCATGCGATGTGGACGCCGAAAGGGATCAGAGGGGAAGAATAATGGAAATAAATTAAGGAGGGAGGAAGGATGGAAGGTTGATAATTGTGAAATTAAATCATGAACAAAAAGAAAAAGAATGAAATTATATTAGAGTACCATTATAAAAAACTCAAAATATATGTTTATGTAAGTAAGTATAGACATTTATGTAGTATTAAACAATTGAAATTACAAGAGTAAGAAAACATGGAATTACATCATCAATGTATATGTTGTAAGGAGTAGGGGAAAGATGGAATGTAGCACTTTATATTAGTGAGTGGAAAAGTGAATATTTTTCAAACAGGTTTCCTCTTCCTTTCTTTTGACAAGATGATGGGAGAGGGACATTTTAGAGTAACGTTCGAAAGAGAAGGGAGGTGAAATGCGAAGGTCATGAAGTGAGGGAACTCTAGACAATGGTGAACGTTAGGCCAAGTCATTCAGAAGAACCTATATCTACAGTTACCTTTGGTAAAGTAAGGCCTTAGGACTTGCGGATTGTAAGGGCCCAGGCCATTTTTAAAGGAAGTTCTCCGTGGTTTCCTTTGGATATTGGTGGTACAGAAACATGAGCGAGGATATTTAAATTCCAAGTAGGGCCATTGCATTTTTTGAATTTTACGACACCAAAAAGTGGAAGAGCTGAAAGACTTGAAGAAAGAGCGTAGACAATGTCCACAACAGTCCTTATCAAGCCATTCACAACTCCTGCTTCAATCCATAAATTGGTGGTGTGTATAACCTTTTGTTCTCTACATAGTAGTACTTTGTGTTGTAGTTGTTCATCATCAAGTTCCTTTAAAGTGTTGAGCTTGGTAAGCTCAGCATTAGAACGTGCCACAAGAACATTGAGGGATTTCAACATGTTGAGATTGTGTTGATCGATAAGTTCATTTTTTACAAGTAAATGTGGAGTTGTAAGGAAAGGAGAAATCTCATTATATTCCATTTGTGAGTCTGTGCGCTAGAGAAGTTTTTTCCATTCGTCAACTTGCATGATTCCTTATTTGACGTTTAGTGAGAGTTAGTGAAAAGAAATTTGGGCTTGATATGAAACTTATTGCCTAAAGATTATCTTAAGCATGACACATATCGTGAAGCTAAACAAAAGGTTTATTCCATATGAGTGGATAACATAGAGCAGAACATTTTTGATAGGTGGCAGTTGGCCAAGGTCGTCGATGAGAATGATGGATTTGTTACCAAATGCATAAGACGTGAAGTGTGGGAAGGCCTCATGAAGTTGATAGCCGATTTTGGAAAGGAGTTTTTGCACCTATGAATCTCATCTCGTCAATGAGAATGTATTGAATATGTTTCATGGATTTTTGAAGAGAGGAGATTGAATGACCATTGAGCATCTTAATATCATTTAGTGGAATATGCAATGAGGCATGTATAGTTGATGTGGAAATGTTGAATGCAAAAACTCTTGTTGGAGTAAGAAGCATGAGGGGAGATGGTTGTTGAGGGGTTGTTGAAGACATTGTAAAGTAGATAGTATTTATGAGGTATGATTTTCCTGTTCCTGTAGTAACTTGGATTATCATTTTTAGAGGAGGTGAATGTATTCCTTTCCTGTAATGATTGAGAATTGTATTGAAATATTTATTTTGTTCCGAAAAGAAAGGCATAATAGTGGATGTGGATTAATGCATCTTGAAAGGGATAATTGTAGTGGTATTTCACATATCAATGAAAGATGGGCCACTTTCATGCAAAGTAACTGGAACATCATATTGGAGCCAATTGTGATGTAGGTCAAAGTATCGATGACCTAGCATGTCAAGGTTGTCAATGCCCATGGGATTAGTAATATGACGCTGGGATAAAATCTCCCATTCAACTTGCATTGGAGTAGGCCCTAAGATTTCATCTTCACATGTTGATTCATTCGAGGAAGATGAATCATTTTTTACAGAGACACACTTAACATGCCAAGGGTGATAAATGTTTCTTAGCAATAACTAATCATAAACGAATTGTTTTGTTGTGCTTCTAATGTTTTTTGGAATGTTGCGAAAGTTTTGTAAAGGAGAAGTTAGCTCCAACAAAAAAATTCAAACGAAGGGGAATGATCCTTAGGGATGTGAGACACACGTATAATAGCCTTTGTTGTTCGTTTCTCCCATTTGACACCAACACACAACTTATTATAAGACCAAGATATAACAACTTCAATTAGTAAAAAAAATTCCATATTTGGAGTGTGTTTCATGTATGCATTGAAAAAATTTGATGGCTCGATATTTTGATAATTTGTTTCAGAGACACAACGTAGAATTTTTTCCAACATTCAAGGATACTGGCTACAAAGAACAAGAGGTAAAATTTGAAACATGTGACATATTTCTTGTGCACTCATGTCATGATCCACTACACTATATGTAAGAATTTTTTGGAATGCTACCTTGGCTGGATGCTCAGAATTAGGGGTAGAAGAAATTCTCGAGAGCATTTGATGGTATGATTTGAAACATTACTCTACCTTGGAATAATATTTAATGATATATTTAAGTACTGAATGCTTATAGACAACATGATGATAGTCAACATTCGCTCTCCAGATTGACAACATTGCAGGGTTGTGGATGTTTAATCTGTCATCATTTCTGGATGGCATGTACTAGACCTTATGTGCATTGCTAAGGACAAGGGATGATTTTCCACGTATTAGCCAAGGTGCTTTGTATCATAATTATATTTGAACTTGATTCTTTCACAAGAACTTTTGCTCAGTGCATTTGGTGTGTCTTTGCACATGATTCAAAACTTCTTCCAAGTCTAAAAGAGGTTCAACTGTTAATATTTGTGATGCGTTTAATAAGCATGGGCCATCTTGGACTGGATGATGAATGTATTCTGACCTACAAGAAATGGCATGGGGGTTCCATGTGGAAACAAAGTTGTCAAAGTAGTCTTTAACTTGGTTGATAATAGATATGTCATTCCATTCAATTGTCTCTACTTTGGGAGCCTATGGAATCCATAAGAATCCATGAACATGCACATACCCTCGATGTTTCCATTTATACTTGGAAAGGAATGGATAAGTACAAGGAAGGTTTGTGAAAGAGGGAAACAATAAAAAGACAAGTCTTACTATACCAATAGTATGTTTCCCCCAGGTATGTTTGCAAGTATTCTTCAAAAAATATTGTAAATATTTGGTGTAAGTACATAGAAACATGATGAGGGTCATAAACAATGTTATGGTTTCTCCACCTTTGTGCTTCCTGAGGATCTACAGGGCTAGTTCCAGGAATTACACTATGGAGGTCTACCCATTTGGTGTCAACAACACTTAAATCAAAGAACAATGTGGGATTTCTAAGCTGTTCAATCATGTCAGAAATATCACCTCTACTTTTTGACCAGAAATACCTTGTTCCTTGAAATGTGAATCCAAACCACACCAGGTTTTATGGGAGGAATTCATTTGGATTATCTTAAAGGTGTTACTGTAGAGCACCTATTGTTTCTGGAATGTTTTGAATGATATCTTGTCTCATGAAAACAAAATTCATTTCTTGGTTGCGACGACACATGATGAGGTTGAGAAAATAATATCTAAACCTAGGGTGGATACCAACGAGATTGTCATAGTAACAAATCAAATGAAATACATATTAATGAAGTTGAACCTCTTCAATGTGAGGTTGTTTGAACATGGCTAAACTTGTGGGAAACAAATTCATAAAATCCATTGAAAACAAACCTCCCATGTTGTATTCATTAATCAATGAAAAACCAATTTTAGGCCATGGTAAGAACAACATCCCATTTGCTGAAGGAATCAAGAAGTGATGTATTTCCTCTTTTTCAGTACTTGAATTAGGAAATATTGGGACAAAGGATGATGGAAGGATTTTGTATCAGGTGATGTAAATTCCTTAACACCAACAACTCCGGGAATATCTTATTAGGAGGGGGATATCTATTTGAACAATTTGCAAGATGGAAGAGACATTGATTAGTTCAACTAGAAAGGCATCATATTCAATGAAAAAATATTCGAAAAATGGATCGTAAGCAATTTTTAATTGGAGTGCATCCTACAAACATGACCTGCTGACATAGAAATCATACTTTTTGTGGTTTGGTCATTTTCTTTGTAAAATAAAGATGTCTAGTTCTCCAAGACGACATGGAAAGAATTTGATAGTAGATGTAATGTTTTGTGGGAAGCCAATAGTACGGCCGGTGTATGGCTAACCTGTAAAATAGGATTGAATCTTGTGATAAGCATTTCCTCTACCTATGTAAGTAATTTCATAACATTAGCTTGATGGACCAGATTCATGTTGTTCTATGTAGAGAAGCGGTGACCATTTTTTTCATCCAAGCATCTATTACACACATACTTGTCTCTACTCATTTTCCCCATCATTCCTGGGTAGTTTTCCATATAGATAGAGAAAGTATCCATATTTGAAATGGAATCTATCCTTTTTCGGAAATTACAGTGTGCCTCAATAAAGAATGGAAGTGTGAGGTGTATTTTTTGGGTAAGAGAACCAAAGAAAGTGTTGTTGAGTGATTGAATGTGGGATGTTTGTTATAAACCAAGTGCAAGACATGGGAGATGACAATTGGAGTTATGTATTCGAGGAAAATCAAAGGCGACATGTGCAAGATGTTTGTTGGTTTCATAAATATGGTTGAATAAAGTGGAAGACATGTCATCACATGGGCCACATTATAGATGGGAACATGAGCTGGAATTTGGAGCATTTGTTTGCTGTATACCAAAAAATGGATGCATAAAACAAGAAGTGGAATTCAAAGTACTTAACGGGGATGCTCGAAGTTGTATGTGCTTCACAAGTATGTGCATAAAACAAGTTGTATCTGTGATGTTGTTGATCATTTATGTGCAATATATTTCTTGCATAATACTTACGTCTATAGGCTCTGGCTTGAGGAGGAGACATTTGGAAGTCAATAAGCCCTTTGTGTGAGCATTTTGTAAGAAAAGCAATGAACAAATAATAAGTATATTTTTTAATATTAAAGAAGTGAAAATATCAAAGTGTGAGGACCAAAATATATCAAAATTATATTTTTTTTGTAAAGGAATCAATAAATGTAATAGTGCACATGTGTAATGAATAAAAATGAGACAATCTGTACAAAAGCAACATGGAATAGTTTCATGTATAATCATATATGAGTAGGATACAAAAAGATCTATAGAGAACTTAAAATTAAGTGGTGGAACAAAGTTGGCTTAAATAAAGATGATATGTTTTTTACAATTCTGGAATCCATTTAAGGAACACACAACATTATTCTCACAAAATGTAAAAATTTTCGAAGGTACTGTGCACAAAGAAATAACAAAAAGGGAGTAGCTGTAAAGGGATATTTTGTGTACAAAAAAATATAGAACATCCATATCCTGGAGTTTATAGGGCATATCATGATTTCTTCGACTTAAGAATGACACATTTCAATTGAGTTTTCCCCTTGTATGTTTCTGTTTTAGTGAAAGAGTGGAAAGGAACACATGTCCAATGACATGATCAAAAATCTCTTGTGTAGCCTCATTATTGATCGAGAGGAATTGAAAGTATGCAACTATAATTCCCATTATCATTTTGGCAGTCTCATCAAATGTAATAACTCCTTTAAGCTCCCCTATAGAATCTTTCAAATCAATTCTCAAAGTGTACATGTAATTACAATTTTGAACATGAATATTACATTTGTTGTAAAACCATTCATCATTTGGTTTCTAATGAACCTTTTTTCTACATTGTTTTTCAGCAATAATTTGATGACAAGCCATGCAAAAGAAATTATCCATGTTTATGTTTTACACTTCAGCTTAGAGACTTACCCACTCATTATTTTCAAGATTTCCCATCTCTAAAATCTATGACAAGTAACGACAACAACCATAGTTTTTGGAAGCCCACCTTACTTGTTGGTGATTGACATACATGGAACATGTGAATGTGGTGAAGCTATCCATTCATGGAGAGCACCAATGTCTAAAATAGGAGGGTTGAAAAACAATTTTGAAGCAGAAATGGAGTCAAGTGTAGTGCCGTTGAAATCAGAAACTCAGCCAGATTTTATCGCCAATACAGGAATATATGGCATTGAGAGTATCTCTGAAAACTCTTTGCAAAGATAATCTAAATGTTAGCCCCATAATGTGACAGAAATAAGGAATCCTGATATATCGCACATTTACAATGTTCTCTTTATAACATGATACTTGTTTCTGTGATGAATGGTGGAGCAAGGTGAAATGGCCGTAACAACACCAATTAAGTCTACCATAGAGCCAACAGGGGTAGATGGTATATATTTTATTTCTTTGAAATGGAAGTGATGGAGAGGAACTTCATTTTGTAGTTCAAGTGCAGGAGCCACAATAGGAGAAGGATGTAAAAATTTTTGAACGAGATGTTTAAATGGTTGTAAATAGGATTTGCATTACCCACTCTGCCATTTGATATACTATACAAGATTCCACTTTCTATTTGTCCATAAAACATGCTTGCAGCCTCATTGAAACAAGTGACCCTTATCTCCCCCCTTTGCTTTCCACAAAATCAAACACAAACAAGATGCCACTTCCCCTTGTATTGTGATATTCTTGAAGAGAGGTTTTAGCTAGAGCCATTCCTTCTATTATCCATGTCCATAACGATGCAGTCAAAGAAAAAATATTAGTGTGAAATTCTCACTGTTTAATGGAGCATAATTATGGCAAGGAGTTGTATTTGGAGACATCTGGGTGAGTGTAGGCATCATTTTTTCATATGCTATTTCTTTCCCTCGTAAAATGTGGTTTAGAGTGCATACATGTGCTCCTTACCTTGGGTGGGTTAAGACAATGTTGTCCATATCACTAATAAGAACCATCCTATAACAGAGAGAAAGACCCAAAATGATCAGAAAACTATAAAACAATATTTTTTGTAAGTTTAAGAATGAGAAAGACATAACTTATAGCGCATTTTAAAACATTCTACAAATATATTTATGGAGATGCACAATGGAACCTTCTTGTATTATTTTTTCATGCATGCGGCCCACAAATTTTGAGGGAAGGAGGGTAGCCTGAATATGCTTTCCATCAGATAGGTCTACATGATGTTGAATTGCAGAGTTCAATGTTAAACAGACCGGACACAAGTTCAACAGTTGTAGTGTCATATCATTATGGGGAGATCCTTCAATGATTTTCAAAATACCTCCTTTTGTCAAGTTTGTTTCCATCTTGTGAAAATGTGGCTTGCCCCTAATCAAAATTGTAAAGCTTGGGTACAATTTTTCAAAGTTTAGTATCGCCATCAGTAGGTGAGAACCGAAAGACACAAACTTATAAGGCTAGTTATAAGCAGGACAACACAAGAACATCCGGTAAGAAAGTAAAGGTGAGTGACTTAAATCTTAACACATGTAGAGGCGGTGATCAATATATGTCTTAAATCTTAAACCGTTAAGAGATACATTACAACTATAATATTGCTATTAAATATAAGAGAGACATTACAACATTAATATTACTTTTAAGTGTGGGGTTACATTTTAATATACTTTAAATGAAAATATCCATCCATACAAATATGGTTTCATCACCACATTAACGACAATATTTCAAATATCTCATAGAAGAAGAAATATAATATATATATTTTTTTACTATAAATTTTTGAAATACACTATCAATGATATTATTGTTATACTACAAATAACTTATGAAAATATTATCATAGCATTATTTCAAAAGTCAAAAATTTATTTTTTGTTTTAAAATATTAATTCTTTTGTTATCTTGTTTCAATAATTTATATTTTCTGTTAGGATATAATTTCATTAATATTTTTGTCATATTGTTACTCTAAATAACATTCAATTGATATCATCATAATTTTCATATAAATCATGTTCTTAATATTATATATATATTTTTTTAATTTAATTCTCTTAATTCAAAAAATAGCCACATTTAACTTCAATATTATCACTAAAGTTATTAAATTATATTATGTCAAAAGAAGATTATTATTATAAATTAAACCAATATCTTCATTTAATTTTCTATACATCTATATTTTAGATTATTATTATTAATATAAAATTAAGTTTTCAATCTTTTTCAAAAAATCAAATAATATAACCATTAATCATAAATAACAAATTATTTAATTTTTCTTTGATCATCCAAGAATATGCTTGATGGAATCAAGATACTAATATTCATGCTCCCATGAATGGCGGAATCATTCAAAATTGAAATGGAAATCACAAAAAATAATTATGTGGCTATAGTGTGTATGAAAAAATGGTAAAATATTGTAGGATGGATGGAACCATAGTCAAGTAAATAAAATAATTAACTACTTCTAATTGTTAAATAATTAATTGCAATCCCATGAAGGTGAATTATAAAATGTTAATTTGTATTGTAAATTTATATTTTAGTCATATATTGAATTGTGTTGTATTTTTCCTAATTAATATAAATATTTCAACTTATGGAGAAAAAATTATTAGTATCACTTAATAAAATTCAGAAATTTAATAGATCTTGTAAATGCTAAATTTTTACATAATCACATATTAAAAATTGTAATGTTTATCTCTTATTAAATTTCAAATAAAATAAACCATTAAATTTAATATATGGTTCTTACAATTGAGTTTCCAATTTAGTTTTCTACTTATCAATATTAATCTTAATTTATGGGGTTGAGTTATGAAGGCTTATATTTTAACAAGTGAAAAGTTAACATGTTATGTGAAGAAACATTTTCCAGCTTTCCATTTTTGCCAATATTTTATTGGGTGACATTTTCTAAATAGATAATGAGTAGTCATATAACTAAAAATATCATAAACTCATGGTAATGTCTTTTTCTCAAACTTTTGTAATTGAATATTAATTGGTCTAAATACGTAGAATAATATTAATTTTTTTGTTATTTTTAAAATTTATATCATAAACATCGAAAAACAAAGAATATACCATGAAGATTTTGGAATAAATTTTTGAACGTAATATGCCATTCTTTCTCATACTTTAGAATTTTCTATAGCTTCTTTCTAATTTAGTTGTGTCTTAATAAGATCCTACGTGGAATTGAAGAAGTCTTTAAATGAAAATGGGTGTATTTGCATAAAGGATACAACTACCATTTCAATGTAATAATTAATTTTTAATAAAAACCAACTCCATGCTAAAAGAAATATATGTAATAATAGGAAACCAACATAAATCTAATTAAATGTAAGGTGAAAGAAAACATATTTTCTATTTACACAAACAACCATACTACAAAATAGTAGAGGAACGATAACTACAGTCCGTCACTTACAAAAGGTATTCACCAAGCAAAAAAATAACATATACATTGTTAAATATCATTTGTTTTTCCCAATTTATTTTGTACACATGGGGGATTTTTTTGTAGCCTGATTTTTTTGTCCATTTTTTCCTTTGTCAACAAAGACACTCATCTTCTTCAATTTTGAGGAGGCTCATACTTCTACACATCAACAACTGTGTCGTACACCAGTCCAAAGCCTCTGGATAATGAACCAAATGTGCGTAATTTGGAAAGATACACGAAAAATTTCTCTGGTAAGTGAAGACGTTCCTTGAGCATTTATGCAATTTGTGGTTTTTCTGGTTGTGGCTGTCTACAATATAAGACGTTCACAAAAATTATATTCTTCTAATTTTTCATCTCTATACAAGTGCGGTGTTGTTAGAGTAATACCCATAGGGGGATGCAAACATTACATCATGTTTTCATTGGTCCACTCTAAATGTGAAAAAAACATGGAATGTCATAAAAGCAAGAAAAGAAAATTAAAATTGTGATGACAAACAACTTTAACAACCTTGCCAAAACATAGTATGATGCCCAAATTAATGCATATTGAAGTAGCCTTATAGAGGATTAGAACCTCTCAGCATACTACAATTTCTAGGATTGGTGAAGGAACATGCCCCCACATGTCAATTTAGGTAAAATCAAGTTGCAACACCTACCATGAAAAGTAAACTGTTCATCTAATGAAAAATAAACCATAAAGAAACAAACTGACTATTAATGTTAACCATTGCAAATATATAAACAATTAAATAATTATGCATCAAACAAGGAAATAAGGTTTTTATCATAAACTATGAATTATCTATCATATATTTTGTCTATCAACATATATATTTCACAGACAACACATATATTTCTAACTATATATGTACAATGAGTTTCACAAACAAAGCATACTATTTCTAACTATACGTACATATATTTATAACTATATGTCACACAATTTACCAATTCTGATAGAGGTTTCAATCCCATAAGGGACAATTTATTGATACCTCGCCAAGATACCCAGATACGAAAAAAGCAAAGTGATAACTCTGCTAAAAAAATATTCAGTTGCACACAATCTAGATGAAAATGCCTTCAACAGTATTTTCCTCCCCTGCCTACTAAAACCTGCAATAGAGGCAAAAGAAGTTAATTTATTTTGTCTAGAAATCACACACGAAAAACCACACATACACTTCCAACTGGTCATAGAGTTTTTTGGATCGAATTCACCATACACAAAACTATATTTTTTTCCATTTTATGAGCTAAAAAGAAATGGAAATAGGGTTTGTTCGCAAAAAAAATGGAAATCTTACCTGCGAAAACCACACCAAATGGCTAGAACAACACACCCAACTCAAATGAGAAAAAAAAAACACATAAAAAAGGAATATGTGAAGAAGATATATAAATTGAAGAGTTATGCACAAAAACACAAAAAACGCCACGTCCAGGAACAAAAAACCTAATTTACAATAAAAACCTTACTTTGGTTTCTGCCACATATAAAATAACCTTCCCATACTGAAACCATGGCCAATTACTTGGGCTTTATGACAGACACAACTATGAAACACACTCAAATTTACTCCTTTCTTCCCTTCAGGTGTTATTTTTGTTTATTATGGTCACCTATTCACGCTGCGTCCTCACCAGGAAAACATATCTGTTTGTTCAGATTAGACGGCCAGGCGAGCGCCTCAAAAAAATTCATCATATGTGTAGATACACATTCTTGGAAATATTGAATAACATGAAAAAATATATACGTAGGGTTACAATTAAATTTAGGGTTACAAACCCAAATGAAGAAGATTGAAATTCTAAATTGTAAAACACTACGACATAAAAAAATATTTGAACCTGTTGTAGACACCTAAAATTAGCACCGCTAATCCCCATGTCCACGTCTTGTAACATCCATTCATTATCACATCACTATCATATTATCTATTTAATCCTTATCCTAAGTCTTATTTCTCCCCCATTATATTTACTCCTCGTAAATATCATTCTATAGTTGTAAAATCCTATTTTATTCCTCTTAAAACCACCCAAACCACTTATAAAATAATATCAAATAAAAACAAAATAAAAATCAACAACTTCTCAACCATTTAATAACACCCCTAACCCGCATAACCTCTTTCCAACACATATCCTTCGTAAAAACAGAAAAAAGCCTCAATTTGGGAAGTAGTTTCAACCTTTTCCCCGTAAAACCTAGATTGCTAATGATCCTAACGAATCACTAGCGATTCTCCCTAGTTGCTAGCAATACTATATAAACAAGTTTCATGCCTCCATTCAAGGTTAGCTTGAGGATTCTTAAGTCCAGTCTAGGTTACTCACTCTTTGACACCTCAAATTTACATTTTCTTTGTATCATAGCCCTGTCACAGAGTTATAGATCATCATATCAACATTTAGGACATTAATAATCTCTTCTTTATCCCTTCAAACATCCAGGAATTGACTCAACAATATTATTGCATCTAAAATCCTCATTTCTCGGGTAAAATCATCCTCTTGTCATCATTTATCAACATATACAAGGTATGTATCTTCATTCAATTAATCATTGTGTTTATGCATCATAATAGCCCTAAATAAACCTTCTTAGCATCCCTTTTGGGCTCTATCTCCATCCCTTGTCGACTTGTACATTTTCGCAGCAATTGCTGAAGATTTCCAAAATCGTAGGCGATTCAATAGAATCACTGATGATTCACCAGAATCGTTGATAATCCCCCTAGGCTTGTTGATAAAATTGTTGACGACTCACCAAAATTGCTGACGATTCACCAGGATCATGGAAAATTCATCAAAATCGTTGACGATTCCTATCTAAAAGGTCTTTTAAACCCTAAGCTTGATTTTTAGACATCTAGATCCCATCATTTATTACCACAAGGCCCTTCAAGTGTCTGTCCAATCATATCAAGCTCCTTTGAGCCATCTTTATCACTTTATCAAATCTATCATCCTGCTCACCTTTGTGAGTGCACAACTATCTACATCCTTTCTCCTTTGAGCGATTTTGTGATCCCTAGACTGCCTTTGGATCAAGTATCACCATCAGAACATCATATATCCTTGGACCACATCAGTCCCTTTGCCTTTACATTGTTGGTTATATCATCTGTTTAATCATTTTATCTTATCATTATCAAATTGATTTCTTGAATGTGGATTGACATTCTTGCAAGGAATTCCATTGACTTCTGGGGATTGACCTTTTCCAGTAAATATGCCATATATCTATCTAATCCTGTATTTTTCTGAGTGTTTTTGCATTATAGGTGACCTATCCCATTGGAAAGAATAAGTTGTGCACATGCTTGGATCCATCGAATCAACCATCAACGTTAGAATTCATCATCATGGGTATCAGTAAACCCCACTGTCTATCAAGGTCAGTTATTTTTTGTTATTTCACTCCATTAATTTAAAGTTGGAAATAAAAAAACTCTCTGGTACATTCTGGAATGCCTGGTGGGATGTATGTCCCTTTTATTTCATTCCAAATTAATTTAATTTTTACTTATAGGTCCTCTGCTTTGTAATTGCTAATGATATAGTCAAATCACCAGCAATCCAAGTGAATCACTAACAATTCCTATGAATTTTTGATGATCTCTATAGATTGTTTTTGATTGATCATTTAATCAGCCTCTAACATCCATTTTTTATTTTTACGTCTTCTATTTTCTACTAACCCTTGCACGTTACTACTTTGGGGGATTTTGCTTGCTGTGCTAAAAAAAATATATCAAAAATTTAAAAATTAAAAAGGAATCGTTTTATAGGTGTGTTCCTTTCCTTTCTTTTTCTTTCAAAGCATTGCATTCTTATTTGTTGTTCTCATTGAAATAATTTTTTTTGTTGGGATTAAAACGAACCTTTCATCCTACTTGATCACATAGTCTAAATTCGAGGTTAATAGATTGCATTCAATTAACTTCCCACACACATGAAAATATCGCATCAAACACAAATTTCATCAAAACATTCCTACCCAGGTGGACCTAATTGGATTTTATCACAAAGAGGAGAAGCCGACTTGATGTTCTGGCCGTGTATAAATAATTTCCTATCTGTATATTGGCTAAGCATCCAACTCTCTTATCGCTGTAGGATTGTGAAATGAGGCGGTAAGCCACAATACCAGGCCCCATGCTAACACCAAAAAAGATTAGGGCATTTGGTATATCAAGGAATCCATCCTTAAACATTCTTGAAACCATCCATAGACTACCATTTGCAAGGACCCTATCAGCCATTTTGCACATTTCATTCTTTTTCTAAACTACTCAAGATAATTAAAATTCTTTTGCTTGCTTTTTCTATTACATTTGTAGCTCCCTTAGGGATTTGTTATATCATCATTAGTGAACTATAATTTAATATAGATCAACCCTCCACATTATCATATCCCTTTAACCCATATGCATCATTTTTACAACCATCTTTGGTTGTTTCATCCACTACCTCTACATCTTTTCACGCTAATCAATTTCAAAACATCCCACACACATGATCCAATCCTTATTAATCCCATCAAGAAATCAAACTGTTTTTGCCCTCAAAATCCCCCCCTCATTTTCTAATTCAAATTCAAAAATTTATGAGCTCACGCCCTCCAGAAGTGTTCAAGTAAAATTGCAATTCTGAAAAGATACATAAATTCATGCTTTGAAGATGTTTAAACTCTCTAGTCTGCATGTTTTGATAAATTTTCCATTTTCCTGTCTAGACACGTGAAAATTTTATTGTTGTTCTCATTTGGATGAAATTTTCAATATTTCTATGGCCATGGATTGTCGAACCTTGTATTTTTTTTCAATTCCTTGGTTCGCAAAAGAAATTTGAAAATCGGGCGGAAAATGGTGGAGTTTTCTTCTTCTCTGCATTTTTCCACAGTCGTGAATGACGGGAATTTTATTCCCCATAATATTTTGGCTACATTATCCATAGGTATGTGGAAATATCTAATTGGAAGCGGGTTTCCCCCCTCCAAATACAAAGGAAAAATTCAAATACTAAGCCTGCATCGAAGGTTAAAGTAGGAAGGCAGGTCGGCAGAACGATTTGTGTTTTTGAGCCTTTTTGTAAAAAGGGCTAAACATGATAAAGCAAGCCATGATTCCTTCGCTAATCAACTGAGGCCACATGTTAAGACCTTATCAAAAAGTGTGAGAGTGGGCCAAAATGTTCCAAAATGCCATTTCTCCAAAAGTCACAAAATGCAAAAGGCATCCTCCCCGCCCGCTCTAGTAAATTTCTCCCACGTGGACGACTTTGGTTTAAAGTTTCAAAGGCAAGACGAATGGTTCAAATTCAAAGTTAAAAAATTAGTGTAACGTCCGTCATTATGAAAAGTCTGGTTTTTTCTGCCATTGGCATTTCTTTGTGAATCAAGAATCTGAATGAACGCGAAGGATTGAAAAGTTGTAACCGTTTCTTGCTAAAGAAGAAGAAGTTGTAATCATTTCTTGGAGGAGATTTAATGACTTCTTCACACCATTTTATGGGGTTAGCAATTGATCTTGTAAACTCACAAGTGCGTTGTACTTAGAGAAAGCAAGGAGATAGCCATTTTTTTCTAATTTCCTCCATTCTCAAATTTCTTCCATTCCCTCATTATGTACAACTTCTATTTAAGAATCAATACAAAAAGAAGGATTTTGTAGACTCTTTGATGAGGATATATCAGAAACTTTGAGTTTTCAATCTTATCTCTTATTGTTGCCATTTGTAAAGTTGTTTCTTCTCATGAGTGCATGTGTTGAAATTTCTAACTAGTGCGTGCATGAATATGATTTTCTACCTGCAACATTAGTTCCCCTATCTCATTTCTCACTCCCTTTCCCACCTTTAGACAAATTATTCCCTAGCAAGAGATTGCTAGCTTTGCCACAGGGTCAGTGGAGTGCCCCTATTGGATCCTTGGTTGAAAGGCCACCATATAAATTAACCTTTTCACATGCATGCATATATGACAACTACATCGGTTAAGTAGAGGGACTTAGATTCCCAGAGCATTGGAAAGGAATTCAAAAATTTGTCCACCCAAAAGTTTCCCTCTCCAATAGTTTTTGGTGTCCATCGTGGGGTAGATTTAGCAGCATCTGCACCTGAAAGCGGCCGCAAGATCAAAAAATTCAAAAAAAAGAGAAAAATTTCTGGAATTTGAATGGCTATATGAGCCACACGGATTCAAATTATGGCTATTTCAGGAAACCCTCATGTTGAAAGACCTGAATTTCTCTTCCATATCTAGGAAGAAGTTGCTTTATATTTGAGGGAAGCTATCTAGTGTAATAGAAAAAGTGCCAATCACTACTTTATTACCATGATAATTCGGGACCTTGAAGAAGAACGCGCTACTGAGTTGGAGAGGCAAAGACAAATTCCAGCACCATAAAGAAGAGCATAGATTTTCAAGCTGGCGGATTGAAGATTCACTCGACAACAAAGACAAGGAGGAAAAATTGATCCCATTTTTAAGGAACTTCAAAGGAGATAAGAGCCACTTGGAATCCAGAGGCTTCCTTTTCAAAAATCCTGTCACATTAGGAACACGAGTGTTGCCAATCCTTTTGAAGGTAAATTCCCTTACATCAATGAGAACCTTGTAGACATCAATGATGTGAAGACTGAAGAAGAAGCTAGAGAAAGAGAGGTGAGGGTCGACAAAGAAATAAGAGCTCAACTCGAAGAAATTGAGAGACTTCAAGCTAAGGCAGATGAAAGAGCAGTAGTAGAAGCCACAACCTTATCAAGGTTGGAAGCTAGAAATAGAAATAGAATAGGGGATCATGATCGTGATCATGAGTTTGAATGTGGTTGTGAGGCCCGTAGGCCTAATGTACCATGGGGAGGAAACACTGGTCCATTAGCTCTTGCTCAACCACTCCATGAGCTACCGAGAGGCTTGAGAAAAAACTTCCCAAAATTAAGAGGGAATGGTTCTCAACTCCCTGAAGAACATGTAACAGAACTTATCACTACTTGCAGTTTCTTAGGTGTTGAGGATGAAGATGTTTCAGTCTGACTCTTTTTGGAGTCAATTTAAGAGAAAGCTGCCGAATGGTTCTACATGCTACCATCGAGGTCTGTCACCTATTGGGAAGATATAAGAAGTGCATTCGAACATAGGTTCAAGAGCACGGAAGATTATTAGGATCTCTTGGTCCAATTGGTACAAATGAAAAAAGAAGCCTCTGAGTCAATGAGAGACTTCATAGCAAGATATGATAGAGTGATAAGAAGGATCCCTGAAGATGTGGTGCCTTCTAAAAATAATTTGAAGAGGTTTTTCATCAGTGCTTTACCATTAGAAGTAGGTTTATTCCTCAGAAGAGCCCAACTAGGAACATTAAGGAAAGCCAAGGACTATGCAATAGAAATTTATGGCGATCTAATCCTTTCCGGAAAGGTGAAAGGGCCCAATGGAAAGAAAAAGGGTCATAATTCAAACTCTTTCACCATAGATCCAATGTTCCAAAAAATGGAAAATTACTTGGTTTCCTTGAAGAAGAAACTATCTCAGATCACAATGCAGAATGCTTCAAGGAAACCAAACCCTCCAGATAGGCCAAGGATTGCTCTACCTCCTCATCGGATTTCCCTTGAAGCACCACAAATCAATGCCATCTGTGACACCAAAGAGCCAGAGGAGGAAGCATAAATTGATGAAACTGAAGAAGAAAATATGGAAGACTATGAAAACTATCTTGAGGTCGAGGAAGTAGATATGTACAACAACCTAATTGAGTATGTTGATGATGAAGATGAGAATGATGAAGAAGCTCCAAGTTTCTCATGTTCTCTTTTCACTCGTGCACAATCTAGGAAAGGTGCTTCATCCTCAACAGCTGCAGTAAAGGATAAGAAGAATAAATAATATTCTCCCCCAGAGGTCACACAAAATAAAACCATCAATAGAGGATCACCATTACCACTTTCTATGGAGTTGGCCAAAGAAAAACCAGACTCATTGGTTGTCAGGGATCATGCTACTATGCCAAGTACGTCATCTAATTCTTCTTCCAACTCAAAAGTTTCTAAGAACAATTCTCCTTTAAATGTTGTTCCTGCAAAAAATCTAAGGTTCAATCAAAAGCTACACCCTCACCCCCTTCCAAGCCAATTGCTACACCCAAAAAGGACAATTCAACACCCAAAGTAGCAAAGCCTTTACCATGTAAATTTTCTTCCATTTCTGGAACCTCTTCCTCACTCATCATATCCCCATTTGAATTTGTGGAACATGCAAGAAAAACCAAAGTCCATCTCTCAGAAATAGAATACCTACAAACACACCCTTCCTAGTTTCACAAGTTCATTAATGAAGTTCATGGTGGTAACCGTGTATCCTCGAGTCCTAATCCTAAAGGCTTACTTCCCACACCATCCACACCACCTTCCCAACAAATACAATCCCTTAGTGCCTCCAAAATCAACAGGGTTGAACCTTTCTACCTGTCACTCCTCATTAAAGGCTTCCAACTAAATAATTGTATCATAGATTCCAGAGCCTCAAACAATGTGATGCCAGCCAAAGTTACAAATGCTCTAGGCCTCACCTTGACCTAGGTAAATGGAACTTGCTACTCAATAGAATCCAAACAAGTTCCATTGGTAGGAAGAATGAAATATGCACAGGTAGCACTAGCTTATTTTCCAGATAAGAAGGTGCTCCTAACCATATTGGTAGTAGACATCCCAGTATCCTTTAGTATGCTATTGAGTAGGAGTTTTTGTAGAGACTTGGGTGGGGAGATAAAAATATATTGGTCATCTGTAACTATCCCAGTAAAAGGTGAGATGAAGAAGTTACTACCAGTAAGAAAGATGAAGTTCACAGTACGAAAGTTTGATGATCCGAAAGCAACCATTCTCTTTCAAGATTGTGGGCTAGGAAACTACTTCCTCACATCAAAAAAAGAGGAGAACTTACCACTTCTCATGGAGGAAGAGGAATATAAAATTTGGACAATGGAATTTGATGGTAGTCATTCTAGTGTGGGCTTGGGAGCTGGTGTAGTATTGTACTCTCCTTCCAATGAGTTGTACCCATTTGTCTACAAGCTACAATTTGATAATACAAATAACACTGCGGAGTATGAAGCACTACTCTTAGGCATGAGTGCAGCAGAGGACATGGGAATCAAAAAAATGAGATGCCGAGGTGATGAAGAGGTTGTAGTAAAGTAGATCCATCAACAATATCAGGTGAAGAATCCAAGACTCCAGCATTACAGAAACAAAGTGTGGGACTGCATTGAATCTTTTGATGCATTTTTCATTGAAGCTATTCCAAGGGAACAGAACAAAAAGACTGATTCTCTTGTAGTTTCCGCTTCCCTAGTGACACCTCATCCTTCTTTTGGTAAAGACAAAGTGACCATTGAAATGGTATTTAGGCCTAGTGTACCAGATAATGCAAATCATTGGCAAGTATTCAATGATGATAACCAAATTCTAGCCTTTTTAGAGCAAAGGGATAATTTCAATAATCTCTTCTTCAAAGGAGGTGAAAAACCACACCGAGAAGCAGTCCCTAAAGAAGATAAAGAAGGAATTGAAGGGACTGATGATGAGGGAGTAATCAAATTGAAAGGGAACAAAATTCCCAAAGCCTAGTCTCTTTAGAAGACCTCTTTGAAAAACATAACAGATTCATTCAAGAGAAAGAAAAGCAATCTTCTCGCTGCCCAGCTGATTTTGATAAAGAAAACATTGGTACTACGGAGGAGCCAAGGATGGTCAATAGTGGAAAATGTTGCTCTCTTGAAGAAAAAATAAGGTTTGTTGCATTACTCAAGAAATACTCAGATGTCTTGGCATACTCTTATGGTGAACTCAAATCCTTCCAACCAAAGGAAATGCATCACACAATTCCTTTGAAGTAGGGTGTTAAGCCCTTCAGGAAGAAACAAAGGCCGTACAACCCAAAGATTGATGAAACCATCAAGGAGGAGGTAATGAAGATGATTAATGCAAGGATCATATTTCCCATCCACCATTCAATGTGGGTGGCTAACATTTCGCTAGTGTGGAAGAAGAATGGTGAAATAAGGATATGTGTAGATTTTCACAACTTGAACTAGGCATAACTAAAGGACAATTATCCTCTTCCTATCATGGATCATATCCTGCAAGTAGTCAATGGATCTGAAATGCTTTCATTACTTGATGGATTCTCAGGATATAATCAAATCAAAGTGGTAGAGGAGGACCACACCAAGACAACCTTTATAACACCTTCGGGCACTTTTTCCTACAACATAATACCTTTTGGCCTAATCAATGTAGGAGCTACATTCCAAAGGGTGATTTATTTGGCCTTCAAATATATGAATAATTGCATTTTCATATATCTTGATGATCTCACAATATTTTCAAAGAAGAGGGAAGATCATATCTATCACTTGGAGCAGGTACTTGCAAGGTGTAGGAAACATGGCATATCAATAAATCCAAAAAAGTGCATTTTTGGAGTCACAAAAGGCAAGTTATTGGGGCACATTGTGAACAAACATGGAGCACACATTGATCATGAGATTCTTAGATCCATTCAAGCATTATCCTTGCCCACAAGTAAGAAAGGAGTTCATTCATTCTTCGGAAAGGTGAACTTTCTTCATCGTTTTGTGCCTGAGTTTGCTGAGTTGACGAAGCACATCACTTACTAAGATGAAACCAAAAGTAAAACTTCAAATGGAATAATGAAGGGAAGGCAACATTTGAAGAAATCAAGAAATCCATTGCCAAGGCTTCGACTCTTGTATCTCTTGATTTTAACAAAAAATTCATCATGTATTGTTATGCATCAGAACATACATTCTCTGTCGTTCTTGTTCAGAAAAATGATGAAAGTGTGGAAGCACCTATTGCTTTCATGAGTTTTCCTTTGAAGAAGCATGAGATAAAATATATCCAATTGAAGAAGCATGCTTATGCAGTGGTCAAGGCTGTTAAAAACTTCAGGTTTTACATCCTCAATTCCCACACGGTGGTGATGGTCCCTGGTAGTGCAATCAAGTCCATCTTGACACAACAGGATCCCAGAGCTAGAAGAGGAAATTGGATTACAAAGACTCAAGAATACGACTTGGAGATTCGACCCTCCAATATGATAAGGGGAAATGGATTGTGCAAGTTGATTGGTGAGGATGAAACACTCAAAGTTCAACATGGTGAAGAAAATTGTTCTTGCTCAACTTGTTTAGAAAACAACCCACAGGTTCTCTTTGTCACCACTACTGATGAGTGGTATGTTGATATTGCCTATTACCTGACTTATGGAGAATGCCCTCCCCATCTTGATTATAAGAAAAGGAGAACATCTCAAGCTAAAGTAGCTAAATTTGTAATCTGGAATCATGCGCTTTACAAAAGAGGCTTGGATGGTTGTTTCCTCAGGTGCGTAGATAAAGAGAAACAATAAAATTTTCTTAAAACATACCATGACCAAGCATGTGGTGGAAAATTTTCAACAATGGTCACTGCACACAAGATCCTTTGAGGAACGTATTATTGGCCCACCATCTTTGCAAACACACAAGATTGGGTTTCTAAATGAAAAGCATGCCAACAGTTTGTTGGAAGACCACAACTCGCTGCATTACCACTTAGGTATGCGGTTATTGAAGAACCATTTCAACAGTGGGGGCTGGACTTCATTGGTGTTCTAAACCCTCACTCAAGCATAGGGAACACCTATGTACTCACAACAACAAACTAATTCACTAAATGGGTGGAAGCCATCCCGGCCAAACAAGCCAACAATGAAACAATATGCAACTTCATCAAGGAGAATATCATAGTCCGTTTTGGAGTGCCACAGAATATTGTAGTAGATAATGCTACCTATTTCTCTTCAAGAGAGCTGAATGAGTTTTTCTATGGCTATGGAATCTCCCTATCTCATTGTTCTGACTACTATCCACAAGGAAACAGACAAGCCGAATCAAGCAACAAGAACACTGTGACCATTGTCCACAAGCTTGTGAACGAGAATCAAAGGAATTGGCACAAAAGGTTGTACGACACATTCTAGGTGGATATAATCACTCCCAAGAAGGTAATAGGTATGTCACCATTCCAAATATTGTATGGAGGTGAAGCAGAAATTTTCTCTCATGATCAATATGCCAGCTCTCAAGCTGCAATAGGCAATAGAAGATGGTCAGTACAAGGATTCCATTGACAAGGGGATCCTCTTTCTTGAGAAGCTAGAAGAAAATAGACTCCAAGTGGTGGATTGCATTAAGGAGAAACAATTGAAAGTAAATAATATTTTTGATAAGAAGGCCAAGGAAAGAGAGTTCAAAGTTGGAGACTTCATCCTGCTATAGGACAAGAGAAGAGAACCAAAAGGCAGACATGGAAAGTTTGATTCATTATGGCTTGGCCCATTCCAAATTCATGAAGCTTGCGGCAAGAATGCTTTCCTTCTCTCATATTTGGATGGAATGCCACTGGAATTGCCTCGGAGTTAGAAATACTTGAAATTATATTATCAGTGAAAGCAGGTTGTCCCCCGCCTTGTACCATAGGTGATTGTTAGGTGTGTTTCCCTTTTTGTTGTGTGGTTTTTTTCCCCTTTTGAACTTTCTTTCTTGAAGTTATACATGACTCTGTAAGGTCCAATGGATAAGGCACTGGTAAATGAATTATAGGGTCTAAAGATTGAGATTATGGATTCCCATGTCATGTCTTCACTATGCTTAGTCCATGTCATGTCCTGAAGCTAGAGCTTATCTATTGTCGCCCTCAAAATACCCCCTGATTTTCTAATTCAAATTCGAAAATTTTAAGCTCACGCCCTCTAGAAGCATTCAAGTAAAATTGGAAGTCTGAAATGCTAGAGAAATTCATGCTTTGAAGTTGTTTAAACTCTCCAGTCTGCACATTTTGATAAATTTTCCATTTTCCTTTCTGGACGCATGAAAATTTTATTGTTGTCCTAATTTGAATGAAATTTTCAATCTTTTCTATGGCCATAGATCATCAAACCTTTTATTGTTTTTAATTCCTTGGTTCGCAAAAGAAATTTGAAAATCAGGCGCGAAATGGTGGAGTTTTCTTCTTCTCTGCATTTTTCCACAGTCGTGAATGACGGGCGTTTTCTTCCCCATCAAATTTTGGCTCTATTATCCATAGGTACGTGGACATATCTAATTGGAAGTGGGTTGGTGGATAACTTTGAGGTTTTGATCCTTTTTGTAAAAAGGGCTAAAAGTCATAAAGTGACTTGCAGCTGCGATCATGCCAAAAAGAAAAATGTCAAATGTTGAGCCCGCATCAAAAGAGTCGAAGCAGGGAAGTGGGTCGGTGGAGCAATTTGTGTTTTTGAGCCTTGCTTTCAATTAAAGGGGCTTAAATTTAAAAAGTGACCCACAGTCCCCGCTACCAAACACAATGGAAAAAGTCAAATATTAATCCCGCATTAAAGGTCAAAGCAAGAAGGCAGGCCGGGCGGAACAATTTGTGTTTTTGAGCCTTTTTTTAAAAAGGGATAAAAGTCATAAAGTGAGCCACGATTCCTTCACTAATCAAGTGAGGCCACATCTTAAGACCTTATCAAAAAGCAGAGGAGAGCGGGCCAAAAATGTTCCAAAACAAAATTTCTCCAAAATTCACAAAAATACAAAAGGCATTCTCCGTGCCCGCTCCAGTAAATTTCTCCCATGTGGGACGGCTCTGGTTTAAAGTTTCATAGGCAAGATGAATGGTTCAAATTCAAAGTTACAAAATGAGTATAACAGACGCATTATCAAAAGTCTGGTTTTTCTACGCCATTGGCGTTTCTTCGCGAATCAAGAATCTGAACAGATGTGAAGGATTAAAGAAGTTGTAACCATTTCATTCTAAAGAAGAAGAATTTGTAACCATTTATTGGAGGAGATTTAATGTCTTCTTCATGCCATTGTACGGGGTTGGTAATTGATCTTGTAAAATCATGAGTGCATTGTACTTAGAGAAAGCAAAGGAGATAGCCATTTTCTACTAATTTCCTCAATTCTCAAATTTCTTCCATTCCCTCATTATGTACAATTTCTGTTTAAGCATCAATACAAGAAGGATGATTTTGTAGCCTCTTTGATGAGGATAATTTTAGAAACTTTGAGTTCGCAATATTATCTCACCTTGTTGCGATTTGCAGAGTTGTTTCTTCTCATGAATGCATGTGTTGAAATTTCTAACTAGTGCGTGCAGGAATCTGATTTTCTACCTGCAACATTAGTTTCCCTATCTCATTTCTCACTCCCTTTCCCACCTTCATACAAATTATTCCCTAGCAAGAGATTTCTAGCTTTTCTGCAGGGTCAGTGGAGTGCCCCTGTTGGATCCCCGGTCAAAAGGCCACCACAAAAATTCACCTTTTCACGTGCATGCATATACGGCAGTTGCACCGGTTAAATAGAGGGGACTTAGATTCTCATAAGCATTGACAAGGAATTCAAAAAATTTGTCCACCCAAAACATTCCCTTGCCAACAGTTTTTGGGCACCCACCGTTGGGGAAAATTTAGTAGCATCTGCACCTGAAAGCGACTGCAAGGTCAAAAAATTCAAGAAAAAAGAGAGAAAAATTTCTCGAATTTGAATGGCTATATGAGCCACGTGGATTCAAATAATGGCTATTTCAGGAAACCCTCATGTTGAAAGACTTGAATTGCTCTTCCATATCCAAGAAGATGTTGCTTCAGCTTTGAGGGAAGCTATAATCCTACAAATGATCCTATAGAAGCTTTGTCAAACACATTATCTAATTTAGAGGCCACTAATAAGGAACCCAACCACATCCTTAATTATGATTAGGTTTGTAATGAACCCATCCATTCATCACTATCATATAATCCTTATCCTGTGCATTGGGAATTAATTGAATTTACCATATTCCATGGCCAGGATGATCCTCAACAACACATACTAGCCTTCAGACACTTGTGTTATCTCATTGTCCAAGATCAATATCTCCTTCTTATAACCTTTCCTATTTCACTGACAGGACCTTCCATGAATTGGTACAACTCCCTACCTCAACACTCTTTAGTCTCATTCACAAACCTAGCCTTTTTGTTTCTCAAACACTTCTCTATCAACGTTACTCATAAAATAACCATATCTGACATCTTTACCATCAAACAATCTAAAAATGAATCCATTGTTGACTTCGTCACTAGTTGGAAGAGCATTATCAATTAGTTGACCTTCTCACTATCCCAATCAGAACTGATCGAACTGTTTTCTCAATTGTATGTACATCAGATCTCATATACCCTCAAGATCCACACATTCTAGAATTTTGAGGAAGCCTTCACCATGACTAGAATGTTAGAAATCCAAGCCCTTGAAGAAGGCCACATATATCCTCAATCTACACATCTCTCATTTGGTTCCCCTAGAACATATTGTGAATTAAATGAGACCGCCACACATGTCTCCATTTATTTTATTTCTAATCAAATGCCCTCGATAGATTCAATTCATACTGATATTTCACATTCTTCGAGTCACATAATCGACATTATTGCACATGATCTTCCCCACGTGGAGACTCCTTCAGCACCAACACTACCCCTAGAAGAATTAAAATCCTTAGATCTCATTTTCGGTAGTCCTCACACATCAATATCATCTCGATATAATATCCAATCATCCACTACCTCCTCATAACCCTTAGAATACACCTTTGAGACTGTTACAAAGGGGGCACCTATAATCGATAATCCCAATGCCCAACCATACTTTAAACCAATCGAAGACTTGGGTAGCTGATATGGGTGTAACCCACCTCCATCATGTCTAGAAACAACATCTCCCTCATCCGAATAAGACCCAATCCTATCCCTAGTTCCTCACTTACCATCTAGTCTGGAACCTCGTCTTGAATCAAAAACTATATAATCCAATCCTGTCACATCCACGATCTCACCCTCATCATTTTTCATGAGACTCTCCTCTTCATCTAAATCAAACATTATCTAGGGCCTCACCCTTGCCATCCATTTTGAGACACCATCCTTTATCACAATCCAAATCTATCACATCTACAATTCCACCTTCATCATCCATTTTGGGACCCCACCCTTTGTCTCAACATCATATCACATATTCGAACCATATCTAATCCATAATCTGTCCCTTCTTGTCTATTTTGGGACCTCACCCATCGTATAATTTAATAAATCCCCTATCCTATCCTTAGATTGCATCATTCTATCCTATCCTATCCTTACAATGTACATCATCTCTTTTATCAACATTCACAATGTCCCTACAGATGTTCTAACAACATACGAAAATACCATACATCCTACCAAGTGTTCTCGTAAATCAAAATCAAAATTTATTAACCCAAATACCCCAAAAGGGACTTAGATCAACATCTTTGAGAGGCTCATGTAGGATTATTTGATCACATTACCACCCATCAAAAAACCTAATCCACATATTCAGAAACCTACATGCTATGAAAAAGATAAAACCCATGCCTACTATAGAAGCCCAGGTCATAACACAAAGAGTCATAAAGCGCTTAAGGCCATAAACCATCAAATCTTCCTCATTAATGATATTCTCTTAGAATAATACCATCTTAAGCCCTTATTAGTGTCCTCATTAACATCTGTAGGAAAAGGGGGTCATCCTCAATCTCATACTAACAAACCTTTTCCATACATTTCTTAAACACCTTCCATTGAAGCTATCTCAATATCATCAACATCTATAACTAAGTCACTGAAAGTGTCCTCACCGACATCTGTAGGAATAGAGGGCCATTCTCAATCAAATCTTGGAAAATCCTTCTCATACATATTCTTGTCACCTTCCCTTGAAGGTCTCTCCTCTCAAATCAGTATGGTTCATCCATATGTGCAAATTATAAATCATCATACATGAAGAAAAGGTAAAGCCAAAACTCTATCATCTCCCCTCCTCATCAATATTCCTCTCATATATCATCTAGATGTTCAATGGATCCTTTTGTTTCAGCAATAAGTTGCGTAAAGCATACAAGGTAAGAGGTTAGGAGGAATACCTGTAAAATTGAAGGTGGAAGGTTGAATGCGCGCGTTGTTGACGTTATCCATGTTGATCGTAGAGAACTCCTTTTTGTCTGGGAAGGAATACCTGTAAATGTAAAGCAAGAACACAAGAAGAGTATTAAATAACACTGGATAGTAGAATGCCTAACGTATGCTAGATCCAGGAAGCATGGTGCTTCCTAGAGAGGCTCTTAATCCATAGTTTAATAACAATTTAATATGAATAAGGGACTGAAATAAATAGGTCATAATAAAATGTAATGATTTAGGTTTTTCATACACACAATATACTATATTTAATGCCAAATACAAAAATGCGATACTAAATTTAATGAAACCAAAGGTTTTTTCGAGCTAGGAAGGTTTATCAGAGGTCTGGTAAAGGTTTGCGATTGATTAGGTGAGGTATAGGTTGGTTTTGGTTGAATATAAGGCTTGTTGGTTTAAGAATATAAATAACACAGAGACTGGTATTGGTCAGGTGACCAATGCCGGTATAGGGATGAAACTGATGGTGGTAAGGTAAACTAACGTCGATAGGGGAAATGTCTGATAGATTAATAAAAATGGATTTTTAGCTTCTCTGTGATTACAAAAAGAGTGAGGAAGGTGCGTTTAGGCTCGTAATATGGCTGAGAAGACTCAAGAATATAAAGAAAGAGGTTAAGAAAGGTTGAAAGGATTAAAATTTCTAGGTAAGAGGATTGGTGGGAAGATGGAGATATCCAGGTAATAGTAGAAATGGAAATACTAAAAGAAGTAAAAGATCTATAGTAAAGTAAGCAAAAATGATGAAAATCACATTACTTATTTCCATGAAGATATCATGAATGAAAGTGGCTAGTGGTTGATTGGTGAGGTTATGGCTGGTTCAGTGCCGCGGCAGTGCAACCTGTGTGCTCTTGTTGCTACGCCCTTAACCTATTGCTTGTATTAAGATATGAGTAGCCGATTTGTAGCTTACCATATCATTTTATTATATCATTTATACTTTATCATGCTTAATAGGTAGGCCTTGGTGATGGCCATAACATATAAATAGTATATATAGGGGATTGTAGGTAGTAGTTCATTATCATTTGAGCATTTGAGTCTTATTATATGGTTTGGAGGTTACCCCCTCGAAGTGGCGAAGCTATTATAATTGCATATTGAGATCATTATTTTGAAATATTGTGTTATTTGGTGTTCTATTTCTGATCATAATCTAAATTATACTATTAATTTCATTACAAGTGGTATCAGAGTTGCGATTTGGGCCAAAATTAGGGAAAAAACTCTAATTTTTTGTTTCCGTAATATATTTCGAACCATAGCGAATTGGTGGGAGATAGTTTTACCAGAGTTGTGAAACATTTTAAGTAAGGTTCCCTGAAAATTACAGAATTTTTTGATTTATTTTGCACAATTTATTACAAATTTAGTTTTTTTTTCATAAAATCACTCCCTAGGGTGTAAATTGTGGAATTTTTTCAAGTTCTTTACATTTTCAGAAATCTCTCAAAAAAATATATTTATTATCTTCTATGTGTTTTTTCTGGTTGGGCTGAATTTGTATCAAAACCCTACACCCTAAGGTTTGATATCATGGCGGGGCCTTCCACAAGAGCAAAAAAGAATCCGGTTACTCTGGGTAAAACCCCAGATAAAGATGGGATAGTGATTGAAGAGATGGAGTCAGAAGGGGTAAATACAGATTCCTCAACACTAGGGTTTACCTCAATTGATCATAAGGTGATCCAACTTGAGTATGAGCTGTGAAATGTATAATCTGAGATGGCCTCTAAAGGAGACATAGCTCAAATCAATCATCGGTTGGATGATATCATGCAACATGTAAAGGGTAAACAATATGGCCCAAATTTGGCCCATATCAACCAAGGAGGATCTTCAATTCAAAATCATGGACAAAATAACCATGTTCGATCAATTTTCCAGCCCAATCAGAATCCAACTTATTCACAACCACGGAACATGATGCCGAAAGTGGATATGCACAAATTTGATGGTGAAGATCCCCTGAATTGGATAAATCAAATGGAGAACTTATTTGAGCTACATCAAACACCATCAAGACAAAAGGTGACATTGGCATCCCTATATCTTGAACCAGACCAATTTGTTTGGTATCGATGGTTATGTGCTCAGAGGCAGAAGAATGGTCTCGGTGTCACTTGGACAATTTTTACTGAGGAGTTGCAATTACACTATAGTTCTAGTGTTTCAGAGAACTACTTTAGTCAATTAGAAAATTTATGACAAACATGATCAGTAAAATATTATGTGCATCAATTCCAGAACCTATCCTTAAGGGTGGAGAATATACTAGAAGAGAATCTGAATGACCTATTTCTTGGGGGTTTTAAGGACCACATCGAGCATGAGGTATGTATGTTTATCCACTTAAGCTTTTTTATTCTATTATCATGGCATGCTGAGAAGAGGCAAAAGTTATTTGTAGTAGGAGGCCACCTTTCATTAACACCAAATACCATAGTATCTCTTCCCTTTTATTTTCTAGGCCAATTAGACTGACTTCTCAACAAATGGAAGAAAAGAGAGCAAAAGGATTATGTTTTAACTGTGATAGAAAATATGGACTGGGGCACAAATGTGCTAAGAATAATTGAGCATGTCACCTAGGGAATGATCAGTGGTAAAAATGTAAAGGTAAAATGGTTGGTCATCCTTAGGTGGAATGAGCACATGTTTTTGAAGGAGGTATTGTTTTAAGGCGTTAAAGGATTTAAGAAATTCATCATCCCATTTGAAGGAGACATCATTTTTGAGAAGATGACTAAATAGAGGGAATCGGTTGGAAAGTTGAGAAATAAAGCGACAAATATATTGCAACTTGCTTTGAAAACTACGCAGTTGACGAAGGTTAGTAGGTGGAGGCATCTCAAGAATAACCTTGATTTTATCGGGATCAACTTCAATACCACGCAAAGAAATGATAAAACCAAGGAGCTTGCCCAAGAGAATAACGAAGACACACTTATTAGGTTGAAGGTGAGCACAGTATTTGATGAGAAGGTCAAAGATAACCTTAAGGATTGTAAGGTATTCAACCTAATGTTTGGATTTGGAAAGAAGATCGTTGAAATAATATTCCAATATGCTATGCATGATGTCATGAAATATATAAGTAGTAGCCCATTGAGATGTAGCACCAACATTTTTAAGGCCAAAGAGCATGACACAATAGCAAAAGGACCCCCAAGGAGTGATGAAGGTGGTTTTGTGTTGATCTTCCGGGGAGAGTTGTATTTGGTGATAACCTGAGAAACCGTCCATGAGTGATAACATCTCATGGATGACAATGAGATCAAGTGGTTGGTCAATACTAGGTAGAGGAAAGTCATCTTTAGGGTAAGCAAGATTAAGGTAATGGAAATCCATGCAAATATGGAGTCCCCCTATCATTTTTGTGACAAGAACAATGTTAGAGATGAATTAGGGATAATCAATGGGTAGAATGAAGGAAACATAAATGAGGCACTGGAGTTATTCTTTGACAAAAAGGGAAATGTAAGGATGCATTTTTCGCAGCTTCTATTTCACCAGTCTGGAATCAGGAATGGTTACAATATTGTGGACCAAAATATTTTGGTCAATACAGGGCATATCAGTGTAGGACCAAGCAAAAGCATTGTTATGATCCCAGAGGAAAGAAGTTAAAGCTTCTTGTTCAGTAGTATCTAATGATTGGCCTATTTTAAGAATGTGCAGGTTGTCATGAGTGTGAATTTTTATTTCAATTATCGATTCATTCAACATGGTTTACGTCTCAGAAGGTAATGAGTAATGGATATACGAATATTCCACACCAAGGTAGGTGAGAATAGACTCATCCTGCTGACATTGAACACCATTAATAGAAGGCGTGTCATCATCGATCATATATGGATAGAGGAAGGGAAGGGAAGAAGGAGTATCACCATTGCGCTGATAAGTCAGAGGTCCCAGGGAAATGGTGTTCACAATTTTTTTTTGGGAGGAATGGATTCTGGATCCATAGACTCTATAGGTGAAGGTGGTGAGGTAGGTTAATGGGGTAGGGAAGGTCTATCATCCTCAATGAGTTTGACTCGGACCGTCTTGGAAGGTGGTTCAGAAAATCTGATACCACTGCGGTCTTTATGCTTACAGGTGGTGCAACGAATGACAGTTTGGTGACCTTGTTCATAAAAACCAAATCCAAAGCCCTTCCAAGCGCAGTGATGGATGAAGGTGTGGGTGAAGTGGTGGTTGGTGAGATATTGAAGGTCGGAGGAAAATTTTTGAATTTGGGAAGGTGGCTCAGGTGAGTAGGTAGAAGTATCAAGTCCAACATACGTTAAGTTGGTGCAAAGGTGGGGAGGACCATAGGAGAAAACTTCACCTACAAGGAGATCATAACAGGGATGTCGGGGAAGTTTACCATACTCTTGAGGAGTAAGGAATGTTTCAATGTTATAAAGGTGGTACACCCCTAGAGTGAGGCATTGAAAAACACCTTATAAGGGATCAGTAGTTGATATTTGGGTAGTGGGAATGGATGAATCACTAGACGACTAGGAAGAAGAAGCATTGGATGTTTGAGAAGTAGATGGGTTAGCTGATGGATCAGTTGTAGAAGCTACAAGAATAGTGGGAATAAAGGAGTTAGTTTTGGAATATGTAGTGGTAGAAGTGGTGGATAAGGTAGTGGCGGAAGAAGAAATGGTAGCGATGGTAGATGTCTTAAATGGTATAAGGACAACATTGGGTTGATACAACATGTTACATGTATTGAATGGTGAAGGTTTTGTTGGAATGGTATAGTTGAGCCCTTCACGTTCAAATTTTAAACAATGGTGTAATGTTGAAGGATCACAACCCATGACGTGAATCCAGAGTCGGGTAAACAACTAGTTGTACCTAGAATTCCCCCTCTAAGACATAGAATAATTCAGGAATGGAACAGGGGCCCACACGAATGTGGAGAATGATGGTGCCAAGGGTGGAAGTCATGGCATCATTAAATGAATGCAACATAATTGGGCTATTATGCATGCAATTAGCAGGGATGCACATTTAGTTGTGTGCATGGGAGGAAATGATGTTGATACTGGCACCTCCATCAATCATAACGCATCAAACACGTATATTATCAACATAGATAGAAATGAATAGGGTAGGGTCAGGATCATCTGATTGAAGATGGAAAATCTCTTTGTTAGAGAAAATAAGAGCGGAGACTTGATGAATGGTAGTTGGAGTAGAAGATGGAGGTGAAGTGGTGAGAGTGGCCACATGATGAGGAGTGATAATGGTGGCGACTGGTGTAGGGTCATTAGGTAGAACCTCAATAGATTGCAAGACTTCAATGATGGTCTGACAATGAAACTCAGAGGTTTGGATGAGGTCATACAAAGACATTTTGAGAGGAGACTCGGGAAATTTTTTAAACATTGTATAATGGTCAACCCCATTAGAAATAGGTTATGCGGGTCCACGGATGGTGATTTTGGGTGTAGGTGCAAATGGAATATTGGGTAAAAGGTTGTTTTGTCCTTTCCTTTTTCCTTCTGGGATCGAGTGGAAACTAGAACCATATTTATCTGTGGTGAAGGAGAAGGTGAGTCATGAAAGGTGTAGCAGCAAGATGGATAAAAATATGGTGAGGGGATATAATCATTTTGTGAAAGCAACTTGACGCATTGAAATTTTGGTGGAGGTTTGGCTAGCTCTCTGATGCGGACCATATTAATCTCAAATGTTGGAGGAGGATAAAATGGTTTTGGAGGTGGAGATGGAGGTCATTGTATAGGTATGGGATTGAAAGGAACGATAACCAGATTGTACCAAGCCAAGAACACAGATGCTAATCAAACACCACAATCAATAAGATGAAAGCAATTCACCAAAATAACTTTACATAAAACCTTTGAAAACAACTGAGAAATAATATCATATATTATTATGGAACTCAATGCAATACATTGAGAATGGGCCTTGCTTAAATAGGAAAGGAATAACAATCTAAGAATCAGTCAAGGTCATAGATCAAGCCATAAATCAAGGAAATAACTAGTCATCAAAGAACTAGTCAAGACCATAGATTTAGGAGAGAACTAGACATCAAGGATCTAGTCAATACCATAGATCAAGAAAAGAACTATACCTAACAACTAGATAATATCTCCTAATATCTAAATACGATAAAAAAATATCCACACACATAAGTGGGTGAGGATAAATACAATAAAGGTAAATAAAGTACCTAGGTGAACATGACTAAGGTAAATACCTACTCTAACACCCCCCCTCAAGTGAAGCTAGGGGAAAAAATAGATGTGGCATGTCCACAGTATGAGTCCTGATAACTAGGCCTGATGAGGTACTCATGTACAATAACTGGGAAAAAAGGGACACCAAAAGTTACCCAAAACTAGCAACAACAAAGTAAAGAGAGTAAAGACCCACTCCAAGACATCCCAAGAAGCTTAGCTCAAAAAACTCATACAATGCTAAAGAATTTTGGTGTGTACTGTGGTTTGAATCCATTGCTCGATCAAAAAACTCAAAAACAACTGACACTGGGCTCCACTAGAATAGCTCCATACAAGGAGACTGTCAACGGAGTGATGTCAAAAGTGCAAAAAAAACACCAAACATAATTTGATCAAGATGATCCAAATAGGTGTGCCAAGATCCAAGAACAATCACCAAAGAAAAAATACAAGGACACAAAATCCATAGTGTTATGATCCAAGAAAAGCCAAGGTAACAAGGCAAGGACACAAAACCCGAAGAAGCAGGATTAGCACCACACCCTCCCATACTGCTGAATGGGTGGAGTGGTGCTACAAATATGTATGAGTTGTCAAAACAACTACTCAAACACTGAAAAACTAACACTGGGCTCCACTAGAATAGCTCCCCCACAAGAGAGACTGTCAACATGCCAAAAGTGTTGAAAATACAGATACAAAATCTCTCAACAAACAAGAGAGATACACTACACCTGCTAAAGAAAAATGCTCAAAACAAGAAGCATCCCAATGCATAAGGTATAGAAAGTGGAGCAAGAGGACGAATGGTGGAGGAACCTTGCCTGTAGAGTCCTCTCAACGAATGCCTATCACCACCATGAGTGATCAGATATCCACCCCAAATCAACATGGATGGATGAAGAAGATGCTTGCATATGACTTGGTGTAAAATGCACAATGGGTGAATGCAAAAGAGCATCAGAATGTGTGTTAGGTTGATCATGTCTGACAACTGAAATTTCTGGTTTCTCAAGCCTGAGTGAAGATGTAGAATAATACCCTATGAATGTCTACCAATGACTCTGCTAGTTAGACCCATAGAATGGAGCATGCGAGAACTGAATGTAGTAGTATGCTTCTCAAAAAAGCCATGTAGTTAAGCAGAAATAAGATACACAACATGTGGTATTGTAATAGGCACAGATGTGGAAGAGCTTGTAGTAACAAGCTTCATAGGTGTATGAGCATCAAGAGTAGGAATAGACTCAAAGACTGACAGATCAATGTCAGTGGGTTCAGGAGCAATAGCTACAAGTGGACTAGGAGCATGGTTGTGGTTCTCCACAATATGATGGTGATTCTGTAGGCTAGCAAGTTTTTTTTGTAGGGACTGTATTATTGTATCCTTATCGTGAATGAGTGATTGTAGAAGATAATTTCGCTTCTTGAGTGATCTATTTTCTTCCACAAATTTTACAATATCTTCTTGAAATCCACATACTTCAGAGAAAAGCATATCATTCTCAGAATCCATGATAGGTACAAACTGCAACTCCCAAAAGTTTAGGACGTCAGACCATAATTGATTACAACCCTCCTCCATATTTGGCACTTTATAATTATAGTGAAAGTCTCAAAATAAATATTTCTAATGGGAAGAGCACAAAAAAAAACTTAGTTACCAATCAAAAGTTACAAGCTTTTTAATAGTTTGCTCTGTTATTTATTTTAGTTGTCACTGAAGCAAAATAAATTGTTGTTTCCTTCACCACACAAATAAAATTAAAGAGGGTTGAAGTTAAGAACCTACTAGTAGGAATCACAAGCTTTAAGCCCTCATATGACCATACCATATGACCAAGGGCTAGGGATTTTAATGGGTCAAATGAGAAACAATATCATATATTATTATGGAACTCAATGCAATACATTAAGAATGGGCCTTGCTTAAATAGGAAAGGAATAACAGTATCAGAATCAGTCAAGGTCGTAGATCAAGCCATAAATCAAGGAAATAACTAGTTATCAAAGAACTATTCAAGACCATAGACTTAGGAGAGAAATAGACATCAAGGATCTAGTCGATACCATAGATCAAGGAAAGAACTAGTCAATACCATAGATCAAGGAAAGAACTATACCTAACAACTAGATAATATCTCCTAATATCTAAATAAGATAAAAGAAATATCCACACACATAAGTGGGTGAGGATAAATACAATAAAGGTAAATAAAGTACCTAGGTGAACATGAGCTAAGGTAAATACCTACTCTAACAGGGATAAGGTTGTGTGGTGATAAGAGAAGGTGAAATAGGGTCCTCATCTAAAATATCATCATTGTCAAAAAATTATTTGAGAGGACATAGTTGGAGAAGAATAGTCTTAAAAGCCTTAAATTTTTCCACATCATGCCCTGACACATGATGGTAAGAAATTTTTTTGGTATCATCAAAACCTTCTAGTTTAAGTTTGAGTGGGTCGTAAGGTCTAAGCAGTGGCAATGTGATGACAAAGGTTTCCAAAAGGTTAGCTAATATGTTGGCATAAAACCCTACCAATGGATCACAATGTGAAGTAAGTGTGGGTGAATTTGGTGGGAGAAGCATCACTAGGGGTAGAATAAGAGGTTGAGTAAGTTTGAATACTTTTTTGGTAGATAGTACGGTTTTGGGTTTGGGTTGTACCTTTTTGGGTAAAGGTGTAGCTGGTGAATTGGTTGTTGGAGGCGGTCTAGGTTTAACTACCTCTTTGGAAGGTAGTAGGGTTTTAGGCTTGGGTTTCACCTTCTTGGGTAAAGGTAAAGGAGTGCGTGATGTAGAAGGGAAGGTAGATGGAAGAAGGGTATGGGTTAGCCAAGGTGATAATGGAGGTGTGGTGAAGACAGTGGTAAGAGGCAATGTGGAAGGGATTGGTTGAGGAGAAGGGAATGACATATGTAATGATGAGGATACAAGAAGTGGTGTAGGTATAGGGGGTAGAAAGGAGGTAGGTAATGGTGAAGGTGTAGGTTTTGTAGGTAATTTGGGTGGAATAGAGGATCGTGATGAGGAGG
Organism: Taxus chinensis; assembly: GCA_019776745.2. Lineage (NCBI taxonomy): Eukaryota > Viridiplantae > Streptophyta > Pinopsida > Cupressales > Taxaceae > Taxus > Taxus chinensis. The sequence goes on from CM034146.1 coordinate 322,122,333, forward strand.
TGGGCTGCTGTGTTTTTGGTTTACCTTGGGTAGGAAGCTGCTTGACCAAGGTTGATGGGTGCGGACCTAGGATAGATGGAAGTGGTGAAGGTGACAGAGGGGTAGTGGGTAAAGCTAGAGTATGTGGCCTAAGAGGTTGGGTCTTCCTCTTAGGTTGGGGAAGATTATTTGTGATGGCTTTCGAGGACATGGCTAAATCCAGTTTGACAGGAGGATGGACTAGAATTGATGTTGACATGACTCCCAATGTGGCAATGGGTCTGGACGTGGAGAATATATGAGTTCAGGTAGGGTTTTAGGCATAGGAAAACATTTGTTTAATGGTAATAGTTTATGTGTGGGTGAGGGTGATGAATAAGGGGTAACTACAACTGGCATGGGCATGGTGGGTTTGGTTGTCTGAAAAACCTTTGGATAGATCATGGAAGTGTCAGTGGACAACATCTACATTTGAGTTGAGACAGGAAGCTGAAGGTGTATCCAAAGCATGGAATTTTCAACATAATCAAAGTGGTTAGCTAAACATGAGAATGGAACCGATGTAGAGGAAGTTGATGTTGATGTTGATTTGGTAGTAATACCTGTAAAGAATGTCTATGAGATATGGAAATGATTGGATTCCGACTCTGTGGGTAGAAGAGATGAGAGCATATCAACAGGATCCTTGAAAGCCTATGGAGAATTGTCACCAACAGGAAGGGATGGTATTAATGGATCCTTTGTGGGTAGGGGAGAAGACAAGGTGGATGAGGTAGGTTCTTCTTTTTGTGAAGAAGAAGGTAAGAATTACTCTCCCGTAGGTAGAAGAGTAAGTATTGTGGGCTGTTCGTTAGCTTGAGAGGTGAGTGGGGAAACTACATCGGCAGATATGGTGGAATCCTTTGTGGGGGGAGGAGAAGATAAGGGGCACTCCTCTATGGGTAGAGGAGGAGATGAAATAGGTCCCTCTGTGTATGAAGAAGCTCATGTCATAATTTCCTCGATAGATGGAATGGGAGGAAATTGAGCAAAACGAGTTGGTATGATGTCAAAAATGGCATGGACCTCACAAAAATTACTGTCATTGGTTGAGGTTTTGCTGATTTGGTTAGATGATGGGGTGTGATTTGTGAACGACTTCTTGAAAATGTGAAGGTTCTGATTAGTCGGTGCGTTAGTGTTATCAAATACATGATCTTCATTATCTAATATTTATTCGATGATGTTTTTGAAAGTTATACAATTACCATTGCTATGACCTCTAATGTGATGATAGTTGTATTAATAATTTTCTTTCAACCATGTAGGCATAGGATGAGAAGGGTCAAAACTAGTATGTGAATTAACGGGTGGAAGAGTGATCGATTTGGATTTTATAAGTTTTTCTAAAACAAAAGAATAGGGTTCTCCTATGGGAGTATGTTTTCGTTGCTTCCACTTGAACTAAAAATACTGAATAAGAGAAAGGTTGGAAGAATGTTTTGATTGGTTAGATGGATGAGATGGGCCAACTTTAAAAACCACTGTAATGGAAGATCCTTTTTCTTTAGAATAATTATTTTATGGTTTGGAAGAAGAAGAGGTATCAGTTGATTTAAACACAACGTTCTTGTTACGTAATTGTATCTTCTTCTCTTCAATGAAAGAAAATTTCAAGTTTCTAGGCCATGGTGAATGCCTCATCAAACGTGTGGAAGGTTGGACTCAAAGATTTGGTGAGATGTGTCTAGAAAAAGATCTGGTGAACAACTTTATTAACTCCATCTAAGGTAATTGGAATGTGAGTTGGTTGATCAAGCTCCTCTAACGAGCGACAAAATATTTGATAGATTCATCTTCATATTGGCATGTGGCATACAAGTCAGTCATGGTGACCTTTTTGACAATGCTGATAGAAAATTGGTCTCAAAAAGCGTAAGCTATCTGATTGAATGACAAGATGGAATTCCTGGGTAGAGCACTATACCAATCTAAAGCGGGTCCCATCAATGACATTATAAATATTCACAAGAGTAATGTGTCATCATGAACGATTAGATAACAATCATGTTTAAAATACCAAAAGTCCTATTGCAGGTCTTCTATGTTGTTGAATCGGTTGAATTTAGGTATTTCCCAATGCGCAGGGTATGGATTAATCAGAATGGATGTGTGAATGGGCTCATTGCGAATCTTGTTGTATGTCAGAGAGTTACGTGAGATGGAGACAAATTATTCTAATGTATGCATCTTTTCCATCATCATCTTGATAATATCATTTGTAGGCTATGATGACAGAGCACCCCCTGCAGTATAAGGGGGTAGATAAGGTGGGTATGACATGGACAAAATTCAAGTATGTGGTGCTGTCAAGTTCTAAAACTATGATGGGGGAATATATGATGGGATGGATGTCACAGGAAAATGCCCAGGATAAGTAGTAGATGAAATAGGTGGTTGTTGATGATAGCCGTAAGTAGGTGGGATGGACGTAAAAACTCTCATGGCGATCAGTGGGAGAGACTGTGAGATGGCGAGGACTAGGTTTTGGAAGGGAGTGTGGGCTGCCAACATAAAAGGTGGCTAGGATGCAATAGGTATATGAGAAGTGGAGGATGCAGATAAACCTATACTAAGGGCGGTTGATGAAGGCACGGTGGAAGTCATAGGGGCGTCAAATGTTGAAGGCGCGATAGATTTCGTAGGTGCAGTAGATATCGATGATGTAGAGTCAAGCTGGGAAACCACAAGTGGTAAGGTGGAAGAGGCTAAGGCTACGATGGTAGTAGCTGATATAGAAGTGGGTGCGAGAGTAGGAGGAATGAACACATGCATACCATATGCAAGCTTCCTTGATGAATCATAGGTAGATGAATGAGTGAGGTAATACTGTAGAGCGGTGGGGTTGTGATCAAAGAGTCTTGAAAACTCCTCATCACCAGTGGGTATGGTAAGATACTGTTTGGGAACCATAGGTGATGAGATGGAAGGGGGTGATGGGATAGGTGGAAGAGGCTAGCAGATAGCGTGAAACACGAGAGCATTGGCTTGTCTACGAGTCAAAACCATGTGACTTACAATAGAACTAGTGATCTGAGCTCTACTGATGATGTAGAAACAAAGAAAAATGGAGAAAAATGGATCTAGAAGGTGGTATTTGATCTCTATTTTGATTGAAAAATTAGAACACAAAAACTGACGCCAGTTGGGTAACTGATGTCGGTATGAGAGGGTAACCGCCGCCGATCGCTAGACCGATGTTGGTTACTAGGGAGAAATGAAAGGTTTGCAAAGCTAGTAATAAATGATGAAAATGAAGTGAAATTAGATTCTGAAGTTGATATTAAAGACTCAGATTTATATTGAAGTGGTAAAGGAAGTCACAAAAGGTGATATATGTGAATGAAACACTGTTTAGGAAAATGACCAAAAAAACTCTAAATCGACAGTGGTCAGTAAACCAATGGTGGTTGCTAAATTGATACCGGTTACTGTGAATGAATAATAGATTAAAATATGGAGATGAAAAGGTATGAATAAGATGTATCTAAACTCTGTAGGTGATAACAGAACACTGAAAAGATGATAAGGTGATAGAATAAGTCACATAAAGAAAATAAATGTAGATAGAATGCTACTTTGGCAAAAATGACCAAAACAACATAAAACTGAAGGCAGTCAGTTAACCGCCAATGGTGAGATGAATAACTGATGGTGGACGCTGGACTAATACCAATTACTATGAAATCTATGAAAAGATGGAAATAATGAATTTTGGTGATTTAGATCAAATAAATGGATCAACTCAGAAGCTGAGTAAGGTAATGATTAATACCAACACACTCAGAAACAATACGAATACACCAACTATGATTGTGGAGTATGTAATGAGATAAAAATGGAAAAAACAAACTCACACCTCAAAACAAAAATCAAGCAAAAGCTAACAAAGATGAAATCCTATGTTGTAGATTTTATGTTGTGGCTTATGCCATTTAGGACATACTTGTGAATAAAATAGAGTTTTTGGTTACCAAAGGTGCCTTACGAAAACTGATAACTATGGACGGTTTCAGGTAAATTTTGGCGTGGTGTCCCGAATATATACTTTGTAGTACACGAGGCCCTACTATGATATGATGAATTTCCATAACACTAGCTGGAGCCCACTGTCAATCCTATGATTGTGTGATCATTGATAACTTCTTCCGAGAAAGATGGTGTTTAAGAAATGTGTAGTTTTTTTCAGTGGTTTGGTATAGAGGGAGAGTGTGCAAAATGTGAACTACGGTTCGATTTGTGAACCATCGGATAATCATGACATCTAGAATATCGGTTGTCCACAATTTTAATGAGCTACAATGCAACATACAGAAATGAGATGCAAAGATTTTAAACCCAAATCCACAATGAAATTCGATGAGAGAAATAATGAATAGGAAAGAGTATGTCTTTAACTAATGCAATAGATAATAAAAGTAAGTTTTCTTTTTAATCCAAAATACAAGTTTCACTGAGACAAGTAGGAGAAGAAGAATGTTTCAAAGGGAGAAGATTTAATGTGAACTCTCTTTAAAAAAGAAAAAAACACACAATGATTCCCTAAGAATGAACAATGCAAATAACCCAAATGGGTCCCACCGGGCATGCCAAAATGCTTCACCAATAAGTTTAGTAAAATAGATAAGGTAAGCGGTTAGGAAAAATACCACTAAAATCAAAGGTGAAAGGTAATGCACGCATCATTGACGTATCCAAGTTGATAATAGAGAAATCCTTTTTGTCTGGGAAGGAATACCTGTAAATGTAAATCAATACCACAAGAAGAGTATTAAATAACACCAGACAGTGGACTGCCTAGCGTATGCTATATCCAGGAAGCGTGGCGCTTCCTAGAAAGGTTGTCAATCCACTATTTAATAACAATTTAATGTGAATAAGAAACTGAAATAAATAGGTCCTATTGTAATATAATGATTTAGGTTTCTCATACACACAATATAATAGATTTAATGCCAAAGATCAAAATGCAAAACTAAATCTAATTAAACCAAAGGTTTGTTCAGGTTAGGAAGGTTTATCAGAGGTTTAGTAAAGGTCTGGGACTGATTAGGTGAGGCCAGGGTTGGTTTTGGTTTAATAAAAGGCTTGTTGGTCTAAGAATATAAAATACCATAGAGATCGATATCAGTCAGGTGACCGATGTTGGTATAGGAATGAAACTGATGGCGGTAAGGTAAATTGACGTTGATAGGGGAAATGGGTGATAAATTAATAAAAATGGATTTTTAGCTTCTCTGTGATTGCATAGAGAGTGAGAAAGGTGTGGTTAGGATTGTAATATGGATGAAAAGACTTAGGAATATAAAGGAAGAGGTTAAGCAAGGTGGAAGAGCTTGAAATGATTGGGCAAGAGGATTGGTGGGAAGATAGAGATATCTAGGTATTAGCAGAAATAGAAATACTGAAAGAAGTAGAAGATCTACAATAAAGTAAGCAAAAATGATGAAAACCACATTAATTATTTCCACAAAGATCTTGTGAATGAAGGTGGTTGGTGGTTGATTAGTGAGGTGAATAGCTGGTTTAGTGTTGCGGCAGTGAAACCTGTGTGTTCTCATGAATACTCCAACACTCTGGAAGAGAATCTATTGCTTGTTTTACACTGTGGTTGTGTGTATTTGTATTTTTGGTGTAGGAAGGCTTGAAGATTCAAGATTGATTACAATAGAACTCCAATAACTGAATGACCAACCTGGGTGAAGAGTTGTAAAATTTTATATAAAGGAACCAATGACGGTTTAGGTGACCGACGTCGGCCGAGGATAAACTGACATTGATTAGGGTGAATTAGTCCAAGTTAGTAAAAATAACTTGATCTTTACTATGTTTGGCGTGATCTTGATTATGAATCTGGGTCTGCAGTGAGGGTTGACACTTAGATAAGTGGGAGTGTTGTTGGAGAAGGAATAAGACTTTAATTTTAGGGTTTAAAAGAGTCCCATTTGGTTAAGATAAGTAGATATCTAGTCTTAGTTAATTAATAGGCTATGAATAAGTCCGTGGTGAGTTGTCTAGGTGATGTGGCTAGGTGATGTGCAAATTAACTTCATTAGAGTAATTAAACTAATTAATAATGTGAGGATGGACATTAATTCAATTGTAAGTAATTAAATTAATATGAATGCAGGGTAAGGGGTCATGGTTAGGTGAATACGTTACGTTGATTAATTAAAGGGGACTAAGGGGAGTGTGACCCAAATTTGGTGTCTACACATTTTTCAAAGGTTCCACACCCTCTTTAATTTACCACATACTCAATTAATCAACATAACAAATTTCATTATCCTAAGATGAAAGATATCGTTCCTTTCAACACATGTTATCTCTAGCCACAAGATCACGCTAGGGGGTTTTCTCTCTACTGAGACTTCAAAAGTCTTGTCTTGCACACCTCCCCATAGTTGATATTCACCAACCCTATCCTCTAAATCAAATCAAAATGTCATTACTTTGGAAAGGATTAAATGTGGAAAATTTTCCCCTGACTGGATTGGTCCATATAGTATGGGTCAGGAGCATATCGTTTAGCCTCCCATGATGCTATACCTAGAAAGGAACCTCTGAATTCCTTATAACCACATAATTTATATTGTTAACGTCTTTACTGTCATGACAATAGTCACATCATAGATCTTATTCCATCACCAACTAGCCACCTTATCATCATAATGATTTTAAATTATGTGGTCTTCTGTAACTATCCTTAAACACCTTAAAGATAAGTACCATGGATTTTTTCATCGAATATTTCACTTGGATAAGTTCCTCCTTAACAATAACCCCACAATCATTAAATCCATCCACCTTGTTTATGTGGTCTTTTGTCACTATTCTCAAGCACCTTAAAGATAAGCAACATGACTTTTTTCATCGAATATGTCATGAGGCATGCATGTGTAGTTTTTTCACATGTCACTTTGCCTCCTCAAAATGGTATATTAGGTCCTTCCTTAGCTCAAAGAAAATAAAAACTATCTATGGATGAATCTTATTAAAAATACATATAATGATCCCTCGAAGGACAACTAGCTATTAAATCATAGACCGATCCCTCGAAGGACGGATATCAAAAATAAAAAATTCAAAATTCAAATAAGTAGACCACTCCCTTGAAGGATGACTACCCATGTAAAAATTCTTCCAGCATCGATCAACCTTCAAAAATTCAAATATCAAAAATCATCCTAGGAAATATTCCTGCATTGATCAACTTTCCCATCAAAGAAAACTTCCTGCATCGATCACTTTGCCTCAAAAATAAAAAATTAAAATCTAGTGTATATCTCTATGAAACCGTTGAATGGAGAACCAACTCTCCCATAGAACCTACATATGTCAACCCTTCCCATGTCCTAGGTAGGTATAAACTGCAAATCCATCCTTATCCAAGATCCTACGTGTGACTACCCATTTTTAGTCATGTGTCAACATCTATTATAAGGCCAAGAGTGAAAGTGCCTTCACCATATCTATTCCCATTACACATGCATAAAATCTAGTATAAAAGCAATCACTCCATGTTTCATTCTTGACCATGGTTAATACATTCAATAAAATCACTTTAAAATTAAATATCAGTAAACACATCATATCAAAAGCATAACTTCAACAACTTTCAAACCCGCCACATCAAAATCTATCAATATCTATCATCATATCAAAATTTGTCAATATCCACACATTACTATGAAAATCTCAACATTGCACCATTGTGTTACTTCCATGACCACCATCAGGCTCCCCATCTTGTCCTTGTAAGCCCAACTTTGTGGAAACATCAAATTATGGTCTTTTGACCTCATCAAACCATCATTTTGGTCACTATTAAGTCATATGTATATAGGAAACAAACCCTTTGGTTCCCCTATCACTTGAATTCCCAGTCTCGTAAGCCCACCTTTGTGGCAACATAAATTTAGGTCCTTTGACCTCGTCAAACCATCATCTTGGCATTGTTAAAGTCATATTTATATAGGACACAAACCCATTGGTTCCGCTATCACTTGACTTCCTAGTCTCGTAATCCTACCTTTGTGGCAACATCAATTTTTAGTCCTTTGACCTCGTCAATATATAGCTTTTATTTTCCCTGAACATTGTTAAGTCACACGTTTATAGGACACAAACCATTTAGTTTCCTTATCACTTGGTTCTACAGAGGCACCAGTCATTTCTCTATACCTCATCTTGGGGCATCATTTCTCATATATCATCTTCCCATCCTTGCATCTTTCCATATGTCTCTTTCAAACTCATGATTGATTCCATTTTAGGTCATTAATCCCTAGTTTGAGGGAGAAAACCTCATCATATAATTCTTTGTCTTTCACATCATTATCTTTCACATCTAGATTTTGTCTTGTGGCCTGCCTACAACAAACCACTCAAGAAAAAGGGGAAAATTTAGACACCTAAAATTAGCACCACTAATCCCCGTGTCCATGTCCGCTAGCACCCCTTAATTATAACTATCATATTATCTATTAAAATCCTATGTCTTGTTTCTCCCCCATTATATTTACTCCCCTTAAAAATCATTCTACAACTATAAAATCCTATTTTATTCCTCTAAAAACCACCCAAACCACTTAGGAAAAAAAACAAAATCAATAACTACTCAACCATTTAACAACCTTCCTAACCCGCATAACCTCTTTCCAACACATATCCTTTGTCAAAACAAACAAAAGCCTTGATTTGGGAACTATTTTCAATCCTTACCTTATAAAACCTAGATCGCTAGCGATCCTAACAAATCACTAGCGATTCTCCCTAGTTGTTAACGATCCTTTATAAATGAGTTTCATGCTTCCATTCAAGATTAGCTTGAGGTTTCTTAAGTCTAGTCCAAGTTGCTCTCTCTTTGAGACCTCACATTTGAATTTTATTTGTATCATAGCGCTATCATAGAGTTAAAGTTCATCATAAAAAAATTCAAGACATCAATAATCTCTTCTTCAACCCTTCAAACATTCAAGAATCAACTCAACGATATTCTTACATCTACAACCCTCCTTTCTTAGGTAAAATCATTCTCTTATCATCACTTATCAACATATACAAGGTAAATATCTTCATTCAATTAATCATTATGTTTATGCATCATATCTAGCCCTAAATCAACCTTTTTAGAATCCCTTTCGGGCTATATCTCCATCCATTGTCGACCTATATATTTTCACAAAAATCATAGGTGATTCACCAAAATGATTGAAGATTCACCAAAATCATTGATGAATCACCAAAATCACTAATGATTCACTAGAATCGCTGATGATTCCCCAAGGCTTGTTGATAGAATCACTAAAAATTCACCATAATCGCTTATGATTTACCAGAATCGTTGACGATTCCCTAGGATCACTAACAATTCCTGTCTAAAAGGTCTTTTGACCCCTACGATTTCTTTTTAGACATCTTGTTGCCATTAGTTATTACCACAAGGACCTTTAAGTGTCTGTCCACTAATATTAAGATCCTTTGAGCCATCTTTAACACTTTATCAAATCTATCTGTTATCCAAAATTCACCCCTCAAGGTAATTTTGATAACATGCATCAAATTCTTCAATCCCGAGCAAGTAGATTGATTCGAGGCCCAAAATCATGTTTTCCGGGGTCCTCTCAGCCTTTTTCTAACTCTCCCATCCAAGAAAAAATCCCAACGAGTTGGAAAAAATGCAAAAAATAAGGTTGCAAGACTGTTTTAAAGCATTTTGGGTCTGAAGGGTTCGGGTCGTATTGAGGTTCGTCGTACCAAGCTTGGGGCCGAAAAAGCAAGAAAACCGGCTAAGTCTTTTGTCCCAGGAAGTCCGCGGGACAGTTGGGACGTCGGGACGCGAAAATCCGAAACGGTCGAGAGCAAGAAAAATTGTCTAAGTCTTTGTTTCGCGCGGTTTGGGACAGCCGGGACAAAGGTACGCGTGGGACGCGAATCGGACGGTTTGCCGAAAAAAGTCTATTTTGGGTAGTTCAGAGATATTTGTCCCAGGTAGTCCGGGACAGTTGGGACAAAAGTACGTGAGGGACGCGAAAAGGTGAAAAGCTGCAAACAAGAACAAGGAAGCCCGAATCGGCCGAAGCAGGAGATTTTTGTCCGGGACAGTTGGGAAAAAAGTACGCGAGGGACGCGAAAAGGTGAAAAGGCCGCAAACAGGAACAAGGAAGCCTGAATCGGCCGATGTAGGAGAATGTGTCCCAGGAAGTGGCAGAGAAAAGAGAAGGACTTAGAAAATTTTCCAAGTTTCGGTCAAAGTTTTCAAAGACAACAGTTTTGGCCCGTTGCCCCAGCCATCGAATGGAATCTTGACACGTGTCATCCAAGTGGCGGAGTGCAGGGGGAAAATGGGAATTTTTCCCAAAGTGAAAAATGCCAAATTTTCGAAGGGCAAAGTGCTCCCCTCAGGCCCGAGCCAATAAAATAGTGCCACGTGTCCAAGTGGCAAAAAATTGATAGGAAGGGCCCGAAAGAAATTTTCAAAGGATGAGCTTGCGGACGAATCAGAGCCTAACACGTGTCATCCACGTGGCGGAGCACGGGGAAAATTTGAAACTTCTTCCAAAGACCAAAGAGGTAAAAATCAAAATTTTTCCTGCCGATCCGTTTTGGGCCTGTTTTTGCCCTAGATCTTCAAATGGCCATAACTTTCGATCCAGAGCTCGGATTTTCACGTTCTTTATATCAATGGAAAGATGGTGAAATTATCTACATGATTACAGGGTAATTTTTGAATTTTGATGGATTTTTGAGAGATAAAATTGAAAAACGCCTTTGGCACGTGGTAATGGCCAGAAATGACATTTCAACAACCAATTTTAATGCAAAATACAGTTCACCGCTTTTAAAGTTTGTTAGGGTTCTCACCTACCACCATAATGAGATGAATTAAATGCAACCTAGAGGTGGTTGGGGTAGATTTGGATTTCCTCTCTCTTCCCTCTCTCATTCTTCCTATAAATTGTAAGGAGGGGCTTCTTTCTAAATGTTGGACATTCTTGTTTTGCCCCTCCCTTCTCTTTGGCAAGTGAATTTTTGGAGTTCAAACCTCCCATTTAAAACTGTAATGCAACTTTGCCTCTTGGCATTTTGTAGTGTATTGTATCAATCTTTGGAGCAAGTAACCATGTCTATGGATGATTCCCAACCCTCTTTGTGTTCACTGCAATTTTTGTTATCTGTGCATGATCTTGCATCACATTTTAATGGTTTTTGGTTATTGGCGAGATAGGTGTTCTTCATTCCTCGGTGCATCAACTTTATTAGTTTAGGTTTATTTTTATGCATCTTCTTACCCTATCCCCTTGGCAAGTTAGATTAGATTTTGAGTAAACCCTCTGCATTTTTTTTGTGTGCATCTGAACAGAGGAATAGGAACCGACATTCATCCGGAGAGCTTTTCCGATTTTGCAAGGTCCCACACTTGGGAAAAGATCCATGTTATGTAATCGCACTGAGAGTATCAACCCATTGACTTGCAGACACTCAGGGGTGCTGTGATTCTGCACTAACACTATCATCCTGCTCACCTTTGTGAGTACACAACTATATACATCCTTTCTCCTTTGATCCATTTTTTAATCCCTAAAATCCCTTTGGATTAGGTATCACCATTAGACCATCATATATGCTTGGACCACGTCATTCCCTTTTCCTTTGCATTGTTGGTTATATAATCTATATTATCATTATCAAATTGATTTGTTGAACGTGGATTGACATCCTTGTAAGGAAGTCCATTGACTTTCGGGGATTGGCCTTTTCTACGAAATTTTCCATATATATATATATATCTAATCCTATATTTTTGTGAGTGTTTGTGCATTATAGGTGACCTATCCCATTGGAAAAAATAAGTTGTGTACATGCTTGGATCTGTCAACATCAACATTCATTATCACCTGTATCAATAAACCCCGCCATCTTTTGAGGTCGGTTAGTTTTTGTTATTTCACTTCATTTTAATTTAAAGTTGGAAAGAAAAAAATCTATGGTACACTTATAACCTACCATATAAGTTCACCAACCCCACACTTTTGCTGAAATTGCAATTAATTTTTTAAAATATGAATTTATTGTCACTGTTGCGTAGTTCGAATGAAAAAAGAAATTTGGCAACATGGAAGAAAATAATGACAATGTCAAATCAGGCATGATAATGTCAAATAAAACATTAAATTTTGAATATAATATTTTCAAGTAAAATGAAGGAAGAATACAATTTAGGGTTATAAACCATCAATGACTGCAAAACATCAATTCCAATCTACGACTATTTTAAATCCTAAACAACCACAATATGTGTGCTTTTCTATGATTGGTTATTGTTTTCCACTAGCATTAGGATCCAAAATCCTCTTCTGCCACATCCTCCACCATTCAATTTTCAATGTTCCTCCTCATCCAATTTCAGCTGTTCTTTTTTTGACATATGTCAGAATCAGTTGACCCACACCCAATTAGGATACGCATTTTGGTGTAATTAAGAAATACATGCCTAGGTTTTACAGAATTTCATTTGATCGATGGAAAATATATGTGATGTTTTTGAAAGTGTCTTTTTCCCTTTTAAAATCTTTCAATGCTATATAAATAATGGAAAATAATTGTAATGTTCAAAGTCTTTTTAATTGTATGGAGTGGATAGATAGGTTGTGATTTCTTATGATTTAATAAATTAGAAAGCATGTAACCATTATACCCATAATTAGTATGGGATGATTATGAAAATTATGATTATTTGGTTTCTACTCTTTGTTGGATTAATTTTTGTGTAATTAATGGTTACTGAAGGGATCCTCTGATGGTAAGATTTAAGTAAGAATGATAATATTTGAGAGAGAGTTGTACTTGAATTAGGGGGTGCCTGTACAAGGGGTTACATAACCTAGGTAAGTTGTCACACATGAAAAGTACATAAGGGGGATTTGGGTTGACTTCTTATGGACTCAAGGCCTTCCCTCATGATTGGTATATTGATGTGATTATATCATGATCTAGGTTTACCCACATGAATATGGGTATCTCATGCCCTGGTAATTTGTCAGATATCAGTGATAGGGTGGAATTCCCTAGGATATCCTAAGTATTTTCTCAAAGCATAATAATTAATAATATGATTTTTAGGATTTATATTTTTCCTACCATATTCTAAAGTCTACTAGATGATGGGTTGGCCTTGTTACACATATAATTTCTTTCTTACACTTGAATTCTTAGTTGTAGCTACGAGATTGATCATGATGCTAGCATAGGTTTCATCTTGTAACAAGTTATGGTTGCATTGGAGTTGTTTTTCTTACTCCAAATGGAAGAAAAGAACCATGGAACAATGGTTTCCTTGTCTATTTTAAATAAATAATTATGTTTTATAGTAGTTTGCAAATAGAACTAGCTTAATGGATTGGATTGGTCTATTGAACCTACAGTTATAAGGTTATTCATTCTCTATTTTTGTATTTATGAGAATTTAAATATAAATACAAAAATATAAAATGAGGATTTAATCATTCTATGTTTTTATATTTATGAGAAACTAATGTTGACTAAAAATTGAAAATTTTCTTGCCGAAGCCTTGTTTGGGCAGAATGAATTTCATTTATTTGTTTTTTTATCTTAGTTTTGAACATTCCTTGTTATGTGTTAACTATTGATTGAACCTTATTTGCTGTAAGGGTGTAGAAAATTTTGACTTATTTAAGTTGCCAAAATTGTTTGAATTCGGTTAATCTCCCTCAAAATGAATGATGATAAAAAATTGTTGTTTTTTTATGCATTAGAGGAGTTATTGCTGCTATTTAGCAACTAATTTTTATGAAATTTTGTGTTAAAATTCAACCGTTAATAATGAGCTAATTATTTTTGTTTTCAGATGAATTTGAGCTAGAACAAAAACTTAAACAATTTTTTGATTATTATTTTTGTTTCATCCTTTGTAGGAAAAAGAATTTGGAATATATCCCAATAGGTAAGGCATAATTATGATAAATCAATTGATTACGGGCTCTAAATCTATTTGTCAATTTTAAGTAAGTGACAAATACTTGTAAGAACTTATATATCGTAATAAGTATAGATGGCGCATTGAGTTGATGCTTAATTTAAGTGGGGAAAGATGTGACATCCAATTTTGGGATCCCTAATGTTTGACATCTATACATGCCAACAATATGCATGATTAGATAAGTAATTATGACATCGAACAATTAACCAATTAAAAATTGGTGTACACTTTGCTCAATAAAGTTTTATTAATTGTTAGGAGTCTTAACTTGCACCAACATTGTTATTAAATTATTGAAACATTATTTATCGTGGCATTAAGATCTTGAGAAATATGATGATGTATAGTTGATTATGATGTATGTTGCTAACCTTGAAGGTCTCATCTATGTGTTAAGAACACAATTTTTTTTATTGTATTGAGTGGGATGACCTCATATCAAAGAGGCCTCAGGTTTGTTAATAATTACCTTATGATTCAGTAAGTTTGTGATAAGAAAGGATGTTTAGGTCGAGTAGGAAATCCTTACATCAAATCAGTATGTATCCATGTTTAATATCATAGCTCTTAAGCTACCATAAAGTGCTTAGTACATATATAATTGGTATCCATAATAACGACATCATTTGTTAATCAAAATGCCTTGACTAAGAAGCAAAATACTAAGGTTATAAAGTATGAGGTCTGATTCTTCTTGCATTGAAAAATCCATTGAGAATAAATGATGATCATTAGGACCTTGGTATGATTTATATGTGATCAATACCATGAATTTTTGGGAACATGTAGTATAAGTTCAAAATTTTATGGGAATTATTATTAAGGCACATAAATGAATTGGTTATTGCACTATAACCACCTCCTTGAGCAGTATCAACCATGTGAATTATAATTAAAATCCAAACCTTGTATATGTTACAAGCATTATCTCTTGGCTTGTAGCTTATCAAGTTTTCTTGATTATTAGGAGTTGATTGTATTGTTCGACATTTGAAGACACAAGACATTTGTGTATAAAGGTAATGGTGTGTTGTATGTCTACTAACCTTGGTTTTATGTGTTTATGGGAAATTTTAAAGTATAACATATGTTAATATCTTCATTGGACTGGACATCCCTCATGAGTTGTGTGATTGAAATATAATTTTTTTGATGGAATATAAAAAAATGAAAATTGTTTGGTTTATGATTAGAAAATTAGATGTTTAGACCCATTTTTATTATAATTTTTAAAAGGGATTTTTTCATGAATTACAAAAATTATATAACATTATCATTAAAAAAGCATTATTGTTTAGTGGATATTATTGTTTGACTTGATTTTAGAAATGATCATGTTTTAACACCTCCAATAGGAAGGTGAGGGTCACAGACCGGGCCGACATATAAAAATGAATTGATAATTTTTTGAAATCCATTTAAATAAGGAATTGAATTTGTAGACATAATATTTTGGGCATTTGAGTTGGAGAGGGAGAGTTTTTGAGGAGTTAAAACCCTAGTTATATTAGTTGCACAAAGATGGATGGTAGTGTGGGTGCATTCATAACAAAAAAATCAAGTTAGTTAAGCCGCTAATGGTGGGTGTTTTTAGTGGAGTTACATGTGTTTTTACTGAGAGTTGAGAAATTTATAAAAGTCATAATCAGGGTAAAGTTGAAAGAAATGATGAAGGGGGGAACTTTATCCTTGATAGCATGACTTGTACTACCCAGAAAAAGGAAGTTAAAATATTGATAGGGTACAAACACCATTATTGTTAATACACACATGATTTTTCTTTCTCTGTTCTTGCATAATCTCTTATGGGTATAAGTAAAATGTTATTGGTAGGAAACTACAAAAATAGGTTTTATTCTCTCTGGTTATGTGGTTAAATTTTGGAAAACAAATATGAATCTTGATATACATTAATATGTTTTCACATTTATAAAATACGCATATGATGCACACATATACCTATATTCTTCCTTAAAAGGGGAATACTAGTGCATTTATTCATATATAATTGTAGATACGTATATTACTATTGCAAAAAGTATTATTGGGGGTTTTACCTGGTTGTTTTCTCAAAACCCTTATGGTTTGAATGCATTATGTGGAAAGGAATGAGGACTTGTTTCACTTATCTGGATGGATTTTTATGAATGTATTAATGCTCTCAATTGGAATTGCATTCAAAATTGGGCACTGATAAATATTCTCCAAGATGTTAAGGAACACCTTAAAGCCTTTGAAACATTTAATATCAATCATAACCCTCATCTTGGTAATAAATGTGCAGACAAGCTAGCTAACCTAGGGATGTATTGTCAATTTTAAATTTTGGATGGAAGGTGATGTCATCCCATCATCTATTAATGATATTATACAACATGAAAAATCACAATGATTTCCTTTATACTCACACGAGTGACTATATGTGTCACGATTGTCAAGGAAGTAAGCTTGAGTGTTGTGGTTTCACTTCCAATATTGTCAAAGTTGAGCCTAACAATTGTAGCATGTGCGACTAGTTTTGCTTTGGAGAGGTAACAGAGAAATCATGGGAGGTGATAGAGCTCAAGTTTGAACCATTGATCCAAAGGAGCATTGTCAACAATCCTTATATGTGGCATATGCTCAGAATTGGGGGGTTTTAGAAAGTACATTACCAAGCTGTATGGGGCATGATCCCTCTCTCAACAAGGATTCTAGTTCTGCATGGATTGATGACAAGGTTGTGGTTCAAGGGAATATAGCTTAAGGTCTCAGGGAAGTTCATTTCCAAGGTCACAGAAATGGAGACGAAGGGCCTCAAGATATTAAAGGACAGGAATTGTAGGGAATATGAAATCAACACCTTCTTCATAGGTAAGGACAAATTTCCTTATTTCACAGATGAAATTGCTAGGTCCTATATTCCTCGAGTTTAGAAAGAGGGTTGTCTCCATATTATGAAGTATATCACTCTCGAAGGAAAGTATCACAAGATATATACAAAACATTTGTCTTCGTTGAACATGTTTAGACACAAAATTATGATGAGTATCACTTTATTTTTATATATGTCTCCTTCATCCTCTGTGAGGTATTTTTAGGGGGGGGAAGGTGGAATCCCCCATTCATGAAGGTATCATCCTCCTTTTGTTCCAGAATGGAAAATCTAGTCTGGCCAAGATGGTGGCTCCTAATGAGGAGGATGATGATATCACTCTGGAAAAATGCCTTACGAAGATGCGAGTGGGAAAGGAGGAGGATGATCCACAAATTAGGGCCAGAAAGGATAATGGACATGAAGGTCCCTCTAATGGGAAAGGAAAAAGTATTGAGGAAGAGGGTTAGAACTATGAGCACCTGAATAAAAGAATGCAAAATATGGAGATGGTCTTATAGGTTATGGAAAAAGACAATTTTGATATGAGGGAAGGGATGATAGACAACATTCATGCCACTAAGGAAATATTTATGTCTCAGAGGAACATAAGGTAGGAAAGTTACAGAGCTGGATAAATTAGTGAAAGATATGTGGGCTCAATTTGAGGCAGTGGAGGAGGGTCTAAAGAAAAGGAAATTCTACACTCCGTATTAGCAGCTCCGAGGATGAAGATGACAGAGGGAAAATTGTAGAAGGAGCTGGAGCAAAAGAAAAATCAAGGAGGATCCTACTATAACTTCAGGAAACCCCCCCAAATGTCAAAATATAAACAAGTTTTCTTTATATTTGTTCTCGAGCTACTTGATGTTTTTTGGCGAACAACTCTGGTCTAGTAGTAGACTATTTTTTTGTCTCTTTCTATGGTGTGGTTTCGGGATCTTGTTTAACTCTTTCTAGTCCAATCTCTCTTTTTTCATTTTTTTCGCTATCATGAAGTACTTTATTTTGTAAGGCCTCTGGGAGCCATTCCCTACTTTTTACCTAATCTAATAAAAAATGATGTCTCTCTCTCTCTCTGCTTGGTTCTATTGGCCATACTGGCACTTGAAGGAAATTAAATGAATGAAAAGAAAATGTTTCTTTGTCTCACTCTATTTTTAATGGATGCTTTGCACATAATATTTTATGAATGTATATAGGAAGGATAGTCATGCCACTTCTTAAACAAACCCAAAATCTAATGCAGGTGCATGTTAGAAAGATGAGAGAAAAATATATTTTGTTTTTACCTTGAAGAATTTATCATTATTGCAGTGAAAGAAGATTCAGAATTTTAAAAGGAATTTAATTTATTTTATTATGATGTGAAAATCCACAAATATGAATAGGACAAAGAATCAAGATTTACTTATTGAGAAATAAATGTTGTTGTAACTTGTTGTTCATTCAAATCAATTTAATATACTTTTATAATGTTGTATATTTAAAAGGAATTCAATGAATAAAGTTTTAACTATGTTTAAGTATATTAACATTTTAGTGAAAATCATCCTTTATTAGAAGGTCTACTATTATACGTGTTTTGTAATAACTGTGAGATATTAGTAATATGCATAAAATGCTCAATTTGAGCCTACCATCATCAGTAAGTGTATAAGCCCCTATCCCGTCTAGGCACCCTTGACCCTTTTCTATCTTACTCTCTCCTTTTATATCTCTTTTATCTTTTGGGAATATTTTTCACTTATGGTTTGGCTTTCCAGTTGTCAATTACAAAATTCAAACAAGGGAATCATATAAATACATAGTTATGTGTTCAAAATGAAGGACTGAGCACTAAGCATATATTATCATCACCTTATCTTGTATTCTAATGGCACTAAAGAACACTAAAGGCATACATCTAGCATCCATTGAAGGGACAAGGGACTGCATATTCTGTATACAATGCATAAGAATGGGAAAGTTCATTCTATTTCATCAACACATGTTATACAATTATACATTCTAGATTTATCTCGTTATCAAGTGCAAATTGCACCAGGGCATACTAAGGCATCATTTCTACACACACACACAATAACTACATGAATTCTGAGATGTAGTGCAGTGCTCACTTGTAAGTTCACTCCCCGGGTGACCATCAGGGTCAGTCTGAATCACCATATTACATCTTTCTTTTTAAATTTGATGTGGTTTATGGGATTTGGCAAGTGAAATTTCTAGTTTATAGGTTATAGGTATCATCAATGATCATAGTGTGATCAAAAAGTGATCAATGAGAAGTAACTGTGACACTCTTGCGACATAGTGAAAACCATATTTTGAACATTTGAACAGTCACGGGTGCCTTGTAATATTCTCTAATGCTCAGGTGCCCTTGCCCTAGTGTGGGTGCCTATGTCTAGCATTTTATATGGACTCTTGAATTTACAAATACCTGTTATGATGTTGTTTACTTCCTACTCGACACTTTTCCCAGCTCAAATCAGTCCCAGGCCAAGAGTAAACCAGTTAAGTCTTCTTACTCCATCTTTTGCTTAGGATTTCTACTTCACACACTTATTTTCTTATGTCACATTGTATCTTAGCTTCTGTACCTAATTGTTTACATTAGTTACTTTTCAATAGGGTTTAAGAAATCTATTTTTTAAAAATTATTATCATACATCTTACTCTTATTACAACATTATTTTAGGTAGGCGGAATTCAAACCAACTTCTTGTCCTTAGTATTCTTATTGCACTCATGTGTTATAATAATGGAAAATTTCAAGATATACTCTTAGATAAAAATTATCTAGATAAAAATAGGAGGACCTTGTGAAGGGGAAAATCTCACACTAGTTGTAGAAGAAAAGATTATAAGAATGCACACAAGTTATTGAATGTGTTAGGAAATAACATTAGTACTCACATTATTAGGGTGAATATTATGCATGGGGATATTATAATATCGTGTAATAAAAACTCATATTATAATTTTTTAGAATGTTATTTTTGTGTATTGTTATGTGAGTAACAATCACCTTACAATAATGTTGGATGAGTGATTTGTGGATAGAAAGATATGGGGCGTAAGTAGTTCAAGTAGTCTCCATATTAATAGGAGTATTATTTGCTATATAATCATTACATATAAATTATGTCCTCAATAAAAATGAATATGAGTTTTATTTAGTATATTATGTTTTGCAATCTAATACCAAATTTACATTTGGTATCAAAGTGAGGCCATTCATCAAAGAAAAATCATGGAAAAATAATTCATTATGGGGCAGTTCAAATATATTACCCTCATTGATGCAGTTATTTCATCATTTTCTTTCTATATATTTATGTTTGAGACATAATGCTATCCATTATAAAATAAACTACCTTCCACTATCATGTTTATCATTATTGTGCCAACAATACATAGTTGCAACTACAAAATATTAGGCCACAAATTCATTTCAACAATCTCAAATAGTTGGCATCAGTATAGTTTCAAGCACTTAGCTATGCTTGAGAGGGTGCATGTTTCCACATTGAATGTTCTCAAGGTTTATCCTTGTTTTTTTTTTATTGTGTTACATCATATCTATCTTACTTTGTTGCATAAGCATTAGAAGCTAGAAATTTAGAATTCTACTTTACATCCAAAACCATTTGCATTGGATCCATATAATGGACAACCTCGGTAAAGTGATGTTTCAATAAGTCAATTCTATAAAAAATATTCTCATGGTCATTTTCCATCTCATACCTCCACTCTTATGCATCCAACAATAGCCAATTCATTCTCTTCCAACATCCAATGAAAACCAAATTTTGCAGTCTCATGAAGAATCAACTATAGCTAAGTGTGGATGGAGTCTGCTTTACTTCTAGAAGTTCCATCTGAATTGTGTATGAAATAAATAACTAATGTCACATGTGTTATAAATAGTTATTCCTATTCCATGCATACTTAAATTCTATTATTATCCCTTCATGCACTTTATCCATGCTTTTGAATATTTCTAGCTTTGTCTTGAAAACCACACCAACCTGTGTTTTTTCCTATGTTTATCCTGCCATGGAAATATGACTAACTCTTGACTTTGTTGTTTCTACGTGAAAACCTTCATGCGTGCTTCTTCATTTCTCTCATGCATACCTCTATGAAATTTTTTCAACCCTTGTAAATTATTTTATCATGCTTTTGTGTGCACCCTTGTGCGTATCCTTTGAACTTTGCATATGTTACATACTTAGTCAATTGCACGGCCTATCATTACCCCACATTAGGTATATTATCCGTCCTCAATAATATGAGAGTAAATGAATGAATTAAAAAAGAATCCTTGATAAAATAATGTGGGAAACACCCAAATAATGTTGAATGAATAATAAAATAATTTATAAATAAAGAATCTGTATAAAGAATGTTTGTCTGCACGCGACCCAAAATTAGGCTTATGGTGTCTACATGAGTTCCAGGAATTCTTCGCTAATGGTTGCTTCCAACCCTTTCCATTCCTCAAATGTCTTATCTGTCCTCCCTGGTAATGATTCTAAAATGTTTGGTATGTTCT
The DNA here is from genome assembly GCA_019776745.2 of Taxus chinensis. Lineage (NCBI taxonomy): Eukaryota > Viridiplantae > Streptophyta > Pinopsida > Cupressales > Taxaceae > Taxus > Taxus chinensis. The sequence continues at coordinate 322,143,769 of CM034146.1, forward strand.
CTAGGGTCATTCCTCCAACCTTCTCCTTTAATGCTTTCAAAATGATATTCCATTCAGAAGTTAATTCTTCCAGGACATCTCCTCCCTTCATTACCATAGCTTGTAGCTCTCCTAGACTTTCCTCTAGCTTGTCACGCTTATTCTTGATAGTCTTCTTCATTTCCTCAACCTTATAAAATATTTCATGCGCTACCTTATCTCATGTATATAATGAGGCCTAGAGACGACTCATTCTCGCTTCTTCTTTTGCAAGGCATGCGTCGATAATTGATGTATCCTTAAACTTGATGAATATATTCTCTACCTTCTACGCAACCTCCCTTACTTCCATGCCAAGCTCTTCATACATCTTTATTATTTTATCAATATTTACCTAGTTCTTCATCGTTAATTCCTATATCATCTGTTCACGTCCTCTATTGGCCCTTACAAGTAAAATATGGACCAATTCTTCCAAATTGTCAATTTCCTTGTTCCCTTCAAGCTGGACTTTACGACTACCTCAGGACATGAGTGCGTGATGTTATTCATAATTTTTCATGCCTTAATATTTACAATAACCAACCTCTTTTTCACCTTATTCAATTATGAGGCTAATTTCTTATTTTTCCTGCTCACGTCCTCAAAATTGGCCTATGCATCACGCAATATGGATCCTTTATTGATGTTTTGGTATGCCACCTCATTATCCATTTTTATATAGGCATTACTTACCTACACATCTGAAAGTTTTTTGAAAAAAAAAATTGGAAGGTTCTTCAATGGGTCCTTCCTTCCTTGTAGCTCATCTATGGCCTCTTTATTTAGTTTAAACTTTGGATCCTCCATGTGAATTTGCATTGTAAAGCACAACTTCTTACACATCCCGAAATGATCTTTAGACTTATCCAGCATGTCCCAGTAGTACATTTCTTTGGCCTACATAGAAATTTGAAATATGGACCTTATTACTTTAGAAGCATCATTTATGTACCCCATGTTTAGGCGAGGAGCTGATTATCTTCTAGGCCTTCTTGACGAAGCTACAAGTCCTCATCCTATCGTGCACTGCTCCCACAATGTCTCTTAAGAAACATCAAAGTGCAGAGGAGTAGTTTCCTCTCATATGCCTTAGTTTTTTTGTTCCTCTTCCTTCTCATGCTCATACTCATGCTCCTACTCCAAATACGTGAGCTCTTCCTCCTCTATAATATGAATAACTTGAGGATTCTCCTATGCCTCTGAATCCTCTTTTTTCCTTATGGTTTCTTTTTATTTCCCTTATTCTTCTTGAATTAGTGTGCATGTGGTCTTAAATGCACTTACTGGAGGTGTCCTTGGAGGGGCATGCACTCGTGTTTCCCCATGTTTTAATCCCATCCTATTTCTCTTGTTATGGTCTAGTTGATATTCTGCCTCTTCTTCTTCATCCTCTTCTTCCTTTTGTTGTTGTTGCGGGACTGGATCTAACTTGCAATTTTTTATTGGTGTCCTTGTTGTTGATCTCCTAAAGGTTGTGGTGTAAGATTTTTGTCACACACTTTGACTAGCTTACCATCCGTCATATTCTTTTATAAGTAGATGTATATGTGTCATGCCTCCTTCCTAACAACTAAAGTCATAATGGGATTTAATTTTATCGTGTCTGATTCCATTGTCTCTATAAAGGGTTGTTTTTTTGTATAGCCGTAGGTCTTGTTCAGAGTTTTATACTCTACGTCTACCTTATCAACATTGAATTTCAAGGGTTACATGTCCTTATTCTTATTTATAGTGCTTCTAAAGTACTTGGATGTAAAGGAAAATAAAAATTTTCACCAAGGCCCCATATCTCCATTGATCAATAGAAACTACGCAAGGGAGAAGTGTTGCATAACATCAAAATTTTCTTTTCCCTCCAACTCTGTTGGCATCTCCCTCCGTATGTGTCATTCATTTTTAAATGTGTTGTGAATCCTCTTGTAGCATACATTTAGATGTGTCTTATATGCATTTGATATCACGTCATCACACACACATACTTGGTAAATGTCCTCGCTTGTGACCTCTTCTCCAAGGAATGATCCCATTCTTTCCCATCTGGGCCACATGGAACATCGATCTCCTAAAATACGACCAACATCAAAATTGAACCCATGTTATCTTTTCACCCTTCTCATGTTGGGTATTGGCCTCTCTAATAATGCTCTTTGTGATGTACTAAGCAATGTTTTACTTTGTTCCATGTGCTATCTTATCTGTGATATGAAGGAAATTATTTTTCACTTCATCTCACCTCTCAGAGGCTCTAAGTTTGAAACTCACTAAGTGTGTGGTCACTCTAGTGCCATGGTCAGTGATATGTGATGCTTTGAAAGTGTGGATCCATAATTGGTAGTGTAACTTAGTGGTTGTTTCTTCCTTTGCCACCTGTTGCACATATCCAACACGATCTCTTCACCTATATCCCTCAACCTTTTCACCTTTCGAATAAGTTATGTGGTAATACACATCCTCTTACCCACAAAGTAATAAAAAGTCCTCATGGATACACAACATCAACCATTACAACAAATGTGTAGGACTTTTGAAAAATGGTAATTCATACAACTGCGAAACTATGCCACTTTCTAAAGTTTTGTGCACTTGAAAATCTAACACAATCTGACCTTCGATGGTGCATTGGCCTATTTTTACCAAGGTATCAACCCTTGTGTCACTTTCATGGCCTGATGTGCAGTGGTTGTACTCACTGATTTTGCACCTCCAAATTTACAATTCCCAACTCTTCCCAACAATCACCCCCTATGGGTACTACATCTCTGAGAACCAATAATTTGGAATGTTATCCATGTTTCTCTTACCCTTTGGTTTCTTCTTTACTGGTGTGATTGATTAATATTGAATTGATGTACTGCAAATCACAAATTTTTCTGTAAATCAAACCTTGTCTTCTCTAACCGCTTGTTTGGTGTCTCCCTGGTTATAATTTCTCATTTCACTGGAGTTTTAATTCTTAGTAATTTTATTTATAGTGGGGATTTAGTCTACTCCCATTTAAGTAACCGGGAAACACATTGTAATTAAAGGCCTGCAATTGACATGCGCGGGTCTCCAAAATCTTGGTCACTTTCAATGGTCGTAATAAATGTTCTCTCAACTTTCTTAGGATATAAACTTGGAATCATAAAGAAGCACCAATATCCCAATTGGAAAAGACTTGTTCCTGATGTGCATGTCATGTCAATCTTTTTCTCTTTCCTTTTCTTTCTTCTGGCTCCATCGAGTAATTACACACAGTTCATCCAATTGTATTAACTTTTCAATGTGGTCTCCTACTACTTGTCCATGTACAAGTCCTACTACATGCAAAATATAGAGACAATAATATGAACTCAAATGGTAATACAACTTCTGCATGAAACACCATGAGAAAGTGTGTGGCTTTGTTCAACCTCTTATAGGCAGTCTTGTATGCCCAAAGTACAAATGATACTTTATCATCCCAGTATTTTCTTCCACCATAAAAAAATTTGGTCAAGTTCTGGACCAAGATTTTATTGAATGCCTCTACTGTGCCATTATCCTGTGGGTGATAGGGAGTTATCTTGTGATGTGACACCATGAATTTTGTAAGTAATATTCGAATGGTCTCATTAAGGAAATGAGTTCCTCTATCACTAGTGAGGATTAGCAAACAACCATATTTGTTAATATTGTTCTCCCATGACAAGTTTGAAGTTTTAGCAGTGGTACAGTCCTTGGTAAGCAAAACTTATACCCACCTTGCTAAGTAATTAGTGTAAGTAATAATGTACTGTGTACCTGTTACTCACGTTGCTAGTGTAATTGGTCCAAAAAAACAAATGGCCCATTTTTCAAATGGATTTGTAGATGTTATAGGAGAAAAGGAATTTCATCCCATTGTCCTACCTTTTAAATGCTTTGGAAATGGTCACAAGCCTTGAAAAAATCCTTAGTATCATTATAAGTTATTTACCACCATAGTCTTGTGAGGAGTATCTTGTGCGCGGTGTCTTCCCCATCATAACGTCCTCCTGCAATTCCCTCATGCACTTATTCCATCATTGCTTAGTGCTCATGTTCCAAAACACATTTGTGCAGTACCTCATCTATACCCATCTTGTAAAGGTCTCCCCAACTAGCTGGTAGGGTGTAACGTGTATAGATAGTTATTTCTTATCCATAGTCTTTATTCCTTTAGGCATTATGCATGTGCACAAAAAATACTTCTATATCCTCTAAATCTTTCAGCGCATATTGCAACCTGAATAATTGAGCATCTGACATGGTATCCTCAATACACTTCACATCCTCGCCATATTTTATGCATGAGAGATGGTCAAGTCCTAGATTACTCTTTCCTAGCTTCATTATTACTGATAAGTCAAATTCTTGGATCAAGAGTATCCATCTACATATGTGACCTTGGAAAACTATCTTGTTACCTAATTACTTCAATGACATATGATAAGTATAAAATATGAAAGGAGTGGCAAGAAAATATTTCCTGAATTTATGAAGCGCGTACACCATAGAAAAAGCCTTGCGCTTAGTAGTTGTGTAAATATGTTCTATAGGTGTTAGCTTCCTGCTTGCAAAACAAATTGGATGATCAAAATTAACTTCTCCTAGATGTGCTAGCACTACCCTAATTATTGTCCATAAGGCATCCACATGAACGTGAAAAGGTAAATTCCATAAAGCGAATAAAATTATAGGCATGGTGGTCAAGTTTTCCTTCAACTTCTCAAAACCTTATTGTTGCGCATCTTGTTAGGAAATAAGGGATAATATATGTGGAATAATCCCTCACAGAATTGCAATAGTAGAAAATAATATGCAGAAAATATTACAAATCTCAAATAAAAGTGCAGAATAAAAATAACACAACACAAGGAGACATTATTTAACATGGTTCACCTAATTTGGGCTACGTCCACCAAGAATCACTTGCTCATATTTTATTACAAGCCACCACTCTCTCAATACAATACCCAGATCTGTTTGGAGCTATGCTCAACAAACTCTACATAATTCACACTCGAATTCATACACCCCTGTAATGTTGCATTATTCCTACCATATGCACAAAACCACATAAGTAGACAACTACTTAAGTAGTTTGAAAAAACCATGGTTATCAAAACCATGGGAGAAAACCATCCCATAAACATACGGGTCAAAAATCCCACACATATGAGAAAAAACACATTTCTCAGTGTATCGGGCACGTTTTGTTTCAAGGCCAATTTTTTTTTTTCAAGGGCTGTGCCCCCAGACCCTCGCTCAGGGCCCAACCTAGCCCCAAACCCCAGTGAGAAAACTATGGAAAGTGTACAATAATTTTTAGTGTACAGTATTTAACACTTTCACACATAAAAATAGGCTCCACAACTTAACAATCTCCCACATGGAGACTAGTTTTCCTTTGAGAAAGCTTCTCAACCCTTCACTAGTTTCCATGAAGACCAACCAAAGATGAACATAACTTTAATTTTTCCCTTGTGACCACCTTGGTCATCATGTCTGTAGGATTCTGACTAGTATGAATCTTCTCTAGCTTCAACTTGTTTTCCTCCAAAGTTGTCCTGATGTAATGGTACCTTAACTATATATGCTTCATCCTAGAGTGGAAAGCAAAGTTCTTAGCTAGGTGTATAGCACTCTAACTATCACTATGCAACTTTCCTTCCTCCTTATGCCCTAACTCCTCAAGAAATTGTTGTAACCAAATCATTTCTTTGCTTGCATCTGTGGAAGCAACATATTCAACCTCTGTGGTTGACAAAGCCACCAAATTTTGTAGTCATGAAATCCATCTTATTGCTATCCCACCTACAGTGTAAACATAACCTATCATGCTCCTCCTACTGTCTACCTCTCCAGCCATATCTAAATCTACATAACCACACAAAATGGTGTGTGATCCACTGTAGCATAAAACTATCGCCATGATCCCTATAAAATACCAAAGGATCCAATTTACTGCCTACCAATGATATCTACTTAGATCACTCATAAATCTACTCACCGCTCCCACTGCATGGGTAATATCAGGCCTGGTGCACAACATGACATACATTAAACTACCAACCGATGATGAGTAAGGTACCTTGGATATCTTGTTTCTCTCCTGCTCTATCTTGGGACACTACTCCTTTGATAGCTTGAAATGGCCTGCCAAAGGAGTCCCAACCGGTTTATAATATTGCATATTAAACGTCTCTAAGACCTTATTAATGTACGCTTCCTGAGATAAGTTCAACTTCTGTTACTTCCTATCCTAAGATATCCTCGTACCAAGGATTTGTTTGGTTGCCCCCAAATCCTTCATAGCAAAGGATTCACTTAGTTGTTTCTTGAGTACTTTTATTTCCTGCATGTTTTTACCTGCAACCAACATGTCATCCACATATAGACAAAAGATATTATAACTACCATCCTCAAATTTATTTGTATACACAAAATGGTCAGAATGACATCTAATATAACCTTGATCCATAATGAAGCTATAAAATTTCTTATACCATTGACGTGGAGCTTGTTTCAAGCCATACAAGCTCTTCTTCAGTTTGCACACCATCTCCTCTTTACCTTTGACCTCATAGCCCTTTGGATGCTACATATATAGACCCTGATCCAAATCACCATAGAGAAATGCAGTCTTTACATAAAGCTACTTTAAGTGCAAGTCTTCTGCTGTAACTATTCTAAGAACAATTATAATAGAAGTCATTTTTACTACAGGAGAAAAAATATCATCAAAATCTATACCTTTTTTTTTGTGTAAACCCCTTGACCACCAATTGAGCCTTATATCTTTTCTTACCTCTTTCTTCCTCTTTGAATATTAACACCCACTTGTTATGTAATGATATTTTTCCTTTGGTTAGCTTCACCGAATCCCATGTTTGGTTATCCATGAGAGCCTGATGCTCCTCATCCATGGCTTGCTCCCACTTTTTCCTAGCATCTACTTGCATTACTTCATCAATGCTCTTTGGCTCTCCACTATTAGTTTATAATAAATAATAAAGAAAAGGATAAAAATGTTCAGGTTCTCTTATTAACCTAGAATACATCCTAAGTATAGGAGTTTGGGGTTCCTATTGAGGAGGTTCCCAAACTAATTCATGTGTCACTTTCTCATCCAGAAGATCCTCTACCACTACATATTGTTTCTTGGATTATTCCCTCTTTTCCTGCAACTGATGCTTATACATGACTTTCTCATTAAAGACCACATCCCTAGATCAAATGATTTTCTTGTCCTTAATACTCCAACATTTATATCCAAAGTCATCACCACCATAACCAATGAAAGCGCATTTTTTTTATTTAGCCTCTAGCTTGGTCATATCATCCTTGTCTATATGGAAAAATACCTCACATCTAAAGACTCTAAGAAATGAATGATCAAATTTCTTTCCATACTAAGCCTCCTTAGGTATGCCTCCCTCCTAGGCACTTGAGGGTCCTCTGTTTATCAAGTACACAACTATGCTCACTGATTCTTCGCAAAAAGAAAGAGGTAGTTCTACATGTAACCTCATGCTCCTAGCACATTCCATTATTTTTATGTTCATCATTTATGACACCCCATTCTGCTACTAAGTTCCTGGAACCGTATTTTGCATACATATTCCATTCTTAGAACAATAATCATAAAATTTATTGCTGTAATAGTCCCCTCCATTATCTGACCTGAGACATTTTAGATTAAGACCTGTTTCATTCTCTATCAAGGCTTTCAATTTAACAAAAGTGTCAAATACATCAGATTTGTTTCTAATACAACAAACCCAAACTTTCCTTGTTACATCATCAATAAAAGTAACATAATAACTTGAACCCCCAAGAGATGATACCTGAGCCAACCCCCACACATCAGAATGCACCAGCTCTAACTTACTGTCTTTCTTTGTAGGTTTAAACTTGAGAAATATTACTCACTACTGTTTCCCATGTATGCAGTCCTCACAAAACTCCAAACATGTTTCTGTATATCCGTGCAAATCCTTCTTTATGATCTCCATGCCGTTATGGATCAAATGAACGAGCCTATAGTGCCAAAATGTTGCATCTACTTCTAAATCCACAAGATTACAAACATTAGTGCTATAAGTGGTTAAATTCAAGGTTCTAACCTTCTTACCTCTTGCCACCACAAGAACACCCTTGGTAGCCTTCCAAGAGTTCACTGTAAATATCATAATACAATCATCACTTCCCAACTGGCCCACTGATATCAGATTTCATTTTAAAGTAGGCACATGTTAGACATCCTTCAATAGCCATGTATTCCCATTTTGCATCTTAACCCAAACAGATCCTTTTCCAACTATACTGCAAGGCTCATCATCACCAAGAAAAACATGCCCAAAATCCCCTTGAACATAATCAACAAAATAATTCCTATGTGGAGTAGCATGGAAAGAAGCCCCCAAATCTAAAACCTAAGATTCAACAAAATTGTGTAAAGAAAGAATCAAATCATCTTGACATGCATTACCCATTGCCACATTTGCCTCCTTTTTTCTTCCTGTTGTTTCTTCTTGTCCCAAAGCTCCCAACAGTCCTTCTTTGCATGCTCAGACTTTCCACAGTGCTAACATACTATATTTATTTTGGATTTTGACCTTTCCCAATCTTTCGATTTTCCACGGCTTCCTCTATTCTTCTGTCTCCCTCTAGTTTCCATTGTTAAAGAATTCCCTAAAGTAGAATATTCCCTAGAGATTTTTCTCCACATTTCCTCACTTAGAATCACCCTTACAACATCCTCAAACTTCAACTTTGAGTTAGCTGGAACCGAGTTTCTTACCACCATTACTACGCTATTCCAACTCTCATGTAAAGAGCACAAAATTAATAAATCCCTAACTTCTTCATCAAATTCTATTGTAACCAAAGATAGCATATTTACAACCATATTAAAATCATTTAAATGATCTGCTACCAAACCATTCTTAGAAATCTTCATATTAAAGAAATTTTCCATTAAAAATATCTTGTTAGAGGCAGAGGGTTTTTCATACAACTTCCCTTATGCATCCATCAGTTCTTTTTTATTCTTTTCCTTTGAAACATTAAATAATACCAAAGATGCAAGAAACAACCAGATTTTCCCAAGTGCCTTCCTATCTAGCAAATTCCATTCTGCATAGGTCATGCTCGAGGGTTTTTTTCACCTTCTTAGACAATGGAATGTAAATATCCTTATGATAAAGGTAATCTACCATCTGCATCTTCCAAAGACTGAAATTCTTCCCATTGAATTTATCAACCCTTGATCTTCCATCATCTGCCATATCTCCCACTCAAGTTAAAAATTTCCTTATGATTCAACACTTCAGCAAACCAAACAAATATCTGATACCAATTGTTAGGAAATAAGGGATAAAATATGCATAATAATCCCTCACAGAATCGAAATAGTAGAAACTAATATGTAGAAAATACTCAAATAAAAGTGTAGAATAAAAATAACACAACATAAATAGACAATATTTAATGTGGTTCACCCAATTTAGGCTACATCCACCAGTAATCACTTTCTCATATTTAACTACAAGTGACCACTCTCTCAATACAATACCCAGATTTGTTTGGAGCTATGCTAAAAAAACTCTACATAATTCACACCCGAATTCATACACATTTACAATGTTGCATTATTCCTACCATATGCACAAAACCACATAAGTAGAAAACTGCTTAAACAGTTTGAAAAAATTGTGGGTATTAAAACCATGGGGAAAAACCATCCCATAAACCTATGTGTTAAAAATCCCACCCATATGAGAAAAATCACATTTCCCGGTATATCAGGCACATTTTGTTTCGAGGCCAATTTTTTTTGGGGGTTGTGCCCCTGAACCCCTATTATCGAGGGATTCCACCCTCGAACCCCTGCTAGGGGCCCGACCTGGCCCCTAACCCTTGTGAGACAACTGTGGAAAGTGTACAATACTCTTTGTGTATAGTCTTCAACACTTTCACGCATGAAAATAGGGTCCAAAACCTAACACCTTTATCACATTCTTGATGCCAATTAACAACACTTCGTTAGTTATAATCCTCTTTTAATCAATTAATTATCTATTATTAGTTAATTAAGCCTATTTACCAATGTATTTAATCAATAAACCTTTTTATTGGCTAAATCCCCCTTTTAAATTCTTAAAATCATATAAAATTCCTCTTAAATCACCTCAAAATAGCTTAAAAAGCTTATTCTAGCCTATTAATTAATCTTAGTTGATTAATTAAAGCACCCTCCAACTCCCATGAGTTTCTAATCACTTGTTAATTTCCCTAATCAGGCTTAACATGTCTAAATATAATTTATCATTTATCCCACATTCATTAGGATTCAAGCTTCTCCTAAATGGAAAGCTATATAAAGGACCAAGCTCCTTCCTCTCACACCTATACCATACTTTTGTTGCTAGTATTATCATATGAAACATATGATTAAGAGCCTTTCTCTATTTATGGGATAACTTTCTCATCTTTGCATCCGTTTCTTCATGCTTTATTAGTAAAGGAAGATCTAAACATGGACTTGTAGCCATTTTATTGATATTCTTTCATCATCTTGAAGCAACAACACAAATTTGATTGCTTATGATCTTCATAGGTTCATAGTTTTAAAGGCAATCATACATTTTAGTAGGAATGAATTGTAGTTAGATGATTTATTTCATGTTATTGCATATTAGCTTTCCATTAAGCTCTAATCATGATTTTTCTATATTAAATTTATCTTTTCTTTGAGACAACTAGGTGTTAGCCTCTTTTAATTAGCATAGTAAATTTAAGATGAACACAACTTGTAAAAGAACCAAGTCAAATTTATCAATCACCCAATTCAATTAATTTTGGTTCAATTGATTTATTTCTATTTCATCCCTCTCATTGAAAGGGGGGAAAACATATGGGCTAACTATTCAAGCTAAAATATCTACACAAGTCAACACAAGTCAACACAATGAGCTATCTACTAATACAATGATCAATTACAGGAACCAAAATGCCCAAATACTAAATTACAAAATTCAAATCTAGATTCCACTTCATTGATCACAAATGAAGGGGAAAAATAAAAACTTATAAATTTAATTTGATTTTACATTTGACAATTACATTTCATGGTGTGGAGACATGAGTAACTCATGTTCTATGCCCTTCACCTTAACATGATGGGAACTTACGAAAATTTATAATGCATGATGAGGGCAAGAGAGTATTTAATTCCCTTGTAAATTTGTACTGATTTACACATTTGGAAGCTATATCTGACTAAAGTGGCGTGGTTCCATGTGTTGAATATTTAAGTGGTGGCTAGACACATTTTTAAAATATTCCTCTCACTCTCTTGGGAAGTATTTCAAGGGCATATAGATTCCCTATGACACCCTTCTATGCTATATTGGGACACTCAATTCCCTTCATGGTTCTGACTTAAGAAAATTTCCCGTTAAGAAGTAAAGGACACTAGTTCCTAGTTTGAACGACTAAGCTTATACCACTAGTGTCCTACTAAAAGGTAGTGTCCATATGAAAAAATATATAATGAGAATAAAAGATAAGATATGTTTATAAGCATTTAGATTATTCATGTACATTTTGATCAACTAAGAGAGAGAATGAGGAGTATTTTCAAGCCTTATGAGGGAATGAAAATGTTTGTGCATGTACATCATAATTAAGGGATATAAGACATTGATAATTATCAAGTACCTAATTAACTGATTTAATTGTTTACATTCCCACTTTAATCTAGTAAATGAAAATTTCTAGGTTAAAGCAAATGTGTACCTAAGTACGTGATATGGATAGACCTCTTCTAGGTTTATTACATAAGATATTCTATATCTTTTTTTAAGGCTTTATATCCTCCTTGTACATAGTTTTGTTTACAATTCTCACTCTTCGTGACCTCCTTAAAGTTTATTACCTTGCTTTTTCATGTTATCCACATCAATTAACTCCTTCTATCCAATCTCTATTACTAACTTTGTAAAAGTATGTAAACATGATTTCTAGTAAATCTTGTCATTCATTAGGACTATAACCTTATTTGATGATTATAAAACTCAAAACAATAAAATATGAAACCTTAATAGGTACATTTAACTTATCTTCATGCTATATTTAATAAAAAACAAATTCTTACCTTCCTAAATCCTGACAATCTCTCTAAACCTTATCAAATAGGCCTTATACATAGTTTTTCATCTACTCACCTAGATCTTGGACTCCAACTCATATTAGTACGGATTTAACAGAGCTATTACATATTTTAGAATTACTTATTACTCAATATATAAATTTTAACCTTCCTCCTCTTTCATTCATTGTCAGTAACACAAAATTCTATCTTTTAGGTCTTATAAATAGCCATGCAACATGATCAATTGGATTTAAGATGATATGTAGAGGTTATAAACTCTTGAAAACACATTGAAATATTTAAAAATATACTACCTTAACTTCTTAACATACTTCAAACCTCTTCACCCATTCATTTTTGAGTTATTACTTCATGAAATATCAAAACACAAAAATTTAGGCCTTGGTTTAGGTCTACAGAAAAAACAGTCATGTCTATATTTTCCTCTAAAAATTTTTATGACCTGAAACTAATTAGATTAGTTTAAAAACATGATAGGGAAATTACCTATAAAATTTCATATAATTTTGATGAATAATATGAAATAAATTCCACTTTTACTCTGCTTAAAACCTTCTTAAACCATCACCTATAGGCTCGCTGACTGTATTTTTGCAATATCTCCTTCTATAGACCTCCAAAATTCTAATTTTTTTTCCAAATTTTTTTAAACCATCAAAATATGATACTAAAATTTAATTAGGTTTAGATGAGGGAAGCTCAAAATATCAACATTTTAGTATTTCAACTCTAGACTAGGATTTGACAAGTGTAGAGACTAAATCACACACTTGTGTACATTTCTAGGTCCTAAAAGCATGCTAGTATTTACATGATTCATAAACAATAAATTTAGTCATTGAAGACTATATTTGGCCTTTTTTCTTTGTTTCTTGTTTTCTATTTTTTCTTCCACACCCTACATCCCAGTCAGAGCTTCATCGATTTATCTTTCATGGCTTAGACACTAGCTCCTAGCCATGTTAGAAGCACCAAGGTGCTCCTATCCCCTATGGGCACCCCTAACCTTTTCTCACCTTACTTGCTCCTTTTGGGTCTCTTTTATCTTTTGGGCATATTTTTCACTTATGGGTCAACCTTCTGGTTGTCAATCATGAAATTAAAACAAGGGAATCATATAAATACATAATTATATGTTCAAAATAAAGGAACACACACTAAGCATTACTATAATCACCTAAGATTGCATCTAAAAGGCACATAAAACACTATAAATCAACCATTCAAGGGACGAGGGACTATATACTTTGCATACACATGATAGGAAGGGGAAGTTCATTTTATTCCATCTACACATTTTATTACATTTTTACATTCTAGCTACAACCCGCTATCAAGTGTAACTTGTACAAGGGCATCCTGGGGAACCATTTCTACACATACTCATAAGAAATACATAGTGTCTGAGATGTAGTGTAGAACTTGGTCATAAGTTCACTCTCGGGGTGACTGCTAGGGTCAGTCCGAATCCTCATTCTACATTTTTCTTTTTAGGTGTGATGTGGTTTGTGGGTTTATGTAGGTGAAATCTTCCTTTACAGGTTATAGGTACCCTCAACGATAATTATGTGACTATAAAACGATTAACATAAGATAACAACGAAGACCTTACAAGACACCAGAAACTAGATATTGAGATCTTGTGTTGTCACCAATTCCCAGAAGTGGTCTTTAGCACCCAGGAACCTCTTTTTAGCTATGGGTGCTTGTATCTAGCCACATTCCTTCATTTTAGAATTTATACTCATCATTTATGACACTCTACCCAACCTATTCAACAATTTTCCTAGTCCAGATTGGTTCTAGATCAAACATAAATAATGTAAGTCTCTTCATCTATCTCTTGTTCTTAGGGTTTCATATTTACATCTTAGTTTTCTTATGTCATTTATTTATTGGAGCATTTATACATTATTTATTTCAATACCAACTCTGTAATATTTATATCTAATTAAAATTAAATTAAATCATTTAGTGAAATTACTTGAACCCAACCTTGATTTGAGGAATTTTATCATCTTCTTCACATGGCTGAAATTTATCCTCCCTTTATTGATGAAGATCTTCATGATCTCCAAGCTCATCTTGCTGAACATCCATAAGACCTAGATATTATTTTATTCACTTCTCGTGATGAGGCCACCAGTATAGCTGAACTCAACCCTCCTACCTTTAACATTACTTCCAATCCTATCACAATACAACCTCCATCTTCTACCCTTCCACCTAATTCTACTGTTCCTATGCACGTTCCTACTCCTACCTGTCATTTCAATTTTCCTCTCATTTCACACACTCAACACGTCTCTCCTTCTTGCATTCAAGACCAAACTTCCTTATATTAGGACCTCAAATTTCAAATCTGTCAGTTACAGTAGGCTACTTCACGCTCTTGTCCATCTCTTGATTCCTCATTACTTCTTCACACTTCTTTTGCACCCTCCATTTCTACTTCTTCACTTCCTCTAAACTTTGTTACCCCTGAGTTTCTCACCTTAAATGTCCATGGTGAACCTCATGAGCATCTCAAAGCTTTTCATGTGGAATTTATTGAGTATTTGGATGATCATACATTGCTAGTTAAGGTATTCCTAAGAGTCTTCAAGATTACACCATGCGTTGGTTTAATGATGTACTTGTTCATTTGGAAACTTCTTTCACCCATCTAGCCAATGATTTTATTTCTCTCTCTCTTCTCAATTAATAGCGGAACCTAAATTTCTTATGCATAACTCGATCCAATCAACTAAATATCCAATGAACATCTAGTTGACTACATTTTATGTTAAATGAACAATCTAGCTAAGATGAACAATTTGATTGCTAATTCAGAATTATAAGATCTTTTTGTTCAAATCCTATTACCACCACTTGAGGAGAGTGTTATCTTTGATACCTCTCCTTTATTTGATCAATAATTCCATATGCTTAAATTGTGCAAGGTCAAAATCCTCTCTATGTGAAAATTAAAATATCATGATGCTTCATATTCTTCTTCTAATAAATTTCAAGATAATTCAACATTCAAACTATCTCCTAAGCCTACTGAAGTAAAGGAAACTGTCAATCCCATCTCTCCTCCTAAAAATATTGAATGGAAACCTCAAAAGTGTCCTTTCACCAAGTTACCCTATGCACCATAGTTTTTATTACATTAACTTCTTGAAAGCAATCTAATTACTCTTCCACCACCACTCAATCTTGATCCATCTTTCCCCCATGGCCACAATTATGATGAAAATTTTAAATGTGACTCTCATCAATGTATTGGGCATTATAATGATTGTTGTTTCAAACCCAGGATTCTCATTCAAGATCTTATTGACAATAATTTGCTTGAGCTCTGTGATCCATCTTCTTCTAAGTCGGTTAATGATAATAAAAATCTCAAAATATTTAATGACCCTTTTCCTAAACACAACACACAAGATCAAGCTCATGATTCTTCTTCTAATCATACATATCGATTTGTGCCCCCTCCTTCATAGGAACCCATTGATTTTCTTGTTACTTTTTCTGATGCATCACTACCAACCATTTAATTTTCAGATCACGATTATCATGCTACATTCAATTCTAATTCATTACACTTAAACACTTATATTGGTTTGTAAACTATCAATAAAACAATGATATATCCATTCAGACTCCTATTAGTCTGTGCTCAAGTACACTTCTTATGGATATAAAATGTCCAATCTCTAAAATCACATATATAGTTCCTAATTCATTTGGTTATATTATTCTACCCATTACAGCTGGGCCTCTTACCATGTTTGTACCATTCACTATAAAATCTTCAATTAAATGATGTTCCATTCTCTTAGGTATTCCTTGGCTCCGTGTCGCTCAAGCTACCCCATCCATGAATCATTTATGTCTCAATTTCATTGAAAATAAACTAGTTATCACTATTAAAGGTGTTCTACCATGTACACCATTGTATAAACCTAGTCTTGATGATATCCTTCCACCAACTACAACATCTAGGCCTCCAGGGCCTTTTAAATATTAGGCACATTCAACACCTAGTTCTCCTCTTCACACATGTCCTACTTACAGATGTTTTTGTCCTCATTGATCCACTATTCGAGTAGTCCGTTTACATAGGCATTCATCACCACCTTCACCACATAGGTATCCTTTATATGCATGACACTACTCTCATGCTCCATCATTATTAGAGCATCGTCTCATGCCTTTATCTCCTCGGACATCGGGTGGAGGGTATTTTCCCTTCACTATCATTGCATAACCTTCTATCCTTCTTACACTTGGGGGCATCACACTTTCTTCCTCATCCTATCATCATCAGTTTTCTATCAAATATAATATCACACTCCATGATTCACACTTAAATATTTTTTAGTACTCTTACACATTTTATTACACACATTATATTGTCATTACCCCATGATGAAATCTAGTTCTGCAATTCATACTTGACTGTTGAGGGTATAAATCTGAAATGAACCTCACCACATTCACACTCTTCATGCTATATGCTTCATGATATATATTTCTAGTGCACATTATCAAACCATTTCACAATGATGCACTATAATTCTATGGCTCATTCTTGATTTTTTAGGGGTCTTTTATAAATGAACCTAATCTCATACACATCCATTAGGGGGCATGCTTCTCCTATCACTTTCATGCTTTGTATTCCATTCCATCACACTCATACACAAAATTTGCATATCTTGGTTGCATGTACTCTTTCTAGATTTTATGTTGATATGTTGTATTTTTCTTACTATGTTAGCTAGATACTTTGTATGCCATTATGTTTATCATATACACAAGAGAATTCACTTGGTCTCTAGTTTTGAATGCATATATATTACAGGTTCTCACATGCTGTAATGATGCTTGGAACTGTACCCTTTTCCAGTCACATCACTGCTCCTGGGGGCATCTACCTTTACTAATCTTACACATTATAGGTTCTATTATTTAATAATTTATTGATTCTACTTACTAGCACATTACTTTCCATTGATACATACATGCCTTCACATACTTATTATCTTTCTAAGATGTTAATGGGTGCTTCATGTGTAGCATTTGATTTACATGACTATATGCCACCATGGTTGTTTGATACATTTTTCTTACCATTGATTGCTATTGTATGCCATTATTTGCGGGATATGCCCTATGTATTGTTTGATCACTATTTTTATGCTTTGAACTTGATTGTCTTGTGACATTGTGAGTAATGTCCCACGTTTGAAATCCTATTGTTGTAGTATATCTTTGTATGCACACTTTCTTGTTACATTATTTTTCTATTACATGCTTTTCTTGCATTAACACATATTTATAGCCACTTTGTTTACATGCGCCTTGGTTTCTACGATGCACATCCCCTACCCCTACAGGTATCCACTTTAGTAGATATTTAAGCCCTCTCTTTTTGGCCACTTTCACCCACCAAAGTCGCATGCACCCCAAATGAGGGGGGCATACACTGGGTGAAAAAATCACCCCTACAACAACTTAGAGCTACATTTCAGTATAACATAGTATAGAAACAAAACAACATTACAAACATAGAACAACCCAAAATCTAACTTGGGTCCTCAACATAACACAGACACCAGAGCCCAACATCATATAGTAGCACCTGGGTGCCTATTTCCTCCCTTGGGCATTAATGTCCTAGGGGAAGATACAATCATCTTATCAGATCAACACATTCTACAGAAGTCTTCAAAGCAATTTCAACGTTACAAGAATAGTCCTTCAGTTACATATGCATGCAATATCCTTCAATCAATTAAACTTAGAGCTAATTCAAAATAATTGGGACAACATTAACAAATCAAGGATGTACCATCTACAATGGTGTTTATCAGGAAAAGTCATGGATAGAGAGTAACACTAGACCTCTCTCCCCAACACTTGCTCTTTAACGTGAGATCACCCAAAAAACTTGCTATTGGTGTGAGATCACCCATAAAACTAACTCTTCACATCATTACATAACACTTTTCTATCCTTTACATTATTTTACATTAGGTGTACACTTTCCTTTACTACTAATTTTACACACTTTTACATAATTTTGCATACTTCACACAAATTTTTCATATACAAGACTTTGACTAATCTTTCGCTTTTATTTTTTAGGTTTGTCCTTAATACGCAACAAGAAACAACCTAACATAGCAAATACAAGCACAACAATAGGTAAAATGTGACACATATGCTTCACCACTAGGGTCACTTTCCTTTCCTAGTTTCCACATTTCACTTTGAATCATTCAAAATTTCACTTGTCCACTCGACACGCATTTCCCTCGATGCTCTACATGGATCTTAAGGTACACATATTCTATATACTTTATGTTATGGAGTATTCACTCAAAAACATAAAGTAGAGGAAAATGTAGACACAAAATCAAGCACTTGGGTACATCTCTAGATCCTAAAAGCATGCTAGCATTTATATGATTCCTATGCAATAAAACTATTAATTCACAACTATCTTTGACCTCGTTTCTGTGTCTCTTACTTTGTATTTTGTTTTGCATACTCCACATCCCATTCGTTACTTTACTTGTTTATATTTTATGGCTTTAGACATTAGCGCCCAGCTACGATAGTAGTGCCCAGTCACTCATGTCCCCTCTAGGCACTCCTGACCCTTTTTTTATCTTACTCGCTCCTTTTGGGTCTCATTTTTATTTTGGGAATCTTTTTCAATAATGGGTCATCCTTCCAGTTTTCAATTATGAAATTCAAACAAGGGAATCATACAAATACATAGTTATGTTTTCAAAATGAGGGACCAAGCACTAAGCATTACTTTTGTCAACTAAGCTTGCATTCAAAAGGAACCTAAAACACTCTAAAGCATTCATCTATCACCCATTCAAGGGACAAAGGACTGCATACATAACATAAGAAGGGGAAGTTCATTATATTCCATCCACACATTCTACTGCATTGATACATTCTAGCTACAACCCGTTATCAAGTGAAACTTGCACAAGGGTATCCTAGGGCATAATTTCTACACACACTCACAAGAACTATATTGATTCATAGATATAGTGTAGCGCTCAGTCGTAAGTTCACTCTTGAGGTGACCACTGGGGTTCACTTAGTAAAAGTATGGTATAACACGTGCGTTTAGAGGGTATTAAAGAATAGCCTTAATTCTAGTTTTTTCCTCTAATTATTCAATTGATAATACCCCCTCATGTTATATTATTAGAATGAGAATACCCCCTATTTTTTTTATGTACCTTACTTACCCATTTTTCAATTAAAATTTTATTTACCCCTTTTTATTTCTATCATAATATATTAAACAGAAAAAAATATCATAATTCTCACTCAATTTTTTTTAATATGCATTTCCTCTCGAAAGATAGTTTGAATCCATTGAAGACCTATTACCAATCACCTTATAAATGTTAAGCTTTAATCATTTATCAATAGTTGTTCAAATAACTAACATGGTGAAATAATATCACTTGTGTTGAAAAGCATACACAATCCTAGTTTTCTACCATCTTATTATTTCTTGGTCAAGAATCTCTTAATTGAAATTTCTTTATTAAAAAAGTGATTATAATTTAATTTATGACCACACTTCTTTTGTAATTTTAAGGTATTTACTTTTAAAAACTAGGGTTCAAATGTTTTAGTTTTATATTAAAATCAAACCTCCCTTTCCTTTAGCCCACCTCTCTAAGCTAACCCTAATACCTGATTCAAAATATTAATAAATTAAACCCTTTCACCCCCCCATGTCTACTGGTATATTAACCTTAATTTTATTAATTTTAATTACCTCAAAATGAACCCACGTGCTAGGATATTTCCTAGCTAATGAACCCTCCATGAAAAAGAGCCAAAACCGTGTATTTGCAACATTTTTTCCCATGAAAGTTTTGTTTCCACGTATAGGCAATGTAAGGCAAGTTTTTTTACACAAACTCACCCAGTTGTGGTGAGTACTCAGCAATTTTTATGGGAAAGTATTCATTTGTAGAGACGAGTGGTGAGTACTCGACGATTATTCACTCTATGAATGAGAGTGTTTGATTCACTTTTATACCTTTCCATAGGATATAATTTTTGATTAAGGTTGACCTAGAAAGGGAAATTAGGATAAATTTCATAAATCTGACTATTGAGAAGCAGAGAACACTAGTGCTCGGTAGTGGACACTAGTTTTTGGTGTTAGTATCCTTCTGGATGGCAGTTTCTAGAAGACATTAAGTTGTAATGAGAGTCTTGGGATAGGGTTAATAAGAGATGTTTATAAGCATTCAGATTAGTCCTGTAGGTTTTTAAGTAGATGAGTGAGAGAATGAAGAGTATTTGCAAGCCTTATGAGAGGGAATGATAATGCATTTACACTCTATTTGTGGGTGCAAGTCATAATTAAGGGATTTGACCAGACCAATAATTATCAAGCACTTAATTACTAGATTTAGGTGTCTACATTTTCCTTCCTTTAATCTTGTAAATGAAATTTACTAGGTTAAAGGAAACACATACTTGAGTGTGTAAACAACCTTTTCTTTACTCACTTTACCTTTGTATTTACTCAATTTTCTTGATTGCTTGAGTGTTTGAGATGTTTCAAGATGCCTCCAAGAGTGAAACCTACAACACAAGAGTGTAATCAATGTCTGTATTATAAAAATATCAAATCTTTAACTCAAAAAGTCTTGAAATTATTCTTTCTAAAAGTAGAGAGGAGAAATGAAGGAGTAAACCTATATGTGTGGAGTCATATTTTCTTTGTATATGGAGAAGACCACACCCATTTACCAATTGTGTAGGGAGATGGAGATTGTAACAACCATGGAGAATCGGGGGCGATCAAGTCTCTAATTTGAAAATATAAAAACAAGGGTAAAATAATATGGGAGGTTGGTGCATTGAATATCTAACACTCAAAGAAATACGTAATGACATGTTCCCATGAATTATAATGCCCTAGAATGTTGGGTGTCACAACCCTAACACACTTGCTCTAATACACCACACTATTGCAGGAAGATCTAGGTTTATAAAATCTTGAACCTCTTGAACTTCTTGAATAATTTTGAAATAGAACTAGTAGTATGTAGGGTATTTATGCCCCTTGCATTTGTTATTAATGTATTGAATCCATAGCCTATAATTGCCATAAAAATCACACCACTTGTATTTGTAATAAGTGTAATTAAGCTGTAATGCAACCTGTGAGTTGTTATATGTCCCTGTATATTACATTGATATTTTTGAAATAACCTCAATGAATGCCCCCTCTTTTGAGACGAGTGAGATGTCATGTAGATATCTCAACTTAAAATAATAGAAGTAAATCCAATAAACATCATATAGAAGGTGGTTGCAAGTTTTCACAATGTAAAACCACCCTGGATAAAAGAGTGCATGATATCGATGATAGCACATAGAAGATAACAAACACAATTAGCATACAAGCACACAAGTTCTCACACAAAGTCATGCACAATTTCACATAGATAGTATATAAAAATGCCACATGGCCACACATTAAGGACATGAAAGTGTCGCATACACATAATAGGCTAAGGGTTGTACAAGAAAATGTTATTGAAGCCACAGACAAGGCACATCAAAGTGTCACACACACACATAGTAGACCAAATGCCGCACACAAGACAAGCAATGAACAATCCAATGGGTAAAGTAATAAACAATAGCCAAAAGGCACATATAACAAGATATACTAGTCTTGTATTCCACATGTGTTAGTCGCAAAAGTTATGATCACTAACATATATCACCATATGATATATTAACATAATTGAGAGACGTGAAGTAGAAATTGTGAAAGAAAACAATAGCACTTGATAGTGTAGAAGATGGCTCCAGTTAGCAAGGTGACTGGGTGAAAGGAAAGTTCAACATCTGAAATCATGTAGAGCCCTATGTATTCTACATCATGATCACATACCTCATGAAATGCATGTGTGTAGAATATAAAATATGTTATCTATTAAACCATGTGACAAACAACACATTTAAAGTAGAAACTATTGAATCAAATCATGTTTAGGTCCTAATTTTTGTATTTTTGGAATATTTGAATGTTTTTGGTTTTTTTGAAATATTCTATTTTTTTTGTATTTTAGAAATATTTTGGTGTAGAATGGTCTTGAATGTGCACCATTCAATGAACAAGTCAAACAGAGAAGGGTCAAGAATCATGCCTTAGTGACCAGATATGCTAGATGTGTGTGTGTGTGTGATAGCCTTGAATAAGATCACTTGCCACAATAGAAAGATGTCAAGATATAGGAGAATGCGTAGAATGAACCACTGGAGGAGACTTGTGCCTTGATTAAGTACCGCATATAGAGGAGGGTCATGTCACTTTAAGCATACACTGTAAAACAGATTGATTTGTCTTGAATGATTTAGGAGAAGACATTGTGGCTTATGTCGAAGGGACAATAGTAAAGAATGCTAACAACTAAATTAAGATAAATTTGAGGTGGAGCGAGTATAGATGGATTGACTCTTTCTACACATGGAAGAGAATCAATAATAGTAGTTAGAAGCGGAAAAGGAGACTCATAAGGGATGCCTTGAGCCTTGACAGCTTCATTACAATAAATATACTTGAAAAAATTATGCATAATAGAAGCAATAACATGGAGCGTATGAAGCCAAGGGCACCTCACTAACATGTTGCATGTACCAATATGGTGGAGAATAGGAAAGGTGAAGATAGAATAGATGCCTCCACTCAAAGGGTCAATGTAATATGTTCGATAGATCCATAGGTAGCTTGAGAATCATGTTATAATTTTTGTTCATTGTATCCCAAAGATTTAAGCAATGTCATAGTACATAGATTATTACAACTACCATTTTCAACTGTAACATTGAAAATAACATGTTGATTGATATAAGCTTGAATGTATAATGTGTTGTTATGCAAAGCATTTTCAAAAAACTCACTTTCACGGAATGTAAGAGTAGGTCATGGAGGTGGATTGGTAGTGTCGAATGAGGGTATTCAATGGATGACTATATGACGCTAGAGGTGAATGTGCATTGCATGTGTGATGAACCTTAGGATTGCCTATAGGATTTGTTGTATATTGAGGTGATGGATCATTGACAGTTTTAAGCTTTTCATTCTCATTAATTTGTGGCTTAGGTTGTGCTTGATTTGTGTCATTTTCAATTGTTTGATTATTGATAAGATCTTGAATGATATGCTTTATCTTGAAACATTGATTTGTAGAATGGCATATACAACGATGATACTCACAATACACATTTGCATCAAATGTTATTGATTGAGTATTTTTCTTTCATCAACCTCCATAGGCGGAGGGAGAGACATGAGGTTACACTCAAGCAAGCATTTAAGTACAATATGTGGAGGTGATGGTAGGCGTCTGAATTTTTGCTTAGGAGGGGCTTGCAATTGAAGCTTAGTTGGTTAAGATATGGCATTGAACGTCATTTTTGCTTCATTATTGTTGATATTATCTTGAAAAATTTATTCCTGAAGGGGCTCAATAGTGATGGCCATGATGGATTTGGCAAGATGTGGCTTTGAAGTATGAAGGCCATATTTGGATTTTTGTAAAGCTTGATATTCATCAACCATGGTCATGGATATTATTGTTTCTTTTATGGCATTCTCTATAGAGATAGACTTGTTAGGAAATTCAAATGTGAGTTTTTACACAAACAAAACATGTCGATTTGTAGATAAAAAGCCCATTTGGTCTGTAGAAAACAAGAAGTGACGAGTAAACCTTGTCAGAGGTATAACAAAGATGAAATCCTAGGGTAAGATTGTAAGATCAAATTTAAAATAAGGAGATTAGAATAGAAATATAGAAACACTATGAAATGAGAATCAAAACCCCAAAGAGGAAAGGAAATGGGATTTTATCTATAAAGGGGTTCACCAAATGATTTAACCCAAGAAGAATATAGAATGGTGGTAACATCCTATTTGGGTTAAAAATCTAGAGACTAATGTTCAATCAGATGTTATGAATACGTAATTTGACATTTAGATTTGATAGAACATGCAAATGTAATAAAGAAAGATAATTTTATTAAGCACATGCTAAAATATAGTAATACACAAGAAGATATTTTGAATTAGCTTTTTGGATGTCTTGCGGGTGTTTTGGATCTAGAATTAGGGAAAAAAAACTATAATTGGTTTGAACTTGCTTCGTCTTAGATTTTGGACCTTAAAACCTTGTTGGACACTAGCATCAAGCTCAGACATGGACGTCAGGTGCTACTATCTTGTTTGCGCTAGCGTCTGCTTCTATTTTTCAAATTCTAGTCATATTGTGTTAGTTCGTCACTGAGTTTAGATACTTCTTGCACTTTCACTGTTTCCAGAATATTTGCACTTGCACATGGGAAATCAAAACCCTAATTATTTTGCCCTATCACTTCAAGAACATGATTAGATAAAAATAGGGTTTCATATGTGGTGAAGTTGAATTTCCCTTTGTGGCCAACCCCCTTGTTGATTTTGACTGTAACATCCCCATTTTAAGACACTAGAACAAGGGAATTTTTTATTTTTATTTTTTTAATACAACGTTCTCTGTTATGAATTATGTAATTCAAAACACACGACTAAGTTTTAATTATTGTTCTCTATCCAATTAATGTAATTTAGATCACACAATTTCTTTTTAAAACCAATGTTCTATGTTTGCATATTTACAATATGGAACACACATTCGATGCCATTCAATCATATAACAAATATCATATGCTACTGTAAATGACTTGAAGAAATACCGATCTCCCATTTCATGGCTCGGAGTTTCAACGATCTCTCATTTCATGACTCGGTGACTTACCGATTCTTCATGTTAATCCATGCATTGTATAATAAGTATACAGGGTTCTCTTTACCATTTCCGGTTATCAAAGTGTTCCATTTAAGAGGAATATCTAAATATCTGTTACTGATATTCATCTGATATCCTGCTTCTTAAACTAGGTGATTAGGACAATGCAACCAGCAACTTGCGATACTTTCGCCAAATATTTTCACATGCTTTGCATGATCATATTCCCAGAAGTTATACGCCTCAATGGAATACATCCTTCACCTCACTTCGTCTGTTATCTAGAATGGTCTTTTATGACCTCTGTCAGTCCTTCTGTCCAAGGGTAAGCTCTAACCCCAACTAGCAATATGAAAGAGTATAGGAAGACAATCGTGGTGACTAAAGGTACGCAGACATACTGTGTCGACCCAAGATGACTGCGTGTGTCTAGTTACCTTTATTCCTTCGGAGTCACCCCGTATATGCGGTCACATTCCTATCATCGTCCAAGTAACTTGGTCCCAACTTATGTAAACTTGATGATTTGATTCTGGAGGGCGTTGTAACATGTCAGCTACAACATTGTGTCGTCATGAAGGCCCCGCCTTCATGAAGACACCAGATTGCAGCTGGCGTGTGTCAAGGTCCTACGGAATCCTCTCATCAAGGGATACACATCCAGCTATAAGTGTGATTAGATTCTTATCTTTAGTATATTAAGAATAGGTTTCAGCAACCGTGCTGATCCTCTAACCTCACTGTTCGTTACAGTTGCATAACTAAGAAAGACTTAAATTGTCTTATAGCTTAACATACGTTTACTCCTCCATACCGAAGGATTGCATATTTCCATCTTGGTTCTTTAGTTTAAGCTTCAGACTAACAGTCCACTACAGCTTATCGTAGTAAGATCAACTTACTAATCTTAACCAAGTTTTATTCGCAACTGAATTTAAATCCAAAATTTCATCTTATTAGATGCCATTTAAATGAGGCATGATTCCAAATGAATGTATTCATTTATTCACTATAACCTTACTTCAATTAAGGTTTGTTACGAGGAGATATGATTCTTCATATCGAATATTCTTTGGATCAAACATCTCAAGAGTATTAACGAAATCAGAGTACAAGATTCAATTGTCTCTTTTATTTATATTCACTAGCTTAATACCAGTTCCGAATATCATTCATTTAAGAATTCATATTAACTTAATTCTGTTAAAATGTCAATTTAAAATCCATATAGACCTAAGTATGAATTAATTGTACATTCCAACTTAAAAGTTGTATTCAAGTAAATAATAGATATTATGTCCTTTTAAAATCTATCAACCATCATTTGAATATATATCCACATTCAACGAATAAAATTTATATTCCCGATCTTATTCAAATAGTTACAAAGTGATACAACCATTAAAATGTCACACCTTTCCTTGTATTCAATCCTTAAGATTTAAAATCTATACAATTTACCAGTCCATACAACTGAACTTCATTTATATCAAACAACATTACAACACATAAGGGAAGGAGAATGCAACTTCTTCTTTTCCCATTTCCTCGTAGAGGAATAATAAAATGTCAAATATGATCCATCCTTAGCTACTCAGAAGAAGTATCAGAAAACAACATGTCTTCGTTTTTACACAAGGAAACCATCTGCAAAATTTACTTGCACGGGTCAGTTCATCGAACTGAGCATATTAAGCACTTATCATTAAAATGAGGTGATCTTAATTAACTATCTCAATAAAAGGACTCTTCTTTTATGAACCGTCTCTTAATAGAGATAAACATCATGTAATAGATACGCACCATTAAGGTTGAATGATTCTAACAATCCGATTCAACCAATAATTTCTTTGTAAACCGCAATAATAAATATCAGCATACCAATTTCTATATTGGCTAACCTATCATGATGTATATTTCAACATTCCCATAGCTGTTTTTAATGAAAAGAAAAGAGTTCGTTCCATACTTAGATAATACTTAAAAGGAGTATTTTCTCTAAATAATCAAGTATTAAGACAGCTACACAAAATGATTTATAAATTGTTGTTCAAATGCATACATTGTCCAACCCATATCATCATCAAGAATGAATTCCTTATACCGAGTCAGTTTTTGAATTAAAATAGAGCTTTCTTACCTTCAGGTTGTCCACTGGACTTCTACTGAATCAAATGTAAAAGTGAAAGGAAACCTTATGTTACAGCATCAATCTATTTAACTTCCCAGAATTCAACAAACAACATAGTACTTCATTCAACATTAATAGAACTTCAACCGGATAAGAGGAGAAAAATAATTATTACTTCCACTTACCCACCCAATATTCTCTTTCTTTCCATCTATACTGAACTGGATGATTTGTACAAGAAGTGAAAACAGCCAAAAAGAAAGAACAATTAAACCCATAATCAAATGAAAAGAAGTTTCATATTATCCCTTCTCATTTCTT
This sequence comes from Taxus chinensis, assembly GCA_019776745.2. Lineage (NCBI taxonomy): Eukaryota > Viridiplantae > Streptophyta > Pinopsida > Cupressales > Taxaceae > Taxus > Taxus chinensis. Next base: position 322,171,250 of record CM034146.1, read on the forward strand.
AGCCGATTATAAACTAATTAGCGCCAATCTGCACCCATAGGATAACTTCTTCTAACAAATATATTTCAGTAATTAAAACTCACTAATCACCATTCAAGGAAGCATACCAGAGTTCATTGGCATCTGATTCCACAATTATACAAAAAAACAACAACAAAATCTTTCAATTAAAATAATTTTCAATAATTATTCCCCAAAACGAGCATTTCCAGCTAGGTCTGAAACAAGCAAGAATGTACAGCTAGCTTTATAACCAAAACATTTCACCAAAAACGAACATCCCAGCTAGGTCTGAAACAAGAAAGAATGTACAACTAGCTACAAAATCATGATTTTTATCATAATAATAAAAGGAATCGTTTTTCAAACACTAGAGTAAGAATTCAACTTCAGTTCAGTTTTAATGAAATAGTAAAGAAGTTTAGAATGCAGTTCGTATATATAAATATATATAATTTCATCATTGAATTCAAAAGAGACTGAAATAGTAAGCTTTATTCCATCTGGCAGATACCTAGATACTTAGTTCCATATTTAGGTAAATAATTCCAAAAAGAATCATTCATGGATTTCAAACCAAATACGAAGGCATTTAATTGTTTTAAATTGCGCAAGAGTAAAACGATGAAACAAATCCATTGTCCCAAAGAATTTGTATTCTATGCACTGTAATACGACCAGAGAAATAACTCACGCAATGGTTCCATCAAGCATTCTCAAGGTTTTTCCAAAACCATTCACACGCACAAAACTCAGAAAACAATCTACACATCACTATCACTTCCATCAAATCGAACCCATAATGGAAGATAAAACAACATACCCATCATTGTAAAAATTCAAACAGCATGGATAGATTTCATTTCATTTACCCTTATTGCAAAGAAATACCCCAATCATATTCATCTAAAAAAAATGACTCAACTCAGAAAATCACAACAAACATCTCAGCAATTTCATTTTTCAAAAGCATCCTATAAAAGAGCAGAGTTCTTTTAATGAAGACACTTAACAAGGAGAAAAACAGTTTAAAGAGAAGAGCTCAACATGCCTGTAATATTTCTCACGTTCACGCCCACAGGAGGTATTCCTCTCCACGGCATCAACAACAAGGCTTTCCCAATAATCTCCTAACTTCCACAGGCTCAAAATAGCCGTGGTTACTCCAAACAATAGCAGCAATGACTAGAATAATTGCAGGTTCGAAAGAACCATGAAAGAAATGCAGAGCAATCTCAAAACCCGAATGAACACAATAACTACCAAAATTTCCTCTATCCGATAAGCAGGAGGTAATGCTAGACGATAAGCTACAGGGTTGATTATTTCAACAATTTCAAAAGGTCCCACATAACGAGGTGATAACTTGGCAGCCTTGCCAAAATTTATAGAGATCTTTTTCAACTTAACCCAAAGAAAGACCTTCTCACCAAGTTTATAATTCCTATCAACCCGCTTTAAGTCTGCATAACTCTTATTCCTATTGGCAGCCTCCTTTAAATGTCCCCGAATCATTTTAATTTGTTGTTCCATTTCCATAAGGATTTCTGGCCCAATTACCTCTCTGTCCTCTACGTTGTCCCAGCTAACAGGGGTTCTACATTTTCTTTCATACAATGCTTCAAAAGGTGTCATCTTTAAAGAGGCTTGGTATGTATTATTGTAGGCAAATTCAACCAGTGGAAGGTATTCCTCCCATTTATACTTCTGGTCCATGCAATACATTCTTAACATATCCTCTAAAACTTGATTGACTCTTTCGGTCTGTCCATCCGTTTCCGGATGATATGCAAAACTAAAGTTTAATTTAGTTCCCAAGGCCGCATTAAGCATTTGCCAAAACCTTGATGTCATCCTCAGATCTCTATCCGATATGATCAATTCGGGTATTCCATGCAATCTGAAAATTTCATGTACAAATCTTCCTGCTAACACTGGTGCATCGTCTTTTAACTTACCAGCAATAAAGTGTGCCACTTTGGTTAATTTGTCGATGACAACTAGGATGATATCATGCTTATTCCTTGACATAGGTAATCCTTGAACGAAATCCATCGTTATCACTTGCCATTTGAACTGTGGAATGCTGTGGGGATACAATAATCCAGTAGGATGCATATGTTCCGCCTTAACACGCTGACATTCCAAGCAGTGTGTCACAAATTCCACCACATCCTTTTTCATTGCCTTCCAGAAATATTGCTGCTTGAGATCATCAAGCATTTTTGTAATGCCAAGGTGTCCAGAAAAAGGTGAATTATGAAAGTTAGTTAACAATTTATTTCTTAAATCATTTGCCAAGGGTATATATACCTTGTTTTCAAACCTTAGAATTCCTTCATTATCAAAACGAAATCCCTTATACTTCACATCCTTTGGATCTGCAGCAAGTGCTGTTCTAACTTGCTGGAAATAAGAGTCAGATTCCATGACATCTTTCACCTCATCCTTAAACTAAGTTCTTAATGTTATAAGAGCAGAGATGTGCTTCCTATGACTCAGAGCATCTACCACCCTATTTTCCTTGCCTTTGATGTAGCTTATATCAAAATCATACTGAGATAGAAATTCTAACCATCTTCGATGTCTTGCATTCAGGTTTGTTTGAGTAAAAATATACTTCAACCACAGATGGTCGGTTTTTAACTCGAAGGGTTTGCCAAGAAGGTAATGCCTCCACATTTGAAGTGCATATACAATGGTAGCGAGTTCTAGGTCATGTGGAGCATAATTCTGTTCATGTAGCTTAAGCTTTCTGCTTTCATAAGCTATGATGTGGTTATTTTGTAACATAATGCCTCCAAGACCTTCTCCAGATGCATCCATTACAACCGTAAAATTTCCATTTGGGTCAGGTACAGTCAAAATAGGTGCTGTAGTTAACTGTTCCTTTAAAATTTTAAAGGCAGATTCACATTTGTCAGTCCAAAAAAATTTCTTATCTTTCTTTTTTAGTGAAGTGATTGGGGCAGCAATTTTTGAAAAGTCCTTAACAAACTTTCTATAATATCCTGCCAAGCCCATGAAGCTTCTTACTTCATGCACATTCTTAGGCACAGGCCACTCGGTTATAGCTGCGATCTTTGAAGGGTCTATAGCTATCCCATTCTTGCTTATTACATGCCCCAAATAATGCACCTCTGCATCATAAAAGGAAAATTTTGATAATTTACCATACAACCTTCTCTTTCTCAAAACTTCCAGCACTATCCTTAAATGCTCTTGGTGCTCTTCGACATTTTTGGAGTATATAAGAATGTCGTCCAAGAATACAAGCATGAACTTGTCTAGGTATTCTTGAAAAATATTGTTCATCAAATTCATGAAGGCAGAAGGTGCATTCGTCAACCCAAAAGGTAACACCGTGAATTCATAATGCCCGTACCTTGTTCTAAAAGTTGTTTTATGAATATATTCTTCCTTTATTCTCAGCTGATGATATCCAGATTGAAGATCTATTTTTGAATAGACTGATGCTCCATGCATCTGGTCGAACAGATCATCAATCCTAGGAAGTGGATATTGATTCTTAATAGTTGCCTTATTCAACATTCTGTAATCAATGCACAGTCTTAGTGTGCCATCCTTCTTTTTTACAAAAAATACTGGTGCTCCCCATGGTGAGACGCTCGGTCTTATCAACCCTTTAGTCAAAAGTTCCTGTAATTGAGCCTTAAGCTCCACTAACTCGAGGGTGGTCATTCTGTAGGGTGCCTTAGATATGGGTTCGGTTCCTAGCTTGATCTCTATTGCAAAGTCAAACTCTCGTTTGGGTGGAAGACTTGGTAACTCCTCCGAAAATACATCACTGAAATCCCTTAACAATGGATAATTTTCCATGAAATCATTATCTTCCTCGGCATTTTCTGTCATTCTTATGGCATACAAAGTGCAGCCTCTATTTTTAGCCCTTTTTAGCTACATAGCTGTTAGTTTCCTAATTGCAACCTCACGCTTTACACCTTGAATGACTGTTGCTTTCTGCAGGTCATCAAAATAGCAAATCTATTTTTCATAACAGTCGACCTTTTCCTTATGTTCCACCAACCAATTAACTCCTATAATTATATCATATGACCCTAAAGGAGTGACATACAGGTCAACTTCTGTGGAGAAACTGGGCAAGTCAAGAATTGCCCAAAAAAGGCACATATCGACTGTATGGACAACATTATTCCCATAATGCACTGTCCAGGTCTTATCCATTCATTCATCTTTCCTTTTTAATTTCATTGCAAGTTTAGTAGAAATAAAACATTCAGTAGCTCTAGTATCAAAAAGTATGACTACAGGTGTACCGAATAACTTACTCAGAACTTCTATGGGTGTAACTTTATTTTCAGTTTGTTTGTTAACCATCGCAGCATGTATCCTATGCTACTGATCGCGATCATCCTTTCTCAGAGGACAGTGACTCGCATAATGATCCTTTCCATAGTTGAAGCAACCTCCAACTGGCCCCTTCCTAGGCTCAAATTTGCTACAAGCCTTGAAGTTATCACTCTGGCTTCCATAGAACTTTTGTCCATTACCACTAATTTTTGCAAAGCTGCTCCACACATTATTTACAGGTTTGTTCATCACTAATTTCTTATTGTTATCCACAACAATTTTGTTTTTCATACCAAATCTTTTCCCGGGTCCCTTTTCGGGTGTGAGAGATGAAGAAGAGTTGGGAATATTCTTCCTAATCTCCTCCCTATGAGCAGAAATTGCTCTCAATTTTTGTTCCTATCTTATTGCCTTTTCGACAACTCCTTCTATAGTGGTTGGACCGTGGACATCCACTTCACCACCAATGATGGGATTCAGTCCCATTATGAACTTTCGTATTCTGAACTTCTCGTCAGCTTGGTACTGCGGTACATACTTAAGGAGTTTCGTAAACCCTTCATAATATTCTATCACCGTCAGCCTTCCTTGTGACCAGTTCTGAAATTTAGTCATTTTCTGATCAAAATAGAGTTGAGGAAGCCACCGTTGCCTAAAATAACCTTTAAATTCATCCCAAGTTATGTCTGTTTCGACAATATTCAACTCAACCTTATGGTTGTCCCACCATGATGATGCTTCATGAGAACGCTGATATGCTCCCCATATCACTTTGGTCTCCTCGGAGAAGTTTCTTATTGCAAACTACTTCTCCATTTCACTGAGCCAATTTTCAGCCCCGTCCCCAAGTGTTGTTCCATCAAACTTTGGTGGACTTATTCTCTTTATATCATTTGTAAGTTCGGCTGCTAATCTTGCCCTTTTATTTTTAGGATGATTAGGAGCGTTCGCATTACTATTATCAACACCCGGATTCCCTCCATTGGTGTTTTCCATAGGAGGTGGTTGATAATTCATATTAACATATTCTTCCTCCTCCTCATTGCCCATTGATTACTGCTCCAAAACAGCCAAACGATCTCTCGTATCTAGTAGGGAAGCAAGGATTTCGTCTAGCTTTTGAGTAGTAGCTTCTTCTCCACCCGGTAACGGGTTGTTCGCAGCATTTCCTCTTGTTCTGACCATTTTCTGTTCAATAAGAAAATGTAAACCTTATTAAATTGTGGACTCATTAGGTCCAAGAGTTGCAACCTTCAGCTCTGATACCAAGATGTAACATCCCCATTTTAAGACACTAGAACAAGGGATTTTTTTTTTGATACAACGTTCTCTGTTCTGAATTATGTAATTCAAAACACACGATAAGTTTTAGTAATTATTCTCTATCCAATTAATGTAATTCAGATCACACAATTTCTTTTTAAAACCAATGTTCTTTGTTTACATATTTACAATATGGAACATAGATTCAATGCCATTCAATCATATATAAGATACCATATGCTGCTGTAAATGACTTGAAGAACTACCGATCTCCCATTTCATGGCTCGGAGTTTCAGCGATCTCTCATTTCATGACTCAGTGACTTACCGATCCTTCATGTTAATCCATGCATTGTATACTAAGTATATAGGGTTCTCTTTACCGTTTCCAGTTATCGAAGTGTTCCATTTAAGAGGCCTATCTGAATATCTGTTACTAATATTCATCTGATATCCTGCTTCTTAAACTAGGTGATTAGGACAACGCAACCAGCAACTTGCGATACTTTGGCCAAAGATTTTCACATGCTTTGCATGATCATATTCCCAGACGTTATATGCCTCAATGGAATATGTCCTTCACCTCACTTCGTCTGTTATCTAGAATGGTCTTTTATGAACTCTGTCAGTCCTTCTGTCCAAGGTTAAGCTCTAACCCCAACTAGCAATATGAAAGAGTATAGGAAGACACTCGCGGTGACTAAAGGTACGCAGACATACTGTATCGACCCTAGATGAATGCATGTGTCTAGTTACCTTTAGTCCTCCGGAGTCACCCCGTATACGCGGTCACATTCCTATCATCATCCAAGTAACTTGGTCCCATCTTATGTAAACTTGATGATTTGATTCGGGAGGGCGTTGTAACATGTCAGCTACAACATTGTGTCGTCATGAAGGCTCCGCCTTCATGAAGACACCAGATTGCAGCTGACGTGTGTCAAGGTCCTACGGAATCCTCTCATCAAGGGATACACATCTAAATATAAGTGTGATTAGATTCTTATCTTTAGTATATTAAGAATAGGTTTCAGCAACCGTGCTGATCCTCTAACCTCACTGTTCGTTACAGTTGCATAGCTAAGAAAGACTTAAATTGTCTTATAGCTTAATATACGTTTACTCCTCCTTACCGAAGGATTGCATATTTCCATCTTGGTTCTTTAATTTAAGCTTCAGACTAACAGTCCACTACAACTTATCGTAGTAAGATCAACTTACTAAACTTAACCAAGTTTTATTCGCAACTGAATTTAAATCTAGAATTTCATCTTATTAGACGCCATTTAAATGAGGCCTAATTCCAAATGAATGTATTCATTTATTCACTATAGCCTTACTTCAATTAAGGTTTGTTACAAGGAGATATGATTCTTCATATCGAATATTCTCTAGATCAAACATCTCAAGAGTATTAACGAAATCAGAGTACAAGATTCAATTGTCTCTTTTATTTATATTCACTAGCTTATATGATAGTTTCGAATATCATTCATTTAAGAATTCATATTCACTTAATTCTTTTCAAATGTCAATTTAAAATCCATATAGACCTAAGTATGAATTAATTGTACATTCCAACTTAAAAGTTGTATTCAAGTAAAGAATAGATATTATGTCCTTTTAAAATCTATCAACCATCATTTGAATATATATCCACATTCAACGAATAAAATTTATATTCCCAATCTTATTCAAATATTTCCAAAGTGATACAGCCATTAAAATATCACACCTTTCCTTGTATTCAATCCTTAAGATTTAAAATCTATACAATTTACAAATCCATACAACTGGACTTCATTCATATCAAACAACATTAACAACTCATAAAGAAGAAGAGTACAACTTTTCCTTTTCTAATTCTTCGAAGAAGAATAATAAAATCTCAAAAAGATCCATCTCTTTGCTAATTAGAAGAAGCATCATAAAACAATGTCTTCATTTTTACTCAAGGAAACCATCTGCAAAATTTACTTGCACGGGTCAGTTCATCGAACTGAGCATATTAAGCACTTATCAATAAAATGAGGTGCTCTTAATTAACTGTCTCAATAAAAGAACTCTGCTTTTATGAAATGTCTCCTAATAGAGATAAACATCACGTAATAGATACGCACCATTAAGGTTGAACGATTCTAACAATCCGATTCAACCAATAATTTCTTTGTAAACCGCAATAATAAATATCAGCATACCAATTTATATATTGGCTAACCTATCATGATGTATATTTCACCATTCCCATAGCTGTTTTTAATGAAAAGAAAAGAGTTCGTTCCATACTTAGATAATACTTAAAAGGAGTATTTTCTCTAAACAATCAAGTATTAAGATAGCTATACGAAATGATTTATAGATTGTTGTTCAAATGCATACATTGTCCAACCCATATCATCATCAAGAATGAATTCCATATACTGAGTCAATTTTTGAATTAAGATAGAGCTTTCTTACCTTCAGGTTGTCCACTGGACTTCTACTGAATCAAATGTAAAAGTGAAAGGAAACCTTACGTTACAGCATCAATCTATTTAACTTCCCAGAATTCAACAAACAACATAGTACTTCATTCAACATTAAAATAATAGAATTTCAACCGGATAAGAGGAGAAAAATAATTATTACTTCCACTTACCCACCCAATATTCTCTTTCTTTCCATCTCAACTGAACTCGATGATTTGTGCAAGAAGTGAAAACAGCCAAAAAGAAAGAACAATTAAACCCATAATCAAATGAAAAGAAGTTTCATATTATCCCTTCTCATTGCTTAGTCGATTATCAACTAATTAGGGCCGATCTGCACCCATAGGATAACTTCTTCTAACAAATATATTTCAGTAATTAAAACTCACTAATCACCATTCAAGGAAGCATACCAGAGTTCATTGGCATCTGATTCCACAAGTATATAAAAAAAACAACAGAATCTTTCAATTAAAATCATTTTCAATAATTATTCCCGAAAACGAACATTTCCAGCTAGGTCTGAAACAAGCAAGAATGTATAGCTAGCTTTATAACCAAAACGTTTCACCAAAAACAAACATCTCAGCTAGGTCTGAAACAAGCAAGAATGTATAGCTAGCTTTATAACCAAAACGTTTCACCAAAAACAAACATCTCAGCTAGGTCTGACACAAGCAAGAATGTATAGCTAGCTTTATAACCAAAACGTTTCACCAAAAACAAACATCCCAGCTAGGTCTGAAACAATCAAGAATGTACAACTAGCTACAAAATCATGATTTTTATCATAATAATAAAAGGAATCGTTTTTCAAACACTAGAGTAAGAATTCAACTTCAGTTCAGTTTTAATGAAACAACGAAGAAGTTTAGAATGCAGTTCGTATATATAAATATATATAATTTCATCATCGAATTCAAAGGAGACTGAAATAGTAAGCTCTATTCCATCTGGCAGATACCCAGATACTCTGTTCCAGATTTAGGTAAATAATTCCAAAAAAAATCATTCACGGATTTCAAACCAAATACGGAGGCATTTAATTGTTTTAAATTGCATAAGAGTAAAACGATGAAACAAATCCTTTGTCCCAAAGAATTTGTATTCTATGCACTATAATACGACCAGAGAAATAACTCATGCAATAGTTCCATCAAGCGTTCTCAAGGTTTTTCCAAAACCATTCACACGCACATAACTCAGAAAACAATCTACACATCACTATCACTTCCATCAAATCGAACCCATAATGGAAGATAAAACAACATACCCATCATTGTAAAAATCCAAACAACATGGATAGATTTCATTTCATTTACCCTTATTGCAAAGAAATACCCCAATAATATTCATCTAAAAAAAAATGACTCAACCTCAGAAAATCACAACAATCATCTCAACAATTTCATTTTTCAAAAGCATCCTATAAAAGAGCAGAGTTCTTTTAATGAAGACGCTTAACAAAGAGGAAAATGGTTTAAAAATAAGAGCTCAACATGCTTGTAATATTTCTCGTGGCTTGAAGAAAACCGCGTCCACGCCCACAAGAGCTATTCTTCTCCACGGCGTCAACAACAAAGCTTTCCCAACAATCTCCTAACTTCCACAGGCTCAAAAATAGCCGTGGCTACTCCAAACAACAGCAACAATAACTAGAATAATAGCAGGTTTGAAAGAACCATGAAAGAAACGCAGAGAAATCTCAAAACCTGAATGAACACAATAACCACAAAAATTTCCTCTATCCCCTTTCCAAGGTGAGCTGGTCACTAAGACCAAGACCATTAATGCATTGAATGCATTGTTTTTTCCTTAATTTCCACGCCACCACCGACTCAGGTTTGGCGAGTTCATTTTTAAATTTTTGAATGCAATTCCTTCTTAGATACATAGCTAGTTGGATATTTCCAACTTTTGATGTTCCTACCAAACTTGGCGTTGAAAACTGCAAGGACATCATTTACTGTCCTTAATAAATTTCTAACCTTCCCTTCTTATCCGCTTCATCAAGATGGGTCCATAGGTCCCCTCCTTAGGTTAGCAATAGTTTAGGTTGTATTGTCCATAGTTAGGTTTTTCACCTAGGTCTCAAGTCATTAGGATTTGCAACAGTTTTACATCCCATGCAATTTAAAATCCACGTAGGGTAGTAGTTAGGTTATAGGCTAAAACATAGTTATAGGTTAGAATTTAATCCCCATAGTATTTTACTTAATAGTTTCCAACAAGTTTTACCGACTAGCTTTCATAACTTAGTATGATGCAGGACGTTCCATCCAACACGCATATCTATACCCTAAGCTCTTGTATTAAAACTCTTTCTGCCTTACGCTCTCCGGTGTTACTATGTGTATGTAATTCAGAAATCGAACCTTTTCCATTGGCATCAAGGTATCGAATATTTATACCTGTAACCAAGTTCTGTAAAATTTATAACGACCTTCAGTCTGGTTTCAGACTTCATTCCTTATAGAAAATAAATCGACAAAGTGATCTTAAAGAAGGCCACAACATACCTTGGATCAATGGAATTGATTCAAGGTGTGTTGTCATTCAACAATAAGAGTTCATCAAACATAAAAACAAATCTGCTATCTCACACTTGCAAAACACAAGTTATAATAACCTCCGTCCCAAGTAAACAAATTACAGTAAACAAGGGTCCAGATTAGTAACACATTCTTTTTAAGATTAAAAGATATATCTTAACATAATTATCCTCATTTCCACAGTTACAACATCATGAAAAGAGGTTATCATAATAGCTTCTAAAAATCAAGGCGTTACATTGACAAAGTGCTACACTACTTTTTCCAAATGAGGGTCTCAAACTCCATGTAGTTCTCTTAGTGCTTGTGCAAGTTTGAATGCAATCTAGAAAGCTATCCCCCTTTGTTACCATTGTGGCTCAAAAAATATAGTGGGCATAAGTAGAGATATAAAGTACTTGTTATGATTAGATAGAATGCTAAATTAAAGTGCCTAAGTAGAGTGCTTGTAAATAGAAACCCTTGAAGTGTTCTTTGCTGTATTGGTGTTTGATAATGCTTGATAAGACCTTGGAGTGATTTTGACTTGGCTTGGGATGCTCTTTGAAGACATCGAAGTGCTTCAAACCTGCTTAGGCTAGCTATTGATGTCTACTCTTGATTTAGGGCAGCTTTGCTAGAGATTGGAGATGAAGATCAAGTGTGCCTTGCTATTTCCAAGGAGTCTAGTGATTGCCAGGTTGCCAAGTTAGTAAATGAGAGTGTTTGATGTGCTTGTATAGCTTTTCACATGATATAATTTCACATTAAGGATAACCGGGAAAGGGGAATCAAGATGAACTTTAGAAATTTGACTGTTGAGAAGTAGAGGACACTAGCGCCCATATTCAGACACTAGCATCTGGGCCCAGTGTTCTACTATATGGGAGTGCCCAAAAAACACAATCTATAATGCGAGTCCTAGGAGGGGCTTGAGAGGAGGTAAGAGATGTTTATAAGCGTTTAAATAAGTGATGTAGGTTTTTGAGCAACTGAGTGAGAGAATGAGGAGTATTTGCAAGGCTTATGAGAGAGAATGATAATGCATTTGTGCTCTGTTTGTGCGTGAAAATCGTAACTAAGGGATAAGAGCAGCTTCGTAGTTAGCAAGCACCTAATTACCAGATTTAGGTGGCTACAGTCAAAAAGGACTGATAGTTTGTTTTCTAACAACAAATCTATTTGGGACTGCCTCTTATTTGCCTATTATTTCCATTGGTCCTCTTCTTTGATGCAACTTGCAAGTATAGAAATTGGCGAGCAAACAACATTACAATATACACTCAAAGTAAAAAAAATCAAGGTTATTAGTGTTATAATCTCAATACCATCTCCAAGAAAATTGCTGCTCTCAATCTCTCAAGGCATTTGTATCCACAATTTCCGAAAACTCTAGTACATTCTATCAAGGTCTATGGTAGACAATTTGGCCCTCTGGTGGGAGTAGTACATCATCAAAGAAGTTGGAAGAACCTCAAAGCCTAATTGAGAAACACTTTTTCTAGTGAATCCTGAAACCACTGCAATCCATGAATCCACGGTTCCATTATGCACATTGTCAAACAATTCCATTTCCTTCTAAGTCTTTCACATATTGAATACTTATGTATAAGGGCTGTCACAAATTTCGGTCACTTCTCTTTGACTGACATTTGTCACATACAGATATTCTGTAATACTTGAGAAATTTTTAGCAGTGCAGACCTCATTTATTTTGAGAGAATTCATTTGATCCTAAGCATTGCAAGGTTGGCATTCTTATACGTTCTTTGATAAAGTGGTTCTATATCATTCTCTTGGGATTGCATTTCATTTAGAGCACCCTTTGTGATAAGAGCTTGACGTTTATCAAGAGCCATGACCAAAAACTTCCTAAAATTTCATGGACAATTTTTTGGGATTAAATGGAATATGAAAAAACAGGCTTTGAAGGTCTTCATTTTGGGTACTATGTTTTTAATAAACACCAAATGTGCTTTATCACTTCTATTCTTGCCAAAAGTGATTGACAGATCATTTTCGAACAGAAGACCTGCGTGAAACTGCTTGAAAAATCCATGGTATCTATCCCCACAATTTGGCATCTAGCAGAGAAAAATTTGGTTTCTCTAATTTTCATTTCTTCTACATTTAATTCATGCTAACTTATGAAACAGATGTTTTCTGAGGGACAAACTCCTCCAGCCTATGGCCATTGTAAGTTTCTTCTCCCTTCAACTGATCATTCAAGGTTGATTAAGCAAGCATTTCCATTTCTTCCATATCGACCAATTCAATGTACAACATAAAATGACAAGAAGCTTTAACCTTTAAGCCAGAGACTAATTTTTCAGCCAAATCTACATCAGTGTTCTCTCCAGACTCTGGGGAACTCAATGACAAGGTCATCCTACTGAAAAAAATGTATAAAATGATTGCTTTCTTATACTTTGTGTCATTTAAGTCTCTTCTTGAATCAACCCAAATAACATTTTTGTTGTCGAATTTAGTCAACACTAGGATCGCTTCTCCACCTCGTTTCCTTTATTAAAGTGAATTATATTTGAAATTTCTGTAGCTCAGTAATGAGAGTTTGTTTTTGTTATCATTTGTAGAACGTAGTGTACCCTAATAACTATGTGATCAATGATAATGTTTGTCAACAACTGTACTTTTAATAAATTGAGCTGCATCTAAAGTTGTTTTTATCATACTCCAATAAATGTTTAATTATTCATTCAACCAAATAACCGAACATATTGTAAAAGTGCATGGAAATGAAGAGTTTGGGGCAAGTTATTATGTACCATGCTATATTTGTTTCCCAACCAAATAAGTGAAATTAATATAGAAGAGGGGGTGTGAGTACAACTCAACATAGCAAATAAAATCAAAGACTTAGTGAGGAAGAGCCTTGTAAATAATCATATGTGTGACAAAATCATATATATGTGTATTTGTTTTAGTTTTATATTTGTTCGTCACAATTTTAAGAAGTTTTTGGATAATTTGTGTTTAGTTTTTTGCTCTACGTTTCGGGTCACATCCCATTAAGCATCATCTCCAAAAACTTCTCTAACATAGAATGACTGTGAAAGCGTAAAATATCTTACAATTTTGAGCTTTATTTAATTACTTAAGTCCTTAATTTCTGCATAATTTAAACATTACAGTCCCTAATTCCCTAAGGCCCTTAATTCATTAAAGTGCTCTATTTGTTATAGTGCAATTGTTTTCGCTTTAAATGATTAAGCTTTCACTTCACCAAACTCTTCATATGGCAAATATATTCACTTAAAAAAAACCTTCATTTTTCTTCATTGTGAAATTATTGTGATTTTGCTAATTTCAATCCTCCTATTTTGAAAAACTTTGTTTATGTAAATACATTGTATTTATTTTAAAAATATTGCTCTCACCATCGAGACTAATCATTTAGACAATTCACATAAAAACAATAAATCTTGCAACCCAAATGTTAGTTTAGAGTTCATCCTAGAACATAATGGGTTGTCACACACTAGATTCTTTGCTAGGAAGATACCCAGGATTGATAATTTTGTTGTCTAGATAAAATAATTGTTACTGATGCATTTATAAAATGATCTAGATTATTGGTAATTCGTAGGCAACAAATTGAATTGCAGAAATTTGTTGTGTTATACGTGGATGCAATCTCATTACGAAAATTACAACATAAAATAATATGGCAGAATTGTAGCAAAATAAACCATGAATATATGGAAATAAAATATCTACATTGATAACAAATTCTGAATCAAAAAAATTATTGCTCCATTCATTATGGGAGGTATGTACACTGAGAAGAGATGTAAGCTCTTTCTTTGGTGCTATTACAAAAATAAGGTAGCAATCTCTGAGAAGAGACATGGAGCTTCCACTCTGTAATCAACATATTACAACGTGATAAATGTACTGTACAATTGTTCTATTTTTTTGCAATTCTTTCATTGTTGAGTTTCTTTCAAAGAAAATTATCTGGATAGGATCTGGACTATAAAAACTTAATGTCTTATAGTTGAAACGAATTTAATTATAACATCGAATAATATTGTAGAATTGTAACAAAATGAATGATGAATGTATGGTAATAAAAAATATACATAGACATAACAAATTGTGAATAAATTTTTTATTGCTTCATTGATATGGGAGGCATGTACATTGAGAAGAGATGTAAGCAATATATTGAGAAGAGTTATAAGCTATATCTTTGGCGCTATTACAAAAAGAAGGTAGCGATCTCAAAGATGAGATGTGGAGCTGAGGGTTTTTATTTTGCATGCTACAACTTGATAGCCTTATTGCACAATTCTTCAATTTTTTTTCAATTTTTTCATTGCTAAGCTTCTTCTAAATAAAAATGATTTGGATTGGATTGGGAATTTAGTGGACAACACGCTGAATTGTAGAGACTTAATGTGTTGTAGGTGGAAACGATTTAATTACAAAAATTGCAACATAAAATAATATTACAAACTTTAACAAAATGAACCATGACTGAATGGAAAGAAAAATAATGCATAGAGACTGTAGCACGCCCAAATTACCACTATGCATTGTAACTAGTGAAAACATCATTAGAAACCTCATTAATCATTGTTCCTATATAGAATTAGTTTAATTAATTCTATTTTCATCATGTCACCCCCTTAGCTAATTTAATATCAATTTAAGTAAATAAATATGCATGTCCACTTTCACATTTGAATAAAATAAATAATCATCAAATCTTATCCATTACTCAACCCAAGTCAACTCATAATCATGATTAGAGCTAACAAATCATGATTTTAATTAAAAGGATGTGTTTTAATTAACTCAACTCAACACTTGAGTTAACTGAAGCTATCTTCCAAGTCACAACAATCCAAAATCAATCCAACTTCCACAAGTCAACCATTCATGACACATTTTGGGTGAATAAAAGGAAAATTTAAAATTTAAAATCAAATTAGTGTGCAACCTCTTGCCAACTTAGCCTTGAATCACTCTTGCAAATCAAGAACAAACAATCTAACTCTCAATCAAATCTAGAAACTCAACTAAACAAGCCAAGTCATGTTTAGTTAACTCCAAGTTAAATCAATCACAACTTAGCTTGATGATTCACTTTCCCCAACTATAAATCAATGATCATTCCTTTGAAAATCATCCACCAAAATTCTTGAGAGTTCATGATGCCATTTTATGCAATTATTTGGTGAATCAAATCAAATTCTCATATTGTTATGTTACCCAAATCACATCAAGAATACATATTCATGCCCGTGGTTTAGCTATTCTTTCATTTGGAGTACTTCAAGCATCCACAAATAACCCATAGCTCACAACTCAAACAAATCCTACAAAAAACATCACGTAACCCCATTCTTTTAGTCAGATTCAATCTGAGGTTGTTTTAGGATCTACAATTGGAAGGTTTGCACTTGTGTTTGTTTAATTTTTATTTGTTGCATATTTTTCATAATATACATTTTGGCACACCGGATGGGACACTCATGCTTATTCCTTCATTTTTAGATTATATTTTTCTAATGTAATTGTTTTATTGATCCGTAAACTGCCTCTTTAAACAATAAGCAAATCTTGTTTATGTGAAAAAGAATGATAAATTGACTAAGTTCATTTTAACCAATATAATGTTCACCAAACATTCACAAAATACTATAAATTTGAGAGATAGAAGACAAAGAAGACACAATATTTATCCTGGAGTAATCCAAGGTGGCTCCAGCTGGGTAATAAATTACTTTCCTTTCACTATGTAATTCTCCAAAATACAATTTCATTGCCAAATTATGGCCCGTAAGAAGGATTCAAACTCGCTCTAGTTGTATTTGCTTGCTTACAATCCTCAACAATGAAGAAATTAGTTGTAAATGAACAAATAAGAAAGAACTGTGATTTGTCATCTTTGCTCACCCTTGAACTCACTCAAAATAACTTTCTTGGATGCATAAATGAACTTGTAGTTATAATCTCTCTAGCCATGGATGGAGGGAAAGATGAAATGAACTGATATGGGAAGTCCAAGTATTTGCAATTCCTCGTATTCACATTTTGACATTGTCGTGGAAAGGAATGCTAATGAAAATAGAGTGGCGAATGCGTAATTACCATGCTGGTCACACAAATAGTGGTCCTTGCAGGGAGTAGTTGTGTAACCACCTCTCTATGAAGAATGACCATTACGTAACTGTTAGGGCAGTTCCATCACCGTCTCACTAATATCAATATAACAGAACAATAATGGCCTTTTTTGTCATTCAAAGGTGTTCTTATCACCGTCAACCTGAATTAGCCACTTTCTAGGATCATAAACATACTGAGGGAATGCAATGCAAGTTTTAAACAGAGAATACATAGAATTAGGTATTTTTAGATTCATTTTTGGATCATAGCTTCCTAATTTGAGGTTTTAAAGTCCCTAAAAGCTTCAAGGACTGATGAGGTGAGGATTTTTCTTCCCTGCATCTTCTTTGGAATACCACTTGGCCTTGGTAGGTGACTGTCCTTTCAAATCAACCAACTACCTATCTTACACTCGTTTTTTTGTCTGCTCTTTCCGTTGCAATACCACATCTCCCTCCAATTCTAACTGAATTTCTGGAGTAAGATCCTCAATAGATGGTAGAAATAAACTCTCTTCTTCTTGATCCAACATGGAGGGCTCAAAGAGAGGTAAATTTTCAACATTCATAACTGAATATCTTCTCATATAAGGAGGAAAATCCAAGCGAAATGCATTCTTACCCACTTGTTCCATAATTTCAAATGGGCCATATCGAAGAGGCTTGAGTTTCTTAGCTTTACCTTGTAGTCTTTCTCTGCTCAAGTTAAACCATACATTTTCACCAAAAGGGAAATAATGATCATTTCTATGTTGATCATGTCGTGTTTTATACTTTTCCTGTGACTCTTTCAACCTCTCATGTACCTAGAGTTGTATCTGTTGAATTTTCTCAATGAACTTTTCAGCTTTAGGTGTCTTTAGATCCACTTTTTCAGATCGTTTCTACATGGTAACCTCAAAACAACATCAAATGCACTCTTAGGAAAATAACCAAAACATGTCTCAAAAGGATTATTAGTGGTAGAAGCACGAACTGCAATGTTATAAGAATGTTGAATATACCCCAAATTCTCATCACAAGTTCTAGGATGTTTCCTATTGTACCCTCTCAAGATCTAGACCAAGGTATAATTTACCACCTCTGTTTTCTCATCTATCTGTGGATGAAAATTGACATACCTCTTTAGCTTAGTATCCATATTTTCCCACAATGTAGACAAAAATTTCCTGATAAACCGTAAGTCCCTATTTGACACAATAGAATTAGGAAAACCAAAATGAACCCACACATTAGCAAAAAACAACTTAGCTACATCGCTAGCTTTGATGGTCTTCTTGTAAGGAACGAGAATACACATTTTACTAGGTACCTAAAGGAATATGATCTTGATTGGTTTTATGCTCTACCTCAAAGATCTATACACATATCTACCTTATTAGTATATTATTTTCTTGCACATTTTTTGACCAACATTAACATGATGGTCACCTTTACACAAATTTCTCAACTAAGACAAGTTTCCACTGAAATTACTAGTGATTATATTTATATTCAATAATATGGTCACAAAGATAACCTAAAAATTTCCTAAATCCAAGCTTACAAGCCTATTTATTCAAAGAAACTTGAAACTATTAAGGACAAAGTAATGTTGGGGTAATATTCAATGCTCAATAATCTTTTATGGACTTTGCTATGTATATAAGAATGTAGAGGTCAAGATTTGAGAGGCTAACATGCTTAAATATGGGGTCAATGTTACCACTCAATCTAAGTGTGACCTCACAACTTGTCTTACAAAAAATAACAACCATGGATGCCTTCTCACTTCTCTTACAAAACTTGGGCCCTTCAACCTTGCTACATCTTGTGGTAAGAAAAAGGCCCCGTGACATTTGCAATACTAGTGTAACCCTTTTTGCATGCCATACAACTCCCACTTGACTTAGACCTTGACGAAAACCTTGTGTCATTTCCTAAGTGTTGTGTCACCTTGGTGTATTGCTCCATGCAATCTCAAGTATGATGCATGACTATTTTACAACACATGTAGCTTCTTTAGCCTCATGCTAGTATAATGCAACACTAAGCACTTTTGTAGTCTTGCTTCCTTCACATCACATCACTCACATCTTGTTGGTTAACTCCCTGCATAGCATCCATAGCTTCTGCAATGTAGAACACAATATTTACAATTTCTACAATGTGACACCTCCACACAATACTCTTATCTTCTCATAGTATTACACCAAACCTCAAATATTAACACCACAAAAAAACAATTACATCTTACTTCCTCACATGCCAAATTTTCCGTACACTTACACAAGGCATTCACACTTAATGTTCACTTGTCAACAATTCATTACAACATGGGATGCAAAATGACACACTCCAATGCTAGTGTTCCATGTAAGGGAATCTTATCAACAATTTTAAGATTCATATCACAATTATTACTCAACCAAGAAAAGGAAGAATTTTGCAAAAAAATCTTATGCAATTGTCGTTGTAATTATTTTTGTCGCATCTTGTTTTTTAGGCTTAGATTGTTTGAAGGCCATTTGATGTAATAAATGGTTGTTTCCATGATGATACAACTTTATATTTATGTTTTGATGGATTAGAATAATTATATATTATGTTTTAGGTTTTAAACAATAATTAGCAGTTTGATTTATGTATCAAGGGATGATAATTGCATTATGCTTATGTTAATGTTTATATATAAATATGTTGTGCGTACTTTAATTCAATTTATTTTATATTGAGGAATGGATAATGCAATGGGTATTGCTTGTCTGATTTTGCAAAAATAAGCTCAGACATGAGGAATGGTATCATTGGGGAAATGTAGAAAGATATGAAAACATGGAAGGATAGAGAATGGGACATGTTGTAGTAGTGCACACAGGGCAATGCAACTATAAGTCAGAATTTTTTCTAATTTTTCTTTTGTTGTTTTGTTTTGTAGGTATGTCACCTCGTTGCAAGGCATCATGTTGTCAATTCACTTTGTGACAATGACAAGTTATGTTTAGCATATTCAATGTAATGATGAGAGGCATGATGTTACTTGTTGACAACCTTGGTGCCACTTTTCTTTGAACATAAAGTGACCTTTTTCTCGATGCAAACATAACTTGGAAGTTTCTTGAAAGGGTTTAAGTGCCCTTTTTGTACTACCTACATACTTCGTAGCTCTAATCCATCAATGTTTTACTTTTTAGTGACTGATGGTATAAATAGATCAGTAAGCTTACCATCATCATGTTTATTTAGAAAATGGTTTCTAACCATCCTTTTATATTCCCCCTCTTTCTCATAATCCTTCTTTTCAACCTTGGATTTATCACATGCTAAAATATCATCAATATTATCCAAAAAATGATAATTAATTACCTCATAATCTTGACTCTCCGAAACAACAATGGGAGTAAGGGATAAATCTTCATCCTTTATGGCTCCATTTCCTTAAAAATGCAGACCTGATTTTTCACCAACATGTGTGTGACTATTAGGGCTCAAAATTTTGTCACGGGGACTTAATAAACCCCTACCTTCAAGCCCTTCTTTATTTGTAGTGTCAAAACTCTTGAATGTGGGGTCCTTATGGAGCATTGACCCCCCTCCTTGTTTCTTGGTTTTTTGACCTTTTTCAAATTCCAGCTCTCTTTGTTTCCAACTCCATGAACAATGCAAAAGGGAGGGCATCCTGAAACTTCTTGAGAATATCTCTATAGTGAAACATCAAATTTGGAGCCTTGGAAGACTTTGGAGTGGCTTCTTCTTTAATTTCCCTAGCTTTAACGAGTTTCTCCACACTTGGGGTGATGGTTTCTATTGACCTTGTTAACTTCCTTTATATCTTCTTGAACCTTTCCATGCTTCATAGGTTGGGAGGATGATGCTCTAATACCACTGTAATGTCCCTTTTATGGGGGATTTAGGAAATGACTAAAATATCTAAAATCATTTATAGAATCGTTGTTATAACCCTACAAAACTAAATTTCAAACATTTCCTAGGACAACGAATTCCCTAGGTGAGATAAGACCTTCTAAGAAGGGTTAAAACTTACAAAAATACTTCCAATCCTATGCCAACATTTGTAGAAAACCCTTTGAAAACAATTTCAACCATTAAAAATCATATTTGGATGTGGAATTAATTAATTACAGAACCCTAACTATTGAACATCATCAAGCATGAAAAAAATAGTAGAATGCCTCCAAAATTCATCAAACTCAGAATCTTGGCCTTAGAAAATATAGAGAACAAGAGAGAATTTCAGATTTACCAAAATTACATCACACATACCAAATTTCCACTCTGAGGTAGGTTGTTCTACTTTAAAAATATATAATATTGCACCAAAGAGACTACACATACAATAGAAAGATACTTTATTGCTATTTAAATCAGTTTGTACACAAAAAACCTCATGAAGGGTTTTCATCCTTTGCAAGTTTCCCAACCAAGAGTTTTCATCCTTTGATGATGTCCTTAACTTAAGGGGTTTCATTCTTGACAGAGAGAGAGAGTAAACATGATACACTAGTCAAATTTCACCAAGATAAGAACAATCATCAAAAACACGTCTCAAACTAATTCTAACAATCTCTATTTATAATAAGAGGGTGGCGCCAAGTCATGGGGATCTCAAATGAGGAAGACAACAACTAGACTTTCTTTATTATTTTCATTTTACTTTTTATAGCCTATATGCTCACCAGTCTCTTTTTATCTTTAATTTATTGTTTGCTGCTAGGCTCACCAACAAGTACAATGCCAATTAAAGAAATAAACACAAAATTAAGCATATGATGACATTGTTGGCTTCCTCTAGCTTGTTCGCTTGGACCCATAAGGAAGAAAAATGGGTCAAGGTATTCAAACAAAATTGTCTTGAAAAAGGGACATGACAGTCCTACCTTCTCGAAATTACTTGTCCCCAAAAAATTGCAAGGACCCAGATCCCAAATAAATCTTAGTTGTTCCCTATTTCTTGTTCCTTCTCGCATCATGTACTCTCCATAAACTATACTCATGAGAAATTATCTCATATACACAAGCATATGAGTGACTGAGGTATAGTCGTGATTGCAGAAAACCAAAGTGAAGTTCTATTGGGCTCTTTCTTTCCTTCTTTTTTTCTATATATTTTCCAAATTTGAGTCCATTCGTAGTTGTGTATGTTTGGTTTTGGCTGGACTAGCTCTTTAGAATTTATCTTGAATTGATAGAACTGAACTTCCTTGGTTTAGGAAGGTGACCACCTCCATGTAGGGCCTCCTAACGATGCAGTAAACTCAATTACCATATTTATTAGATGGAAAAATATTTCAGTTGTACCCTTCCCTTCCAATGTAAACCTACGCATGAAACAAACTTTTTAAGCAAAACCATAATACTTATATTACTATCCTTATGTGTCATGTTGGTAGATGGAATGGATCTCTTTTACCTTATTTTTTTGTGCTCAGCTGAAATATCTCTCCATGATTAAGAATTTGTATTTTCTTCCCGCTAATCAGATTGAATTGGGTTGGTGATGGTTTCTTAGGGGCTGAGTATCCCTTCAAAAATTGAGTTTCTTCCTCTCCCAAGTGGTCAATCTTTACCATCATAATTTTTATACCTTCCCAACTATTGTAGCTAGGCATTTTCCCTTGTAATTGAGTATTCTTAGTGATTGAAAGTAATTTTTGGAGAGTTGGGCATACCTCTTTAGGAAAGTGGGGCTGAGTGTCTAACATCCTAACCACCGAAATCTCACTTTCAACTGTTACAAAAATGACTAGAAGGTTGAAAGAGTAGTATGCAATAGACACATAAATGTTGAGTTTCTTCCGTTTTGGGAGTTTGACTTGAAGGAAAACCTTCTATTTATTGTGAAAAACAAATATTAATTGAAAAAAATCCCATAATAGCCTTGCATATTTTAATCTCCAATTTATACCTGATCATGATGTGGTTTCCTAAATTCCTCGTATTCTTAGCTATGACCAGTCCTTTTGCTACTGCTAGTAAGAAAATAAATTTAGTCTTTCCTTTCTTAACATGCTTGCCTTTTTCATTTATGATTTCATGAATTCTGAGTTCTTCATTTTGTAAGTGGAACTTCAACACCTTCTTGTAAATTTTGAGGGAAAGTTCCCCTAAAGTTTGGAGCTCTTGACCCCTAAGAAGAATATGTGCCTTAGCTACACTTAAAACAAAGAAGTCAATACAAAAGTCATACATTTTCATGGGACTAGTGAGCTAGGGTATCTTTCTTGTGTAAAGAGGAGATGTTCCACAAGTTATGGTGACCGTGTAGCCTTTAAAACCAACCTTCATTGGTCCCATCCTTCTTACCAATTCTTCTTGAACAATAAATTGATGTGTATTTCCATTCTATATAAGCATGGTGAACATTTGGTGATGAAGAAGACCCTTCACCACGAATGGGTGATGTGTGTTACATAGTATACTAAAAAATTTTCCCATCCACCCCCATACATTAATCTCATACGTTAATGAAACTGAAATTTTAGTGAACTATATGTGTACATGTAGAGACAAATGATAATAAATAAAATTATTATCAATCTAATTATACTGAAGTTGTTCCCCTTATCGAAGAGGCCTCTCCGGTTGTTCACAACATTTTCCTAACTTTGACGAGTGGTTTGACATTTTCGACGGGCGTTTTGATATCTTTGCTAATTTTTGTTCTTTTTGGGTTGTTTTTAGCATTTTTTGGGTGTATTTAGCACTTTCATGTTGTGGAGTATATATCTATGCATGTTGAATGTGTATTTATCCTTTGTGTCCGATTCAAAAGAAGATCTCACAATTGGCATTAATCTGGCAGTTTTGTTGTTTTGCGGTAATTTATTTGTGGTCGGGGTGATGGGTAAAGTGGGGAAGAAATGATGAAAATAATGAAAAAGGATTTCTGAGCATGCTTTCATCACAATTAAACCATCTGCAGAGAATATAACAATTCATATATTTTGTGATTTCATCAAATGAAGATGGGCTCAGGAGGATCCAATGTTGTAGGTAAGCTGACGTCTTTTTAATGGCTTTTCAATTTGGGCTTGTAATGCAATGTATAATCAAGATTTGGGTGTACAGTGCCAAGAAATTTTAGGTTATCAGAAGAACTGGAGAGGGGGGAGAAGGGCATAGGTGATGGGACCGTTAGTTATGGAATGGATGGCAATGATGACATAAACATGCGTTCATGGACTGGTACCATCACAATATATGTGTGTTTTTTTCCTTTGGTTTTTTGCGAGTGTTGTAATTATTTTATGGGTTTTTTGGTTGGTTGATCATTGTTTTGGTATTCACATTCTTTGTTTTGGTATCTTTTATCCATATTTTTCCCCCCAGGATAAATATTGGATCAGCCACAACCCCGCATAGAAAGAACTTGAGAAAACTCATTCATATATTGTAAATAGGTCGTAGAAGGACTCAACAATGGAGTGGCGGGGGATGAGAAAGATTAAATGACTCTGTCGAGCCATTTATATTTCTTAAATCCATTTTTCAAGTTACAAGTAGACTCGACAATGGAATAGTAGGGTCAGAAAAGAAGGGGCGGTGACGCAGACGAACCGGGAGCAAGAAGGGGAAAAAATCGTGAAGTTTCGAAGTTTTTTGGGCTCAAGACCATTCAGGAATGAGTCCAAAATTGACTAAGTATAAAAGAGACAATGGAGAGAGCCACGTGTCCTAACGACACTTCTCCAAAGATGAATCCATAAAGGGAGGCTCAAATAAGGATCGCATCTCCACGTGTCCTAGGACGAAATGGAGGTAGGGTTAAATGGTCAACAGAGTCAAAAGGTAGACAAGGTGGGTCTTAAAAAATTGGCCAAGTATAAAGTACAAGCAAAGGCGCCAAGTGTCAGCTTGGTGCATCTCCAAGAGTTAGTCCAAAGGCGGAGATCCAAATGAGCACGAGTTCTCCATGTGGCCTAGAGTCAAAAGGGATAAAAGGGATAGTTGAAAAGTCCACAGACCTATGGAGGCTGCCAAATGTCAACTCGACACTCCTTCAAAGGAAAATTTTGAATCCATCTTTCAAGTGAGTGCGGTGCCCCCACGTGTCCAGTCTTAAAAAGGGGCAAAGCCGGTTGAATAGTCAATGCATGTGGTAGACCGGCAGAGAGTGTCAATTGTCCGAACGTCGCTAATTCAAGGATTAAATTGAGAGAGGGTTTCTAAACAAGTGCCAGACTACTGTGTGTCCCAAGTATGACCCTGCCAAGTAAAATACTAAGCCAAAAATATAGAAATTGGGCAGGCAGTGGAGGAAATACAATGTGACAAACCTAAACTAGCAGCACTAATGCGGGCCATCGGGGGGAAAGTTGGTTTTTTTGCCCCTTGTTATTCTAAAGGTGTAAAAGTTACAAAATAGGTCGTGACTCCACCCAAAGGAAAAAGTCATCGTTTGAGCCCGCGTCAAGGTCAAAGCAGGGAGTCGGAGGAAGAGGTGAAAATTTTCCTTTTGTCAAAAAGACACAAAGATAAAAATTAAAGCGCATCTCCCTAACCAACCAAAGGGTGCCACGCGTCCAAGCAGAGTGTCGGGGCCACGGGGGTTTTCTAAGTTTTGTATTTTTTTTGGAAAAGGGGGGAAAGGATAAATCACAGACCCACAAACCTGATTTTTCCCTAATTTGGCTGCCACGTGCCCCATATTAAAAAGGAGACCCATTTTTCAAACTGTTTTCCCTCCCATTTGTACGGACCCGATACAAACTTCGAAGGGGCATATATTTCGACTCAGGGCTCGAAATATTGCAAATATTACACCATTAGAAGCATCTCAATGTCCTCTATGCCATGAAAAGATAAAAAAGAATTTTTTCAGGCCTTTGTAGGTGAAAAATGGAGAAACATATTTGGGCCTTTAATGCAGGATCTTCTTGCCTCAACAACCAGATTAGATTCGATCTGTTCCACCATTTATTCCTCCTTTGAGGCACCGAATAAGGATTTGATGCAGTCAAGACAAATTTGGAACAGATTTTATGGGAGACATTAAATAGTGGTGGTTGAGCTTGGAGCTATTTTTCCCCGCTTCTCTCTTTTTCTCTCGTCTGTATTGAATCTATAAATACAGGCTCAGGACTTCTTGTAAAGGGTTGGACATTCTTTGTTTTGCAAGCTCCCCTTTCCTTCTAGCAAAGGAATTCATGGAGTTCAGGCCTTCCATTAAAATTGCAGTATGTTTCATGCTTCCTGGTTGTTTTATAATGCATTGTATCAATATGTAAAGCAATAAAAACACATTTGTGATCGATTCTAGATCTTTTCTGTCTCTTCTATTTGCATCTGATCTTTCATTATAAATCTGGTTATCTGTGCTTGATTATTATATGTATTTTGTTGGTTTGTGTCTATCAACAAAACTAGTGTTCATCAATCCTTCGGTGCATCACCTTGTAGTTTAGTTATTTCTTATTTATTATATCCCTTTTTATCCCTGTCCCCTTGAATTTTTTTAGATTATTTATAGAGATAGATCCTCTGCAAGTTCTCACGTATGCACCTAAACAAAGGAATAAGAACCATCCTTTAATCTAGAGAGATTTTCCATTTGCAAGGTCCCACGCCTTAGGAAAGTTCAATGTTATGCGGATCACACCAAATGACTATGCCTTAGAAAAATAGATCTATGGAACTCATTTCGGGGTGCTATGATTTTGCACTAATAGTTTTGGCATGCCACGTGGGACAGAGAAGTATCCATCTTATTACAAGAAGATTGATGTGCACTTGCTATGATTCTAACTTTTAAGAAGTCTTAAAATTTTACATCTGGCGACTCCAAAAGAAACAAATCCTCTTATTTCAGCAGTCCAAGCAAGTTCATGAGAAGAATACAAACACGGTCAAGAACCAAAGAAGAGGGATTATTTATCTATCTAGACTTATCCACAGACAAAGGGAGGGGAGGAAAAAGATCCCAGAAGTCTCTATCCCCACCAAATAGATCCTTATCGACACCTCCTCCTAGCTGGCCATTCTTTCAATCAAGAGAGGTGCTCAAGTCGATCAGGATGGCTCAACCAAATCCTTATGTCAATTTCACCGGCAGCAGCCCACTCGCTCTTAATGCACAAAATCTGGTCTCGATAGCAACATTAAAGAGCATCCCATATTTCACTGGGGAAAACTATACTTCTCCTGGTGATCATGTCCAAGACATTGCAAATGTCTATATAATCCACGAAATCCATGAGATGGACATTGCAGTCAAATTTCTCACCTCTTCACTCAAAGGTAAAGCTTCACAATGGTTCAAGAGCCTTGACGCAGGCTCTATTAAAAATTGGAACCAGTTGTGCACAACGCTTCATGACCAGCTTGGAGAAAAAGGTGATAAATTATCTTTTTTGGAGCAACTAACAACAGTCAAGAGAGCCCCAAACGAGCAGTAGACAAATTTCAACCTCAGATTTCAGTGGACCTAGGACATGATTCCAACAACAGTAAAGCCCACTAATGAAGGTGCCTTCTTATACTTTCTTAGGGATTTAAATTCTCATATTTCTTTGATGATTCATTCAATGGGGGTCACAACCTTACCTGTAGCCTATAGCCTTTCCATAGGGGCTGGGAACCATTTGATTATAACGTCATTCCTTGTTGCCATTGCAACTAGGGTTTCTGCATTTGTTGTTGATGATGAAGATATTTTAACACAATCTTTTCAATGGTGCTGCAGCCACAAAAGAATATGATTATGTGGAAAATAAGTTGAGAAAAATAGACGAAGGCCAAGAAGTCAATGCCTTAAGAAGATTCATAAACGTGTATCTCAAGTAAGGAAGGCCTGTTACGATTTCTCATTTCATTACCTCTACAAAGTTTATGTTAATTCTGAAATTAAACTAAAAAATCTTGAAATTTGTAGATACCATTTCTATGATCCAAAATAAATTTTTGTTGAAGGACAAAAATTGGTAGAAATTGGGTTTGGTATGTTCCTCTGGCTAGAGAGAAATAGAAAAAAAATTCCATTAACACACTATTCAAGCTTAGTCTATCCTTTTTCCATGGTTGTATCAACAATTACAGTTTATACAACTACAACACCCACTAGATGTTGGTAATAAGTTACAGACTAAAAATGGAGAATTAATATTTGGGATAAGAGAACTTTGAACCACATAATGACTGGGTTTTCATAAGACCATATAGGTCACTATGTATCAGTTCCAATACCCATTCATTTGTCAAGCATTGTCCTTTTAAATACTCTCTTTATATTGTAATATCAGTATGCACAATCTCTGCCTAGAATTTATTTCAAATACCTTACCTTTCAATGTACAATGAGTTAGATCACCATAATCATTCTCCCCTTTTTATAACTTTTTTTTATCAAGTGTACATAGTAGTATATTGCCTTTAATTATACAAGGTTTGCAGTAATTGAAAGTCTTTGGACATGAATTTTCATGCATAATCTGTGTAGATAATTTTGATATCCATTTCTGAATGCTTAGGATGAGATAAGCACTCTGAAGTTTCAATTACCCAATGATTGGGCTTTCATCTGGCCATAGAGTTCACTGGTCAATGATTCCAATACTTGTTTCTTTTTCCACAAATAATGCTTTTCAAAGCTTTGTTTATTTTGTTTTGTGGTTGTGCAAGTGTCACAAATTGAAATAATTGTGTCTCTAGAATTTTGGGTACAAAAAGATACCATTTCAAATAATATTTAGTAATTCAAGATAGTAGAAATTCAGAAGACCAAACCTCTGGTGTGATAAAAATATCCTTGTGTAAAAGATGTTGTTCTACAAATATTTTATCGAATCTGTATGTTCCATCTATTCCTCCATTCACTATTATGCCATGGCTAGAACCTATGTCATAATGTTCTCCTAATTTTATCAAAAAACTTAGAATTTCTTTACTTTCGTTGAACATGAACTCCAACTTTATCCATTATTTTTGCATGGGAAATTTTTTTACACAATTTTGCATTATTTTACAAATGTGTGTATATATACATATAACAACTTAAAGTAGTGGACAAAAATCTCTCCACTCTATCCCTCTAACATATTTATGCATTTTTTTAAACCAAAAATGATAGAAAACAAAATTGTTTGAACTTAAATACATTTTATTATTCAAACTTTATCCTTGAGCTTGAACCGAACTTTATCCTCATCAAACATAAATGCATTCAATCAAACCTTGTGACTTAGGCTATAACTATTTTCTATATCTCTTGAAATTTGAAAACCATTTGTTCGAATCAAACATAACTTTGGAACTTTATTCAATATTTCAACAGATTCAGAGTTTTTATTTTTTACACTTGAATCTAGGGAACATTACAGATATTTGGTCTTAGTATTTGCATTTTAGTTACAATAATTCCGATCCCTTGAACAAAATGTGTCTGACCATTACCTAAAATCACAATTTTACTTATATGCTTGTATAATCCAATGAAGAAACTCATTCTCAATTTCTTGTCATATGTTTTGAGGTACCAGAGTCTACATGCCAAATGTTTTTAGATGCAACTATAGCTTATGAGGAAATAAAAAATGTATTTATCATTCTCTTCCTCTACAAAATTACAACATATGTTGTAATTTTGTGTCTATTGAGGGGTTGGATCCCAAAGCCTCTCAATGCAGTCCTTTAAGCAACTTCTCTTTCCAAAATAAAAATAGCACTGAACTATCCTATTCTGATTATTAATTTTGGATTTAGCACTATCTCTATTTTTGTTATTTGTTTGAAAATATCTCCTTTTTTCTTTTAATTGATATGCAATTTGTCTATCTTTCCCCCTATAGTTTGCTAAAAACAATTCACCATACCTTCTTCATCCCCATAAATCTTGGTTCATTATTCTCTTAATAACAAGAGAGGGATTAAATCATCATAAAAGAGAGTGCAAGTATTACTATTATGTGTTGTACTTAAGGCGGTGATTAAAATTTCACAAGACAATAACAATGTTTTAAGATCCATTGAATTAATCCTATGTGTTTGGTTTCATGATTAATAACAAAGACCTAATCTATGATATCATTCAATTTTGTTTAGTGATTTGAAACAGAGACAAGAATCACCTCCTACCATTTGTAGTCTACACAACATACTTTGGTTATGGAGGATTCTTATCTAATATAATGTAACACCCACATTTTCCCCACTCAAACCCACGATAACCCCAATAGTAAACCGTGATTAATATTTTAAACCCAATTTCCAAATGATGTTACTGTTTAATTCTTTCTCTCTTAGGATCAAATATTTTATTTAATAATCCTCATTTAGTTCTGCATTATTTAACTCCATTAATCCCCTTCAGATTTATTATTTAAAAGCTCATTAGCAATTTTAAATTTAATTAGACAAAGATAATAATCCTCTAATGTAAACGATATGCACCTTATTATAAATCCATTATTTCAAGAGGGGCAAGGTGCAAAACAAATTCTAACCCTTTAGGCCCCATTTAACATTACACACACACATTTTATTTATTTCATTCTCACCAAAATACCCCATCACTTAAGTGATGTAGGGTTCATCCTACACCATTGGATCTAATCTATCTAAGCCATTAGATCTAGGTTAGACTAAAAGTAACCCTGGAAATCGTTAAGGAAAGCCATATATTTATTTCTGAAGCATATTCTCTCATTTTATCTTGATTTTTTTTGTAGGTCTAAGGAAAGAGGAGGTGAAAGAAAAGCCATGGAGGCCATTAGAGAGGATTGGAAACTCTATTTTTATTAAAATTTGAGATTTATTTGAAACATGAATCTAGCCACCTCATTTGAGGGTATTATTTTCTCTTCTATATTTTCTTATTTAGAATACAAGATTACTTGCAAATTCAAAGGGTGATTACATTGTGGGTATACCCATTTGGGAGAAAACTAGAAACCCTATGAACTTGATTTGTGTGGTATATGTATATTTATTATATATTTTTTGTAAACATATATGCAGGTATATAAGTTTACCTATATATATTTTTATATAAAAACAAATACGTGTGTGTGTATGTGTAATATAAAAACCATGGTAAATTGTCCACGGTTTTCACCTATGCATGCCGCAGTTTAAGACAGACACGTACAAATGCATTCCTCAGAATATGGAGTCAGTCTAGAAAAAACAATGGGTAAAGTTTCCAATGAATTTGGGTTAAAGTGTTTGTTGGGGAAAGGGGCGCCAACCCCACCCCCACCCCATATAATATTGTATGGGTTGGGGATATGGGGTCGGTTCCCCTTCTCCCCCCAACCTTATTAATCTTTTTTTTAATTAGCACCGATCACCCCAACAAAAGTCGTTGTCCACAAGGTTTAAGATTGACATGATTATATTAATATGTATCTTTTTCTTTATACATGTTTTTATATATTAAACTATTTACTATTAATATTCATGTGTTATCTTTTACTAATATAGAAACTCTAATTATAATAATAACTATATATTATTAATGTATATTAATAATATATACTATGTATATTAACATAGGACAAGCATATTTATTAGTTATTTATTTCCCCTTAGATATGTTTATTTAAACTAAGAGATTTCAATTTAGCATAAAGGATACGTTTCTCGCAATTATAATATATATAGATATAAGTTTACATACAGTTTTAGATTAAATAAGGTGTTGCCAAAATTTGTACTATATATTTATTTTTGGATAAATAATCTCTTTCATATTTATTTGTATATTAACTATAACGGTATAGGAATTTTAATAATCTTCACTTCAATTGGTCTACTATGAAGGCATTTAAATAAAATTTCCTTTACATCCAAGTACTATTTGGGATATAATTTTTCTCCAAAATTTTCTTCTTACAAAATCATTTAAGTAAGAGAAAATAAGGACCACAAATGAATGAAATTTATTCCTCTTTCAGAAGAACAACTTATCTATAAATCAAGAGTCTCAACATTCACTTCACAAGTGCACTAACCTTTACAACTTCCCAAGAAAACCTTAGATTTTAGAATTCTGAGATTCTTTTAAGTCCATTATAAAACCATTACTAGGTTCACATTCCATGCACGTAATGTAATTCATAATAAACTAGTTATAAGAATCTTACCAATAGTGATAGAAGATTACATGCAATGTAATAATGGTACAATTTACTAGTTGAGGAGTATTAAAATAAAACAAGTTAAAACTTCACATATCACTTTCTCCTTTGAAGGCATGATGAACCACTTCTTCACTTGAAATCCACCATCTTCATGAAATCAAGCACACAAAAAAATGGGGGAGTGGGCAACACTCTCCACCCAACAAAATATCCAATGAGGGAGGGAATCCTTCTTCCTCATTAGCCCCCAAGCCCCAAGAAAGAAGCAATGAGGATTATTTAGACAACCATGACAACTCAAAAATGGCTTCCACTTACACATTCAATCAAGACAATCAAAGAAATAACACAATACCAATTTTACAACAAACCAACAAATATCAAAACACAAAGGCTTCATACTAAATCCAAGGAGGAGAAAGGAACATGGGGGTTATTTTTATGCCTCCCAAGGGCTTGGGTGTCCACCTATGATCCTCAAAAAAAATCTATCACAATACACACAACAAATCTTATGCCTACCTCCAAGATGATACATCACTCTTATGCCTCCCTCAAGAAAATAACAAGATAAACAGAAATCATATTTATCAACAAGGTGTACATCCCAACCCAAATCCCTCCTAAAATACCCAATAACATTTCTCTTATGCCTCCCACAAGTTTTACCCCCATTTCCATTTCTCCCAACAACCTAAGGATTAAATCTGATTTCCCACAATCATGAGCAATACAACAACCATCATCCACACACATGATTACAACAAAGTAGCAAGGTAAAAAAAAGGGTGAATATCTACCTTGCAAATAAGAGGATCCAGACCAAACAAGTTTCAAGCCTTCCAAAATCCTAAGCAAGCACCATCCATTCCAAGCTCAAATCACCATTCTCAAGAAATCTCTCCAAAAATTCCAAGAATCAACCGCAAAATGAACAAGTAACCCCCAAATCCTCACACAAAATGAAATAAATAGAAAAGAGGGAGAGAGGGATGATGTGGCTCCATGTAGGATGCCACATCATTTCTCCTCCAACCTACCTCACCAAGGTCAAACCCAAACCCCAAAGCATAATAAATTGGTGGTTGGGGAAAAGACCACCCTCTTACACACTCAACCCAACCCACACCCCTTAAGGACAAAATTAAATACCCATGTAAGAAAAGTGCAATGAATTTCCCTTTTCCTTCATTAAAACATAAAATAGGACCTAAAATAAGTCCCTCACATCATAGGCCTAGTGGGTGGGTAACTTTAAGAGGTGTGGGACAAGGTTAACTTGTCCCACAAGTCACCAAAATGCCTAGAATGTCAAAATCCGAATTTCAATTGGAAGAGATTGAGTAAACACTACTCCAAAACAAATTAAATTCATTCTCATCCAACACACATTCAAGCTACCAACTCACATTTACTCCCCCCTTTTGTCACATCCTAATTAACACTAGTTAAACAATATTAATTAACTTAAGATGGGTGTTAAACAATAATAATAAAGTGAATCCACATAATAAAAAAATACAATAAATCACAATTGAATAAAATCAACAAGACAAAGTCACAAACCTACCCAAGGTAACTATTGAAGTCATCCCCCCAATGGGGACCTCCAAACAATAAATAACAATACACAAGATACGAATACATGAGTTGCCATGGTGACCTATTGCCAATACCCCACATTCCTTATTTGTTGGTCTCCTATCCCCCGTAGTTTGTTGTGCTATAATTTCCTGCAAAATCAAACAATACCTTTCTAGCCTCATGGCCATATTAATGACGTCGAAATAATAAAACACATGCATGTATACATAACAATTTACATCATCGAATATCATAATTAAACCAATGTTAGAATTAAGTAATTCACCAATTGTTCATTTTGTTTTCTAACATTTCAATTCGACCAATCCATCAATTTTCACTAAGATCATAACATCAAAAATCATCCAAAAATATCCATAAATCACGTCCAATATGTCCATATAGTAGTAACAGTTAGAACATTGAATACTGATATATGAATCAAGCATATAAAATTCATCGCAATAGTCACATCATGTTACAAGTCTAACACATTCTGTATTGTCTATCAAATAAGTATAAACAAGTTTATACAATTTCCATCTAGCAATGTCTAATATCTAATACGATATCAAGGTCTAGGGATCCAATACAGAGTGACCAGAGCCAAAACAATATAAAAGAATAGTAATGACATAACAATCAGTCTGTAACAAGGAAACTATTCTAGATCATCATCATCAAATCCTTAAATTCCCATCAAGGTCCACAATACAACCATACCATGAAAATAATAATCAAAATACAATAGTAATCATGATGTCCCGCACATCTTATTAGTATGCTAATTAGAATAGAGCAGAAAGGTTTAAGTTTAAAATCAATTCGAAATTGATAACATCATTCAATCGGTGTTGAAGAGCAGTGGGCATTACATAATAAGTATTATTGCTTCCCTATCCTAAAATATTCCATCAGGATAATATTTCCATGATTATTCTTTGTTTACTGGCCTGAAACAATATTCCATGACTTTCTAAGGTCAAAATCGCATGTATTTTATGTTTCCATAGGGAAAATATTTTGCCATAAAGATTGTGTTAGAAACAAAACACTTTGTAATCTTGCCTTTGATCTTCTCCTTTCAAATTTGGCCCTGGAACTCCTCTGAACTCTGACACCCAACATTAACCCTTGGAGTTATGGGTTTTATGGCTTAAAATTGCTCCCAAAATGTACTATTATTTTAATGGTGGACTGATGAAAGATATATGACATGTGAACAAGACTAACATAAACAATACTGTTCTTTTCCAAAAACCCCCAGTGACCACCACTTCCACCTTGATGCAATATTAGAATTCCATGGTTACAATAAGTCCCCCTGAACCCTGAATTTGAAGAAGCAAAAAATCTCTATTAAAGAGGACTTATTTTGCTTTTAAAAATTGATCCCAACCCTCTTTATGTGACCAGTATATCTAAGTCCAAAAGTGTGAACCATTAAACCACTTTTAGTTTTCTATAAATTAAAGGTCAATTTCAATTTTAAAAATTTTCTTTCATGAACTTGGGCTTTAAGACTTAACAAAGTTTAAATGGCTCCTTACAAACTATTAACCATATAGCCTCCAAAGTTCTTTGATTAGTCACTTCCCATGTGGAAGGCTTTAGGTGCAAGTCCTGGGGTAATATGCTAGCACTTTCCCTTTCTGGTGAAAACATTGTTGTCTGTTTCGATGTCATGTCTTGTGAGCCCTCTATAGCATATGGTTGTTAAAGTAAAATAAAATAAAATACTTTGTAAAACGCTACCACTCATGATATAAGATTTGCAAATGTATATGTACGAATTTGTAACAAATTTGAAATGTAGAGATTGAACCTTTAAATGTAATGCTTCATCTATATTTCTAAACTTACAAAATCAATCACACCCCTTATCAACATCAACTACAATAGTAATAACTATCCCTTTAAATCAAATAACATACATTAATTAGCATTCACATTGCATTATACACATGGGATTGGTAGTTTTAATACTAATATTCTTATTTCATTTCTCTATTTGTTTCTATTTGGCCGACCCATTCTAATCCCACAATCCCCACTTTTTACCTTATCTTGACCTGTTTAGGTTTGAATTAAGTTTTCTAAATCTCCTTACGCTAATGCTTCATCTCTCCGACGATGAATCCAACATAGAGGACTCGAAACATCGGAAAAATAAATAATCATACAGTATTATGATCTACAACATTGTGTACAGTAAGTATTTTCTCTACATGTCGAGGATCAGTCGCTAATACTCTTTCGAAGAATTCAGAGAAGACTCCAGCACATCAATCAAGACGAAAAAAGACAGGTTAATAACAAAATTCAACACTCCCCGAAAAATCCTGGTAAAAAGCGGGTTAGAAATTCAGAAATAAATATAAATTTGTCAGTGCTAAACCAGTTCATAGTAAATGGGGACAATAGCAACAGAAACACAAAATGTGTGGTGTCACCCTGCGCAGAGGCGGACATGGTAAATATTTCTGAACTTATTTCAAATCATTCTCAGTAAAATTTTAACTCCTCCCCTCTTGATGCTCCAACATTACGTCTTCTTAGCAAAGGTTTAGGTTTTTCCATTGCCCATCATTTTATTCCTTTTGGAAAAATGACTGTAAGTATTGAAAACTCCCTTAAGGATCTCTCGTTACACAAAGTGGAAGAAATAAGACAAGATTAATCTCTAATATTAAGAAAAGCTAAACTGCGTAAGAACAATATTTCGAATGATGAATACATAGCCCTAGAAAATTTGAATAATAATAATAATAACATGTAAATTAGAGATGACTTCATCACCATCCATCCCAAAAAATAGGTATTCTCAACACTCTTTTCAGTAGGGCTTTGAGAATCTTAGGCAATGAGCACTTTAAAATGAAAGAAAATTATCTCTCGAATGTTTTTAAAAGGAATGGTTACAACAAAAGAAAAATCAATGTTGTTGTCCAAAAAGTAAAACTAAAATCCAGTAAATACAAAAATAGAAACAAAGATCCAAAAGAGAGGCAAGAATTCAAAGCTATCCTTCCATACATTAAAGGGACTTGGACAAAATCCCAAGAATCTTACAAAAGAATGGAATCAACACATGATTCAAACCTATCAATACCATTAATAGCAAGTCGAAGAATCCAAAGTTTCGCTCATTACAAGCTACGCTTAAAGAACATTACAAGGATTTACAACATGCAAGGGTCAATAAATATGAACTTGTTGAGCATGAAAACAAAACTATGCAATCTATTTGCATAAATGAGAAATTCTACTTTCCATGGAAAATCACTATGTTAATAGAAAAATTCATGAGGCTATCAAAATTGAGAAACATCAAAACAATATAAACATATATGATGGGTAGAAATTACGTAACTCATAGAAGCCTCTCTTAATGAGTCGTTGCAAAATGAAAACTTGGTTGAAAGATTTTTATGGTGTTTATCTCTATCATCATAGTTGAATTTTTTTAAGTTAACCTAATGTTATAATAGCATAATTAAATATTACTTGAATTAATTAATCAAACATCATACATTGGTTTCCTTGTTTAAAATAATGGCTTATTTTTTGTCATTAATCAACTAAATTAAAAACTTATTAACTTGAAACTATTAAAACAACACCTTATTAATTAAAAACAAACAAACAAACAAATAATAAATAAAATAAATAAATAAATAAAATTATTATCAATGTAACTTTAATAATAATGTTCTTATCCCATTTCCCCATTTGGCTAACCCATTATAACTCCATAACTATTCACTTTTTTTTATTGAAATCTGGCAGGTCCGCTGACCGCCTTCACCCACTGTGAAGTGGGTAGATTTCTTAGGCTAAGCAGCCAAGGACTGAGGAGTATCCATTCCGTCAAATTCCCCTGGGGCACGATCCTGGCCTCATCCCTTATTACAATGCATCTCTTTACTTCACTTGCAGCAAGAATTGAACTCTGGTGGGCTCTTTAAGAGCTAAACATCTTCACCATTGAGTCAATAGTCATTCGATTATCTTGGCATATTTATATTTGAATTAATTTTTCTAAGCCTTTTTTATGATGAGTCCAACATAAAGGACTTGAAATGTCTATGTAGGACAAATAAATAACCACACAAAATTATCCAAAAGAATCTTTTTTACATCATGAACTACGAAAATAATCTTAAATATTTGATAAATCATGTAAGACCCGTCATGTATTGAAAAAATAAAGCTAAATCTATATATCAGGGTCTGTATTTAAACCTGATGATAATATCATGTATCTCTCCTTACGTCGATAGGTGTTTACACTATGATACTCGTTTACCTGCAGTACAGCAATTGAAGGTTGGGATTTCAGTTGTACATATGGACGACCATTGCATAAATCTTGGTCATCCAACAAATATACATTTTTTCTTGTCTTGCTTAACCAACTATTTCATTCAATCGATGGAGATGAAGTATGGCCATCCAAACCATGGTTAATTCTAGTACGAGCACATTTATTGCCCAAACAATTTTAAGTGGATGTTTTCCATTGTGGTGGAAGAGGTAAGTCGTTGTGCATTCGGTGTGGTACTATGCACTTCAACATTAAGCGCTTCCTCCATTGAAAAGTGGGTGCACTCAGTGATGCCTAGTTGCAATGTGGAAGGCAGTGGTAGCATACAAGAGATACCACCCTTCAGTTTTGCATACTATGGAGGTAGTGAGAAAATCTATGCCTGGTATATGAGTTTAGATTTACACTATTTTTTGATGTTTTTAGATGCACATTTGTGAATATTTACGCATAGAATTGAACTTTTTTATTTTGGTTTCCATATTTAGGGAAGTAGTTTTTTTTGGGGGGGCCAGATGGATGCTTTTCGCAAAAAAGTTTAAAATATTCGGTAGAGTATCCAAACATTCTTGGGATGTTTTATATTTTGAACACATGAAAAATTTATCCAGCCCCATTAAAGAGTCGCTGAAAAAAGAAAAATAATTATTGTTTTTTCTATTTAAATGGTTAAAGTATTTTTATGTTGAAGGTGTTCTCCCTATGGGAAAGGCCCTTGTAGACGTTTCTATGATTGTGTAAAATTTTACGGCCGTTTGGACGTTTTGGACATTTTTTCATTTTTTTAGGATATTTTTTATAGTTGCTTTTTGCATGTAATGTTTTCTGCGGGGTTTCAGTCGCTCGATATGTAGACGAGACCCTAGATATTCTCCCTCTTGCTCCTTTTTTCCAAAGAAAAGAGTGACTCTTCTACCATTTATCATTCAACTCAAACTTCATCAGATTGTTGGGGAAACTTTAGAGACGACTGATTCTATTATATTGGGAGGCAGTGTG
The DNA here is from genome assembly GCA_019776745.2 of Taxus chinensis. Taxonomy (NCBI): domain Eukaryota; kingdom Viridiplantae; phylum Streptophyta; class Pinopsida; order Cupressales; family Taxaceae; genus Taxus; species Taxus chinensis. The sequence continues at coordinate 322,209,962 of CM034146.1, forward strand.
TTGAATGCACCTTCATCCAATAGAGCTTCATCCTCTCTAGCCAAGGCCAAATTTTCACTGTTTAAAGGAAGGAACTTTGTATCGTGCACATCACAAGATTTGATGAGAGATTTGTTTGCAGTTCGCAGATGCACGGTACAGTACAATGAGTGAGGGAGACTTGCGTCTGGGTTTTTTGAGTTTTTATGTGACATGCATGATGGATGCCTTTTGTGGGTTTTCTATTGTGTCTTCCACTACTTCTGTTGTTGAAAGGTTTGTTCCTATTCACAAGTTTGTTTTTGTTTTGGGTTTTAATTTTAGAGGAAACTAACAAGTACTCTGATGTTAGAGGAAACTTAAGAGAAACTCCAATCAGACATTTCCCAAATACTTCTTCCTTGTGTTTGCATGCATGCTATGTCACAAGGTTCTCTGAATTTTATAGAGAAAGTTCAAATTTTTCCAAACTTTACTTTCGTTGAACATGAGCTCAAATTTTATCCATTATTTTTGCATGTGAAGATTTTGACATGATTTTGCATTATTTTACAAATGTGTGTGTTATAATTACTCTGCAATTGAGTTTGAAATGTGGCATTTAAATAAGCATGGGATGACACAAGAAAAAGCTTATCATGGATTCCTTTGCTCGCAAATTGTGACCTTCAACATAGTAATTATCAGATTATTGTGTTGTATCTTTACAAAATATTTATCAGTATCATACACACATGATTTTCACATAATGTTGTGAAAGATTGGAGTTTACCGAGAGCCACTGCTAAGTTTCATCAAACTGGGTGTCACTACATCAATCAACTAACAATTGGCCTAATTCGACATGAATGCTTTTTTAAAGGATACATGCGACAATGCAAGCAGATTGATATAATTGAATTGATTTTGGTCTTATTATATTACCAGCATAGCATCATATGTGATTATGTGTCAAGTATCAACATTTTTATTTTCCGAAAAGTTTTTGGATGACCTTTGTCTGGGATTATTTATTTGATTATTTTGGGTATTAAATTATTTGTTGTCAGTGAACATGAGATATTATCAATTTCTAACATTGTTGTGTGTTGGAGAGTCTTTGTTTTGTGGCATTACATATCTACATGTATCTGTCGACATGCCACATCTTTCTGTTGTTCAACCTAAATCTATAGTGTTGTTGGCTAATTTTGACTACAGAATGCATGTTAATCCTGTTCACCACTTTTGATTGATGTGGATAATTAATAAAATGTTGAAATTGAATAAAATATTATATCCACAGAAGGAAAGAAACAATGTACTCACCCCACAGCCAGTATCAAGAGCAGTCCTTACAGACCCGCCTTTTCAAGGAATTAGCCCCCAATCTTCTCAGTGTACTTTATTGTGCCATTTTGAAACAAGGTTCCACCACCATGAAAGTAGAATCGATCACCCCAAAACTTAATCCATAAATACCCCTTGAGAACAAAAAGCTTCTTATGGGGCACATTAACAAACAAACCAAACAAAATCCCTACTCTCTGGCCATGGAAATGGAGTCTTGTATCCTGGTTGATTAGGAATCAGACAACTCATCAGCTCACTCTTTTGTGGGAAATGTCACTCTCTGAAGAACTGCATGTGGTGTCAGATTTATCAGAACGGTTGTCTAAGCTTAGTAGACTTTATTTCCATCCTGAAATTGTGAATGGATTTATGTTTTTCAGCAGGGTTTCCATCATCAGGTTAGGACTTAAAGACCATTTACTTCAAGCAAAGTTCTACTTGATCAAGGACCTAATGACCATTTACTTCCATTAGTTTTCCATAATATGCAATCACATTTATTACAATGAAAAGTGTGTATTTTTTTCAATCTTCTTTCCTTTTACAAGGCTTGCAAAATTTTATCCCACAAAAAATGTTCTATTATGTCTTGAGTAACAGTTATATTAAATGGAATTTGATAGTTTATTTCAGAGCTAAAAATTCTCATCACTAGATTGGTTTTGCATATTTGTCAACTAGCAGATATGCATAGTGATGTGGAATTTGTGAAGGTGAACTATGAAGAAAATAAATCTTTGTGTTATAGCTTGACTATCCATGTTCTACCATTTTTTCAATTATATAGAGGGGCACAGGGACATGTTTGTAGCTTCAATTGTACTAGTGTGACTGTAAGTCAAGTTTATTGTTGTAACTACCTACTTTACTCATCATTTTCAACTGCGTTGCCAGGATATGCCCTGACCCCCATGAATCTTGTCTTATATGTATCTGATACAAATACATATATATACAAATACAGATAAGCCACGGATACGTGTGGGTACCTCCCGAATACATCATGGATCCACACGTATCCGTTCCTAAATACGTTTTTTAAAGGTTTTATTTTTATTTTTTTTACTTTTCTAATCACTAAAACCAAACCCTAATCACAGCAAAAGAACTTGATTTTGAGGAAAATCTAGATGATATATTCTAAATTTGTTTGTATTCCTATATCTTATGTATGTAAAATCTTAAGTATATTGTATGTTTTGAAAATTTGAGCATGGATCCTAGTATATTTTTTAAATTTCAAGTTTTGTTCGTATTCATGTTTTCATGATATTCGTATATCATATGTATGGCAACCACATGATCGATAAGGTGCAGCCTTGGACCTCCTTCAGGATTTGGATAACCTCAACTACATGCTTTGTCAAATAACAAATGTTTTTCCTTTAAGAAGCTAACACATGTTAGAAACAATTGAAAGGAAAAGAAAAATTTGTTGTTGGAACCGATAAAAATTTGTGAAAATTTCAAATATATGATTCGAGGTTGATTGTTGCAGCTTGTTTGAAGGCATTTGATGATCAGAAGAATGGGGTGACATGTTTTCTGCAAGGATATGGTGTTTTTTGGTCTGGCCCAGCTAATGAGTTGATTATTGTAGCATTGATTTAGTAGGATATATTATGAAGTAACAAAAGATAACGAGATTCTCAATTGTTCTATATCAAATTCTGCTAAGGAGGATTGATGAACATTCTGAATCAATGTAAAGATAGGTATTTGAAATATACAAATTTGCATGTCTCCCAATGTAAAATTCTTCTATTTCGGCTATGCTCATTTGTGACATGGCTTCATGGTGAGAGATCTTCGACTCTAATGTAGCTCGGCCTATGTGACAACCTTGGCTCATTTACACACCTCAGCGATCACAATACTTTGATTTCCTAACTTGCTTTTCAATGCAACGTGAAATGTGAACTCGCCAATACATTTAACCTTTAACTCAAACCATGACTTTTTCTAACACAATGAGCCAACTTTCCTTCATCAACTAACTTTACTGGTTGCTCAATCCGAACTCGCCAGAAACTCGTTTCTGTGGGGAATCTTCATCGAATTCTTAATACTTGGATAATGTGAAATAATAATTTATATGGCTTTGTAATAAGAAGATAAATTCTTGACATTTTTTATATTATACTAAATTAGAATTAGTCCACTCCATAAATTGAATTTAAAACGAACGAATACAAATAATATTGGACATAAAAATAACATTTGGTAGAAATCACTAAAATTTTATTTGCAAAATATATGGGTTGTCATCCAAAGTTAATTTCTCAGATGTCATGTAATTATCATGAATAAGGAGACATAATTTGAATGATCGACTTATCTAATCATTATAATGTAAGAAGACATTAGAATGTTATATGTAAAATAGTATCTTGTTGCGAATTGTTAAGAGCTTTTTTGTCAATTGTTGTATATGAGCCATTAACATTGCTTTCAGTTCACATGAATACATTAACATGAATTCCACTATTGGAATATCTATTTTTCTCAAAGGTATAAACTTAAGGCTCCGTGACATATTTTACACATATACAATCTATAATATAGATTATTAAGCAAGTCGTATTTTTGAGAAACACGTTTAGAAATTTGATCGAAGATGTAAATTTTTAGGCATTCTTTCGATGAATTTTTCATTGACATGCCTTGGTAAGGTGTTGCTTTTTTCTTTGTTTGATTTGGACGAGTTTATGTATGAATACATTATACACTTGGTGTGCCACCAAAAATGATGCCTTAGTTCCCATCCATGGTTTTCACGCTTTACAGATGGGAAACACATATAGTACTCATGACACAGTATTGAACATGATATCCTAGGGAGCTTTGCAAAAGGATTCAAGACTTCATACCGATGATTTCCTTTCAAACAATTTGACACAGTTTGGGACCAAACTTCGAGTTGGTCATGTAGGCCAATTTTGCCCTATCATGGTATTTCCATTATATGAAAGCCATTTATATGACACAAGCCTTTGGAGGGGATTTCATACATCAATCTCCTTGCTAATATATTTTTGATCATAAGATTACACCTACACATATGTTTCCTTTCGCCAGATAATTCTTTGCATTCATGGTGTTTCTCATTTTTAGGATTGGAATTCCTTATGTCTTGCACTTATTCACACTTCTCTCAACATGAAATTCATATATTTAATGATTCACCCAACTCGTTTGCAAAAAAAATGGCCATGCAGACCATCACAACCTCTACATGTTGAAAACATTGAGCCTTACAATTGCCCATTCCATTACACAAATTACCTGATGGACTAATTTATGGAATTTGATGATGATCGATTGTAACACAAAGTTATACTTTAAAAAAATCCACTTTTCCTATCATCAAATTCGACAAATATTGAGTACTCAATATTGGTCATGTTGGAACCCCAAGAAAATGTTGCATATTCCAATTCCACCAATTTTCAAAGGGTGCTGCATAAAAATTCATATTAAACTGGCTTCATCTTTAACTATCCACAAGTCTGACTTCCTTACTTTGTAAAAGGCCACTATTTAATTTGGAAACACAGAGAAACATGGTATTTTATTTACATTTATCTCTAGAGTCCCCTCCCTTACATATCTTTACCTTTTTCCTCTTTCTTCTTATGGGCAATACTCAATAATGGCTCTTGCCCCTCTACTTCTGGTCTAAAGAAATGAAGATGCACACCCAGGTTATCTCCACTAGTTGCCCCCCCTTTACAAATAATCATCCCCTTCCTCCCTCCCCAATCAACACTTTACAATTCTCAACGTGTTGTATGGTAATACATTTTACATGTAACTCTATATAAAAAATGATGGCCATGTTTTAAATCTTTAAGTTGTATGAGAGAGTTAAATAGAATATTTGTAACTATTTTATGGTTAGAATCATACAAAAAATCTAACTCGATGTCAAATTCAAACCATGAATACAAATATAAACAATGTGACTTCATTTCTAAAATATAATCTTCCTTTTTTACACTGTGAATCTTTCTTTTTCTCTTTTCTCTTATTGTACAACAACATCTTTTGATTCCCTAACCTTCATCTACGGTTTATTAAGGATACGGTCATTTGCATACTCCAACACTTACATTTAGAACCCATGGTTGATATGCTCTCATTTCTTTGTAAATATCAATTCTTGCAATGTTTCCTCTAGCGAGCCGCCAACAAAAAATAAAACTTTTCTTCACTTTTCAAATCGCTTGATCCTCTATTTGGTCTCCACCTCGGTTCACTAAATTTTCCAAATCATCTTATTGCTCACATTCACTCAAATTTCATATACCCCTACTAATTTTTTTTCCAACATTAATGTTTTATTGAGCTTCTTTCCAATTACCAACAACTCTTGTACCTTTGACTAGTAAACTCCACTTCTTTCTTTATTACTCTACTCCAGTTTTGGTTTTCTCTATTCTTCCCTTTCGGCGTTCATATTGCACTACTCACATGTGATTTCTAGTAAATAAGTCCATGGAATAAATATGATCACTTTCACATTTGTTAATTTATGAGTGTTTTTTAGGTTTTCACAATTTGCGTGCTTCCTTATGTTTTTTTGCTTAAAACCTAAAATTTTGGCAAAAAAAATTGTGATCAGGCTTGTTGGGGGGAATTCAAGGCAGTGAAGTTCTATATTGTGTCTGTGAAATTAAATTTATTTTGATGATAAAATGTGGCCTATGAGTTGAATTCAGAATTTTATCTGTATCTCTATTCACTAATATCTAATCCATATACTGCACATTATTTTGATCAATTTCTAGTTGCTTTTTTATTTAACATTTAACTTGTTGATAATGAAAGTAAAATACTAGATGAACTCATAACCTTATTATATGTTGGCAAGGCAACCTAGCTGCTCAAGCTTTAGAATTTCCTTCAAGGATCAAGGATTTGGCAAATTATGTTCACTCTGAAGGACTCAAACTTAGAATATATTCTTATATTGGGTCAGAATACCAATCTAGGATGAATCAATTTTGTTCTAGCCTTCGATAGGTTGAAGTATACATATATGTCAGTGCTCTGTTTCATAATATTGAATTTTTTGTTTGGATTCTTTTATCAGATATTATACATGTAGCAAAACCATGCTAGATTCCCTTGGACATGAGCAACAAGATGCCAAAACATTTTCTTCATGGGTAATGTGCTCTTAATAGTAAATACCATTATCTGATATAATTACCAGATTTTACTATACTATAAATGAATCAATTACATCTTGGAAACAAAAGGAAAAGTTCATTAATCAGACATAGATGGTGCTATAAGGGCACATTAGAAATCAGGGTTGGTCTTCAATGCTATCATCATAGCCACTAAATAGCTACTATTGTTTGATGAATGGGCAAGGAATAGACTACTTGAAATATGATAACTGCTATAATGGTAACATTAAAGCATACAAGTGTGTCCCACTTTGTGGCCATAAATATTTTAAAATCTGACTAATAAATAAATAGTTTAAAAATACTATAAAATTTTAAAAAATCAAGTAAATTTTAGATGCCTTGCACCTTGGTATTTATAGCCTCTTAAAAATACATGTTTGGTAATTTTATATGTGTTTGGTCATGTTTTGGTTGTCAAACATAGTTTGTTGAAAGTACAAAAAATACAAAAAAGTGGGACATAGTTATATGCTTTAACCCATAATTTATTTGTACATAATAATTATTTTATATCTGGAGAATAAGTTCATTATATCTGAATGTAGGTTTCAAATTTGCAGAATGTACTAAATTTATACAAAACGGAAATGTACACAATAATGAGTGAAGCTCTCAAGAATTCAAGCCATCTTATTTGAAGAATGCAGGGCATTTACAAAATTGGCTTGATATCACTGAAAAAACATGCTAATACCTTCTATTCTGATGGGAAGTGGTAATCAGAATCCTGCTACACGGGAATCTAAGATGGTAAATAGTTGTAGGACTACATGATTTATTTAGACAAATAGGAAAGGTAATATCCTAGTATAGACACCTAAATTCGATATCTGATATCTATACCCTTAATCGTCTAAATGCACATATTTATTTTGTCCCCTTTATTTAATTAAATGCCCATCTAATTCCCATTAATTAATTAAGTCACATTAATTAATTAATCATTTAATATCTTACATGCCCATTTATCCCATCCATATTAATTTGTATCAAAATTAATTAATTAATTCCTATTAATTAATTAATTAATATTTGTTAGCTTATTAATTAATCATTATTATACTACCTTTCCCTAATAAGATTCTATTTAGGTTATTTTTGTCCTAATCACAAATGCCCTTTGCTTTTATCTATTTTTATGCCCAAATCATCCATATCTCATGCCTTGCCCAATATGCTTTAAAGCATCTCTCTTCTCCTTAAGAAGCCCAAAATCCCAACCAAAAGCACAAAAACAGTCCATTGGGGAAAATATCTCCACGATCAGTGACAACCCAGCCTGGTTGCTATCAACCCTATAAAACTAGGTTCAACCTTTTTATTCACAACAACAGGGAGCAACAATCACAACCTAAATCAAGACCAAGTGCATGTAACTTACAACTTGTGCATTTTTCTTGCAACCTGAGTGCCTTTGAAACATTTACACACCTATTGCATATCCCCTTAACGTGCTTGCATTGTTGATGATCATCATTCATGAGACCTTTCCATTATCGTTGTATTTATTTTTATACATCTATCATATCATTTTGTATTTGTTTCCTAACATTTTTTATTTATAGAGCAGCTTTGGAAATATATAGGGAACACTCAACAACATCTTCTACAAATCCTTTACTTGTAGACCTTTATCAACTTCCAGGTTACATGCAGACCTTTTTGGTCTGTATACTTCATCCAAAACTACAGATCCACCCTCCTAGGTTACCATCGACCTGGCTATGCAGAGTCTGGGTTGCCGTCAATATAGAATAGGTAACCTTTAATTCACTGTTATTTCATTATATCAGCTTCTAGATAATTTCTAATCACTTTTTAGATTCAATAATCCTCCTTTTCCTACATGAAATCTAATAATTATTTCTTTATATCAATTTTGTTTAACAACAAGGGTTGACATCCATTGAGGGAGTTAACGCTTCTCGAGTCCACTTTGTTAGGAAGTCCCCATCCTATCCTATCTAATTATTTTCCTTCTAGTGACCTGAAGGTTTTTTGTTATTAGATTTGTAGCAGAGATCCACCTTCTATTTTGTTCCCATATCACATCACATCCAAGGTAACCTAAACCCTCCATAATTTATGATCTTGCTAGTTTCTTTAGTAGTTAGTGCATTAATTTCATTAAGAATGAGAAACTTGGACAAAATTCTTGGCACTCCCGATGGGACCACCATTTTGGTGATCTCTTTCTTTCTATATCTTGCTTTTTCTATTTTCCACTAAAAATATAGTGTGAGGCTCTTATTTATTGATTGCTCATGTTGGGTTCTTGGTTTGGATCATGCATCAATAAAAAGTACATATAAATAGAAAACCTGTTATCTAGGTATTCCTTGCTTTTTCCCCCCCTATTTACTCCGTTTTCATTGTAATTTCATGTTCCTATTTTTACCCTCATCGAATATCACACTTCATTTTGGGTCTAAAAAGAACCTTTCTTTTACATCCTTCTTGTTCACATAGTCTAAGTAGGGGTTCAATCTTCTGCATCACACATCTTATCACACAGCCAAAAATCTCACAAATAAATTAACACATCCAAACACTTCCTTTTCCTGGTAAACTGATTGGGATTTGATCACCCAATAGAAATCGGCTTCAGACATTTCCCAGCCACAACTTACTTGAGACAAAACATATCTTGCCTTATTCTAGGTATTTTAACATACATCCTCTTTTCCTTTTCACACTTTATTAATCAAAACACATTGTCTACTTGTTTTGTTTGTTTAATAATGGAACCAAAATTTTCCTCAAGCAGTTCTCACCAGTCCACAAGGATCCAATCCAGACCATCAGTTACTTATAGGACTTCTTCTAGCCCCATCTATGACTATCTTTTCCATATATTTAGCACTTCTTGACCACATCGACTCGTAGACCATGATTTATCCTCATTACCCTCACACCCCATCACCTTATACCATCACAACTTTATCCCCATCACCTTACACCATTCCCCCCTTCATCCAACAAACCCGTATCACCTAGGGACATTCCTTATGAGCCTTAGGTATCCCATCTTCCCATTCTTGCCCCATGCCCATCATCTTACCATGATCATACTTATCACCATGCTCCAACATCCCCCCAAGAAATCTCATCTTCATCACATGACATTTTCAGTTAACCATTTCCTAATCCTGCACCAAAAAATTCATATTCTACATCACATCAATTTAACTCATTATAAATCAACACCATACATCAACTACCTCCTGCCACATCTATCTTACCCACTTCCTTATATATTCCCATCCTAGGTATTATGACCTTGGCCCCTTCGAACATTATCCCCACATCTACTATAGCCACAGTTACCCTACCTACCACCCTTACTTCTACCACTTCTCTCACATCCACATCTAGTCCTACTCTTACTACATCAACATTTGCCTTGGTCGCAACCTACCTCCTTGTCTACACCTGTCACTACATTGAAATCATTATCACATATTTCCCTACCCTTTCCCGCATCACCTGACACTATACATACTCAAACATCCCTACCACTAATTTATTCACTTATGATTAACTCACTTTCTTTATCTCCCTCATCCACACCTAATATATCGACATATACCATTCCCACATCCACATATCTTATCACACCAGTCACACCTTCTCAATTCACCCATATGCCTCTTGAGATAATTCAAACACACTCGACACTCATGCCTCTTCCATCCCTATATCCCCCATCTCATCCACCATCTATGCCAACTCATATATATCATTAACCGCATCATCCTAACACTTCTCATCCTTTCCATATCCTCGCCCATCATTGATTCCACACCTATTTTCCCATCATGCCATCCTTAGAGTCAGTTCTGGTTCCTCCTTCCATGCTTCTACACACACCTACCACATTGACCATTTTCACCATATCTCCATTATCCCCCTCTTATTATATGTCACCCTCATCATTTGAATAATATCGGAGAGTGCTTAAACTTACAACAGATATAGGTGATCCTCCTATCTCATCCACACAACCTGACACCCCCACATATAGATAATATTCACCATCCCTAGAATCCTTCATGAAAAATCTACTCCCTCTATCAGCCACCACAATACCATCAAATCCACCATTAGAACTTATTGTCACCCCCTTTAAGGGTACTCTTTGTTAGGATTTGAGGATTCTAATAAATACATATTTAATCAACTTACATATCATATAATGTTACAATAAATATTTAAATAAACATTACATCATAACATAAGTAAATAAAGAAATACTCACAAGAAATAAATAACACGGTGACACATTATTTATAGTGGAAAACCCCAATAGGGTAAAAACCACTTTGAAAATAACCTTTTACTTCAGAGAAATTATTTTACATCTAGTAAGATCACCTCCTCCTTTAAAACCCTATTTACCAAGGGTAAAACCAAATCACTTGATTTGCACACCTTTGATATATTTCTTGAATATATCAAATGAGGACCTAAATTCCTTTTTATATAAGGTGATCGGGTATGTCTCCAGACCCACCTTTTCAACCTAAAATGGTTGGCACATACACCTAGGTTTATAATATTTAATATTAGAAATATAATCATTTCATGATATTAAATATTTAACTTTTAGTATATACCTAGGTTAACATATTTAATAATAGAAATATAAATATTTCATATTATTAAATATTAACCTACATATTAGTGATGGACCCATATAAATTAAGGGTTGGCCAGACCACTTAATCATTAAGTTCCAACACTCCCCCTTAATGTTTAAGTGGGATACCATAACATATACCAATAGATTACTTGTCCATGGTACACTACATGATTTACAATCCTTAAACCATAAAGGTTTTAGGCTAGCATATTGGTTGAAAGATTATGCAACACCTTCATCATACTCAATTTACCTTTTGGTACAAAAGGATTTGGAATCCCAAAGATCATCCCATGATCAATGGCTAAGTATGCTTTTTGAGTTTTACATGTTCTCACAGGTTCTCATAAAAGGTTATTGAACCCAAACATATAGGAGCCTTTTACAACCAATGACCTCCTTAACAATCTTCATGTACTGGATGTTTACCTGTAAACTCAATAACACTAAAGAGTTTACTGAAGACCGTCTTTAAGATCTTTCTACACTTCTTTCTAAAAAAAGAAGCCGATGAGGTATACATGCCCGAAGGTCTTTTTACACTTGCCCGAAGGTCATTTTTACAAATTCCCGAAGGTATTTAAAAACAAAAACTAAGTTCCATTAGGAGGTGACATTGTCATGCACACTCCCCCTCAATGGAAAACTCTGACAATCCAAGCTTTTCACGAAAGTGACAAAACTTTGCAGTACTGAAGATGTTAACAACACTCTTCAGTCAATATGAACTTGAGATTTATCTCATCACTTTGCACCTTCTCATATGGGTGAAGCGTATATGTATCTCATGATGTTGAACTAGATTATTAATCAAGAGTAATACAAATCTAACCACCACATACAAGAGAAATACTTCCTTTAGATTCCATGTGTATCTCTACCAACAACCGTTACAACCACATGGCTTCTTTACTTCTTCCATTGTACTTCTCAGCCTCAATAGAAGAAATGGAGACGGTTGAGTATATTTATTGTTCCAAGTAATGGTTCCTAAACTAAAACATTGACCACATATCCATTATATTTTATAACACAACATCAGTATAGTTATAATCATAAAATCAATATAAGATAACATTTTCATTCTTAATATAATGCAACCCATAATTGATTGTTCCTTTCAAATATCTAAAATTTCTTTTTGCAAGATTCCAATGATCTCTAAAAAATGTTCCTGCATAAACCTTGAAGTAATTCCTTACTGTATAGGAAATATCTGATCTAGTTATAGTTAGATGAATCAAACTATCAACTAAAAATGTATATAAAATAAGATCAACCTTTTTCATATGCAGATTTAGGATCAATATTTATTCCAACTTCCATTAAAGTAGAAAATGGTTTACAATCAATCACAAGAATTTTTTTCAATACAATGGTGGCATATTGTGTTTTAAAAAATAATAATAGAATGAAATACAATCATACAAATAACATGATGTGAGAGACCTTAACTCATTCATTTCAAAGTACTACTTCAATCTCTCTTTAATCCTATGAATTAAACCAGAGTTATCACCAGACATAAGAAAATCATAAACATATATACATATAATGATAATATGCGAGTCTTATTTCTTAATGAATATATCATTGTTAGAATAACAATTAACAAAACCTAATAGTTTAAAGAAGGAAACAATTTTCACATACCAAGCTATATAAGAGCTTGTTTTAAACCATACAAGGATTTCTCAACTTACAAACATAGTTTTCTTTACCAGTTTCTTCAAATCCTTTAGGTTGAAACAAGTAAAGTTATTCTTTTAAATCAAAATTTAAAAAAATTATTTTTCTTATCCATTTAGTGGATTTCCCACCCAAATTGAGCGGTAATTGTAAATAAGGCCCTAACAATACTCATTTTAGCTATAGGAGCAAATGTCTCAACATAATCAATAGCAACTTTCTAAGTGAAACCTCTAGAAATAAGTCTAGATTTTTGTTAATACTACCATCATCATTATATTTTATTTTGTATAACCACCTAGACCCCATAATACTTCATAGCTCAGGTTCATACAAGGTAATTAATGCATAGTACATATGATGGGTTATGGTCATTTTCCTAAGGTTAATAGGATTTGAAATTTCTAACATAGATTGAGCCCAATTTAATTTCTTATTTAGGAAGATAAGAGTTTCAGAAACATCTATAGCATCAAAACATTATCATGACCATTTACTAAATTAGAATCAAAACCATCATTTAGAAGCATTTAATGAAGTAACTTCAAGAGAAGAAGACAAAACATGTAAACCTTTCACTAGATTATATCTAGAAATTTCATATAAGCTTCGATAATTAACATGTCTTAACCTTTTATGCCGTAGTTTTGACCCAAATGTTGTGGTTGGTTTCATTCAGGATCTAGGTTTACCAATTGTAGAATGTCAAAACAGAAATAGATGGACGTTATTATTTTCCTAAACTTGTAAAATACACCCCATTATAATATACAATGTACCATATATTTAGATACATATTTATCGATAATAAACACAAAACTTTTAATAGAATCATATCTAGTTTTTTATAGATCTAAAAAAACCATTTGATCATAACTAATTTTGTCATTACAATGCATACTAATTAGCCTCTCATGATCAAAATAATAACCCAAAATATAAAGGGCTCTGCATTATACCCTATATTTATATAAAAAATATTTTTGACCATATAGAAGTGAAGAAGAGACCCCTAAGAATGTATAACAACTTCAAATTTCTGAAAAAAATTAATGTAGAAAAAAATCCGTTCAGTTTAAATTTGACGTCTAAATGACAATCATAATGGCTTATTTTTTGGTCTGTCATGAAGGTCATTTGACCGTCAATTTTAGCACAATGAAAGTTTCTTAGAACATACGAGCTTAAAGTTGACATCTAAATAACCGTCATATTGTCTTATGTTTGGTCTACTATGACAGTCATTTGACCGTCAAATTTAATGAAGACAAAACTTGCTATGTATTTCCAGAATGTGAAATTCTAGAATTTCTTCTTCTGTATAATATTAGGGAGGTTATATTTTAATACATTATAATAATCTATTATAATTTATAATGTAAAAATATATACACTTTTAAAAAAAAAAGGTATATAGTTTTATAGAATGTAAATAAAAAACAACATAGTTCATAAAATTTATAAACTATAGTATATATTTTTTTTATAAAGAACATTTAACCCTTACTAAAGGGGTTTAAAGGACATAGACCAGGTTAAAAGAATTTTACCAAGTGCAAGTAGATTTATGAGAGTATAGATTAACCTGCATATTTTATAGAGGGGACAAGTAATCACATGTAATTTTAATATGGTTTAAGGCCTTTAGTATAATTTTTTTTTCAAAACTATATAAATTTTAATATGATGTTTACATAAATTATTATATAAACCTTGTTCTATATTATATATATTTTTATTTAAAAATAATAATATAGTTTTCATATTATATAGAATATAGTTATAGATTAACTATAAACTATAGTTTTTCAAATCGAATCCTTAGGGGTCCATGAGAGAACACGGGTATGAATTTACCTTCCATTTAACCTACAAACATTTGAAATTATAGAAAATAAATTCTTTCATTTTCTATACGTGATTTTCACGCAGGTAAATATTTGAAATCCCTTTCACATGTACACACATCAATCTCTAAAAAAATATTAATTACATATAATTTACAAAATGTAAATGAAAGTAAGAATCATATCATATTACATCTCCCCCCCCCAAATAGGGATTACCTCTCTTGGTTGTACAAATTAAATAAATAAAATACAAGAACATTTGATCTTAATTTATTTAATTTACCTTTCTGGGTTGGTTGAAAAAGCTCATAATTGCACAAATTAAATAAATAAAATACAAAAACATTTGATCTTAATTTATTTAATTTACTTTTCTGGGTTGGTTGAAAAAACTCATACAAATTAAATAAATACATTTTATCTTAATTTATTTAATTTACCTTTCTCTGTTACCATGTTAGGATTTGAGGGATTCTAATAAATACGGATTTAATCTATTATACAATGTTACAATAAATACTTAAATAAACATTACATCATAACATAAGTAAATAAAGAAATACTCACAAGAAATAAATAACACGGTGACACATTATTTATAGTGGAAAACCCTAATAGGGTAAAAACCACTTTGAAAATAACCTTTTACTTCAGAGAACTTATTTTACACCCAGTAAGATCGTTACTTGATTTGCACACTTTTGATATATTTCCAAATATATCAAATGAGGACCTAAATTCCTTTTTATATAAGGTGATTGGGTATGTCTCTCGACCCACCTTTTCAACCTAAAATAGTTGACACATACACCTAGGTTTATAATATTTAATATTAAAAATATAATCATTTCATGATATTAAATATTTAACATAAAAGATATACCTAGGTTAGCATATTTAATAATAGAAATATAAATATTTTATATTATTAAATATTATCCTATATAAATTAAGGGTTGGCCAGACCACTTAATCATTATGTTCCAACACCTATCTCATCCTAATCTCCTATACTCAATCCTTCAACATCGACCGTATCTACATCTATTACCACTAGTACACAATCACATCTCCTCCATTTACAACCACATCAACGACACCTCTTAATACATTCGTGAATGCCTCCACTTAAGACAAACATGAGGGGAATTCCTTCTCCCTCTAGAAAATTAGTTGTTTCTACATCAACCAAACCAAAACCTACACCTACATCTTCATATCCACCAGCCGAGATTTTTGTTATCCCTGCCAAGGGTAAATCCTCTCGATCAAAATATAAGCCTTGTGGTAAACATTCCCAAAAGTCTCCTATGCATTCTCGTGAGAAGTCAGGTTTTCCCTCTTTTCATCAATCTAATATTACAACCTTCATCCCAGGCACATCCTCATCTATTGTAGGGTCAATCCCTTCATCTAATACATCTCATAATAATAAATTCCAATCCAAATAATCCAACCCTCCTCTAAAAATTTATTCATCTTTCAAGACTCCTAATCCATCCTTCCAATCTACATCCATCCTAGGGATAATTTTAGTAGTGAATATTCGTAATATGGCAAAAATTTATTTTAGAAAAATTTGAAAATCTAATTTTTTCGGAGCAGGTCAGTTCCCTGTTCACCTAAAATTTACAATATTTTTTTTAGGGGTCGGCTTCACTTACATTTGAAAAGATCTCCTATAAAAACCTAGGGGATTCGTCATGTAGTATACTACCACCAGTACTTTGTTGGGGTTAACACACCATTTGTACAGATAATATATCAGATCTAAGCATATATGCAAATAAAAGTGGATATTCTACCAAAATAAATATACAAAACAATAGATATAAATCAACACCAGATTTAACGTGGTTCACCTAGTTTGGGCTACATTCACCAAGAAACAATCCAATCTATTATCCAAAGCTTTGACAAGATATACAATTACATATTTTCAATCTTCTACACATCTTAGATGTACAGTACTTTCTTTCTCTCAAAATTTTTCTTTTTCTCCAAGAATTCTCTCTCACAATAATCATCAACTTTTGTAAGTTTTTCTTAATTCTTACTTCTAAACCCTAGCTTTCATGCTTATATAGGTGTATACCAACTTAGGGCACTTATCCATGCAATTACAATCAATAGATATGTTTTAATACTAAAAATAGATCTAATTCACGTGAGTTAATTAAAACACCCACACACATGTAACTGACGCCGGTTATCCTTAACTAATGTCAGTTCCTCCTTGCCTGACCGATGCCGATCATAGGTGACCGATATCAGTCCCTCCATAACCGATGATGATTACTATGTTTTCCAGCAAGTTTCATATTACATGCTAATCTAAAGTAATTGAGCTCCACAACTCAACAATCTACCACTTGGAGATTAATTACTGCACTATACCTGTACAATGTCATTCTTGGATCCTTCCTTAACTTTGTTTCTTCCTCTTCAAGTCTCAAACTCGAAGACCAATAGAAGTGGAGTGTAGCTCCAAATTTTCCTTTGATAATGGCTTTGTTAGCATATATGCAGGTTTCTCACTCATATGAATATTTTCCAGATTCAATTGCCTATCCTTTAATACCTTCAGTATGAAGTGATACATAAACTAAATGTGTTTCGTTCTTGAATGAAACGTTGAGTTTTTTACCAAATGAATTTCACTCTGAATGTCACTGAACAATTTGCAGTCATTTTTCTCCTTTCCCAACTCTTCCATGAACCTACTCATCTATATCATCTCCTTGCTAGCCTCTATAGCTACAACATACTCTGCCTTCATAGTAGATAAAGCCACAACCTTCTGTAATCTTGAAATCGAACTAACTATTGCCCCACCTACTATGAAAATATATCCAATAGTGCTCCTCCTACCATCCAGATATTCAACCATATCCGAATCAACATAGCCACATAATGAAATATTTGAACCTCCATAACATAACCACATGCTAGATGTCCCTTTCAAATACCTGAGTATCCATTGGACTACTTTCCTTTTCTTTACCTGGATTGGCCATATATCTATTCACAACTCCCACTACCTGTGCAATGTCTACTCTGGTACAAACCATAACATACATGAGACTCCCAACTGCTAAAGCATATGACACTCGTGTCATGTATTTGACCTCATGTGATGACGGACACTGATATTTGCTCAATTTGAATTATCCAGCCATAGGTGTATTAAAAGGTTTTATATTCTACATTTTGAACCTTTCTAACACCCTATAGATATAATCCTCCTAAGACAAATAAAGTTTATTATTCTTCCTATCTCTATGTATTTGCATGCCAAGGATTCTTTTTCCAGCTCCTAAATCCTTCATAGCAAATGTGTGAGCTAGCTTTCCCTTAAGATCACCAATTTCCTGCATACTAGATCCTGTAATAAGCATATCATCCACATACAATAACACAATAATATAGTTCCCATTTTCAAGCTTCTTGAAATAAACACAATGGTCAGATTTACATTTCAAGTAACCATGGTCATGCATAAAACTATCAAACCTCTTGAAACATTACCTTGGATCTTGTTTGAGTCCATATAGACTCTTTTTCAACCTACACACTAATTTCTCCTTACCCTTGACTTCATACCTAAGCGGCTATTGCATATAAATCTCTTCATCCAAATCAGCATGAAGGAAAGTCATCTTCGCATCTAGTTGTTCTAAATGAAAATCCTCTACTACAACTAAACTCAATATAGTACGAATAAAATTCATCTTAACAACAGAAGAAAATATTTCACCAAATTTAATATATGTTTTATGTGCAAATATATTTTCTACAAACCTTGCCCTATACCTTTTCTGTCCACCCTCTTCTTCCTTGATCTTGTAAACACACTTTTCTTCAATGTCCTCTTACCTACTAGCAACTTAACCAAATCTCAAGTTTGGTTATGCTCCAAGGAGTCCATCTCTTCATCCATGCCATGCTCCCACTGAAGGTGGGTCTTATCCTGCATTACTTCTTAAAAACTATCTATTTCACCATTATCGGTCAATAATAAATAAAATAGAGGAGGTGTAAATATTTTTGTAGGTTTACTTACCCTTTGTGACCTTCTCACATGAGTTTCAGGTACCGGAGGCTCATTCTGGACCTCCTGGACATTTGTATCCAAATATGTCAGTGACTAGCGCCAGTCACCTGTAACTGAAGTCAGTTCTGCTAACTGATGCCAGTTTGGCTCTTCTGTAACCGATACTGGTTTTGCTGACCGATGTCAATAAGGGGTCAACCGACACCAGTTACTATGTAACCTTGTTGGTATTAATTTTAAATTTGAGAGTTCATTTTCATTCACAAACTTCTCAACCGGTTTGTCCTTGGGTACCAAAATTTGATCCCTATACATTCTCTTTTCATTCCATTCAATATCACGACTCCTAATCATTTTAGAACTCTCTAAATCCCAAAAACAGAATCTGAATTCACCAAATCCATAACCAATGAAATTGTATCTCTTGGATTTTACATCCAACGTTTTCCTATTTTCCTTATCAATATGCACAAAAGCTTCTAAACCAAAAAATTTAAGAAAAGAAAGATCTACCTCTTTTTTCGGTCCAAGCTTCCTCTGTATTCCTCCATCTAGTGAACTTGAAGGCCCGTGGTTAATCAAATAAATTGTTATATCAACTATTTCTACCCAAAACTGCAAGGGAAATCTAGAATGTATCCTCATCCTTTTAACATGTTCCATGATTGTCATGTTCATTCTCTCTGTAACACCATTATCCTATGGTATTCTTGGAACCGTTCTTTCTCTACGTATCCCATTCACTGAACAATAATCATTGAAAGCCTTGCTATAATATTCACCACCATTTTCAGATCTAAGGCACTTTAACTTTGAATTTGATTCATTCTCAACACTTTTCCACTTTTCCCAGCTCAAATCAGTCCCATGCCGAGCATAAATCAACTAAGTCTTATTTCTCCGTCTCTTGCTTAGGGTTTTTACTTTACATGCTTATTTCCTTGTGTCATATTATATGTTAGCATTTGTACATCATTATTTACATCAGTTACTTTGTAATAGAGTTTAATAAATCTATTTTTTTTTAATCATTTGGACAACCAACTCCTCATTCAAATTCTCTTGGATATTTCATTCTTAGCTTCAATACCCTAGGCTCCTCCTATAATGAGTGTCTCCATCGCATCCTTTTTAGGCTAATCCTAATTGTGTAAATAAAATCATATCTATTTTTACGAATACTTACATTCATCCTCATACTTCTCCTGGATGTGTATATCATAAGTTTACTATTGCTTTATCTTTCAATGAAGAACATATTACTTTTACATATGTTGAGCTTCCTTTTCAAACTATTTTAGATAATGATCCCCACCTTTATATTCAAGTATGTATCAATAATGTTGGAGTTAAACAATATTTAGTTGATAATGGATCTGGGATTGATATTTCCAATCTATCATTTCTTCACCAAATCGGCCTCTCTGAAGATTCTTTGGGTCCTTCATTTGTTTCTATTCATGGATTTGATAACATCCCTAAACATTTCTTAGGTACTATTGCACTTCCCATCACTATTAGGCTATGTACTTTTCCTATCCCATGCCACGTGATGCCCAATAATATTAATCATAACATTCTTTTTGGGTGGCCTTGGATCCACGCCATGCATGTGGTTCCTTCTACTCTTCACACACGACTTAAATTTCTATATCATGGTGTCGTCTATGAGGCCCTGGCAGATCCCTCCCTATATTCCTTTCATAACACTATTGAGCATTCACCAGACACTCCCATTTCCTCCACATATAACCCTTATTTCTCTAAATATGGCATTGGATACCAATATTTACTTTGTTATGGCTTTTTTGGTACTAGTTTAAGCGCAAATGGTAAAGGATTCATAGAGTGGTTGTCTATTCCAACTCAATCTACCAAAAATTTCCTTTATTATCATCTTTCATCCACCTCCTCTCCTGAGGTTTATGTTATTTCCCATTCTTGTACACTTCTTCTTTTATACCTGGAACTCATTAATGGTCCTACTTCAACTGATTGGCCTAATTTGGAAACTTTTACTATAGATGATTCTTTACTAGAAAATATTGGGACCTATGATCATCTCCCTTCTTTTCATCACAAAAAATGTCTTCCCATATTTTCTTACTACTACCGCCTACTTTGGTTAATCTGACCCGCCTGATAAATTTTTTGATAATTCTAATACCATCCCTACCGATCCATACATATAAAATTGGTCCACTCATTTAAATGAAGAAACTATTCAATAAAATATTGGCACCGTCGATAACCCTTGAATGGTCTTATTAGCCACTTCTCTTACATCTGCCAAACAAGATGATATTAAACAGGTGCTTCATGAATTCTATGACATATTTACATGGTATTAAATGATATGCTTGCTATATATCCTTATGTAGCCATGAAAAATATAGTCCAACAAAAAATTCACAAAATGCACCAAAAAAGTCACATTATTAGTTAAGGAAGAAATACAAAGACTCTTAGATGTTGGCATTATACGTGTTGTGGAATATTCTGAATGGGTGTCTAACATCATGCATGTTATGAAATCGGATGAAAAACTATGTTGTTGCACCGATTTTTGTGACCTCAATAAGGCTTGTTGTAAAGAGAGTTTCTCATTGCAAAACATTGATGTAATCGTCGATTCTACTACTAGACAGGACAATTTTTCCTTCATGGATGGATTTTTTGGTTATAATCAAATCCAAATCAACCCCACAGATAAAGAAAATACTTCATTTACTACACCATGGGGTACATTTTGTTACATTATTATGCCCTTCGGCCTTAAAAACACTGGAGCCACTTACTAACGTGTAATGACACATATTTTTCACGACTATATTCCAAAAATTATTGACTATTTTGTTGATAAAATACTTGTAAATTCCTGGCATCATTCCACCCATGCTCAAGATCTCTAAACACACTTCACATACATTTAAAAGAATACAAAGTACGTCTATATCCAAAAAAAGTGTTTTTTTGTGTTATCACTAGAAAGCTCCTTAGCTATATCATCTCTCAACGTGGAATTGAAATTGATCCCAAAAATATCCTTTCCATTATTTACATGCCTCTTCCTTGCAGTTTACACCAATTATGCTCACTATAGAGTAAAATCCAGGCCATGTGTCATTTCATTGCACAACTCACTCACAAAACTCAACCATTCATGTGCCTGATGAAAAAGGACACCATGTTTGTTTAGGATGACCATTAACAACATGCATTTGAAGCTATTAAAACGTACCTATTAAATCTTCTTGTTCTAGTACCTCCCACGAATAATTGACCTTTCTTATTATACATTTAGGCTACATTCCATGCACTAGGGTCCCTTCTTACTCAACATGATGACTATCAACATTAAAGGGTCGTCTATTAACATTAGTCACATTTGTTCTCATACGAATGAAATCATAACTATATTGAAAAACTATGTCTTAGCCTCGTCTTTGTTGCAAACAAGTTACGACACTACCTTCTCAATCATGAGGTTCATATAATTAAAAAATTGGATCCTATAAGCTATCTCTTATCTCGCACTCATCTCTCAGACCACCTAGCATGATGGGTCAGGTTACTTATAGAGTTTGATTTCAAATTCATCCCACAAAAAACCATGAAGGGCCGAGTTATCATTGACCATCTTGTCGACGCCCCTCTTTCCGATGCATCACTCGTCTATGATACTTTCTGAGATGATTTTACTACATATACTATCGACTCTGACACTTATACTATGTATTTTGATGGGTCTCATTACCTCTCAGACGTCGGGGCTAGGATCATGTTTATCACTCCACATGGTGATCATATCCCTTTTGCGTATTGCTTAGGATTCTCATGTACTAACAATGTCGCTAAGTATGAATCCCTCAATCTTGACCTCACTATCACCCAATAACATCTTATTTGAAATATCTGTATACATGACAAATCACAACTCATGATCAACCAGGTCAATAACACATATCAAACTAAATAGGATCACCTCATTCCATATAATAACCTCGTTAAAGAAATCTTAGCTACATTTAAGTCCTACTCTGTCACTGCCATCCCACGAAAAGACAATTTTCATGAAAATAATATGGCTAGTGTGGAATCACTCATTCCTCAAGATATCACTGATGAGTAGGCCATATTCATCATTCAACACTTATGACATCCTTCTACTGATACTCCACCTTTCAAAACATGTGATGTGACACGCACTCGTGATCATCTCGAACGGCTCACTCATATCTATAATGTTTTCTGCTGATAAACCATTCCCAACGGTTTTCAACCTCATGAAGCTCGTCATTTACGACAAGAGGCCACAAAATATGTCATAATTGGTGCTTCATTATTTAAAAGATCATTTGATGTCTGTTTTTTGCGATGGTTAGGAATCGATGACATATGCATTGTTGTATCTCAAGTTCATGTTAGTCTATGTGGTGGTCACTTCTCAGGAAATCTATGTCTCAAAACCTTCTACACCAAGGCTACTATTGGCCTACTATGGAACAACACTAATTAGAATATGCTAAACATTTTTATTAATTTAAAAAACATCAAAATCTTCATCATGCACCTACATATGACCTTCAACCCATTGTCCCATCATGGCCCTTTTCCTTATGGGGTTTTGATCTCATTGGAAATATTAATCCTGATTCAGTTGATGGTCATAAGTGTATCATTACTGGTACATAATACTTTACTAAATGGGTTGAAGCCACACCGCTGTAAACCACTATTGGTCACGATATTTTTTGTTTTATCACCACTCATATTAATACATACTTTAGTATTTCTTTTGTCATTATCACCGATAATGGATCTTGTTTCAAGAATAAGGGCGTTAAAAATATTTGTGTAAAATTCAAGATCAAGAAATCATTTTCCACTCCTTATTATCCATAAGTAAATGGCCAAGAAAAGGTCACTAATAAAAAAAATGTCAAAATATTATCGAAAATTGTTGATACTAGTGGCGATGATTGGCATGATAAAATTATATACAATCTGTGTGCTTACCACACTAGTGTGCAAAACCTCAAAAATGCTACCCATTTTTGTTAGTCTATGGTACTAAGGCAGTAATCCCTTTAGAGCTAGAAATACCCTATTTACGGGTATCATTAAAGGCGTTCTCAAAGATAATGAATATCATAAAAATTGGATCCATGAGCTTGAGATGTTTGATTATCGCCACGAGAAATATTTAGAACATCTCTGAGTATATCAAACGTGCATCACACAATATTACAATAGTAAAACCCACCCACGTGAGTTCAATATTGGTGATCTTGTATTAAAAAAAATCAAAAGAATATAACAGTCGAGGCTCATCTAAAATGGAAATTTAAACCTAATTGGCTTGGACACTATGTCATCACTAATAAGCTTGGGGGTGGCATCTATCATATTTACACTCTCCTTGGAAATCCACTTAAGCACCACTCAATGTAATGCATCTCAAACAATATTATGCATAAACGCATTCATTACCCTATGATGCACTCTAGTTCCAAAGTTTATACTCAATTAATGAGGGTCTTGCTAGAAGCACAATGAACTAAGAGGGGGATTCAATAAGTCCTTACAAAATTAATTCAATTTCAGATTGCTTACGTAAAAAATTAACCAATTATCCAACCATTAATGTGTGCACAACATCAAATACCATACATGTAGTCAACCATGAGAAAGGAAATCAACACCATAGCACAAGTTATAAGTGGGAAACCCTTATGGGGAAGAATTTCCACTGAAACAAAAAAATTATATTGGTATGTTTCAAATTCAGTGAGGCACCAACCCCAAAAGGAGCACCAACCCCTAGTTTTGTAGAGAATCAACCCTATAAGGAGCATCAACTCCTAATTTTGTGAAGCACCAACTCTAAAAGGAGGATACAACCCCCCCCCCCCCCCAATATGATAAATCACCCACTCAACCACATTATGAAGAATATATATGATGTATTTTTTCTACCACAACTGATTAGAGATGAATTATTCATCTCAAGCTCCTTCAAACCTCTTGTTCAAACCATAGGTCTTCAATCTCTACAGAAACTAGCTCCTATGTTCACTTCTCAAATGCATTAAAACCCTTGCACACACTCTTATTTTTGTCATTATTCAACCCATGTCACAAAAATTTATCGTCTCTGAAATCATGTGTTCAAACACATGCAAATATATCACACCTAGGTCACACTTCTTCATACACACTCCATAGTTCATACATTAGCACCCGAAACTATCACTTTTATAAGATTTCCTTTAGTAAAATTCAAACAAGTATGTCAGTTTTCCTCCTAATTCTATCATGACCATTACAACTTAATAATAATCCCATAAACTTTAATCATAAAAATATTCAAATCAGACCCAAGTAGGTTGGCCATGCCCAAAACTCATCCTTCGATGCACCAAAAATCCTTAAATCCCCCTCATTTGAATGAGAAAAATCCACTCATGCTAACACCACTTGTTTTTATTAAATATCCAAAAATCAACACACATGTTTAAAATAGCATTTAACATCATCATAGATGGTCTCAAATTATACATGAACCAATCATATTATTTCATTTAATGGGCCTAAAGGTTCATTTCCTTCACAAAACACACTGTTTCCAGCACCCTGACCTTCACCTTTTGGCCTCAAGATCACCCAAAATAAAACCTCAAATATGGCATGTGGCCACTACATTTAAACTTAAATACACCTTTATAAAACATCTTAAATAATTTTTATCGTCATGAAATAATCCATGGGTACTCAAACCACATCAACATTGTTACACTTCACCAAAACAATCTTTCCAAATAGTATTTTTACAAACTACAACTATTTTGCACTCTTCTAAAGATACATTCAAAGGCCTAAAAATTGATTAATTTGATTAAAAATTCATCCCTATTCACATTCCAGGTGATTATACAGCATCAACTCTAATCCATTTTATGCTTTAACTAACTCAATATTTTTAGCAAAAATTAGTTACGTCCTGATAAAGTCATGAAATATTCTTGTCCACAAACTATCCTAGAAAAAATATATAAAAATTCATCATCATGAGACACATACTCTTACCATAACTCGAAATCTATCTAAATTGTATTTTCTAAAACATACTTGCATCACCTTCCATAAATCCAAGTTGTAATCTCTTGTAATGTCAACTTTATCTCTGCAGATTGTTTCTAGCTCCCCAAAATGTTCCCTTTGAACTAGTCTAACATAAATGAGGGAATACTTTGACTATTTATCATGCATAAAAATAACCTAAAAATATCACGAAAATCAATTAAAAATCACATACATAAATATAATGTTCATTTAGTTTGTCAACTCCTTTGGGACAACCTTATCCCAAACTGAAATGGCTTTAGAAACTGACATGTATTGAGTGGGGTCCACTCAGTCACCACATGATCTCTACCATAAATTTATGGAAAGATAAAGTAGCCCTCTACATGTTTTAAATAATCATCAATGCAATATCAAATAAAAATCTGGCCACTTAGAAATAATTTTCTCTCAAACTGCTTTTCAAGCTTAGGGTTTTAAACACATATTAAGCTGTATACCTTTTTAACATTCGTTCATAAAAATGTGACAATGAAATGACATCACTATTTTTTTATAAACCTTATAGAATCAATTTATAAATATCCCTGACAGCCACAAGGTGTCTATGCAAATCACAAAATTCAGGGTGAGCATCAGAAGATCCAATTTGAGTTGGAAATGACTCTTCTTCTTGGACCATGTTTCACCAAAACTGACATAAATTGCAAAATACATCTTCATGGCTGACTCAAAAAATTTCTCTCACAAACTCAATTAAACATCCTTATTCATCATCTCTAATTGTCATCATGTCCTTATATAAGTCTCCATATCTCTCCATCCCATCTCATTTGCATAGCTATCCCTTAGGGTTTTGAACTATAAAAGCTAGGTTAAACTTAAAATAACACTCATAACTCATGCCATAGATACACTCTCAAAAATGCCATAACATACCTGATACATCATGGAATCAACTATCATACATGCATCCATGAGTGCATATAGTCTCCATATTTATATCCTCATACCTCCTAGCACCCATGCCTAGTCTAACTGAGCACCATAAACTTGGTCATCCACTTGTATCTGCACCCTGAAAATCATGTGAATGCCCAATAACTCCCAAAACATTCTCTCCATGCTTCCAACATGCTCCTCAAGCTATCAATAATATCTTTCCACCAAGCACCATCACCTAGGCTAGCTAGGTCACCTGATTAGGCTTGCTACAAGTAATTCTCACTAAATAAACTTATGTAACCAAGAGCATACCTTAAAATTTGTGTCATCATCACTCTGAGCATCATATTACTCTACTCCATCATCCAATTTATCATTAATGCTCTTTTACATAAATTACAACACCTACATCATAACATGTCAACATGTCTAAATCTAAAATGAACCTCACCGCATTCACTTTTCACGCTCTATGCTTCATGATCTATCTTTCTAGCACACATTCTCAAACCATTTCATGATGACACACTCTTGTTTTATGGTTCATTATTGATTGTTGAGGGGTATTTTCTAAATGAACCTCATCTCATACACATCCACAGGGGGGCACGCTGCTCCTATCACATTCACACATTGCATACCATTCCATCACACTCATTCACTGCATTTGCATATCTTGGTTGCACTTACTCTTGCTTTCTTATACTACTTACTTGATCACACTTTGCTTACTATGTTATCCAGATAATTTTTATGTCATTATCTTTAACATATAAACATACACATTCACTTGGTCTCTACTTGTGAATGCAAATCTCTTACGGATTTTCACACGCTACAATGATGCTTGACTTTGTACCTTTTACCAGTCCCATTAAGGCTACTGGAGGAATCTACATTTACTACTCTCATACATTAGAGGTGCTATTATTCTATCATTTACTAATTCTACTTTCTAGAACATTACTTTTCATTGATACATACATGCTTTATATACTTTTTAATCTTTCTAACATACTAACGAGTGCTTCAGGTGTAGCATTTGCTTTACAGAATTATATGCCACCATGTTTTTTTGATACACTTTGTTTTCCATTGTTTTATTATTGTATTCTTTTGTTTGTGGGCTATACCCTATGTCTTGTTTGATCATTATATGATTTTTCCACTTTGGCCCTAAATGTATTGTGACATTGTGAGCAATGTCCCATGTTTAAAACCCAATTTTCACAATCTATCTTTTTTTCACACTTGTTTGTTTACATTATATTCTATTACATGCCTTGTTTGCTACATTTTCTACTAACACATGTTATGAACCACTTTGTTTGCATGTTCCTTAGTTTCTACCATGCACATACCCCACCCCCTACAGGCATTAGTTTTAACTCAACATTGGGTCCTCTCTTTTGGGCCGCACACTCTTACAGTCGTTGCAAGCACCCCAAATGAGGGGGGTCATACATTAGGTGAAAAAATCACCCCTACTGCAACTTAGAGATACAGTACAGAAAAAAAACAGGTAACAGTTACAACACTAGATCAAAAATAGACTTGGGTCATAATCACAGCATAGACACCAGTGCCCAGACTCAAACAACATCTTCTGGGCACCTGTTTCCTCCCCTTGGTGCCTATGTCCTCAGGGCGCATACACTAAACTTATTGGATCAACACAATTCACAAAAGCCTTTATAAAAGTTTCACATTTACATGTACATTCCTTTAGTTACAACATGCATGTAATTTCCTACAATCCATTTCAATCGGAACAATCAATACAATCAAAACTAATTTAGAACAATCAGGACAACATGAACTAAATCGCGACTCACCATTTGTAGTGGTGCTTATCGGGAACATTCATGGAAGGAGAGTAACACTAGACCTCTCTCCCTAACACTTGCTATTTGGCATGAGATCACCCAAAAAACTCACTCTTGGTGTGAGATTGCCCAAAAAAACTCACTCTTCATAACAGCTCAAGGACATTTTTTCTATCCTTTTACACTCTTACATATTAGTGCACACTTTCCTTTTTACACACTTTTACATACTTATGCATGCTTCACACAAATTTTTCATATACGCGACTTTGACTAATTTTTCGTTCTTCTTTTATATGTCCATTCTTAATACGTAACAAGAAGAAACTTACTTCATCAAACACAAGTACAACGCAACACATATGCTTCACCCCTAGGGTCACTTTCCTTTCCTATTTTCCATGCTTCACTTTGCATCATTTAATGCTTCACTTGTCCACTCGGCATGTTATTCACTGCACGTTCTACAGGATCATAAGGTACACATATCTTATCTACTTTATGTTATCTAGTATTCACTCAACCATATGAAGTGGGAGCAAATGTAGAAACAAAATCATGCCCTTGGGTACATTTATGGGTCCTAAAATCATACTAGTATTTACATGATTCCTAAGTAATAAAACTAGTGGCTGAAAACTATCTTTGGCCTATTTTCTTGATTTCTTGCTTTATTTCTAGTCTTACATACCCTACAACCCAAACGGTATTTTACCTATTTATCTTTTATGACTTTAGACACTAGCACCAAGCCAGGACAAAAGTGCCCAAGCGCCCCTGTCCCGTCTGGGAACCCTTGACCCTTTTCTATCTTACTCTCTCCTTTTATGTATCTTTTATCTTTTGGGAATATTTTTCATTTATGGTTTGGCCTTCCAGTTGTCAATTACAAAATTCAAACAAGGGAATCATATAAATACATAGTTATGTGTTCAAAATGAAGGATCGAGCACTAAGCATATATTATCATCACCTTATCTTGTATTCCAATGGCACTAAAGAGCACTAAAGGCATCCATCTAGCATCCATTCAAGGGATAAGGGACTGCATATTTTGTATACAATGCATAGGAATGGGAAAGTTCATTTTATTTCATCAACACATGTTATACAATTATACATTCTAGATTTAACCCGTTATCAAGTGCAAATTGCACCAGGGCATACTAAGGCATCATTTCTATACACACACAAGAACTACATGAATTTTGAGATGTAGTGCAGTGCTCAGTTGTAAGTTCACTCTCGGGGTGACCATTAGGGTCAGTCTGAATCGCCATATTACATCTTTATTTTCAGATTTGATGTGGTTTATGGGCTTGGGCAGGTGAAATTTCTATTTTATAGGTTATAGGTATCATCGGCGATCATAGTGTGATCAACAAGAAATCAATAAAAAACAACTGTGACACTCTTGCGACACAGTGAAAACCATATTTTGAACATTTGCGCAGTCACGGGTGCCCGGTAGCATTCTCTAGCACTTAGGTGCCCTTGCCCTAGTGTGGGCACCTATGTCCAACATTTTCTATGGGCTCTTGAATTTACAAAGACCTGTTACGACGTTGTTTACTTCATGTTCAACACTTTTCCCAGCTCAAATCAGTCCCAGGCCAAGAGTAAATCAGTTAAGTCTTCTTTCTCCATCTTTTTCTTAGGATTTCTACTTTACATGCTTATTTTCTTGTGTCATATTATATCTTAGCATCTATACATAATTGTTTACATTAGTTAATCTATAATATGGTTTAATAAATCTATTTTTGTTAAATTATTATCATACATCTTACTATTATTACAACATTATTTTAGGTAGGAAGAATTCAAACCAACTTCTTGTCCTTAGTTTTCTTATTGCACTTGTGTGCTATAATAATGGAAAATTTTAAGATATACTCTTAGATAAAAATTATCTAGATAAAAATAGGAGGACCTTGTGAAGGGGAAAATCTCACACTAGTTGTAGAAGAAAATATTATAAGAATGCACACAAGTTATTGAATGTGTTAGGAAATACCATTATTACTCACATTATTTGGGTGAATATTATGTATGGGGATATTATGATATTGTGTAATAACAACTCATATTATAAATTTTTTTAGAATGTAATTTTTTTGCATTGTTACGTGAGTAACAATCACCTTAAAATATTGTTGGATGAGTGATTTCTGGATAAAAAGATATGGGTCGTAAGTAGTTCAAGTAGTCTCCATATTAATAGGTGTATTATTTGCTATATAATCATTACATATAAATTATGTCCTCAATAAAAATGAATATGAGTTTTATTTAGTATATTATATTTAACAATCGATTACCACATTTACATTTGGTATCAAAGTGAGGCCATTCCTCAAAGAAAAATCATGGAAAAATAATTCATTATGGGGCAATTCAAATATATTGCCCTCACTGATGTAGTTATTTCATCATTTTCTTTATATATATTTATGTTTGAGCCATCATGCCATCCATTATAAAATAAACTACCTTACACTATCATGTTTATCATTATTGTGCCAACAATACATAGTTGCAGCTACAAAATAGTAGGCCACGAATTCATTTTAACAATCTCAAATAGTTGGCATCAGTATAGTTTCTAGCACTTAGATATGCTTGAGAGGGTGCATGTTTCCACATTGAATGGTCTCAAGGTTTATCCTTGGTTTCACCTATTGTGTTGCATCAGATCTATCTTACTTTTTTGCATAAGGATTAGAATTTGGAAATTTAGCACTCTACTTTTCATCCAGAACCGTTTGCATTGGATCCATTTAATGGACAACCTCGGTAAAGTGATGTTTCAAGAAGTCAATTCTATCAAAAAATTTATCATGGTTGTTTTCCATCTCAGACCTCGAATCTTATGCATCCAACAATAGCCAATTCATTCTCTTCCAACGCCTAATGAAAACCAAATTTTGCGGTCTCATGAAGAATCGGCTATAGCTAAGTGTGGATGGAGTCTTCTTTACTTCTAGAAGTTCCATTTAAATTGTGTATGAAATAAATAGCTTATGTCACATGTGTTATAAATATTTATGTCTCTTCCATGCATAATTCAAGTCTATTATTATCCCTGCATGCACTTTATCCACGCTTTTGAATATTTTTAGCTTTGTCTTGAAAACCACACCAACCCATGTTTTTTCCTATGTTTATCCTGCCATGGAAATATAACTAACTCTTGACTTTGTTATTTCTACGCGCAAACCTTCATGTGTGCTTCTTCATTTCTCTTGTGCCTACCTCTGTGCACTTTTTTCAACCCTTGTAAATTATTTTATCGTGATTTTTTTTGCACCCTTGTGCGCATCCTTTGACCTACATGCATGTTGTATACTTAGTCAATTTCACGACCCATCATTACCCCACATTAGGTATATTATATGTCCTCAATAATACAAGAATCAATGAATGAATGAATAAAGAATCCTTGATAAAAAAATGTGAGAAATACCCAAATAATGTTAAATGTATATTAAAATATTTTTTAAATAAATAATCTGTATAAAGAATGTATGTCTGCACATGACCCAAAATTAGGCTTATGGTGTCTGCATGAATTTCAGGAATTCTTTACTAATGGTTGCTTCCAACCCTTTCCATTCCTCAAGCATCTTATTTGGCCTCCCTGGTAATGATAATAAAATGTTCGGTATGCTCTCTAGGGTCATTCCTTTGGCCTTCTCCTTTAATTCCTTAAAAATGATATTCCATTCAGAAGTTAATTCTTCCAGGACATCTCCTCCCTTCATTACCATAGCTTGTAGCTCTCTTAGCTTTTCCTCTAGCTTGTCATGCTTATTCTTGATAGTCTACTTCATGTCCTCTACCTTATAAAAAATTTCATGCGCTACCTTATCTCATGTATATAATGAGGCCTAGAGACGACTCATTCTCGCTTCTTCTTTTGCAAGGTGTGCGTCGATAATTGAGGTATCCTTGAACTTGATGAATATATTTTCTACCTTATGAAAAACCTCCTTTACTTCCACGCCAAGCTCTTCATAATCCTCTATTATTTTATCAATATTTCCCTAGTTCTTCATCATTAATTCCTATATCATCTGTTCACGTCCTCTGTTGGCCCTTACCAGTAACAGATTGATCAATTCTTCCAAATTGTCAATTTCCTTGTTCCCTTCAAGCCTGGCCTTTACGACTACCTAAAGACATGAGTGCATGATGTTATTCATAATTTTTCATGCCTTAATATTTACAACTACCAACCTCTATTTCACTTTATTCAATTATGAGGCTAATTTCTTATTTTTCCTGCTCACGTCCTCAAAATTGGCCTATGTATCACGCAATACGGATCCTTTATTGATGTTTTCGCATGCCACCTCATTATACATTTTTATCAAGGCATTACTTACCTACACATCTCAAAGTTGTTCAGTAACCAAAATTGGAAGGGTCTTCAATGGGTCCTTCCTACCTTGCATCTCATCTGTGGCCTCTTTATTTAGTTTAAACTTTGGATCCTCTATGTGAATCTACATTGTAAAGCACAACATCTTACACGTCCCAACATGATCTTCAGACTTATCCAGCATGTCCCAGTAGTATATTTCTTTGGCCTACATAGAAATTTGAAATATGGACCTTATGACTTTATAAGCTTCATTTATGTACCCCATGTGAGGCCGAGGAGTGGATTATCTTCTAGGCCTTCTTGATGAAGCTAGAAGTCCTCATCCTACCGTGCACTACTCCCACAGTGTCTCTTAAGAAACATTGAAGTGTACGTGATCAGTGTCCTCTCGTATGCCTTGGTTTTTTTGTTCCTCTTCCTTCTCATGCTCATACTCATGCTCCTCCTCCGAATACGTGAGCTCTTCCTCCTCTACAATATGAATAACTTGAGGATTCTCCTATGTCTCTGAATCCTCTTTTGTCCTTATGGTTTCTTTTTATTTCCCTTCTTCTTCTTGACTTAGTGTCTATGTGGTCTTAAATGGACTTACTAGAGGTTTCCTTGGAGGGGCATGCACTTGTATTTCACCATGTTTTACTCCCATCCTATTTCTCTTGTTATGGTCTAGTTGATATTTTGCCTTCTCTTCTTCATCCTCTTCTTCTTCTTTTTGTTGTTGTGGGACTGGCTCCAAATTTCACTTCTTTATTAGTGTCCTTGTTATTGATCTCCTTAAGGTTGTGGTGTAAGAGTTGTGTCGCACACTTCAACTAGCTTACCATCTTACAAATTTTTTTGTAAGCAGATGTATATGTGTCATGCCTCCTTCTTAACAACTAAAGTCACAATGGGATTTAAGTTCATCGTGTCTAATTCCATTGTCTCTACAAAGGGTTTCTTTATTACATATCCATAGGTCTTGTTCAGAGTTTTATACTCTATGTCTACCTTACCAACATTGAATTTCAAGGGTTACATGTCCTTATTCTTATTTACAACACTTCTGAAGTACCTGGATGTAAAGGAAAATAGAATTTTTCACCAAGGCCCCATATCTCCATTGATCAATAGAAACTACGCAAGGGAGAAGTGTTGCATAACATCAAAAATTTATTTTCCCTCCAACTCTATTGGAATCTACCTCGATATGTGTCATTCATTTTTAAATGTGTTGTGGATACTCTTGTACCATACATTTAGGTGCGCCTTATATGCATTTGATATCACATCATGACACATGTATACTTGGTGAATTTACTTGCTTATGACCTCTTCTCCAAGGAATTATCCCATTTTTCCCATCTAGGCCATCTGGAATGTCGATCTCCCAAAATACGACCAACATCAAAATTGACCCCCATGTTATCTTTTCACCCTTCTCATGTGGGGTCTTGGCCTCTCTAATAATGCTCTTTGTGATGTACAAAGCAATGTTTTACTTTGTTCCATGTGCCATCTTATGTGCGATACGAAGGAACTTCTTGTTCACTTTATTTCACCTCTCAGAGGATCTAAGTTTGAAACTCAATAAGCATGTGGCTGCTCTAGTGCCATGGTCAGTGATATGTGATGCATTGAAAGTGTGGCTCCATCAGTGGTAGTGTAACTTATTGGTCGTCTCTTTCTTTTCCACCTCGTTGCACATATCCAACACAATCTCTTTGCTTATATCCCTCAACCCTATAACATTTCCAATACGTTATGTGGTAATACGCATCCTCTTGCCCACAAAGTAAAAAATTGTCCTCATGGACACACAAAATCAACCATTGGAACAAACGTGCAGGATTTTTGAAAAATGGTAGTTCATAGAATTGCAAAACTATGTCACTTTCTAAATTTTTGTGCACTTGATCGTCCAACACAATCTGACCTTCGGTGGTGCATTGGCCTATTTTTACTAAGGTATCATCCCTTGTATCACTTTCATGGCCTGATGTGCAGTGGTTGTACTCATTGATGTTGCACCTCCAAATTTGCAATACCCAACTCTTCCCAACAATCACCCCCTATGGATACTGAATCTCTGAGAACCAATCATTTGACACATCATCCATGTTTCTCTTACCCTTCGGTGCCTTCTTTACTGGTGTCATTGCTTAATCTACAATTAATGTACTGTAAATCACAAATTTTTACATAAATCAAACCTTGTCTTTTCTAACCGTTTTTTTGGTGTCTCCCTGGTTATAATTTCTCATTTCACTAGAGTTTTAATTCTTAGTAAGTTTATTTATAGTAGGGATTTAGTCTACTCCCATTTAAGTAACCAGGAAACACATTGTCATTAAGGGCCTGCAACTGACATGCGTTGGTCTCCAAAATCGTGGTCACTTTAAATGGTCCTAACAAATGTACTCTCAACTTTCTTGGGCAGCGTATAAACTTGGAATCATAAAGAAGCACCAATCTCCCAATTGGAAAAGACTTGTTCCTGATGTGCATGTCATGTCAATCTTTTTCTCTTTCCTTTTCTTGCTTCTGGCTCCATCAAGTAATTATACACCATTCGTCTAATTGTATTAACTTTTCAATGCGGTCCCCTACTACTTGTCCATATACAAGTCCTCCTACACGCACAATACACTGAGATGATAATATGAACTCAAATGGTAATACAACTTCTGCATGAAACACCATGAGAAAGTGTGTGGCTTTGTTCAACCTCTTATAGGCAGTCTTGTATGCCCAAAGTACAAATGATACTTTATCATCCCAGTATTTTCTTCCACCATAAAAAAATTTGGTCAAGTTCTGGACCAAGATTTTATTGAATGCCTCTACTGTGCCATTATCCTGTGGGTGATAGGGAGTTATCTTGTGATGTGACACCATGAATTTTGTAAGTAATATTCGAATGGTCTCATTAAGGAAATGAGTTCCTCTGTTACTAGTGAGGATTAACAAACAACCATATTTGTTAATAATGTTCTCCCATGAAAACTTAATAGTTGTAGTAGTAGTACAATCCTTGGTAAGCACAACTTATACCCACCTTGCTAAGTAATCAATGTAAGTAATAATGTACTATGTGCTTATTAGTCGCATTGCTAGAGTAATTGGTCCAAAATAAATAAATGGCCCATTTTTCAAATGGTTATGTAGATATTATAGGAAAAAAGGCATTTCATCCCATTTTCCTACCTTTTAAATCCTTTGGAAGTGGTCACGATCCCTGAAAAACTCCTTTATATCATTGTAAATTATTTCCCACCATAGTCATGCGAGGAGTATCATGTACGCAGTGTCTTCCCCATCATAACGTCCTCCTGCAATTCCCTCATGCACTTATTCCATCATTGCTTAGTGCTCATGTTCCAAAACACATTTGTGCAGTACCTCATCTATACCCATCTTGTAAAGGTCTCCCCAACTAGCTGGTAGGGTGTAACGTGTATAGATAGTTATTTCTTATCCATAGTCTTTATTCCTTTAGGCATTATGCATGTGCACAAAAAATACTTCTATATCCTCTAAATCTTTCAGCGCATATTGCAACCTGAATAATTGAGCATCTGACATGGTATCCTCAATGCTCTTCACATCCTCACCATATTTTATGCATGAGAGATGGTCAGGTCCTAGATTACTCTTTCCTAGCTTCACTATTACTGATAAGTCAAATTCTTGGATCAAGAGTATCCATCTACGTATGTGACCTTGAAAAACTATCTTGTTAACTAAGCACTTCAATGTCATATGATCAGTATAAAATATGAAAGGAGTGGTGAGAAAATATTGCCTAAATTTATGAAGCACGTACACCATAGACAAAGCCTTGTGCTCAGTAGTTGTGTAAATATGTTCTATAGGTGTTAGCTTCCTACTCGGAAAACAAATTGGATGATCAAAATTAACTTCTCCTGGATGTGCTAGCACTACCCTAATTATTGTCCATAAGGCATCCACATGAACGTGAAAAGATAAATTCCATAAAGGGAAGAAAATTATAGGCATGGTGGTCAATTTTTCCTTCAACTTCTCAAAACCTTACTGTTACGCATCTTTCCAGTAAAATTTCTCTTTAGCCTTCAATAATTCTTCTAGCAGTGCAACTATCTTGGCATAGCCCTTGATTAATTTCTTGTAATATCATGTATGCCCAAGAAATTTGTGCACTTCACTTTGGTTAGTTGGCTCTTCTAACCCCAATATAACTGTTATCTTCATCAAATCAACTATAAGGCCTTCCTTACAAATAATGTGACCCAACAAAGTGCCAAACAAGGTAAAAAAGATTCACTTCTTGATACTCAGGGATATACTCAACTTCCTACATCTTTCAAAAATCGGCCTCAAACAGTGGCAATGGTCCTTAACCAAGACATATATTGTCCAATCATCACGACACACTTGGAGGAATTTATGGATGAATTCTTAAAATGCTTGTACAAAAATGTGGGAGAATACCACTGGTGCATTCTATAGACCAAAAGGCATGACTGTGTATCCAAAGCATCCCCCTTCTGTAGTGAAGGTATTCTTGGCCTGATCTTTGCATGTAATCTGAACTTGATTATATTTGGAGAAACCATATGTGAAATATTATATCACGCACCTTATTGCACCCTCAATAATTTCTTCAGTAAATGGTGTAGGAAACATATCAATAACACAAGAGTATTTTTATACTCCTTATCATTCCATATTTATTTATGCTTATGATCATGGGGCTGATCCATTATGATTATTCAATTGGCTCAATGATACCTACTTTAAGATGTTGGCAATCTCATCCTTTACTTTGACATGCAAGTTTGGATTCATTCTATAAGGTCTTTTATGCATTGTTCGCATGCCTTCTTTAAGCTTTATCTTCATTTCCCCTAGTGATGTATTAAATCCCTTCAAATTTTTGTAACCTCTATGAAATATATCCTAGAATTCACACAACAATTCAACTATCTTTGCAACTTCTGCTTCCAAAAAATAGTCATCAATAATTGCCTCTTTAGACGCATCATCTATATTAATATTCACCTTATTTTTCTTTAGTGGCAAGTGGTATGCACATTCCTACTCATCTACATTATCTAAGACCTCGCACTCACCCTGTATGTGTTCTACATTAAAATCTTCAACCTTTTCATCATCAATCAAGTATAACAACTTGCCTTTTTCCTTTTACATCCAAGTGCACTATAGGAGATCCTCATCAGTTTATAACCATGTGCACTCATTAACACATCTATCTAGAATTGGATACTCATACATCTGAGCCACATGCTATTCCACTTTTGCAATATCCCCCAAATTGGTGTGCTTCATCAGCTGTAAGGCCTCATGCAATGGAAGGTTAGATGAAAATTAATAGAAGGTGTACACCATACCTGATATCATGTGCTTCCAATTAGCAGTCTCATACTTCATCTCTGTGTGTATGTACCATGTGTGCGCACATCCACACAATGTTGAAAATAACTTATGTACCCAAAGGGATGGTGGTAGCACATCTGGTCCTTCTCACCAATTCTTCTCACAAATCTATATGTGAGTCCTAGGAGACATTTTTCCATTGCATGGTGGCATTTTTAAGAGAAGGTTGTCCCTGAAAAATCGTGTCAATAATGTAACTCTTATTTCATGCCATATAAGTATATTATCCCTATGCATGGTCCACCATCACGTTTTCATTCCTCTCAATGGTTATACCAACATATTTCTTTTGTCTCCTTCATCACGCAATTGTTCTTCCATTACACGCAAGAATGATTCAGGATTTTCTTCCCTTATGTATCTTAGTAACGTAGTTCTTCCCAACCACCTAACTATCATTGGTTTGATCATCCTTGTTATGTACCTTCGACACTCGTGACCAACCATTTCATATGTTTCATGGGTCAAATTATCATAAGCAATTCTTGTAGTATTGATGATCGAATGTGCATCTACCCATTTGAGAATTCCCTCCTTTTTCATCTCAACACCCTTTGGATCGTGCATATTTTTTGCATAGATATGATTCATATATTATTTATTAATGGGATTTGTGTATGACACAGTCCTTGTAGCATCCATAGGAATAACTACGTGCTCGTCTTCATTATCAAAACTAATATAGTGATTATTAAAGCATAGGTCTGCATTGTTTGCATAACATCATGGATGACCAAGTAATGCAGAGAAGTTATCTACCTCTGCCAACTCTAGAACCTCAAAATCAATTTTGAATTTTTCCCAAATATAATGATATTTTCACCCTTCAAAACATTAATGGGCATTTCCCTTGTCTTATTTTCCATATATAACACACTAGAATAAGGTTGTAGTGGTGGCCTCCACATCCTATTCCATGCGTCCAATGTAAGAATGTTCACCTCTATGCCAGTGTCAATAAGAATTTTTCTTACCAACCAGCCATCAATAACCACATCCAAGGTGATTTCTTTATCATATTCATGTTTTTTGGGTGGTAGATTAGCATGAAGTATATGTCGCTCTCTTTCAGCATCCACACACAGAACGTTTTCTATTAACCATTCACTTAGCATGGGTATGATATTTTCTTGTGTAAGCATCCTACATACCTCCCTGAGTTTATCATCATGTTTATCAGGTATCACGGTATGTCTCACATGGACCCTATCCCGTGCTTTCTCTTTCAAGCATTGTATCTCCCCTTGTAAGTCTCCAATAAGACTCATGGCTTCCTCGAATAATTATTTTTATTTCCCTGTATCTGGGTACTTGATAGGTTATACAACCTCTTCTCTTTGGATGAGTGGTCTTTTTCTCACATGTTCTTTTTCATGTGAAGCTTATGCTTATGTTCTTCAGGCACTCGCACTGATAGTGATCAGGTGATCTGAAAGTGTAATAAGTACCTCAATTGAACCTTCCTCTATGACCACCACATCCTCTGCCACAATATCCTCCCCTATAGCTGTTATTGCTATTTTTCCATCTCCATTATTATATCCCTTACGCACATGTGAACTACCCCCTTGTGCTAGTCTTGCACAATAATGTCTCACAATCTTCATGGATGTGATCAATCAACTAGAAATGAGTTGTATCATGTGTATGCACATCACAAATGTTGTAGTAGAGTGGTACGTCCTTATTTTATATTACTGATATGTGATAATTCATCCATCAAAAATCATTTAGTGTTATTGTCAACATACAATAGTCACCTTGAGTATTCATAGTGAAAATTCAAAGAATACTTGTTTTTTCATTTTGAGTACAAAGAGTCAAAACATTGAGTCCTTGTAAAAATATTTTTAAAAAATTCCTGCAATTTAAATGAATGCATTATCACTTAAATGTGACATTCAAATAATGGGATTTTGTAATTTTGAGTCTCATAATCAAATCTAGCTGAGCTAACAACATTATACTAGAGGATACAAGCACATGAGTGTCACGATGAAGTCTAGTTCTAACACAACATTGTCAAGTTCACTAGAACATCACCTAGATGTAGCATAATTCTCACTCGAAGCACGCACAAATCTCTTAGATA
The DNA here is from genome assembly GCA_019776745.2 of Taxus chinensis. NCBI lineage: Eukaryota > Viridiplantae > Streptophyta > Pinopsida > Cupressales > Taxaceae > Taxus > Taxus chinensis. Next base: position 322,250,463 of record CM034146.1, read on the forward strand.
CCTCCTTGTGTCTGACTTTGAATATGTATTCCTACACTCATGGCTAACATAGCATGCATATATATCCTAAAAAGTACATGAACTATTGTAACATGCACAAAGATAATTGATCATCAACCAAAAGGATATTTGTATTCAATATACACATGATGTAGTACACAAGTTACATAAACTAAAAACACTGCTATTCATCCAATCATCCATTGAATCATGCACAAGGTAGAACTATAACACTACGTGAACTCACAAAGATCATTCATGGAGCCTTATAACATCAACACTCAATTTGTACTCCTAGACTACTTTTTTACGTGGATATCTACACATAAATATAGGGTGGGAACTTATCCTTCACCACTTACATGATTTAATGTAAAATTAGACCACTCCTATACATAGTTACATGCTTTTACAACTCGCACTTCCTATAAATAGACACCAAATTCATGGCTCTCCATAAGCAACCTATTTTACTTCTGGAAGTTCCATCTTTATCCCATGTTCTATAAATATCTTCTACCACGTGCGCTTTAAATATTTCTTCCTCTTAGACACATATTTCAAGTATATTATTATCCATGCATGTGTTTGATATGTTTTTGACTATTTTTAGCTTTGCCTTGATAATCACATCAACCCGTGTTTTTTCCTATTTTTAGCCTACCTTTAAAATATGACTACCTCCTATCTTTTTTTTATAAATGCAAACCTTGGCACGTGCTTCTTTATTTCTCATGCATGTACCTTTGCACACTTATTTCAACCCTTGTAAATGCTTTAATAATGCTTCCACGTTCACCCTTACGTGCATCCTTTTACCTTCATTCATGTTTCATACTTAGTCAATTTCACAGCCAAACAAGGAGGCTGGAGGTCAATCAGCAACCTCTCATCATTTTCCAATGATAGGGCCACTTCATCTATGGTGATATTTTTAGCTATGTGCAGTATTCTTTGCAGTTGTGTAGTGTGTTTTAGTTTTTGTTTTGATGTGTTCCAAAATTCTAGTTTTGTGTGGATAGTTGAATGAAATATAATTTCACATTGTGAGGGGGGTAATATGAACCAATAATCCATTTCTATTTATGCACCAAATCAGATAAAGTCAAGGGTAAATTTCCGTGGTAGTGGCAGTTTCCTATGTTGTTCGATATAGAGTGATAGCGATCGAAAACAATGGCTACAATGGAAAACATTTTTTTCTTATGAGTTCAAGTGTGAGTATTCTTGTTCAGATTTGTTTTAAGTAGTGAGTCCTATATAATTCCCCGATTTAATAGCATAGTGAAGAATAGAAAGCGCGAGGTAAAATTAACATCATGATACTTGAAGAGGATGAATAAGGGTCCATACCTTGGACGGGGGTCCATATTTGATTAACAAGGGTTCATACTAGATGAACATGGGTTCATACTAAGGTTTTTTCTTATGCTTTGTAAAACCATTAGTGTACTAGGGTCGTGAGCACGTAGGGGTGGCAAGTTGCAAAAGAAGTGTGACTATGTTTTCCCCATGTTCTCACTAAGTGGGGAATGTTAGGAAATAACAATAGTATTCACATTATTTGGGTGAGTTTTATGTATAGGGATATTATAATATTTTCTAATAACAACCCAATGTTAAAAAAAGATACGTTGGAAAAGATCAAAATATTTCTATTCCATGATCCTTGTTTTAAACTAATCATAGGGGATTTAAATGAATTTTTTTTAAACTAGAAGAAAATAAGACCATGTTGGGGGAAAAAATATCAAAGATACTTCAATCTCTTTGTAAGGAATGCAACCTCTATGATATTCCCCCTAAATAGGGTAAGTTCACGTGGAACAATATAATGAGAGGTGTTCATAATATGGTAAAGAGATACGATTTTTTTTCTATGTAAACATTGGATGCTAGATGTATGGACTGTGGAATCCAAAATTCTACTAATATCTAGCTCGGATCATTCCCAAATATGGATATAAATTGGTAAAGATCATGGTTTCCAAAATTTTCCCTAAAAATTTGAACAAATGTGTCTGAGATACCCATAATTGTCTTATTTGGTGGATAAATGGTGGAACAAGGTATATTTATTTTATAACCAAATTGAAATTCTTGAAAGAATGCTTGAAAGAGTGGAATACATTCTCTTTTAAGAAAAATGTTTCTTCTAAATAAACTACTAGAGGAGGACTTTAAAGATATCAAAAAAATCATTCAAATTGAAGGTATGTGTGATCGTCTTCTTAATTCTAAAACAATCCTTGTTAATTGGTATAGAATAAATTTATGCTCATGGGTACATCTATAAGAGACAAAAAAACTAGAGAAGTGAAGTTATAAGTATGGGAAAATATAAAAACTCTATTCCTTTACAATTGTAACAAGGAAAAACAATAAGATCAATATAATCCATTTGGAAAATAGAAATATGTTAGAGTCAAGTTCAGAAATTAAAAATGAAGTTATCAACTTATTTCATAATCATATCAAATACGTTGGGGATAACCTAGATAATGAAATGAATGTGTTCCTTTTAGAATATTCCTATAGTAATTTGAGATGTAAAAAATGATTGACTGATGCTCGATTTCATTATGGAGGAATCAAGGTGTATTTATTTTTTAAAATGGATGGAAATAAATTATTAAGCTTGGATGGATCCCCAACCTTTTTTACTAGAAGTTTTTGCACATCCTTCAAAAGAAGTAAGAATTTTTGTCAATGAGCCACAATATATAACCTATAAGATTAATCCCTCCTTTACTATTTTTTTTCCAAAAAAAGGAGGAATTCTTACATTTTTAGATTTCATATCTATATTCCTGTGCAAAACAATATATAAATTATCATGAAGTCTATAGAAAATAGGTTGAAGGTGTTGCTCCAAAATATAATCTCAGAGGAGTAGGGAGGATATGTGGAAGGAAAATATATTTTAGGTGATGTAATACTTTCCCATGAAACATTGCATTCTCTAACAAAAACAAGATCAAACAGGGTGGTCCTAAAATTAGACATCTACAAATCTTATGACAAGGTAAATTGCGAATTTCTCCATGGAGAGTTGAAGAGATTTGGTTTTAGGGAGAATTAGTGTCAATGGATAGTGGCTTGTAACTAATTAGTTAGTTTCTTCATATTGATAAATGTGTGTCCCTTCATCAAGAGGTTTGAGACAAGGTAATCCAATATTTCCCTTTCTTTTCATCCTCATGGTAGAGTCACTCAATAGATCATTTAAATTTTCCATTCACGATGGGAGGTTAGAAGGAACCAAATTGGTCATAGGATCTCCCCTAATTTCATACATATTTTTATGAATGTGATCTTCTCATAAGATAAATATATATTAAGTTTCTTGAGAAAATACTCCAAAGTCTTTGAATAGGAAATTAATTTTACAAAGTCAAAGGACTTATTTTTCAACACAGTGCAATCCCTCCAACTTTAATTGGTTGAAATATTAGGAATCAAAGAAAGGTAGAAAATTTCGTATGGAGTGTACTAAATAGTCGATTTAAAATATGGTAAAAATAAATTCCATAAAAAAATACGATAAATATGACAACAAATACGGTAAACTGAATATATATTTAATGATATGATATTTTTAATACTTATCTAAATATTCATCATATGAGAGCTCTTCTTCATCAATACTTACATATTAATAGTATCATGCAATATTTTTTCAATTTTTTTACAAAATCACGGTTATATTTGAGAGTTTTTTTCATGGAGCATTTTGTTAAACAGTTAGCACATGATTTATACAATAGTTGTATTCTGATCTTTTCCTCTATATACAGTTTACTAGAAACACACCTCCTTAGCTTTGGATGTTATCACCTCTTTCTAAATGTTGTTAATGTGTTTCTTATCTTCCAAGTAATTTTGAGATTTGAAGAACATATAAATGCTTCTAAAAATACCAAAAAACCTTCCAAAAGCTACCTCTTAAATTATTGAAATCAAAATCCTGAAAATGTTCCATTTAAGAATGTTATGGTGTGGATTAGTAATAAGTAACATATATTATTTCAAAAAAAAATCATAGATATTTAATGGTATTTGGTAAATATGAATCAATTTATTTTCTCATTCCAGGTAAATAATTGGGAAATCGATTATTAAATACAATGATGAGAAGACAAATGAGGGAAAATGTGTTGCTCCATGTAAAAGGAAAAATCACTTCTTAGAAAGGAAATTGGTTAATTGCATATGGGAGATTAATATTTCTAAAAACCATCCTCCAAGAAATTCCCAAATATATGTTTCCCATATTACAAGCACCTGTCAATATTGTTTATTCATTAAACAAAATAATGAAATAAATTCTTTATCAAGGATTGTCACAAGACCAAAAAAAATCACCTTGTGAGATGGAAGAAAGCTGGGCTTCCCAAAAAGATGGGTGGTGTTATTACCACACACACATAATATATTTATTTATTTATTTATTTGGGAGAATTTTTTAATAAATAGTGAAACCCAAATGAAATTTGGTACTAAATTCTAAAATCCAAGTATTTGTACTTCTTGTTACATGAAAGAATCTTCAAAATGAGGGACCTTTCCTAGGCACCCTACATTTGGAAATGTATTTCCTCTTGTACGGGTTTCATTTAACATAAACTTACTTGGCAGGTTGGAGTGGTATGAAAATCAATTTCTAGGAAGACTCATGGTTAGGGAAGCTTCAAATGTTAAGAACAAAGAATTTGGAATAGACTAGATAATTATTGACTACATTATGGGGAATTCAGCTATTAAATTTAATTATAACTTAAACTACTTATGGTAGTTATGGTTATGTTTGGAAGGATTGGTCAGTACTCCTTGGAGCCCCTAAGATAAAGTTTTAAAATTTAAAGAAATCTTTAATGATAGAAGGCTCCCATTCCTAAGGAAAGAGGATTGTTTAAAAATGGAACAAGTCTGCAACATGGGAATATAATTAGCTGATGGATATAATTTTTTGTCTAACCAAGAGAATGTTATTATTCTAGACAAATGGCCATATAAAATGATATGCTACAAATTGAATCTACCAAAAGAAAGAGCCTTCTCTTGGTTGATAGCCCTCAATAAACTCTAACATATGATAATCTCATCAGAAGATGATTACATGGCTTAGATAGATGCCCTCAATGTGAATCTTGTGAGGATATGGTGGAACAAATCATTTTGTAATGTACATATGCTAAATTTTTTTGGAAATGTATGATGCAAAAAATATTTCTCATGGGTGTTTCCTTGAACCATTACAGATCTGATTACATATTGGAACTATTCATTGTAATTTATTTTCACTCATTTATGGAAAGTGACTCCAAATTTGATCATATGGAACTTGTTGATATAAGGAAATAGGGGGGTCCTTATGAATGAATGATTATGAACTCAAAGTTTGGTCCAAAAACTAAAGTTTTCCATCTTAGATTGGATAAATGAAATGTTAATGTACACACAAAATCACGCACTTGCGTACATTTATAGGTCCTAAAATCATGCTAGCATTTATATGATTCTTAAGAAACAAAACTATTAATTCAAAACTATCTTTGACCTCTTTTCTTTGTCTCTTGCTTTGTATTTGGTCTTACACACCCCACAGCCCATTCGTTACTTTACTTGTTTATCTTTTATGGCTTCAGACACCAGTGCCTAGCCAGGACAACAACGTTGAGGCACTCCTTTCTCCTCTGGGTGCCCCTAACCCTTATTTATCTTACTCACTCCTTTTGGGTATTTTTATATTTCGGTCATTTTATCACTTATAGGTCATCCTTCAAGTTTTCAATTATGAAATTCAAACAAGGGAATCATATAAATACATAGTTATTTGTTCAAAATGAGGGACCAAGTACTAATAATTACTATCATCACTTAAGCTTCAATTCAAGAGGCACCTAAAGCACTCCAAGGAATTCATCTAGAATCTATTCAAGGGATAAGGGACTGCATACATAACATAGGAAGGGGAAGTTCATTCTATTCCATCCACACATTCTACTACATTGCTACATTCTAGCCATAACCCGCTATCAAGTGTAACTTACACAGGGTTATCGTAGGGCATCATTTCTACACACATTCATAAGAACTACATGGAGTCTTAGATGTAGCGGAGCGCTTGGTCATAAGTTCACTCTTGGGGTTATCGTTGGGGTCAGTGCGACTCCCCATCCTACATTTTTTTCTTTTTAGGTTTGATATGGTTTTTGCGCTTGTGTAAGTGAACTTTGGTTTTGCAGGTTACAGGTATCATTGGTGATCATTGTGCAAACATTAGCTGATAAACAGAGAATAATTACAACACCCTTGCAACACAACAAAAACCAAATCCAGAGTTTTTTCCCAGTCACGAGTCTCTATATCACGTCATCAGCAACCAGGCACTCATGTTCTACCATAGGAGCCCTTGCCTATCATTATTTGTGAGTTACAAAATTTACAGAGATTAATTACACTGTTGCTTGCATCTTGTTCATCACTTCTCCCTGCTTAGATAATTTCTTAGATTGCACAAATATCAGTTGTCTTCTTACTTAGGGTTTCATATTTTAAATCTTAGTTTTCTTGTGTCATTTCTGTATTTTATCATTTATACATCAGTTTCTATGAAATTCTTAGATTTAATTAATTCAAATGAAATTAAATCATTTGTTGAACCCAACGTTGAAACCCAACCTTGTTTCTGAGGATCTTGGCATCTTTTTACCATGATTGAAACCTACAAACCCTTTTCTGATGAAGACCTTGATGATCTCCAAGCTCATCTTGCTTAACATCCGCAAGACTTAGATCTTATTTTATTCACTTCTCGTGAGGAAGCCACTAACCTAGCTAAGCTCAACCCTCCCACCTGTAATATTGCTTCCCTTCCTATTACAACACAACCTCCCTCTTATACCCTTCCACCTACCTCTATTGTTCCTACTTACATTCCCACTCCTACCAACCATTTCACTCCACCTCTTATTTCTCACACACGGAAAGTCTCCTCTTCCTGCACTCAAGACCTAGCTTCATTATACCAGGACCTAAAAATTAAAATCCGTCAACTTCAGCAAGCTACTTCACATTCCTCTCCATCCCTTGATTCCTCATTGACCCTCCATACCCCTTTCGTATCCATCATTTCTACTTATCAACTTCCTCCTAACTTTTTCACTCTTAATCTACCCACTTTCAATGGCCATGATGACCCTTAAGAGAATCTCCGATATTTTCATGTGGCATGTCTCAACTATGTGGATGATCATGCATTGCTAGCTAAGTTATTTCTTAGGAGCCTTAAATATCATGTCATGCATTGGTTTTATTATCTACCTATTCATTCGGTAACTTCTTTTACGCATCTAGCCGATGATTTTCTTGCTCACTTTTCTATCAATATCGTCACTAAGATCTCTTATACACAAATCACTCAAATGAAACAATGATCTAATGAGCATGTATTTGACTATGTTTTATGATATAAGAATAATCTAGCTAAGATGACCAATGTACTTGCTAATTCTGAATTGCAACATGTTTTTGTTCAAAGCCTCTTACCACCATTTCAGAAGAGTGTTATCTTGGAGACCTCTCCTTCATTTGATCAACTATGTCATACGCTCAAAATGCATTAAATAAAACTTATATCTATGGGTAAACTAAAATATCTTGACACTCCTTCATCTTCTTCTAATAGGTTTTAAGCTAAATCTATGTTCAAGCCATCTCCTAAGACCATTGAAGCAAAAAACAATTGTTAATGTTGTCTCTCCACCTAAAAATCTTCAATAACAACCTCCAAAGCGTAATTTTACCAATTTACCCTATACAACTCAATTTCTATTGCCTCAACTTATCAATAGCAATCTAATCACCCTTCCACCACCGCTCAATCTTGATCCACCTTGCCCTCATGGCCGCAATTATGATGAAAATGAAAAATGTGACTATCACCAATGCATTGGGCATTCTACTTATCATTGCTTCAAACTCAGGAATCTCATTCAGGATATTATTGACAATAATTAACTCGAGCTCCCTAAGACATCTACTACTAATCCGGTCAATGATAATAAAAATCTAAAAATATTCAATAATGCTTTGCTTAAGCATGACACGCAAGCTCCTCATTCTTCTACTAATCATACATATCAAGTTGTGCACCCTCCTTCATTGGGGCCTCTTGACTTCCTCTTTCCTTCTACCAATGCATCACCTCCAGTCATTTCATTTTTAGATCATGATTATCATGCTATGTTCACTTATGACTTCTTACATATCAATTATTTTATTAGTCTGTATACATTCAATAACACGATGATCTATCCTGCAGATCCTAGTAGTGTGTGCTCTATTGCACTTCTCAAGCTATCAAATGTCCATTATCTAATATCACATATCTAGTTACTAATTCTTTTAGCTACATCAGGCTTCCCGTTACCATTGGGCCTCTTACCAAGCTTTTGTCATTCAATGTGGCATCTTCAATCAAAGGTTTTTACATGCTCTTAGGTATTTCTTAGATTTGCGACGCTCAAGCCATTCCCTCCATGAATCATTTGTGCTTCAAGTTCATTCACAATAAGTAATTTTTCATTAATAAATTTGTTCCACCAAACGTACCATTTCCTAAGCCTAGTCTTGATGATATATTTCCACCAGTTACAACACCTAGGCCTCCTGGGCCTCTTAAATCTAAGGCACATTCCGCACCTAGTTCTTCTATTTACACACGACCTACTTCATGACCTTGTCATCCACATCGGTCCATTATCCCATCTCGTCAGCCTAAGTTATGTACTCGGGAAGCCCTTTCACATAGGTGTTCACCACCTCCTTCACCACATCATTCTCCTTTGCATATACCTCATTACTCTCATATTCCACCGATCTTAGAGCATCGCCATATGCCTTTATCTCCTCGAATATCGGGTGGAGGTCCCTTTCCCTTCACTATCATTGGATATCCTTCTATCATCTTCACACTTGGGGGTACCACACTTGCTTCCCCCTCCTAGCATCATCATTTGTCTATAATCTATACTAATATGCTCCATGCTTCACATGTAATCTTTCTCACTACTCTTACGCACTTTGATACACACAATGTATCATTATTGCCCGAAGATGCACTCTAGTTCTACGGTTCATACTCGACTGTTGAGGGTCTAAATCTGAAATGAACCTCACCACATTCTCTTTTCATGCTCTATGCTTCATGATTTATCTTTCTAGTACACATTTCCAACCCATTTCCCAATGACGCATTATTGTTTTAGGATTCATTCTTGATTGTTGAGGGGTCTTTTATAAATGAGCCTCATCTCATGCATTTTTGTTGGGCGACATACTACCCCCACCATCTTTACACATTGCATATCATTCCATCACACTCATACACTGCATTTTTATATCTTGGTCACACTTAATATTTTTCACTTATACTACTTACATGATGCACTTTGTTTACTATGTTAGTCAAATAATTAATATGTCATTATCTCTTTAATTTACACATGTGAATTCACTTGGTCTCTAGTTGTGAATGCATATCTTTTACAGCTCCTTACATGATGCATGATTCTTGGCATTGTATCCGTTTCCAGTCCCACTGAGGCTCCTGGGGGCATCTACATGTACTACTCTCACACATTACAAGTGTTATTATTCCATCATTTACTACTTCTTATTCTTATTAACACATTAATTTCCATTGACACATACATGCCTTGACATACTCTTTATCTTTCTAAAATGGTAACATGTACTTCACGTGCATCATTTTCTTTGCGAGACTATTTACAACCATGGTTATATAATACAACTTTTCTTGTCATTGTTTGTTATTGTATGTTTTTTTGCAGACTATGCCCTTTGTCTTGTGTGATCATTGTGTTCTTCTGGCCACTTGGGCCTTGATTATCTTGTGACATTATGAGTGATTTCTCATGTATGAAACTCACTTTTTACGGTCCATCTTATATTACTACTTTCTTGTTACATTATCTTCCCTTGTATGCTCTCTTTTTCAATACTAACACATGTCACTAGCCTACTTTGATTGTATGTGCCTCAGTTTCTACCATTCACATCCCCTCTGAAGGGATTCATTTAAGCTCAGTTTAAGGTTCTCTTTTTTGGACCGCATGCTCATACATTCATCAAATGCACCCCAAATGAGGGGGGTATACATTGGGTGAACAAATCACCCCTACAACAACTTAGAGCTACATTTTAGCATAGCATAATATAGAAACAGAACAACGTTACAGACACATAACAACCCAGAATCTTACTTGGGTCCTCAACACAACACAGACACCAGAGCCTAGCATCATACAGTTGCACTTCGGTGCCTATTTATTCCCCTGGGTGTTAATGTCCTCGGGAAAGATACAATCATCTTATCTGATCAACACATTCTACAGAAGTCTTCAAATCAATTTCAACGTTATAGGCATAGTCCTTCAGTTACATATGCATGCAATCTCCTTCAATCGGTAAAACTTAGAACTAATTCAAAATAATCGGGACAACATGAACAAATCAGGGATGTACCATCTACAATGGTGTTTATCGGGCAGAGTAATGGATGGAGAGTAACACTAGACCTCTCTCCACAAAACTTTCTCTTTAACATGAGATCACCCAAAAGAATTGGCTATTGGTGTGAGATCGCCCAAAAAACTCACTCTTCACAGCATTACAAAACACTTTTCTATCCTTTACACTCTTTTAAATTAGGTGCACACTTTCCTTTACTACTAATTTTACACACTTTTACATAATTTTGCATACTTTACATATATTTTTCATATACATGACTTTGACTAATCTTTCACTTTTCTTTTTCAGGGTTGTCCTTAATATGCAACAAGAAACAACCTAATTTAGCAAATATAAGCACAACAATAGGTAAAATGTGACACATACGCTTCACCACTAGGGTCACTTTCTTTTCTTAGTTTCCGTGCTTCACTTTGAATCATTCAACACTTCACTTGTCCACTCAGCACACATTTCCACCCATGCTCTACATGGATCATAAGGTACGCATCTTCTATATACTTTATGTTGTGGAGTATTCACTCAAAAACATAGATTGGGGGAAAATGTAGACACAAAATCATGCCCTTGGTTACATCTGTAGATCCTAAAAGCATGCTAGAATTTATGATTTCTAAGCAATAAAACTAGTAATTAACAACTATCTTTTACCTCGTTTCTTTGTCTCTTACTTTCTATTTGATTTTTCATACTCCACATCCAATTCGTTACTTTACTTGTTTATATTTTATGGCTTTAGACACTAGTGCCCGACTACGACAGATATGTGCAGGTGCTCATGTCCCCTCTAGGCACTCCTGACCCTTTTTTATCTTGATGCTCCTTTTGGGTCTCATTTATCTTTTGGGCATATTTTTCAATTATGGTTCATCCTTCCAGTTGTCAATTATGAAATTAAAATAAGGGAATCATATAAATACATAGTTATGTTTTCAAAATGAGGGACCAAGCACTAAGCATTACTATCGTCAACTAAGCTTGGATTCAAAAGGAACCTAAAACACTCTAAGGCATTCATATAGCATCCATTCAAGGGACAAGGGACTGCATACATAACAGAAGAAGGGGAAGTTCATTATATTCCATCCACACATTCTACTACATTGATACATTCTAGCTACAACTCGTTATCAAGTGAAACTTTCACAAGGGTATCCTAGGGCATAAATTCTACACACACTCACAAGAACTGCATGGATTCTGAGATATAGTGTAGCACTCAGTCATAATTTCACTCTTGAGGTGTTTGTACGTACCCAAAATTATAAGGGTACTACGCTGCCAGAATGATGCTACACATGCCCCAATGATGATATAGATCTCCTCGCAAGGTGTTCAGGATCTATAAAAGCTCTCCAAGTGTACGTTAACATCCTGCATGCCCCGCTTAGCCTCCGTATGCTCTGTTTTACTCTTTCCCCCTCTTTTCCTTTGCATTTTGTTCTTCAGTGACAAAACCGCTGCCCTGCCTGGGCGGCGGTCTCGTGACCGCCGCCCAGGTAGGGCGGTGGTCCTTCATGCTTTTTCTAGCACACTTATTTTAACGTGACTCACGTAAATTTTTGACTTTTACCAGCTTTCTCATCCGTTTTTGCTTGTATTTATGATTTTGGTTCCTTGGAATAGTGTTTCTTCATTGTTTATAGTAAAAGAGTCCTAGTTGGAGTTACCTTTGGGGTGAATGAGAATTTTATAAATAGCTGGTTTGATTACAAGAAAATGGCCCCTAAAAATTTCCTCTCATCCTCTCACTTCAATAGTTTAGTCTTTCAGTTATTGTTTATGAATTCAATAGTTTTCATTTGTTGCATGCATAGTTAGTCTTATTTTGTAGTTTAGAAGCCACATGATCTTCTTGTTCTAGTGTCATTATTGTTTCATACAATCAATTGAGGTAGGATAGTCTCATTTTTATTCTAAAGCCATTAGAGTTGAAAGTTTGTTCGTCAAGAAGGATAGTTTCAGGTTCTGGATGTTTTGTGTTGCATGACTCGCAATAAATCCTGCTAGGAATTACATAAGCCAAGCTTTGTTCTCTTACGCTATCCCTCTCCTACTCACATTGTATTCATTCTACATCCAAAGCTGCCATTGTTCCAATACCTACTTATGTTGATGCTAACATTACACACTTTTCTAGATTCACATGAGCATGAAGGAACGAGGAGACCACACTAAGGGGACAAAGCCACACACAATCGGATTCGCCATTGTTCTGGAAAATCCAGGTTCAAGCTATCAAAGTTCTAGTTAAAACATATCAAATAGAGTAGTGAATCATTTCATTTCAGTTAATCTCACTTTCGATATTGCCGGGGAAGCTGTGGGGATTGATAGTTTCTGAGAAACTATGATTCATTCCTCACTTCTGAGGTAAGATCGGGGGTCTTTCAAATAGATTAGATCAGTTATTTAGTTATTCAGAATAGATTCACAGCTGCACATGCAAGTAGCTACACTCAGCTACTTTGCTTGTTTTAAAATTCATGTTACTAGATTAGTTGTCCATTTTATAAATATTAACTAGAGTAGCTCTTGCAATTCTATTAAATAGTTGTTATCTTAATTCTGTTAAATACATCTGTCAAAAATACAAAAATAGAAGAATGCTTAGATATCTGTTGTAAATACTTCTTTTGCATAATCAGTTTACTTTAATGTTAGTTAGATTTATAGTTGAATCATTTTTTATGACAATCACAGGACCTAGAGAGCCTAGAGAACATATATTTGAACCCAGTAATGCCTCAGCCAAATCTACCCACAACATTAGCTGATATAGATCAAGACCTCAGGATACAAGTCTTCCGAAGAAACAGTACAGACCTACAAGCAATTATCTGAACAACTGAGAGGTTTAAACATCGAAGATGACAAGGCATACACATTTTGGTCAAATCACCCTAACTATAGACTTCCTTGATAAAATATCTGAATGACCATACAAGGGATTCGAAAGAGAGACAAGTATGTTCATTTGCGATCGTTTAGTCCCACAGCCTGATGTAGAAGACATTCTCATTGACATAGACACTAGCTTAAGAATTCAAGTTGCCAGAACGCCTGTAAGGTATTCCGAGAAAATTGCGTAACTTCTAGTTTTAAACATAGAGGCTGAAAAGGAATACGATTACTAGATAGTTGGAAGATTAAGGATTGATTCTTCACATGACCATAACAGGTCCACAACAACCATGAACTCTACGGTTGTGATCCCACAAGCCCCACAACCCAACACGCCTGCACAGGTCAATTAAGACGTTGACACCCGGCTTACGAAAAATGGTATTTAGATCCTCACCACTTCCTGCAATCAGATATCATCACGTAATTATCCTGTATTAAATATAGAAGCTAATCAATCTAAGGACTTTCTAGGCTAGACCAGAGATACCGCCCATAGTTCACTACAAATCCACTAAACCTCCCATTATCCATTTTCCATAACCTTGTCTGGGAGATATATACGAAGCTCCCACAGATCATCTTCCCACATATTCCAACAACCTATGAAATCATATCTCGACAGAGCTCGACAATGATTGGAAGCCTCCGAATAGCTCATTATCATCTTAACGATCCATTACACCAATTCAGGTTAGGAGGGCCTTCTTTGCCTTAGATTCACAGATTCCATTATTGCGTATTGAGGATATATGATTACCCGATTAGCTTATCCGCGCCCCACATCATATTCAACATCCCCACTGGTTGTCTCGACACAACCTCGAGAGGTCAAGTACGAGGAAGAGGTACTTGTAGATTCCCATGCTCGCATGTCACTTTTCCATCATACAGAGCCCATTTGAGCTAATCTGAATCAAATAATGTGAGCAAATAGATAATATTTCTTTTTAGGTTTGAAGTTGTTTGAGAAGCTTGAGAATGTGAAATTATCGTGAATGTGAGATGTACGGAGGGGTGCTATCACCCAAAAATAGGTGTCTACACTATCTGATCAACGGGGAATCCTTATGAGACCCTCGCAACCCAGTCAGAAACTTCATATTCATAGGTTCTCTGAGCAGTCACAGGTGCCCAGACACCAGTCACCTAGCCAAGACTCTGTGCTGCCATAGATGCCCTCATCCCCTATGGCATTACCCTTGAGTTTCAGAATTTACATACCTTAACTACAACATTGTTTTCCTAATGGTCCTCTTTTATCCTTTCTCAGCATCTTGTTTTCTTATGGGTCGGCACAAATATCCAGATAAGTCTTCAATTATCACAAATTCTTGCTAAGGGAATCATATTTTAAATACAAAGCTATGTGACCAAAATAAGGGACCAATCTGTAAGCATCTATTATCATCTCCTACAGCAATTACATCTGAAACGCATCTAGATATCACTAAAGGCAAATTCCATCTAGCATCCAGTTCAAGGGATAGTGGAATGCATTTACTGCATACACTACATAAAACCCAGGGGAAGTTCATGTTATTTCTTCCACATGATCTATTTACATTGTCTCATATCTTGCTATCACCCGCTATCAAGTGCACTATGCACAAGGGATCCATCCTAGAGTAAAACTAATATTTAATGGGGTTGATTTACACACACACAAGAATCTTTACATGTGAAAGTCTAAGATGTAGTGCAACTGCTCAGAAACAATAAAGTAAAACTACTAGGTATAATTTGACCACAAGGAGTTAGTCTGACTCCCCATATGAAACCATAATTTTAAGAGAGAGGATTTGAATGTAGTTTGAGGGTTTTGTAGGTGGACATTTCTGGGACAGGTTACAGTCACACTCGGTGATAACTACTAAATATGAACATACATAGTGTACATAATCACCCATGACTAAATTCTCGACACCTGTGTGATACCAGTGGAATACTAGATTACTTAGACCACTTTTGTGAGGTCACATAGGTGCCCATGAGTAGACCCCTATGTGCCTAGGCGCCCCTGACTACAGTCCATGTGCCCTAGAATTTGACCTTATCCAAAAGTCACACAAATTTAATCTGGGAATTAAGTGACATAGATTCCTTCATGTTCACCAATTTTCTAGTCAAGATCAGTTCTAAGATCACATGCAAGACTCATCTAAGTCCTTCTTCCTCTCTCTTGCACTTAGGGTTTCATTTCTATCTAGATTATTGCTTGTGTCAAATATGTATTCTAACATTTATTTATGCAATATGGGGACTCTGACTAACCCTAGCGGTCACTAGTATATTTATTTATTTTTTAAAACCCTGAGTGTTGCACTACATCTTAGACTCCATGTAGTTCTTGTGAGTGTGTGTAGAGGAGTGTGCCCTAGGATGCCCTTGTGTAAGATTGCACTAGATAGCGAGCTAGATCTTGAATATAACAGATGCATAGCATGTGTGGATGGAATAGAATGAACTTCCCCTTCATATTTAGTGTATGTAGAAAATGTCAGTCCCATGTCCTCTTGATTGAATGCCAAATGGATTTTTTTAAGTTCTTTCAGCTTCCTTTTGAATGCAAACTTAGGTGATAGTATAGTGATTCTTAGAGCTTGGTCCTTTATTTTGACCACATAGTTATGTATTTATATGATTCCTTTATTTAAATTTCATAATTGACAACTGGAAGGCCAACCCCTAAGAAAATAAGATTCCCAAAAGATAAAATATGCCCAAGAAGAGAGAGTAAGGTTGAAAGAGGACGAGGTGCCCATAGGGGACGAGGGGCCCCTGGGCATTCTGGCATCCTGGTTTGGCGCATTAGTTTCTAAAGCCATAAAAGATAAATCAAGTAAATATCCGACTAGATTATAGGGTGTGTAAGACCAAATAGAAAATAAGAAACACATAAAAGAGGCCAAAGATAGTTATCAATTACTAGTTTTCTTGCTTAGGAATCATATGAATGCTAGTATGTGTTTATGACCTAGAAATGTACCCAAGTGTGTGATTTTGTGTCTACATTTTCCCAACTTTATGTTGTTGAGTGAATACTCGATAACATAAAGTAGTTAGAAGTTACATACCTTTAATCTTGTAGAGTGTGATGGCGATAGTGTGTCGAGTGGACAAGTGAAGTGTGGAATGATAAAAATGAAGTGTGGATGCTAAGGAAGAGGAAGTGACCCTGGGGGTGAAGCGTATGCAATGATTTGTACCTATTTTTGTGCTTGAATTGTTGATGTGGGGCTACTTCTTGTTGTGTATTAAGGACGGACCTACAAAAAAAGAAGAGAAAGAATGTAGTCAAAGTCATGTATATGAAAGTTTTCGCATAAGTACGTAAAAGTATGTAAAAGTATGTAAAAAGGAAAGTGTGCACCTAATGAACATGAGTGTAAAGGATAGAAAGATGTCCTGAAATGTTGTAAAAGAGTAATTTTTTGGGCAATCTCACACCAAGAGCAATTTTTTTGGGTGATCTCACACCAAGAAACATTTTTGGGTGCATCGAGTTTTTTTAGGTGATCTCATGACACAGGAGAAGAGTGTTAGGGAGAGAGGTATAGTGTTACTCTCCTTCCATGACTGCTTCCTGAATAAGCACCACTATAGATGGTATGTCCCTTGTTTTGTTTCGAATTAGTTCTGAATTGTTTGAATTATTCGATTGAATTGTTCCTATTGATTGTAGGAGATTGCATGCATTCGGTATTTTATGAGGCCAATGCACCAATACTGTGAAAATACTATGTGAAACTATTGTAGATTGTGCTGATTTGATAAAAAACTGATGGTGTGTGCCCCCAGAGGACATAGTGAACCTAGGGGAGGACATGGGTGCCTAGTTGCTGTTGTCTGATTGTCTAGGAGCTGGTGTTTGTGCTGTGCTTTTGACCCAAGTTATGATTCTGAGGTAGTTTGTGATTGACTGTAACCTGCTTTGTTCATGTATTGTGCATGTACTATATTGTGTTAAGCTCTAAGCTTTTGTATGGGGTGACTAATTCACCCAATGTATGCCCCCCTCATTTGGGGTGCATATGACGTCTGATAGGACTGATGCGGTCCAAAGGAGAGGACCTGAAACTGAATCTGAAGTGGATACCCTATGCAGGGGGAGGGAATGTGCATGGTAGAAACCAAGGCACATGTAAACAAAGTGGCTAGAAACATGTGTTAGTAGAAAAAGATATAAACATGCAAGTAGAAGACAATGTAAACAACAAGTGTGCAAATAAAGATAGACCATGAAAAGTGGGTTTCAAACATGGGACATCACTCACAATGTCACAAGACAATCAGGGCCAAAGCGGCCAAAATCATGCAATGATCATAGAAGACAAAGGGCATAGCCCGTAAACAATAGCATACAATAGAAAGAAATGTCAAGCAAAGTGTAACAAACAACCATGGTGGAATATAGTCCTAAAAATACAATGCTACACATGAAGCATCCTTAGCATGTTATAAAGATAGAAAAAGTATGTTAAGGTGTGTATGTATCAATGTAAAGTGATGTGTTAGTAAGAATATGAATTAGTAAATAATGAAACAATAACATGTGATGTGTAAGAGTAGTAAATGTAGATTCCCCAAGGAGCCTCGGTGGGACTGGTAAAAAGGTACAATGTCAAGCATCATTGTTGTGTGTAAAGAGTCTGTAGAAGTCTACATTCACAACTAAAGACCAAGTGAGCATGCATGTGTATATAGAAAATATACTGACATACTAAGTATCCATATAGCATGGGAAACAAAGTGTACATATAAGTATAAGTAAGAAATAATAAGTACAACAAAGATATGCAATATGTTGTGTATGGGTGTGAATGGAATGATATGCAATGTGAATGTGATAGGAGCAAATGCCCCCCAATGGATGGTATGAGTATGAGATGAGGTTCATTTATAAAAGACCCCTTAACAATCAAGAATGAACCATAGAACAAGAGTGCATCATCAGGAAATGGTTTGAAAAATGTGCTAGAAAGATAGATCATGAAGCATAGAGCGTGAAGAGTGAATGTGGTGAGGTTCATTTCATATTTAGACCCTCAGTAGTCAAGTATGAACCATGGAACTAGAGTGTGTCATAGGGTAATGATGATACATGAAGTATGTGAAGAGTATCAAGTTTTGTAAGATCAATCTTAGAAATGGAACTAGAGTGTCATATAGGAGCATGAACAATGTGTGTATGTTTAGAAGTAGAAATGAAGTAGACAATAATGATGAAAATAATGATAATAGGGGGGGGAAAGAAATATGATGCCCCCAAGTGTGTGATGTGTAGAAGAATCAAGTAACATCATCTAGGAGATCATCATTGTCAGGGTCATGAAGCCAATTGGATTTGGGTTAGAGACTTGGTAAGCAATAGTGTGAGGTTGATCATATAAAGAGTCATTGTGGCATAAATTGTACATGCCCATAGCATATTCTTCATCAGTGAAAGGTGGTTGTGGACAATCGTGTGCATACCAATTGGTGAGATTTTGAGAATAGCCAATAAATGAATCATTGCAAATAGAAATGTGGCCAAAAGGCATAGGAAATGTGATATTAGTATGATTAGGATCCAAAGTTCCACCAATGTAGTCAAGCCAAGACTTCCCAAGTGTAAGTGGAGAGGAACAAGGAGTACGTGCAAGGAAGATTGATAAATGGAAGACTTGGAGGACATAAAGCAATAGTAAAAAAGACACATCCATGATAAAGGTGAGGAAAATGAGGTGGTGGGAAGAGATTATCAAGCGTGAATCTAAGTCGGGCTAGGCCATCATGCATGTAAATAATGTCAGAGAAAGTAGGATTGAATGGAATGTGAGGCCAATAAGAGTCATGTATGAAAAGAGTGCATGTGAAAGGAGGAAGTGTCGAGGCACAGAGTGAGATGAGGTAGATGGTATGATGTATCCAATGCATAAATAGTTCCTTGAAGAGGAAGCATGTCAGGTGGTAGAGGATTAGGATGTTCCATGAGTTGGTAATCATCAGTGAGGATATGTAGGTAGGAACAAAAGGAGTATGGGGATGTATGACATTATTATATAGATATTGGAGTAGGTAGTGAAGTGAGTGGGTCTAGGTGGCAATATTTGAATGGGTTGCAGTTAACAACAATAGTATATGTTTCATAGCCATCATGTAGGAATTTAATGCACTGATGAATTGTAGAAGGTATTGACCTGCATAGCGTGAAGCCATGGCCTACCAAGTAAGCAATTGAAATGGAATTTTTTGTTGATAACAAATAGTACAGTAGGAATGGTTTTGGGCTCAACTGTGAGAGGTAAGGTGATAGTTCCCATGCACAGATGTGTAGAAGAATCATAGCTACGAATAGAAATAGATGAGGGGACTGACATCAGCTAAGGAAAGGCCAAGTTGTTGAATAAATGTGAAATTACAAAGATTGAGCTCAGATCTATTGTCTACTAGTACTCGTATAATGCCTAAGTTATAGATATGAGCCTAGATATAAAGAGGAGGATCATTTTCATGAACAGAAAGAGCGATAGATACATCAGATGGGAAAGTAAGTTGTTTAGAAAATGTAGCTATGAAGAACTGATATACATGGTCTGGAGGAGTATTGGAGGGAATGTAAGTATTAGCTAGGAGAGAGTTGATTTTAGCCTTACAATCAGGATTATCTTGTAAGAAGGCATGGATGGAGATATCCATGGTGAGAGGATCCTAGGATATTGAAGTTAGGAAGAAGTGAGGATCCAAGAGTGTTCGAATGTGGGTTCACCAAATGATTTAACAAAAATTATTTTTTTGTAAAACCCTAATTGCAGAGTAACTGATAGAAATAATGAAGTACAACTGTTAGATACATTATGACATAAGCAATAAGCTAACAAAATATGAAACCCTAAGTTTAAGAAAGAAAGGAAAGGACTTAGTTGATTTACCGCTTGATATGGGAAGTGTTGTAGACTGGGAAAATTGTTGAACAGAAGGATGAATTGTGTCATAAATGCTCAGGATAAATTATGGAACTCACAGATAGAGGCTGGACTAGGGCACCTAAACTAGGGCAAGGGTGCCTGGGCACCAGAGACCTCTACTATGCACCCATGACTGCGAAGATGGTCAAAACTAATTTTTTTGGTGTCGTCATGGTGTTGCACTAATATTCATTGTTGGTCTCTTGTATGTCGCACCTTGATTGTTGGGTATACATGTAACCTGTAAAATAGATGTTCACCTGCAAAACCCAAAAAACCACATCAAATCTAAAAAAGAAATATGCAATATGGGGAGTCAGAATGACCCCGATGGTCACACGATAGAGTGAACTTACAACTAAGCGTTCACTACATCTCAGACTCAACGTATTTCTTGTGAGTGTGTGTGAGTATTGTGCCCTAAGATGCCCTAGTGTAAAGTTACACTTGATAACGGCTAGATCTAGAATGTAACAATGTATAACATGTGTGGATGGAATAATGAACTTCCCCTTCCTATGTAGTGTATGCAGAAAATGCAGTCCCTTGTCCCTTGAATGGATGCTAGATGGATGCCTTTGAGTGCTTTGGATGCCTTTGGATGCAAGCTTAGGTGATAGATAGTAATGTCTTAGAGCTTGGTCCTTTATTTTGATCACATAGCTATGTATTTATATGATTCCCTTGTTTGAATTTCGTAATTGACAATTGGAAGGCTGACCCATAAGAAAATAAGATGCCCAAAAGATAAAAGAGGCCCAAAAAGAGTGAGTAAGGTAGAAAGAGGTCAGGGGCACCCAAAGGGGACGAGGGTGCCTGGGTGCTGACGTCTTGGCTGGGCGTTGGTGTCCAAAGTCATAAAAGATAAAGCAAGTAAAACTCTGATGGGTTGTAGGGTGTGTAAGACCAAATAGAAAACAAGAAACACAGAAAAAGAGGCCAAAGATAGCTATCAATTACTAGTTTTCTTGCTTAGGAATCATATGAATGCTAGTATGTGTTTAGGACCTAGGCATAAATAAAATCTTATTTTAAGGGGATTCAACTCTTGTGGTTTATGTTGTGAAAAAGAATAGTAAATGTAGACTCACTATCTCAAAAATTATTACCCCTCTCTAAATATTCAAAAACAACACTTTCCAAGATACACTAATAAGGAAACAATTTGTTTGGATAATTTAGGTGTTAACTCAATTCCATTTACTAAAATAAAAAGTATGAATTAGAGTGACGAGTTTAAACTATCCATAATTATGGATATGGTTGAGCTGGGTTCAACAATAGAAGAATGCTCCTCAAAATTTAGGAACGACTATGATGAAATGTGTAAATCTATATTGGTGAATGAGATGAATCCAAAGGTAGATTTATATAGTTATTTGTAAGGGATTGATTATATCAAGTGTAATGATACATTCTACATTGATTCTCATGATTAGTATTGTTATCTCTCGAAAGTGCACCCTGCAGAGAGATGGCAACAGGTTTTCTAAGCCTGCAAAAGATCTCTCTCTCCCTCTCTCATAGATACAATGGAGACACCTCAGGTATATGGGTATACCTATTTGTGAGGTGAATCTCTGGGATTAAAAGGTCGGTTCCTTATTGGTGTATACTAAACTGGTTTCTTGGGAGTTTTAAGGGAAAAAGATGACTGAAAATTAATAATACTAAGGTGATACACCAAATTTGTGTGAGAACTTTGACTGAGTGATATACACAACTAATTTGTGAAGAATTATTTAATGCACGAACCAATTAATACCTTTTGCAGAAATCTAAAGTCAAAACACTTAATTTGTACTGAGGGAGATTCACAACAGTACTAGTAAGCTAACATGCACAATGAAATTTAACAGAAAGGATAAATTTGCAGCAGGGTAAAGTAGTTAATCAGGGAATTTTATTCACAAGATTAATGTTGACATACACAAGACTGCAAAATAACTTGGAAAGGTGAAAATAATTCACACTCAGAGGGAAAAACTGGCAGAAATGGCTTCAGTACTCATATATCAAAAAGATCTCTGGGAAGTTCTCTAAAAAGTTCCCCCTTTGTGTTTTGCAAAAGCACACAATATATAGCAAAAGTTCACCCTCTTCCTAAAAATAGCCTAAAGGCTGTACTCGCCCATGTGTCCTAATTTTATCCTTTATTTAATAATAAATAAAGGAATAAAACAATACAAACTAAAGCATGTAATAAAAATAGGCATTAACAACCTTAGATACAATACAGTCAAACTGAAGTTGACTGTTCTATTTTAAAGAAAGAAAGGGGAATAATTTGCTAAAAATACAATTTGTTTGTTAGGAAAGTCTTCCTCCTTTGAGCATGCAAATTTGTCATCTTCTCTGTTATGTCCTGTTGTGAAGGCATGCAAAATATCATTCTCTGTATATGAGCAAAATACTGCAATCCTTAGCAATATTTGCAAAAATAAAAATTGAGTGGGGACCACCTCCAATGTGCACATGCTCTGATTTTTATCTCTTTCTGGATGGTCACATGAGTGACACTTGCAATTTGATCTCAAAAACCCCTTGTGGGGACCACTTTTGATTTGTCTGGTTTATAATGCCACCTTGTGGAATTAGGCAAATGCATGTGTTTTGAATAAAAGGGCACCACTTTTAATTAGCCCACCATGTGTTTAATTGAATCTGCCACCTTTGGTTTATTATAAACTTCACTTTTTCGGTGATCATGGCATATATGATGTGGTCTTTGATTATTTTTGGCGACTATGGTTTGGACTTTTGGAAGTTGTTGGCAATGATTAATATGGTGTCCATGTGGGCTGGCCCCTTCCACGATGACTCACCCCTTCTGCGAGCTGGGTTGGTGGTAACTTAACCCTTGTCTGATTAATTTGGACTTTTGGGAGCACTAAGGGCCCTTGATCTCTGTACTGGCATCCAGGATGTCGTTGGTTCTCCACCGCGGTTAGGGTTTTGGACCCTAGCATTTAATACAGTTGGTGGAATTAACTGGGGTTTGTTTGTTTGGGTCCCTGTGCTCGATCCTCCACCATTCGATCCTGTACGTGATCTTTTCTTCGCCGTTGATCTTTTAACTTCAGGTTAGGGTTTTGAACCCTTGGTCTCGGTGGGAAGTTAAAGCATTTGAGCTATTCATATTTGCTCATTCCATCTAGTTTTTGATCCACGGGTGAAGCCCTGGAAAATTTTTTGCTCGCCATTGTTGCTTGGAGGAAACATGGTGGTTTTCGATGGTCCTGAGCCTACATATTTTGTTTTTGGTATTCGTCACCATTGACATTTGGTTCGGCCTGTATTTTCAATGAAAAATGAAGATAATCTTTTCTATTTCATCCTGTAGATGTGAATTTCTTTTTGGGTACATGTTTGCTTGTGAAGCCCATAGTTCTTTTCTCCTTTGATCACTGTGGAATGATTTCTTTCTAGTTTTTTGTTTACCATGCTCGGCTTGATGAGCTCGAACAAGTTTGCAGAGGGAGTTGACTTCACTTTTGCTTCTTCAGTTTCATTATTCGAACGTGGTAAGTTCTTTGTATTCTGTTTTCTCTGCATAATTTCTCCTTTCGAGTTTGAGTTCCACTTCTGCAACTCTGAAGGAATCATGGAGATTTTGGTTATATCATTCATTTAAAATGAAACTATTTTTGTGTGTGAAGTTCTTTCTTCTTCTGTAGAGAGCCTTCGAGCTTGGGTGCCTGCTTTTCTCACCACTTGAAATTCATCGAAAATGCTTTCTGTGCATGGGTTTTGTTATTCCTTTCTGTAGATCTTTTGCTTGGATACTTTAGTTGTTTCTACTGTAGATGCATACTTTTTGAAACCTCGGCCTCCTGTTAGTAGTGACTGTTTGTTGAGTTTTGTGGATTTGTAACCTGGGTTTCAATAGAACTGGATTCACAGTATACCCTTTGAGATCTTCATCCTGTACTGGTTCTGTAGATAGTTACATCTTAAAGCTGGGTTATCATTTTGATCACTGAGTGAATACAAATCTCTGCATTTCTGAATAACATATTATTTCTTGATATTTTTCCGAATCACTCATGTAGCTGCATCTGTATTTGATCAGTTCTCTTGGATAGATAGTTGTATTTCTTTTCCATAATGACTTTTCTTTTCAGAAGTCATAATATAGCAATTGTATTTCAATTTCAGCATTATTTCTCAATTCTGTTTTTCTAGAAAACCCCATTTTGCAAGGGGAAACTCTGGCAAAAAAATTTCAAAATCTTTCTCTTTCCAGATTTTTCCAACTTGATCATTCTGGAAAGATATAAAAGGTCTCTCTGGCTTGTCTACTCACTTGAATGAAACTGTTCATGCTAGCTTTTCTTGATCTATTGCAAACTTTGGAAAATTTGTAAAGTAGTTGGCTTTTGATTCACACTTGAATTTGGAAATAAAATGAACTTTGAATAGCTACAACTTGATGAGCTTCTGGAATACCTGTATGTTTCATTTGGTCATGATATCAACTTAAAAGTGATGAAACATGTACTTTTTTTGTTCCTTTTGAAGTTCAGATAGCTTATAAAGCACATAGTAGCTAAAAAAACATGTGTTTCAATTCTGTTTTAAATCAAAAGTCAATTTTACAAGGGGAGACTCTGGCAAAAATTTTCCAAAATCCTATTTTCCTCTCTCCTTTTCCAGATTTCCAATCCTGATTTGCAAAAATATTCCTTTCTTGACCTATTCTGATGCTTCTTCCTTCCTGTAAACCATCTGGAAATGATGTTTATTCTCATTCAGTAGCTGCTTCTTTCTTAACCAGTTGAACTGATTTTTCCATTCTTGTGTTATGACCTGTTCGTGCAAAACTCGGAAATAAGTTAGAAATATATAGGCTTTTTTGCCTCTCTTGTATCCATGTGATTTTAGTTCCTCTCCATTCCTCTTCTGCAAACTATTTTCCAATTTCTTTCATGTGTTATCTCCACATCTGTCTCTTTTATAATCTATTCCAGTTTCTACCTTTCTACTCCAATCCTTAGCTCTTTTGACTCTTCATGCCACCCATTTCTCTTTATGTACTTTTTTCTTCTTTTGCTACCAGCCTATTTGTATCCCTGAAATACCCTGTGCTTGATCCTATATTTCTTTCGTTCAAGTACCATTAGATACATTGAACTTAGAATATGTATTTGCTTTAGGACAGGTGTATAGGAATAAAAATGTACCCTGAGCTCAATAATTTGACAGGTACTACTCTTTGTCTTGTAGGTGAGAGAAAATGGAGATGGAAGTGGAAGATGGAACGAGATGATGTGGAGTGGGAAAGAAAATGAAAAGGTAATGATGGGTTCACTTTTACTCCTCTACTCTTATTCTTTAGCACATGCAGTATTCTCATTTCTATGTATATGATGTTATTACTTAGTCACATCCCACGGCTTGTGTGGGAAAACTTATGATCTCTTATGAATAAAGCATTAAATTGAAATAATGAGTTGACTATCTCTTTCTGCATTCAGTTTTTCTTTGATTGTACAATGATGTATGCAACTCAATATCTCAATAAAATGAATTAATATAAGAGATAAACTTAAAAGGAATACCTGTAACTTCCATTAAGCAACCCTTGAATGAGATGTGCCTCCTTGTATGCTGTTTGACTGCCTTAGCCTATGCTCTTCATTTTGACTCCTTCCTACTACTTACATCTAGACATTATTGTCACTGTTTGTTTGTCGGTATTTTCTTGACGTAAGTAGTAGGAAAGGAGTCACTTGTAATCATTTTTATGCCAGCATAGATGGATGCAATTTCATTAATCACAAACAACTCTAGTGAATACAGAGCCATAAATCTGATAAGCACCATCATAATAATAGTGAAACTGATTACTTGAAAACTGCCACTATGTTTGTTGTTCCAGAACCAAACACTTCACATATTCTGCAATCTGGTGTCTTCATCAAGACAACACAGCTGTCCTTCGGGGCTTGTGTTCTTTTGCTGAGGATATTCATGAAATTGTAGACTATGTGATCTGTTACATTTTGTAACAGCACACATAGCTACAGATTTCACTTAATCTTTTTCACAAATCAACAGTAACAATATAATCTGATATAAATTCCCCTAGCTTAGGTATACTTCACCAATGCTATCCATCATAACAAAGTTTTGAGTTGCCCATTTTTGCACAAGTGCAAAAATTGTCAACATTTCTGGCGATCCTGTGGGGAAAGCTACCTGCTAGCTTGTAGACTAGTGCCTTACTCTTGTCCATTGGGTATGGAGTCCAAATATGTGACCGAAATCTACCCTTTTCTGAAAGGTCCAACCCTTCCAAAACAAACTAAAGCTAGGAAAATATCTGGCAAACTAGACAACATGCACGAATGCACTTATTGAAAATAAAGAACGATGCAATGTGCAGAAACTACACTTATTGAATGGGAAATCCTACTCTAACAATCACTGTAAGATTTTCAATAACAGTGTTTGAGAAACATACCATTCATAGGAATGGGGAGTTCCTCTCCATTCAGCTTTGAAAGCTGAAAAGCATTGTGTTCCTTGCAAGCTGAAATCATGTAGGGACCACTCCAGAGTGTATCAAACTTTGAGTGTCTTCCTGGCTTTGCACGATCAACATCCCATTTTAACACAATATCTCCTTCATTGAAGATTCTGAATTTGGATTTCTTGTCAAAAGTCTTCTTCATCTGTTTCTGATTCTTCTCCATATTTAAATGAGCTTGATCTCTTAGCTCTTGTAATTCCATCAATTCTGCATAACGAACCTGCAATGGTTCATTTTCAAGTAATTCCATTTGATGCAGTAAATCCAATGTAGGTAACTCAACTGAAATTGGCATTCTCGCTTCTTTTCCATACACAAGTTTGTATGGTGAGTTGCCAACTGATCTCTTAGGGGTCACCCTGTCAGCCCAAAGTGCTGAATTCAACATTAGATGCCAAGCTCTTTGATTATCCTTGAGTGTTCGTCTGATGATCCTTAACAGATTTTTGTTGGTACTCTTGGCTAAGCCATTACCTTGTGGGTAATAATTAGATGAAGAGCTTAAATAGATTCCATGGTTGACAGCCCAATCTGTTACTTTAGCACTGAGAAATGCTAGAGCATTATCTGATATGATAGTTGTTGGAACACCAAATCTGCAGACTATACCTTCATAGAAGGATAGGATTGAAGCTTCATTAGCATCTTTCAAGGCTACTGCTTCAGTCCATCGTGTAAAATAATCTGTAGTAGTTAAGATCCATTTATGACCTTGTGAAGAAGGTGGGTTAATCATTCCAATAAAATCAAGACCCCACTGCATAAAGGGTTGATCAACTGAAATAGGCTGCAAAGGCAACGAAGCTAAACGTTCTTTTCTGACATAGAAAGCACATTTTTCCACTTTTTGATCCATTCAAAATAGTCCTTAAATATGCTAGGCCAATAGTAACCTCCTTTCATGATCTTTAAAGCTGTAGTACGTGATGAGAAGTGACCTCCTGCAGGTCCTTCATGGAATTCTGATAATATTTTCTGAATTTTGTCATAATCAACACATCGCAGCAAGATTCCATTTATATCTCTTTTGAACAATACACCATCAACGAAAAGATAAGGAATAGCTTGTAACCTGAAATACCTTTGTTTATTCTTATCCATACCTTCCGGATAGGTGCCATGTTGTAAATAGTTAACCAAATCAGTCATCCACCTTGATTCCTGAATTTCTTGAGAAGGTTCAGGTTGCTGATTTTCTGGTTGCAACATAATATTTGATTGTTGATACGTGGTTTCAGCATGTTGTTCTGAATCTTCGGGTTCTACAGCCTGTTGTTTCTCCATATCAGTGATTAGATGCTCACATAAACCTTTACCTCGAACTATCTTGGCAACTCGGATATCAACATCATATTCCATAACCTTCATTATCCAGCCTGCTCTTTTCTCATTCAGTTCTTTGTTTAGTAAGAAAGCTTTCACACTTGGATGGGAAACAAGAACATGAATTCTATTGTTTGAAAGCATGTACTTAAAATTATTTAGTCCTCTGACTACTGAAAGTACTTGTTTTTCAAGGAACGTGTACCTTGTTTCATAATCATGCAAACTCTATCCAAAGAAAGCAATTGGCTGTTTGATATTCTCATCATTGACCTGAGTTAGAATAGCTGAGATTGTTTCAGCTCCTGCAAGTGCATACATTGTAAAATCTTTATCAAAATTTGGATTCACAAGAGTAGGGGCCTGAGAAATAGCTGTTTTGATAGCCTCAAAACCTTCTCTCCCTTCGCTGGTCCAAGAGAATGTTTTCTCTTTCTTTAACATAGCTGTCAACGGTTTAACCAATGCTGCAAAATCTGGAACAAATCTCCTAACAAAGTTGATTTTTCCCAGAAAGCTCTGTAATGCCTTCTTGTGATGAGGCAATGATAGCTGTGATATAGCTTCGATTCTGAAAGGATCAATTGCTAAACCTTGCTTAGAAACAATATGGCCAAGTAGTTTACCTTGATGTACTAAAAAGATAGACTTTTTGGGGTTCAAGGATATTCCAAATTGCCTACATAACTGAAAATTCTACCTTAAATGCATTAGATGTTCTTCATAATCTTTTGAAAATACAGTAACATCATCTAAATAAACAAGTATGCATTTATTTAGTAGGCTGTGAAAAGCCATGTCCATTGCACGTTGAAACGTTGCACCGACATTTGAAAGACCAAAAGGCATTCTTTTGTAAGCATAAGTACCCCACTTGGTGGTAAAAGTTGTCTTATATCTATCCTCTTCTCGGACTAAAATTTGATTGTATCTGCTATAACCGTCTAGAAGGGATAATCTATCTGATCCTGAAACTGTTCTCAAAATCTGATCCATGTTTGGTAGTGGATAATGATCTTTTAATGATGCTTTGTTAAGATCTCTAAAATCCACACATAATCTGATTTCTCCATTCTTTTTCCTAACAGGAACAAGATTTGCTACCCAACTTGAATGTTTAACTGGGAAAATAATTCCTGATTCAATCAATTTTGATAACTCTTTCCTCATAAGAGGTTCTATTCTGGGATTTACAGGCCTTTTTTTCTGCCTAACTGGTTTAGAATTTGGCTATAATTCAATGGTATGCTGTGCTAGACTGGGGTCAAACCATTTCAAGTCTTGGTATCTCCAAGTGAAAACATCTTTAAATTCTGTGCAAAGCTTAATAAAAGACTATTTTTCGGATAAGGAACATACCTTTCCAAGGAATAGATTCTTTCCTTCATCAACTGAAATCTCTTCATAATTATCAGCATGAGTAGACATCTTAGTTTTGTCTTTTCTTAACTGGTCATCAGTGCTAAAGATGTCTTCCAATGTGACAAGTCCATGAGGAAATTTGTTTGTCTTTAGTTGAACAATCTGGTCACCGTATAAATGTTGTAATTTATCCTGATTTACTACAGAAAATTCAGCTTCTTGCTGCAAAAACCTACAGATTTGATCATCACTTTCAAAAACCTACCAATTTGATTCATTATCAGGGATAGAAGGCCTGACAATTAACTTAACATGAGGCTGAATTTTGTTATTTTCTATCTGTTCCAGCACTTCGAAACTAGCACCGACTGATGCAAGTCTGTCAGTGCTTATTTTCAGTTCTAGGAATAGACTGAATATTAATGGCATCAAAATCTTCCATTAAGTCTGAAACTCTATGCCTGTAAGACTTCATTAATAATTCTTACAAACATTGAAGTTTTTTACTTGATTGATAACCAACTCAGAATCACCAAAGATTTGTAATGTGTTGATTCCTCTTTTTCTGGCCCAAAGTAAGCCATGAATTAATGCTTCGTATTCAGCTACATTACAAGTGCATGAAAATTGGAGACTCAAAGCTGTAAAATACCTTTCATTTGTTGGGGAAGTGAGCATCAAACCTGCTCCCTGTCCTTTCTTATTCTTAGCTCCATCGAAATGAAGCTTCCAAATCCCTTCTGCTGAATTTTCTGTTTTGGACAGCAAGGGAATTGTTGCATTTTCTTCATGCATACAATATACACTGAAAAAGGTGTTCTTAAACTTCCTTAAAAGGATCATGGGCATGTTCTTCAACTATTTTTCATCCATAAACATGTTAGAAACACCCTCTAATGCTGAAACTTGAGCTACATCATCGAAATCAGATTGATCTAACGCTGAATAATTTGCCACTGCATTTGGAGAATGAGGCTCAATGTGAAATCTGGCCAATGGTTCTGAATTGATGGTAACTTTAGTGCCATAACGTGTGGTGAAAAACAAGAAAGACCAATCTGAAGAGAGGTAACCTCCTATTTTTGTTGTAAAGTCTCTAGATAGGCATAAGGCAAAATATGGAGGTAAATCCACAACAGTAACATCTTGCAAAATGGAAACATTTGGGCAAGCATGTAACGTTACCTCTAAATTTCTTATTATACCAATTGTATTAGTTGCAGTCCCATCAAGCTGTAAAACACTCTTTTCTGTAGGCTCATACTGCAGGCCCAATTTCTCAGCAATTGATTTTGGCATAACTGTGCTACTTGCACCGCTGTCCACCATGCAGTTATGAACTAGATTTTCTCCAATAATCAGTGATAGATAAAATGGTGGTGGCTTCTTTATGTCATGAGCATTTAAAATTTTCTGAACCATCCATCTAACCCCTTTTAGGCGGTCTTGATCAAGTGTTCCAAGGACCATATCTGTCTTTTGGACTTCTTTTTCTACTGATTTTGAAGAAATTTACAGTTTAGCTAGTTCATGAGAGAGTAAATCCTGTTGTCCTGGAATGCTTAAAGCATCCCACATTGAGATGTTAACATTATGCTTCTTCATCACATCAACGATATTAAAAGAAGCAACTGTTTTAGAGATAGACTCAACTGTTTTAGCATAAGCCTTAGCAAAAACTGATTCTGCTTCAGTAGCTTTGGATATCTGAGGAATAAATAATCTTCTTGGATCAGGCTGTAGCTATTTTTGTTGCTCTTTACCAGCTGTAACACTTGCTATTTTTTGAGGGACAACAGGACTGTTGGCTGGTTTTGAGGTTGTAGGTGTTGAATTATCAGTAACAGTGGGCAGCACAGGTCTATTTTGTTGTTTTTTACTTTCAGTAGCCTTCTCTTGAGCTCTAGTGGTAACAACAATGAAATATTCCTCATTGAAGCTGACCAAATTCTATTCAGGTGCTTTCTGAACATGACTTTCTTGCTACCCACTCTCCATTTGAGGCATGAACAATGCTTCAGATTGAGGTTGTGCAACAAGATTCAGGTTCAGGAAAGCATTTGGGCAATTTACAGCTGAATGAGGCTGATTACAAGGTTGGACACCACTCCTCTGTAGCCATATTAACCGGAACCAAAGCGTTAGATGTACTAGGAACATTAGGATCAAACTGCCTTTGCTGATAAGGCTGCCTATAATTCTGATTCTATTGGTATGGCTACCTATTTTTTTGATTCTGCTGATAAGGAGCCTGATAAGGTCTGTTAGGCAATGCAATCTTGTTTTCAATTGATGTCAGCTTATTTCCCATGGTTTGCAAATATTTAAACATATCTGGGGATGGGGCTACAATAGTAGGCTCCACGATTGTAATAGGCTGTGGAATAGGGGCTAAATCTGCCAAAAATGGCATTGTAGGCCTTGGTGCTAATTTTCCAGCCTGAATAAGGTTGTTTTCAGCTTTTATAGCAGTGTCATAGGCCTCTGGAAGAGTAAAAGCTCCCATGGATTGGATCATAGTTGCAATATCGCTATTCAATGCTCTGAGGTAGTAAAGGAAAGCGTGATCAGCTTGAGGCTTAACACTTGCTGGGATTCTTTCCCAAGTCCTAGTGAAATGGATGTTGAAACTAGACATATACTCATGAGGGGCTCTTTTGATAGTAGATAGTTGTTCTATGAGGGATAAATGGTCTGAATTATCTTGGAACTGTTTCAGTAGTTTTTCACCTAATTCATCCCAAGTTCTTATGCTTCCAATCTCTAGATTTCTATACCATTGCAAGGCTTGTCCTTTAAAAGATGCAGCTAAAAGTCTTAAAGCTATGTCTTCATGAGTGATATTATGGACTGCACATATGGCTGCAACATCTTTAATATGTTCAGTAGGTGTAACTTGATTTTCTCTAGTAAATGATGGAAAAATTTTCATGGTAGCATTGGGAATATCATGGTAAACTAGAATTACTAATGGGCTGCCATTAGTAAAGGTCACAAAATTTTTGGGTGGTTGAAGAGCCATTGGAAAAACTAGGATATGGATTGAAAAATTTATACGTGGTGAAGGAATATCAGGAAGAGGGTTATCAAAACCAGGTCTATTATAAGGCAATGTATTACCAACTCTTCTCCTTCTAGAAGAATTCAAAGGTAAAGAAACAAACTCAGGAGGAATTCCTCTTACCGATGATCTTGTAGTCACTTTAGGCATGGAACATGCTGCAATACTGGTCTGAAATCAGCTTTACGGAGTCGCCAAAAGATCATAAAATCTTTAGAATAAAATGCAGCAGCTGCTCCTGAAAGTAGCTTTATTTTTTGTGAAATCTACTATAGAATCTGCTCTAATTTGCATGCAGATCTAATTCGTGCTCCCACTGGGTGTCCCAATAATTGTTATCTCTCAAAAGTGCAACCTATAGAGAGATGGCAAGATTTTCTAAGCCTGCAAAATATCTCTTTCTCTCGTAGATACAATGGAGACACCTCAAGTCTGTGGGTATACCTATTTATGAGGTGAATCTCTGGGATTAAAATTCTGGTTCCTTATTGGTGTATAGTAAACTAGTTTCTTGGGAGTTTTAAGGGCAAAAGATGACTGAAAATTAATAATAATAAGGTGATACACCAAATTTGTGTGAGAACTTTGACTAAAGTGATATACACAACTGATTTGTGAAGAATTCTTTAATACACGAACCAATTAATACCTTTTGCATAAATCTAAGGGAAAAACACTTAATTTGTACTGAGGGAGATTCACAGCTGTACTAGTAAGCTAACATGCACAATAAAATTTAGCAGAAAGGATAGACTTGCAGCAGGGTAAAGTAGTTAATCAGGGAATTTTCATTCACAAGATTAATGTTGACATACACAAGACTGCAAAATAACTTGGAAAGGCATGAAAATAATTCACACTCAGAGGGAAAAACTGGCAGAAATGGCTTCAGTACTCATATATCAAAAAGTTCTCTTGGAAGTTCTCTGAAAAATTCCCCCTTTTGTGCTTTGCAAAAGCACACAATATATAGCAAAAGTTCACCCCCTTCCTAAAAATAGCCTAAAGGTTGTACTCGCCCATGTGTCCTAATTTTATCCTTTATTTAATAATAAATAAAGGAATAAAATAATACAAACTAAAGCATGTAATAAAAATAGGCATTAACAACCTTAGATACAATACAATAAACTAAAGTTGATTGTTCTATTTTAAAGAAAGAAACGGGAATAATTTGCTTGCTAGGAAAGTCTTCCTCCTTTGAGCATGCAAATTCGTCATCTTCTCTATTCTGTCCTGTTGTGAAGGCATGCAAAATATCATTCCCTGTATATGAGCAAAATACTGCAATCCTTAGCAATATTTACAAAAATAAAAAATTGAGTGGGGACCACCTTCAATGTGCACATGCTCTAATTTTTATCTTTTCTGGATGGTCACATGAGTGACACTTGCAATTTTATCTCAAAAACCCCTTGTGGGGACCACTTTTGATTTGTCTGGTTTATAATGCCACCTTGTGGAATTAGGCAAATTCATGTGTTTTGAATAAAAGGGCACCACTTTTAATTAGCCCACCATGTGTTTAATTGAATCTGCCACCTTTGGTTTATTATAAACTTCACTTTTTCGGTGATCATGGCATATATGATGTGGTCTTTGATTTTTTTGGTGACTATGGTTTAGACTTTTGGAAGTCACTGGCAATGATTAATATGGTGTCCACGTGGGCTGGCCCCTTCCATGATGACTCACCCCTTCTGCGAGCTGGGTTGGTGGTAACTTAACCCTTGTCTGATTAATTTGGATTTTCAGGAGCACTAAGGGCCCTTGATCTCTGTACTGGCATCTAGGATGTCGTTGGTTCTCCACCGCGGTTAGGGTTTTGGACCCTAGCATTTAATACAGTCGGTGGAATTAACTGGGGTTTGTTTGTTTTGGTCCCTATGCTCGATCCTCCATCGTTCGATCATGTACGTGATCTTTTCTTCGCCGTTGATCTTTTAACTTCAGGTTAGGGTTTTGAACCCTTGGTATCGGTGGGAAGTTAAAGCATTTGAGCTATTCGTATTTGCTCATTCCATCTAGTTTTTGATCCATGGGCGAAGCCCTGGAAATTTTTTTGCTCGCATTGTTTCTTGGAGGAAACATGGTGGTTTTCGATGGTCCTGAGCCTGCATATTTTATTTTTGGTATTCGTCGCCATTGACATTTGGTTCGGCCTATATTTTCGATGAAAAATGAAGGTATTCTTTTATGTTTCATCCTGTAGCTGTGCATTTCTTTTTGGGTACCTGTTTTCTTGTGAAGCCTGTAGTTCTTTGCTCCTTTGATCACTGTGGAATGATTTCTTTCTGGTTTTCTATTTACCATGCTTGGCTTCAATGAGCTCGAACAAGTTCTGCAGAGGGAGTTGACTTCACTTTTGCTTCTTCAATTTCGTTATTCGAACGTGGTAAGTTCTTTGTATTCTATTTTCTCTGCATAATTTCTCCTTTTGAGTTTGAGTTCCACTTCTACAACTTCTGAAGGAATCATGGAGATTTTGGTTATATCATTCATATAAAATGAAACTATTTTTGTGTGTGAAGTTCTTTCTTCTTTTGTAGAGAGACTTCGAGCTCGACTCACCACTTGAAATTTGTCGAAATCTCTTTCTGTACATAGGTTTTGTTATTCCTTTCTGTAGATCTTCTACTTGGATACTTTAGTTGTTTTCTTTTGTATATGCATACTTTTTGAAACCTAGCCTCTTGTTAGTAGTAACTGTTTGTTGAGTTTTGTGGATTTGTCACCTGGGTTTCAATAGAACTGGATTCACAGTATACCCTTTGAAATCTTCATCCTGTACTGGTTCTGTAGATAGTTACATCTTAAAGTTGGGTTATCATTTTGATCACTGAGTGAATACAAATCTTTGCATTTCTGAATAACATATTATTTCTTGATATTTTCTGAATCACTCATGTAGCTACATCTGTATTTGATCAGTTCTCTTGGATAGATAGTTGTATTTCTTTTCCATAATGACTTTTCTTTTTAGAAGTCATAATATAGCAATTGTATTTCAATTTCAACATTAATTCTCAATTCTGTTTTTCTGGAAAACCCCATTTTGCAAGGGGAAACTCTGGCAATTTTTTTTCAAAATCTTTCTCTTTCCAGATTTTATCAACTTGATCATTCTGGAAAGATATAAAAGGTCTCTCTGGCTTGTCTGCTCACTTGAATGAAACTGTTCATGCTAGCTTTGCTTGATCTATTACAAACTTTGGAAAATTTGTAAAGTAGTTGGCTTTTGATTCACACTTGAATTTGGAAATAAAATGAACTTTGAATAGCTACAACTTGATAGCTTCTGGAATACCTGTATATTTCATTTGGTAATGATATCAACTTAAAAGTGATGAAACATCTACTTTTGTTGACTGTTTTTGTTCCTTTTGAAGTTCAGATAGCTTATAAAGCATGTAGTAGCTAAAGAAACATGTGTTTCAATTCTGTTTTAAATCCAAAGTCAATTTTACAAGGGAGACTCTGGCAAAATTTTTCCAAAACCCTGTTTTCCTCTCTCCTTTTCCAAATTTCCAATCCTGATTTGCAAAAATATTCCTTTCTTGACCTATTCTAATGCTTCTTCCTTCCTGTAAACCATCTGGAAATGATGTTTATTCTCATTCAATAGTTGCTTCTTTCTTAACCAGTTAAACTGATTTTTCCATTCTTGTGTTGTAACCTGTTCCTACAAAACTCATAAATAAGTTAGAAATATATAGGCTTTTTGGCCTCTCTTGTATCCATGTGATTTTAGTTCCTCTCCATTCCTCTTCTGCAAACTATTTTCCAATTTCTTTCATGTGTTATCTCCACATCTTTCTCTTTTATACTCTATTCTAGTTTTTGCCTTTCTAGTCCAATCCTTAGCTCTTTTAACTCTTCCTGCCACCCATTTCTCTTTATGTACTATGCTCTTCTTTTGCTGTCAAGCTATTTGTATCCCTGAAATACTCTGTGCTTGATCCTGTATTTCTTTCATTCAAGTACCATTAGATACATTGAACTTAGAATATGTATTTTCTTTAGGACAGGTGTATAGGAATAAAAATGTACCCTAAGCTCAATAATTTGACAGGTACTACTCTTTGTCTTGTAGGTGAGAGAAAATGGAGATGGAAGCGGAAGATGGAATGAGATGAAGCTGGAGATGATGCGGAGCTAGAAATAAAATGAAAAGGAAATGATGGGTTCACTTTTACTCCTCTACTCTTATTCTTTAGCACATGTAGTATTCTCATTTCTATGTATATGATGTTATTACTTAGTCACATCCCACGTCTTGTGTGGGAAAACTTATGATCTCTTATGAATAAAGCATTAAATTGAAATAATGAGTTGACTCTCTTTCTGCATTCATCTTTTCTTTGATTGTGTAATGATGTAAGTAACTCAATATCTCAATAAATTGAATTAATATAAGAGATAAACTTTAAAAGGAATACATGTAACTTCCATTAAGCAACCCTTGAATGAGATGTGCCTCCTTGTATGTTGTTTCACTGCCTTAGCCTATGCTCTTCATTTTGACTCCTTCCTACTACTTACATATAGACATTATTGTCATTGTTCGTTTGTCAGTATTTTCTTGATGGAAGTAGCAGGAAAGGAGTCACTTGTAATCATTTTATGACAGCATAGATGGATGCAATTTCATTAATCACAAATAACTCTAATGAATATAGAGCCATAAATCTGATAAGCACTATCATAATAATGTTGAAACTGATTACTTGAAAATTACAACTATGTTTGTTGTCCTAGAAGCAAACACTTCACATATTCTGCAATCCGGTGTCTTCATCAAGACAACACAGCTGTCCTTCAGGGCTTGTGTTCTTTTGCTGAGGATATTCATGAAATTGCAGACTATGTGATCTGTTACGTTTTGTAACAGCACACATAGCTGTAGATTTCACTTAATCTTTTTCACAAATCAGAAGTAACAATATAATCTGATATAAATTCCCCTAGCTTAGGTATACTTCACTAATGCTATCCATCATAACAAAGTTTTGAGTTGCCCATTTTTGTACAAGTATTAAATGGATCCCTTAAAAGTGTGTGAAGGTAGATTTAAAACATTTTCAAAGAATGAACTTTTATTACTTTTCCCACCTAGCTTTTATCCAATCGCGACTTAGAGTTATTTTAATGGTGAATACATATGATAGTGTTATTTTGGTAAAAATCCTAAATAATAAGATGTGGGAAATTTTTACCCTGAACAACCTAAAAGAAGATTTTCTAAGGAATGTTTCCCATTTATTAGATTCAAATGCTCCTGTACTTAGGTATGTCACTCCAAAAATCATTAGACAATGTTTCAAGATGAAGCTAGCCAGAATCTAACATATATTTTTCTCCTTTAGATAATCCTCCACCATTGATTACCCCTAGATTCTCAATTTTTTGTCATGATCTTGAAATTTTTCTGGGAAGAATATCACCCTTTTTTAGATTTTATTAGTTATTCTGAACCCCTCCCCTGTTTCTCCTTGAAAATAGTTTCATACAAACTCCATGATTTTTTTCCTTCTCACACAACCTAGAACAATTAACCCTACCCTAATTCTACCTCTATAACCATTCTATTTTCTTTCATAAAATCTAGAATCCTTGGAGAAAAAGGTAAATTCCATAGTGGGTCGGTCTCACCCTAAAGTTGGACCGAATAAAATAAATATAGAGTTTGCATATCCCCTACTTAAAAATCCAAAAAAGAGAGAAAGTTGGCCATATATTTGAGTAATGTCAATAATTGACTATTGGGTTTGATTTAAAGATGTTTCTTTCATGAGAATAGGAATTATACGAAGTGTTTCTCACACTAGGGATTCCCATGTATCTTTCCGGTGACATATAATATGTCTTCAATGTCTTGGATATGGATGGGGTTTTTACGCGTAAGGAAGATCTTCTATCCTCAATCACAAAATTCTTAATGGAAGATGGGCTGAAGTTGGAGGATCAAAATTTGAAGTAGAATACCATGCAAAAATCTTTACTTGATATCTTCACTCTATGTTTTTATTAATTTCTCTAATTGTAGCATCAATGGGTGTATTTATCTTCTTATCTCCCTTTAAGTGTAACTTGTATGGGAATATCTATCTTCTATTCTCTCATATGTATTGAGCCACTCATTCATGGTGGTCTTCCTTTTTATGAAATTATATTAAACTAAGGGTGAGGGATCCAATAAAAACCCTCAATTTATCTATTAAAAATCACATTAAATAAGTATCATAATTTTTAAATCATATTACAAATTCAATAAATTATCTTAAAAATAAAATAATTTTTTTCTTCAAAAAATGTAATAAAAATATAATATGGCTAAATTATTATAAATGATAACCATTAAAACAAACAAAATAATTTTTAATATAAAAAGATAGATGGGTGAGAGGAAAAAAAAATTAATTTAGATTAAATTAGAAATAATTGTGAGTAGACCATAGTATTTATTAAAAATATATATGGCCACCATAATACACACTAGAGTGAATGATTCATTGTGTTAGGCCAAACCCTTTGAAAATCCATACAAAACATAAAGGTAATTTTTTAATACTTGTAAACTAGAGAAAAAACATAGAAAAATTGGATTCATTTAAAATAAAACAAGGATGGAGTTTATATATAATGAAATACAATGATTTTAATAATTTTCACGAGAGAGAATTGTCTATGGGACCATTGAAAGATATAACTTTGTATAAAATTGTAGGATTAGTGTTATCTTTTAGAGGTTGCTCCTTCTCTTGCTAATTTCAATTAGCATCTCCCCTTAACCTTTTATTTTTCTTTCTTCAAATAGTTCTATTATGGAACTAACTCTTAACAATTCCTCATACTTGGATTAGATGTCCATGTACCTTATACATTCAAGGATGCTTTTTTTGTTTGTATTTTTACTGCCCCTTTATTGCATGAAACACATCTTCTCTTCATGTGGTTCCTTAGGTGTTGTCCATATTTCTTTCTCACGTCTAAGTCTTTGGAGATAGTCTTGATATGATAAATTATCATGTTTTCCCTCTATTTAATTTCAGCCCTTATATATACTTTTTCACAAATTTCATACATTGGGTTGAATTTTTTTAATATATTGTTGATGTTTCCTACTTTGTTTCTTCCTCCACACCATCATATTAAACTTCTCATTTACATAATTTTTTTTGTCTTTGTTAATATTTGGTCATTCATCTAGGCTAATTTCTCATATGTTCATCCAGGTTTTGTTGTACTTCATCCATGTGTTATTTTTTTGTGAAACTACTCACCTTTTGTAGCCCTAGGACTCTTTTTGGTCTTCATGTTTTCTATTTTTTTAAAGTAACATATAAGCATGGTCATAACAGTTGTCTCTAGAGGGAAGGTACCTATTTCAGCCAAGATGATTTCATAGTGAATTATAGTCTTGATTCTAATATTGTTTATTGTTATTTTCTTTTGGATCCTTTCTATTTGTACATCTCCATTTCAAACTTGTTTTGTCACCTCATTTTGTTTTACCCAATGGTTTTTCAAGAGTGTCAAGGGTAGTATGCCTTTCACTTAATCTAGACTTAATACTTGACTTAAGTGTGGCCTTGAAAAAAGGACCCCTAAATATACATATGAAGAGACCATCTCAACCTTCAAACCTTTATATATAAGGAAAACATGTTTTGAATTACATTTTTAAGTGTTAAAAACCATACCTTTTATTTTTCAAAATTTACCTGGAGAGTATGTATGTCACGTAAATATTCTAAGATATGTAGTTGTCTCTAGAAACCTTCCTTTGAGTGAGACATCAAAATGATATCATCTACTTAATAGCAATCGTACATGAAGTGTAAGATGGAAAAATTGAAGGGGATGGAGTGAAGAATGAAAAAATGAGGAAGTGAAATAGAGGGAAAGGATGAGGGGTTATCAAGAAGGGGTTCGACAGAGGGGAAGGACATTGTGCTCCAGAGTATTGTCTTTATCTTACAAGTATTTTTCACGGCGTTGCAATATGCATTTAAAGAGGACAAACTAAAAAATGGGGAAATTTGAAAAGGTTCAATGTTTAAGACCCAACTGAAATGCATGTATCTTAGATTTTCCAAAGGTCAAATTATAAGACCCTAATAATATCGTTTATATGCGTTCCTTTTTCTTGTGAGCACAATTTATACTTAAAAGAGGCAAAATAAATAGTGGGAAAAATCCAATAGGTTTCAAGTTTGAAACCTAACTGAAATGCTTGTATCTTGGAGAAATTTATAGCCATCCTTTATAATACTAAGCTCGAGTAAGTGTAGGGAACTAGATGAAGTGTGAAGTACAAATTTTTTTCTTTGATTGGGTATCACATGGTGCACTTAGGTACACATAGGAGTGAGTGATCTTATTAATTCTCTTAAATATGTTATTCCACAGTCTATGCATGCTCGTGAGGGTGGAAAAGGTCAAACAAAAGAGTTTCTTGAGCATAACATTGACACTTAAATGAATCTAAGGATTTGAGAATCCTTCCTATTGTAGAGGCTAAGTTAGGGTTTGCATG
The DNA here is from genome assembly GCA_019776745.2 of Taxus chinensis. Taxonomy (NCBI): domain Eukaryota; kingdom Viridiplantae; phylum Streptophyta; class Pinopsida; order Cupressales; family Taxaceae; genus Taxus; species Taxus chinensis. The sequence continues at coordinate 322,291,697 of CM034146.1, forward strand.
AGGAATTCCATCATTGTCTGATTACATTTATTATGTAGTTTTCTATTATAAATTGTTAATGCATGAACAAGTATTAGTAATTGAGGCCCTCTAGCGATTACTCATATGAGGGACAAGTATATTTTATCTCCTAGCTGAGCTCGACTATTTTGTAATTTAATATTTATACAACATTAAGGATTTTGAATAGACAATGTTTGAATTGTTAGAAAACATGAAGGCATAAATGGAAAGATAGAAATGAAACAATGAAAATTAAATACATGCATGAATGGTACCTTTTCCACCTGTCACATTGTAAGAAGCTACTAATATCGGTTATCTATGTTCCATTTTATCAATACATACCATATTTGAAACCCAATTGAAATGTTTGTTTCTTGATCTAATCCTTCTAGACTCATGGAAAGATCAGAGAGAGACAACTACCAACTACATTTATTATGGGTTTTTCTATTATAATTCATTAATATAAAGCAATTATATTGTTTTTTGGTCTTTCGTAGATACAATGGAAACACCTCAGGTATATGGGTATACCTATTTTGAGGTGAGTCTCCGGTATCAAGGCCGGTTCCTTATATGATGAATCCTAAATTTATTTTCTGGGGTTAAGGGGAAAAAATGACTGTAAAAGGTTTAAAACTGAGGTGCTACACCAAATTATATGAGGGATTTGACTGAGTATATGCAAAGCTAATATGTGAAAGAATTCTTGATCCACGAACCAATAGTTTTCTGCAAATTATTAAGGATAAACATTTGGATGTATTGAGGGAAAGTATCACAACAATACTTCTAAGCTAAACATACACATTAACATCATGCAGAAATTACTTAATTTACAACAGGGTAAGATAATTAACTAGAGAATTTACATTCACAAGACCAATAGGAACATACAAAATACTACAAATAATTGGAAAGGTAGAAAAACTTCACATTCTGAGGGAAAAACTGGAAAAAATTACTTCAATACTCCTATATCCAAAAAGTCCTCCCTTGTGCTCTACCAAAGCACACAATATATAGAAAAATAATTTCCCCCACCCTTCCTTAAAATAGATTAAGGATTGTACTCACCCATGCATCCTATTTTTATCCTTTATTTAATAATAGATAAAGGAATAAAAATAGAACATGCAATTACAAATAGGCATTAATAGCCTTGATTACATTACAATAAAACTGAAGTTGATTGTTCTATTTTTAAGAAAATAAAGGTGAATAATTTGCTAATAATAAACTTTCTTGTTGGACAAGTCTCTTTCCTTGTGCATGTGAATTCGTCTTCTTGTCTATTTTGTCCCCTAGTGAAATCATGCAAAAATAAATCCCTGTGCAAGAACAAAATAATTACAATATTTGTAATATTTGCAAAGTAAATCGTCTATTGTAGGGACCACTTGTCCATGTGTACATGCTTCCTTTTCTCTCTGTAGTATGTGGGACCACCCTTGCTCCTCACTATTAGTCTTCACTAGTTTGGCCACTCTTGTGGACTTATCAAATTACCATATTTTTTTTTAATTAATATAAGGCACTTTGAAGAAGGGGAAAAACATTAGATTCGGCCACCTTTAAATACACATAACCCATTATATAGTCTGACACCTTTGATTATATTGCATGATATATTTTGTCAGCTTTTACATTATTCGAAGTGACTAAGGTGGACTTGAGCCTTTTTGGTTATCATAAAAACAATGATTTTGAAATAATATAAGGGCACTTGCATCATTTGGGAGTTGGAATATAGTTTAGACTTATAAAAGTCAATATGCAATGATTATTTTATTCAAACGTGGGGTTGGCCCCTTCCAACGTTGAATCAACCCTTTGAGCTTGTCGGTGGCATTTGTAACTAAGGTTGAGTTAGGTCTTTGATGCCTACCATCGATTTCTATCCTTGATGAATTTTTAATTATTGATTGTTGAACCTGTAGTTAGGATTTTGGCCTGCATTGAATGTTGTCGGTGGCATTTGATCGCTATGGTTTGCATTGAATATTGTAGATCGATCTCCATCCCTCAATCTATGTACTTGTTGATCTTGGATCATTGATCACTAACTCCAGGTGAGTTAGGTTAAGCCATAGTTATCGGGTTAGTTGAAAATGCCCGAGCTCCATCATTTGATTATTTATTTTTTCTCGTGGAGAGCGACGAAGCCCTGGAAATTTTTTGGCTTGACGCCATTGATGGATTTTTGAGCTCATCTCATCTGTAAAATAGCTCCCTATCATTCTCAAGTTTTCATGGTCGGCACTTTCTGGTTATTCGAGATTTATTTGGTTCTATGGTTTCTGTGTGGCTATGAGAGCTCAAACGTTGGGTATGTTTTTCTTTACAATTGTAATCTTGATGATTTCTTCAATTTTTCTTAGAAAACATTTGTAAAAGTTGGAGCATCAGTTTGTCTTTCGAGAACTGATACTTGTGTTTCTATTTTCCCTTGTATTATTCATGCTCAATCATTGGTTAGTTGAGCTCGAAGAGCCTTTGTGATTATTGTGTTTTCTCTGGTATTTCTAGGGTTTTTTTGAGGACTTGGCAGCTCTCTGTGATTGGTGAGTTATTTTCTTACTCCATTTCCTTGCTACCCATTAATGGGTCTTCATTCATTGGTTAGGATCTGTGCTTTCTGAGACGTGGGTACTTGTAGATCTGAGTTTTGAGAAATTCTTCAACTCTGTGTAGATAACATCTATAATTTTTTTTGAAATATTGGTTTTCATCATGCACTATAATTGCATTCTGTAGCTTTCCTTGCTCTTATGATGGAGGAGTTAACCTCATGCATATTATTTTGTTGTGGGTTTTCCATTATTTGTAGATCTGTAACCTCAAGTTCCATTTGCTTCGATAAGATTCTGCAAATCTTCTATTTGTGGCCATTAACTTCATCTGTGAATAATTTTTTGAGGTTCCAACCATCTGTTGGGTTTTGTCTCTGAACTTCGAGAAGAATTTCCTTGAAATTTTCGAACTCTAGTTCTGTTCTGAAAACTTTGAGCTGTATAGTTGATCGACTGTTGTGTTGTGAACTCGTATTTTGATTGAAAGCTTTGTTTTAACAACCCAGAAATATGATATGTGCATTTGTTCTGACTTGGGTATTCTTATCTCACTTTGATATCTCTGGATCCTGTGGAGATACTAGGTTTGCATTGCTATTTCTTAATTTTTGTGATGATAACATTCTCTAACTGTACCCCTAGAAAACCGTATTCTTTAAAACTTGACAGTTGAATACCATTCATGTGCACATTTCTTCTGTACCTCTATTTGGAAAACATTCTTTGCAAGCTGAAAGTTTGCTTTCTTTCAGACTTACTATAATAACAAAGCTCATTTGCATTTAATTTCTCTTCTGAGGATCTGAAGAATATGTACCTTGTTATTTTGCTTCTACCATGTTCCTTGAAATGTAGTGGTCCTTCTGAGTCTATATACAAGAAGGTATTTCCTTCTCTGCTTATGGAGAATATGAACATTGTTGACTCTTATACTGCAAAACTGGAACTTTGGTTTCTGGGATTGCTGCTTTACTTGTTCTGTAGCTTAGGTTGTCCTATATTTTGCTACCTTTCATGACTATGATGAGTCATTGATGTAGATGAATCTGTTCAAGTATTGAGCTTCTCCCAAAACTGTACTCTGTATTTGAGTTCTTTATGGCTTCCACTGTTATAATTCATTATTCAGGATCAATTTGATTCATTTATGTATCTCTGTACTGTTTCATGATCTTTTTATTTTAAAACTGTACTTTGAGATGTAAGTCTTTAGTATCATTAAACTTGTCTCAATGTTCTAAGTTTGATAAAATCTGTAAAATGAAATGTCTGAAACTTTGCATTCTTTTGTATCTCTTCAGTTTACCTTCTGAAATGATCCCTTATAGCCTATAGTTGCATACTTTGATTCTGAAGATGATTTTTTCACTTTGTTGGAATACTGTAATCTTGTTTCTTTTACTTAGATGCTTTATTTCCTTGATAGTAGTATTTTTGGCATGCTGGAAAATTTGAAATGTTGATTTTTCATGGCGAAGCCCTTGCAAATTTTTTCCAGAATTTTCTTTTTATTTTGTTTCTATTGTAATCCTTTCTTTCTAGTTAACTTCAGCTTCTTGAAATCTGATTCTTCTTATTTAATTGCAAACTGAAACATGTACTTCTATTTTCCAGTCTCTCTTCTGTACTGTAACTTCTTCCATTTGTAGGATAGTTACTGAAACATGAGTTGCATTTTTCCTTCATTCCAACATGTACTTATGACTTATCTATTTCTTCTTGGCTGCAACCTGTACCTGCACACTTAAGAAAATAGTTAGAAAAACTTAGGATTTTTGGCCTCTCTTCTGTCCATAGTTTTTCTTTTATTCTCTCTTTTGATCTTCAAGTAATCTATATCTCCTGTTGTTAAGAGATTCATATGCATGAATTAGGACAGTATAGGAATATGGATTGATCCCTGAGCTCGTAACTGATAGTTTCCCTCTTTTCTTCTTTTCAGGTACAATGACTTCTACAACGAAGATGAAGAAGGAACAAAGTTGGAAATGGAGATATCTCAACCAAAGAAGAAATCCCCAAGGCAATGATGGGTTCACTCATACTCCTTTATTTTCTCTTTCATGCATGTGTACCTCTTATTTCAGTAGTTGTACTTTACTTTTTAGTTACATCCCATGGCTTGTGTGGGAACATTTGAAATTCCTTATGAATAAAACATTGAATTCTGAAAATGAGTTGTGTATTTCTTTCTGCATTTCAGCTTTCTGTATGGATTGTATGATGAACTAAACAACTCAGTAATATAATTGAATGTCTTAATCATGAAGGAAATAACATTAAAGAATACTTGTAACATCCAGTAATGAACTCGGATTTCTGCAATCTACATTTATGTCTCTTGTTCCAAAACCTAGCATTTCATCTATTCTACAATTGGATGTCTTCATCAAGACAACACAACTGTCCTTTGGAGCCTTGTGTTCTTTTACTGAAGATAATCATGAAATTGCAGACTATGTGATCTGTTACATTTTGTAACAGCACACATAGCTACAGATTTCATGTAATCATGAATTAATTCAATAGTAACCATATTCTTGATAGAAACTCCTCTAGCTTATGTATACTTCACCAATGCTATCCATCCTAATGAAGTTTTGAGTTGCCCATTTTTGCACAAGTGTAAAAATTGTCAACATTTCTGGCAATCCTGCAAGGAAATTTTCCTGCTAGCTTGTAGACCATTGCCTTGCTCTTGTCCATTGGGCATGGATTCCAAACATGAAACCAAAATCTACCTTTCAAGAAGGTACAACCCTTCCAAAATGAACTAAAAATGGGAAAGGATCTAGTAAACCAAATCACGTGCACGAATGCACTTATTGAATTGAAAAACAATGCAATGTGTAGAAACAACACTTATTGAAGGGAAATGCTACTCTAAACAGTCATTGTAAGATTTTCAATAACAATGTTTGAGAAACATACCATTCATAGGAATGGGAAGTTCCTCTCCATTCATCCTTGAAAGCTGAAAAGCATTGTGTTCCTTGCAAGATGAAATCATGTAAGGACCACTCCAAATTGTATCAAACTTTATGTGTCTTCCTGGCTTTGCACAATCAACATCCGACTTTAACACAATATCTCCTTCATTGAAGACTCTAAATTTAGATTTCTTGTCAAAATTATTCTTCATCTACATTTGATTCTTTTTCGTGTTAGCATGAGCTTGATCTCTTAGCTCTTGTAACTCCATTAATTCTGCATAACGAACCTGCAATGGTTCATTCTCAAGAAGCTCCATTTGATGCAGCAAATCTAATACGGGTAACTCAACTAAAATAGGCATTCTTGCTTCTCTTCCATAAACAAGCTTGTATGGTGAATTGCCAATTGATCTTTTAGGAGTCACTCTGTCAGCCCAAAGTGTTGAATTCAACATCAGATGTCAAGCTCTTTGATTATCCTTGAGTGTTCTTTTGATGATCTTTAAAATATTCTTGTTAGTAATTTCAACTAATCCATTACCTTGTGGGTAATAATTAGATGAAGAACTTGAGATAAATTCCATGGTTGACAGCCCAATCTGTTACCTTTGCACAAGAAATGCTAAAGCATTATCTAATATGATAGTTGCTAGAACACCAAATCTACAAACTATACCTTCATAAAAGGATAGTATAGAAGTTTCATTAGCATCTTTCAAGGCTATCTGCTTCAATCCATCATGTAAAATAATCTGTAGTAGTTAATATCCACTTGTGTCCTTGTGAAGAAGGTGGATTTATCATGCCAATAAAGTCTAGACCCCATTGCATAAAAGACTGATCAACTGAAATAGGCTGCAAGGGAAAGAAGCTAAATGTTCTTTTCCAACAAAGAAAGACACATTTCTTACACTTTCTGATCCATTTAGAATAGTCCTTGAATATGCTAGGCCAATAGTAACCAGCTTTCATGATTTTAAAAGGTTGTGGTACGTGCTAAAAAATGACCTCCTGCAGGTCCTTCATAGAATTTTGATAGTAATTTCTGAAATTTATCATAGTCAACACATCGCAACAATACTCCATTTATATCTCTTTTTAACAACACACTATTGATAAAGATATAAGGTACAACTTGTAATCTGAAATACCTTCATTTATTCTTGTCCATACCTTCTAGATAGGTGACATGCTATAGATAGTTAAGTAAATCAGTCATCCATTTTGATTCCTGGACTTCTAGAACAAGTTCAGGTTGCTGATTTTCTGGTTGAACCATAATTTCTGATTGCTGATACACAATTTTAGTATGTTGTTTTGAATCTTCTGGTTCTGTAGCTTGTTATTTTTCCATATCAGTAATTAGATGCTCACACAAACCTTTTCCTCGAACTATCTTAGCAACCCAGATATCAACATCATATTCCATAACTTTAGTTATCCAACCTGCTCTTTTCTCATTCAATTCTTTATTTAACAAGAAATCTTTCACACTTGGATGAGAAACAAGAACATGAATTTTGTTGTTTGAAAGCATGTACTTAAAATTTTTTAGTCCTCTGACTATTGAAAATACTTGTTTTTCAAGAAATATGTACCTTGTTTTGTAATCATGAAAGCTTTGTCCAAAGAAAGCAATTGAAAATTCAATACTTTCATCATTAACATGAGTTAATATAGCCAAGATTGTTTCAGTTCCTGCAAGTGCATACATTGTAAAATCTTTATCAAAATTTAGATTTGCAAGAGTAGGAGCTTGAGATATGGTTGTTTTGATTGCTTCAAACCCTTCTCTCCCTTCGTTGGTCCAAGATAAATTTTTCTCTTTCTTTAACATAGCTGTCAACGGTTTCACTAATGCTGCAAAATCTGGAACAAATATTCTAACAAAGTTGATTTTTCCAAGAAAACTTTGTAATGCCTTCTTATGATGAGGTAATGATAGCTGTGATATGACTTCGATTCTAAAAGGATTAATTTCTAATCCTTGCTTAGAAACAATATGACCAAGTAGTATACCTTGATGTACTGAAAAGATAGACTATTTGGGATTCAAAGATATTCCAAACTACCTGCATAACTGAAAAGTTTGTCTTAGATGTATCAGATGTTCCTCTGAATTTTTTGAAAATACAATAACATCATCTAAATAAACAAGGATGCATTTATTTAACAAGATGCGAAAATCCATGTCCATTATACATTGAAATGTTGTAAAAGCATTTGAAAGGCCAAAAGGCATTCTTTTGTAATCATAAGTACCCCACTTGGTGGTAAAATCTTTTTTGTACCTATCTTCTTCTCGAACTAAAATCTGATTGTATCCACTATAACCATCTAGAAGAGATAGTCTATCTAAACCAGAAACTGTTCTCAAAATTTGATCCATGTTTGGAAGTGGGTAGTGATCTTTTAATGAAGCTTTATTAAGATCTCTGAAATCCACACATAATCTTATTTCTCCATTCTTCTTCCTAATAGGAACAATATTTACTACCCAAATTGAATGCTTAACTATAAAGATAATACCTGATTCAATCAACTTAGATAATTCTTTCCTCATTAGAGGCTCTATTTTGGGATTCAGAGGCCTCTGTTTCTACCTAACTGGTTTAGAATTTGGCTATAATTCAATAGTATGTTGTGCTAAACTAGGATCAAACCCTTTCAGGTCTTGGTATCTCTAAGTGAAAACATCTTTAAATTCTTTGCAAAGATCAATAAATGACTACTTTTCAGCTGAGGAACATACCTTTCCGAGAAACAAATTTTTTCCTTCATCAACTGAGACCTCTTCATAATTATCAGCATGTGTTGACATCTTAGTTTTTTCTTTCCTTAACTGATCATCAGTGTTGAAGATGTCTTCTAATGTGACTAGACCTCGAGGTAGCTTATTTGTCTTTAACTGAACAATCTGGTCACCATATAAGTGTTGTAATTTATCTTGATTGACTACAGAAAACTCATCTTCTTGTTGCAAAAACCTATAGATTTGATCATCACTTTCAAAAACTTGCCAATTCAAATCATTATCAGGTATCAAAGGCCTGACAATTAGCTTTATATGAGGCTGAATTTTGTTGTTCTCTATCTGTTCCAGCACTTCAAACTGACACCAATTGTTGCAAGTCTATCTGCATGCTTATTTTCTGTTCTAGGAATGAATTGGATGTTAATAGCTTTGAAATCTTCCATTAAGTCTGAAACTCTATGTATGTAAGAATTCATTAACAGGTTCTTACAAACATTGAAATTTCTTACTTGATTGATAACCAACTTAGAATCACCAAAAATTTGTAACATGTTAATACCTCTCTTTCTGGCCCAAAGTAAACCATGAATCAATGCTTCATATTCAACTACGTTGCAAGTGCATGAAAATTGGAGACTCAAAGCTGAGAAGTACCTTTCGTTCGTTGGGGAAGTGAGCATCAAACCTACTCCATGTCCTTTCTTGTTCTTAGCTCCATCAAAATGAAGCTTCCAAATCCCTTCTGCTGAATTTTCTGTTTTGGACAACAAGGGAAGTGGTGTGTTTTCTTCATGCATACAATACACACCAAAAATATGTTCTTCAACTTCCTTAAAAGGATCATAGGCATGTTCTTCAACTATATTTTCATCCATAAATAGGTTAGAAACACCATCTAATCCTGAAACATGAGCTACATCATCAAAATCAGACTGATCTAAAGCTGAATAATTAGCCACTGCATTTGAAGAGTGAGGCTCAATGTGAAATCTGGCCAATGGTTCTGAATTGATAGTAAATTTGGTGCCATAACATGTAGTGAAAAATAAGGACCAATCTGAAGAGAGATAACCTCCTATTTTTGTTGTGAAATCTCTAGATAAGCATAATGCAAAGTAAGGAGGTAAATCTACAACAGTGACATCTTGTAGAATAGAAACGTTTGGGCAAGCATGCAATGTTACCTCAAGATTTCTGATTACATAAACTATATTAGTTCCAGTTCCATCAAGCTGTAAGACACTCTTTTCTGTAGGCTCATACTGCAGGCCCAATTTTTCTGCAATTGCTTTTGGCATAACTGTGATGCTTGCACCGTTGTCCACCATGCAGTTATGAACTAGATGTTCTCCAATAATCAGTGATAAATAAAATGGTGGTGGCTTCTTGATGTCATGATAATTTAAAAATTTCTGAACCATCCACTTAACTTCTTTGATGCGGTCTTGTTTGAACGTTCCAAGGACCATGTTTGCTTTTTGAACTTCCTTTTCTGATGTTTTAGAAGAAATCTGTAGCTTAGCTAGTTCATGAGAAAGTAAATCTTGTTGTCCTAGAATACTTAGAGCATCCCACATTGAGATGTTAACATTATGATTTTTCATTACATCAACAATGTTAAAAGAAGCAACAGTTTTAGAGATAGATTCAACTGTTTTAGCATAGGCCTTAGCAAAAACTGATTCTACTTCAGCATCTTTTGATATCTGAGGTATAAACAATCTTCTTGGGTCAGGCTATAGCTATTTTTACTGTCCTTTATCAGCTGAAACACTTGATATTTTTTTAGGAACAACATGATTGCTAGCCGGTTTTGGGACTGTAGATATTGTCTTATCAGTGACAGTATGTAGAAAAGACCTATTTTGTTGTTTTTTACTTTCAACAGCTTTTCCTTGAGCCCTAGTAGTGACTGCAATGAAATCATCCTCATTGAAACTGACTAAATTATGTTCAGGTGCTTTCTGAACCTTAGTATCTTGCTGCCCAATCTCCATTTGAGGCATGAATAATGTCTCAGATTGAGGTTGTGCAACAAGACTTATGTTCAGAAAAGCATTTGGGAAACTTGTAGCTGAATGAGGTTGATTACAAGGTTGACACCACTCTTATGTAGCCATATTAACTGGAACTAAAGTGTTAGATGAACTAGGAGCCTTTGGGTCAAATTGCCTTTGCTGATAAGGCTGCCTATAATTTTGATTTTGTTGGTAAGGCTGCCTATTTTGCTGATTTAGCTTATTTTACTAATAAGGAGCCTGATAAGGTCTGCTAGGTAATGCAATCCTATTCTCAATTGAAGTCATCTTGTTCCCCATAGTCTGCAAAGCTTTAAATACATCATCTCATGGGGCTGCAACAACAAGTTCCACAATTGTAATAGGTTGTGGGATAGGGGCTAAATCTGCCAAAAAAGACATTGAAGGCCTTAGTGCTAATTTTCCAACTTGAATAAGACTATTTTCAGCTCGGATGGCAATATCATAGGTTGTTGGGAGTGTCTCTCCTCCCATAGAATGAATCATAGTTGAAATATCATTGTTTAATGCCCTAAGATAATAAAGAAAAATGTGATCAGCTTGAGGCTTGACACTTGCTGGAATTCTTTCCCAAGTTCTAGAAAAATGGATGTTGAAACTGGACATGTATTCATGAGGAACTCTTTTAATAGTAGATAATTGTTCTATGAGGGATAAATGATCTGAATTATCTTGAAATTGTTTCAGCAATTTATCACCTAAGTCATCCCAAGTTCTTATGCATCCAATCTCTAGATTTCTATACCATTGCAAGGCTTGTCCTTTAAGAGATGTAGCTAAAAGTCTCAAAGCTACATCCTCATGAGTAATATTATGAACTGCACATAAGGCTGCGACATCTTTAATGTGCTCTATAGGTGTCACCTGATTTTCACCAATGAATGATGGCAAACTTTTCATGGCAGCATTAGGGATGTCATGGTAAAATGGGATTACTAATGGGTTGCCATTAGTAAAGGTCACAAAATTCCTTGGTGGTTGAATAGCCATTTGAAAAACTGGGATGTTAATAGAGAAATTGATATGTGGTGAAGGAATATTAGGAGGAGGGTTATCAAAACTAGGCCTATTATAAGGTAAAGTATTACCAACTCTTCTCCTTCTTGCATAATTCAAAGGTAAATAAACAAACTCAGGAGGAATTCCTCTTACTGATGATCTTGTAGTCACTTTAGGCATGGAACATGTTGCAATACTGATCTGAAATCAGCCCTATGGAGTCTCCAAAAGATCTTAAAATCTTTAGAATAAATTGCTACAACTTACTCCTGAAAGTAACTTTCATAACTACTATAAATCTGTTGTGGATCTACTATAGAATTTGTAACTTGCATGCAAATCTGATTCGATTATCCCACCGGGTGTGCTAAAAACTATTATCTCTCAAAAGTGCACCATGTAGAGAGATGGCTAATAGGTTTTCTAAGCTTACAAAATTGATCTCTCTCTTTTGTAGATACAATGGAAACACCTCAAGTCTGTGGGTATACCTATTTTGAGGTGAGTCTTGTGTATCAAGGTCAGTTCCTTATTGATGTATCCTAAATTGATTTTCTGGGGTTAAGGGGAAAACATGACTATACAAAGTTTAAAACTGAGGTGATACACCAAATTTATATGAGGGATTTGACTGAGTATATGCACAAGCTAATATGTGAAAGGATTCTTGATGCACGAACCAACAATTTTCTACAAAATATTAAGGGTAAACACTTGGATGTATTGAGGGAAAGTATCACAACAATACTGCTAAGCTAAACATACACATTAACATCATGCAGAAATTACTGAATTTGCAGTAGGGTAAAATAATTAACTAGGGAATTTGCATTCACAAGACTAATAGAAACATACACAAGACTGTAAATAATTGGAAAGGCAGAAAAACTTCACATTCAGAGGGAAAAACTGGCAAAAATTTCTTCAGTACTCCTAAATCCAAAAATTCCTCCTTGTGCTCTGCCAAAGCACACAATATATAGAAAAATAATTTCCCCCACCCTTTCTAAAAACAGATTAAGGCTTGTACTCGCCCATGCATCCTATTTTTATCCTTTATTTAATAATAGATAAAGGAATAAAAATAGAACATGTAATTACAAATAGGCATTAATATCCTTGATTACATTATAGTCAAACTGAAGTTGACTGTTCTATTTTTAAGAAAATAAAGGTGAATAATTTTCTAATAATAAACTTGCTTGCTGGACAAGTCTCTTTCCTTGTGCATGTGAATTTGTCTTCTTGTCTGTTTTGTCCCCTAGTGAAAGCATGCAAAAATAACTCCCTATGCAAGAACAAAATAATTACAATAATTGTAATATTTGCAAAGTAAATCATCTACTGTAGGGACCACTTGTCCATGTGTACATGCTTCCTTTTCTCTCTGCAGTATGTGGGGCCACCCTTTCTCCTCACCATTAGTCTTCACTGGTTTGGCCACTCTTGTGGACTTAGCAAATTACCATGTTTTTTTTAAATAATATAAGGCACTTTGAAAAAGGGGCAAAACATTACATTCGGCCACCTTTAAATACACATAGCCCACTATATGGTCTACCACCTTTGATTATATTACATGATATATTTTTTCGGATTTTTCATTATTCGAAGTGACTAAGGTGGACTTTACCCTTTTCGGTGATCATCAAAACCATGATTTTGAAATAATATAAGGGAACTTGCATCATTTGGGAGTTGGAATATAGTTTAGACTTATAAAAGTCAATATGCAATGATTATTTTATTCAAACGTGGGGCTGGCCCCTTCCAATGTTGAATCAACCCTTTGAGCTTGTCGGTGGCATTTGCAACTAAGGTTGAGTTAGGTCTTTGATGCCGACCGTCAATTTCGGTCTTTGATGAATTTATAATCGTTGATCGTTAAACCTGTAGTTAGGGTTTTGGCCTGCATTGAATGTTGTCGGTGGCATTTGATCACTGTGGTTTACATTGAATATTGTATATCGATCTCCATCCCTCGATCTTTGTACTTGTTGATCTTGGATCATTGATCACTAACTCCAGGTGAGTTAGGTTAAGCCACGGTTATCAGTTAGTTGAAAATACCCGAGCTCCATCATTTGATCATTTATTTTTTCTCGTAGAGAGTGGCGAAGCCCTGGAAAATTTTTGGCTTGACGAGGTTGATGGATTTTTGAGCTTAGTTCATCTGCAAAATAGCTCCCTTTCATTCTCAATTTTTCATGGTCGGCACTTTCCAGTTATTCGAGCTTTATCTGGTTCTATGGTTTATGTGTAGCCATGAGATCTCAAACGCTAGGTACATTTTTCTTTACAATTGTAATCTTGACGATTTCTTCAACTTTTCTTAGAAAACATTCGTAAAAGTTGGAGTGTTGGTTTCTCTTTCGAGCACTAATACTTGTGTTTCTCTTTTCCCTTGTATTGTTCGTGCTTGATCATTGGTTAGATGAGCTCGAAGAGCCTCTTTGATTATTGTGTTTTCTCTAGATTTCCTAGTTTTTCAAGGACTTGGCAGCTCTCTGTGATTGGTGAGTTCTTTTCTTACTCCATTTCCTTGCTACCCATTAATGGGTCTTCGTTCATTGGTCAGGATCTGTACTTTTTGAGACGTGGGTACTCGTAGATATTACTCTATTTTTTTATTCCCATTAATCTGAGTTTTGAGAAATTCTTCAACTTTGTGTAGATAATATCTATAAAAAAATTTGAAATATTGGTTTTCATCATGCACTATAATTGCATTCTATAGCTTTCCTTGCTCTTACGATGGAGGAGTTGACCTCATGCATATTATTTTGTTGTGGGTTTTCTGTTATTTGTAGATCTGTAACCTCAAGTTCCATTTGCTTCGATAAGATTATGCAAATATTCTATTTGCGGCCATTAACTTCATCTGTGAATAATTTTTTGAGGTTCCAACCATCTGTTGGGTTTTATCTCTGAACTTCAAGAAGAATTTCCTTGAAATTTTTGAACTCTGGTTCTGTTATGAAAACTTTGAGTTGTATAGTTGATTGACTGTTGTGTTGTGAACTCGTATTTTGATTGAAAGCTTCATTTTAACAACCCAGAAATATGATATGTGCATTCTTTCTAACTTGGGTATTCTTATCTCACTTCGATATCTCTGGATCCTGTGGAGATACTAGGTTTGCATTGCTATTTCTTAATTTTTGTGATGATAACATTCTCTAACTGTACCCCTGGAAAACCGTATTCTTTAAAACTTGACAGTTGAATACCATTCGTGTGCACATTTCTTCTGTACCTCTATTTGGAAAACATTCTTTGCAAGCTGAAAGTTTTCTTTCTTTCAGACTTACTATAATAACGAAGCTCGTTTGCATTTAATTTCTCTTCCAAGGATCTGAAGAATATGTACCTTGTTATTTTTCTTCTACCATGTTCCTTGAAACGTAGTGGTCCTTCTGAGTCTATATACAAGAAGGTATTTCCTTCTCTGCTTATGGAGAATATGAACATTGTTGACTCTTATACTGCAAAACTGGAACTTTGGTTTCTGGGATTGCTTCTTTACTTGTTATGTAGCTTAGGTTGTCCTATATTTTTCTACCTTTCATGACTATGATGAGTCATTGATGTAGATGAATATGTTCAAGTATTGAGCTTCTCCCAAAATTGTACTCTGTATTTGAGTTCTTTATGGCTTCCACTGTTATAATTCATTATTCAGGATCAATTTGATTCATTTATGTATCTTTGTACTGTTTCATGATATTTTTTATTTTAAAATTGTACTTTGAGATGTAAGTCTTTAGTATTGTTGAACCTGTCTCAATGTTCTAAGTTTGATAAAATCTGTAAAATGAAATGTCTGAAACTTTGCATTCTTTTGTATCTCTTTAGTTTACCTTCTAAAATGATCCCTTATAGCCTGTAGTTACATACTTTGATTCTGAAGATGATTCTTGTCACTTTGTTGGAATACTGTAATCTTGTTTCTTTTACTTAGATGCTTTATTTCCTTGATAGTAGTATTTTTGGCATGCTGGAAAATTTGAAATGTTGATTTTTCACGGCGTCAAAGCCCTGTAGTAAAAATTTTCTGTAGAATAAAAAATGTCTTTTTATTTTATGGAAACTTTAACAGATCATGTAATCCTTTCTTTCTAAAGCATGTATTCAGTTTAACTTCAGCTTCTTGAAATTTGATTCTTCTTATTTAGTTCAAGTTAACTTCAGCTTCTAGCAAACTTTGAAACATGTACTTCTATTTTCCAGTCTCTCTTCTGTACTGTAACTTCTTCCATTTTTAGGATAGTTACTGAAACATGAGTTGCATTTTTCCTTCATTCCAGCATGTACTTATGACTTATCTATTTCTTCTTGGCTGCAACCTGTACCTACACACTTAAGAAAATAGTTAGAAAAACTTAGGCTTTTTGGCCTCTCTTGTGTCCATAGTTTTTCTTTTCTTCTCTCTTTTGATCTTCAAGTAATCTATATCTCCTGTTGTTAAGAGATTCATATGCACGAATTAGGACAGTATAGGAATATGGATTGATCCCTGAGCTCATAACTGATAGTTTCCCTCTTTTCTTCTTTTCAGGTACAATGACTTCTACAACGAAGATGAAGAAGGAACAAAGCTGGAAATGGAGATATCTCAACCAAAGAAGAAACCCCCAAGGCAATGATGGGTTCACTCATACTCCTTTATTTTCTCTTTCATGCATGTGTACCTCTTATTTCAGTAGTTGTACTTTACTTTTTAGTTACATCCCATGACTTGTGTGGGAACATTTGAAATTTCCTTATGAATAAAACATTGAATTCTGCAAATGAGTTGTGTATTTCTTTCTACATTTCAGCTTTCTATATGGATTGTATGATGAACTAAACAACTCAGTAATATAATTGAATGTCTTAATCATGAAGGAAATAACATTAAAGAATACATGTAACATCCAGTAATGAACTCTGATTTCTGTAATCTGCATTTATGTTTGTTGTTCCAAAACCTAGCATTTCATCTATTCTGCAATTGGATGTCTTCATCAAGACAACATAGCTGTCCTTTGGGGCCTTGTGTTCTTTTTCTTAAGATAATCATGAAATTATAGACTATGTGATCTATTACATTTTGTAATAGCACACATAGCTGCAGATTTCATGTAATCATGAATTAATTCAATAGGAACCATATTCTCTGAAAGAAACTCCCCTAGCTTATGAATACTTCACCAATGTTATCCATCGTAACGAAGTTTCGAGTTGCCCATTTTTGCACAAGTGTAAAAAATTTCAACATTCATTGATGGTTATGGAAATTATAATATTACATTTTTTAGAGCTTCAGCAATTTCAATAGAAAAACTTTCCATTATCCTTTCATGTTGTCTAGTTGTTCATTTTGGGTAGCTAATGGTCACGCGATCAAGTTGTGTGGTTGATAAAGGTCATTAAAGCAGTGTCGGGAGCTCGACCATTTGTAAATTTTATTTTTTTACACCAAATCCACTATTTTATTAAATGTTACTCCTCCACATCCATCAACAACAATCCATATGGTTCGTTTGGTCGGTGAAGCACTGTGCTATAGGATTACATATCGAGCCCCAACTACTACAAATTATTTAGAATTATTAATTACACAATCCTTATTTGTAAATCAAATAGCCATTTGTTATTTTGGACGCAAATGCATTTTATTAGGGTGACAATTGATGGCTTCATCTTTGTTCCCAAACATCCAAGTACATTGCAGTTAGATATAACAAAGTGGTAATTTTAAAAATACCCATCATGTAAATCAAAAAGAGTTTGTACTCAGTAACGTATGAAATTGTATGGATTCTTGGTATTAAACTTTCACTTCAGCAAGTTTGCTAGAAAAATAATCGTTATCCTTTCATGTTGTCCAATTATTCAATTGGGGTAGATAAAGGTCACGTGATTGAGTCGCATGGATGAAAAAGGTCATTACAATGGAGGGGGGAGATCGAATATTTCTAAATGTTATTTTTTTACACCAAATCCACAACATGGACATAAATCTCCTTGACATCACAAAACTTTATGTGAAGTTTCCCTAGATGTGGAGACGGGAATGTGTTCTCTTATTGTTTATGCCAAATAACATAGTCATATTTTTTTCCTAGTGGTCCACAGTCTCAGGTTCGAGTGCTTCTGGTATTCCAATAGAATCAAAATACCCTTAAAAATGTTTTTTTCATAAATGGAAGCACAAAATTTGCATGCAGTAGTATTCTAGGGATTAGTAGAATATACTCCACTTTGAGGAAATCCATAGTATTTTCCCTAAGAATCAAACCATTGAGCTACAAGAAGTATAAACAAAAAGAAAAACTTACTCACTTAAGAATTTAGCAGGGAAGACTGAAGTTCAAGTGAGCCTAACACCAATGGTTTTGTTCAAGCTGCCACATCACATGAACATAGATGTGAGAGTGGATGGTGATTAAAGATCATATTTTTTTTGCAGGTAATTAATTTTAACCCCGATTTATCCTTTCTCGGCATGTGGATGGTTACAATTTCTATGTACATCGACGTTCGAATGAATCTGCACCATATGATTCATGTCGTATGTCAAACATATGAGGTTCTACTCTTGTTTGGAAAACACCTTTGGCATTAAAATAAAATTCAAAAATAGTTGAGCTCCCACCACTTTTTTAACGACCTTTGTCATCCATGTGCCTCGATCACATGACCTCTAGTTGGCCCAATTGAACAACTGGACAACATGAAAGGATAACGAAAAGTTTTTCTATCAAACTTTTTGAAGTGAAATTTTAATACTGAGACTATATATAGTTTCATATGTTGCTAAGTACAAACTCTTCTTTGATTTACCTAGAGGGTATTTTTAAAATTACCACTTTATTATATCTTACCACAATGCACTAGGATGTTTGGGCACACATATGGAGCCATCAATGGTCACTATAATCATGTGCATTTGAATCAAAAATAACAAAAAACTATTTGATTTACAAAGAAGGATTCTGTAATTACTAACTCTGAGTAATTTGTAGTGGGTGGGGCTTGATGTGTATTCCTCTACCACAATGTTTCACTGACCAAGCAAACCATATATATTGTCTTCAATGGAGGTGGAGAAGTTGGATTTAAATTTAAAATTTTTTGGTTAGTTTTCAATAAAATTAAAATAATACTTTTCATACCAGTTACCTCTTCGAAGTATATTATTAGATTTTTTATGTATTTGACCACCAATTGTTTTGATTTTTGTGCAAAGGGTGAGTATGTATTTAGAGCAAAAGGATTGATTTTACTGCGTCAAGTTAAACACTGGGTCAATGCCTTGTAGGGTCAAATCACCTTAGTCGCTAGGAGATTTGCTATGCGATTGCAATCAACTCAAGGCCTCGTTGCGAATTGTGTAAAGCCCAAGGTAGGCCCAGATCTCAAAAGTTGGATGTTAAAGGAGACAATAAAGATCTCATCTCCCGAATGATTAAAAAAGACTAAAGAATCCATAGTCAGAAGAAGAGTTGCAGTGATGGTGATAGTAGAATCACCATGAAATTAAGGATCCCCACCTCGTTGTTACCGATGCATACCAGATCGAAGGTCTCACATGGTTGTGTAGAGGACGACAATGCACGTCAAATTGTGGACTGCGGATCAGACTATCGGGTGTCAAAAACCTTCCAACCTCAACCTAACTTTTGAACGCCTTCGCCGTAATCACCCCACCATTTTCATGTGGCTAGAAGGTAAAGTGGAACACGCATATTAAAAAATAAAACACGAAAAGCTGTATTCTAAATTTGACTATTGTATCAATAGACATTGTGTGGTTCACTTCCCCTTTTGGAGGAAGACAAAGATTTTATAGGCCCACCAATTTTCCAAGGGACATTTGAGACTGTCAAATGGGAGACCATAGAAAGGGAGAAGGGAACGATACCTAACTAATATATAAAAAATAAGGCTTAAATATTTTAACCATAGTAAAAAATAATGCTTGAATATCGCATTATAATTTACATGTGTGTTTTTTTAGTGTTACATTTATTCTCTATTGAAGTATCTTTGCAACATTTGTAAATTAAACTACTAATTTAATTTTTAGGGAAAATATTTTCCAATGAGATCCGGCCTAAAAACTATATTAGACACTATTTTATTAAAAATTTGATATATTAATAAAATTTACTGGAAATATGAAATGATATCAAATATTATAAACTACTTTTTGTACCTAAAATAAGACTAAGACCACACCAGGGGTTGTGAACCTTAAGAAAACCTAATCGACTTATCTTTTCCTTTTTAAAATGGAACGTCATAAAGTCAAAATCAAAATCGATGAACATGCCTTATATACCTAAATAAAACATGGTATTGTGAACCTTGAAATAACCTATAAAGCCAAACCTTATCCTACACCGGTATCCTTCCCGTTTCTTACAAAATGGAACATGAGAGAGTCAAAATCAAAACCATGATGATTTCTGGGTGCACAGTCGTGATTATGTAAAACACTCTCAATTATATAAGATAATCCCTAAGAATTTTCCCCAAACCCCCATGAATTGACAAAACTAGGCCCTACACACCAAACGAATAACACCTTACCAATTTCTTTAGACCACACAAAGATAATTTCTAATAGATAATTTGGCCGAACGCGTTCCCTATTAGAATTGGCCACACCAAACTAATGACTTTTAACGACCATCGATAATTTCTAGTTTTTAATGTTGTGTCGGTATTCACAAACATAGGTGAGTGGCCAGATGCGCCAGATGATCCATCCATATGCATGGGGATTACTGCGCCAACACAGAGCAATATCCTTACGCTTCTGGACAGCAATATTACGGCCGAGGCACCATCTAGCTATCGTGGTCCGCCTAATATTCTTTCAATGCATGTTGCTGCCATTACAGAATGTTGTGGATGTTGACATTGTACACTGTGATTGTTGAGCAGGAACTTTAATTATATACAGGCTGGGACGGCAATAGGATTCGACGGATTATATGACCCAGATATTGTGGCCAGAGATGCCACAATCTCATTCAAGACCACGATCTGGTTCTGGATGACCGCGTAACCTCCTATGGATTGACCACAAATATAATAAACGGAGGACTGGAATGCAGGCAGGGGGAGAACGACAAGGTGAAGAGTCGCCTGGGGTTCTACAAGAGGTATTGTCATAACTTGGGAGTGAGCTATGGATCAAATTTGGACTACTACAGCGAGATGCCCTACGGCTTTGCCCTCTCCACAGTTGATCAAGCCCAAAGGATCAAATAAATCCATAAAGAATCCATGTTCGCGGTACGGTGTGTAAGAGGGAGACAGTGGAACAGTTTGTTGTGTCAAAAGTGGAGATAGCCGTCAGATTTCAACGCATGCCACATTCCGAAAGGTGTTAGAAATAAACACCCTCGATTCTAATAGGGAACGCGTTCGGCCAATATATGATATATTAGTTGAGAAAAGTTTTCCTCGAAAAAAAGGCCTCACGCCAGAATAATAAACAACATCCCACACTAGAATATATATGCAATCATATTGTGTCAGCTAAAAAAATTGGATTTGATTTCCTCCCCACCGCCTCAGGGTTCCCCGCTGCATTAGGCATGGATAGATGTTGTGATAGTGGTCTACAAAGATCTATTCACCTGCCTGCTTTGAAATTAGAAGAAAGCTCACGCCTCTCTAGATCGGTGTCTCAGTTGGTAACATTTGATTGTACAAAGTTTGAGGGGGAATGCATGTTTTTTTTAAGTGCCATAACAATGGAAGTGATAAGTATTGTGTTATTACTATGTGCATTTCTAGGAAGCAGCCTTGGAAGAAGATGTGTATCACTGATATCCAAAGTAGCCCTCGAGGATCTCGATGACTATTATATAAAACTGTGTGAAGAGAATTCTATTCTAAGTCGATTAATTGTAAATTTTGTATAATGAATATTATCTGGCAAGAAAAAAGCGTTCAGGGGGAATAGATAGATCTCGGCTACTCTAAACCAATAGAGAAGATGAATGTTTATTTTTAAATTTAAAAATATGCTCGTTTGATCTTCTCCTTCAATGGATTCTTGAGTTGCATCATTAAAAAAAATTGTGACATTGTTTGGTGGATTAAGATTAGTTGTCAAGCATGGAAAATAGTTGTTAATGAAGATCTTGTCTCCTTGCGAGAATCAAAGAATCCGTAATGGTGGTCTTCCCCCATAGACCCATGGAGGGGTCTTTAATTTTTGTTAGCAGATGCAGATGAATAAATACCATATAAGAAGGTATATATTTATTAAAAGAACATGTATTCAATAAAGTATCTTCTGACGTGTAAGTGGAATTCAAAATGAAATTGGAGTCCTTTTGAATTTGTAAAACTAAATCTGTCGAACAAAACATTAAATCTTAAATAAATTTGGTATATTCAATGACAAAGATAAAATATGCTTAGGGTGTGGGAGACTTTGTGGTCACGACTTCACCTTGTGTTTAATATTGACGGTCATTTATACATGATTATGGTTTTTAAACTATAAATAATTGTGTGAAGGGGCCTTGATGAGTTGGTAGTCCAGCCGGTAGTGGAGCATTCAAAGCTCTCCATCCAGGTTCAAAGCCCACAATTTCATGCTTGGTTGAGGTAGCCCGTCTCTTAGGAAATTGAAGCCCCACACACAGCAATTAGTACGAGTCTTCCATGCTCCTCTGGAGTCTAGATAATCACTTGGGTATCATCTTCCTAAAACCAAATTATTATTTGGGATTTACATTTGGGCGTAGTGTACACGTCTTGTGAGCCGTAGAAGTTTAACAGTACTCTGCAAAATTTTGAGAGACCACCGCCTCTTTCATCTTCGTATTAAACATTGGTTTTTTTTCGTTAAAAATTTATACAGTAATAATTTTGCAAAATTTGAAAGGGAAATACTAATAAACCACCGCCGCTGAAAATAAAAGACCCGATTACCTACTTATAGACGGCTGCGATTGCCGAATCGAGAGCAGAGAAATGTACAGAACAAATATATGTTGTGATTACGGTTTGTCTGGAATTAATGAGGAATGGACGCGCTATGATTGCAATATCTAAAAAAAGATGCGATGGCTGCGCTATTCGAACGAACGTATTGAGCGGGAAATGAAATGAATGTCTAATCAGTGTCAGGAGAAGCGTATGCTAAGCACCGCAACTTGTTTAAATTATCATCGTCGTCGTGTACTATTGGGGAATTGAATTAATTCGGGTGGAAGGTACAGATTTCATTACAGACGTGACGAAATGTTATGTAATCCTTTTTTAATCTGTTTTTCTCGATGAAGATTGGAAATTGATTTGGAACTTGGAAATAGGTAAGTATGTAGCCTAGGTATTTCTCTCTCTCGGCTTTCCCTCCTTACAATTTCGTATCTGCGTTGGCATTCGCAAGCCTGCTATATCCGCTGCAAAAGAACACAGTTACACAGCTATTTAACAAACAAGTCGTACATTGCTCATTTTTGGCATGTCATTACTGGACGGATTTCACCTGCAAGCTTTTAAACACCGCAGATAAGGCCTGGAAATTGACAGGCTGTGGGTCGTTTTTTTTGTGATTTAATAAAATATCTAGGTGTAGACAATGACAAGCTGAAAAATTAGAAAAAATTATGATTTTTTAAATAGTTTTCTACAAAATAAATATAAAATATGTGTAGTGAAAAAATTATACAAATGTACCAGAGGTGGAAGCACTACAGCTTTGGTTAACCTCCCCAGAGGCAACAACTATCCCGGTTGCACTCACTGCAGAGGTAACAATGGAAAAGACTATTGCTAAGATCCATGCATGTACTACCCCCAACCCCGGCCACTAGGTTGCAACTGTTGCTATCATTATACACATCAACATGGTTAACTATTGTTATCTTGCATGCTCCCGAATGGTAAATGATAAGCAATGTTGAAAAAAACTAACTACCAATGTAGACTTTGCCTGACATTGTAGCAAATGCAACTTAGATTCAGCTGCGTATGAGTATAAATATGCATTACACATGATGATTAAAGACCGTACTAGCACTTATGGGCAACAAATGTTGACGATGCAACAAAAGCTCTTCTCGGTTTATTTACATATGCCCTCAAATAACAACACTAAACTACTAATGATGTATGGCCCATTATCAAGAAGGTGGTTTTGCACACATACAAGTTTATCTTCTTCGTTTCATGAGCTACCTACAATGTAAAGGAACAACTATCTTGTATCATACACAACACAACAACCGCCAAGCAAGATTTAGACCATGCAAAATTGATCGCAACTTTTTTGGAATCCTCTCAATAGAATTGAACATTGTAATTATGTGTAACATCCCAAAATTTCTTGTAAGTTAAATTAACTACAGTTAAATCTAAACAGGATTAGACGAGATCATCATTGGGTATAAAATTCATTTGGTTCGTCGTATCATGACCCACAACTTCTGCTGCAGGGCATGACATTGCGGAACAAATAACTCCACACCCACCTTGATGATCCTTCCTATAACATGATTAGGCTTTAATCATAGGTAAAACAACTCATTAATGATAGTGTATCTTTCGGTTATTTATTTCGATTATTTTATTTTAATCAGTTTGGTCGTCTTATGCTTTGTTCAACTTTTGCAATAACCGTGATAAATACTGCCTTTATTTTATTTGACAATACTATATCAAAATAGCTTTATGAGAATATTCGAATAATTATTACAATAACATATTGCTGGTAATACGTGGACTTATATTATGATGCTTAATTTTACCATTAAAGTTAGGTATCAAATAAAATAAAAATTTAAAAAAATGCATTATTAATTTGTGAAATTATATATCTAAATCCTAAAAGGATTTGGCATGAAAATCAAAAGTTAAAAAGAATAATAATAATAATATTTTAATATTTAAAATCTGAGAGTTTTGAAAGGGACACGCCTTCATCTGACACCAAGTATGTGGCATGCATTGACGCATGAAGCAACATTTGGAAGCCCAAAAATTCTCCATTATAGTAGAGTTTCTTCATCATATTTTCTTTTATTTCTCCTTTGTCTGTTTTCATTCTTCTCTTCTGGAATACCTGTGTGTGTTTTGGAGGAAAGAAGGATTCAACTTGTTGGAGCGGGAAGAGTAAAAGGTTGCTGATTTTGGGTTTACTCCAGGGATGAATAACTTATCGCTTCTCTGTGGCATTATTTGTAAATAATGAGGAAATACACATTCTGATTTAAATAGCAATTAAATGAATTTGTGGACAACTTCTGATTTAATTGCTTGGAAATGAAATCTAAAAAAGAAATTGATGGATTCTATTTTCTATGAAGTTTCCTTTGTGTGGTTTTAGCTAAACCTAGAAAAAATGCAGATGGGTGTTCCTAAATTTTATTTTCTATTTAAATTTGATTTATGGAAATACAAATCGATTTCTGCCTCTGGGTTTTATTATAGTCAAACAATAATTTATTTGTATGAGCAAAGTGATTCTTGGGTAGTGTGAAAAATGTTTTTACCAGGTATTTCATCATTTTGCCTGATATATTTGCTTCCGGATTCTAATAATTTCTAAACAGAAAAGAAATTAATGCTAGAACGAACTGATTTGGATATGTACAAGTTGATTTGCCTGTAGGTATAATTTGATTACCTGAATGAAAAATAAATTAGTGTTAACAGTCTATGTAAGATGACTTAGTTTTTCTTAAAGGATTTCGTTACTGGAAGTGTTAGAAACTTATTGTTGTTATTCTATGAAAATAGACTTCAAAATTATCATCTTGTTGTATGTGGGTCAATTTGTTTGTTGATCTGTCGGTTACCTGAAAGAACATGTTAAAATGTTTTAATAGAGGTGTTTTTACACTGTTTAGTTGGACTGTTCCTATATATATATGTATGTATGTATGTATGTATGTATGTATGTATGTATGTATTTTGATTGTTTGAAATAAAGTTATTATGCATTTTATAGAGTTGCTCATTACCTAGAGGGAATATGTCTAATTGGTATATGGAAATGATGATTTCAGACATTTTTGTTAAGTTGTTTGTTGATTGCAAGGTAAGAAAAATAATAGTTGAATTTGTACCATGTGAAGCATGATTTGCTTGTGGTTTAATCAAAATTCGGATGTTGAATGATTATGGTTTGATTATGTCTTGATTATTGTGATTAGAGTGAAACATGATTGTTGAAATAGAAATTGGTTGATCTATTGGTGTACATTCATAGTTGTATCTTGATGTAGAACATGTAATAATACATCCTCCGCTGTATTACCATACGTTTGTTGATAAAATAACATGTATATCATTTCATATTTTATTAAATAATTGCATCAGAAAATGGAGGCAATATTCATGCCAGTTCATTTTGAACTGACAACATACCACTACTCCAGTCTTGCAAGACAATTATCTGTCACGTTCGGATATGCGGAAACTCATGTCTTGTGAAGTTTTAACGTAGCATGAATCTAAATGAGATACTTGGATTTTAATTTGTAGAAGGATGATATCCCAAAATTTTGACTAAATTTATTGGGATCTTGAACCCATTGTTAATATTCAAACCTCACTATGTGAGAGTTACCGCAATAGTTATATATTTTTCCTTAATGACATATGTAATTTATGATTTTAATAAAATATGATTACCTTGTATGAGAGAATATCTCCATATGAGTAAATGATAAATACTAGAAATAAGAAATCTTACTTATCATAAATTGTTAAATTTGTTTATTTGATATTTGTCAATATATGAAGCCGATAATTGGTCAACTATTGTAACAATCAATTGTCTTTAATTTCTAAATTAAATAAGCTATTTAGTGGCGTAGCTAATCGAAGGAATAATTAAATATGCATGTTTTAATATATATCTAACTCGGCCTTTTGGTGAACTTGGTATTAATATATTAAGATTATAAACCCTATTGTATAGAGAATGAAAGGGTATCATTGTAAAAAGGTAATTTAAGGTTAAAGAATCAAGCATCAGGAAAAAGAGACTAAATGGAATGGTAAATAGTTGAAAAGATCCATTAGACTTATCTCATGATGATCCTAGTTGGCCTTTGGCATTTATCTCGATATAAACCCTTGCAAGATAGGTTAAATTGGAAATAAAGTAAATACAAACTACAAGATCTAGATAACTGTGAAAGCGATAGTTGTGAGGTGGCGGAAGACTTAAACTCATAAGACTAGTGTGTTTTCTTGAGTTTAGCTATAACCTGCATGACAGAAAACTTTGGCCAAAGTAATGCATTGTCTGATCACCTAGTCCTCCAATTAAATTAAAATTGCCAGTAACCTGATCATGGGAAGTTGAACACTGAAAATAAGGTAGGCAATGGTTGGATATCGGAATACGAAGTCAGAAAACTAGCTTCGTGGTAGACCCAAGGACTTGCACATGGTTCCCATGACCTGAAAAAGGTTGAGCCAAAATGCTAGTAAGCATTGTCACTCGAAGTAGTGGCGAAGGGAGATCGTGGAGATCTGGATTCACCCTTCTCAGCCGCACATAGCTTACATGGATGTTATCAGATAGATCAAAAGAACAAATTTGATTTAAATAATTTGATTAAATAAATCTATATGATTGCAACTGCGTAATCTATTTTTATGTATGTTTAAAAAAATCCCCATTTTCCAGTTCTAGTAATTTTGAGCATTACATTATGCAATATATGTATATGTTAAAGAGAGGTACCTTGTAATATGTTGTACACATGATCAATAATGCTACATTTTCTTGCAATACAATGTACATATTTATAACATTTGGTCAATTCTAAGGTATGTGCTATCCAGGGGAGAAAAAACATATTTTGACATTTATGTGGATGCTCTTTTATATACGGGTATAGTTTTATAACTAACTTAGCTAGATAGGAAAATACATTTTTTGCAGCTATTTTATGTTATGAAACATGTGCACAAAATATTTACAACCACCAACAACAAACCTAAAATCTAAATACTCCGCCTTGATATTGCAGTTACAAAATTATTGAGACAACAATGAAAAGCACGCAACGACGGGTGACCTACAGCCATAAAAAAGACGCATCAAATGAATAGCAGTGCTAACTTTACGCGTAGCTAAAAGACATTCACAAAGCATCTCATTGCACCAGTCAATAAGAAAATGTTGTTCCCCTCCCATAGGTTATTTCCCTACCCTAAAGTAATCCACCACCTAATTTATGTAATGTGCAATGTAACTTTTGTGCCCGCATAGAATCCCCGCTTCCTTATGCATTTTGATCCATCTATAATGAATCATACCCAAGAATGCAAACCACGCCCAGACCTATTAGCCCCATCTACTACAGGTGCTCCTGTGAAAGAAAGGGCCACCGCTTCTCTACCTGGGACAATATGGACCTTGGGCCACAACCTAAACAACTGGCTATTTTATCCCAAGTTGAGGAAATGCTAATTGCCAGAGTTTCCCCACTGTGATAGGTCACCCATGCTCGTGGAAGACAATACATGTATACTGGCCATACCATAAGCTTCCCACAGGACATTATATCCATACTACGTTTCCTACCCCATTGGCCGAAAACCTAGATATCCTAATACTTAAAAGGCTTAGAGCATAGGGAAAATCATATGAGTGCTTAGTTAGTAGAGACAAATTCCGAAATGCACTTTCCTATAAATTTGAACATGACCTCTACTGTAACGATGTCAGTATAGATGAACAAGCCCTTACAAGATTACCCATAATTGCAATAGATATCTTTAATAACTTACCTTGCATAGTTGAACAAATACCTACCCCAACCATACCTTCCTCTGAACTACATGTCCCTGACCCCACAGGACTGGGCCCAACATTGTCGTCATCATTTGTTGCATGCCTCCCACCAATCTGCACAGAACTTGACCAAATTAGATTTTATGCACAGAACAAACCGCATGCCAACCCATCTGTAGTTGATTGGCCCCACATAAGTTCAGTCCTAATCAATGAATATTCAATGGAGGGTTTATTTTCTATGGCTTTTCCAACTCTTTTCCTAGAAGTTGTGGCTATGTTTTTTCAACCACGCCCCACCGAAATCTAAATGCATGAATATGCTCTCCATCTAATGCACTGCAATGACAACCAGTTTGATAACCACCCCCAGTATCAGAGAATAATTTTAGTAGCAAACAACATATCTAATTTTTTACTCTCATATCCTTATTCTCTTACAAATATAATATTTACTTTTTTACGCAGGGATGGAAACACACTCCTTTCTCTTGCATGATTTATACTACCCTCTGCATGCTTACCCATGTACTTGTTATGTAGATTGTTATACATGTACAAAAACAATTGTCAAAGTATTTGAAATCATTGCTAACGTTGCTCTACTATTCGCTCTAAAATTCAGTACACATATTGTTGTATGCTCATTTTTCCTTGCCTATTCTCAGATACAAACTTCCTTTAAACAATAACATCTTTTCTCCCAACACCGTATGCCTCTAATACAAATTCTTTCTATCCCCATGCAGACAATTTAAAGATGGTGAAAAATTTTGACACCATAGCAGTACGTATTAACAATGATTGTAGCTATATACAACACCTACTATCAGAATGCGTACATGAACACTACAGGGATGACACACCTATAGATGGCGATACGATCTATGCAATGATGGTTACACAGAAAAAAATAGAACAAACACAACATACACTGCATCAGGAAGTCATTGCAAGCGAAGATACCATCTAGATTCTCAGGGAACAATTCTATACACAATACTATAACTCCACCCCCCTAAAAAATGAGCAACAACCAATGTAAAATCCTCCCAACATTCACATGTACATACCACAAACGTTTTAGTGAAAAAATACATATATAAATCGTTACAACTTATGGCTATAGTAAACAACTGCGTTTGTTTCAATTACAAGCACTAGCTTTAAAAAAGAAAAAATATTAATGCTTATCAATTTTACCCCACAAACATTATGTTTTCTTGTAGCTGGTTTATCAACCGACATTATAAATCTCTATATAATCCAATGAGATAACTAAGTGCTTTGTACAATCATTACGTACCTTTAACTTTGCTCTTAATTACAATTATTACCATTAACAATGGAAAAATAACAAAGATAGTTGGATACCTAACTTCAAAAGAAATATTAAAATGCACACACAAAATTCCCTACCTTATTGCATATTATAAAATATTTTTGTCATTTATTAATAGTTGTGCTACACTTTGTCATCTTTATTTAGCAGGCTTAGAATTATGATTTAACCTGATTGCATTTGATAATAGTTAGGCTATTAGACATCTCTTTCGATACAGATGTGTTCAACATTAATTTATATTTTTCTATGATCACATCGATTTTGCGACACTTTTATGTTTGTTTATTGAGATGCTATATGTGCTGCAACATCTCAAATCAGAGTGATTTTAAGCAAAATATTAATCTTACTATTACATTAACCAATCTAATGTTGTTATTAACATTAAATTTAAATGCTTGGAGATTTATCTTCCCATGTGTTTTCTCCTTGGTGTCACAAAATATTGATTATGCCTCGTACTATTTTTTTTAGATAGATTGTAAAGTGCCCCACTCATGTTTTCTTTTTCTTTTTTTAAGTACATTTGGTATGACTCAATTAAAGCACAAACCTCAATTAATTTTTTACGCCCCAAAGAGAACCTGTATTAATCAAGTATATTATATTTTACATGGAATTTTTATCCCCTACAGGAATATCACCAATTACATCCCTGTGTCAAACATGTTCAATATTAATTCGAAAGATGATTTCTGGCATTCACTGTGTAGATTTTTTTAATCATATCAAGTGATAAAGGTTACCTCAAGTCATATCACCCAAAATTTACAAATAAGAAACAACTGTGTAGGCCACCCTTAAGTTCAAATGAGTATCAACCAAATAAGATGAAGAGGTAATTCGGGACAAACTAGAACATCCCAAAATAAAAAACCTTTTCCATATTAAAATACTACTTTGGGGAATTCCCAGGTCGATGGTTTCCCTTACCTATTCCAATATCTCACCTATAACCTCCGATAAGTAGAATACAAGGCTTTGGAAGCTCCTGAAAGTACTGTCCCAATTACAAAATTGGTACCTCCAGATTACACTATTACAACAAGTTTCCAAGCTTAACTACAGAGAAAACTTGCAGTAGATCTCTAGTATACAACAAATCATAGCTACAAAACTGGATGACCTATTCGGTGCCTTATTTTTTTGTAACGCTAGCATACTTGCATCTTTACTCACAAACGTAGGGGTCTCTCAAAGCTCAAAATACTCCATTTGCACCCATATAAACACTACTTTCACATATTCATCTTAAATAAAAGTCGTTCACCAGCACATCAAACATGTAATCGATTGTTCGCCGGATATGGATTTTGAAATTTACATAAAACAATTCTTCATTACTCACAACCCATAAAATTCAGTTAATATATTTGTCATTCTTTAATTCATCCACCAATTAAATAAATTACCTTCCTATCTATCTGAAAGTCTTTCTCGGATAGAATAATATGATTCAATTCAATTTTCTACTTTTATTCTTGGATAAAGAAATAAGATGGATTCAATCCCTATCTGAGTTTGGGGGGAGGTTAGAATCAAACAAAATATCAATTTAGATCAAAAATTTCCTTCCACAAAATAACTAAGTAATTCATTCATTGTTCATGTACAAATTGACAATAAGAGTCTAGTGGCATATCTCTCATATAAAAATTCTTTCCATCCCCATGCACACACTCTAAACATTTCCACCATTAAAATGTGTACAGGACCACTACAAAGTACGTCCACCTGCAGAGAAAGATACATCTTACAAAATATTTGTTACATAGGGAAAAAACACAACAAGTACTAAAACACTCAGCCATTCCAAGTGAGCACATTATCCAAAACCTTGGGTAACAAATCTATACACATTACTATAACCCCACTCCATAGAAAAACAACAACCATGAATGTACAATCCCGTAAGCTTTCACACGTACCTACCAAAAAAATTTAACACATACAACTATATATACAAATCATTACACCCGATAGGTACGATAAACAAACATGCTTATTGTAACTGCTCCCACTAACTGACTATAATAATGAAGGGACCATAATTTCTTTATACTGAACTATTTGGGGAAAACATTACCATACCATTTTTAAAAAAATAACCATTTCCCAATCCTTACAAAAAAACAAATTAACAACCATCATCTTACACCTCCTTCTTACAACCACACGAAATACAACAAACACCATTCCCAATCCCAACATACTTGAACCTCCCCAATATGGTATACCCTTTACCCACCTCATCAATACAAACCCTTCATCCACGAAAAAACCGCCAATTGACCCAGCTTACACCCCATAAATAACTAACCTACAATATATCTACCAACACCATACACAACCACAACCCCCCAACCTATAAGATTACCCACACCTCCACCACTGTCGGTGTAGACTTGCTCCCCCAGGAGCAATCACTAGTTATAAATATGGTTCAATTTATAAATCTCATTAGTTAAAAAAACATACTAAATTAATATCATAAATGTATTTTGAACATTTAAACACATTACCATTTCAATGTTTTACTCTTTTTATAACACATTTAAACACACTAACACTTTTAAGGTTTTGCTCTTTTTTTAGCAAAATAATGCATCATAATTAATAATTATTTAATATTTTTAAAAATTTGTATTCATCTTATCACAACTTAAACCTCCAAGGCTACAACATTTTCTTTTTGAGCGTTGTACTTTACCAATAAATCTACAAAATTATGCATGCAAGTAATCCTAAACAATTAGTAATATTTGGAAATAAAACAAAAAAATCAATATATAACATTGACCAACATATTTAAGATAGATCCAAGTTCAGAGTATTAGTATGTAATGGGAGGGGGATTATATGACGTTGAAGAGTGTAATCTTCGCGTTGATAACTCCTCAATGTGCATGATTTCCATAGAACTTGTGTGAAGGTTTTATGCACATAATTTTAGGCATGCACTCTTCTTTTGGGAGATTTTAAAGCTAGGACAAAAAATGAACAATCTAGCATTTTATGCGATAGGGAGGACCACAATCATATATGGCTCACCGTAGAGGAAACCCATTCGTGGAGTAGATGATAAAATGATTACAAGGACACCATTCATTTTGGCGAAGAGCTAATCGCTATTTGCGGCATGTTTGATCTAATTATTTGCAATGGTTTGACTAGATAGAAAAAGTATAGAAAATTTACATGCAAAACCTACAATGGTGCAAGTTTTGTTGAGTATGTCATATTTTCTCAAAGTTTGATTGAAAAGATAACATTTTTTTTGGTCGATGACCCCATGCATGATTTGAAATCAGACCACAACTCAATTTTCATAGTGATATCTTGGGGATCATACAATAAATATACAATAAAAGTGCATCCTCATCAATAATCTCCAACAAAGGAAAAGATTCTCATAACACAAGAAAATTGTGTTTTCTTCAAGGAATCTATAGAGCGTATAATGTAGGCAAAAATATTAGATTTACAGGACATCACAAGTTATGAGCTAATAAAAATTATTCAAAAAGAACTTGGGAAATAAAAGAGGTCCAAAAAAAGGGGGAAAATACAAATTTCTTTCCAACAAATAAGTGGTCTGATGAGGAATGCAAAACTGCAAGGAAAGCTCTTAAGGTTTCAAAGAAAAAGAAAACATACATAAAGGTGTACAGGAATATTATTAAGAGAAATAAAGATGAGTTCATGAGAAATAAGGGAGAAGAACTCATTTATCTAGGGAGAAACACACTAAGATTATTCTGGAGAGAAATTCAGCAAAGAAAGAAGAAAACACTAAATGACATTACGATTTAATGACTAGAATATGCAAAACAATTATATGAACAAGAAAAATAGGTTAAGGCCCCACCTCTTGTACACAACAACAAATTCATTCACGTTAGAGGAGGTTAAAACAAGTATCAATTAAAAGATAGGTGCAGGTAGGTCCAAGGATTTAGATGAGTTACAAGAAGAGTACCTAAAATGAGGCTCAGATACCCTTGCTCCTCACATTTTGAATATATTCAAAAACATCATTCAGTGTGGTTTTCTAAATGATTGAAATACTAGTATGGCGGTACCTTTTTTTAAGAGTAGAGATGTTAACAATCAAACCAATTATAGGACCATTAGGATCAATCCCTTATTTTCAAATTTAGTTGGTAGTATGGCTGAATACAAAATCAAAAATTGGGCAAAATAAAATGAGAAGAGAGAAAAATGGGAAGCTAGTTTCAGACCTGATTACTTCGCTTTAGTTCATGGTATTACTCTAACACATATCATTGAAAAATATTGGGAGCAAAAGAAAGAAGTATTTTATTTTTATTTTTTAATTTTAGGAAAGCTTTTTACACTATCCTTAGGGATAAGTTATGGTGCAAAATGCAAGAGCTTGGCATAACAGTGCAACTTATATCAATGGTTCATAGAATATATGAAAGGTGCATATAAAAATCATAACTCAAACATGCATTTCATAAAGCTTTAGGAGCAATATTAGTGCTAAGAAGGGATGTCCATTATCACCCACACTCTTTGGTCTATATATAGAAAAAATTGAAGAATTGTTAAATATGGAGGGTGGTGATGGTATCTGGTTGGGTGAGTATGCTATAAGGATTCTTCTATATGATGATGACCTTATATTGATTGTTACGTCTACTCAAGGATAGTAAAAAAAATTCTCACACTTGAATTTTTTTACAAAAAAGTGGGTATGCAAGTTCATATCAAAGAGACCGAGAGCGTGATATTTAGCAATAGATGGAAAACAAATCATCAACAACTCTCCTTTGAGGTTAGTATTCTAGAAGAAGTAACTGACTACAAATACTTGGGGATTGATTTAAAAAAATATACTTTGGAGACTTGTAGAAAAAAGACAACAGTAGGAGGGTGGAGATCTCTATATGCTTTACAAAACAAGTGTAGAGAAGCAAATTTATGGAATTAGAGAACTACTCAGACCCTTTTTGAATTGTTAGTTAAGCCAGTTGTACTTTATGGGTCTGAAATATGGGACAATAGTATACTGTATCAAGATGGAAACAAATTGAGAGAATCCAAAAACATGTGATCACAAGCAAGTTCTAGCTAAAAATTTATGTCCCTTATGAGATTATTTTAGCTGAAACAGGTGCAGTTCTAATCGAATCCATTGCTATGATTCAACTTGTAAGATAACTCAATAAAATTGAACAAATGACAACAAGCAGGGGGCCCAACATAGTCTTCAAAGAGCCATTATGCAGGAGAAAAAGGCCATGGGTGAATAAAAACAACAAGTGGATGAAAAGATGGAATATTGAATGGAATTCATGGCCCAAAGACAATAAAGAAATAAAATAACTTGTAATAGATAAGTTCCATAAAGCTATGTGGAAAAAATGGGGAGAAAAAAGAGATATTACCTCGAAGAATTTAACTACACTTGTGATCATCAACAAAAGGCCTATATAGGGTCCCTCACCCCTTAGAGAGATAATATTCTCATAGCTCAACTAAGGACTAAATTTCATCAACTTATATGCGAAACATGTAGATGGAAAATGCCTAAATTAAAATGGGAAGTGATACTTTATGTCTTTTTCTCAGACTGGGCAGTGGAATTAAAAAAACACTTTATTATAGAATGCAATGCTTATAACGACATTGGTTTGAGATATACAATCAATTTCACAACATTGTCATTACGTGATATGTTCAATGAAGAGTTGATAGGTAAAATGGGGGAATTCATCATCAAGAAAAACAGAAGAAGATAAAAAATGCGGAAAAATAAAAGAAGATAGTTTTACTGTCTCATAGGCTATTTTTAGCCTTGTGGACATTAAAAAGTTTTCATTTTATTTGATTTCTTCTTTACTATGGAGATTTATGAATATGTTGTAGTCTGCAATACACTTTTTAGGTATGCTCTTTGTCTTGACCATGCATAGTTATGACTCTTTATTACTATGCAACATGTTTATACACATTGATTTCTATTGGATTCAATGAAACAAAAGAATTGGTTATATATATTTTCCTTATATGTCAATCAAAATTACGCAAGTGTGGACAACATATGTAATATCCTATTTTAAAAGTAAGCACCAACAATAAACATTAAAGTTGTTATCATAATGTAGATATGGAAAGTGATTTTATATTATTAAATTAAAACGTTATCAGTTTCTTGTAAAACTTATTTAAAATGGAGGACGTTATAGGGGATGTGTTTTATTCTTAAATAAATTTATTATTATTAGGTCCTTGGATTTTTAATGAAATCACAACCAAAACTCCTATAAATAAGAAAACATTTATGCGTGTCATCTGTGCGCAAATAAAATTCTATCTGGAACGATAAGTAAAGGACTGTTCTGAATTTCTTAAACGCATTTTTTTTAAGTATTTGAATATTAAGGATTGGCAAACAGCTAGGTTAAATTTGACGGCAACCTATGTCCCTCAAACACAGGTGACGGTAAATTTTAAATCTTGGCTTTCAAATTATTACAAAATAGGTCCCCAATATTTTTAGTAACTATTACATAAAATATTATTCTATAGGATAAAAAATGACAGAGACATCCTTGAAATTTGTAAATAGGGTATATGACAATTTTTAAAATGGTTCGTAAATATTTTACGGTTAAAATTACGAAAAACGTCTAAACGAACATTTAAATTTAACCCATGTTGGCAAAGAATGATAAATTCTTGGTGACAAATATCACAAGACACAAAATAACTTATAAAAATATTTGAATAAGATAATTTCAAGATTTAATGTTACATTTGAAACACTTGTGGTTTCCCTAATTTAATCATGAGATCTTTAATGAAGTTTAGTAGGTATCACACAACAACTTCGGTAAGATAAAACTAACAACACAAGAAAAATGCTCTAGTAAGAACCTAACTTTAACTATGTACCTAAATAAACACATAAATACAGTAGTAAAATAGTAATTAACTAAGTCTATACCAAAATTAAGTGTTTACATAATGTTTAATTTGATGATGATGATGATGATGATGTGTGTGTGTGTGTGTGTGTGTGTGTGTGTGTGTGTGTGTGTGTGTGTGTGTGTGCACTCTTACATATGAAATTAAAACAAATATGTGTAACTAGGAGTGATGAAGATCTTGCAACCAAAACTTCTAAGGGTGTAGGATTGAAGATAGTTTCTATATAAATGTGACCTTAATGATAAAAAAGGAGAAAAACTACCTTATTACATAATACAACTCTTATGACCTATAAAATAAGGAAAACCCAATTCTCCTTGAAATATGTTGCTAAATCCTCCACACTAATGTTTTTCGAAGTACATGTCCTTCCCATCACATGAAACAAGTTCAATTAAAAAGTGTGACCGTATAATGACATTTTTTAATAAAAGAAATTGTAGAAATCTCTGAAAAGATGAAAATATGAATAAATACACCTTGTGTGCTATAACTGGAAGGAAGTTCCAAATGTATATATATCTATGTACATGCAAATTCCCATTATGAGACTAAACTATCTGAATCTATCTAGGTATATTGTGTTAGTGTAGGTTATTATTTATCCTTTTATTTATTTATCAGGATAATTCTTGCACTTGTGTTAGCCCTACACTTGTTAGGTTAGCTTGCTTAGGTGTACTAGTTGTGTGGAGTTAGCTTACTAGTTGGGTTGAGTTAGATTCTCAGTTATGTGGAGTTAGCTTACTAGTCTTTTGGAGTTAACGGGCAACTACAGTATCAATTAGTGGGAGTTCTTCACCACTGATTTAGGTAGTAGTTGCACTTCCCTCCTCCTATATGTACATCTTTCTTATTGAATAATTCAAGTCATTTTATTGTAATGTATTGAGCATTATGGATTATGATGGATTTCCATATATGGTATTTTAGCTCTTCTGTTTTACAAATCTAATGTGGTGTGCTATTATCATCTGAGATCACAGCTTGGAACAATATTCTTATCGTTCCTTTCATGGTATCAGAGCTGGAGATTGTTGTTGGCATCCGTCTGTAAGTTTTATTTTACAAATAAATTTATTATATATTCATATATTTGGGATTTGGTCATGTTTTGTTGCTGTGTGCATTTTTATGCAAAATGGAGCCTTCCATTGGATCTGGAAGGTGGGAAAACCCTAAGATCAACTGTAAGCTTGACCATTTTTGGGGGTAGTCGTTGTTCTAGGTTTTTTGTATTATTGCAGGGAAGTGCACCGCTCTATCTCGGGATTTGTGTCGTGAAGGAAAAAATCATAGAATTATTTTTTGGGTCTATTGGATTGCTCAAGATCCACACAGAAATTTTCTGTTGTAGCGTATCTGTCTTGGTTTGCACGCAGGAAGGTTTTTGGCTTAACTTCAGCCCCCTTTAATTTTATTTGTGTGGTGAAGGCAACAACAATTTATTTTGTTTCAGTGGCAACTACAATAAATAACAGAGAAAAATATTTAAAAACTTGTATCTTTTGATCGGTAACTCGGTTTTGAGTGTCATTTTTTACAAAAGTGCTTGTTTTTTCATGCTCTTTCCATTGGAGTTATATTTTGAGACTTGCACTATAATTATAAAGTGCCAAACATGGAGGAGTGTTGTAATCAATTGTGGATGCAATTTCGGCTGAGACCGACGTCCTAAATTTTTGGGAGTTGCAATTTGTACCTATCATCTAGATTCTAAGAATGATATGTTTTTCTATAAAGTATGTGGACTTTAAGAGGATATTGTAAAAATTTTGGAAGAAAATAGATCGCTCAAGAAGTGAAATTCTCTTCTACAATTACTCATTCATGATAAGGATACAATAATACAATCCCTGCAATACAAACTTGCTAGCCTACAGCATCACCATCATATTGTGGACAACCATATCCATGCTCCTAGTCCACTTGAAGATGTTGCTCTTGTACCCACTGACATTGATTTACCAGTATTTGAGCTATGAACCTACTTTTGATGCTTCTAAACCTGTGAGGCTTATTACTGCATGCTTTTCCACATCTGTGCCTATTACAGTACCACATGTTGCGTATCCTACTTCTGCTCAGATGCATGGCTTTTTTTAAGAAGCATACCACTGCATTCAGTTCTCTCATGCTTCGTTCTATGGGTCTCACTAGCGGAGTCATTCACAGACATTCACAAGGTATTGTTTCCTCTATTGCACATGTTAAGTGGAATTCTCATCATGACATTAGTTTTTGAGCAGATATGTCTTCATTGGGATCAAACATTGACAGAGCTCCTTTTTTTGTTCGCTCGACTCTTTCTAAAGATCATGAGCAACACATGAGTTCTACACCTTCACTCATGCTTGAGAAACCTGAGATTTCAGCTGTCAGACATGATCAGCCTGACACACATTATGATGTTCTTTTGCATGCACCCATTATGCATTTTACACCAGGTCATATGCAAGCATCTTCTTCATCCATCCGTGTTGATTTGGGGTGGATATCTGATCACTCTTGGCGGCGAAATAGACATTCGTTGAGAGGACTCTACAGGTGTGGCTCCTCCACTATTCGGCCTCTTGTTCCACTTTCTATACCTTCTGTATTGTGATGCTTCTTGTTTTGAGCATTTTTCTTTAGCAGGTGTAGTGTATCTCTCTTATTTGTTGAGAGATTTTGTATCTGTATTTTCAACACTTTTGGCATGTTGACAATATCTCTTATGGGGGATCTATTTTGGTGCATTCCAGTGTTAGTTTGTCAATGTTCGAGTATGTTTTTTTGACAACTCATACAGATTTGTAGTGTCACTCCACCCATTCAGCAGTATGGGAGGCTGTGGTGTTGATCCTGCTTCTTCGGGTTTCGTGTCCTTGCCTTGTTACTTTGGATTTTGTTGGATCGTGACACTTTGGAGTTTGTGTCCTTACCTTTTTGCTTTGGTTTTTGTTAATTGGATCGTGGCACACTTATTTGCAGCAGTTGATCGAATTATTTTTGGTGTTTTTTTTGCACTTTCGACATCACTCTGTTGACAATCTCCTTGTATGGAGCTATTCTGGTGAAACCCAGTGTCAGTTTTTTTTTAGTTTTGTGATCAAGCAATGGATTCAGACCACAATGCACATTAAACTTCTTCAGTATTGTATGAGTTTTTTGATCCGAGCTTCTTGGGATGCCTTGGAGCAGGTTTTTACTCTCTTTACTTTGTTGTTATTGGTTTTGGGTACCTTGCGGTGTCCCTTTTTTCCTAGTTATTGTACATGAGTACCTCATTAGGCCTAGTTGTTAGGACTCATACTGTGGACATGCCACTTCTATTTTGGCCCCTAGCTTCACTTGAGGGGGGTGTTTAGAGTAGGTATTTACCTTAGCTCATGTTCACCTAGGTACATTATTGTATTTATCCTTACCCACTTATGTGTGTGAATATTTTTATTTATTTATTTAGATATTAGGAGATATTACCTGGTTGTTAGGTATAGTTATTTCCTTGATCTATGGTATTGACTAGTTCTTTCCTATATCTATGGACTTGACTAGTTCTTTGATGACTAGTTCTTTCCATGATTTATGGCTTGATCTACAACCTTGACTGGTTCTTAGATTGTTATTCCTTGCATATATAAGCAAGACCCATTCTCATTGTATTGCATTGAGCTCCATAATAATATATGATATTATTTCTCATTTGTTTGCAAAGGTTTTATGTAAAGCTATTCTGGTGAATTGCTTTAATCTTATAGATCGTGGTGTTTGATTAGCATATGTGTTCTTGGCTTGGTATGATCTAGTTATCGTTCCTTTCATGGTATCAGAGCTATAGATGATGTAGACATCCATCTGTAAGTTTTTCTTTGCAAGTAAGGGTTTATTATTTTCATGTATTTGGAATTTGTTAGCAATTTTTTGTAGCATGCATTTTTATGCAAAATGGAGTGTGCTATTAGATTTGGAAGGTGCCAAAACCCTATAATCGACTGTAAACTCAACCATGTTTTGAGATAGTCAAATCTGGAAGCAGATCGGTACCATCTAAAGGTGCAGTCTTTTATCCATTGGATATAAGCGTGTACCTTCTGTAAAATTATGTACAAACTTATTTTTTTCTTTTATCCTCCGAGATATTTCTTTTTGGATGCAGTATTTTATCCAGTTTGATTCACATATGTATACCTCTTGGTGCATTTTTTTATCTATTAGATATAAGCGTGTACCTTGCGGATGCATTCTTTTATCCTCTGGATATTTCTGTTTTGGGTACAGTCTTTTATCCACTGGACGCAGATTTGTACCCTCTGGGTGCATTCTTTTATCCATTGGATATAAGTGTGTACCTTCCAGATGCATTCTTTTACCCTCTGGATATTTTTGTTTTGGATGCAGTCTTTTATCCACTGGACGTAGATCTGTACCCTCTGGGTGCATTCTTTTATCCATTGGATATAGACGTGTACCCTCTAAATGCAATGATTTACCCTCTAGACATTTAGGTTTTAGGCATAGGATTTTATCCTTTGGTCGCAAGCCTGTATCATGTGGATGCACTCTTTTACCCTTTGGACATTTGGGTGTCATGTGTACCTTTTAAAAAAACATCAACATTAAAATATTATTTTAATAGTAAAACCTTCTAGAGCTCATAACTTTTGATTTGTAGCTCAGATTAAGGTGATCTTTTTTTGAAATTGTGTATTTTTTTGAGATATACACATTGGTGAAATTTTTATACACATATTTCAAATGTAAAAGGTACTTTTACTCATTGTAATATTTACATGCACTCAATTATAAAGTGCCAAATTTGGGAGGGTGTTGTAATCACTTGTGGACGCAATTTCGGTTGAGCCCGACGTCCTAAACTTTTGGGTGTTGCATTATTGTATCTATGAGTGTATACATTTATATCTCTCTTATTTGTTGAGATATTTTGGATATGTGTTTTTGACACTTTTTTTGGCATGTTGATAATCTCTCTTGTGGGGGAGCTATTTTGGTAAATCCCAATATTAGTTTGTTAGTGTTTGAGTAGTTGATTTTGGCAACTCATACAGATATATGGTGTCACTCTACCCATTCTAGCAGTATGAGAGGGTGTGGTGTTGATACTGATTCTTTTGGTTTTGTGTCCTTGCCTTGTTACGCATTAATACTACTTATTCAGGTTTTGTGTCCTTGCCTTGTTACCTTGGCTTTTCTTGGATTGTGGCACTCCTATTTTTTTGGATTTCGTGTCTTTGCCTTGTTACCTTGGTTGTTCTTGGATCATGACACACCTATTTTTAACAATTGATAAAATTATTGTTGGTGTTTTTTTGCACTTTTGACATCACTCCATTAATAGTCTCCTTGCATGGAGATATTCTGGTGAAGCCCAATGTTAGTTCTTTTTGAGTTCTATGATTGAGTAGTGGATTCAGACCACAGTGCATACCAAACATCTTCAACATTATACAGTTTTTGGAGCCAAGCTTCTTAGAATATCTTGCAGCGGGATTTTGCTCTCTCTACTTTGTAATTACTAGTTTTAGGTACCTTGCGGTCTCCTATTTTCCTAGTTATTGTACGTGGGTACCTTATTAGGCCTTATTTCCAGGACCTGCCTTCTTTTTCTCCCACCTAAGCTATGCTTATGGGAGGGTGTTAGTGTATATTATTATTTATCCTTTTATGTATTTATCAGGATAATTCTTACACTTTTGTTATCCCTACACTTGTTGGGTTAGTTTGCTTAGGTATACTAGTTGTGTGGAGTTAGCTTACTAGTTGTGTTGAGTTAGCTTCTCATTTATGTGGAGTTAGCTTACTAGTCTTCTAGAGTTAACGTAACTACCAACATCAGTTAGAGGTAGTTCTTCACCACTGATTTAGGTAGTAGTTGCACTTCCCTCCTCCTATATGTACATATTTCTTATTGAGTAATTCAAGTCATTGTATTGTAATGTATTGAGCATTATGGATTATGATGGATATCCATATATGGTATTTTAGCTCTTCTATTTTGTAAATATGATGTGGTGTGTTATTATCATATGAGATTGCAGCTAGGATACAATCTTCTTATCATTCCTTTCAAATTCTTCAACCCTACTTCCATAGTCTATTATCCTTGCCACATTGGTATTTCAAAGATAAATTTTGTTTTCTTCAATATTAGAAAAAACCAATAGTAGTTTCAAGAACCCATTTAGCTAGTGCACTTGTCCTATTCATCACTTAAACCCTTCCTAACCAAATTAGCTCATATTTCAAGTTACTTACCTTGATTAGGTTTCTTATACACATTTTTCAAGACTGTCAAGAAAATAAGTGACCGTATAGGGTAAAATCCACATGAAACTTAGGAAAGTACATCCCTAGGCATGGAAGGATCATATGTTTCAATTTTTATAGAGTTTCATCAATGGAATCTTAATTTATAGCATTTTTATTTCAAACCCTAGGTTAGGGTTTTCCATAAACCTAGTAGACTAATAATAACCATAATTTCTATCAAATTTATCTTAAA
Source organism: Taxus chinensis (assembly GCA_019776745.2). Classification (NCBI taxonomy): domain Eukaryota; kingdom Viridiplantae; phylum Streptophyta; class Pinopsida; order Cupressales; family Taxaceae; genus Taxus; species Taxus chinensis. Next base: position 322,334,583 of record CM034146.1, read on the forward strand.
GACCTAAAATTTTAACCGAAGATATGTTTCCTCATACTCCACTTGAATTATTTACTAGTAAGACCAAAACCACCCATAATATTCTCAAATACCTTTCTTTCCCATTGATTTTTCTCTATGTGAGAAGGGTTTCAAACATGCTCATTGTTATTTTACAAAAAAACTTGGCTTATATTCAAGGAAATGACTATCATACCTTCATCACGGTTGAAACACCATTCCTAATTCATCCATTCATAGCTACACACATTTATTACACACACAATGTTGTCTGTAGATATGCTGTAAAATAGTGTGTAAAGTACCCTTCTGTGCAATTTGAAACAGAGTTTGGTCACCTACTATTGTCTCTAATTCCAAAATGCTCACATGCATACATTTATAATTTTGAATACATGTTTTAATGGAATTCTCCACTCCATAACCCCCCTTAAAATATCATTTCATGTCTCACACGTGAACCTCTTACCACAAAAAACAACCAAAACAATTTATTTGAAGCCAAAATAGAGTATTTCCAATCTTACCATGTCCGTAATTATTGAAACCAAAAAAAACTTGAAAATATGCTCAAAATTCTTCCACACCCCAATTCACTTGTACCTTCATGTACTTGAAACAACAAATCTTAAATTTCTCCTAACATCTCAAACACCAAGACATTTGATCACTCATATAAAATATCAAGTTAACATAACAAAAGTAATATCTGAACCATAAATTACACCTACATATATCATGTCATACTCATTGAAACAAAAATAAAGAAGAATACCATGAGAAATCCATCCTTGATTTTCAATTTTCAAAACCCTCTTTATTACACACAACTTTATATTTACAAAAAATCCTTCATGCATACAAGAATCTTGATTTTCATAGCACCATGACTTCATTACAGGCTCCTTGCTCACATGAGGATCTTTCTCCTTCTCCTTAAACCTCCAAATCTCTTACATAACTTATCTCCCCCTCTTCTCATTTGAATACATACTTATTTTATGAACAATAAGATGGTGAATAACTAATTTTCAACCCTAAATCAAGATGACAACTAACAAACTCATGGCTAAACTTGACTAGATTGGTATATAATTAAAATTACTAGATTAATGTAATTTTAGACATGTAACAACCTTACATGATCCCCCTTTTCTTTATTATACCTTTCACACTAAGATTTACTTTTTAAGTATCCAAATTCTCCTTTTTGGAGGAAAAGGTCTTCATTTCATCTTTACATAGCCAACAAGGTCACATGGACACAAAACACTCCTTAAGACTCTCAAATAACCTCTTAACACCTAGAATATTACACCAAAAACTCAAGCATTCATGGCTTTTACAACTATCACACAATGATGCTCCTGCATCATACAAGGACTCTAACGACATTACAATCACAATTCTATTTCCAAAACATGCACATAGATGTGGAGTACCACATCAATTCTTGTGTTAATTATTTCTTCACCACTCCCATGAATAGGAAGCTAATAATCTACACACCTCTATCAGTTCCATCAAGGCTATAGTAATATATCACCATGGATTACATGACTAAACTTCCTGTGACAAAGTTCCAAAACAACAAATTGTTTGTTGTAATGGATAAGTTTTTAAAGATGGTCATCATTGTTCCTTATGATAAAAATCATCAACTTAGTTGTCACTACTTGTTTATTCTTCACGTATGTATGGGTTCACTTTAGACTCCCTAAATCTATCATATAATGATCATGATCCTCATTTTTTTGGTCATTTCTACCTACACACATAGATAGGAATGCATCAATTGGTTGATGACCATACATCGACGATGACGACGCCACGAACAAGAGACCCGAAAATGCGACAAACTTTTTTTTTTTTTTTTTGATGATGGTGTGCTCGCATACAGGCTCAAACTAAATTAGTCCCGTTAATGCTTCGGGAATGATGATAAGAAGAAGTTAAGTCTCATTCTTCGTTTCCCCAAGAATGAAGGAGGGTCGTCTTTTGAATTATTTGAACACCTGATGTCTGATAATATGTCGTGATAGCAATGAAACGGAAAGGTAATTCTTCATAAGGCATATATTTACTTTGATGGTCGAATTCAAACCAGACCACTTCAAATTTCTTTATTCTAGGCTTTGTTATTCGGTCAAGTTACATTGTTTCAAAATTTAATAGGATTTTAATATACATATGTACCACTTATATATAATACATTACTTGCATATTTGTATATGACATTTATAAATAGGCATACATTACATTATAATAATTATATAATTTATATATATATACAATATATATTTGTATATATATATATATATTATATATATGTATACATATATTATATATATAGATATATATATATTGTATAGGGATCACTCATTCGGTAAGAACCTCTTTTTTTTTGTTTTGCATTGTAATTGTTAAAATACTTAAATCACATACTACCATACTTATCTACAATGCGTATGAGACAGTTTACTACCTGATTTAAGGATAAAAATGAAGCGCTTAAACCAAAATTGAAATTTCCTTTGAACATAGACACAAGAGGACGTTGGGAAGACTTTTCAACATAGGTATAAATCCTTATGGTTGGGCAGTGGGTGGCCCATTCAAACCTGGCGGCCATGTCATTCTTCCATACGGCAAATTCTCTTCAAACTCTGCGTGCATTGTTTCGCCCCCACAGTCAACCAGCCGCCTACAACATTGAAACGCGTCATTTTGCACATGGAATACTGCCGTTATAGCCTCCCTGGCCGCGTGGAGGAGAAAAAGGAGTTTTTCTAAGAAGTCTTAGGCACTGTGAATGGTGAGGAGGCGTGAGGTTGTTTTACTGTCTCCAGGCCTCTGGCCGCGATGGGAAGGCAAGGGTTAGAACGTCCAAAACAGACCTGGCTCGTCCGTTCAGTTCTGGGCGCGGAGGCCGCGCCACAGTGAACAGTCACCTTCCAGCAGGTGCAACACTAAACTTTCGCTGTACAGTATCGACTGTCCGCCTTCAAATTGGGTCTATCAGCAATCGTGTTTGAGGCATCCTCTATAAAGGTATCGCGTGCGGACAGTTCATACTTTTGAGACAAGGTCTCCGATTTTAAGGGTCTGTGACTTTTTTTTTAAGTTGCAGTATCGAATGGCAAAACAATTTGTAGGAGCTAGCCTTCAACAACTCGCAGGTCCTGAAACGTTCAGGGAGATGTTTGTACAGCCATTGCAGGCAGTTGAAATATTCTATGGTGCAGTCAGCTAAGGTATTGCAGACCGCACTAAGTTGTTATCTGTATCAGTATCTAATACATTCTGAAACGTATCATCATTCAATTTAGGCATATTGCATTTTCTTCACGTGACCTTTTTGCCTCAGCAAAACGATTTGGTGAAGGACAGTGATGGTGGGTACTGGGCATGGAATATTTACGAAAAAATACTTTGATTTACATTGATCAGCACTTCATGTGATCCTCTTACAAAACAGTTATTAGCTGTTACCATCCGGCAAGGAAGTTTATTACAACAGTTTAAATATTCGATTGAGACAATCATGTATAAACTACCAGTAACTAATGTCTGCAACAAGCAGGCTGTTCAGGGCCATGTTGATTATCTGTACTATACTGAATACAACTAGCGCAAGTTTCGGGGTTCGCCTTGAAGATATTCCTATCAATATCACTTATGTTACAGTGGGACAGTTCAGTAGAGGGATAGAGAACTGTCCTGACAGACAGTTGGATATGGTAACGCTTAAAGACCACTGTGATTTTCATTGTATTAAAGAACTTACATTAGTTTTGCAAATGGAATTAGGCCTTAGTTTATGGAGGTCTGATTATTGATTTCCTTGGATAGTAATTTAGTGTCTATCCTAACAGGAAGGATAATATAATAGTACGTTGTTATCAATAAAATCCTTTATTACTAGAAATCTATTAGTGTTTAATATTGTTAACAGCATTTAAGATAATATTTCAAAGTTGATTCCCTTATCAATAGAACATAGTTATTTGTCTTATTAAGTTTTAGAATTTGTATTAAAATCTCTTTTCACATAGTTCAATAGATATAGCAAGAATTGTATTCTAAGAGCTTTGATTTCATTTTCTTGTTTCATTTGCAATGGATTTTACAATGAATTCATGGATGAATTACAACATAAAAAGAACTAGAGCTTGAAATGGTTTTTTGGCATTAGTTCCAAATCCCATTTAAAACTCCAATCAATTACACAAGCCTTTCCAACTAGATAATATACTATTTTTTACATATTTTCAATCTTTACAACACATTACTTTCAAGTATCCAAACAAAATCTTAATATATTTCCTTTTGTAATTTCTTCACAGTATTCCACAAGAAATCAACAACATTTCCAATAAATTTTGAGTGAGAAAACTAACATTTCAATACAACTTTCCTCCATTATTTTGTTACAACACCTTTTACTTCATGTGGAACATATTTACAATCATGTAAACACTTTTCAAGTAAAATTTGCATTCAATCATGTGTCTCTTGGAGCAACTATAGATTACAATGTCCCTTAATTTTGGAATGAAAACAAGATGATACAACTTTCTTTCACTTGCAAGTTTTACAACAAAATAATATATGTAATTGAAATGGAAAAGAGTCTTCACAAGCTCCATAGTGTTCTTCATCCATGCTCCAAGTTCCAAGTAGTTCAATCACAACCAAGATAGGGGGAGAGGCAACACTCTCCTCCCAACCAAATCTCAATGGAGAAGAGAAGCAATCTCCTCCATTGACCCCCGAGCCCCAAACACAACACAATGAAAGGGTGGTCTCCAACTCAAGGCAACAATACATGCTTCCACAATACAAGTTCTTCACAACATTCAAGCTAAAATAGAAGAACAAAGAGACACACAATAACATCAAACATTACACAACAAGGCTTGCATCCAAGCCAACAAGAGAAGGAACTATGGGAATGTTTTCCTTATGCCTCCCAAATGAGATGAGATGCCCATCCAAAACCCTCCACAATATAACACAAGCCCCTATGACTCTTATGCCTCCCTCAAGTACCCCTTATTCCTCCCATACTCTTATGCCTCCCTCCTCTTATGGCTCCCTCAAAGACAAGGTAGAATGTAAACATTCCTACCCAAGATGGGCATCCCTCTCAAACTCCCTCCACAATATCCTAATCTACTCTTTTGCCTCCCTCATGATTATTCCCATAGACCTCTCCTATACTACACAACAAGCATTCAAACCATTTTTCACAATTTCACCAAAGTAAACATGCATTTCTTTTTCACAATTTTAGCATAGAAGCAATAATAATATGAAAGCAAAAACAAAGGAGAGGGTTCCCTACCTCTCCATTGGAGAAGCCTAAACCAAGAAACTTGTCCAAGCTCCTTCCCAAATCAATCCAAGCATGCAAGTCCAAAAACTCTCTTATCTCTTTCTCCCAATTCCTCTCTCTCAAAATAACAAAGGAGAACTCTTCAACAACACAAAAACAAAGCTCTAACCCCCTCAACAAGAGAGGAAGTTTCAATAAATAGATCAAAGGTAAGGGTGAGGGTGATGTGGCTCCATGTAGGATGCCACATCACACATCCTCAAACCATCTCCCAAGGTCAACTCAAATCCCAAAACACCATAAATGGGTGGTTGGGTTGAATGACAACCCTCTTCCACATTCAACCCTTTCCCATGTGCCTTAAGGCACAATTAAATGCAAAATGAGGAAAATGCACTCCAAAGTCATATTTCCCTTCCCAAAACAATAAATAGCCCCCTTTTTGGATTCCCAACCCATAGATATGGTTGGTAAGGGGTTTTGGGAAGTGTGGGACAAGTTTAACTTGTCCCACAAGTCCCCTAAAATTGCCCTCAATCTCAAATTCGAGATTCTAAGAGCATGGAGTGGTCAACACTCAAAACCAAGCATTCAATACAAGAGGACACACAAGGCTCAAGGAGCCAACAATCAAAATTTATTACACCCACTTGACTTCCCCCAAAGCTTAAAAACTAAAACAAGATATTACATTAATCTAAACACACTTAACAAAAGTAATAAAAGAAGGGCATCCCAAATGAAATCACCTACTAAAGTAAATAAAACAATTAAATAAAATTCTCAACCCCATGGTCACATTAGAAAATTTCCCCCTCAAGGAAATTTTCTCAACACATACAAGAACAAGCTAACACAATACAGTTTACAAGTTGCCTTGACGACCAATGTTGTAACCACCCGACATTCTGTTGTGTTTGGTCCCCAATCCCCCTCATGGTTGTGATCATGCTGTGTTTCCTGCAAAATGCAAAATACCCTCTTCGGCCTTGCGGCCATGTCAAAATATCCAAAATAATCATATGCATGAAATTTATTAACATCTATACGTAATTCAAGCAATCATTATTTCTAGGTCTAATTCACAATTTAATTATGCATTTCATCATTATCCAAAATCATAGTAATGTAAATTCAACAACTACATTCTACTCATCATGGCGAAGAAATCCAATGTTAGAACACATGCAATATATCCATATAAAAATAATATCAGTATCCAATAGTCTGTCCATGAGTCAGTGTAGATCATACTGAAAACAAAATCCAACCATAATCCAAATGCATCTAGTCACAAAACATCATGCTAATCAACATAAGTATAAGCCATGTCCATATCTAAAGTCTGCATAACTCAAAATGATAATCAACTAAGTGTCGTAGGGAAGTGGGCATTACATCCCCCTCCCCTTAGACTAGACTTCCTCCTGGAAGTCACTGAAATAAGTGTGGAAACTGAGCTCGCAATGATGTAGCATCCTCCCAAGTAGCAGCAGTCTCATCGTATCTGTCCCATTGGACTCGAACCTGATCAATCTCTCTGCCGCGAAGGCCCAGGGTCCTGCGATCTAAAATGCGCACGGGCTCCACCATCACCTGCCCCTGATCCTGCACCTGCAATGCAGTCCAATCTAGCACATGAGAAGGATCAGAAACATATCTCCTAAGCACAGAAACGTGAAATACATCATGGACGCGCGATAAGCTAGGTGGCAGTGCTAGACGATAGGCTAAGGGGCCGAGGCGCTCCAAGATCTCAAAGGGGCCCACAAATCTAGGAGCAAGCTTAGAACCTTTTCCATAACGGATAGGGCTCTTATGCGGTCTGACACGAAGAAACACCTTCGTGCCTACCTCAAAACTGCGATCTGTCCTATGTTGGTCTGCATACTTCTTCTGTCTATCCTGTGCCTCTTGCAATCTCTGTCTAATCAAGGTAACCTGCTGCTCCATGTCCTGTAATAATGCTGGCCCAAGAGAAACCCTGTCCTCAATCCTGTCCCAACTAAGAGGTGTCCTGCACTCTCTACCATATAATGCCTGAAAAGGAGCCATGCCTATAGAACTCTGGAAACTATTATTGTAGGCAAACTCCACCAAATACAGATACTCCTCCCATCTCGACTGATGATCCATCACGTACATCCTGAGCATGTCCTCCAAAATCTGATTCACCCTCTCTGTCTGTCCATCTGTCTCAGGGTGATAAGCTGTACTAAAATTAATCCTCGTCCCGAGGGCATACTGCATGGTGGTCCAGAAATGGGAGGTGTACAAAGGGTCGCGGTCGCAAATGATCTTCCGCGGAATCCCATGTAGTCTGACAATCTCATCCAGATATACTCGTGCTACTGCACTTGCTGTATAGGTAGTCTTCACTGGAGAAAAGTGAGCTACCTTCGTCAATTTATCCACCGTGACCATGATGGCGTCGTGGTGGTATCTCGACGTCGGCAACCCAACAATGAAATCCATAGAAATGGTGTCCCACTTCCACTCCGGTATGGCGTGAGGATAGAGGAGGCCAGCTGGATGCTGATGCTCGGCCTTCACCCTCTGGCACTCTAAACAGCGGGATACAAATGAAGCTATGTCTCTCCGAAGTCCTCTCCAAAAGTACAGCTGTCTCAAGGTGGCGTGCATCTTCTTCACCCCGGGATGGGCTGAATACGGTGCACGATGAGCCTCTGTCAAAATGTCATGTCTCAAACCTCCATCTCTGGGAACATATATTCGACCTCTGTGTCTGAGAAGACCATCTTCCTCTAATGAAAATCCATCAAACCTACCCTCAAGAGGTCTCTGGGACTCAATCTCTGCTCTGGCTGCAAGGTAAAAACTATCCTGAGGAAGCTGCTGCAAGATCCTACTCCGCAAATCTGTGCCCACTGAGGTGGCCATAGCCACATGTCTCCGTCTACTCAAGGCATCTGCAACCACATTCTCTTTCCCTTTCACATGCTCTATCTCCATGTCATACTCACATAGTAACTCCATCCAACGCCGCTGACGAGCGTTGAGATTGGGCTGCGTGAAGAGGTGGCGAAGACTCAAGTGATCTGTCCTGAGTGTAAATCTCCGGCCAAGAAGAAAATGTCTCCACCGTACTAAGGCATGTACTACTGCTGCAAGCTCGAGGTCATGGGTCGGATAATTGAGCTCATAATCTTTGAGTTTGCGAGACTCAAAGGCAACTACTCTACCCTCCTGCATTAGCACTCCTCCAATTCCTGCCAAGGAAGCATCTGTGCATACGAAAAACTCTCCATGAGGATCCGGCACTGCAAGGATAGGTGCTCTCGTAAGGCACTCCTTCAGTGTACTGAAGGCCTGCTCACATTTATCTGTCCATACAAACTTCTTCCCTTTCCGCTGAAGAGAAGTGATGGGGTGCGCAATCCGAGAGAAGTCCTGAACAAACCTCCTGTAGTATCCTGCTAATCCCATGAAACTACGCACCTCGGTCACACTAGTGGGTGCTGGCCAATCCATGATGGCTCGAATCTTGGAAGGATCGACTGCGATACCTTCCCCAGAAATAACGTGGCCCAAATACTGCACCTCAGTCTGAAAGAACGCACACTTCTCCAAGTTCCCGTAAAGGCGCTGCTCGCGAAGACACTGAAGAACCTGGCGAAGGTGCTCCTCGTGCTCCTCACGTGTGCGTGAGTAAATCAGAATGTCATCAAGAAAAATGAGCACGAAGCGATCAAGGAAGGTCCTGAATACCCCATTCATCAAACTCATAAACACTGCGGGGGCATTCGTCAAGCCGAAAGGTACTACTGTGAACTCGTAGTGGCCATATCTCGTGCGGAAAGCTGTCTTGTGAATATCTGTCTCCGCAATCCTGAGCTGATGGTACCCTGACTTAAGATCTATCTTGGAGAAAACGGTAGCCCCCTTCATCTGATCAAACAAATCGTCAATGCGTGGAAGGGGGTAACGATTCTTAATCGTTACTTTATTCAGCTGACGGTAGTCAATGCACAACCGAAGAGATCCATCCTTCTTCTTTACGAAGATAACTGGTGCACCCCAAGGGGATACGCTAGGACGAATTAGGCCTTTCTCCAGAAGGCCCTCCAGCTGCAACTTGAGCTCACATAACTCAGGGGTAGTCATCCGATAGGGTGCTCGTGAGATAGGCTCTGCACCTGGAACTAGATCTATATGGAAGTCAATCTCACGTGGGGGAGGTAATCCCGGTAGCTCCCCTGGAAACACATCGGCGAACTCTGATAAGATGGGATGATCATCGAGGGAAGGTCCCCCCGACTCATCCTCTGATCTGTCACTAACTGTAACAGCATACAACTGGCAACCCCGTCGCATACACCGCTTAAGCTGCATAGCGGAGATGGTACGAATAGAAACGGGTCTCCTAACTCCTGATATCACTGACTCTACCCCAAGATCATCTATGCAAGCAATAGTCTTGTGGTAACAATCCACTCTAGCTCTGTGAGCGGACAACCAATCCATGCCTAAAATGATGCCATAAGATCCTAATGGAAGGATCCTAAGATCTGAAGTAGTGGTGAAGGGTCCCAAATCCACTACACACTCCTTGACTAAGGAGTCCACAGAAATCTTGGCTCCAGAAGCCATCTCTACGTCCCAACTACGGCCCTGCCTAACTGCCACCAGCCTACAACGCTCTACCAAAGATGGTGCAATGAAAGAATCAGAGGAACCAGAATCAAATAATATAGAGGTGGAAATACCACCAATACTACCTGTCGTCTCAATCACAGTACTCTGATGCTCAGCCTGGCGGTTCTCGACCGCTGCGTAGATCCGATGACTCCGTGCCATATCTCCAACAGTAGGCTCTGAGCTCTGTGTCTTACCCTTGGTAGGGTTAAGTGGGCAATCTCTCCAAATATGCCCAACGACTCCGCAACCATAACAGCCGCCTGATCCTCTCCAGTGGGAAGCGGCTCCAGCTGGTACTCTAGATGACTGAGATGCCGATCCTGACGATCCGGCTATGGACTGCTGAGGTCTCTGCTGACGAGCTCCGACTGACTGAGCTCTCGGTGCACCCTGTGTCCTGATGGGACCCCTAGGAGGAGGCCCCATACTACGTCCTCTCTGTGCATCGAATCTCTGAGGAGGTCGGTAAGGTGGGCGGGTCTGCTGCTGCTGCTGCTGCTGTGGTGGCCTAAATGAAGCCTGCCCTGAACTCTGTCCACCCCGTGGAGGAGGAACTGACCCCTTCGACCTACTATCCTGCATCTGCTGGATACGGCTCCGAACTCTATCTCTGGCCTGCTGTGTCTTCCCCCGTGTCTCCTCTGCAATATAGGCCTTCTCCACGGCCTCTGCTAACGTCTGTGGGCAGTGAATGCGTACTGCGCCAGCTAAATCCAAGTTCAGGCCCCGGATGAACCTGTGAATCCGTACCTGCTCATCCTGCATATAGTCGACGTACTGAAGTAGGTCCAGAAATCGACTCTCATACTCAGCTACTGTCATCGATCCCTGACGGAGGTCATGAAACTCATCTATACGCTGCTGAATAAACCTCCTAGGTAAATACCTGCTCCTGAACCGCTCCTCAAACAGCTCCCAGGTAATCGTCTCTGAGTCGACATGGAGCTTCTGCTCCTCGGTCCTCCACCAGACTCCTGCTCCATCCTTCAGAAGATGGATCGCAACACGAGCTTTCGTGTTGCTACTACAAGGACAGAGCTTGAAGCATCCGCTCAAGCTCACCAACCAGGCCTCTGCCTGAAAACCGCCTATATCTCCTGAATACTGAGATGGTCGCAGCTTCAGGATCTCCCTGATATGGTCTGCAGCTGATGTATGTACGAATCCTAGGTCTCTCTGTATGCTCCTCCCTCTGTCTAGGGCTCCGAGACCTGTCCCTATGTCCTGAGATCCTGTCCCCATGTCCCCTCTGTGGCGACTCTGCCCTAGCCGACTCTGCACGGAAATTCTCTGCTCTGTGCTCCTCGCTGTGTCGAGGGGATGCCTGGGCATCTACTGATGGCTCCAAACTATGTCTAGCAAGTCGTCCTCCCAAGGGCTCTCCGCGTATAGCGGCATTAACATCCTGAAGTGTCTGCAAAATCTGAGGCAGAAGGGCTGCTACGGCCTGCTCTGGCGGTGGTATGTCTAGGTCTATGTGAAGAGACCCCTCGCCCAATCCGCGCCTCCTGCACAGATCAAGGCGAGAGTTAGTTCACTGTACTAGGTCTTGTGTCAGTTTTCTAAATTTGCTGTTTACTATCATTATCAACATTATAGCTTTATATTTTAAAAGTAATAGTTCCGTACTGAGTTGTAAGTTCCTGTTCTGCGTGTTTAGCATGTGCCCAAGGGTCCCAGCTTCGAACCCCTGGCTCTGATACCAAAAATGTAACGCCAGAAAAAAAACAAACGCCGACGCCACACTCACGACATCGACAATGACGACGCCGCAACGAACAAGAGACCCGAAAATGCGACAATTTTTTTTTTTTTTTTTGATGATGGTGTGCTCGCATACAGGCTCAAACTAAATTAGTCCCGTTAATGCTTCGGGAACGATGATAAGAAGAAGTTAAGTCTCATTCGACGTTTCGCCAAGAATGAAGGAGGGTCGTCTTTTGAATTATTTGTCTGATGTCTGGTGCTGTCGTGATAGCAATGAAACGGAAAGGTAATTCGAGAGCAAGGCATAATTTACTTTGCGTCGAATTCAAAAGCCACTTCGATTTCTTTATTCTTACTTTGTTATTCGGTCAAGTTACATTGTTTCAAAATTTAATACATTTTAATATACATATGTTTAATACATACATATATATGTATATATATATATATATATATATATACTTACTTTATCATTTGTTATAATACGACATTTCAAAATTAATACATTACATTATATGTAATTGTAAATTATATATATATATATATATATATACATATATATATATATATATATATATTTATATATATATATATATATTATATAGGGATCATCATTCGGTATGATATATCTTTGTATAGGGATCACTCATTTTTTTTTTTTTTTGCATTGTAATTGTTAAAATACTTAAATCACATACTACCATACTTATCTACAATGCGTATGAGAAAGTTTACTACCTGATATTGAATTATAAATGGCGCTAAACCCAAAATTGAAATTTCCTTTGAACATAGACACAAGGGACGTTTGGGAAGACTTTTCAACATAGTTATAAATGATTTATGGTTGGGCAGTGGGTGGTTCCCACCCCTGTCATTCAAATTTGGCGTTCCTTCAAACTAACTGGCATTTTTCCTACACGGCGCATGCCAAATTCAAACAATTAGGTTTTGCAAATTTACCTCCCACAGTCTACTGGCCGTCTACAACATCAGGCACGCGTCAGGATTAACACATGGAAAGACTAGAAGAGGCCTCCCTGGCCGCGTGAAAGAGGAGGCGTGGGTTTTTTACTGTCCCAGGCGCGTGAAAGTCAAGGAGGCTGTGGGTTAGATACAGGTGGAAAACAGGCTGGTTTTCTCTCCGTTTCTTCTCCCTGGGCGCGCGCCACAGGAGGCCACAGTCCTCTTCCAGCGTGCAAGACTCCAAGTTCCCTGGGCACGGATCTTGGGCGCGTGGACAGTTGTCTATCAGGCAGCTGCTGAAAGCAGGTCGCTCCAACTATGTTGTTTTCAAGATACTTTAATCACTTAAGGTCGATTCTCGATTTTTTTTTAATCCCTTTGTACGTGGGTAAAGCGAAACGAGGGCCAGAGGAGGATTTGCCCCAAAGGAGAATCACATCGTTACTGCCTTCTGGAAATGTGAATAAAACATGGAGGTTTGACCCGCTCTGGAAGGGGGTGCAGAATTTAGGATGTATTGCTGTGACCAGCACTTGTTGTTATCTGTACAGTATCAATGCATTCTAAATTAGGTTTCACCTTCACTAGAAATATATTTTCTTTTTTTTTTTTTCTCAGCAATTTAATTATTCTCGAGTGACACGTGAAGGGTGTCTGGTTGATCCGAAGATTTACGAATCCTACCATACTTGTTTTACATTCAACCGAGCACTTCAGGAGGTCTTACACCAACAGTTATTACTTGTTCATTACAACAGTTTAAATATTCGTTGAGACAATCATGTATAAACGTTCAGTCAACTAATTCCAACAAGCAGGCTGTTCCACATGTTATTATCTGTACTATACTGAATACAACTGCAATTTCGGGGTCCTCAATGAAGATATTTATATGTATATATATATCATTTTTAAAGGTGGCAAAAACAGATCAGTAGAGGGATTCAGAGAACGTGCTGACAGACAGCTTGGAGGACGGTAACGCTTAAATGAATTTCTGTTTTATCAGGATATTAAAGAACATTTGTTTTGCAAGAGGAAGAGGGTAGTTTATGTGTAGGTTGATTATAGATTTCCTTGGCGTATTATTTACTTTCTATTTAACAGGAAGGAATTCATAATAGTACGTTGTTATTCTTGAAATTTATAACAGAAATCTATTAGTAGCCATATTGTTAAAGCATGGATAATATTTCAGAAGTCAGTTCCCTTATCAATGGAACATAGTTATAATCTTATTAAGTTTTAGAATTGTATTAAAATCTCTTTTTCACATAGTTCAATAGATATGGCAGGGTGTATTCTAAATAATTCGGTTTCATTTTCTTGTTTGTTTGCAATGGATTTTCACAATAAATTCATGAATGAATAACAACATGAAAGAACTAGAACTTGAAATTTCTTTGGCATAAAAAAAAAACATTAAAAACTCCATCCTTTCCAACAAGTATGCAATAAGGAGTAATGCATATTAATATATTTTTCAATCTTTACAACACATTACTTTCAAGTATCCAAACAAATCTTAATATATTTCCTTTTGTAATTTCTTCACAGTATTCTACAAGAAATCAACAACATTTCCAATAATTTTGAGTGAGAAAACTAACATTTCAAGACAACTTTCCTCCATTATTTTGTTACAACACCTTTTACTTCATGTGGAACATAGCTTACAATCATGTAAACACTTTTCAAGTAAAATTTGCATTCAATCATGTGTCTCTTGGAGCAAATAGATTACAATGTCCCTTAATTTTGGAATGAAAACAAGATGATACAACTTTCTTTCACTTGCAAGTTTTACAACAAATAATATATGTAAAGAAATGGAAAGAGTCTTCACAAGCTCCATAGTGTTCTTCATCCATGCTCCAAGTTCCAAGTAGTTCAATCACAACCAAGATAGGGGGAGAGGCAACACTCTCCTCCCAACCAAATCTCAATGGAGAAGAGAAGCAATCTCCTCCATTGACCCCCGAGCCCCAAACACAACACAATGAAGGGTGGTCTCCAACTCAAGGCAACAATACATGCTTCCACAATACAAGTTCTTCACAACATTCAAGCTAAAATAGAAGAACAAGAGACACACAATAACATTAAACATTACACAACAAGGCTTGCATCCAAGCCAACAAGAGAAGGAACTATGGGAATGTTTTCCTTATGCCTCCCAAATGAGATGAGATGCCCATCCAAAACCCTCCACAATATAACACAAGCCCCTATGACTCTTATGCCTCCCTCAAGTACCCCTTTTTCCTCCCATACTCTTATGCCTCCCTCCTCTTATGGCTCCCTCAAAGACAAGGTAGAATGTAAACATTCCTACCCAAGATGGGCATCCCTCTCAAACTCCCTCCACAATATCCTAATCTACTCTTTTGCCTCCCTCATGAGTATTCCCATAGACCTCTCCTATACTACACAACAAGCATTCAAACCATTTTTCACAATTTCACCAAAGTAAACATGCATTTTTTTTTTTTACAATTTTTGCATAGAAGCAATAATAATATGAAAGCAAAAACAAAGGAGAGGGTTCCCTACCTCTCCATTGGAGAAGCCTAAACCAAGAAACTTGTCCAAGCTCCTTCCCAAATCAATCCAAGCATGCAAGTCCAAAAACTCTCTTTTCTCTTTCTCCCAATTCTTCTCTCTCAAAATAACAAAGGAGAACTCTTCAACAACACAAAAACAAAGCTCTAACCCCCTCCACAAGAGAGGAAGTTTCAATAAATAGATCAAAGGTAAGGGTGAGGGTGATGTGGCTCCATGTAGGATGCCACATCACACATCCTCAAACCATCTCCCAAGGTCAACTCAAATCCCAAAACACCATAAATGGGTGGTTGGGTTGAATGACAACCCTCTTCCACATTCAACCCTTTCCCATGTGCCTTAAGGCACAATTAAATGCAAAATGAGGAAAATGCACTCCAAAGTCATATTTCCCTTCCCAAAACAATAAATAGCCCCCTTTTTGGATTCCCAACCCATAGATATGGTTGGTAAGGGGTTTTGGGAAGTGTGGGACAAGTTTAACTTGTCCCACAAGTCCCCTAAAAATGCACTCAATCTCAAATTCGAGATTCTAAGAGCATGGAGTGGTCAACACTCAAAACCAAGCATTCAATACAAGAGGACACACAAGGCTCAAGGAGCCAACAATCAAATTTATTACACCCACTTGACTTTCCCCAAAGCTTACAAACTAAAACAAGATATTACATTAATCTAAACACACTTAACAAAAGTAATAAAAGAAGGACATCACAAAAGAAATCACCTACTAAAGTAAATAAAACAATTAAATAAAATTCTCAACCCCATGGTCACATTAGAAAATTTCCCCCTCATGGAAATTTTCTCAACACATACAAGAACAAGCTAACACAATACAGTTTACAAGTTGCCTTGACGACCAATGTTGTAACCACCCGACATTCTGTTGTGTTTGGTCCCCAATCCCCCTCATGGTTGTGATCATGCTGTGTTTCCTGCAAAATGCAAAATACCCTCTTCGGCCTTGCGGCCATGTCAAAATATCCAAAATAATCATATGCATGAAATTTATTAACATCTATACGTAATTCAAGCAATCATTATTTCTAGGTCTAAATCACAATTTAATTATGCATTTCATCATTATCCAAAATCATAGTAATGTAAATTCAACAACTACATTCTACTCATCATGGCGAAGAAATCCAATGTTAGAACACATGCAATATATCCATATAAAAATAATATCAGTATCCAATAGTCTGTCCATGAGTCAGTGTAGATCATACTGAAAACAAAATCCAACCATAATCCAAATGCATCTAGTCACAAAACATCATGCTAATCAACATAAGTATAAGCCATGTCCATATCTAAAGTCTGCATAACTCAAAATGATAATCAACTAAGTGTCGTAGGGAAGTGGGCGGAAATCTAAAGGACATGTAGAAATTGCAGATAGAAAAGGGGTACTTTAAACTATCCTTTTCTAAAATGAGGATTATGTGAGCATTATGTTGGGAAGTCCTTGGTTTATGGGAAAAATAAGGTTTATATTTTAAAGAAATAGAAATATGATTTTAACCCCAATCAGAAAATCATAAAGGAAATACATATTTGGGTTAGGCTTCTAGGTTGACGCCTAGAATTTTTGAAGGAATAGATGTTTTCCAGAATAGTTAGAGCCATTAGACAACCTATTTCCTACAATCCTATTGCAAAAGCTAGAAAAAGGTTGACATATGCCAAAATTTGTGTTGAGCTATGAAACAAAGGGATAAAATAGAACCAACCAAATAACAAGTGGAATATCTGAAGACTATAGAGCATATGAAATAGATATAGGGACCCATCATGGAGATTGAGGAAGAAGAGAATAGAGACAAAAATCTAAGATCATGTTCTTCATGAGGGAAATGAAGGTATCAGGAGGATTCTTGGATGGAGAAGGATGAAGATGACCCTTTTGAGGTTGGAGAGTTTGGTAACATGGAAAATCAAGATTATAATCAACATTAGGGAGGTGAATCTATGGAGGAGGAATAATGTATTACAAATAATGAGTTATAGAGATCAAAAACATGAAAGATCAAGATCAAGATAAGAAGTACAAAGGAGAGGAAAACAATGGTCCAATAGAGTGAGATTTCGTAGAGACACAAAATGAAACTCAAACCCTGACTATAGAGATAGATGAGAGGAATACATAGAAGGTTCTTGTATTTTGGGAGCGACCCAAGTATGAGGATTATGTTAGAAAGGTGTTGGTGGGTACTGAAATAGTCAACCTCTCCAAGAGATGGGAGAGGATGTTGACGGATGGAAGTTGATGTTAAATAGAAACCCCAATACTTACAGACCAATTCAACCATGTGTTAGAGCAACAAGCTATACAAAAACAAAGGAGATGGCTAGATCCAAATCAAAATACTATTGAGTGGTTGCATTCTTTGTTTACCATGTTCTATAATTGGGGAGATTGGCTGATATTTTGTTGAAATTTCAACAATTAATGTTTTGTTGAATTATTTTTTTGTGTAGGGTTGGTTCTTTTGTTGTCTTTGTTAGAGCCTTCTATGTTCATATCTTTTTTCTATTGTTCTAGTATATGGGATCTAGTCAAAACCCTTACCTTTACCTAATCCAAAAAAACATATTATTAAATATTAATTTCAAAATAAAAAATGAAGAATAATGATGCATAGTACTATGATTGTTATTTGACACATCCTTCTTAATATTTTGTATTTATAACAAATTTGATGTTTGATATCAATGTATACATGTTAGTCATTGATAGAAGCATTATGCACATGGATAGAAAATTACACTTAGAGTGTGCTTTGGGCGGGCTAGAAATTGTTCGAAAATTCTCCTGAGTAGGGCTCACCCAAAGCTCATTTAGGGCTCTTACAAGTTGACAATATGAATGATATTGTACACATGTTATGATGTTATTGTAAAATATTTTTAACAACCATTCAATAAATATAAGCCACCTAACATAGCTATTTTAATATTATAAAAAGTATAACATACGTAATGTTTTTTTGCGTAACTTTACTATCATGTTTGCATGACGGGAAAAAAATTTCTTTGAGAAAAACTATCATGCATCAATGCCCACCTATTTGAACGTCATGTATGTAGTGAAACCTTTATCTATAAAAACTATCAATTTTATTACACATGTACTCAATATATGCAGGGTGAAACTTTTATCTATAAAAACTATCAATTTTATTACACATGTACTCATCCCATATTAATTAAGTGAATATTTATTATTAACTTTTTCCACATTATACTCCTTTACAATTATAGTAAATGAATTTTTATTTATTTACTATTAAATTATAATCTTGTATGGGTTAGGTGTTCTTACGTTTCAGTGTTGAGGAATAAGGGGTTTCCATTTCTCAAATTGGCGGAGAGTACAATAAGATGTTTAGTTAAATTTAGAATATATAATAATAATAGAATTGTATTAATAAAAATACAATATTCAAATTTAATTACACAATTGAATGACTATTGACTCAAAGAGCCCACCAGAGTTCAATTCTCGCTGCAAGTGAAGTCAGGGGATGCACCGTAATAAGGGATGAGGCCGGGATCGTGCTCCAGGGGAATTTGACGGAATGGATACCCCTCAGTGCTTGACTGCTTAGTCTAATAGGTGAATTTGATGGAATGGATACCCCTTAGTCCTTGACCGCTTACCCTAATGGGTGAATTTGATGGAATGGATACCCCTTAATTCTTGACCGCTTAGCCTAAGAAATTTACCCACTCCACTGTGGGGGAAGGCGGTCCGCAGACCTGCCAGAGTTCAATAAAAAATAAATAAATAAATTATACATAAAATAGTATTAACTGTATTTAAAGAGAGTAATTTAACAAGAAACTGATCTCATCCGTGTTTACGAAATTGGGACACCTTATTTGCGGAGGCAAGGGAGTCGGGACCATGTTTGGTATAGTTATAGCCAAATCCCACAGAGTCCTTTTGATACCTACGAATGTGCCTAGTGCCTACTATGTGTTGCGTGTTCAGACATAAGTAATATGTTTTCATTTCGCAGGAATATTGTGACTTAAGTACGGAAGCTAGAGTTCTTGTTATTAAGCAGCACTGCCAAAGTTTTAATTTTCAAGGTACAGTGATTACGTTGACAGGGAAGCTGGAAACCAGTACTAATTACCCATGAAATCTAATTCTGCAGCTTTCATTTGCTTTGCTCATCTTCCACGTCATAATGAATAACGGATTTGACAGGGGAGCTGCTCTCTTCGACGGCGATATACCAGTACGAATTCTTTTGTTGGTAATGCTGCACGGCCACTTTTGTTAACAGATCCTGTTCCAGATTTTCTGATACAGGATATATTTATATTGAGAGCAGTGTGCGCCGACGGAGAGGAAAATGGCGAAGCTGAGTGCGATGGAGAGGGAGAGGACAAAGTTGAGGGAGCGAAACAGGAGGGCCATTACCACCAAAATATTCCAAGGCCTCAGGCGACATGGAAACTACAATCTTGCACCCAGAGCCGATATTAACGAGGTTCTTCGCGCCTTGGCAGAGGAAGCGGGATGGATTGTCGAAGCGGACGGCACCACTTACAGAAATTCTGTATGTATTTATTTCCACGCAAATTTTTATGGGTTCTTTCAATGTTCAGAGGGCCATCTTATTAGGTTTTTGGTATTTATTATCAGGGTCGGATGCTGCATAACATGAACGGCTACAGGGGACTCGTAGATGGTCAGATAGTGCCATATACAGGCAGCACAGGGTTCGGAAGCGGCGGTGTGGAGGAGGCGCTGTATTCTCCGTCTCTCCCCTTCCACCTCACCAGCCCCACTGCTTCCACCACTCAATGCGGCGCCGCGCTCAATTCCAATGCTTTGGGGGGTCTGGGTGGTTATTTCCTTGTCGGAAATTGCACTACGGGTTATGATAATCTGCGAGCATACCAGGATGGTTGGGAAATCAAACAACAGCAGGCGGAGAGAAGTTTCAGTGGGTCGGACACCGCGGAGGTCGCAGAAGGGTTCAGAAGAGGTGATGCAGTCGCTATGGAGCAGCCCGCCGCTGTCATGAGTTTGAAGATGAGAGAAGCGGCGCACGAGATGTTCGAGGAATGTTACAGGGCGGCTCGCCTTGATCAGCCGCAGACGGAGCCGGTAACAGTAGCTCTACCGCCGCCTCAGCAGCATCGCGACTTATATGCGAGCTTGTACAGGGAGCGGTCCGGCCATGCAGTTGCTGCATTGGATAATGGATCTTCCACTTTCCGGTTTTGATACAGTACGCCCTTATTCTTTG